>CM057454.1:407835000-409085000 GCA_016271365.2 Neoceratodus forsteri | reverse complement strand
GATTTACGGTGATTAAAATAATGAAATTCCATTTTCAAGACTTCAGATTCCAGAATTACATCGGTGATTGTTACTCTAATCTCCGGATTTTACCGGGATTCTGCTATCATTCTTTTAGTATGTGCATAAGTAATCAGAATTAAAGGAGGCTTAATATACAGAGCATTAAATAGAGCAAACTGAAAATAGTACAGGAAGGAATTAAAAGAAAAACACAAGTTTTGTAGATCTACTGATCTGATATAAAATGCCAGATTCCATGAAATCTTTGTTTTTACCAGTCTTCAGGCAGCCCTAATTCCGGAATTTTACCTGATTTTCCGGTAAAAACCGAAAAACAGTGGCCTTGCTGATTATGTATGCCATTTCATGATACCTTGCACTACATCAAGTATTTCTTGTCTATCTCAAAAGAAGTGTCATCATTATTTATCAGATGTTTTTTATTCTCTTTTTTTTTTATATGCCCCCTTCTCACTCCGGTACTTCCTCACCTTCAGGAGACTCCTATGGCCTTGTGCGTCCCTACTCGTCTGTCGGCATTGGGTGCAGTCATCCTCCCACGCTGCCTTAGTTTGACCCCCAGGCGGGTACGAGGCGGGGGCTGCCCCTTCCACCGCCCCGAACACTGTGATTTCGTGCGGATCCGCTCCCTACGCCCGGCAGGGCCCTTGGGATCGGGGCCTGAAGCTCGCCTACAGGGAACACCAGAAGGTATTTTCCTTTTTCGCCCATCCCCATAGGACGTCTGCACGCAAGGAGAGCCTAGGAGCGACGCACGTCACAACATGCTAATGCTCCGGCTCCCGGCAGACGTCCTCCCTCCCTGCTACATGCAGTCCTCGCTGCACCACCACCACCACCCGTGGTCACCCAGGTGGCGGTATCGCGGCAGGACCCACATCCCACCCCACCCAGAGGAGGAGAGCAGCCTCTGGGCACTCGATCCTCCTCCCCCTGGCCGGCACTCCAGCTGCCCAAGTCCGTTCCCAAACCCAGGTTGCTGGCGCCGCGAACGGTAACCCTACCGCTGCGCCAGCGGGCAGGCCTATCAGATGTTTTAATTTGTATTGTGGATCCCAGATTGTTGATTTAATATAGTTGTCAGACTAAAGCATTTTATGTACTTTTTTATTTTCAACTTTTTTAGTTTATTTTAGTATTATTTATTAGTTTATTATTGTTCTAGGAATTACTACCTTTGAGCCAGAGGCTCTTTTACAAAGGTTCCACGTCAATTAGGTACAGTACAAAAGGTTACATAGATAACACAACAATTTGTGTTGTGTCAAGAGCAAGAAAACAGATACAAATACATATCAAATCACTTGTGCAAAAGGACATGAGATATCAATAATCACATTATTATTACAAGAAAGAGGTCATGCCAGATTAGGAGAAACAAATAGGGAAAAGTCCAGAACAGAGAGGTTAGTGAAAGGTGTGGGAGCAGACAATAGCAGGAGAAAAGGTTTCCAAACATGTCTTTGTCAAATAACGGAACAGGGTGGGTAGTGAGAAAATAGGAGGTTTAATCAGGGCAGTCACAGGAGCTGGAGGTGGTAAGGTGAGAGAAAAGCCTTGATTTGAAAATACCTAGAGAGGTGGAGGCAGTAATATGAGTGCTGAGGGCATTTAGCCAGCTGGGGCACGATAGGCAAATGATCTTTGTCCCTGAGAAGTCCGGCATCGGGGACTTGGAGAGGCTGGTGTTCTGATCTTCTGGTAAAACGGGTGCTAGCGCTCGGGCATAACAGGTCTTGGATACAGGGTGGAGTGAGGCCCAGAGTGGATTTTTTCGCCATCAGGCAGGTAAGGTACTTTATCCGGTTTGAGAGTTGCAACCAACCTGAGTCAGCATAGAGTTCACATGTGTGGGTACGCCGATGTGCACCAGTGAGCAGCCGACAGGCCTTATTTAGGGATGTTGTAATGCGACTAAGTGCTGTAGTAGTGGCAGATCCGTATATAACTAAGCCATAGTCAACGACTGAGATGATAGAAGATTGGATGGCAATCCTCAGTGCAGAATGGTAAGAAGCTGTCGGTTCCGACACAGAATCCCAATTCAGCTGATTAATAGTTTTGCTGTACTATCAATGTGAGTTGCAAAGGTTAGGCCTTGATCAAAGTTGATTCCAAGATATTTGAAAATTGGCACTTGTTCAAGGGTATTTCCCAGGTATGTATTAATGGTGAGTGGACTTGCCGTTTCTTGTTTTATGGGTTAGAGAAGAGCATGGATTTAGTTTTTCTGTGGTTTAGAACCAGCTTATGTTCAAGGAACCACATCTCAACTTTGGAAAAAGCATGCTGAAGGTTGAGGCGTAAGAGGTTCGGATCTTTATGAGTGGCAAGAATCACGGCATCGTCGGCATAGAGGATTAATTGTTCAGGGCAGGATTTGGGGAGGGAGTTTAGGAAAAGGCTGAAAAGGAGGGGGCCCAGGATGGATCCCTGGGGAACTCCTGAGCGAACCGGTTTTGAGTCTGAGAGAACTCCAGCTACTTTTACAGATTGAGAGCGCTGAGCAAGGTAATTTTTCACCCAGTCACCAGGACCCGCCGGAAGCCCTAGGGATAGAAGTTGTTTGATAAGTAGGCCATGGTGAACTGTATCAAATGCCTTGGTTAAGTCAATGTAGACTGCTCCAGTTAGGTTTCCTTTGTCCATGGCTTTGTGGATTGCTCCTGAGAATTCAAGTAGGGCAGTCGATGTGCTGTGCCCTTTCCTAAATCCATGCTGAGTGCATAGGATGTTGTGCTTTTCCAGGTAGTCTGAAAGTTGGTCCGCCACCAAGCGTTCAAGGGCCTTAGAGAGGTGGTATTGATATCGGGCGATAGTTACCAGGCAGTGACTTATCACCACTTTTGTGCACTGAGTGACAACTGCAGCCTTCCATTTCTAGGAATTGGCTGTAGCAGAGGAGAGATTGAACATTTTTGTGAGGGGCAGTACTCCTCCAGAGTGAGGGACAGAAGTTTAAGGTTAATAGTGTCGCTATGCTCGGACTTAGAAATGGCCTTCTTTACATATTTATAGACTTCGTGTGCCTTTACTAGTTTGAAATGGAAGGGTGGTTTGCTGGAGAGGCAGTAGTAGAAGTAGAAATTGAGGGTCAGCATCAGTAAAGAAATCAGATGAGAGGACACCACTAAGGTCCATGAAGGTATCATTTAGGGTGTTTGCAATGATCTCTGGGTCTAATGTAGTGGTTCCATCCACATTCATTATTGTAGGAGAGGATTTGGACTGCTGACCCATGATATTCTTTTATGTTGTCCCAGAAGGATTTCCTCCCAGGAGTTGAGAGGGCATTCTTGAAGTAGGAGCTCTTCATCAAGCGGATCTGTTTAGTACAGTGGTTATGAGCCTGTTTATATTTTTGAATGTCCGACAGAGTGCCAGTAGCTCTTGCAGTGGTCCAGAGGTGATCCCTACTTTTGAGTTGTGCCAATAGCTTTGCCGTGAGCCAGGGATTTGTGAGTGCTTTGATTTTGCGCTTTTTTACTGGTGCATAGGTGTCACAGGCAGTGTTGAAAGTAGTAATAAAGTAATCAAGGGCTAGGTCAACATCTTGAGTTTTGTAAATCAAGGACCAGTCTATCTGTCTAAGACAGGTCTTGAGATGAGTAAGGTTGCCATAAGGTAGGACTCTGCTATAGATGTTTTTTGGAGGCGGCTTACGAAACTTATTTGTCCAGGTACATATTATTGGAGAGTGATCACTGAGCGAGTCAGGGAGAACACTTACATTGGTTATACGGGTAGGGTGGCTGGTAAGGATCCAGTCAATGAGGGTGCTGGTCCCTGATTTGTAGTTTTTCCTGGTAGGGGAGTTTACCACTTGTGTTAAATTTGCTGCTAGGATGGCATCTTTGTTTGACCCTGCATCAGAGCAAGCCAATTTATATTAAAGTCCCCAAGGAGAAGGAGTTCGATGTCAGAAGGTTGTGTACTTACGAACTCGAGGACAGCCTGTAGGCCGGAATCAGGATCTTTTGGTGGGATATAGACAGCAGCAATCGTGAGGACTTTATTTTGGGCACCAAATAGTATCTTGATAGGGAGGAGTTGCACTGAGGTTTCTGTGGTGGGATAAGAACCAGGGAGACAGGTGAGGTAGTCCTTTATGTAGATTGCACATCCACCACCCCTTTTTGAAATCCTGTCCAGCCTGAATATCTTGTAGCCTTGTATAGAGATGGCATGATCTGGAGTATTAGGTGTCAGCCAAGTTTCGATGATGGCAAGGATATCCGGGTTGTGTTGGCTGGCAAGATTTGAAGGAGACCAGTTTGGGAGGAGACTGCAGATGTTTAGGTAGAATTTTGAGCCCCCTCCATTTTGGCAGGCTTTGTTGTACTGTAGGAGACAGGGCCAGGATTTGAGGACACTTCCTGATATCAAGAGGAGGAGGAGTAGGAGTTTAAGAGACAGTTGCTGTACTTTGTAGTCAATAGAATTAGACTCTGAGGCTTATGCGGCTTGGACCAGAGCAGGCGTCTAGGGACCCAGAGCAAGGAGATTGTTAGTAATAGAGGATGATATGCCCATTTATCCTTGTTGTAGCTTGTCAGTTGCACCCAGTCGCTTGCAGATAGGTACCTGGTGGTTAAGTCAAAAGCCAAAAGAATGATCAACAGCTGAGGTCCAGAGTCACTGAAATGTTAAAATTCCTGAAGGTGATTAACTTTGCCTGCACATATGCAGGATGTGAAATCCCTTTGTCTGTATGCTTCTTTGTCATTCAAACAGGTTGCTGAAAAGCCCACATACAGATCAAGGAGCAGGTCAGACGAAAATGTGGATTCCAGCAGGACCCAGAGTCACCAAGTTTGTCAGATGTAGTTGCTTCACTTGTGTTTTGCTTGGGATAGCTTCCAAAAAGTTGATTTTAAAATGAAAATAAAGATACCTGATGATGATTTTTTTGCAGAAATCCAGTCCAGGAGACTTTCACGGATGTAGTGAGCAAGAATGGTATAGTTACCACAAGCAGAAAAACATGTAAATCCACAAAAACTAAGCTACAGACACAGACAAACACAAGCAGCCACCACACAGACCCAGGGGGCGTGGCTTTTTAATCATACTTTGGTCAGATTTTTTTTGTATTCTGGTTGGCAACCTGCTTTTGTGTCAGCAGGGGTGACAGCATGTGGGATGGAATTGTCTGTGTTCTCTAAACTGTCCCTAATCAGATTTGAGCAGTATTTGTTTATTAAGGGTGTCATCCGGCTCAGAGTTGCTGTGTTTGCACTCACCTGTCTGATAATTTCCTCAAAAGGCTAGAGAACTGAAATCCATCATGGCACACTGTAGGAGAGTGATATAATCATCTGCATCACCAGTTTTATTTGCCAAGGTGTATTATCTACCAGCTTTCTGTTGTTCCAGCAGCCTTTGGAACATAAGAAAGGACGGATTCCACTTAGTAACAATTTTTTGAATCATTCTGTGCAAAGGTAGTTTGTGCTCCTCCTGTAGTTTTTTCAACTAAGTAATGGGCTTTACTTGACTGATAACACTGCTAAAAGAATCTAAACTAATTTCTAACAAAAGCCTTAATGTACCTGTTGCTATCAAGAAAACTGTAAACTATTAAATTCAAACAGTTCGTAAAGTAGCACATGTGAACTATGCCCCTCTCCTTCAAGGCCTTTCTTATGTTTGACCCATTATTTGCAACTATAAAGCCAATTGACATTCCCTTTGAAGTGAACTATTGTTGTATTGGTTGTTTGAACTCCTTATTGATGTTGTATGAGTTGTGTTCAAATGGAAAATAAAACATTCTTAGAACAGCAAACTGCATTTCACTATCCCCACAAGAATTATCCGCAAAACATGCCAAATATGCAGTGACAGACATGAAGGATTCAGACTGACAACTTGACCAGATACCTGTTGTGAGAGGCACCACCCTCCCAACAGCATTGGCCAAATTGTTTCCTACCTGCACCACCGTAGAGATCTGCAGTCCCTGTTGAGGAGAGATATTTTCTCAATTATGTATTATATCAAGGTTCAAGGTACAACAACAGTTGCCTGCCTCCTACGTGCTCTACCATGTTATATGGCAACAACTCAATGGCTATCATCTCTGAAACTGTATTTATTTTAACAGAAACAAGGTGGGTGGAGGAAAATGTATCTTTATGTCCTTATGTTTCTGAGAGGGTAAGCTGTTTCACTGAAGGAGGAGGAGGAGGAGGATTTTTGAACAGAAGACTACTATCATTAACACTATGAGTCATTCTATTGGAAGGAAAGAGATGTTTCATTACTGTGGGGGCTACCACTTTTATCATCTATCGGAGCTATCCCTTACTGTAATGAGCAAGTATCATCACTGTCACCATCATCATCCCTTTTTTTTTATTGAAATATGTTGTTGCATAGAGAGTACAGAAGAGCTAGTCATAGAATTCCCAAATTATTTGGTAAGAGGCAGTTCAGTATTTAAGTAACATTGACTCCTGTATGCATTTCAGGTCCATTCCCATGGCTGCTTGGATGCAGGTCCATCAGTATCTAAGACTCTGGTTATTCCACAGAGAGCCAAGCGTTGGGGTCAGAAGCATTACCAATATTTTTATAGGTGGTAACTGAGCCACAGATGGTCATAGCCTAAGTTTGTTTTTCTTACTTACAGGTGGTTAAGTTTAAGACTCCTAACTGTCTCAGCATTGCTGTCTGTCCCAGGATGTGGGTGTAAAAGATAGACACTGATTTAGTTTGTATAAGGTACATCATGCTTGCTGCATGATTTTATTTCAACAAGGTTCCAAAATTAAAAAAAACAAGGAAATAAAAATAAATAAAACAAAATAAATCGTTACATAGCATTTGTCAGCGTGCAACAGTCAGGGTAACACAACATTGCTGGGCTCCTTTTCGCACCTGTGCTTCAGATTGCTTTGAGGACATGAAGACGGCATGTTCTCCCCGCACTCATGCTTCAGGCAGACTGAAACACCAAGGCTGCTTGAACTGTTTTCAAGGCTGTTTGCAACTGGCTCTGGGCAGTCTGGAAAACTAAGGCTATTTGTAACTGGCGCCGGGCTGTCTGCAAAACCAAGGCAGTTTATATCAGATGCTATTCTGAATTTAAAATAAAACAAATACATTGTTCAGCCTTTTTACCTATCGAGGGAAACTTTTTTTTAATATTAAATCTGGATTTCTCAGACACCAAACCACTACGTAGTATATAAGATTTTCAATGTACATTAGGTAGTCAGCATATTTTATACTATACATGCTGCATAACAACAGTGCAGCAAAAAAATAGCTCATATTTTAAATGCGCAAATATTTAACAATGGGTATCAGTTTTTATATGGCAAAGGAAACTGTGCTAGCTAACGGTTACATTGTTTGGTCAATTTGCACCATCCAGGAAACATTTTAGAGGGACTTGAAAAGGAAACGTAAAGGAGAAAAAAGGGGGAGGGTTCTGTAGGTAGCCATCCTGACAGAACAGGGAGAGGATAGTACAGTATAAAATAGTCAGAATGCTGTTGCAATAGGCTTTAGAAAAACAAATTAGAATAGAGTCCCTTAAATATTTAGGTAGGACTACCAGCCCTACCACACTATACTGGAATGGTTTTCAATTTCTGAGAGAGAAGACAGATTCTACCACAAGGGAGAAAGACAGAGAAAGAGATAGGGTGAAGTTGGGGGGGGGGGAGTGGAAGGCATACCTCATGGTACAAAGTCTGGGCAGTGGTTCTAGTTGATGCATGACCCATCTGGTGTCAGATAAGGTGACCTTGTTAGCTAGCATATAGGTCAGTTGCTCCTGGAAGTATATCTCCAAAATAGTCTCTTGCCATCCCTCAAGCGTAGGAGAGTGAGGGGTGTGCTACAGTCAGGTGATCATTTTTTTTTTCTACTAGAATCGTAGGAACATAGGAAAGTGATGGCAGAAGGGGCGGCCAGGCCCATCTAGTCTGCCTATTTGTCCAGCAACCTCTAGGCTTGCTCTGGAACCTCCTCCCAACCCTTCAACAACCCTCTATGCCTGTCCCAAGCCCTCTTGAACCCTCCCACTGTGTTCTCTTCCACCACCTCTCTTGGCAGCCCATTCCAGGCATCCACCACCCTCTCCATAAAGAAGTATTTTCTGATGTTTCCCCTAAACTTCCCACCCTCAAGCTCCTCATGTCCCCTCTTCCTGGGGCATCCCTTCAGTTGGAATAGGTCATCTGTAGGCACTTTGTTGATCCCTTTTAGGTACTTAAAGGTCTCTATCATGTCTCCGCACTCCCTCGTCTGTTCCAGGGAACACATGCCTATGGCTGCCAGTCTTTCCTCATACTGCAAGTGGTCAAGGCCCAACACCATTTTAGTAGCCCTCCTCTGTGTCCTCTCTACCCTTTCTACATCCTTTTTTAAGTCTGTCCTCCAGAACTGGACCCCATACTCCAGGTGCAGTCTGACCAGCTGGGTGTACAAGAGAACCAAGACCTCTTTCCTCCTGCTGGTGATCCCCTTCCCAATACAACCCAACATTCTGCTGGCTGTTGCCACTGCCCTCCCACACTGCCCAGCCACCTTTAAGTCCTGCAAGGTGTTAATGCCCAGGTCTCTCTCTCCTCTTAGGTCACTGTAAGTGGTTTTGCCCCCTGGTTGTATTCTGCTCTCTCATTCTTTTTGCCTAGGTGCATGATTTTTCATTTAACTGTGTTGAGTGGTAACTTCCACAGGTCCCCCTGCATCCTCTCTGCCCCATCCCGCATGTCCACCTTATTGCAGATCTTTTTTTTTTTTTGTCAATTGTATTTATCCTACTGTGGTGGGTCGACTTCTGCATCTGCCGAACCTACTGAACTCTGGGTCCTTCGGGGGCTTCTAGCGCCATGTGCACCCCAGCAGATCCTCAGAGTCAGTCCTTGGGCATCATCCACGTCGGTCTCCATGATTTCCTCCATTTTCTCCCATGGCTACTACCCGGGACCCCTAGAAGTGGTGGCACATGTGCGTGGAGGCGCACATGTGCACTGCAGCTCCCGACTTGGTCCCTTCCACCCTCCTCATCGACCTAACATCTGAGTTCCTCGTGAGTGGCACACCAGGAGGCAGCCAAGCTCTAGGAGAGCTGAGGTTCACCTCCGGAGGTAGAGCGCTGCCAGCCAGCAGCATCTCACATCCTCTCCCTCCCCCAACCCCTCCGGCCTCTGACGACCCAGTCTCGTTCCTAAACCCAGGTCGCCAGCATGGTGTGAGGTGTGGCATCCAGCGCCTCAACCCTCAGCACCACCGGGCCAGCACCCTATTGCAGATCTTGACATCATCCACAAACAGGCTCACTCTACCTCCCAGCCCCTCCACTATGTCCTCAGTGAAGATGTTGAAAAGCAGGGGTCCCAGTACAGACCCCTGCAGGACACCGCTAGTGACTGCTGATACTCCCAATGGCACCCCGTTGACTAGCACCCTCTGCCTCCTGCCCTCCATTCAGTTTCGCACCTCCCTACCTTGTGACCCCCCCGACCCAGGTCCTCCATTTTGTACAGTAGCCTTCCATGTGGCAGCGTATCAAACACCTTCTTGAAGTCCAAGTAAGCCACATCCACTGACCCCCCCCGATCCACTACCCTAGTGACCCAGTCGAAAAACCTGACCAGATTCATCTGGCAAGACCTGCCCTTGGCAAAGCTGTGCTCCCTGGGATCAAGGAGGCCATTTGCCTCCCAAGTAGCTGCTGATTCTGTCCTTGAGCAGTCTTTCCATGAGCTTGCTAACTACAGAAGTTAGACTTATTATCCTGTAGTTGCTCATGTCATGCCTACACCCTCCCTTGTGCAGGGGCAGTACATTCACGCTCTTCCAGTCCAGCGGGATTTCCGCCAAGTGTAAGGATTCGTTGAACAGAGTGGTCAATGGGGCTGCCAGCTCCTCTCTCAACTCCCTCATCACTCTTGGGTGGACCCCATCCAGCCCCATGGCCTTGTCCACCTTTAGGCCCATGAGTTCCCTTAAGATCCCATCTTCCTGGTGGGGGGGCACCTCCATCCCTTCCCTCTCTTTTTCGGCTGGCCTGGAGCTTACCCCCTCCTATACCAACCCCTTCATGAATACAATGCTGAAGTTTCTGTTGAGCATGTCAGTCTTCTCCCGATCCCCCTCTACCCTTTCCTCAGATTCTGCTAACAGGCTAGGTATACCTCTTTCCCCTCACCTATATACCTGAAGAAGGTCCTGTCTCCCTTCTTTGCTGCCTTGGTGATCTTCTCTTCCATTCTTGCCTTTGTCTGTCTAACCACTCTCCCCACCTCCCTCTGTTTTTCCCTGAATTCCGTCCGGTCTGGTTTGCTCTGTGATGATTTGTATAGCCTGAAAGCTCCCCTCTTTGTATAAAGAGAAGCCGCAGGATTGACCTCAGAGTGAGCAGCCTTCAGGTGGAATAGCTAACAAAATTAGGGAAGGGATTCCATCCTCAGAACAGTTGAAAATCACTTCCAGTTCTTGAGTGACAGCCTGCCAGAAGGGGGTAAGCTTGGGATAGTCCCAGAAGACATGAGTTTGATTAGCTAGCAGTTGTCCACATCCCCTCCAGCAGGCCCCCGAAGACAGACCCTTATAGTTTGCCCCTATATCTGGAGAATGGTAGGCTGTATCGTGGGAGATGGCTCTGAGATAGAGAAGCTGGGTGGGAGTTAAAAAATGTCTTCTGGCCACCAGCCATGACCGAATAGAAAACAGTCTACATTGCAAATGTCATTCTGGATAAACTCTACTTCCAGTATGATCCCTAGGATGTGGCTAACCACATACAGAGAGAGTCCTCAGCTGAGCCGCCTGGGCATACCACCTAAGGTTCAGGACGTGATCTCACCCCACTCTCTGGGAAGATGCAGTATGAAGAATTGGATACATAGAGAGTGCCCTATCAGATAAACCTGGAAATAACTTTATTCCAAGATTTGGAAGAGTGGAACAGTGAAGCAGTGTAACAGGAGTATGATTGGCGCCTTAGGAGTCAGCAGGCATCAGAAGAAGGAAGTAAGCACGCAGGAACTCTACTGGTCCAGTAAGGTAGACTACCTGTGTACTGTTTGCTGTCCATTTAAAAGGGTGTACTGTGAGTGGGGTGGGGTAAACAATGGTGTAGGGTAGGGAAGGTAAGACCTACAAAGTTCAAGCTGTGGGCAACTGAAACACACAGTAGGATGGGAACAGAGGCAACACCCTATCTAGCGTAGGGGGAGAAAGTGAGTATAGGAAGCCAACTGTTCTAAATTACTAAGAGATAAAAAAAGAGAGAATTGAAGAAAAACCCTGTGTAGGGTAAGGGGTCGAACACGAACTTGGACAGAGAAAGGTAATGGGAAGCCAAGAGGGGGGTTATTGACAAGGGAAGCCTATAGGCAAGGGAACGGCAGGGAAGCAAAAAGTCAGGAGGATAAACAGATCATTAGGCATGGAAGTGGTGCAGTGTAATGGATGCAGGGCCACACTCTTCAGACACACGTTCTGGAGACTGAGGTGTTGCCCCATAGGTAGGCACCTCTCTGAGCTGAGTGCAGAGGTCACTGGATTCTGGGCCAAACTGGCACAAGTGCAGAGCACCATCTTCCTCACCCAGGGGCCACCTAATTGACCATTGCTCTCTCAAAGGATTCCCGCAAGGAGGCAGAGCAGCTGGAACTTGATGGGCTCTGGGAGGGTGGGAGGAGGAACACCCCTCAGAGCTTAGAGCTGTGGAGTTCCTTTGCCATTCTGGTGGGATAGGAAAGCCAAGAGGAGGCATCCAAGGCAGGAATAAGAAAGGAGATGGGGGTCCTCAATAGGGTTGCCACCTTTGGATGAGGCAAAAACAGGATAGTAAGCTCCACCCCTAGCCCCACCCCTTTTTATGACTCATGCATTGCTCCTCCTAGAAAGCCATTTTTTAATATCAATAAGACAACACTTAAAGCAGCAGTTCAACAAAAATGTTAATATACTTTACTATGCCTGTTAAAGTTACTTTCCTAGGTTCTTCCTATTTATTTATGTATTTATTTATTGACCTTGGTTTACCAGATAAACACACAGAAATAAAAGAAATCTCATTTACATATATGATCTGGGGTAGACGAGGGAAATACTGTAAATAGCATACAATAGTATACATGGAATATAAGTGCTAATGGTGTTAATGGCCATACTTTACACCTCCCAGACTGATTGCTCTCACAAACAAAGGGCTATACTGACAACATAACTTGTTTGTAAATTGGACATGCAGCTGAAACAATGAATATGACAAAATCTGTTTCAAAAGTATGTGAGCACTCAAAATGGTTCAAAAACCTGACCAGCACAGAGCAAAACCGGATTACCTGATAGGGGCCCTGTAAACCTGATCACCAGGTAAAAAACCTGACATGTGGCAGCCCTAGTCCTCAAGGGAGCAGGCACCAAGGAGGGTAGGAGAGTCCCCCATCCAAGGAGGAGGCGGTTGCTGGTGAGAGAATCCATAGGTAGGAGGATTGAGTTGGAGACTGGCGAAGGGAGGGACAGGGTAGTACAGTGCATTCTAGGTGCTATGGCAGAGAGTACTGGAGGGTGGGTCTTCGAGATCACCAGGGAAGAGGGGGCATAGAGGAAGCTGGATGAGGTTGTCCACCCAGGGATGAATGATCTTGCAAGGGACGCTGAAGGGATAGTGCAAGAGAGGTTTATGGAGCTGGGGAGGGGCCTGAAGCAGGCAGTTTGCACAGTGGCCTTCACTGAGTTGCTACCCATGCATGATGGGAAGGCTTGGGAACTCTGCACCAGGTCCTTCCGCGAGTCATTGGAGTGGTGCAGGGAGGAGGGCTCTGGCTGCATCAGGGACTGGATTTACATGTGGGGGGGGGGATGGAGACCTGTACAAGGGAGACAGCCTCCATCCATCCAGAAGGGGAACAGCAGTCTTAGGCGGAAGGTTTACATGCTACTTTGACGAGCATTTAAACTAGCCAAGAGGGAGGCAGACTGATCCCCCAACTAGTTAACCCGGGGAGATGAAATTCCCTGGAGGTTGATGGAAGCAAAGAGAAGGGCAGGGCAGGCAAGTCAGGAGGAGGAACATCAGCTGGAAGATGGGAAGGAGGGGGACAGGAATGGGGTAACGGGGAAAGGGGGGAAGCAGGAAGGGATTAGAGGAAGAGAGACAAAGAGAATGAGAGCCGTGTTTGCCAGTGTAAGGAAGCTGGGAAACAGAATTCCTGACCTTGAAGCAGTCATTGTAGAGGCAGACCTTAATCTGGTGGCCATAACAGAATCATGTTGAATGGACAGTCACACGTGGAAAGTGGCCATTCCAGGCTACGCCATGTTCCGAAAGGACAGGTCAGGGAGGAAAGGTGGAAGGGTTGTTTTAAATATGAAGGCGGGAATAAGGGACACTGAGATACAGGGGCAACAGGGGACATTGAAGGGCTGGTGGTACTATGAGTGAGGCTAAAGACCGGGTCGGGGGCCGTTACCCACTCAGGGGTGGTGTACAGGTCTCTGATACAGGGTGAGAATTTGGACAGAGCCCTTGGGGAAGCCATTAGCAAAATGGTCAGCAAGGGGGAAATTTTGATAATGGGGAACTTTAATCTGCTGGAATGTGGGGGATTCCCGGACTTCCTAGTACATCTGGGGACAAATGACTTGGAAGGGAACAGTGAGTTTGAAATACAGGCTAGGTTCCAGGAACTGGCAAGGGTTTGTCACTCTATAGGAAGCAAAATTTCCTTCATGAGATTCTGCCGGTCCCAAGGGCAACCGGTGAGCGCAAACTAAAACTTAGAGGGGTGAACCAGTGGCTAAGGGAATGGTGCAAGGCAGAGGGGTATGGGCTGGTGGGAGACTGGGGAGATACTTGGGAGGATAAAGGGCTATATGCCAGGGATAGGTTACATCTCAGTCTGGAGTGGAGGGAGATCTTGAAACTAAAGCTTGCTGGATTTATAGGAGAGAGGTGGGGTTTAAACTTGTAATTGGGGGAGGGTCAAATAAAAGATTGGCCCCAGGGACACTGTTTGTGGGTCCAGGGCAATGGGTGAGGGGGAATGCGATGCAAATCTAAGGAAAATTGGGCAGAATAGGGATTGCGCAGGGCTGGGGGGATTGGATAGGGAGGAGAGGTCAGGGTGGAGGACAGTCCTGATTGATGCCAAGAGCATGAGCAATAAAATGTCCGAGTTACAAGCTATGCTGGCTGAGGGATCAGCGGAGGCAGATGTGGCGGCAATTACAGAGACATGGGCCACCCAGAGAAATTATTGGGACCTAAATTTGGAGGGCTATAAGATATTCAGGAAAGATAGGGGAGTGGGAAGAGGGTGAGGGGTTGCGCTGATAATCAGAAATGACGACGTGGTTAGTGGAATGGAGGAGGCTGAAGGGGGAGTGGAGGCGATTTGGGTAACCTTGCAAAGGAGGGGAGGAAAAAAATAGAAAATAGGGTGATATACAGGCCCCCACAATTGAGGAGGCTCTGGAGGATAAACTGGTTGAGAATATCAAGGGTCATTGTGATCTTGGTAAGGGTAGGGTGGTGGTCATGGGTGACCTTAATATGCCGGGGCGGATTGGGACACCATGACATCCTCTGTAGCAGGGAACAGCGACTGATGGACGTTTTTCAGGATGCCTTCCTGGTCCAATAGGTGGGGGAACCTACTAGAGAGGGGCGGATATTGGACGTTGTCCTAGTGGGCAGTGATCAGATAAGGGGCCTGGAGGTGTGCAGTCCAATGGCGGGTGGTGACCATGCCACGGTCTGGTTTCTGTTGTATATAGGGGCGAGGAAAATTGCACTAACACAGTAGTGGTAGACTACAGGAGAGCTGATTTTGTGAGCATGGATAGGATTCTAAAAGAGAGGTTAGACAAAATTAGGCTGGACATGGATGCTGGAAGATTGTGGGAGACCTTTAAAAAAGGGGTGCAGGAGGCTACTAAGTACTGTACAAAATTAAGGGGAAAGCATGCAGGGTTTTATTTAACTCTAAAAATTGATTAGCGTTTTGCTCATAAAAGTGCTAAAACATTGTGAAAATGCATAGCACCTGCCTCACTGTGTTTAACAAACATAACACTTCTAGAAAACCTATATAAATACTTTCTGAACAGTTAGTATTGTCTGAAGAAAAAAAGTGCTAATCAATTATTTAAAACCCCGAGCATGGTAGAACCAGTAAGCCATGTTGGTGGACTAGGGAGATGCAGGAGGCAGTGAGGGATAAAAAGGCCACTTACGCATGTTTTAAACGCTCATGGGAGGACAAGGAGTGAGGAGAGTATGAAATATCGGCCAGGAGGGTCACCAGAGTGGTGAGGGAAGCCAAGGCAGGGATGGAGCAAAACCTAGCTAGGGGTATCCGGAGGAGGGTAAGGGATTCTATAGATATATAAGAGAGAAGCGAAAAGAGAGGACGCAGCTCAATAGGATTAACAACAGGACACAGCGGGTAATAGTAAATGGAGTCCACAGTGATGAAAGGAGGGTTACTAGTGGGGTACCGCAGAGTTCAGTACTGGGGCCGGTCCTTTTTAATGTCTTTATAAGTGACATTGCAGAGGGACTGGAAGGGAAAGTATGTCTCTTTGCAGATGACACAAAGATCTGCAACAGGGTTGATACACAAGGTGGGTGGAAAGGATGAAAAGGGCTTGGCAAGGTTGGAGGAATGGTCAAATGTATGGCAGCTTAGATTCAATGCAAAGAAGTGAAAGTAATGCACCTGGGAAACAAAACCCAGGGAAGAGTGCACAATGGAGGTGAGATACAACAACAAAATGGAAAGGACCTGGGGGTAGTCATATCAGATGACTTAAAGATGGGCAAGCAATGTGAGAGGGCAGTAAGGAGGGTTGGGGGATACTGGGATGCATAGTGAGAGGCATCACCAGTAGAAAACAGGAAGTTGTTATCCCTCTGTACAGACAGCTGGTGAGACCCCATCTAGAGTACTGTGTGCAGTTCTAGAGACCCCGTCTCTGCAAAGACATAGACAGGGTGCAGGCTGTCCAGAGAAGGGCAACCAAAATGATGCAGGGTCTGCATCAGAAAACATATGAGGAAAGATTAAAGGAACTAAAGATGTATAGCCTCGAGGAAAGGAGGGAGAGGGGGGACATGATAGAAACTTTCAAATACCTCAAGGAATCAACAAAGTCCAAGAGGGTAGCATCTTTCAGAAAAAGAGATGTGCAAAAACATGGGGGCACAATTTGAAGATAGAGGGGGGACGGTTCTGAGGTAATGTGAGGAAGTATTTCTTCACAGAGAGGGTTGTAGATACATGGAACAGCCATCCTGAAAAGGTCGTAGAGTCAAAAACAGTGGGGGAATTCAAGAATGCATGGGACAGACATAAGGCAATTCTAGTGGGGGGGTAGGAGGAAGTAGGCTGTTAGTTAACTAGGATCTACAGCTTATCCATTAGGTAGGGAAATGGGCAGACTAGGTGGGCCAAGCGGTCCTTATCTGCCATCAAATTCTATGTTTCTATGTTAAAATGAAGGGGGATGAGCTCAGGAAGCAGAGGAACAGGCAGATGTGCTAAATGAGTACTTTGCCTCAATCTTTGCAGATGGGGAATGGGGATCCCTACAGGCTGATGAGAGGGAAGAGCATTCAGTTAAGGTGAGAAGTCTGTTTGAGACCAGAGGATGGAATGAGGCTAGGGTACAGACAGGACCTGACCCAGAAGGGGTGGGGAGGTTGAGTGAGGGGGAGGATTGGGGGGGAAGAAATCACAGTGGATAGGATGAGGGAGGCCCTTCAGAAGCTAAAAACTGATAAGGCGCCGGGGCCGGATGGGCTACACCTGAGGGTTGTGAAGGAATTGGCGGAGGAGCTGGCAGCTCCACTGGCTGCACTCTTTAATACCTCTTTGCAGATAGGATGGGTGCCCCAAGACTGGAGGGTGGCTTATGTAGTGCCAAGCCATAAAGGGGGGTCTAGAGAGGAGATCGGGAATTATAAGCCTGTCAGCCTAACATCTGTGGCAGGCAGAGTAATGGAGGTCTTTATCAAGGTGAGGATTGGGAGGCAGCTGGAATGGTTAGGGCACCAGGATGATACAGTATGGCTTCGTTCCAGGGAGATCGTGTCAGTCCAACCTCGTAGAGTTTTATGACTGGGTGACAGGGGCCTTGGACAGACATAAGCCAGTGGATGCCCTATACCTAGATTTCAGCAAGGCATTTGATTCAGTACCATATAATGGGCTGCTAAAAAAGCTGGGGGAGATGGGGGTGGGTGGACAGGAGCTCAATTGGGTTGACAGTTGGCTCTCGGGGCATTTACAGAGGGTAATGGTGGGTGGGATACTCTTCTCCCCAGGAAGATAATCAGTGGGGTCCCTCAAGGTTCAGTATTGGGGCCACTCTTGTTCAATGTCTATGTCTCGGATATAGGGAGGGGGGTTATGAATAGGTTGAGTCTCTTTGTGGATGATTCAAAACTAGGAGCACTGGTGGATTGTGAAGAAGTGAGGGAGGCAGTCAAGGGGGATCTGGATACCCTGGAGGGGTGGTCAAGGAGGTGGGGACTGACATTTAATGTCGGGCAATGTAAGGTACTTCTTTTGGGGGGGGTCAAAAACCCAGGCCATGAATACACTCTGAGGGGGGTCACACTGCAAGCCACATTGGGAGAAAGGGATTTAAGGGTGGTGATAGATGTCAAAATGAATAACTCTGAAAATTGTAGAAGAACTGCAGCCAAAGCAAACAGGATACTGGGCTGCATAGCCAGGGGAATTATGTCCGAAAGAGGGAGGTGATCCTCCCTGTATATAATGCCTTGATCAGGCCGCAGCTCGAATACTGTGTACAGTTCTGGAGACCTCATCTGAAGAAGGACATAGCGCTGCTGGAGAGGGTCCAGAGGAGAGTGACCAGGATGATTCAGGGCATGGAGGGGAGGCCTTATGTGGAGAGACTGGAAGAGCTTGGGCTTCACTCACTGGAGGAGAGGAGGGACAGGGGAGATATGATAGAGATTTTCAAATATGTAAAAGGAATAACCAGGAGTGGAACCAAGGAGCTGTTTAGGCTAAAGAAGGGAGGAACAACCAGGGGCCAAGAGTGGAAGCTGGAGGAGGGGGAAACTACAGGGGGAAGCATAGGAAGCATTTTTTCACTGAGAGGGTGGTTAAGCCATGGAATGCGCTGCCTGGGAGACTGGTGGAGGAGGGTACAGTGGAGGGCTTCAAGAAGGGGTGGGACAGGTACAAGGGGAAATTGAAACTAAAGAAGACCCTCTTGAGGGCTAGGGAGACTGGTAAGGTGAGCAGCCACTAGGTTGCTGGCTTTCGAGCAGACAAGACAGACCATTTGTCCTATTCTACTGGCTTTTAGTATGTTAGTATATTAGATTGAGACATTCTCGCTGCAGCTACATCAAGAGGTGGTGCCATCCTCTATTCCATACAAGGGGCATTTCTCAGGCACCAGTTTTGGAACACACTAGGGACAGGGCAGTGCTGAACCTGATACTCACAAAGAGAGACTGTGACAGGTAGCTCCTGCCACTCTTAGGGACTGACCTTTTCTTAAATCTGTTGCCACAGTTCTTCTGTTTCTTAGCCTAATCTATTCCTTACAGTTTCTAGTCCATAAGGTTGGCCACCTATGGGCACCCCCTTCCCTTTCTTGACTATGCTATAGTGTCCCCTTTAATTTTCCTTTTCCCTCTCAGGTCGTCGTACAAGGAGGTTATTCTGGTGACCTCCGAGCTGATGTAAAACAACAGGCTGTGTTCCTCATTGTTGGTTTAGTATGCAATGGCACTGTCATAAAATACATTAATGAATATACCTTATGTGTATGAAACCTGTAAATGTTGAAAATACCATAGCACTAGATGTTTTTGATGAAGGTAAAAAGTACTAGGTGACTGTATATTATAGAAATTAAGTTAGTGGTGCTATGTAAAATGCACGTAAATAGAGCCAGTCTAAAATGTCATGGTGATTTGCATATATCCCATGATGCTTTGCATTATGGAAGTATGTGTAATGTTGTGTTTCTTTGAAACTTGGCTTATTGTCAGTGCCCTTTGGGGTAACCCTTGTTTCAGTGCTTCTGCATTGAGGTTCTTTGTTTTTAGCTTGTTTTTGGTTTTTTTATTTGAGCCCCCACCACCCAAGCAAACAAGGCCTGCATAGGGGAGGGTAAATCTCAACAGATAAGTTAGATCAGAAATTAGTGAGTCAGTAGGTGCTGGCTAAGTGTGGAGGAAAGACTTGCACAGTCTGTTCTTACAAACTGACGTGCTGAAGAAGGGATATGCTATTACTGAAGGTTATTTATGGCATTTTGAATAAACATCACACAGAGATTGTGTGTTAAACTTGAAGTTCGGCGTCTAATCCATTTGTTATCCCATAACCCAACCTCAGACTTGGTGTTAGAAGTGGGATAACTTACTGGATGCATCTGGACTGGATGAATAGGGACGTTTTCTGGTGGATATCGCCCAGGTATCTCAGGTGGACCGATGCACCAGGAGTTGCCAGAGGAGAAGAACGTCCATGGAGTTTTGACCAGAACCATAGCTGACAGACGGTGAGAAGCTGGAAGGCAGTATAGTGCAGTGGTTTAAGGCTCTGAGCTGCAAATCTGATGACATCCAGCAGACCAGACCTGGGTTTGAATCCCACAGCTTCCACTTACATACTGTGTGACCCTAAGCAAGTCACTTAACTTCCCTGTGCTCCCAGGTCACACCTGTAAAAAAGTTTTCAGCTAAGTGTACTACTCCTGGTTAAACAACTAAATTAAAAAAATTAAGAAGCTGCTGCCTGTCCTGGACTTAGGAGCTCATAGGAAGGCCAAGCCTGAAGATGAAGGGATACATAGGGATGAGAAAATACTATGGGGTCAAGGCAGATCGACCACGCAGAGAGGTGGAACACTAGTGCCAAGTGCTCGAGAGGTCCCTGCCAGAGAGTTTGGATGAAGAATCGGAGGAAGATTTTTCATGGGCTCAGCTGGAGGAGGACCCCTTGACTGAGCAGGATAATCCTTTGTTGCCTGTGTTCCCAGGATGTTACCTGTTGGAGGGTGGAGATGCAAGTATGGAACTTGAATGTGAGACCCCAGGTAAGACTGTGCCTAGTGATATTGTGCTGGGGTTGAAGACTCCAAGCAAGCAAGAAGAAGTCTACGAGGCTGAAGGGGCTTTTTCTTGTATTGATGCAGCTAAATCTATGAACAGTATTGACTGGGGTATACTGCAGGCTAAATATGCTAGTGTTGCCTAACTGTTACAGTATGTTAATGCCAAGAAGGGTATGCAGATTAATTGTGGTGTGTGGGGCAAAACAATGTTGGTGGTATGAACTGAAAAAGGATGTTCTGTACCACATGAGGCCCACCCTCTGTACAAAAAGTGTGGATGCTCAGGTAGTGGTGCCTGAGGCTGACAGACAACAAGTGATGGTGGCTGCTTACTTTAGTCCCTTTGGGCATCTGAGCTGTGGTGGGGTATTAGCTTGATTAACTCCTTATTACTGGCCTGGTATGTACAGACAGGTGGTGGCCTATATTAGGACCTGTTCAGTGTGCAAACACATAGAGGTACCTGCTGGGGACGGCAGAGGAACTAGTACCTGGGATATGGAAAGAGTGTCCTAAAGGGTAGAGGCCATGAAAGGAAAAAAAAAATGCACCCTTGAAAAAAGAGAACTCTCACACAGGTCACAAGGTATTATGTGGTGACAGATGGCTGAAAATAGCACAATGATTAAAAAGATGTTTATTAAGACACCCCAGAGTTAAAAGGTTTAGGAACATTGCAGGGTATTCAGCATGGGAGGTTCATTGGCTTCCTGTAGGTTTCTGTAGAGACGTCCTCGGGATAAGATGACCAAGGATTTGGGGTCATAGGTTATAAAAGGCTGAACTAGGAGAATAGAAACTACTGTTGCTCCTTCCATATTCCTGCCAGCACTTTGTATAAGACAGTGAGGTCAAGGTAGTTGCAGGCACAAGGCCAGATGTGGCTCTGCAGTGGCCCCTTTCTGTAGGCAAACGTGTAGCATGTTTGGTCAGGGGATGTGCCTGATGTCAAAGAAAGAGGTACCCAAGGGCAGACAAGGAGTCTGAGGTGGTACAGGTGTTTTATTCTTTTCAGAGGGAAAACATACCGAAAAGGAGTTGGGTGGAAATGGATTGGAACCTGTGTTGGGGTAACACCAAAAGAGTGTCTACCCTCAGGTGTCTGTATCAGTAGCAAGTGAAATGAATGACTCAAGAGACATAGTGGGTTTATGTAGAGGGATTGAACCTAGGAATGGGCCCCTGCTTAAAACCGACATGTCTGGTGGGGTTGGAGCAGGTAATTACTCACTCCAGAGAAATTCTTTCTATGGTACTGGACTTTACAACCATCCAGATTTTTAGTCGACTAAAATATGACGGACTTTCCCTAAAAGGACATAGTGTAGGGAAGGTGCCGTTAGTCTCTGCTGAGAAACATGTTAATGCCTCAGGGTAAAGCATGATGATATCCACTATGTTTATCATTAATAGGAACCCTGAGACAGAGCTTCTGAAGATGGATGGGTGGAAGCACCATACCTTCCTGGGACAGGAAGGTGATAAGCAGTCTGCAATAACTGCTTCCCCCTTAAGGTGGGGGATATGTGACAGGGAGCTCCTCCCACTCTTGAGGACAGACCTTTTCTTAAATCTGTTGCAAAAATTCTTCTGTTTCTTAGCCTAATCTGTTCTTTACAATTTCTAGTCCATAAGGTTGGCCACCTCTGGACACCCCCTTCCCTTTCTTGACTATGCTATAGTGTCCTCTTTAATTTTCCTTTTCCCTCTCAGGTCCTGGTATAGGGAGGTTATTATGGTGAACTCTGAGCTGATGTAAAACAACAGGCTGTGTTCCTTGTTGTTGGATTTAGTATGCAATGGCATTATGTCATAAAAATACATTGATGTATATATCTTATGTGTATGAAACCTGTTAAATACCATGGCACTATGTGTGTTTGATAAAGGTAAAAAGTACCAAGTGACTGTGTATTATAGAAATTAAGTTAGTTGTGCTATTTAAAATGCATGTAAATTGCTGTAAACTGAGCCAGTCTAAAATGCCATGGTGATTTGCATATATCTCATGATGCTTTGCATTATGGACGTATATGTGATGTTGTGTTTCTTTGAAATTTGGCTTATTGTCAGTGCCCTTTGGGGTAACGCTTATTTCAGTGCTTCTGCACTGAGGTTCTTTGTCTTTTAACATGTTTTTTTTTTTTTTTTTTTTTGAGCCCCCACCACCCAAGCAAACAAGGCCCGCAAAGGGGAGGCTAAATCTCAACAGATAAGTTGAGTCAGAGATCATTGAGTTAGTAGGTGCTGACTAAGTGTAGAGGAAAGACTTGCATAGTCTGTTGTTACACACTGATGTACTAAAGAAGGGATATGTCATTGCTGAAGGTTACCTCCTGCATTTTGAATAAACATCACACACAGACTGTGCGTTGAACTTGAAGTTCGGTTTCTGATCCATCTGTTATACCACAATCTCTCCACAGAGACTGCATTGCTGATGTCACAGTGGGTGAACCCATGGGAACAAGTGGTTTAGCATTCTGAAAGGACAGGAAGAAAACCACACTAGGACATGGGTCATGGACTTCAGGAGGGCAAATTTTAAAGAAATAGGAAGCTGCCTCAAAGAATGCCTCAAAGTGTGGTGGGCGGGGGCAGAGGGGGGAGTGGAGGCTTAATGGACAAAAATAGAGGAGGGTATAGCCCAGACAGCGGCATGCTGTTTGAAGGATGTTAGCAAGGAAAAGAGGACAAAGAGGCCACTATGATTCTCTAAGGAGGTATCAGAGGCAGAGGAGGAGAAGAAAACAGCATTTAAAAAGTACAAGGAGACCCAGAAGGATGAAGATGGAGGTATATCTGGCAAAACGGAGGGAGGCAGGAAGGAGGGTGAGGGCAGCTAAAGCACTAACAGAGGAGAGGAAGATCGAGAGAAAGTGAAAGTACTAAACATTTATGTCTGCTTAGTCTTTATGTTAGAGAGTTCGTGGGGGGTGGACTAGCATGCTGCAGTCAGCAACAGGGAGAGAGGGGAGTGGACATAAGTCCATTCTTGTTGGAGATGGTCTGGAAGCGATTGGAAACTTTAACGGAGAATAAGGCGATGGAGCCGTATGGGATTCATCCCATGATCCTAAAGGAACTGAGCATGGTGCTGGCCGCTCTTCTGGCAGTGCTTTTTAGCATCTAATTCGAATGGGGAAGTTTGAGAAGACTGGAGGAGGGCCAGTGTGATCCCTCTGCACAAAAGTGGCAGACGCGAGGATGCTAGCAACTACAGGGCAGTCAATTTCACATCAGTGGTGGGGAAGTTAATGGTGACACTACTGAAGGAGAGGCTCATAGAACACGTGGAGGCAGAAGGGCAGCAGGACCACCATCAGCATGGTTTTACAGGGGGGAGATCATGTCAAACTAATCTCATAGATTTCTTTGATTGGCTTACTGGACAGATGGATCAAGGGAGAGCAGTGGACGTGGCCTGTCTGGACTTCAGTAAGACTTTCCACACTGTGCCACATAGAAAGCTAGTCAAAAAACTAAGCAGCCTGGGAGTGGGGGAGAAGGTAATAAACTACCAAACTGGTTAAGGGATTCAGGCTATAGGAGAGTGACTAGTGGGGTACCACGGGGTTCAGTGCTGGGGCCGGTCCTCTTCGATGTCTTTCTAAGTGACATTGCACAGGAGCTGGAGGGTGAAGTGTGTCCCTTTGCAGATGATTCAGAAATCTGCAACAGGGTTGACACTCAGGGAAGGGGTGGAGAGATTGTAGAGAGCTCTGAGGAAACTAGAGGAATGATCTAGAAGGTGGCAGCTGGGTTTCAGTGCCAAAAATTGCAAGATTATGCACTGAGGGCTGCAGAACCCAGGGGCTAGGTATAAAATGGGGGAGTGGAGCTCACAGTCACCAAACAAGAAAGAGACTAGGGGTCATCATATCTCAAGACCTCAAGGTAGCTGGACAGTGTGACAGAGCAGTGGGAAGGGATAGCAGGATGCTGGGGTGCATTGGGAGAGGGATTTCTAGCAGCGGGAGGGAGGTGGTGCTGCCATTGTATCACTCACTGGTGAGGCCCCACCTGGAGTACTTTGTCCCATTCTGGAGGCTGCACCTCTGCAAGGACATTGAAAGGGTGGAAGCGGTACAGTGCAGGCAGCCAAAATAGTGAGGGGTGTCGTGTGAGAAGCCGTATGAGGAAAGGCTGCAGAAACTCAACATGTAATCCCTGGAAGAGAAGATAGTGAGAGGAGACATGATTGAAACCTCCAGGTACCTCACAGGAGTGAACAGGGTGCAATGGGAGCATCTATTTCAGAGAAAGGAAGGCACCAGAACAAGGGAGATGTAATGAAATTAAGAGGGGGAGGTTTAGGAGAGATGTGTGGAAATACTTCTTCATAGAATGGCTGGTAGATGACTGGAACAGCCTGCCAGAGGAAGTAGTGAGGGCGAAGACTGTGGGGAGCATCAAGCATGCGTGGGATAGGCACAGGGGTAAATTCGGTAGAGGAACGGGGTAAGAGAGTGACACCTATGACCAACTGGGGTAAGTGGTGATGGAACAGGCAGGGACAAGAGGCAGCCTGGATAGGCCTAAAGGTCCTTTTCTGCCGACAAAATCTAAATTTTTATATTTTTGCGTAACCCCACCCCCCTACAAATGGGGGTTCCCGAAAAGTCTTCCTTGAGCTTGTCTAAATGCTCACTGCCAGGCTGATGTCCTGTTTTTTTGCAGTTTAAATGTGATTGCCAGAGAGTGCCTATATAGCCTCTGTGTAATGTCTCTTTAAGAGCTGTCTAGATTGCAGTCATATTTAATCTAAAAGGGAGCTCTGTTAGAAGATGTGCTTGTTTGCTGATCATTTTGTTAGAGTAGTAATAATATTGCAGTTTGTTCTAACCTGCATTCTTTGCAGCATGGACAGTTCTGTTTGTTTCCATCTTCTTGATCCTGGACTGCTGAAATGGGCCAATTAGTACATTTGGGACTCTAAAATGGACCCTGCCTACAGGGACTTGGTGGGGTCAAAACTTGTAGGAATTGTAGTTTTGGACTTTTTGAGCCTAAAATGACCTGGAGGGGGAGCCCTTGTTGTGACTGACAGAGATCAGCCAACTGAACCTTTTGGATCTTGGGGAAAGTCTCAAACTGCTTGCAGTTTCAGTTAGATCTGAGTTGGGAAGTGAAGAAGTAACAGCTCAAGGTAGTTCGAGCAGCAATCCATAGTGGATTCGCGTGGGAGAGCTGTGGAAAGGCCTGAGTTTTGGCCTGCATGCCTGCCTGCTGTCCCTGAGAGGGAACGTATGCCTTTTTCGGACTGAATCCGAACTTGAAGAGTAAAGTAAGCCACTGAATTGTGACCAGGCTCCTACCTGAAGAAGATCGAAGATTTGCTGAATGCGATTGGCCTGTCTGGACTTCCAGTCACCTCTGAACTCAAGGATTGTGCAGAGACTCTGTAATTGCGACCAGAGAGCCTTTTGCCTAGTACACTGGAATTTCCTTACATGTGAATGTGTTGTGTGCTTATAGTGGGTTGTGATTTGGTTCCCCACTTTGGTTTGAATTGTATTCTGCTTGCTGGAAGCTGCATCCAGCCCCACGGACTGAATCCAAAATCATCTCCATTGGGCCTGGGCCTTGCCACACTGGCCCAGCCCAACTACCCGCTGCACAGATAAAGCCATCGACGAGAGACCTGCCTGGGGATCAGCCCCCTGCTCAATACTTGAACAGGAACGATGCCTCGGTGATTCGTGTGGGCTCCGCTTCTCCGGGCACTCCAGCTCAACAACCTGCAGTCTTGATTTCATCCTGCCTTTGTCCAGTATTGGGTATCGTGAGTAAACATCAGGGTAGCTCCTTGCAACAACAGCTAAATCTAAAGTGTTGTCATCTGATTGTCTTGTTGCTTTTTTCTTTCTTGAACTGAGCCCTCTGGCTCTGGATTACAAGTAGTGTGTGTTGTGCATGTTGCTTTCTTCCATCACAGGGCCCCAACCAGCTGCAACGTTCTTGGCTAGCCCACCATTTTCCTACCTGGGTACCCAGAGTGTATGACTGTGTGGGGACTTAAAGCGCATGCATAACTGTTTGATTAATGTAGCCTTTAAGCCAATCAACCTGATTACTCCCCTTCCTTGTTCAAGTCCCCTGAATAAATCAGATCTGACTTTTTTCCAGCATTTAACCTGACTGTGGTTCCAGTTTGTGCCAAGACTACTGTACTGTTACTATTTACTATGCATAACCTTGTTTTACAGGGGGGTCCCCAGGGTCGAGCCAGAGGAATCGGCTCTGGTGGTAAGTGCAAACAGTGTGGGTACTGGTATGGTGTACAAGGGGTACTGTGAAAGTGATTATCGTATATTGCTTAGACCACTAGAAGTGTCCCGGAGGGCTGTGCCCAGGTTAGTTTGACCACTGCCAACCCTGACCACCGGGTGGAGGCACCCGTTTCAGAACTCAGGCCCTTCAACCTGCTACTAACCACGCAGGCAGGGGTAGTAGTCCTTTGGGGTAGCACCACCTAGGGGTTACATTTGTTTAAAGTACATTTGGGCTGGCATAATGGTACAGATCTGGAGGAAGTATAGTAACCTAGGTAGGATATTCTGATGGATGGCTTCAGTTCTTTTAAAGAACCCAAGACATTAGTGTGACCATTTGGAGAGATCACCCGTGACCTGCTGGATTAGGAATTCAAAACTGAGGAGGTTTAAGGTGGTCCAGGCTCTTGGTAATCCTCAGATGTTTGAGTGTGCCTTTGTGCCATTTGAACAGGAAAAACCTTTTCAGAACAGATGAAGTGGCATACAAGACCTCTGTGGTAAGATCATACCTAGCAGGATCCCCAAAAGACTGCAGGATGTCCCAGACTATAGATATCGACTCCTACAGAGATATCAGCATTAGCAGGACATCACCTGTAATCCCTGCCACCTAATAAGATTACCAAAATTCACAGGTTAGAACGGATCGCAGCTGCCAGCGGCTAAGGTAGAGGGTGAAGAGGACGAGTCAAAAGGGGCAAGCTTGCCGGGTGCCCTGTTCAAGATGGAATCTTAGAGCCAGCCCAGTGGTGATGGAAGAGGAACACTTGGATATTGTGGCAGTCACAGAAACATGGTACACGGAGAACCATGACTGGGATGTCAGCATACCAGGATACACAATCTACAGAAGGGACAGGGAGGGCAAAAGAGGAGGTGGAGTAGCTCTCTACATAAGGGAAGGGATCAAAGCTACAGAACTAAAAAGTAAAGGGGGAGGACAAGAAGCACTCTGGGTCACCTTAGAGACAGGGAATGGCATCACAATCCGCACAGGGTTGTATACAGACTCCCGTCTCAAGGGAGGAAATGGACAACAAAATGATAGAGGCATTCTCAAATGGTTGAAAAAGGGAGATACTGTTGATGGGGACCTGAATATGCCAGATGTTATGGGACTACATGGACTGCAGCCACATCCAAGAGCAGGGTCATTCCTCGATGCCCTACAGGGGGCTCTGCCTTAGACAGCTAGGTGGTGGAACCCCTCGGAGGGAGCAATATTGACCTGGTACTCTCAAATGGAGAGAGGATCACAGATGTAGAAGTCAGTAGACATCTGGGAACAAGCGACCACTGCACAGTGTGCTTCACAATAAACACAACCATGGAGTCAAGCCATACAAAGACAAGGATACTGGACTTTAGAAGGGCTGACTTTGGCATAATGGGTGAATACCTGAGGAATGCATTAGCAAATGGCCAGAAAGGAGGGGTGAAAGAACAATGGAGAAAAATCAAAACTGCCATCATGGAGGCAACAAGCCTTGTGTGAAACAAATAAAGAAAACAAAGCAGAAAAAAAACAACTATGGTTCTCAAAAGAGGTGTCAGGGAAGGTTAAGGAGAAAAAGGCTGCATTCAAAAAGTATCAGGAATCACAGAAGGAGTACGACAGGTAACTGTATCAATTAAAGCAGAAAGAAGTAGGGAAGGCAGTCAGAAAAGCAAAGGCCCAAACCGAGGAAAAAATAGCCAACTCAGTTAAGAAAGGGGAAAAAAACTTTTATGGGTTCATTAGGGAGTATAGAAAGGTTAAGGGAGGGATAGTGAAGATTAATAAAGGAGAGGGGAGGTGGGCAGAGGGAGACAGTGAAAAGGCAGAGATAGTGAATGAATACTTTTGCTCAGTATTTGCAAAAGAAGAAGAGGAGGAGTTACCTAAACCAAACAATAGAAGCACTCTGGGTAATGGGGTTGACGCCAGTCCATTTACAGAAGAAAGAGTCCTGAAAGAACTCCTAAAACTCAAGGTGGACAAAGCAATGGGGCCTGACGGGATTCACCCTAGAATCCTAAAAGAGCTAAGGGAGGACCTAATGACACCACTAACCACACTTTTTAACAAATCATGGGAAGATGGGGTAGTACCTGAGGACTGAAGGAGGGCAGATGGGATTCCCCTTCACAAAAGTGGGAGCAAGGCAGAAGCAGGAAACTACAGACCTGTTAGTTTGACCTCAGTGGTGGGGAAAATGATGGTATCACTTCTGAAAGAAAGAATTGTTCAGTACCTAGAGGCCAGCGGGGCACAGGACCCAAAGCAGCATGGATTCACATTAGGAAGGTCATGTCAGACGAATCTAATTGATTTCTTTGACTGGGTGACCAAAGTAATAGACCAGGGAGGGGCTGTGGATATGGCCTACCTAGACTTTAGCAAGGCATTTGACACAGTCCCGCACAAAAGATTAATAATCAGGTTAGCCAGCCTGGGAGTGGGTCCCAGGTGGTAGCCTGTAGCAAACTGGCTGCACAACAGGACACAGAAGGTAATAGTGAATGGAACACACTCTGAAGAAAGGGGGTTACTAGTGGAGTACCTTAGGCTCAGTACTGGGTCCAGTCCTCTTTAACGCCTTCATAGGTGACATTGCAGAGGGTCTGAAGGAAAGATATGCCTCTTTGCAGATGACACAAGATCTGTAACAGAGTTGATACACGGGGGGTAGAAAGGATGAGAAGGGACTTGGCAAGGTTGGAGGAATGGTCAGACATATGGCAACTTAGATTCAGTGCAAAGAAGTGCAAAGTAATGCACCTGGAAAATAAAAATCCAGGAGAAGAGTACGCAATAGCAGAGGAGGTACTAACAACAACAACAATAATGGAAAGGGATCTGGGTGTAGTCATATCAGATGACCTAAAGGTGGGTAAGCAATGTGAGAAGTCAGTAAAGAGAGCCGGGGGATACTGGGATGCATAGGAAGGGACATCACAAGTAGAAAAGGGGAAGTGGTTATCCCTCTATACAGACAGTTGATGAGACCCCATCTGGAGTACTGCATGCAGTTTTGGAGACCTCATCTACACAAGGACATAGACAGGATGGAAGCAGTCCAGAGGAGGGCAACTAAAATGGTGCAGGGTCTACATCAGAAACCATATGAAGAGTGACTGAGAGAGCTTAATATGTATACCCTTGATGAAAGGAGGGACGGGGACATGATAGAAACTTTTAGGCACCTCAAGGGAATCAACAAAGTCCAGGAGGGTAACATCTTCAGAAAACGAGATGTAAGAACAAGGGGCACAATTTAAAGTAAGAGGGGGACGCCCGGGTAATGTGAGGAAATTCTTTTCACGGAGAGAGTGGTGGACGATGGAACCGCCTTCCTGGAGAGGTTGTGGGGTCTAAAACAGTGGGGGAATTCAAACATGCATGGGACAGACATAAGGCAATTATAGTGGGGGGTTGCAGGAAGTAGGCTGTTGGTTAACCAGAATCTGCAGCTTATCCAATAGGTAGGGAAATGGACAGACTGGGTGGGCCAAGTGGTCCTTATCTGCCATCAAAGTCTGTGTTTCTATGTATTTTATGGCGGAGGTTTTCCTTTTAAAAGTAGCTGAACCCAGATCGAAGAGCTGCATGACACAGGCCTTTGTTCACTGCACACAAAGGTGCAGGGCTAAGTTCCTTACCCCCGTGCCCCTCATAATATTTTACGTTTGAGATACAAAATGGCTTGTTTCACCTTGGCATCCAGTAGCTTCTGCAGGTCTTGCTTTACCGCAGTAATTTGGTGCCCAACAGAGTAATCTCAGTACTGCACAAAGGCCTACAGAGTCTATAAAGTTTGCTGGAGGTCAATGAGGGGAGCTTTCTGCACTTTTTCTTTCTAGAGGAATATGCAGTAAACTCCCACCAGAGTACTGTCTTGACCATAAGCCATAGGACAGGCACAGATGTTTCATAGCCAGAATTCCCTTGGATGATTCTAGAAATTAGTTCCTCCAGATTGCATTGGAGGTCTGGATCCCTACGTAGTGCCTAGTTGATTCTCCAGTGTGTGCTGCACCTGGGCTTCCCTAAGGTGAATTTTGCATAAAGCGGGGGATGGCTGGAGAATAGGATTGTGCCAAGTGACACCTCCTGCAAGGTGTCCAGGTGCTTAGCCATTTTGAAGGTGTAATCAAGCCTGGCTGAGGTACGCATTCTGGGGATCTAGTAAGTATATGCCTGTCCTGTGGGGAAGGAGTGCCTCCAAACATCAGTGATGCCTAAGTAGGCTAGTGTTTGTCAAAGATATTTCTGCATAGGTGTGGCTCAGTGAACCTTAGGACCTGCAGCATCCAGCGGCAGAGCAAGTGTAGTGTTTAAGTCCTCCACCCATGATTAGCTGCCCTTGCAGTAATGGAAGGAACTTATTAAAGAACTGTTGTGCTGCTATTTTGTACTCTCCTGGAGGGAAGTACATGTTGTGATGATGATAACTTGGTCTTCTGCATCTGCTACATGATCTTATAATTGAAAAGGGATCCCTCTGGGAACAAGTATCATGAACCACCACCATCGGCATGATTTGTGGAATAAGCCTCAGTTCCAAAACATGGCATGCTTCTCAGCCAAGAGATGTGTCTTTTTGTAGAAACACTATCTCTGGCCAGTCACATTTCAGTTGTTGGAGGATATGGCCTATAGAAAATTCAAGAAGGCCAAGAAAGAGGTGGATTGGTAAAATTACCTAAGGTTGGTTAGTGAGGCAAGTAAGGAAGGGATTGTTAGGCTTAAGAAAGGGGGAGTGGATGGAAGATAATGGGGGAAAGCAGAGATATTAAATGAATACTTCTGTTCTGTCTTCACCTGGGAGAAGGAAGGACCAGTGCCTTCAGAAGGGAAAAGAGGAGCAGGGGAAGGGGAACACAGATGTAATGATAGAGGAGGATAGGGTGAGGCAAGGGCTGCTGGCATTGAAGGTGGACAAATCACCAGGCCCAGACAGAGTACATCCAAGGGTACTAAAGGAACTGGCTGAGGAGCTGGCAGGGCCACTGGCAGACCTATTTAATAGTTCACTAGAGTCAGGCGTGGTACCGCAGGACTGGAGAACAGCACATATAGTGCTCTTCCACAAAAGCAGTCCCAAGGATGACCCAGGGAATTACAGACCAGTCAGTCTGACTTCTGTTGTGAGCAAGCTCATGGAGACCATACTAAAGAAAAGGTTGGTGGTATATCTAAAGGAGCATGGTCTCCAGGATGTGAGGCAGCATGGCTTCATTGTGGGGGGGGATCGTGTCAAACAAATCTGATTGACTTCCTTGACTGTGTCACTAAGACAGTAGACAGGGGCCAAGCAGTAGACATCCTCTATCTCAATTTCAGCAAGGCCTTTGACTCCATGCCCCACAAAAGGTTGATCAGGAAGTTGGTGAATCTCGTGGTTGAGGAAAAGATGGCCAGATGGGTGGAAAACTGGCTGAGGGACAGAACCCAGAGGGTGGTTGTGTGGGGAGAGTTATCTGGCACCAGAGAGGTAACCAGTGGGGTCCCGCAGGGCACGGTGATGGACTCGGTGTTGTTCAATGTCTTCATTAGTGACATTGGAGATGGCATTAAGGGCAAAATGTGCCTATTCATGGATGACACCAAGCTCTGTGGGAGAGTGGACACAGCTGAAGGGATATAGGACCTACAGGAAGATCTGGAAAAGCTAGGGAGGTGGTCCAGGATCTGGCAGCTTGGCTTCAATGCCAAGAAATGCAAACTTATGCATATTGGAGCCAGGAATCCCAGGACAGAGTACTACCTTGGTGGAGTACGAGTATCTGCATCAGAGGAGGAGAAGGACCTGGCAGTGATGATCACTAGTGACCTGAAGCACTCCACACAGTGCAAGAAAGCAGCCACAAAGGCAAACAAGATGCTAGGATGCATATCTAGGGGAATGAGTAGTAGGAGAGAGGAAATTATACTGCCTTTTGTACAGGTCACTGGTAAGGCTGCATCTAGAGTATGGAGTTCAGTACTGGTGCCCACATCTCAAAAAGGACATTAACCTGCTGAAGAAGGTTCAGAGGAGGGCTACAAAAATGATGGCCAGTCAGCAGAGTAAGGCATACGAGGAAAGGTTGAGTGCACTGAACATGTACTCCCTGGAAGACAGGAGAGAGAGAGTGAGAGAGAGGACATGATTGGGACATTCAAGTACGTCAAAGGGATAAATAAGGTCGATAAGGAGAGTCTCTTTACGCTTTGTGGCAACCATAACATGAGGGGGCACAGTCTTAAGTTGGAGATGGGAGGTTTAGGAGGGAGGTCAGGAAGCACTTCTTCACAGAGAGGGTGGTGGACACTTGGAATGCGCTGCCAGAAGAGGTCATCTCATTGAAGACATTGGGCAGCTTTAAGAGAGGATGGGATAGGCATGGGGGAAGGTAAGAATCATGAGTAGGGAGGATGGGAGGAGTGTGGAGGGAGGGCAGGGACATTGGCTCAAGCTGTGGACCCTGCAATATGAGCAGACTTGATAGACCAATTGACTTCTTCTGCTGTCTTCTTCATATGTTCATATGTGGTATCATTTCACTGGGCTGTGGACCCTGTCAGCATTGAAAGAAATTACATTTGATGGATTATACATGCTCCTAAGGGAGTTGGCTAGATTGAAGCGGTGGGGTCAGACCACCCCCAGGGGGAGTCCAAAGCCAGAGTAGAAAGAACAATGGGAAGAGATAGCAAATGTAGGGAAGAGAAGGAGAGCTGAGTGACAATTTCCATCCAGTATAACATGCCGTAAATGAGAAAACTGGCAATACGACAGCAAACAGTTGACTTAAGGAGCTTTAGAACAACATCTTATTGAGCAGGAGAGAATCCAGCCAGGCAGGTCACTGCAAACTAGAGTAGAGGGCAAGCCCTCAAACAGTGCTTCCAAGGTAGGGAGAGGTAGCAGTCCTCTCCTTTCAGAGAACAGGTGGTGGTTCTCTGGAAGGGGAAGGGCACAACTGTGTTGTAGGCCCCCGTAACACGCTGGCTGTTACTTTAGGGGTAGGTGAAAAGGCCTATATGTACTGGCCCACACCACCTGTAATGTGAAGACATCAAATGGACTGAGGCTGACAAAGATGGCACGCTGCTTCCAGTTGCCTCACGTATTTTAGGCAGCAAAGCTTTAGGGGAAGGCAGATTACCAACATGCTATTTCATGGCTGATCAATAAACTCTGTGGAAACAGGGCCTTTTAACTATATCCTGTAGTAGATATTGGAAGAGAACACACTTTACGTTACATTGAAGAGCAGTGCTCTGGCGCTGGGAGAGAATAGGGAAAAATAAAAGGACTTAAGCTATCAGAGGGGCTGTGTGCCGTGAGATAGGGCATGAGGCCAGCGAATGTGGCCAAATACAACCAGGAGGAAGGCACTCTATACTTCATACATCTAGGCATTTGTTGGAAGGGAAGCTGCTCTGCAGCCCAGCCCCTGCCCCAGATGATGGAGACCACTCCAGACTAATTCCATTGCTGTCCTGCTATGATGGAAAAAGCTGCTAGCCAGCAAATGCTTCTCAAACCTCCTGCTACCAAGGGCAGAGACCAACTGATCAGAGCTACAGTCTACACACGTTTATAAATCACACTGAACAATGTCTTATCCCGCTTTATAGGGCATATATTGGATTTTACCTCGACTATAGTTCCCCCTTCTGGAATCCAGGCCTAAAAAAGGATATTATCATACTGGAACAAGTCCAGAGGAGAGATACTAAAATGCTTCCCAGATTAGCTATTCAAACAACATGAAGTCTTGCTGCATTCTGACATATGCAGTGATCTCCAACCCTTGAACTGCCCTGGAGAACAAAGAGTTAACTTTCCATGTAGGGCATGGAACGCTGAGCTCGAGCTCGGTTGAAGCCTCTGTCTGCTGTTGTTTGAACTCCAACCGTCAGATTCTTTACTCCGCCTCACTGAACAGTCGCCCGGAGATTTCTCCTTTGCTCGGTTCAAAAAAAAAAAAGTCGGTTAGGTGTTGTTTCGCCTGTTTCAACCGAACTTCTGCTTCTAAACCTGCCGGTTTAAGTCTCTGTCTGTGGTACCGTGAGTACTAGATAGGTTTTTCTATATTAGTTTTCTGTGTGGAACTTGTAAACATTAGATCGGTTCGGTTTGAATCGATCAGGTTTGTATACAAAAACTTCCGTCTTTATTAGAGTGTGGTAACTGGTCTGTATCGGTTCTAAAAAAACTGATTTCATTAAGTTTTTTTCCAAGACCCGTAACACGGTCAGGAACCGATAGGGGTGTCTTGCCTGGTGGATTGCCAAAAAAGGGTAAGTTTTGGTTAGGATTGGCCATGTCTGAGAAACCCAAGAAAAAAACCGAGCCCACTGGGTTTCAACATTGTAGTGTGTGTGGGGAAGCATTTGGTAAGGCTGTTCCCCACACCACCTGTGTTTATTGTCTGGGGTTTGACCACCTCAATTTAGACTGCCAAATTTGTAAAAGTTTTCCCAAAGCTACCCTGGATAAGAGAGTAAGTAGACTGAGGGAAAGGGAGGCCAAGAAGTCCGCTGACCCGGATGGCCAGCCCGGTTTGGTTCCGAGCGAACCAGAAGGAGTGCCCTCTGACCAGGGCGAAACTTCTTCGGTCAAAAGGAGAACCGATTCTGAGGAGTCGGTTCCAGTTAAAAGAAAGAAAAGGGATAAATCATCCAGTTCGGATCCACAAGTTCTTTCTCCGACCGCTGATGAGATAGCCAAAGCGATAAGGATAATTCAATCACTAACTTCGGTTCTGTCCGAACCGGTACCATCTGTCAGGGGCTCGGTTCGGTCGGTTCCCCCAGTTCCGGATTATACTTTAGAAGAATTTTATGAACCAGAGGGAGAGGATGAAGATAATGATGATGATGGTGATTATGAAAGTCTGGATGTGCCCATTGACCCGGACATCTCCCCAGACAGACCTTCAGGTGTTTCTCCTCCTAGGCTTTCTGAGTCCCCTTCCCACTTTATGTTTTACAAGAAAGTGGCTGAAACCCTCCAGCTTCCTATGGAAGAAGCAGTAGAGGATCAGGAGGAGCCTGATTTTGTTGAGATGATGGACATCCCAGAGTCCAGGAGATTGTCTATTCCCCTTCATAAATCTTTTGGGAAACAGACATTAAAATTCTAAAAACTTCTAATTCCATACCTCCTGTGGACAGAAGAATGGACAAGAGGTATACTCTTTCAGGCTCAGACACGGAGTTCCTTTCCCAGCAATGCAGCCATGTTGGGGTAGTGCAGGCTGCTGCCTGTGATAAGGCAAATATTCCCTTGGCTTCACACCCACCGGATAAGGACTCAAGGAGGATTGATGCCATGGCAAAGAAACAGTACATGGCAGCATCTTTGGGATTCAGGCAGGCTAACTATATGGTCTACACAGCTAGATACCAGAAGTCCAGGTGGGACACTGTACTGGCTCTAGCTAAATAGGCCCCTGACCAGCTTGCCAAGGAGCTGGAGCGGGTGGCTGCGGATGGGATTGAGGCATCCAAGGTGCAATTTCATGCTGCTGTGGACTCCAATGATGTTTCATCTAGAGTCATGGCTACATCTGTGGCCCTTCGGAGGATGGCTTGGCTCAGATGTACTAGCCTATCACAGGATACCCAGGCTAAGGTCATGGATTTCCCTGTCATTGGTAATTCTCTGTTTGGGGAGCAGACAGAGAACTACATGAAGAAGATGGACGAGTACAGGACCACCTATAGGAGTGCTCAGGCCACAGAAAGGCAAGCCACTCCTCAAAGGCAGCATTCCAGGGGCAGGGGCAGGCCCTTTCAGAGGCCTTTTTACCAAGCCCAGGCCTCCTCTTCTGCTTTTGCTCAGAGGGGTTCTTTAGAGGGAGAGGCAGACAGGGTATGAGCAGGCCTGCTTCCACCCCTCAGCCTAAAGCCCCTGCCAAGCAGACACCCTGATGGGTCTGCCCGGCCGATTCTCCAATACCGGGGGGCAGGTTGGCTACTTTGTCCAGGACTGGAAGTCTTTAACATCAGACAAGTGGGTCCTGGAAGTAGTAAGCCAGGGACTGGTTCTCAGCTTCAAAAAATTTCCCAAGATGAGAACCAGATCCTTTCCACCTGCAAATCCATCAGAGGCCCTTGCCCTAGAGGCAGAGGTGTTCTTCCTCTTGGCTCTCAGAGCCATAGAAAGGGTTCCTACCTCACACAGGGCAAAGGATTGTACCAGGTACTTCCTAACCCCCAAAAGACAGGAGAATGGTGGCCCATCCTGGATCTGAGATATCTAAACAAGCACCTTTTAAAGCCAAAATTCAAAATGGTGACTCTGGGAATAATTCTGCCCTCTCTAAGGCCAGGGGACTGGCTAGCCTCCCTGGACCTCAAAGATGCCTATTTTCACATTCCCATCAGGTGCTCCCACAGAAAGTACCTCAGATTGGAAGTTGCCCTCAGGCCACTATCAATTCAAGCAATGCCCTTTGGTCTAACTTCAGCCCCAAGGGTGTTCACAAAGTGCCTGGCAGTAGTGGTTGCTTTCTTAAGGAGAAAAAAGATCTCCATCTTTCCATACCTGGACGACTGGCTCATAGTGGGCCAGTCTCCAGACCAAGTCAAGTCACATCTTCAGATAACTCAGCAACTGCTCACTTCCTTAGGATTTCTCCTAAACCTTCCAAAGTCAGTTCTAGAGCCAGTACAGCTCCTCACCTTTATAGGGGCGGAGCTGGATACAATAAGAGCAATGGCCTTCTTTCCCCTGGACAGGGCAAGGACACTAATAGAACTGGCCTCATCTTTCACCCTTCAGGTGTCTCGACCAGCAAGGCACTTCTTGCAGCTCCTGGGCCACATGGCAGCCTCTACAGCAGTGGTCCAGGGGGCAAGATTTCACATGAGGGACATTCAGTCCCATTTAAGAGCCTTCTGGTCCCAGAGAAAGGATTCCCTTACCAAACTAGTCCCAGTGACTCGAACCCTGATCCAGGCTTTGCAATGGTGGCAGGATCAGGACAATTTAAGACAGGGAGTTCCTTTTCTCACTCAGTCTCATTCACTAATCCTCACCACAGACGCCTCCCTCTTGGGTGCCACTTAGGGATCTTACCACCCAAGGGCTGTGGTCACCTCAAGAATCTCTGCTTCACATCAATCTCTTAGAACTCAGAGCAGTGTTTCTGGCACTGCAAGTTTTTCCAAGTCTGTTCAGAACAAAGTAGTCCAGATCAGAACAGACAATACCACCACAATGTGGTACATCAAGCAAGGGCACTCGGTCTCGGCCTTGTGCACAGAAGCAATGAAGTTGTGGTCTCTGGCCTATTCCTGCAAACTTCTCTGACAGCAGTTCACCTCCCAGGGAAGGACAATGTCCTAGCAGATGCTCTCAGCAGGATATCTCAGTGCCACCACTAATGGTCCCTAGATCCCCTAATTTTGAAAGTGATTTTCTCCAGATGGGGCACTCCACAGATAGATCTTTTTGCAGCCCCAGACAATCACCAACTTCCTCTCTTTTGTTGCAGACCCCCAGTCTTGGGCTCAGTCCCCCTGGATGCTCTGATTCTGAATTGGGAGGGGAAGTTCCTGTATGCTTTTCCCACCTTCCTTCTCCTGTTCAAAGTGCTAGTCAAGATCAGATCTCAACCATGCAACATGATTCTGATTGCTCCAGACTGGGCCAGGCAACCCTGGTACCCACTGTTACTGTCCTTAGCAGTCCACCTTCCCCTGTCTCTTCCCAGGAATTACAACCTGTTGACATCCTCTCAGGGAAGGATTTGGTATCCGAATCTCAAATCTCTCAATCTCAAGGCCTGGCTCTTGAAGAGTTAGAGTTTGCTGATCTGCACCTCTCTCAAGGTGTTCTGGATATTCTTAAGGCTTCTCGAAAGCCTTCCACCAGAAAGACTTACAACTCCAAATGGAAAAGGTTTACTATTTGGTGCTCCGGTAAGCATATTTCTCCAGAATCTGCTGGGTTGCCTACAGTCCTGGACTATATGGTTAATCTCAATGGCTTGGGACTCAGACCAGCTACACTCAAAGTACATTTGGCAGCTGTTTCTGCTTTTTTGTCAGTAGGCAAGCCCTCTCCTCTATCAGCCCATCCTGTATTTTGTAAATTCTTCAAGGGAGTGTTGCACACCAGTCCTTCCTTCAGGGACCCTGCTCCTGCTTGTGACCTTAATGTTTGCATTGCTCAGCTTATGCAACCCCCCTTTGAACCTTTGTCCTCTGCAGAGCTTAAGTACTTGACTTAGAAAACTGTGTTTTTGGTAGCCATTACCTCTGCCAGGCGCATCAGTGAATTGCAAGCCCTGTCAGTGGAGCCTGATTTAATCTCTTTCCATAGAAATACACTGGTCCTAAGAACTAACAGGAAGTTTTTGCCTAAGGTGGTTTCAGATTTCCACCTTAATCAGTCTATGTCTCTCCCTGTTTTCTTCACTGACCATTCCTCCTCTGAGAGAGGAGGCTGCACAGCTTGGATGTTAAGAGGGCCCTCAGCTACTACATAGAGCGCACCAAGGGTCACAGGTTTGAGTCCCTCCCGTTGTTCCTCACTTATGTAGAGGTCGGAAAGGGCAAACCTGCTACTAAAAGATCCATTGCCAGGTGGATTGTCTCCTGTATACAATTCTGCTATGAAAAATTGGGTAGAACCCCACCCTCAGGCCTCAGGGCTCCCTCTACTAGAGGTACAGCTGCTTCCCTGGCTGCTGCCAGGGATATTCCTATCTTAGAAATCTGTCAAGCAGCCACCTGGAAAACAGTTCATACATTCACCAAGCATTACTTTCTGGATATCCAGGCTAGGAGTGATGCTCGGTTTGGCACAGCAGTACTTCAGAGCCTATTCCCAAAGTAGGTTCTGTCCCTCCTCCTTGGAGGTACTGCTTGGTAGTCTGCATATGTCAGAATACAGCAAGACTTCATGTTGTTTGAAGAAAAAATTACTCACCTTAGTAATGTTGTTTCTTCTAGTGGAGTCTTGCTGTATTCTGACCTACCCCCCGCCTCCCCTCTCAGAACCTGGTTTTTGGGATGTGGGTGGGCAGGAGCAGTGTTGGCACCTAGAGGTGCCCTCCTTTTTCCTCACCCTCCTTTATTTTGGGTGTGTGTTGTGTTTTGAAACCAAAAACCCTTTTGCTTTATCAAATTTAGTTGCCAGTTGGCTAGTGTGAGTTTACAGTTTCCACACAGAACGCCCAGTGAGTATAGCTCGTAAAGATCTGACGGTTGGAGTTCAAACAACAGCAGACAGAGGCTTCAACCAAGCTCGAGCTCAGCATTCCATGCCCTGCATGGAAAGTTAACTCTTTGTTCTCCAGGGCAGTTCAAGGGTTGGAGATCACTATATATGTCAGAATACAGCAAGACTCCACTAGAAGAAACAACATTACTAAGGTGAGTAATTTTTTCATCTGGACTACCAGGCAAGATTACAATCTACTGATCTCTTCTCTCTTCAAAATAGGAGATTAAGAGGCGATATGCTTATGGTTTTTAATTTAACAAATTCACCAGATCTCATGGATCAATGTGGTCTAACCTTCTCACAAAGGAGACATGTCCCAAGACTGTGTGACAAACAGCTTGAGGTCAAAAATGATAAAATTAGTAAGAGGGGAAGCTTCTTTTCACTAAGGGCTCTTTGCGTATGGAACACCTTGCCACAAGATTTAGTTGAGGCACCAAGTATTATAACTTTCAAAAATAAATTAGATATTTGGATACGGGATAACTACTAAATAATGTCCCACATTGTGTGGGGAACAGTCTCAATGGGCTACGGCCTTCTTCTGTTCTATCATACCAAGTAATACCAAGTAATAGGTCAGCACTCTTCACTGTGCAAGCGACATCCCCACTGGGCTGTGGCAAGTGCATCTGCAACCCCCAAGACAGGGGGTGGCCCACTGGTGACCCCAACCAATAACTTCAAATGTCCATCAGTGAATGCAAGCCTGTAAATCCTTTAAATGTTTAAATGCTACTTTGATAACCATTTAAACAAGTCGAGGGGGTTGGCAGAAGAGCTTGGGAAGCTAGAAACTTCCTCCCTCAACAGGCAGAAGTAGACAGTAAGGAGAACCTGAGAGGAGTGGAATCCCCCAGGATGTAAATTAATACAGGAGGCAGGGTGGAAGAAATGAAGGGGGTATGGGGGCATGTGCATTAAAAAGAAAGGGGGAAGGAGGGAAAGGAAAAAGGGGGAATAACAAACGGAGTGGTAACAAAACCCAGAAAGCCATATTTGTGAATGCTAATAGTCTAAGAAATAAGATTCCAGACCTAGAGACACAGTTGCAGAGGATGACCTGGATATAGTGGCCATTACTGAGTCATGGTGCACTAAAAACCATGACTGGGACATGGCCATACCAGGCTATACTGTGTTCAGGAAGGACAGGGAAGGGAGGAGAAGAGGGGTGTGTGGTACTTTATGTGAGGGAGGGCATTAGAGTGACAGAGATACAGGGAATACAGGGAGAGGCAGAGGTACTGTGGGTCACCCTAGAGATGGGGAATAGAGCCTCTTTTCACACTGATCTACAGACTACCAGCACAGAGGGAGGAGTTAGATAAGGTATTGATGGAAGCCATTGGCAAGATGGCAGTAAAGGGGAAGGTGCTGCTGATGGGGGACTTCAGTCTGCCAGATGTTGATTGGAGCCTCCCAGCTGCAACTTCAGCTAGAAGCAGGAAAATCTTGGACTCCCTGCAGGGGGTGTTGCTTAGGCAACTAGTAGGTGAACCCACTCATCATGGGGACTGGACTTTGTATTCAGCAACTGGGGCAATGTTGCAGACATCAAGGTGGGGGTGGGGGCACCTGAGACCAGCAATCACCATACAGTGTGAGTCAATATAAAGATGGCTGCAGAACTGAACCACACAAAGGTCGAGGGTCCTGGACTTCAGGAGGGCAGATTTTAAAAAGATGGGAGACTGCCTCTGGGAATGACCTGGTGGAGAGGGTTGAACTGGGTGGGGTGGAGGAAACTGAAAAAGGCCATAGTGAAGGCCACAAACCTCTGCGTCCAGCAAGGGAGCAAAAGAATGAAGAAAAAGAGACTGCTATGGTTCTCGAAAGAGGTGGCAGAAAAGGTAGCAGCTAAGAGGGTAGCATTCAGTAGGTACTTGGAGATGCAGAGAGGGGAGACTAGGGAGATGTGTCGGGGAAACGGAGGGAATCAGGGAGAGCAGCAAGGAGCACAAAGATGCAAACTGAACAGAGATAGCCAAGGCAGTAACAAAAGGGAACAAGACATTTTCTAGGTATGTGTGCAAAAAAAGGAAGACCAGGGTTGGGATTGTAAGGTTAAGCAGGGAAAGGGGGACTGTGCAGAGCGGCAACAGGAAAAGGCAGACATAGAAACATAGAAGTTGATGGCAGAAGAAGACCGCTAGGTCCATCTAGTCTGACCATTTGTTTTAAACCTATTTTGACACTCTAGTTGCCCTTTGTAGTCAGGGCTCCCTTTTGTCTATTCCATGCATTCTTGAATCCTTCCACAGTGTTGGCCCCACAACCTCTTGGGGCAGGCTGTTCCAGGAGTCCACCACTCTTTCTGGGAAGAAAACTTTCCTGGTGTTGGTAGAGAACCTCCCTCCTTGCAGCCTGAGGTCATGTCCCCTGGTCCTGGAGCCCTTCTTGAAGTGAAAAAGTTCCTCAGCCTGTACCTTGTTAATGCCTTTTATGTACTTGAATGTACATCCTGAACAAAAGCTTTTGTTCAGTGTTTATAGAGGAAAGAGACGTGGAGAGGCCACAAAAATGTAACAGGAGCGTTGGAGGGAGGGAGGTGGACACTAGTCCATTTTTGGGTGGGGTCTGATGGGGTCTACCCGCAACGGGAGCTTAGGGAGATACTGGCTGCACCTCTGATGGCCAGCTAATTGGAAATAGGAGTGATCCCAGCGGGCTGGAGGAGGGCAGATGTAGTCCCACCTCATAGAAGTGGTAGCAGGGAAGATGCCGGCAGTTATAGGCCAGTCAGCCTGACTTCAGTGGTGGGAAAGTTAATGGAATCACTGCGGAAAGAAAGGATTGTAGAATATCTTGAATCCAGTGGGTTACAAGACCGAGGCAGCATGGATTACGTCGGGGGGTGGGGGGTGTCATATCAAACAAATCTGATAAGAGTTCTTTTTTATATTTAGAATTTTTTTAAGTCATTCATAAGCATGTGCAGTAGAGTCATTACCATGTTAAAATATAACGTGTTCCATAGTTGTTCACATATTCATTTTTTTATCTATGCCAAAATTACATCCAATTTCAGACATTTTCCAGGTGGGCTATATTTGTAAATCGATAATATTAATAAGCAATCCAGACCAACCATATAAATATTAATATTAACCAATACCTGAGTATCCAGGGTCAGGATCTTCCTTGCTCAGTGCACGCATACTAGGAAGTTAACTTAATCTTTGCTTTAAAGGCCCAGTCATGGGAGAAATGATTCATTGGTACTCATTATTCATAATATATTGTATCCAGGTTTGCCACTTCCCTCAAAACTGAAGTGTTCTACCCTTTAGATCTGCTGTTCACTCCATTTGTTATATGTCTTATAGTATCTGGCACCAGGCTGCTAATGTAGGAAGTTGTTTCATCCATAGCCTAGCTTTATAGCCTTTTTGGCTGCCAGGAGATATATATGTATGCTGTGGATGGGGAAGCCACCCTAACCCCAGCAGTGGTATTAGACAGGAATACCATAGAGGAGGATATAATATGTCTTGGTCAGGATTGTTGTTGTATGTGGTCTGTTAATTTGACCTGAAGGGGGAGCGTATTGAATAGGATTAGAAGATATGTGTTTGGTCTGTGTGGGGCAGCCACAGCCTCTCAGGCCATAACAGTATTTAGAGGGCAAGTATTAAGTCAGCAGAGCGGGTGTTCAGAAATATCTGTTTCTGCCCTTTCAAGCTAATTCTCACCTTTTCTCTTCTCCCTATCCTAGCAAAACTCAAGGAACAGGTGGTCCTCTCCCAGCTCTCATCTTACCTTGACTCCTCTAGTTTCTTCACCCTTTTCCATTCTGGCTTCTGAAAGCAACACTCCACTACCACCTCTTTCCTCAGACTCACTGACTCTGTCCTTACTGGGATGGACACTGGCCTCATTACCTCCACTATCTTTGTCGACCTTGCCAAGGCTGGTCTTTCAGACTCTCCCACAGGCTGGTTCCAAGCCTATCTGATTGGTCAGACACAGTTCATTCGTATTGCTGACCCCATCCCTGTCAACACAGGTGTCCTGCAGGGATCTGTACTTGGTCCCCTTCTCTTCTCAATTTTCCTAAACGACATTTCTGCTGCCTGCTCCTCCACCAGTATTCACATGCATGTAGACAGTACAGTCCTGTATACCTCTGGACCCTCCTCCTCCTACTCCTCCGATGTGGCTACCAGACTTCAGCTCAACTTTGATAATGTTCAGCGCTGGCTACATTCACACCAGCTTTTCCTTAACGCCAAGAAGACCACCTCCATGACCTTCGGCACAAGGCAGAGACTTTTACGGCTCCCTTCCCTCCTCACTTTCCACACCCTTGATGGAACAAAACTGGAGGGTACCTCTTTCTTCAGGTATCTTGGTGTCTGGCTACACCAGCACCTAGACTTTTCTGGATATGTGGATGCTACCATCAAAAAACTGCACTTCAAGTTAGGAGCATTATATAGAAACCATGATTGTACCCCCACTGTATGCCTGCCGGGCCCTAGTCCAGAAAATCATCCTCCCAGTTTTTGACTTTGAAGATGTAGTCTACAGTGCTGCCCCCAAAACTTCCCTTGCCAGACTAGACACCCTTTATCACTCCTTCTGCCGCTTTGCCCTTGATGCTCTTCCTTATACTGTACTCATCACTGCGATCTCTACCAGTATCATTCCTTCCTCTCCCTTGATGACAGGCATTGCTCACAGTGTATCTCCTTCATTTCTAAATTCTGGTTTGGCTCTCTTCCTTCCTACCTTTCCTCCTCCTCCTTATCTCCCCAACCGCTCCACCCCCGCTCCTTCCAGAGCTATGACTCTTGCAACATGTAAGTCCCTCCCATGTCCTCCACCGCTGGCCAGTCTGTGTTTTCCCATTATTTCCTTAAACTGTGGCACTCCCTCCCACTGGCAGTTGGCTTGCCAGCTCCCCTCCTTCCCTCTCCTTCCTCCTAAGCAACTTTCTCTCTTGTACCTGTAGCTAGCTGCTTGAAATCTTCCTCCCCCTCTCACTATTTTAGCAGCTCTACATGTTGCACTTTGAGTTGAAGTTTTGTGTCTATGTGCTCAGTTTTTGTATATATTATTTCTTTCATTATATATACTGTATTATTTTTTTTTACTCACACAGCTGTTGTTGTATTTCCTTACCACTTCTTTCTACTCGAAGCAAACCTGATTCTTCTGTTCTTTGCTTTCCTGTACTTTAGTTCTCTGTATTATTTTCCTGTTCCACTGTATTTTGTATTGTATTTACTGCTGTAATTTTGTTGTAACTCCATTCCCCCTCCCCCCAGGATGCATATGGAAACGAGCAATTCTGTTCAGTGTACCTTTCCTGGTGAAACTTTTAAATAAATAAATAAACTTGGGGGGGGTGACTTTTATAGAAGGGAGGGTGTGCTTTAGCCAGTCTGCACAAGACGTGATATTTGATATGTATAAGTTCCCTATTCCCTGCCTCTAACACTGATTTTGTGGAGTCTCGCTGTAGGTCTTGGAGTCCCTGGTACATACGGTATTACCAATTAGTTGTTGCCAGGTTTTGCCCTGTAGGGCCCCCATGAGCAGCTGCAAAAGCAGTGGAGCTGGATCAGGGAGTTTGGTTTTATTAGTTTCTTCATGAAGTAGATATGTTCTGATTTGTCGATTAAGGAAATGCTCCCTGCCCGTCGGTCCATATTGAGATTGTACTCGCTAAAGCCTGAAGGGTACCACTCCTTGTGTGTCTAAAAATTGAAATACAAATATTAAACCAAGATGTCTCCATTGTCTGAATGTATGGTCAATTAGTGTAGAAAGGAAGTCCATGTCTGATGTTGAAGCACAGCAGAAATAGAATATGTTAGCAAATGCCTGAGGGGAACACATTTTTGCCCATATTTTAGGATCTGAGCTGTGAAATATGAGAAGTCTGATATTCTGTATTGTTCTTCTAGGTTTGAGAAAAAGTAACAGACCTGTTTCAAACATGTTGCTGAGGATGAATTCAGTCCTCTTCCAAGGGGGTTGTTAGAACAGATTTATCCAAATATGTATCATTGTCAGATGTGCTGCTTTAGCATAATTTATAAGATTTGGAAGATAACTCCACCCTATGATAAGAGGAATTGTAAAATTGAGGTACGAATTCTTGGGCGTTGTCCATTCCAAGTGAATCTAGAAATTAATTTATTCCAGGCCGTAAAATAATAAGGGCAGGTATGATAGGGATAAATTGTAGTAAATATAATATATGCAGGAGAATATTCATTCTTACTGCTGTATTGTACAGAAAAGTGACAATTGCAGCTGTCCACATAGAGCACAGTCCTGAGTGAGAGTAATAGTGAGGGATTTGTAGTTAATGAGTTATAGATTGGAGAGGTGTATTGGGATTTGTATCCCTGAATATTTCAATTTTGTGGCCCTCCATTTTAGAGGAAAGTCCCAACATAGGGACAGTGAAGGTTGAAAATGTAGTGATAAAACTTCTGTTTTATGTATATTCAATGAATATCCAGAAATGCTGCTAAATCTACTGAATATGGTCTAGGTAGCAGGAAGGGAATCCTCTGGGTAAAGCAAGGTAAGTAGTATACTGACCACATATAAAGAAATTACATATTGGATACCTCCCAAGGGGATCCTCTCTACCCCCAGCACCTTCCATATAGCCTCCATTAAAGGTTCAGTGTATAATGCAAATAGCAAAGGCGATAAAGGACAGCCTTGCCTGGTGCCTTTTGTAGTATAATAAGAGAAATCAAGGTGCCATTTAATGTAATGCATGTTGGGAAAATTTAACTAACCTTGGTATTTTGCCTCTCTTTTCTGCAGTCTAAGGGTCTATGGTTACTATCACATGAAGTTATTGTGCTAGGAGGCAGCCTTCTCAGGTGTGTTTTCTAGGGCCAAAATCCCTGGCTGAGACATAAAAATCTAAGTAATTTTAATTTCAATTTTAACTTTGCTTTGACGGGAGCTAGTGAGTCCCACCCCCAACCCCCCCGTACTCACAACTGATCCAAGGAAGTGCAAAAAAGGTTCCCATATAAGATAAAATTGTAGTTTTCCCCTTCTTTACTGTAAAAAAATGATTTTTAAATTTGCAGTCTACTAGCAAACTGATCCAGTTTTTAATATGAGGTGGGTTATGATCTTGCCAATGTTGCAAAATCATTTTTTTTTTTTTTTTGGCGGGGGGGGGGGTTGCTGTGAAGCAGCGTCATGTTAGCAGCTATTTGAGACCGCTCCGACCTACGAACTTTAAAATTGCATAGAAATATACATATATATATATATATATTTGTGCAGCCAGCTACCTTCTAAATCTTCTGCCACCTGCCTGAAACTCCTGGGTTCGAGATGGGACCTGAAAAAGACAGTAAACATCATGCGCAGAACCTGGATGTCTGCTTATCTCCCTCGGGCTCCTCAAAAAGGGTCGGGGCCTACAGTGTGTAGCAGTACTGTGTCACCAGAATTCCCCTCAGCACAGATCTCAGCAATGCTTTCTAAAATGAAAGTCACTGAAGAGGAAACCAACAAAAGGTTAGCGGCGGTTGAAGCTAAGCTGATAGAAAACCAGCACAGACTCCAGAAAAACACTACAGCCGTCAATGATCTCAACGAGTCACAAATCCAACAGGCTGAGTGTCATACCACCTGTGTGAGAGATTTTACTCACCTTAAACCCAAAATCGAGAGACTGGAGAATACACAGTGACAGGCCAACAACAGGATTGTCTGCTTTCCTCCCCAGTTCACCGGGAAAATGGACATTCTTAACACAGTAACTAAAATGATCTTTCAGGACTTACAAACTACTACCGCAGGACTCTGGCATTAAAATACTAAATGTCTTTGCTATTCCGCAGTGGCTGCATTCACAAGGCGACCCAGCACGACGACCACTGACTGCACTACTACCTTATCTTCGCCGGAGGCTTGGATACCTCTTTTGCAAGCCACACAAGCTAGAGGAGATCTTATATGGGAGGGCGGTCAAGTAGCTATTTTTCTGGATCCTACAGCACAAACACAAAGTTGGAAGAAGGAACTCCAAATAATTGAGAAGGATCTCCTTAAAAATGGCATTCACGCTCAGCTTACCTATCCGGCGAGGCTACAAATTTGTCATGAATCCAAGAAGCACATTTTTGTTGAGTTTGACCCAACTTCAGAGGCTGCCTTTGCAGAAAAACGAATTGCAAACCAGAACCCTCCAGACGATACCTCCAATGACGATGGGTGAAGTGGAAAGAACTTTACATAAATCATTATATTGAGTGACTATGGGGGATGTGTTTACCTCAGGGTAATGTTGACTCTAGTTGAATTTGCCCGAGACACATGTCGCTATTATTGCTGGAAAAGGTTATGCATTTCTGCATTTTAAGAAGTGTTATTAAGCTAGCTATCTACAGTCCAGTTTACTATGCTGTACATGATTTATATGCTGCTCCTATATCAGTTCTGTGAAAGGTTGTTGTTTTTGGGGACTCGTATTATGGAAGATTAAATGTTGGCATCTGCGTACACCGCTCAGTTAGCAAACTTTAATCAGTACCTGAAGATATACTCTGCCAAACCACAGGGTAGGTTGCCGTGCCTTACCTGGAGCTGTGGGAACCATAATGTAGCGTAACTGAGACCAGGAGATTGTACAAATTTCCTTTCCATGATTTACTTGTCCACCAGTCACTCCATAATATTTTAGTCCTGCTTGGGATTTGATATATTGGTATTATTTTAATGATCTATCTTAATTGCAGATGGTGAGAGTATCAATGCTCTACAGTATAATCAAATCAAACTTCACTCTGTTTTTTAAAATTACTGGCAGTGCCTCACACTGCATGGACTTACTGAACTCTTATCCGAATGAGTATAATAATTATAATTGTTATTATTCAAGCTCTGAATGTCCAGTGTGGAGACCTGCGTGTCCCAAATCTTTTATGCATTACAGTATCTACTATAACATTCATAAAACTTATAAATAAAAAGTTTAAAAAAAAAATTCCTTTTTTTAGAGTTTATTAGTGCTAGGTTGAGAATTTTAATTTTTTCCTTCTTCCAGTTACCTCTAGTCAGGAAAGTATCACTGAACAGTAGAATACTTGGATCAAAGGGGACATCCGACCCTATTACTGTGCCTGTTATTGTTCTAATAGCATTCAGAAGTTTTTTTTTTTTTTATGGACTGTATTGTACCACTCCTGACTCCGATCCCCAGACTCTCTCCAGTGGGGGCTCTCGACTCGCTTCCATCCTGCCCTGTCTGAAGACTCAGTCCTGCCATACAGTTTCCCCAGCTCCTCTGCCACTGCACCCAGTGCCCATTCCCCCAGAATTAAACCCCCAGGATGGGACCACCACTGTTCTCCTGATAACCTATCTGAAATCTGGGTGGGCATCCAGGGAGTGGATGGAGCACCAGAAGCAACCGACGCACTCAATGTTGGGCGTGGGGGGTGGTCCCTGGTCCCTCTTCTTCGTCTACCAGTTATCGGGTATTTTCCTTTTTGCTTGTTTTCCCTAAAGCTTGGACATGCAGTGCCATCCTGTACATAGTAAAGGCTGCTGCCTCCCTCAGAGGGATGTCTGCGTTGCTTCCTCCCCTGACCAAGTAGCCACTAATTGCTGTGACCCCAGCCCACACCTAGGAGCCCATAGAACAGTGGCTACCCCAACCCCCCCCAGGAAAGGAGAGCAGTCCTCTGGATGCTCAGTCCTTTCCCACCCCTGCTGACCCCCGACGGCCCGTGCTTGTTTCCGAACCCGGGTCACCGACATGGCGTGAGGTGTGGCGTCCAGTGCCTCAACCCTCAGTGCCACTGAGCTGGCTTCCAGAAGTTTTTAGTGCTTGGCATGTAATAAACATATGTAATATATGAACATATGAAGAAGCCAGCAGAAGGAGGCCATTTGGTCTCTCCAGTCTGCTCGTTTTGCAGGGTCCGCAGCTTGAGCTACTGTTCCTGCCCCCTCCCCACTCCTCCCATCCTTCCTACCCATGATACTTACCTTCCTTCTATGCCTATTCCAGCCTCTCTTAAAGCTGCCCACTGTCTTCAATGAGATGACCTCTTCCGGCAGTGCATTCCAAGTGTTCACCACCCTCTCTCTGAAGAAGTGCTTCCTCGCCTCCCTCCTAAACCTCCCACCCTCCAGCTTAAGACTGTGCCCCCTCGTGTTGTGGTTGCCACTCAGCTTAAAGAGACCCTCCTTATCTAGGCAACTGCCGCTAGCCTAGTGTAAAAAAAAAATATATATATATATATATACTCTGTTTGACAATGCTCACTGAGCGGCTCCCCTTCCTTCTTTCCCTACTAATTCTCCCCTATCTCCCTCCCTTCTACTCCCACCAGTCTCCCCCGACCATAAGTTTTGCACCTTTTGTTATCTTTTGCTTCATTGGAGATTGTATTCTATTGAAACAAAATTGTAATTGAACTGTAACTTTTTTGTTTGTAAGTACTGTGTCCCTTGTACTACTGTTCTGATGTCCTCTTTGTGACGAGGTACCTTTGTAAATGAGCCTCTGGCTCAAACGTTTCTAAACTGATGTTTAAATAAATAAATAAATAAATTATCTACCTTATTTATCCCTTTCAAGTACTTTAAGGTCCCAGTCATGTCCCCTCTCTTCCTTTCCTCCAAGGAGTACATGTTCAGAGCCCTCCACCTCTCCTCGTATGCCTTACCCTGCTGACCCACTGTCCTCTTTGTAGCCCTCCTCTGGACCTTCTCCAGCAGGTTAATGTCCTTTTTTGAGGTGTGGGCACTAGTACTGAACTCCATACTGTATTACTCTGTAATAATGAGTGCACTACATCTGTACATCAAGGACACTTATCCGACCGATTATTATTCAATATATAAAGTCTAGCTGGAGTGTAATATATCCTATGGAAAATATTAAATTGAATTTGATTAAGCGTATTACTTTTGAGACCTCCACGATTGTTGACATAATTGTTGTTCATTGCTATTTGGTTAAGTTTAACTCTAAATCTTTTTGGCAGGCTTTCCAAAGATTAATTAGGGGGACTGCTTTCTTTTGTTAAAAAAACTCTGTATACAATTTTACTTGTAAGTTTTTTATTTGAGGTTGCATTAACCAGGACATTTTCTGTTAGTGACAGTGGTAAATCCTTAAGATTTCTCACTTTATTTTCTAATAAAGTCTCTTGCTTGGAGAAATGCCAGGAAGTGTCCATGTTCAAGAGCACGTTGATTTTTAAACTTCAGGAACTAAGAATGCCATTTTTATAAAGGTGTCTCAGTTGGTACACTCCCTTTTCCTCCCATTTACGAATGCGGATATTGATTTTATAGTCAGGATTTTATTAATAAATTTGATACACATAAATGGAGATACTTTTGCTCTTCAGTCTAAGAGAGAATGGCATTCCTACCATATCTTGGCTGACAATTTTGTGGTGGGTAAATATGAATTAAATTGATTGTTATTTATAAGGTCCAGGTATAGGGCACCAGAAAGATGTTTAAATGGGATGAATCCCTTTTTATCTCTACCCAACTAGGTGCTTTTTCTGACTTAAACCATTTGTTGGCTTGCTCAATTTGGGCCACAAAATACTACCAGCTCAGGTTTGAAAGTCTGTTGATGCGTGTAACATTTGAAGAGAAAGTCTTGGCGTTTTGTCCTGTCTTATAAAATATATATTTTTTAACTTTCTATTTGTGCTTCCCCGGACCCGTGTCACTCCACTCCCTTTGGGAGTCACCTATGACCTTCAGTCCCCACCCTCCTACCTGGTTTCTGGAGCGGTCCTTCCCCATGGAGCCTTGGTTATACCCCCAGGTGGGGAAAGGTGGGGCCCATACAGCCCGTATTCCATGGCTTCATCAGGCAGCTGGTTCCGGAGCAGGTAGGGAGCACTGGGGATCGGGGCCTGGCTCTCTGTCTGCCGGGAGCACCGTGAGACATTTTCTTGTTTTTCCTTTCCTGCGTGGCCTATGCCCTGACATCAAGGTGCTGAATGCCAACATCCACCACACGGCTCCCCTACTATTGGCTGGGCTTGCTGTACCCTGGGCCTCCACCTGGGGTCAGACAAGCACCAAGCCTAGGTCTCCCCTCCCCCCGGAGAAGTCGAGCAGTCCCTGGATGCTCAAGCGTCCTCCACCCGGCCGGCCCTTCAGTGACCTGGGTCTGTTCCTGAACCCGGGTCACCGACGTTGCAAGCGGAAATCCAACCACTGCACCGACAGGCCGGCTTGCCTTATAAAAGTTTTGATCCATCCCTCTACTTTACAGAAAGTGTTTTTGTAATCCAGATAGGGAGGGGTTAAAAAAAAATAACAGTCCTGGCAGAATAATGATTTTTATTATGTTTACCTGGCCTGCAGCAGTTAGTGGGAGTAATATCCCGTTATTTAAATCTTTATCAATTATTTCTAAGAGTGGTTTTTAATTCAGTTTAAATAGTTAAGATCTGTCTTGTGAGATTATAACCCCTAGGTATCTGAGTTTAGTGCATATGGATATATTATTACGGAGAAAGTCATTTTGAGTAGAAGAATCTTTGCAAATTGGAGTATCTCTGTTTTAGCCCAATTTATCTTATATCCTGAAACTTTAGAGAAATTTGCTACTAAGTTTAATAGAGATGTTATAGAAGCTGGGGTGTCATTTAATTAAATCAGGACATCATCAGCATATAGAGATATTATATGTTTCTTCCTATTAATTACAAAATCTTTTGTATCATTACTTAGCCTGTTTGTGCAAAAGACTCCATAAACATGGCAGAAAGGAGCTGAGAGAGAGGGCATCCTTGCCTAGTGCCTCTCCGCAATTCAATAGAAGGAGATAACCAATAATTTGTCCTGTTTCTGGGCTTTGGTGTTTTATATATTAGGTCTATTAACCATTAGACTGCTGAGAGAATCAGAATGTATTGGAATCTGGACTGATAAACCTTGCTGTGCCACAGACTGATATAACTTTCTAAATTTCTCTCCAAAACTGAACTTTTTTTAAACTGCTAAGAGGAAGTCAGAGGAAGGCCTAGTTTACTCTATTAAATGTTTTTTTTCAGCATCTGGAGCTATTAGGGTTGCATTTTTTGTAGTAGCTTTTTCCATTACATTCAGAGTTCTCCTGATGTTATCTGCCCATCTCCTACCTTTGATGAAGCCTGTTTGATCAGGATGTATAATTTTATGTATGATTCCTTTAGCAAGAATTGTTGTGACTATTTTGTAATCTATATTTAGTACGGGTTTATAGAATCCACAATTATCTTGTGTTTTTTCTGGTTTTAAAACTAGTGAATTAATGGCTTCGCCAAAGGCAGGAAGAAGGTTCTCCTGTACTAAAAAAACTGTTGTAAAGTTATCTAATAGTGGGAGCAATTTGTCTTTCAATTGTTTAAAAAAAAAATTAACCTCCAAAGCCATCTGGGCCAGGTGATTTGCCATTATCTAGCTTAGAGATGGATTCCAGTATCTCCTGTCAAGAGAATTCAGAATCTAAGATGGTTCTGTCTTCCTCACCCAGGTGTTTCAAATCTAAAATCTAAGTCTAAGTTAAAGGTTATTTGTTCAATTTGGGGTCTTTCTTCAGGCGTATAAAGCTGTTCACAAAATTTAGTAAATATATCACGTCTCTCTTTTGGTTCTTGTGATTTATGATCTTGCTCCTCTTTTACTGAACTGACTGTATTATTAGCTTTCTCACACTGTATCTGGAACGTTAGCTAACAGCTGGTCTGGTTTTTCACCCAAAAAATAATACTTAGCTTGTGGTCTTATCATTATCCCTTTTGCACATGCTTTCATAATAGGATTAAATTTATCACTTAACACTGAAGTTTTGGTTAAATCTTCCTTTGCAGCTGAGGAAATAAAATTTGCTTCGGCAAGGACTAGATCTAGTTCTAATTGATTCAGTACTCAGGCTTCAATTTTATTTTTCTGGGCAACATACGATATACAAATCCTTCTTGTATAAGCTTTTAATGTATCCCATACAATTCTTAAGGGCACGTTATGGGAGGAATTAGAAGCTCAGAAATCTTTAATCTCTTTTTTTCATCAAGTTAATAAGGGTCTTGTCATTTAATAATTTTGATCAAATTTCCATATTTTATTTTTTACATTTTGTATGTCGATGCGTGCAGTTATTTTAACTGGGGCATGATCTGAAAAACTTATAGGCCCATACTTAATATCTTCTATTTTATGCATTATATTAGAAATTAGACAAAAGTTTATACGTGAGTGAGATTTATGCGCAGTTGAATAATAATAATATGTTTGAGGGCTTTCAGTAATGCAGAAGAGCAGCATATAATGGTTGTAGGCATTGGTGCCAGAACGGTTTGAAAAGTGGTAGGGCCAAAGATGTAAGAAGTAAATTCTCCCCTATTAAATACATTAACGTGACTGCAAAAACTGATAGGGCCACTTATGAAAGTGGTAGGGCCATGGCCCTAGTGGCCCCCCCTGTTCCGGCACCTATGGTTGTAGGCAGGCTAATGGAGATCTCGTATATGATGGACAAAGAGGACATCCCAATTAAAACGTTTGAAGCAATAGCAGAATAAGACAATCGCTATGGAGTGCATTTGGGCAATAAATTCATTAATGCTGTTAGTGGGAAAGAACTCACATGTGCACTGGCAAGAACCTTGAAGGAAAACCTGCTGGCAGCTGTCAAAAGTGCAAATTGTTTTTTCAGTATTTATGGACTGCAGTACTGACAGTGGTGCAATTGAAAAGGAACTCATATACATCATTTATGTTAAAAAGCTAGTGTACTGCCTGAAACTAATATTAGTTTTTAAAAGCAGTCAACCATTACCTTTTATATCTGATGTACTTTTTATTTATTTATTTATTTATTTGGCCTTTAGTTAATTAGAAGATTATTTACCTGATGTTAGTAGGTGTGATGTGTGGGACAGCACTCTGCAAGGCAGCTGACATATCTCCATCTCTGTTCCCCCCACTACATCATCAGCATTGTGATCTCACTGTCAGTGACATCACTGCTGCTTAGTAACAGCCACTGGGCAGCTGCCAAGTCTGTCACCTGTGATGTCACTGTCAGTGAGATCATAATTCTGATGATGCAGTTGGGGGGGGGATAGAAATAGACATGTCAGCTGCCAGGCTAAGAGACGTTCCACACATGCAGCACAATATTATCACATTGAAGACTTTCTAATGGGCAAAAGGAAAAATAGAAAATAGTTCAGAAATAAAAAGTTACAACTATTTCTTAAAACTTGTATTATTTTCCTGTCTGCCTCTATTGGCTCCACTAGCAATGTCTTTGTAAGCGACATTGCAGAGGGACTGGAAGGAAAAGTATGTCTCTTTGCAGATGACACAAAGATCTGCAACAGAGTTGATGCACAAGGTGGGGTGGAAACGATGAGAAGGGACTTGGCAAGGTTAGAGGAATGGTCAAATGTATGGCAGCTTAGATTTAATGCTACGATGTGCAAGGTAATGCACCTGGGAAACAAAAACCCAGGGGAAGAGTACACAATGGGGGGTGAGATACTAACAACAACAAAAATGGAAAGGGACCTGGAAGTAGTCATATCAGATGACTTAAAGGTGAGCAAACAATGTGAGGGGGCAGTAAGGAGGGCTGGGGGGATACTGGGATGCATAGGGAGAGGCATCACCAGTAGAAAACAGGAAGTTGTTATCCCTCTGTACAGACAGCTGGTGAGACCCCATCTGGAGTACTGTGTGCAGTTCTGGAGACCCAATCTCCACAAGGACACAGACAAGACGGAAGCTGTCCAGAGGAGGGCAACTAAAATGGTGCAGGGTTTGCACCGGAAGACATATGAAGAGAGACTAAAGGAGCTTAATATGTATAGCCTCGAGGAAAGGAGGGAGAGGGGGGACATGATAGAAATGTTCAAGTACCTCAAGGGAATCAACAAAGTCCAAGAGGGTAGCATCGTTCAAAAAAAGAGGTGTGCAAGAACAAGGGGGCACAATTTGAAGATAGAGGGGCGTGCTCAGAGGTAATGTAAGGAAGTATTTTTCACAGAGAGGGTTGTGGATGCATGGAGCGGCCTTCGGAGGAGGTTGTGGAGTCAAAAACAGTGATTGAATTCAAGCATGCATGGGACAGCCATAAGGCAATTCTAGGGGGTGGGGGTAGAAAGAAGTAGGCTGCTGGTTAACTAGGATCTGCAGCTTACCCATTAGGTAGGGAAATGGGCAGACTGGGTGGGCCAAGCGGTCCTTATCTGCCATCAAATTCTATGTTTCTATGTAGCTCTTTAATCCCAAAAATGACCAAGATAAAACTAAATTTCTATGAATGAAAGCTATATCAGATGTCACACGTGAAGGAGTGAAAAATTTCCTCTTAAATATTCTAGTAGGTTGTGGTCTTAGTATAAAAATAATGGTGGGGTTTGGCACTAATGTGGCATCTGTCAAAATGGCAGTAAGATGAGGTCTTGCTGCGCTTCTACAGGCAGGACAAACTAAGTGGTTAATTGTTGTTCACTGTTTCTAACACATATTTGAATTGGACATAAAAGATGCTTTGGATAAAACCTATTTTAATGATGTTTCAATTTTCCTGACCCAAGCTTGTTTATCTCTACTAAAAAAAAAAAGTCTTAAGCAACTGAGAGAATTGTGGTTCCTTGCCCAGGCAATGGAGATGTCAGTTGAGAAGTCCAAGAAAGCTCATGGAACATGCTGGGTGCAGCATAAACTTCTTGCCACCTGGACTGTTACCAAATCATTCTCTGTAATTTGAGCCTGTTAGAATCTGTGGGCGCAGATCCAACTCGTGACCAGGCCAAAGCCAAAGGTGTGTTGCAGATCATAACTAAATTCCAACTGGTGGCATATCTTTTGTATATTGAGCTGTTGATAACATCCACTTGCCAGACTCTCACAATCATTTCAAAAAGAAGTAGTTGGAATGCCAGAGCTACAGTACTTAGCTCTGTTGAAACTTTGAAAAACTCTCTTGAATCTGCAAAGGAAAGTGGTTCATTAGGAGACAGTTAACTTCAATATCTCTTGAAAATGGGGCTGTTGTTCTTTCAGGAGATTGTCCTGAAGTTACGTATAAGGGTGTGAAATTAACACATTTCAGAGGTCAGTCTGTTAAAAATTTTAAGCAGCAGTGTAAGAAATACATTACAAACACAGAGAAGTCATGTAAATAAAGGTTCTCTTTGACTGATGACACCTTCTATAAACAGTGCAAAATTGTTAGATACCAGACTTTGGCCATCTGATGCAAAGGAATAAGAGCTATATGGTAACAATGAAATGATTGTTCTAGCTTATCATTTTTCACAACTTTTGCAGCCTGACTGTGACAGCATTCTGGTACTTGCAGAATGGCAGGAGTTTAAGATTTTTGTTCAAACTAACTTTAAGAATATGCCTTCTTCCACTGTCTGTAAAACACTGGCATGTGACTAAAAATTCATGTCCTAATGTTTTGAAGGTTGTGAATGAGATGAGAGTGTTTCTTGTGTCTAATGCAATAGTGAAAGGGCGTTTTTCAACTATGAACAAGGTTAAAACTGACTGGAGGGCATCTCTGGCGGAAGACAATGTCAAAACTTTGATTTGCATTTTTAAAAGGGCCCACCTCCAGCTGAATTGAAACCAGAAAATGGCTATAGATATATTTTTTAGCCTAAAGCCAAGATGTCCTGGTGATATGGCAGATCAGGATATTGAACCTGATCACCCCCCCCCCAACACACACACACACACACACACACACACACACACACACACAAAATAGGCTACTATTAGAAGCTACATGCCTGGTGGAGGAGAAGATGTAATTACTGTTAGCACTTAGAGCAAGCAGCTCCTGTATTTTTCAGTACTGTCATGCAAAACATTATGAAAAAAACTAATACCAGTGTTTTGGTTAAAAGTGTTATTATGTTTTTAACTCTTAAAAAAAACTGCCTGCAGTTTTATTACGATTGCGGTCACGCTTTTCATTGTAGTCTTCCATCTGACAGTCCTCATATTTCTTAGTCTTCTTAAAAGAAGGTATTACTGTCAAATTATTGTGCTGAACTGCTGCCTCTCTGTCACGTGTGTCTGTACTGAATGCCAGTAGGTGGCATTTTCGTGTAAAACAAACTTAAACTACTAACTCAGTATGTCATGCCTGAGAAGTAATAGAAAATTGCATAAAATAAAAAGGTGGAGTCTCAAAGGTATGTGTACAATGTCTATTTTATCAGTATATACACTGATAATAAGTAACTATATGGTTTAAAGTAAAAATAAAAAATTTTGAAAATTGCTCCTCCAAGTCGGCTGATTGCTAATCATTTGTGATTTTGGTTAGCGATGCTGTTAATCAACTCTCCAGCACTAATGTATACATTGAACCTTGTGGAGCAATACAGAAAGAAAGACATTCTGTCAGACTTGCTCTAATTTCCTGTTCTGTTAGCTCCAGCGCTGTCAGTGGAGCCACACCCAAGAGTTTCTTTTGTTACTGTTGTGGAGAATATTGTCTAATATGTATTTATACACTTATCTCTCAATTCTTATTCTTTTTTTTTTAACTTATAGACTTCTGTTGCAGTTCAAGGACACGTTACATTGTTACAAATACCATATACTATTTAGTTTGACCATATACAAAGTTTCAAGAATGAACATGCAAATGATCTGTTAACCTGTAAAATAGAAATACACAAATATTGTTATCTCCTTTCAAAGAAAGTTTCTCATCTTTAGGATTTTGTGAGGAGCTGGTGTTTCTGAATGCTCCCTCCACCATGTAGAGTATAATCTGATCCTAAATAAAATTACTTGTATAACATTCAATAAAGAATAAAGCAAATGATACTTCAGTCCATGCTTCCTCCATTTATGCCTGCATCCTTGTATCCTATTTCTTTCAGATTCATTAAGTTAATGAAATAATAAAATGAGGTTGTCATAATAAAAAGACAAAGAACAATTAAGTAATGCCTTTACCGGCTCAGTGTAGTAAAGGTGACACTGCGCTGATACGTAAGCATTAATCCCCGACTGAGGAGGGCTCTACCGGTGGATTAATGCCTGGGCGGGGGGGAGAAGTTGGTGCATAAGGCCGAGTGCTTCCAACCACCCACCGGGCATTAATCCACCGGTAGAGCCCGACTCTGGAGGGGATTAATGCACTTGTAACATGGCAAGTGCAGGGGAAATATTGAGTGAGTGCTATTTAACCTCAAAGAACACAACACTTTCCAAAACAAATCATCCTGTTTGCAAAACTATGGATGATTTGCTGCATTTTAATACACTGGTATGAGCTGACAACGTGCACGTTCACGGGCGACGCAACACATTCATTTATATAGTGTCTGGTATTTTTGAAGACAGAGGAGGAGAGCTGTAATCTGTAAAATACACAAAGTAGGGTGAAAATCTGTTATTCCTACTGACCATTTCTATGCTGTGTGCTTCGGCGTTATATCCCGGTCTTCTACAACAGCAATGCAGTCTGGGACATTTCTGTGGAGAATCACTCACATTAACACATGTACACACACCGATTTGTGGTGCTCTGACTCTCTGCCCATTTTTCCTCCACCGCAATATGGTCATCATTTCGTGCACTGTTACTGTTCCACACTGTGTTGTTCTCTTGCTTACTGCATCTGTGGAATATATTTTATTTGCTGCAGCATTTGCACAGCTCCAGTGGTCAGTGCGAACAATCCCAACCCTATGGGTTGGTCGGGATCATATCCATGAGGTGACGAGCACTGTATTCTCTTCGCTTACCACCGCCATCTACAGGCACAGACAGTGACATACACAAACAGATGTTAGACCACACACTCATTCTTTTACTTCTTATGTTTGTTTTGTGCGCTCCCGATACCGAACGGGCTCTACTGCTGGATTAATACCCGCTCGGTTTTCGTCAGCTGATGCCTTTCCATTGCTCCATTTCACCATGATGTTTCGTGCCATGCTACAATTATTATTAAAGCCCCAAAGACTGACCCCCAGGAAACAGTAAAACATGGGAACATTATTTAATGTCTTGTTAATTCCTTCATTTAATTATGTACTCTCCAAACTTTGGACCCTGTAAAAGCAATTATTATTTCAGAGTCTTGTCATGTCAGTAGATTCAGGACTGGAGAAGTTGTTCCAATACAGGAGTGTCCTCCTTTTCCTCTATGTGATCAAAGAATGGCAGCCATCTAGAGTTAAATTTTTCAGCAAATAGCCTCAGTTGGGCTGTAATAGCCTCCATGTTTCTAATTTGATTTATATTGTTATACCAGTTATTAATAGAGAGAGAATGTCAGGTGACAGCCAGTGTTGTGTGATTACTTTAAGGGCTGCCCCTATCAAGATATAAAATAAGTATTTCAAACAACATGAAGTCTTGCTATATTCTGACATGCAGTTAGCCCCAGCACTTGAACTGCTCCAGAGAGGAAAGAGTTAACTCTATGCAGGAAGCATAGAACATTGAGCTGAAGCTCGGTGTCAAACCTCTGTCTGCAGCACTTCAAAGTGTAACTGTCAGATTCTTTACTCCGCTTAACTGAACAGTCATTCCAGAGATTGCTCCTTTGCTACAGTCAGTTCGGTTTAGAATCCATTGGTTTAATTACCGATTTTGTTGGTTTTTCAGCTTCAGATCCCTGTCTGCGGTACAGTAAGTATTGTAGGTAGTGGACAAAAGGTAGATTTTTTGTATTTTATTGTTTTTCAGTGTGGAAATTATAAAAACCTGTCTATCGGTCCGGTTAGGAACCGATTGTGTTAGGGTTTTATCTATTTTCTTTCTGTAGTGTGAGGTACCGGTTCCTATCGGTTTCAAAAAAACGTGATTTTACAGTTTTTTTCCACGACCTGTAACACGGTTAGGAACTGATAGGGGGTTCTTACCAGGCTAAATAGCTCTAAAGGGTAAGTTGTAGCCTGGCCATGTCTGAGAAACCCAGTATGCCTTTGCTAAGGCAGACCCTCACACCATTTGTGTTTATTGTCTGGGGTTTGACCACCTCGATTCAGACTGCTAAATTTGCAAAAATTTCCCGAAGGCCACCCTGGAAAAGAGGTTGGGTAGGCTCAGGGAAAAGGAGGCTGAGAAATCTGCTAATCCGGATGGCCAGTCCCGTTCGGTTCCTGCCGAACCTGAGGGAGTGCACACTGACCTGGGCGATACTCCTTCGGGTAAAAGGAGATCTGACCATAAGGGGTCAGTTCCATCGAAGCGTAAGAGGAAATCGGCTGGTTCGGCTCTAGAACCACATCATCCAACCACCGAAGAAATAGCCAGGGAGATAAGTGATAAGTATTGTGGAATCGCTCCATCCGATTCTGTCCGATCCGGTGCCTTTCGGTAGGCGCTCGGTTCGGTTGGTTCTCCCGGTTTCGGATTATATGCTGGATGAGTTTTAAGAACCGGAGTGGGAGGGGGAAGAAGAAGACAATGATGATGATGATAATGGTGATGAAGGTCTGGATGAGCCCATTGAACTGGACATCTCCCCAGACAGGTCTTCTAATGCTTCCCCTCCCAGGCTTTCTGAGTTCCCATCCCACTACTTGTTCTACAAGAAAGTGGCTGAGATCCTCCAGCTTCCCTTGGTTGAAGCTAGTGAGGAACAGGAGAAGCCTGATTTCGTAGAAATGATGGACATCCCAGAGTCCAAGAGGTTGTTTATTCCCCTCAATAAATCTTTTGGGAAACAGACACAGAAAGTTCTTCAAATCCCAAATTCTTTAATTCCTGTAGATAAAAGAATGGACAGGAGGTATATGCTTTCAGGCTCAGGTACAAAGTTCTTGTTCCACCAATGCAGCCATGTTGGGGTAGTGCAGGCTGCAGCCTGTGACAAGGCTAACATACCTTTGGCTTCCAACCCCCGAGATAAAGACTCTAGGAAAGTGGATGCTATGACCAAAAAGCAATACTTAGCATCCTCCTTGGGACTCAGGCAGGTGAATTACATGGCCTACACAGCCAGATACCAGAAGTCTAGATGGGATACTGTTCTGGAGCTGGCTAAACAGGCCTCCCCCCAGCTAGCCAGAGAGCTGGAGGAGGTGGCTGCTGATGTGATTGCGGCATCCAAAATTCAGTTTCATTCTGCTGCGTATTCAAATGATGTGGCATCATGAGTCATGGCTACATCTGTGTCTCTTTGGAGGTTTGCTTGGCTCAGATGTACTAGCCTTTCATGGGACACCCAGGCTAAGGCCATGGATTTACCTGTGGTGGGTAATTCTCTGGGGAGCAGACAAAGAATTACATGAAGAAAATGAATGAGTATCGGACCACCTATAGGAGTACACAGGCCAAAGAAGGGCAGGCAACTTCTCAGAAGCAGCAGTCTAGGGGCAGGGGCAGGCCTTTTCACAGGCCTTTCTACCAGGCACAGGCCTCCTCTCCTTTTCCACTGAGTGGTTCTTCAGAGGGAGAGGCAGAAGGGGGATGAGCAGGGCTGCCTCCTCCTCTCAGTCCAAGACTCCTGCCAAGCAGACACCCTGATGTGTCAGCCTGGGTCGACTCCTCAATCCCAGTAGGAGGCAGGCTGGCTTTCTACTTCCAGGCCTGGAAGTCTGTTACGTCAGACAAGTGGGTCCTGGCAGTAGTAAGTCAGGGATTGGCTCTCAGTTTTGTAAAGTTTCCAAAATTGAGGGCCAAGTCCTTTCCACCTGCAAACCTTTCTGAGACCACTGCTCTAGAAGCAGAGGTTTCCTCTCTACTAACCCTCAGGGCTGTAGAAAGAGTTCCTACTCAGCACAGGGGCGGGGGTCTGTATTACAGGTATTTCCTTACCCCAAAAAAGACAGGGATGTGGCGGCCCATCCTAGACCTAAGATACCAAAACAAGCACATCTTAAAACCAAAATTCAGAAGGCGACTCTGGGAATAATTCTTCCGTCTCTAAGGCCAGGGGATTGGCTAGCTTCCCTCGACCTCAAGGATGCCTACTTTCACATCCCAATCAGGTGCTCCCACAGGAAGTACCTCAGGTTTGAATTGCCTTCAGGCCATTATCAGTTCAGAGCAATGCCCTTTGGCCTAACATCAGTTCCAAGGGTGTTCACAAGATGCCTAGCAGTAGTAGTAGCCTTTCTCAGGAGACAGAGTGTCTCCATTTTTCCATACCTGGATAACTGGCTCATCGTGGGGCAGACTCCAGACCAAGTCAAGTCAGATCTACAAGTGACAAAACAGCTGCTCACTTCTCTAGGGTTCCTTCTCACTCTGCCAAAGTCAGTTCTTAAACCAGTACAACTCCCCACCTTCATAGAGGTAGAGTTGGATACTGTGCAGGCAAAGGCTTTTCTTTTCTTGGTAAAGGTGAAGGCCCTTACAGGTCTTGCCTCCTCTTTCTGCCTCGACCAGCAAGACGTTTTCTTCAGCTCCTGGGCCACATGGCAGCTTCCACTGTGGTGGTACAGGGAGCCAGATTTCAAATGAGGGACATTCAGTTCCATCTGAGGTCCTTTTGGTCTCAGAGAAAAGATCCTCTAACTAAATTGATTCTAGTGACTCAGACTCTGGTCCAAACTCTCCAATGGAAGTTGGAGCAGGACAATCTTAGAAAAGGAGTCCTATTCATCAGTCAGACTCATTCAGTGGTACTAACCACAGATGCCTCTCTCCTGGGCGAGGGAGCCCACTTAGGAGCCCTCACAGCACAAGGTGTGTGGCCCCCTCAGGAGTTTCTATTTCATATCAATCTTCTGGAACTCCGGGCAGTACTCCTGGCTCTCCAAGCTTTCTCAGACTCAGTGAGGAACAAAGAGGTTCAGGTCAGGACAGACAACACCACCACCATGTGGTACATCAACAAGCAAGGGGGCACTCTGTTTATGGCCTTTTGCATGGAAGCCATGAAAATATGGTCTCTGACTTATGCCCTGCAAATATCCCTAGCAGCAGTCCATCTACCAGGGAAGGACAATGTGCTAGCAGATGCCCTGAGCAGGATCTCTCAGGGCTATCACAAATGGGCCCTGGACCCCTTCATATTGAAAGCAGTCTTCTCCAGGTGGGGCACTCCAGAGATAGATCTCTTTGTAGTCCCAGACAATCATCAACTTCCTCTCTTCTGTTGCAGACCTCCAGTCATGGGCACAGTTCCCCTGGATGCTCTGGTTCTGGATTGGGGGGGGGGCGCAAATTCCTTTATGCCTTTCCTCCTTTTCCCCTGTTATTCAAGGTCCTGGTCAAGATCAGGTCACAACCATGCAGTGTGATCCTGACTGCACCAAACTGGGCCAGACAGCGCCTTAGTATCTCCTGTTGATGTCCCTAGCAGTCCATCTTCCTCTCTCTCTTCCCAAGAGGCACAACCTGTTAACCTCCTCTCAGAGAATAATCTGGTACCCCAATCTTCAGTCTCTCAACCTCAAGGCTCGGCTCTTGAAGAGTTAGCGCATGCAGGTATGCACCTGTCTCAGGGGGTGCTGGATATTCTAAAAGCCTCTTGAAAATCTGCCACCAGAAAAACTTATAATTCCAAATGGAAGAGATTCAGCATTTGGTGTTCCAGTAAGGATGTTCTATCGGATACTGCTGATCTGGCTACAGTTCTGGATTATATGGTTCATCTTAATTGCCTAGGCCTCAGGCCAGCCACTTTGTAGTTCCAGACAATCATCAACTTCCTCTCTTCTGTTGCAGACCTCCAGTCATGGGCACAGTTCCCCTGGATGCTCTGGTTCTGGATTGGGGGGGGGGGCAAATTCCTGTATGCCTTTCCTACTTTTCCCCTGTTCATTTAGCAGCTGTATCTGCATTCCTGTCAGCAGGGAAGGCTCCCTTTCTGGCATCTCATCCTGTCTTCTGTAAATTCTTTAAGGGTTTGGTTCATACCAACCCTCCCTTTAGGGACCCTACCTGTGCTTGGGATCTTAATGTTTGCATTGCTCAGCTCATGCAACTCCCTTTTGAGCCCTTGGCTTCAGCTGAACTCAAATATTTGACTTGGAAAACTTTGTTCCTGGTAGCTATCACTTCTGCCAGGCATATTAGTGAATTACAAACTCTATCAGTGGAGCCAGATTTTATCTCATTCCATAGAGATAAGGTGGTCCTTAGAACCAATAGGAGGTTCTTACCCAAAGTGGTCTCAGATTTTCATCTGAACCAGTCCATGTCTCTTCCTGTGTTCTTCGCTGACCATTCTTCATCAGGAGAAAGAAGATTACATAGTTTAGATGTTAAGAGGGCACTTAGCTACTACACTGAGCATACTAAGGCACTTAGGTATGAATGTCCCCAATTGTTTCTCACTTATGGTAAAGTGAGAAAAGGTAAGCCTCTTACTAAGAGAACTATTGCCAGGTGGATTGTCTCTTGTATTCAGTTCTGCTATGAAAAGTTAGGCAGAATACCCCCCTCAGGCCTGACGGCTCATTCGACTAGGGGTACAGCTGCATCCCTGGCTGCTGCCAAGGATATTCCTTTACTAGAGATATGCAAAGCAGCCACCTGGAAAACCGTCCAAACTTTCACCAAGCATTACTCTCTGGATATCCAGGCTAGGAGTGATGCTCGGTTTTGAACAACAGTACTGCAATGCCTATTCCCAAAATATGTTTGGTATCCCCTTCTTGGTGGTACTGCTTGGTAGTCTGCATATGTCAGAATACAGCAAGACTTCATGCTATTTGAAGAAAAAATTACTCACCTTAGTAATTGTGTTTCTTCTAATTGAGTCTTGCTATATTCTGATCTCCCTTTCTCCCCTGTCAGAACCTGTTTTTGGGAATTGGGCTGGCAGGTACAGTGTTGCACCTCAGGGGTGTACTTGGCACTCCCCCTTTTTAGAAGGAGGGAGCGGGTTATTATTATGCTGTTTTGGTAGCAATATGTTGGTTCACTACCTGGTAATTATTTTGGATGCTCGACTTGAGTCTTTTGAGGGAACCAAAAATGTGTTGCCTGTTGGCTATCTTCTTTACAGTTTCCACTTAAGAAGTGTAGTTAGTTAGTATTAGCTCATAAGAATCTGATGGTTACACTTTGAAGTGCTGCAGACAGAGGTTTGAAACTGAGCTCGAGCTCAACATTCTATGCTTCCTGCATAGAGTTAACTCTTTCCTCTCTGGAGCAGTTAAAGTGCTGGGGCTAACTGCATATGTCCGAATACAGCAAGACTCTATTAGAAGAAACACAATTACTAAGGTGAGTAATTTTTTCTTACCTGTCATTGATGTAATTTCTTGTGGTGGGGAACCCAACATTACATTTTCAAACTCTAGAGGATGCTCTAGGTTTAAAACAGATTTAATAATTCCTGACACTTTGTCCCAATAGCCTTTTATTTGGGGACAGGACCAAAATATGTGAGTGTGAGAGACCACCATTCCACATTTCCTCCAGCATTTGTCAGAAGGATGAGCAGCATAATGTTGGGATATAACTGGTTTTCGAAAGAAGTGAATTGAGGTCTTCCAGTGGAATTTCTGCCATGATGGTGAATTTGTTGTCTTTTGCACCCCCCACCATATTCTTTGCCATAGCTCCCCTAAAAATTCTCTTCCAATTTCCCCTTCCCAGTGATCTTCAATTCTTTGAATAGCCAGAATTCCCAGGTCTTCTTGTAATACCTGGTAAATTTGTGAACTATAACTCCTGGTGTCTCTCATTTGGCTTTTGTTTTGTGTTAATATAATGGGATGTGGGGTGGGGTCCTGAGAGATAGCTGTAATTCCTGGGCCTGTACGTATGTAGTGACAGCATTGCAGATATCTAAATGAGTCACTGCCTGGTAGGTGGAATTCTTGTTTTAAACTTGGGAAAGATTTAAAGTGTCCCTCCTCCAAAAGCTGGTGTGGATACTTAAGGCCTTGCAGGGCCCATTGTAAAAGGGATCCCCATAGGTGGCAGGGAAATCGGGTAAAAACACCAAAGGTATATACTTCCAGACCGGGGTGGGAATCTCCCATCTCTGCCTGGCCTGTAACCAAGCAGACAGGGTGTATCTTGTCTATCTGTTCTCTATTTTCTTGAGATCTGTGGGTTTAATCACCCAGGGAAGCACATAAAGACAACCTCCTCCTCCTCCTCCTCCTGCAGTCACTCAATTCTTATTCTAATGATTGAATGTTTTGATTTATCCACTGACTAATATAACAGGATCTTGACTTATCATTTCTTGTTGCTGTGTAGAATCACATAGTTCCCTTTCCGGTCGGCAGTGTTCTAGCATTATCATTTTTTGCTATGAAGCACTTTTCCTCAGTTGGTCATTCGACTGTATATTGAAATCTGATAGATTGGAATAGTGGATGATTTGATCTCAAACTCGGAGAGAATGTACAGACAAGTGCTGATTTCTTCAAGAAAGGAAGTGTGAGAGGTTTTTTTTCCCCATCATTTATTTTGTTGTTGGTGTTCCTATTTTTGTGCAAGTCACTTAAGTTTGTAGTTTGGGGTGTTTGTGTCTGCACTGCATGGCCGTTTTTTTAGACTGCCTGAAATTAAGCACTGGAACACTCTCAAAACTAATATTACTTGCAGCTAGGTTCAGGTCTTAGACCTGTAACTCTACCAGTGAGCCCCTGTTTGTTGTTCACATTAATCATGTTGCAAGTAACGAGCTAACAGAAAAATAAATTACGTTAAGTCTGATAGAATGTCTTCATTATCGCACCAGACACATGACTCTGACAACCCAGGTTCTCACTTCAGCCTACAGTGGGCCACACATTGGAAAATGGGAGGGTCAGCAGGGGCAAGAAGAGGACTGAGCATCCCAAAGGGCACTGTACTTCTCCTCTGGGGAGGAAAGCAGGCCTCGCTGTGCTACTGGCACCTAGATGACCACCAGTGGTGGTATAGCCAAGTGCCGTTAAGCAGAAGAAAGGACGCAGGTTGACTCTGCATAGATACGCTACAGCGTACCTGTATTATGATAGACAGATCCAAGAGAGCGGTCTGGTTGGGAAAAGTGCTGTCCTACTGATGTACTGATGATCTAGTTTAATATGTGCCAGTGATGGTTCATCCTGGTTTGCAGTGGTTGCCTTTTTCCCAGTATGTAGCATCCATTTGCACTAAATTAGATTAACCACATCACTCGATTTACATGTGTAGGATCCACTTATTTCTGTTGTGCTATTTTGGCCTGTTTCGATGGTGATTTGGTTGCATATGTGGGTGCGTGTCTTGCATGCTCTATTCTTGCATGGTTTTGTTCTCTCATTTCACAGTTATTTTGATCTGCTAAAAGTTTGGTACAGATTATTATGTTAGAAAAGTTAGCAGGCTGCTTGTAGACAATGACAGCTGGTTCAGGGAAACTAAGTTTTTCATCTTCGCTCAGCATAGGTTGTAGTTCTTTAATGATCCACTGAAAGGAGAATTAGCATGGGGTATTTGACAGCTAGAGTGTGCGATCATTTTTTTTTTTGGGGGGCCAGTATTCCATTCGATTTTATTATGGACTTTTTAAAGGGCATTCCATTTCTCTGTCTACATGTCTTGGGGAGTGGTCCTGCTGAATGAAGGAATTACAGAGTGAGGTGAGCTATTTCTTGTAATCTCATCTAAGCAGGTTCAAAGGTATCGAACTGCCTGAATGTAGATCACAGATTTTTTATTTTTGTGTGCCTTGGGCGGAAGCTGGAACTGTACAGGTATCGGTGTCCATCATTGTGTTGATGTGCATCTGTATCATGCTTTGGGAGGTTACTCTGTTAGCTCCTCTCTTTCCAATCCAGTGATTACACTGTGAGCAGCCTACATTTCAGAACTAAATACAGGGCTCCATAACAGTGGGTTGAAACAGTATGTACTGTTTGTGTAGCACAGCTATGTGCTGTAGTAGTCACCTTCTTTATTCTTCTTCTATTGAATTTCTAATTAGGGTCTTCGGTTCATACACTTGACTTAAGTTCTTTCCCTCCAGCACTCTCTTCCCTGTAATACAGCTTATGATTCACCTCTTAGTACAGAAAATGCTAGGTTCTTTCAACACAATTACAGTTGTTGCTCCGCTAATCCTGTGAACGAATCCGCTCAGAACAAGAAGCTCATATCAAACTCCTGGCAGCCTCAGTTAAAAAAAATTCATGCTTAACTGTGGGGATTGTCAAGTGTGGAAATAATATTTGTCCAGCTGGACAGCCTTCTTTTGTACAGACTAAATGAATGTTGAGATTCTGTCTCCTTCTTGAAAGCTCCTGTGTCAAGAAGGTAATATGGGCTGTTTGTGGTTTGACAGGGATTATTAAAATCAGACGAGGTAAGGGAAAGTGAGTGTGAGGAAACAAAATTGACACTGACACTCTCTATTATTTGCCTCTTGGATCCTGATGACTGTGTTGATATGATAGATCCTAAATGCCGGATTTACTGTTGTGATATGTAAAGTATCAGATACAGTAACATATCACTTTACTGCTGGTTTTTCTTATTTACCATCTGATAGTCCTACAGTATTTTCATCCCAGCTCACTTGTACACACTTGTCAAGGTGTACTATAGGCTTTTAAATTGACCACAGTTGACCCCACATTTATCTTTATAAAGTGAAAAGTAAGATTTTCTAAGTCCAGCTTTGTATTTAGGAAATGGTAGGCATGCCCCCTAATTTATCACTTTTTTGGAATAATGAATATTGTGTGTACTGAACTAATTTTTTTCCTTGGTACAAATACCAAGTCATAATTTATAACAGTCTAGTCCAGTTTTTATGGGACATGACTCGGTGTTAAAAAATAAAAAATCGTACGTGTAGCTGAGAGATGCTTGGTAATTTAGAACAGCTATTGACCCACTTATTTGTGCTGATCTCTTGTCCATCCAGGTTCATATTGGAATTTTTTTCTAAATAAAAGTTTATTAAGTTCTCTTTATATGACAACAACAGACAAAGCAACACACTAATTTGCTTAAATGTCAATCTGTGACACCTCTGAAAAAAGCTAAACTTCTTACCAGGTTGTACACGTCAACACTAGACATAATAATGGAAAATGAAAAAGGAAAGATGGGAAAAGGGCACTGGCCACACTCCACCCATCAACAGGGAAAGGAGGAGGGGTGGTACTTTGGTTGAGGAAGGGCCTTAAAGTGACGGATATACAGGGAATATGGGGGGGAGAGGTACTGTGAATCACCCTAGAGATGGGGAATGGGGACTCTGTTTGCACTGGTGTGAGCTGCAGACTTCCAGCACAGGGTGAGGAGTCCAGTAAGGTACAGTAGGAAGTCATTGGCAAGATGGCAGAAAAGGGGGAGGTGCTGTTGGTGGGGTGCTTCAGTTTGCCGGATATAGATTGGAATCTCTCAACTGCGACTTCAGCTAGAAGCAGGGAAGTCTTGGACTTCCTGCAGGGGGCATTCCTCAGGCAACTAGTTAGTGAACCCGCTCATGATGGGGCAGCACTGGACCTGGTACTCACCAACAGGGACAGTGTTGCAGACATCAAGGTGTGGGGGGGGGCCACCTGGTGTCCAGCAATCACTGTGCAGTGTGGTTCAGTATAAGGATGCTCTTGAATTGAACCACACAAGGGCAAGGGTCCTGGACTTCAGGAGGGTAGATTCTAAAAAGATGGGTGAATGCCTCAGGGATGATCTGGCATGGGGGGAGCATGGATTGGGTGGGGTGGAGGAATGGGGAGGAAACTAAAAAAGGGACGTAGTGAAGGCAACAAACTTCTACATCAAGCAAGGGTACAAAAGAAAGAGGAAAAAGAGACTGCTATGGTTTTCATAAGAGGTGGTGGAAGAGGTAAAAGCTCACTGGGTAGGATTAAGAAGGTAGAAGGAGACACAGAGAGAGGTGGATAGGGAGGTGTATCAGGGGAAACAGAGGGAAGTAGGGAGAGCAGCAAGGAGAGCAAAGGCACAAACTGAAAAGAGAATAGCCAAGGCAGTAACAAATGGGGGCAGGACCATTTTTCGGTATATAGGCGAGAAAAGGAAGATCAGGGGTGTGATTTGTAAGGTTAAGAAGGGAAGGGGGAAGCTGGCTCGGTGGCGCAGAGGGCTGAGGCACTGGACACCACACCTCACACTACGCCGGTGACCCAGGTTCGAGAGCGAGCTTGGGTTGCCGAGGTCGGCCGGGGAGGAGAGGATTGAGCATCTGACAGCTTTCCTCTCCTGGGGGTAGGGTGGAATGTGACACCCAGCGGAGGCTGGGTGTGCTGCAGCCTGGGACCACATAACTGATGGGGCAAGGTGTTGGTGGACATCTTGTGTGTGGGTGCAGGAGTGCACGCAGCTGCATTTGGACATCATTGCATGTCCGTGCCTCTGGGAGGGGAGGGGAGGGTTACGAGCACGAATAAGGAAAAACTCTGTATCATCGGGTAGACAACGACACCAGGCCTCCATGCCCACTGCCAGATCCCGCCCACCTGGTCTCCTGGTTTTCTCTGCCCTTAAGCCTGCCTACAGCTGGAGTTTCGACTTCAAGGAGCACCAAGATGGAGAGGTGGCCCCACCTTGGGGGGTACAAGCCATGGGGGTTCTCCGGCTGTGAGGTAGGTGGGAGGGTCAGAGTACCATGGTGGAGACTCGGGAATGGGGGGGGGGGCTCAGGCAGGAAGAGCCTGGATGTCTGAGGGAGTCTCAGCAGAGCAGTGACTGGAGGGAAAAAGAAGTTGGGGAAAAAAAAGGGAAGGGGGAAACTATACAGAGGGGAACAGGAAAATGCATACATCCTGAATAAACACTTGTGTTCAGTGTTCGTAGAGGAAAAAGATGGGAAGGGGCCACAAAAATGTAACAGAAGTGTTGAAGGGAGGGAGGGAGGTGTACACTAGTCTGTTTTCGGAGGAAAGGATTCTGAAGGTACTCTCAAATGTAAAAAGTTGACAGAGCAATAGGTCCAGACGGGGTCCACCCAAGAGTATTGAGAGAGCTCAGGGAGGTACTGGCTGCACTTCTGATGGTCCTGCTTAACTGCTGATTGGAAACAGGAGTGGCCCCGGTGGACTGAAGGAGGGCAGATGGTGTCCTTCTTCACAAAAGTGGTAGCAGGAAACTGGCTGGCAGTTATAGGCCAGTCAGCCTGACTTCAGTGATGGGATAGTAAATGTAATCACTGCTAAAAGAAAGGATTATGGAATATCTTGAATCCAATTGGTTACAAGACCCAAGCCAGCATGGATTCACATGTGTGTATGTGTGTCATGTTAAACAAATCTGAGTTCTTTGACTAGGTGACCAAGGAACTAGATCAGGGTGGAGCGGTGGACGTAGCCTAAATAGATTTCAGTAAGGCATTCAACACCATTCCACAAAGGAGATTAGCATGCAAGCTGGGTAGCTTAGAAGTGGGTCCAAAGGTGGCAAACTAGGTAAGAAATTGGTTAAGGGATAGGTGGCAGAGTATGGTGGTAAATGGAGTTCACTCAGAGGAGGGGAGAGTGACCAGCAGAGTGCCTCAGGGATCAGTGCTGGGACTGGTCCTCTTTAATGTCTTTATAATTGACATTGCAGAGGAGCTGGAAGGGAAGTGTTACCTCTTTGCACATGACACCAAACTCTGCAATAAGGTGGACACTTCAGGGAGGGGGGGAAGTGGAAAGGATGAGCAGCGACTTGAGAAAATGGGCAAGTGGTCAAGGGTAGGGCACCTGGGTTTCAGTGTGAAAAGTACAAAATAATGCACTTAGGGCACAGAGACCTGGAGCTTGAGTACAAAATGGGGGGTGGTACTGACGACCACCATGCAGCAAAGCGACCTGGAGTGATCATATCAGATGACCTGAAGGTGGCCAGGCAGTGCGATAAAGTAGTTAGGAATACGAGTGGGATGCTAAGGTGCATCGGAAGGGGTATCACCAGCAGAAAGAGGTAGGTGGTGTTGCCTCTGTACAGATCATTAGTAAGACCCCACCTATGAGTACTGTGTCCAGTTCTGGAAGCCACTTCTTAGAAAGGGCATAGACAGTGTGAAAGTGAGCCAGAGAAGGGCAGCTAAAATGGTGCAGGGCGTGGGGTCTGCATCAGAAGCCTGAAGTCCTACTAAGAAAGATTAAATGACCTAAATATATGCACCCTGGAAGAGAGGAGAGCCAGGGGGATACGATAGAGGCCTTGAAATACCTCATGGTTGTAAAGATACAAGACAGAAGTGTTTTTCAGAAAAATAGGTGCTCAAGGACAAGGGGGTAAGTAGTACAGAAAGAGTGGTGGATTTCTGGAACAGTCTTCCAGCGGGGGGGGTCCGAAAACAGTGGTGGGTTTCAAGAATGCACGGGGGTAAGCATAAGGGAATCTTGGGTAAAGGGAAGGGGGTGAATGGGCCAGAGATCAAGTTGGATCTGCAGTGATACTATAGTCAGGGAAAAATGGGCAGACTACGTTGGTCAAGTGGTCCTTATTTGCTGGCAAATTCTATGTTTCTTAATTTCATGGAAGAGCAGGCTCAGTGGACCCATAAGGTTCTACATATGAATTTAGAATCCCCCAGAGTAAGGGGGACAAACTTTCATTTATTAGGGTGTAACCCCTCCATACCTTTGAATCAGAGGTCAGGACCTTAGTGCCCTTTGGTCATTAAATAAGACGTGCAAACTATCTACAAGCTGTGAAGGCGAACTATGCAGATTAAATGTTCATAGACGTTTATACGGGGCTCTGGTTGGCGGGGGCCGGGCAAGCAAGACAGAACTATGACTAAGGCGAGCAATCTACACTATCTCCCCCTTGGAGCCATGTTGGACTTCTTCAAGCTAACCCAGGCCGCTATTGAATAAAGTCACGATTAATCTCTATTATGTAATGAAGCCAGTGAACCCATGTGTCCAGTAAAAGCTGTGAATGTTGGTTCTTCCACTGAGTGATTTTTTTTTCCCATCAAATATAAGGTGGACACCAGATCTTGCAAGTCTCAACCAATTTCTTGTATAGTCTTTTTCTCTCTCCTAAAGCTGGTCTCCGGGCTCATAACTGCTGGGATGGTCCTTCCTGGTACCACGTGACAGGCAGGAAAAAACTGACAGCTGAGGACATGGCTAAGGCTTGGCAATTCTTCCAGGCTTTCCAGACTATGGGAGCCTTTATGTCCATGCAAGCACCTCCTCCCCAGGCTCCACAACCTGTAAAAGCCTGTGGTGGAGGTGGTTGACATGTTTTATAAAGAGAAAGAGAGGATGAGCCCATAGAGCCTGACAGCTCCCCAGGTAAGGAATTTGGCTCCCATCTCAGGTCCTCAGAGGAGTTCTTCTCCCACTATTCTTTTATGATGCAGGTGGCAAGCACCCTCAACCACTCTCCTCAGGAGACAGCAGGGGACAACGTTGAGATGGAACTTTTGAACATGATGGGCCTAGCGCCTACAACGAGAGTGTTCTTGCCCATTCATAAATCATTAAAAGAGGCCACTTCAAAGAGCATAGTGGCTCCCACTTCTGCAGATGGTTTAGACAGGAGAACAGAAAAGAAATACCAGCAGGATAGGCAAGGTGCCGAGCACCTTTACACTCATCCTGACCATGAAGGAGTGGTACAAATCACTGCCTGTGACAATGGCAAGGTCCCACTTTCTTCTCAACCCCAGAGAGGGAGTCCAGGAAGCTGGACAGCATAGATAAAAAGGTTTACGCCACATCCTTCCTTTTACTGAGACAGGCAGTCTATGTAGCCTACGCAGTTCAGTACCAAAAGGCCCTCTGGACCTCTGTAGTGTCCATGAACGAAAAGGCTGCTGGTGATCTAGCCTAGGACCTGGCGCCACAGCAAAGGCTAATTTGGATACAAATGAATACCAGTTTTCATATGGCTATGGATGCCAGTTACACTGCCTCTAGGGTCATGGCTCATGCAGTGTCTCTTAGGAGGTTTGCCTCGTTCAGAACTACAAACCTCTCTCAGGATGCTCAAACTAAGGCCACGGATTTCCCCTATGAGGGAAATTCCTTGTTTGGTGACAAAATAGAGGTCTTCATGAAGAAGGTGGATGAATATGAGACCATATATAAAAGCAACACTGAAAAAGAGAAAGCTTCCACTTCCCATAGACTGCAGGGTTATGTCCCCTGCACTTACGTGACTTATGACTACCCTTCTCAGATGGGCTTCTTCAGAGACAGAGGTAAGCAGGTTGCAGAGTAGGCTACAGCCACCCTAGCTTCTAAGGTGCAAGCAAAGTAAAACACTTGGCTGGTCTGTACAGGTTATCCAGCTAGTTCCAGTGGGATGAAGGTTGTCTCACTGTTTCCAGGCATAGAAAAACATTACCACAGACAAGTGGGTCCTGGATATAGTGAATCAAATTCTCTCCCTGCAGTTCAAAAAGCTTCCAAAACTGCAGGCACACAGGGCCTTCCCACATCATACCCCAGCAGAAAAACTGCTGGAGTTGGAGGTCAAAAAGCTGCTGCAGGCCAACGCAGTGGAACAAGTTCCCTTTGCCCAGTGTGGCAAGGGCCTCTACTCCGGATTATTCCTCACCCACAAGAAAAATGGAGAGTGATGACCCATTTTAAACACAAGATTTCTGAACAAAACACTTGAATAAAGAAAGGTTCAAGATGGTGACACTATCCACAGTGATCCCATCTCTACAGCAGGAGCATTGGTTGAGGTCTCTGGATCTGAAGGATGCCTACTTTCATACAGTACGTACCTCAGGTTCAGGGTAAGGACCTGCCACTATCCATTTGCGGCCCTATCCTTTGGACTATCTTCAGCATCAGGGGTCTTCACAAAGTGTCTGGCAGTGGTTGCAGCTCACTTGTGAAGACAAGTTGTGGTGGTTTTCCCTTACCTGGATGACTGACTAGACAACTGGCTAATCTCTGGAGGGTTATACCAGGAGGCCAAGACCTCCCTCCAGCTTACCCAGTCAACCCTGGAGAATCTGAGGTCCTTGATAAACATCCCAAAGTCTCAGACAGAGCCTGTGCAGGTGGTGGACTTCGTAGGAGCAGAGCTGGACACAGTACAAGGAAAAGCTTTGTTCCCTAAGGCTTGGGTGGTAAGCCTTACAAAACTGGGAAAGTCTTTCAAAGCTGCGTAGCTCAGACCAGAGACAGTTTTCCCGCAACTGTTGGGACACATGGCCACCTCCATATCTATGGTCCCAGGCACTAGATTCCAAAAGGGAGATATTCATTATCACTTAGGGTCCCACTGGTCCCGAAGGTGGGAGCCTCTGTCAGAATTGGTATTGGTTGCAAAGTGCCTTCTGAGGGCAATGGACTAGTGGAAAGGAATAGAACCTCAGGGAGGGAACTCCCTTCCTCCAGCAATCACCCACAGTGATGCTCACTACAGATACCTCCCTTCAAGAGTGGGGCACCCACCCAGAGGACTTCACTGCAAGTGGGGTGTGGACCCCACTAGAGTCCCAGGAGCATATAAACCTCCTGGAACTCAGGGCTGTATATTTGACAATGCAGACTTTTTCCTCCCTCCTCAGGGGTCAGTCAGTCTAAATCAGGACAGACAATACCACCACCATGTACTACATCAACAAGCAGGGAGGAACACGATTTTCAAAGCTTTTCACAGAGGCAGTGAAGATCTGGAGCCTGGTATATGAGCTAAAGGTGCAGCTGTTCACAGTGCCACCTACTAGGAAAGGACAATGTCCTCGCAGATTCCCAGAGCAGAATCAATCAAGGCAACCACGAATGGACCTTAAACAAACAAGTGCTTGCAACAGTATTCAGAAGGTGGGGTATGCCAGAGGTGAATGTGTTCGCCTCTTGGCAATACTATCAGCTCCCCCTCTTCTGTTGCAGGCCTCCTTTAATAGGGACAGTCCCAGAGGACACCCTGGGCTTCTGTTGGACAGGGTGATTCCTTTAGGCATTTCCCACCTTTCATATCCTTCTGAAGGTGCTGTTAAAGCTCAGAAGAGAGTCTGCAATGATGATTCTGATTGCTCCAGACCAGGCAAAGCAGACTTGGTACTCTGCTTCTGGCCCTGTCCAGCAAACCTCCCATCACTCTTCTCCTGAGGTACAACCTACTGACCTTTCCTCAGGGCAGAATAACATATCCAGACCACAGCACACTGTGCCTCAGAGCCTGGTACTTGAGGAGTTAGAATACTCTGGTTTAGACCTCTCAGAAGAGGTTTTAAATGTATTAAAAGTTTCCAGAAAGCCAGCCACCAGGAAACATATGCCTCAAAGTGGAAAAGAATTTCTTTATGGTGCTCTTCCAGACTAATCAATCCCTTCCAGACCAGTCTGTCCTACATACTGGACTACCTGGTATACCTACAGTCTTTGGATCTTTGTCCTTCTACCCTTAAGGTGCATCTTGCAGCAGTCTTAGCCTATGCTTTGGTTGGCACGAAAAAGTCAATAGCCTCTCTTACTATTTTCAAAAGGTTCTTTAAGGATCTGACCCATTCAAATCCCTTCTTTTAAAGATTCAGTCCCTCTCTGGAATGTACTTAAACCTATGCATGTACTACATCAACAAGCAGGAAGGAACACGATTGTGTCTGTGCGATGACCTACCTATCCAATGTGGAATGTAATGGAAGAGCCCTAGTGGCACTTTACATCAACTGTACCCTATCCCCCTTTTTTTAAGTCCATGTATCTGTTCCAATAATGTTTGAATTCTCCACTGTTTTTGCATAGACCATCTCATTCCACAGCCAGTTCCACCTCTTCATCACCCTTTCCATGAAAAAAAAAATACTTTCTGGTATCCCTCTTAAGTGTGCCACCTACCAGCTTCATGGAGTTTCCCCTTGATATTTGTGTTCCTGCTCAGTTTGAACATTCCTCGCTATCCACCCTGTTTACCCTGTGAAGGTAGTTGTGTGTCTCAGTCATGTCTCCCTTCACACCTCCAGCTTATATGTATTTTGGTCTTTCAGATCTTTCAGGCTCTCCTCATATCCACCCAGCCACAAATCTTGGTATCATCTATAAAGAGACATATCTTGTCCTTTGTTCCTACACCAGTGTCGCTGATGTAGCTGTTGAATTGGACCGGTCCCAGGACTGATACTTGTGGCACACCACTAGTGACGACCCTGTCTCCAGGGAATTCCACATTAATTAACACCCTCTTGGTTCTGCTGCTCAGCCCTACCTCTGTTGAGCATATGGTTATGTCATCTCCAAATGTTTTAATGTATCATGCTGTGAAAATCTTTAACAAAGAAAAAGTAAAAAAAAAATTCCCTTCTCCACTCTTTGTCTTGTGCTAATGCTACACCCCAACAATTTAAAGGCATAGTAATTTAGGGAATAAGGGAGCTGGGAGTCGGGTGGCGTTGGTGGACTCTATATTTTCTTACTATTGCTATATTGGGGAGAGAGGTCTATTACATCAAATGAACCAAACTTGGAACCTAGAGCTTGGCCTTGTTCAACTAGTTCACCCAGCTCAAACTAAGTTGAACTTTAGTTAAAATTCAGTCTGAAGCGAGAGAGGTTAAACAGCCAAAGTGTGACCTGTTAGACTTTTTTTGACAACTTAACTTATAGCTGTTTTTATGTTTGCTTACGCATGCGCAAAGTAAAAGGTTTCAGAGGTGTGTCACTGTCGGATCCTTTGCAGCTTAGGTTGCAGGAGGCACAACAGTGAAGGGTCAGTGATCAGTGAGGCTGATCGTGACAGTGTTTTATGCTTGCACAGTAGAAACTATGTGTCATTGAAAGGAGTGAGCCTTTCCTATCACAGAGTAGCTTGATTTTTTTACCTGCATGACACCGCCAAGAAGCAGCTGAGCATCATCACAATCAGCTCTGACCTCCTTCCTGTAACTGTGAAGAGACACACAAAACAACTCTCTCCCATAGCCAAATATCTCACCCAGCTCCCGATCCTTCTGCATGCCCATTTGTGAAATAAAATATCCTCCCACTGCCTAGTATCCCACCCGATCCTTCCCAGTGCCCTGTCCATGAAAAGGAAATACCCTCTCACTGCCAAGTATCCCACCCACCTCCCGATTCTTCCACATGCCCCATGCCTGAGAAGAAAATACTCTCCCACTGCCACGCATCCTGCCCACCTCCTGATCCTTTCCCATGCCCCGTCCGTGAAAATACCCTACCACTGCCAAGTATCCCACCCCCTCCTGATCCTTCCCTGTGTCCTGTCCATGAAGATAAAATACCATCCACTGCAAGTATCTCACCCACCTCCCACTCCTTCCCAGTGCCTCCTCTGTAGAATAAAATACCTTCCCTCTGCCAAGTATCCTGCCCACCTCCCGATCTTTCCCCGTGCCTCATCCGTAAACCTGTGAAAGAAGAAAGCAGTCCAGCAACAACTTATGGCCCCCCCACTCCCAAAACCACTCCCCAGTACTCCTCCTCCCCCCCCCACACACACAACCCAGACTTACTCACTTACCTATCCGTTCAGTGTTGCTCCTTCTAGAACATCCTGCTTCTTTTGAGTACCTCCAGGAAGTGACTGAAAACAGGGCAAGTTTGGTTAATGGCTTTTTTAACGTGTTATGAACTTTTACTCATAACTTTGTAATTTCTTAGTATTTTAACACAAAATTTTTAAGATGGTCTTTTAACCCCACAGGAACACAAATACACAATGCTCACAGTATGAAATGGAAAATTTGCTAGTAGCAGAATTTTTTTTTTAACCCCACCTCATGAACAAGGTAGATGCAGTGTTTCAAATCCCTCAAAACATGTTTTCGCAGTCTGTGAAATCACGTTGCTGATGGGATTTAAACATTTAATCTGTCTTGATCATAAAGTGAGGGTAATAAAAAGACTGTTGAAAGTCTGGGATCAAAATCTTAAAAGACAGCAAAGGCATGAAGCAACAGGTTTCTCATAAATTTGCTATTTTTCAACATTTTTCCCCACATTTTCAGCATAGCATTTTTTTTTACCCATCTCATGAACAAGGAAGGTGTAATTTGCCAAATCCCCTTGGAAACATGTTTTTGCATTCACTCCACGAAATCACCTTTCAGACGGGATTTAAAAAAATTCCCTTTGTCTTGATTATAAAGTGGGGTCATAATAAGACTGTTAAAAATTTGGGGTGAAGATCTTAAAAAAAGATGAAATTATGAAGAAACATTGAAATTCTTCAGTGTTTACGCCTAGCTTTGATATTTTACCAGCTTGTGACTCCACATTTTAAACATAGCTATTTTTGTACCCCACATCATGAACATGACGCGGTATTTTTCCAATCCTGCCCAAAATGTCTTTTCACATTTGTGCCGCAAAACTACATTTTGGACAGGATTTCATAAATAAGACCTGTCATGTTCGTAAGGTAGTATAATAAAAAGACTGTTGAACATCTGAGGTCAAAATTGAAAAAAATATTTTTTAACATTTTTCAGTGTTTACTCATAACTTCACAATATTTTATTTTTTAACCCTCATTTTCAACAAACACATGTTTTTATCCCCATCGAATGAACATGGCAGGTGTAATCAAATTCCCCTCCAAAACCTGCTTTTGCAGTCATTCCGCAAAACATTGTTTTGGTTTGCATTTCATAAATAACATCTGTCTTGTTCAAATGCTCAAGCAAAAACAAAAACTAGTATTTTGAAAATTCAAGATAACAAATCTAAGAAAACAACAACTTTGTGAGCCTTTTCATTTCCCAATCATGACAATTTCACTATTATAACTCATGTTATTAATTTGTTAATTATCAGCTCTGCACTATCAATGCCAGACACCTACACAGCAAATATAAGCGAGCATACAATTCGGCATTGACACATGCTTATTAAATATACAAGTAAGCAGAATATACAGTATATTTGATTATTGGAGTGACAGAGTTAAGTACAGTCAAGGTGTAAAAAAGGTTTCATGTTTGGTGATCAGGTGGTAAATAGACCAAAATGTTTAGTGGTCACAGCTCCTGTAATGGTGTCACTTTCATTTAAATGTACAGGGTAACCACCAAAACCACGATTGCCATATGGCTACCTTAAGCATAATTTTAGTAGCCACTAATTGTTTTTTATTAGTGATTGTCCAGTTGGCCACTGGATTTTTTTCATCCTTTATTTGTGCCTCCCATTCCTACCCAGCAGCCCCTCTGGTATCGATCCCCAGCCAAGTCACCCACCTCTCCTGAAGCTTACCTCCATCTACTTGTACGAACGTAGGTGAGTGGTTGCCTTGGGGTGTGGTCCAGAGACTGCAGGGTCGCTGCCTTCGTCCCATAACAGGAGGTGCGTATCCTCCTTGTTTCTCCTCATAGGGCTGGAGTGCATGCCATGGAGGGAGCAGTACATCTCTGCGCCTGTACTTCTCCAGCCAGGTGGTCTGCTACAGTAGGTGGTGGCCAAGCAGCAGTATGTGCTGTCCCCCCTCTTCAAAGGAGGAGAGCAGTCAATGGATTCGCAGTCCTCCTTCCCCCAGCTGGCTCCCTGAGTGAAGACTGGTCAGTTTTTGAACCTGGATCGTTGGTGTGGTAGGCGGTGAGGTAACCAGTGCCTCAGCCCGCCACACCACTCTGCCAGCTGGTCACTGGATTTTTTTTTTTTATAAGCTGGATACAGTGATGGCACTATATGTCATTGGGAATGCGTTGAGAAGTTAGACTGCAGAATTGAAACTGATAGTTGTAAAATGGGACTTCAGTACTTTGATCTCTCATTGCTCATTTCCTTGTCCCATCCCTCCAACTGTGACTCCCTAGCACTTCTATTAAAACTGTAGATTTTCTTGAACTTCACCCTCCATCCCTGCTTCTACACCTCCCCTCCCCAGCTCCCCCTACCACCTCTTCCCTTCCCCCACCCCTCTTCTCTCCACCAATCTTTCCTTCTCTTCCCCTTCTTACCTACCCCCATCCCCTCCCTGAATCCTATTATGTACTCCCACATGATCTTTTTATCATGAAAAGGCCTGTTGGCTGATATGTATGTATTATTTTCTCTAATGATGTTTTGCAGTGTTCTTCCCTTCTTGTATTTCTCCATACAGTAATGATTTGTTCACTGGTATAATCTAGTATATGTATAACCATGTACTTACTATCTGTTTGTTTCGTATATCAACGTGGGACCTTTGTAAAAGAGTTCATTACTCAAAGGCATTGTAATCCAAGACCTTAATAAATAAAACAATCTTTCATTTGTTTTTATGATTTCTAGTCATCACCAATGGAGCGGGATGGTGACTATGTTCTGGATCATCCAAGCTCAGATTGCTTGTTGGATATCTTTCCTGGAGAACTGGAGTTTCAGCAGGCACTCAGTGACATTGATGAAAAATTGAAACAAAATGCTCTGTGGTAAGTACTGTGGAAAATATGACACCAATATCCATTTTTTGCCAACAAAATCAGGGGCTAGAAACTGATTTTTATTTTGTTTTGGCTGTCCTTTGTCTAGCTATGTTACATTTTTAGTTTATAACCAGACCCAGTTTTGACAACATTAAACAACAGTTTCTGTTAATAGGTACAGTAATAACTTTTTGTTAAAAACAGCCAAGTTGCAATAAACTAGTGTAGCTGGACCCAGCTGTCTGGTACTACAAGACCCGTCTACCATAGTAGGTGTCTGCCGAGGCTCTTTTTAGGGCTTCAGGTAGGCGGAGCCTGCAGCCCTATTGCATCAGCTCTAAAAATGAGCTACGGGATTCAGGCCTTAGGACTCTTCCTTTGGAGTTTTCAGTTGATCCTTCCACCTCTTTGCAGCCCTTCAGTTTAACTCTTACAGTGCTGCAGACTAAACATCTATCCAGGGCTCAGTCAAATAGATTCATTCTATCTTGTTCTTTCAGCAGCCTAGGGATTAAGAAACAAATGCTCCAGAGAATCACCTCTCCTCTCTTATAGTGTTTCAGTGAGTACAAGATACACATGTTTTTATTTGAATCCAACTTGGTAAACATCAGTATCCTTCTTCACTGCCTGCAGTATATAGCACTGTTTCTAGAGCCCCTTAAATAATTGTGCCTCTTAAAATAGCTTAAGGCAGTAATGGCTGTAATTTCTATTGAAACACTTTCATAATTTCAGGCGCATGTAAGATAAATAGCTACGGAACAGCTAACTTTCATAAACAATGAAAAGATTATTTATTTTCAGTGGCACTTCTTTTCCTGCACTCTAGCATACTTACCTGAGTCTGTAGTATATGTGTTGATTTCCTGCAAAATATGTCTTTAAAACTAAGGTATTTATAATAATTAATTAGATAATTAATAGAGATGTGTGCCTTTTTTGGTATTTTAATGATTTCAGCTCCCCCTGTTCTCAGATTTCCTTGCAATACATTTGACTATGCTGGTCATTTATCTTCAGCCTTCTTGTGTGCTTTTTTTACACATACTGTAAATGTTGACATTTTATTTTCTTCTTCAGTACCATAGAGATAGTGTTTTTGCAGAGTTTTTTTGCAAATTCCTTGCCTTTTTCATTTAATTTTTCTGTTCAATGTCCACCTCCAAATTTACATTTTTTATTTCTATTTGATCGAGTTTCACAGCATGTAAATCTAGCAACAGTGGCAGCTTCTGCTTCCGTTGGTTACCAGGGCACTGGCAAGGCACTACAGTTGGAAGCCAGAGCACCTATTGAAACTAGAATGGGAAGCATATGTGCATATTCATGCTTGCTTCTTGGAGTATTTGAACTAATGATGAATGTTATGTTTCTAAAAATAAAAATCCGAATTCCATTTTATTTTTTCACAAGGGGTGGCCCTGCTTCTCCTATCTTGGGGGTGGGGTACGGATGGCCCGGCTTCTCTTGGCTTGGGATGGATGGCTGTGATTCTCCTGGCTCGGGGAAGGGGGGAAAGGCCCTGCCCCATGCATGCTCTAGTAGGAGAAGCTGGGCCACCTCCCAAGCCAGGAAAAGCAGGGCCACCCCCAAGCCAGGAGAAACAGGGAGGTTCCCTTCCCCCAAGCCCAAACAAGCAGGGCCATCCTCACCCCTGCCCCCCAAGTGGGGAATATCAGGGCCCACTCCACCAGGAAAAGCAAAGCTATTCTCCCCAGGACATGAGAAGTAAAGCCTTCCCTGTCACACGAACAAGAAGAAATGGCCATTCCAACTCTTTACAGCAGGTATCCACCGTCCAAAATGGTCCTCAATGGATTGTCCCCCACAGTGGCAGGCTAGGAGATCGAGGGCCATGCATTCACTCTTGTGAGTCTTTCCCCTCCTCTCCCCACAGTACTGAGACATTTTCAAATAAACCCATCCACTTACCTTAACGAAAAGGCACAAGCAGTCAGAACCATTTCACCCTGGTTCTGCAGGCAGTTTCTTTGGTGGCTGTTTTTGCTGTGGGCAGGACTTTTACTTGAGGGTCTGACTCTATGCTGCAGCTACTGGCTGGGCAGAATGGCTAGCTGGTGCTGCACTCTCTCATTACTGACCATACTGTGCTCTAGTATTTTATGAAAAAACCACAGCATTGTACAGCTCTTTTAAGGTTAGCTATACTGCTAGGTTGGGGGGGGGGGCTTCTGTGCTGCAGCTTGCAGGCAATGGCAGTGCAATTCTGGTTTGGTGGGCATGGTAAGCTTGGTGACTCCTGATTTAGGCAGCTAGGCAGTCACCAGGAACCAAGCCACAGTGCCACTCACTGCCCCCAACACTGGGTGTCCAGTTACAGGGTAGGGTGGTAAACAAAAATGAAAGAAAGTAGCCACTTGCTGCTCAACTCTGTTGCCACCAGACTTCCCCAATTCTGACACCAAGTCCCTAAACCTAGAGTCAGACAGTAAATGAAAAAAGTAAGCAAACAATGACAGGCAAACCCCAGTGCTGCTAACCCTCCATTCTAACACTAGATGCCCAGCCCCCCCCCCAGTCCAACAGTCAATGAAAAAAAGTAAGTAGACAATGGGAGCCCATCTACAGTGATGTTTTAGAAAGAAACATTAGTTGTTTTCTGCATTAATATATTGTACTATTGCACATTTGTGTACTTGCCACTTGTACATCAAATAAAAAGCAGTGTTATTCCATAGTCAGCAGTATAACTTTAACCCGCTTAATAGAAAAGCATATGGGAATTCATAGGATGAATACTAACAACAACAAAAGTGCAGTAGTGCAGTGAATATCAGGGAGCAGTGCTATGCCATATTGGGGCAAAAACAAGTATCATTTCACTCCGGAAGTAGAGTTTTATCAGAGTTGGTAACAATGCAGAAATGCCCTTATATTATCTGTCACTAGGTATGAATAGCACATGTATGAACAGTGCTGTCAATAACAGCACCTTCCATACTGCACTACGCAGAACAGCGGCAGGAACAAATGCGGCAAGTAAAGGCAGTGCCACTGGTAACGGTCACAAAGCACACTGACGACTGCTACCAGTCCAGACACTTATTTTAGTGGGGACTCTGCCCCACCCCCTACTCTTAACTAAAATAATCAGCTCTGAGTTAAGAGTTGGATTACGGGAGAAAACAGCATTTTGACTGCCAGAATTAGATCCCTGATCGCCACCACCATTGTGACCAAGCAGCTCCATGTCTCAGTCCTCTCTGCCATGGGGGCAGCTCATCCACCATTTTCAGTTTCCCAGCCCTTGTCTTCTTCCCAGTACTATGGACAGCGACCTGGGTAGCACTTTCTGCACAGCACTGCTTAATCCCTGTCTCTCTCTGTGGTACACCATTTGGACATCACTGTTTTTTCCTTATGCTATATTTGTAGCACTATTGTAACTGGTTATTATATTATATACCACTAGTGATGTGTACAAATAAAAAATTTGAAACAATGAATATGATGCATCCTCAGGATACGAGGAGGCACTTATAATATTACAACCATCAATTAAGGTAATGAAAAGTATATTGAACCTAGGTTAAACTACCCAAAAGGTATATTTTCACAATTGGTTAGCGCATGTATTTATAAAAAATAGAATAAAGTATGGGGTGGTGTGCGTAACGAGAAGTTTACACACCCACGAGGTGTTAGATGCTACATAAACCCCGAGAGCAAAACTCGAGGGGTTTATTACAGCATCTAACATCTCGTGGGTGTGTAAACTTCGAGTTTCCACACACCACCCCATTTTTTATTTTATATAATTGCTGGGTTTCCCTTTTTTGCCACAGCAGTTATATAAAATACTAGACCTTCTGGTGCACTCATGCGCCGGTTCTGTTTTCTGCCACTGTACACATCCGTCCCGTCTGAATTTTAAAAAATTCAGTTGAAGAAGTGCTTTCTTTTCCCCCAATGAGTTTAAAATAAATTAAAAAAAAACATACCTCCTAGTTCTGCTTGTCTGGCGGTTTCATTTGGAAGGAGAAGGTGAGCCGAGGTGAGCGGTTGCAGAGCGAGGAACTGCAGGATGGACATGCGTAGAGTGAGGGAAACCATGCGCGTGTTTGCCGTAATAAACACTCCTTAATTATGGCAAATTATGCCACGATTTCCCTATGGGAAAAGGGAAGCCCATTAATTATAAAAGCTTTACATATAAACTACAATATCAGGAAATATAAACCGTATAGAAATACATTTTGTTCATGTTGGAGTGAAGCAATGAGGATATCAAATTGTCAGGTATTAATTTATATATCACTTCTCTTGAGAGACATTTTCGTTAGAACTGTGGAACCAAGGAACTCTTCAGTACAATGATTCCAAATATCAGGAATCTATTCTAAAACATTAGATAAAAGTTAGGGCATTATTATATCAGAAGCTCAGCCATAATGGATCTATACCTTGGGGGCTCGCTATAGCCCAGGTGTGAATGATTTCTATAGACAATCTTTATTTCCTGTTTATAAAGATGGCAGGCATACTTTGCAACAGAAGTGTGTTTTTTTTAATTGTATTATAGTGATAAAAGTTGTCTACCTCGAGGTACCACTGAGGTACTCAAGTTGCAATTTGCATTGACTGTAATTTGATTTTGCCTCATTCTGCCTCAGTATACCTGAGTACTGAGAAACCTCTAGGTAGACCTCAGTACTGAGACACTTTTCTACGGCTGCCACTGTATGATTGACTAAATGAGCATCTGATATAATAATGTCCTGCTTTTTACTGTTTTTTCAGAATATATGCCTGACATTTGTATTTTGTATCGCAGAGGTCACTGGGTCCACAGTGCTAGAGAAAATGTCTCTCAAGAGAAGGAATATATATGGATGAACACCTAAACATTTTATATCCTCAGTGCTTCACACCAACATGTGCAAAATGGACTTCGATATAAATTTATATTTACTGTTATTGTGGTTTATATGTAAAGTTTTTTGTAATACTTTCAACTACTAACCAACTGTTGAAAATATGCCTTGTGGGTAGTTAATACCAGGTCTGATGTTATACTTTTCATTACCTTTATTGCCTGTTGTAACTTTATGAGCCTCCTCGTATCCTGAGGATGACCTACTTTCCTCTCCTGCAGCCCTATCAGCTCTGGCCAGACTTGTTTTTAGTTCTGGTGGGTCTCACAGGGCAAGGGAGGGAAGGGAAAGGGGCACCTTAAACACTTCAGTAGCAGCAGTTCAACAAAATCAATATCCACACAAACTTCTTTAGTCAAGCAGTAGGGGTTGTTTTGTACAGGCTGGACTCAGGCTACTCCCTGGCATAAAGCAGATACAACTGAGACACCTCAGATACTTTGGACCCTGCAGGGCCCACGAGGGGAGGGCTCAGTTAATGCACAGTTCACAACAATTCCATTTGCTGTTACCTCGGGCTGTTACTCTGCTATTAAAAAGTCTATCTCACAGATAGGTACTTCATGTATTTTGTTAGCTACAGTTACATGAGTTTCATAAATAGCATGCTGCATGACTGCCCAGGCATAAACCTGATAGGTTTTCACTTCGGAAGGACCATTGGCTTGGGACTAGCCCTCACTTCAGGGGCATACTGGACTGCTACCCTCAACGATTACAGTAAGTCCATAATTCTGGGGATCCTTGAAGGGGGGACCCACAACTTCAGCAACTTCACTCTGTGTCTCATTTTCCTTGTCTCTCAGCATTGCTTCTCACAGTACTAGATGCTTGCTATTTTATTTTCCCTCAGCAGGAATGCTGAAACCAGGGTACATCCAGCTGGGTAACCTACTTCCTAGCCACCAAAGGGCTGCTGGCTTTGGGCCTCCACCACTTCAACCCAAAGCTGCTTGGGTTCAGCCTTTGTTTATTTATTTATTTATTGCAGTTGTTTCACCAGGAAAGGCACACTAAGCAAAATGATGCTCGTCTCCGGGTGCGACCTGGGGGAAGGGTACATGGGGAGGATGACACACAAGAAATCACAATAGAGATACATTACTTAGATGTACATAGTTACTTGCACAATAGATACATTGGACAGATACATTGTAGCCTGGAATTATTTGGTTACAGCAATGCGTATTCATTTTATTAAAGAGTGTTAACCAGTATATACAGCAAGTTAGACAAACTACCTACATTTGAGCACAGATAGGAGCAGAAAACTGTAATCTATGCAGGAGAGAGAGAGAGGGTCAGAAGTGTGAGAAGAGCCTTTTGGTATATAACCAGCGTTCAGTGAAGGTCATGCCGCTGGTAGGCATGGGAATTGGAAGGGGGAGGGAGCCATTTATTAGGTAGTGCAGGCACAGTTTACAGCGAGGTAGTTTGCCAGGGCAGCTGACATGGAATAGGTAGAGGAGGAGTGACAGATCTGAGGGGGGAACTGCATTCCACAGTTTAGGGAAACGGTATGAGAAGGCTGTTGTTCCCACTGAGGTCTTCCGACTGGGAATATTTAGTAGACGGGTGTCAAGGGATCACAGGGAGTGAGGTGGCGAGGGGGCTGGCAACAGTGAGGAGGAAATGTAGTGGGGGAGAGAGAGAGCCAAGCCAAGCCAAGAATTTTGATACAAACTTGGAGCAGTGCAGTAGGTGTTGATTTTCGAGGGAGGGGAAGGCGAGGGAATGGTAGAGATCACAATGGTGGAAGTGGAAGTCATTGAGAATGAAGTGGCAGAAGAAGCGTTGAAGGCGTCAAGTTTGGATAAAAGCGGCTTTAGGTGCTGCACTGTAGACTATGTCACAGTAGTCAATCGAGGGAAGGATCATTTTCTGCACTAGTTCGCGTCTAACCGAGGGTGAGAGGCAGGAGCGGTTCCTGTAAAGGGCACCTAGCTTGGGTCGGAGTTGTTTTATGATAGTATCAATGTGATCAGAGAATGTAAGGTGGCAGTCTAGACATACCCCTAAGTAATGGAAGGAAGCAACGTCAACTAGGGTAGTTCCATCCCGTGTGTTGAAGGATGGGAGCGAGGGGAGTTGGGACAGCCTTTGACGAGTGCCGAAGGACATAGTAACAGTCTTTTTAGCATTTAGCGCAAGTTGGTGCAGTCTGAACCAGTGTTGAACTTTATTGAAATCGGTCTGGAGGTTGGACGCTACTTCATCCGGGGAGGAGCCAGTGGCGAACAGGACGGTGTCGTCGGCGTACATGTGAATAGATGAGGCTGTGCAGATTTGAGGCAGGTCGTTGAGAAAAATGGAGAACAAGATGGGGCCAAGGACTGAGCCTTGAGGGACACCAATGGTCACGGGGAGAGGGGGGAATGTAGCATCTGCAATTCGTACTGATTGTGTTCTACCTGAGAGATAGGCACTGAACCATTTAGTAGCCGAGGCAGTGAGGCCGGCTTCCGAAAGGCTGGTTATTAGCAAGGGGTGGGAGACAGTGTTGAATGCTTTAGTGAGGTCGACAAATATAGCCAACGAGATCTGGCCCCTATCCATGCCAGAGAGGATAGAGTCAGTGAGCCTTAACAAGGAGGAAGCAGTGGAGTGGCCCTGCTTGAACCCAGACTGGAACAGGGTGAAGAAGTTTGAATCAGAGAGGAAGGAGGTAAGTTGGGTGAGTACTGACTCAGGAAAGGGTGGGTCCTGGGGGTGGAGCCAACAGGGTTGCTGACTGGACATGTTTTAGTGCAGCTCCATTGTGTTGGGCATTTTAGGCTTAACTTTCACTGATTTCTGCCAGTTCTTCTGCCCATTTGTCCTGCAGCAGTATAGAATTTCTTGTGGTAAGTGATGGGGCTGAAATAAAATCCCCCAGAGTCTCTGAATGAGTTCTTACAGTGCCCAGGAGGAACAGCAGGCCTGTCGGCAAGTCATCAGTTGGGACTAACACCACCATCCAAAAGATTCAATTTTCTATTTCTAAAATGGCAAGAAAAAATCCAGAAATGTCATTGATCGAGAAGTGTTACCTGACCATGCATTAAATCTGTATAAACTCATGGTCAGGTACCAAGTCTTATTTTCCTCCCCCCAAAAAAACTACTCGGAGCCATTTTATAAGTGTAATAAGCCCCTCCAGGGTGTGCATCATATGATTTTAGTGCACTTCCCAGGGGTGTAAGGACACTCAGCCTTCAGCCTCGTACCTTACTACACTCAGCCTTCAGCCTCGTGCCTTACTACACCCTGGGGGCGTGCATTAAAATCGTATAATGCACACCCTGTCATAGCTTATTACTTACATATTTATTGCTTTTTGGTGATTGAATTGGCCCATTGGAACAAAAAAAACTATTTTTAGGGATGTGCTGGGATTAGATACGGGTGATAGTACATACTGGATTCAAACATAAAGGAACATTGTACAAAAATTAGTTACATAGGTGGGTGGATAACTGGATGCAAATATTAAGGTATTTTGTGCAAAAACAAGCAATGCAAAAACAAGTAGTGCAAAGTACTGTAAAATTATTTATGACCGCGTAAAGTTTATATCGTAGATCAGTCCTCGGTTTCAGAACCGCGTCAAACTTCAATCGCGCTCCACTACTACTGATGTATCGCTGTCAGCTGTGATCTTTTTTTTTTTTTGACACAAATAAGTTGCACCTCTTCTGCTCTGTTTAGTTTGTGGCTGCTGTATGAAGGACAATATCGTTGGTGCAGTGGCTTAACACCACCCAAAAAGCCAGTGAAGCGCGACTTTGCAGCACTTCAAACTGAGGATATTGATGCAGAAGTGCTTGCTGTCACTGCTGGTGTTTCCCAGATAATGGCTGAAAATGTGACCCTATTCCAGATCTCCCTAAATTCCTCCTTGCAGTCTACCCTATCACAGTGCCTTTCGTAGATGAAGATTTTGAATTAAATATCTTTGAACTGACACTCTTGTGTGCAGTCTGAACTTTGTTTGCGATTCATCACGGGTGGGTCTGTGCTGGAGGCACCAAGACCTCATGGGAGCATATGCCTTTAAATGCTTTGGAGAAAGGGAGCCAACGTCAGAGATGGCGCTGCCTACAAGACAAATGTATGATGTGGCGCTCCAGGGACTGGCTAGTAACCGACGCTAACCCCCTTGCCTCCTCAGTTCTGTTGTTCCTGCTGTCGAGTAAGGTACTCTGTGGGAGTGTTCAACATTTTCCACTGCATCATAGGCATTCGGTTCTGTTCGTTGCTGCTAGCTCGATGCCATATAGTTTCTCCGACATCTTGACATCGCCTTTTTTCTTTCTATACCATGTGTATGGCGCTGAGCTCTATTTTTGCTAAGTTTTATTATTTTCCGTGAGTTGATCATGTCCGAATCCCAGAGGCCTAAAAACAGAAGAAAACCGGCAAGAAAACAGATTCTCTCCCCATGCGTCGGTGCCCCTGTGGGAGAAATATGTCCATTCAGAACCACCATGATCACTGTTTGACCTGCCTCGGATTGGACCATGACATGGACCATTGTGAAGCCTGCTTTTCGTTGGACCTTTGCACCCTAGAAATCTGCATCATGTGGTGGGGACGGGATCCTGCACCTTTCAAGGCAGGCGGCGCAACTGGGACTCGAAGGAAAGGTCCTTGGGCTCTTCCCCTTAGCCCTTCCCAGTACTATATGTGCCGAGGGAGACCAAGCCTCCACTAGTCATCATCTCACCGAGACAGGAGGCCTGAGGGGGTCTCTGGGACAGCTGGCCCCCCTCAAGGGGCCGGTTATGCAACCCTTCTAATCCGGTACCTGCTCAGGCTCTGGACAACCCCGGTGGTGGAGTTGCAGCTATTCGCTGGGCCTGCACCGGTGTGTCACTTGGGGCCATGGACTGGCACCATTTCATCTCCTGGCACTAAGGTCAGTGCTGGTGAGCAGGGCACTGTCACCCACGCGGCCCGGTCCCCTCCTGCTGCCATTCACGGCTTCATGAGGGGAAGGTCTCTGGAGCCAGCCGTCCATTGGAGATCTTCTGGATCTTGTTTGGGCAGTCAGCTGATCCAGAGGGTGAGGACTGAGATGATCCTGACTGGATTCCTAGCCCAGATGAGAAAAAAGACCTTTCTGGGCCTAGCACTAGGCCTTTAGCATCCACGGCATCACCTGGGGGGTCCTTGCCCAGATGCCAGCCGCGGTGCCACTCCCATGTCTGACAGTGCCGTTTCTAGAGCTGGGGTTGTCTCCAGTGCAGATTTCAACATCGGAGGGGATGGCGGTGCTCGGCACGGTGCCAGATTGGGTTCTCATGCTGCCTCCGGTGCAGAATCCGATTCTGGTGCCGTTTGCAGTGCGAGGGGGGTTCTGGTGTTGCTTATGGCACCAGATCCCCCTTGCTTCAGGATTCTGCTGCTGAGGATGCATCTAGGCCTAGTGCAAAGGGCAGAGCCCTTTCTGGTGAGGTGGAGTTAGGTCCCGGTCAGTGCCCGCTCCATGTCTAAAGAGGCTGGGGGCTCTAGCAGGAGTCATCATGTCGATTTGGGTCTTCTGCCCCCCCCGAGCCATCTGGGCCTGTGGTAGGTGTGGATCAGGGCTGCCCTGTTGGACCTCTACAGCTCCAAGGGCACCATCCAGATTGCCCCCTACGGTTGGGCGTTCCCAGGTGGATGAGATGCACAGCCCCTCCCCTCAGGGTAGGTCGTCTGTTCACTCTCGTAGCCCTGGCAGAGGACCTGGCCTGGTCCTTCATGACCCACATCCTCCTCCTCCTCTGCCTGTCCCTCCTCCTCTGCCTGGCATATCTGGTCCTGTGTGACCCCTGACCTAGGAGCAGTTCAGAGCTTCGGTGAGTGCCTTCCCAAACTACTTGAGAGCAATGGACCAGGCTATCTTTCAGCCTGAATCCACAGCACCACCATCCCCTGAGTCCAGCTCCTCTTCTTCTTTGTCCTCCTTCTCTGAGAAAGAGGATTCTTTGATCCACCTCTCCGCTGATGCTGACTACATCCATTATCAGCAGTTCCTTTCAGAGATGATGAGGGAGCTGTGACTGTCCCACTTTTCTGGCAACAATCCTGCATGTCTGATGCTGTCCTTCCTTGGGAGCACAGTCATGACTGCACAGTCATACCTCCGTGGCCTTGTCCATTTGCAGAGGCATCAAGAGATGTCTGGATCCATCCTCTGCCCCCTCTCCAGCCCTGAGGGAGCCCAGCGCAAGTATTGTGCACCCCTTGGATCTCCAGGAGCCATGCCACACCCCTCTTCTGGGGTCCAGCTCCTAGACTCTCCCTCTGGGCATAGACTCCCAGTGTGCAACCATCCCCCAGAGTCAGACTCAGCTGAGTTCAACATTTGGGGTCATAAGGTTTTCTCAGTGGCGTGCACCATGTTATGCATTGCTGCACATCAGGAACACCAGGCATCTATGACAGATGCCTGTGGACAATACTGGGTCAGCTCCTAGCATCTTTGCCAGATTGTGAGGCAGCCAGGCAGGCCATATGCCTTTCTGCTCAGGGTCTGGAACTGGCGAGACACCAGGTGAGGGCATCTTACAACTCTAGCAAGGTAGCCTCCAGACTAGTGGGAGCTGCATTCTGCATTAGGCCGATGGTGTGGCTGCGTTTTTCCTGGTTGTCATCCTTGGCCCAGCATAGGATGATTGCCTCACATTACCAGGGGGCCTACTTCTTCTCCCATAGGGCCAGGCATGAGCTTGGAGGGCGCATTCCAGTTCCTAGGCCACAGGAGCTTCCGCCTGACCCTGACCAGTCTCAGGCCTCACCAGGCTTGTGAGGGGCCCCTGCCTCTCTGTGTCTTCCCCACAGCAGACTGAGGGAACAGCCATTTCTCCTCAGGGTTTGCCAACACCACCATCTGGTGGTGGCTTGGTACTCAGACCGACCAGTGATGAAAGGTGAAGATTGGTTCTTGGAAGATCTGAAAATTACGTACTCGCTGTAATGCTTGATCTTCCAGAATATCTTCACTATTCATCACTGCAACCTGCCCACCTTCCAATGCAATGTCCAGGCTTCTGGGCAGTCTTCTTCCTTCCCTTTCTTTAGCCTTACCCCCCCCTTTTCCATTAAATAACAAAAAAAAGGGGGGGAGGCATTAAGGGGCAAACTTCTTGGGACTTGTTCTCTACATGCCCCTATGTGGCCCCTCAAAAGGGAAGGGAAGGGAATATTTGTATTTTGGGTGATCCCGCCCCAGTCCCTTCCTTAGAGGGACACAGAAAAAGCAACAAACAAAGCAACAATCCTGAACAAATATTTTTGTTCAGAATTGACAGAAGAAAGGGAAAGACAAGGACCACTGTTGGATGATAGGGGCTCCAATGGAAGAGAGGTGGATACCAGCCCATTTATGGAGGAAAGAGTCCTAAAGGAACTCGAGAATCTTAAAGGGGAAAAGGCTATGGGGCCGGATTGGCTACATCCCAGAATATTAAAAGAACTTAGAGAGGTGCTGGCAGCACTACTAACAGCCTTATTTAACAAATCAATGGAGACAGGGAAGTGAGAACAGGGAAGAGGCTTGCAACTACAGGCCAGTTAGCCTGACCTCGATGCTGGGGAAAGTAATGGAGTCACTGCTAAAGGAAAATAAATGATTGTGATATTTCTGGAATTCAGTGGAGCACAGGATCCGAGGCAGCATGGATTCAGAGCGAGATGGTCTTGTCGGATATACTGTGTTTGACCTAAACTCGGTATGCCGATGCTTGGTATACTGAGTTTATGGTCTCGAAATCCACAGCCCTGAACAGATCGTATTTCGGGCATCACGAAAGAAATTAAGTGTACAATGCCCCCCCCCAATAACTAAAATAACTAACTCCAAGGGGGAGCGGACCCCAGAGTAAAAATATATTAGTTATGGGGGGTGAGTTCCTTAAAAGGATGTGACCTGGACCAGAACCCGGGTCTGCGGGAGCGCGCTGGCAGAGCTGCTGGTGGTTTAGCCCTGTACCCCACCGGAGCAGCTTGGCCAACTCCACCAAACAAGTGTCCCTTGATGTGCACCAGCAGGGATAATGTAGCAACCCGTCACATCCACTACCTCACCCCTGTCAACATTGGTCAGATATTTCACCATCGGGATGCTCACTATCGGGATACTGCACCTGCTGGGCAATACTGCCCAGGCAGGTGAGTGTCGGGATAGTGAGCCACGGGAACTCGTAAGAGTACCGTCCTGTCAAACAAATCTGATAGATTTCTTTTACTTGGAGACCAGGGAAATAGATCAGGGAGTTACGGTGGATGTGGCCTATCTAGATTTCAGCAAGGCCTTCGACACCATCCCACATAGGAAGTTGGTAAATAAGTTGAGCAGCCTGGAAGTGGGCCCCAAGGTGGTAAACTGGGTCAGAAACTGGTTGAGTTACAGGACACAGAGGGTGGTGGTGGTGGTAAATGGTGTTCAATCCGAGGAAAGGGGGGTGACCAGCAGGGTGTCACAGGGATCCAGGTTGGGACCAGTCCCTTTAATATCTTCATGTTTGAGATGAGGTATGCCTCTATGCATATGATACGAAGATCTGCAACAGGGTTGACACCTAAGGGGGCGGGGAGTGCTTGTGGAAAAAATAAGGAAGGACCCAAACATGCTTGAGGAGTGGTCGAGAGTGTGGCAACTGAGACTCGGTGCAAAGAAATGCAAAATCGTGCATTTGGGGCACAGGAAACAAGGCAAGACAAAGCAAAGTTTATTTATATGGCACCCAATCCTAGAGGCTGTGGGAGCCTTACATAAAAACAGGCAGGGTATTAGATAAAATCATCCTTGTTTTTTAGCTACTTTTTTGCAACCTGCTTGCATGCTATAGTCAACAATTTTTTGTACTTGTATTGGTATGCCTTCCCTGTTATGCTATTGTCAATTATTTTTTTGTACATGTATTGTAATGTCTTCCCTGTATTGTTGTACTGTACCCTCCCAGGTCGTGCCTGAAAATAGTCATTGCTATGGCTAGTGCACTTACCCGGTAAACAAAAACTAAATAAATAAGTAAATAAATAAAATAAAACATATAAAACAAAGAAACATCAGATACAGCAATTAACATTGGCAGTTTCTTTGGGCTGGTTAGATCGCTGCATCAGGGAAGACCAGGGGAAATAGATAGGCTTTCAGACCACTCTTGAACCTCTCAACCGACAGGGCCTCCCTAAGAACAGCTGGAAAGAAGTGCCACAGGACCGGTCTGGCGACACTAAAAGCCCAGCCACTGGAAGTTCTTAATCTGGTCCTGGGAACTTCAAGGAGGTCCCTGGGTGAGGAGTGGAAGGAGTGGACTGAGGTGGCAGGTGTCAGAAGATCAGCCAGGTAGCCATGGCCTAGTCAGTGTAGGGCCTTATAGATGAGTAAACTCATCTTGAAGATAATCTTCCACCTTACCGGAAGCCAGTGCAGAGCTCGCAGCACCGGGGTCACATGGCTAGAAAGTCCAATCAGCAACCTGGCAGCTGCATTCTGCACCAACTGCAGCTAACAAAGGGTACCTCCAGGGACCCTGAAGCAGAGAGCGTTACAGTAATCCAGTCTGGATGTCACAGAGGCAAGCACCGGTGTGGTCCGGTCCTCAGGTTGAACTAGGGATTTGTTCCTGGCAATGTTCCTCAAGTGGTAAAAAACACTTTGGACAACAGCCGACACCTGTGCTTCAAGTCTCAGTCTGTCATCCAGAGATCCAAGAAATCCAAGTGAGGAGTACAAGATGGGGGAGAGGTACTGATGGACACCACTGAAGAAAGGGGCCTGGGGTGTAATCATATCTGATGACCTAAAGGTAACCAAACAATGTAAGAAGGCTGTGGGAAGAGCCAGTAGGATGCTAGGGTGCATAGGGAGAGGTATCACTGGCAGAAAAAAAGAGGTGGAGACGACCCGGTAGTGCTGAGAGTTGAGGCGCTGGACGCCACACATCGTGCCACGCCAGCGACACAGATTCGGGAATGAGCCCGGGCCGTCAGGGGTTGGCAGGGGAGGGAGAGGATTGAGTGTCTGAAGGACAGCTGTCCTCTCCTAGGAGGGAGGGGGTACACGCTTGGCACCTGACTGGCCTCTAGTGGAAGCCGGAGGCATAGCAAGCGCATGAGCATAAAGAGAGGGTTGAGAGTGGAAGACGTCGTCGGAGGCACCTTGATATTGGGGCATGCGCCACTCCCATAGAAAATGGGGAAAAAACACCCCGCAGTGCTCCCGGTAGATGGAGCACCAGGCCCCCATCCCCAGTGCCCCTGCCTGACCCAGTACCAGCATCCCAATGAGAACAAGAAGAACTTCAGGGGTGCCCCTACCCCGTGCCCGCCTGGGGGACACAACCACGGCTACATGAGGGATGGACTGCACTGGGCTGTAGGTAAGAGGGCGGGGACTACAAGGCCATAGGTGTCTCCCAAAGAGTGGGAGCGCTGCAGGCAGGGGGAGTATAAAGAGTAAAAAAAAAAAAAAAAAAGGAAAAAAGGAGGTGGTTGTGCCATGGTGCAGCTTACTAGTGAGACCATATCTGAAGTACTGTGTCCAGTTCTGGAGGCCACATCTCTGGAAGGACATTGTTAGGCTTGGTCCCCACGCCCTTATTGGCAACCCACTGTGCACCGCTGACAATATCTATTATGTTATACTTATAATCATATAATCAGTACTAACATTTAGGGCATTGGTACTTACTGTATAAGAGTAAGTTACCAGGGTTATTATTACTGTAATTATTGTTGGAAATGTATAAGTAATATACCAAGAATACATTTCTGTGTACTTTGTCTGACTCATGTTACAGTATTCTGAGAAGTCGTTGTACAGCCTACACTGTCATCGTGTGGATATATGTAGCACTGCACTTGTTTTCTGTATTTTGTATGAGTTCTTTGTTCTTATTTTAGCTGACTTTACACTTTTTGTGTATCTCTAGATACACTGTGGAGCCACCTAACTTTTGGCCAATAGGGCCTGTTTTATATATCTAACTCACATACGAAGTAATAGTTGTTATGGTAATTATTATAGTATATAACCTGCTGCATTATGTTTTCTCTTCAAGACCGTCTTCATACCCTGGGGTATTGGGAAACTCTGGCTCACAGCGTCTATTTGGTAAGACCTGTTTTAGGGCACAAGTCTGCTTTTTGTGTAATAAACAGGTTTATTACCACATATGCCACTTGTCTTGTTTCTTCTGCTGGTTTATTACCACCAAGAACCTGAGAAGGGCTTAGACCCCTGACATTATTGGCGACCACGTACAGGTGGTCTAAACTAGCGAAGATTCACTGTTTGCTGGCTTTTCTCTTGTGGGTAGTAAGTAGGTGTACACGCCCATATCACCTCACCTGTCTCTTTTTCACTCTGTAGCACCCTGTAAAGTCTGGCTGGTTACTGTGCAAGGTTGATGCCCTCTCACGTTGTTCAATGGCAGTTTTGAATTGCAGGATTGCGTGAGTGCAGACGCCGACCATCTTCTTTGGTTCAGCCACTGTGGACTGATACACAGCCGAGCAACCACTAATGGGTTAAGTTGGGTTTCCCGACCTTTTCTAACATGTCCAATATCTGCACAGGTCTGAGACTTGATATTTCTAACTTTCTTGCTTCCTATGGAGGCTTGAGCAACTTCGCGCTGGACGCAAAAAACTCCAATGACCCCGTGCTGAGGATCTCAACCCAGTACTCAGAGGCGAGACAAACAGCCAAAAAAGCGTGATTCAAAAGGGCTGTTGGTCACAGCTCTCTATGCTGCTTTGGAACCCTCCGAGGTGAGGTTTCGTTCCCTTGAACTACAAAATTCAGCTCTTAAGAAGGAGATGGGTTTGCAGGTATCTGAAGGTCTTAGGAAAGAGCAGAGGCTGAAAGAAGAACTTTAGTCCCTTCGCAGTAAGAACGAGACTCTTGCTTTGTATTATACAGAATAATGATCGAGAGTTATGCATATTGCGAAAGGATTTTGATAGGTTGAAGCAGGATAAGAGACAGATTTTGCAAATGAATGATTTGTTGAGCGAGACTAATGAGTCTTTGCGTGAGGAGAAGGAGGATTTGAGAGACTATCTGAAACAGGTAAGTGATGAGTTGGATAAAGAGCTTAGGGACAACTGCGAATTGAGCGCCATGTATAAAGTGTTACAGAAAGAGGTTGCACGAGGTGTTGGGCAGAACAGTGCAAAAGTCAGTCACATAAAGTGCAGAGCTAAGATGGCAAAACTGCATCATCAATGAGAGGTGCTGGCCGGTCACGCCAAAACGATGGGTGGATTTCATTACACACCCATCAACTTTGCATCACCTGGAGATGACTCTTCAGGTGATGACAGCAGCCAAGATGGCGCCCAGCCACACACTCAAAAATGGCACTTCCCTCACCCACCATTCACAAGAGATCCCCTGCACTGTAAAAGCACGGCCCCACATCATGAGACGTATGACAACTCTCATGTGCGATGACAAGATGGAAACCCCTATGATGGGGGGGGGGGGGTTGAGGCCGAGCCCCTCTGATTGCCATTCTGAAAAAGGAAGACAAAACGGAGATCGATCAGATGATCCTGGCAGCCCTCACTAGGACACAGATGACTGAGGACCAAAGATGGATCTTTCATGAACACATGGAAAGCATGTTGAAGGAGGCCGCTGATCAGCAGTCGCTTTTCCACTCTATGGCTGATACCGCAGCGGAGCCCACCCTTCACGGTGCACACTCCAGCCCTTTTCCTGATCTGCCTACTACAGCTCAGAACACTAATCCCCTTCAGGTGGCTCAATCTGTACAGCAGATCACTGACAGCATAGGCCGCATAACCCTCAGTGACAATCTCAGCCGCCATTTGGAAAAAGTTTGTTCCAAAGGCGAGATGCTCAGTCTATCAACAGCCTATCAAGTACAGATCCTCCAGCAAACTGTAGACCCCGGTCTCTGGGCAAAACTCTCAGAGGGAATCCGCCAAGTCACAGATGCAACTTTTGATGATGTCGCTGTGGCACTCATTGTCGCACACTCCCCAGGCATGGTTGGCATTATGTTGGCCTGTCGTGTTAAAGAGTATGCCAAGGAAAGTCCAACATCATACCATCAGAGGTTATGGTTGACCTACTGTACTGTCAAGGTGCTGTCACAAGGGATAGGGAAAGAGACAGAGACCAAATTGAATACATGACCTTGTTTATTTGGAACATGATTCTGGCAGTCCGTGACAAGGTCAAGCCCACGGTTTTCCCCAAAACTGTCAAATTCTTAGACATTCTTGCAAGGATGGAGCGAGTCTACCAGCTCTACCTCCGAGATCTGAACTCTGGCTCAAAAGCCAAGGTGGCCATGGTACAACCTGCCAGTGAGCCTGCAACTCACTATACGGTGGAGGGGGCAAGGCCCAGGACAATAAGATAATGCCCTCTGATGACAAACAGACCTATAAGATGGGGGAACCACAACAGAACTAGGAACAGACAAAGAAATTGGAATAATCCTAATCCCAATCAGAATGATAACCGGGGCAATCGAAATTATCAACAAGACCCTTCCTACCGTGAGGTAGTAGCGGAGAATAACAACCTCCGCACACTCCTTGGGAAAGTCCAATCAGTGGGTTAGTCTATCCCAGGGCAGACCATTACAGCATTAGCTCCGATGACCCAGTCCCTCCTAGGCCAAGGAGATAGTGGAACCTCCTCTGGCCAGGCCGCAGTAGGCCCTAATTCTGACGCTTTGTCCGTTGCAGCTACTACCAGTACCCAGGACTCCTTGTATCCTATGCAGGACCTGGAAGATGCCTGGCAAGATCCTGTTGGCATGCGTTTTCAGGACCCACCTGAAGACACCAGTAATAGTTTGGATTGACAATTACAGGACCCGGTCCATATTGTGAACACTATTATTATTGACACAAACAGGCGGCCTTGTACCAAGACCACAGTCAGGGGCTGCCAGGCTGTTGTATTGTTAGATACAGGCGCGGCTGTGTCTGTACTACATGATGAGAATCCAGCTTCTTCTTCTTGGTCCACCGGCTGGAGGACCAGTGCCCAGGGAGTGAATGGCACTAGGCTGCCTATCTACCACTCTGTTATACTCGCTGTGGTGTTGGGAACCCTCAACATAAACCACAGTTTTGACATCATGGTATTACATCATCATCACAGCATCCTAGGAATTGATTTCCTAGCACTATATGGCTGTGTAGTGGACCTGGCCAGACGACTCTTGATTCAGATCAAAGGACAATACCATACTGTTATGATACCTGATTCTCACGTGGTGGCCACTATTGCAGTCAGCGACAAGGAATATGATGTCATAGCTCTGTTCCAGGCACATGAGTTCTTCGGAAGAACTGTTGTCCATTCTGCAGAAGCACCTTGATGTTTTCACAACACACAAACATGATTGTGGGAGAATGCAAACCATCATTGAAGTTCCAGGCCCTGAGCATGATAGGCAAAGGCAATACCCTTTTCCTGCAGAGGCTTAACATCACTCAGAGAAACCATTGAGTCCCTTCTTCAGCAAGGTGTGATCAAGCCTTGTGTCTCAACCCTCAGCTCACCTATCTGGCTGGTGAAAAAGACCAGTGGATCTTGGAAACTCACTACTGACTACAAGAAACATAGAGACAAAAAAATTGTTGGCAGATAATGACCGCTAGGCCCATCCAGTCTGCCCGTAGGCCCTATACATTGTATGTGGCCACTGACCCTATGTGATCAATGGCTTTTCATCACTCCCTCCCCTCTCAAGTTTCCCATGTGCCTGTCCCAGGCATGCTTAAAACCCCTCCACTGTGCTTGCCCCCACTATTTCCAGTGGCAGACTATTCCAAGTGTCGACTACCCTTTCTGTGTAGAAAAACTCCTCACATTACCACGTGATCTACCTCCTTCCAATTTCATATTGTGCCCCCTTGTTCTAGTACTTTTTCTACATTGGAAAAGGTCCCCCACCTGCACCTTGTTTATGCCCTTGAGGTACTAGAAAGTTACTCCTAGCTGCTCCCCTACAGTAGCATCAGCACCAGATGTGCTCAAATTGCTAATACCAGATCGTAAGTGGTTTAGCACCCTTGATATCTCCAGTGGGTTTTGGTCACTGCCACTTGCTCAGGAAAGCCAATACAAGTTTGCTTTCATCTTTGAGGGTCGTCAGTACATGTGGACTAGCCTCCTACAGGGCTTCCACAGCAGCCCCTCCCTCTTCCATCTACACATGATAGACACCTTCCAGGGTTTCTCCATCCCCATAGTGTCTTCTGCAGTATGTGGACGACTTACTCTTTGTCAACTGCCACTAAGGAGCAACATTTTCATCTCCTTGATGAGTTACTGACCCTCTTACAGAGAGCAGGCCTCAAGTGCAATCCTGCAAAAGCACAATTGGGCCAGAAAGAGGTTATCTTCCTTAGTCTGCATATCACAGAACAAGGCAGAGGCCTGGCCTGGAAGACTATCCAAGGCCTACAAGATTTGCCACTTCCTACCAGTGTGGCAACACTCAGACATTTCATCTGAATGGTCAACTATTCCAGGGATTTCATTTGTGATTTTGCACAAAAGGCGGCCCCTCTGTATGAGCTCTTGAAAAAGGATGTTCCCTGGTCTTGGGATCCCATTCACACCAATGCTGTGATCCTTCTGAAACAGGCTCTGGCCTCTGCTCCAGCATTGGTTAACCCCAATCCAACCTTACCTTTCCATCTGGAAATGGCTACTTCAGACATTGCCATATCTGCAGTACTTACTCAAAAGGTTAATGGCATTCTAAGACCTATTTCCCATGCTTCCCAGATGCTGTCCTCATTGGAACAGAAGTACATTCTCTGTGAAAGAAACCTACTGGCTACCTACTGGGCTGTGTGACAGGGTAGAAGTGGATCCTGTCCCAGTTGTTATGGAGAGTTTGAATGCAGGGATCTGTTCTGTTCTTTCCTTTCCTGTCTCTTGTCTGTCTAGTTGCGCAACCAAATTTTCCCGTGAGACCTAGGACTTGATCACCCCAACAGTCTTGTAATTCTTTGCCTCTCACTGTCTCTGTCTTCCCTTGCTGTTTCTGTCTTTTCCTCCCTTGCATATCTGCTGATATAAAAATATATGCAAATCAGTATGTGGAAATGTAACTGATATTGGGATCCCTTTGTTTAGAAATTATGTAGTGTTACTGTTGAAATGTATATAATTATAGATTGAGATGATTACAGAAAGCTATTGGGGAACTCAAGGGGTTGACCTGAGATCAGTTTTTAAGCACTTTTCAGAAGCTATGGAGAAGGGGCCTCAGTTCTGGAACATTGTGTTCTTGCTGCACCTGCCTGAAATTTATAAGAACATTTTAGAAAAAAAACAGAATGCTTGATAAGAAGGGGGGTTGCAAAAACGTATAAGACAGAGGTGCAATTTCTTGCAAGAGACACAGAGATTGAAGGACAACTCAGATGGATCCTCTGTGTTTATTCTGCCTTTGTAAATAGTTATTCTGAACAATTTTATTTTTTTTATATTACTGCTAGTACTAATAAACACTTTTTGTGAATTATACAACTGCTGCTGGTTTTTCATATGCTTCCTGACCTGTGCCTCGACAACAGATGGTGTCAGCCTAAGTAGGATTACGCCGTGCATACTCTAAGCCAGGTGTTTTGTGCGTGGGTACTGGACCTAGTACCAGGGAAGCATAGAGAAAGGTATGGATTCTGCAGCACCAAGTCCAGGAGTGGTTACCAGGAGAATGGCAGCCAAACTAGCAGAGACAGAAGTCCAAGATGAGACTGTACAGCCAGCACCAGTTATGAATAAAAAGCAGGCAGTGACAGAACCTGAAAGCCTGATGGACTTTTTCAAATGGTGAGCTATACAACAAAAAGAGACAGAGAAGCAGAGAGAAACAGAGCTTCAATGTTTAGAAGCACAGAGAAAAGAAAAAATGCAACAACATGAGCAGCAGAGGAGAGAAGAGGTGCAATGACAGGAGCAGCAGAGAAGAGAAGAAATGCAGTGATGGACAGATGCCTTGCAGGCTTTCAAAGGCAGAGGATCTTGCACAGATCCAGACGAGCGAAAAAACACAAGCAACTTAAAAGCCATTAAACTTACAAAGTTGTGTCCCTCGGATGATATCGAAGCATACCTGACAACTTTTGAAAGAGTTGCCACAGCCTGCCAATGGCCAAAGCAGCACTGGACAGTCAGACTGTTACCCTACCTGACAGGGAAAGCTTAACTTGCCTACAGCACTATGGACACTGCACAGTCAGAAAACTATGACCTGGTGAAAAGCAAAATCTTGAAAAGATATGACTTCTCAGGACAGATCTACAGGCAGAGATTTTGATCTCTAAAGTACAACTCAGTCGACAATCCTCGGGAAGCCTTCACTGGACTCGGAGAACTCCTGATAAAATGGCTCCAACCAGAGGGCAAAACAGTCCCACAGATCCTCGACATATTTGCCATGGAGCAATTCATCAACATCCTGCCTAGAGATGTGCAGCTTTGGGTGAAAGAACATCGACCAGAAAGTGGGGAAAAGGCTGTTTCTTTGGCCGAAGATTACCAAATGGCCAGACAGATGCCACGGCAGCGAGGTAACAGCCAAGCACTGGTAAGATGCTTTTTTTTCCCATTTAAACTCCAAGTCTGATAAGAACTCTGGTGGGGGTAACAAATCTGTGCCCAAGACGTTATTTGCTATGACTGTAATGTTTATACAGAAAGGCATGATTGTCTGAGATTTGCCACAGATGTGAAGGTTGGATAAGACTGTGAAGGAACTCATTGATTTGGGAAGCAGACAGACCCTAGTGCATGTTGAGGTGCTGGGAAACACTGTGCAAAAGGACCAGTTACTGGTGTCATCTGCATCCACAGGGACACTCGATACTATCCCACCACCCAAGTGACTCTGACCATTAAGGGTGTGTCGCACCAAATGAAAGTGGGGTAGTACCTAAGTTACCTGTACCCGTGATTATTGGAAATGACTGTCCAGGATTTACTGAGTTAATCTCAGAGGAACTGAACCCTGCAGTTTCAGCAGCAGTGGTAACAAGAGCTCAGGCAAAGAAAATCTCAAATGGTGGGGACACTTCTCCTTTCACTGACATTGATTCGACTTGTTTGAGCACAGCTCCAAGATCCAGAAATCCAGGAAAGAAAGACGACGCTGAAGAAACTGTGGCAACAAATGACTGATGGACATAAGGGTTAACATATGAAAATGCTGAAACTAAACTGATCACTGATTGTATTTTCTTTCAGAACAAGCTAACAATGTTTCTCCAGGTTATTTTTAAGCAGCTGGGGTGAAACCAAAACAGGGTGAACCAATGTTTAAAAAATGTAATGGGTTACTGTACAGAGTTTGGGTTAAACCTCAGACACAGGAACAGATAGAACAATTGGTTATACCACAGAAGTATAGAACAGAGTTGTTACAGATAGCACATGATAGTCCTATGGCTGGTCACTCAGGGAGGATCACTTGCCAGATTGCTGTATAGATTTTACTGGCCTGGAATTCATGAAGATGTTGCTACTATTGTAATTTCTGTGCTGAGTGTCAGAAAGTAGCCCCAGTCACTAAAGACAAGGTGCCCCTACCCTTGATAGATGTGCCTTTTGGGAGAATTGCAATGGATGTGGTTGGCCCTTTAGACAAAAGTAAAAAGGGTAATAGATTTATCCTGGTAGTATGTGACTATGCTACTCGATACCAGAAGCAGTTCCAATGCGCATGTCACAGCTTCAAAAGTGGCAGCAGAGCTTGCAAAATTTTCAGCAGAAGGATACCTAAAGAAATTATTACTGATCAGGGTAGTAATTTTGGTGCTGCATTACTTAAGGAGCTGTACAGACTACTAGGTATCACTGCCATAAGACCTCCCTATCACCCTCAGACAGACTGTCTTGTTGAGCTTTAACCAAACCCTAAAACGCATGTTAAAAAGGTTTGTAAAGGGAAGGAAAGATTGGGACCAATACTTGCTACCTACTTTTGCTTACAGAGAAGTGCCACAGGCATCAACAGGGTTTTCACCATTTGAAATGCTGTATGGTAGGCAGCCAAGAGGGCCACTGGATGTGATAAAAGAAACATGGGAGATAACCCCACTCAGAAACAATCTATAACGTCTTATATGTGTGCCCTAAGAAAGAAGCTGGCAAATATGTTGAAATTGCCCATGGTAATCAGGAAGAGGCCCAAAACCAGCAGAAGGTATATTATCACCATGGGGTAAAAGAAAAAGTTTTCGAGCCAGGTGAAAAGGTTTTGCTACTGTTACCCACAACAGAAAATAAACTGTTAATGAAGTAGCAAGGGCCTTATAGAGTGCTTAGACGTACTGGCACTGTTAACTCTAAGATTGAGACCACTAACAGGAAAAATCCCACTGAGATATACCATGCTAACCTCCTCAAGAAATGGGTTGAAAAAATGCCAAAAGTTGCTTTGCTAGTTTTTACCAGAAACTGATAAAGAAGATATTGGTGTAGCTTATGATAGACTGAAACAAACTGTAACTGCTGATGCTGTAAAGGTGAATATTTCCTTAACGCCTGAACAAACCTCAGAAATTCGTAACTTGGTAAAGACGTTTAACAGTACTTTTACCACAGTATCAGGCCAAGCAAAAAGGGTCGAGCACGTAAATAGTGAAAAGGAATGCTCGTCCTATTAGACAAAAGGCATACAGGTTACCAGTGCGTTTAAGAGCTGACATGGTTAAGGAAATACAAAAAATGAAAGAATTGGGTATCGTAGAAGAGTCGAGGAGTACTTTGTCATCTCCAGTGGTAATTGTAAACAAAAAAAGAAGGAGGTGTAAGACTCTGCCTTGATTTTAGGAAACTTAATCAAGTGTCAGAATTTGACATTTATCCTATGCCCAGAATAGATGATTTGGTGGACAGACTGGGGAGTGCAAAGTATATCAGTGCCCTTGGTCTCACCAAAAGTTACTGGCAAATCCCTTAAGCTAAAGAATCCAGAGACAGAACTGCATTTACCACTCTTCTTGGATCCTATCCGTTCACCAACATGCCATTTGGTTTACATGGTGCGCCAGCTACATTCCAGTGGTACATGGATGTAATTTTATCCCCTCACACTGGTTATTGTGCTGCATACCTGGATGATGTTATGGTGTATAGTCCAGACTGGAAAAGCCACCTGGAATACCTACGAGCAGTTATCCAAGCGATCAAAAGGTCAGGTCTGACAATTAGTCCTACCAAGTGTGCATTGGGCATGCAGGAAACCAGACATTTGGGCTATATGTTGGGAAATGGAGAAGTTAAGCCAGAAATTTCTAAAATAGAAGTTGTAGCTAACAGCCCTGTCCCCAAAACAAATAAACATGTCAGGTCATTTTTAGGGCTGGCTGGTTATTATCGGAGCTTTGTTCCCAAACTTTGCTGAGTTAGCTACTCCTCTCACGAACTCACAAAAACACGGTACCCAAATAATGTGAAATGGACCCCAGAGTGTGATGAAGCTTTTCAAGCTATTAAGGCTGCATTATGTTCATCCCATTTTAAGAAGCCCAGACTTTCAGAAACCATTTTTGTTACGAACAGATGCATCAGAGGTAGGCCTAGGTGCAGTCCTGAGTCAAAATATAGATGGGACGGAACATCCTATTCTATACATAAGTAGGAAATTGCACGACAGAGAGAAAATGTACTCCACCATCGAAAAGGAATGTCTAACAGTAAAGTGGGCCATGGAGTCCATTAAGTTTTATTTGCTAGGAACTGACTTTGTACTTATAAAACATCAGAATCCTCTCTGTTGGCTTAACCAAATGAAAGCTAAAAATTCCAGAATCATAAGGTGGTACATGGCACCACAGCCAGTTAAATTCAAGGTGATTCACACATCTGGTAAAGAGAACAGCAATGCTGATTTTCTGTCAAGATATGGATCAGGAATTGTGGGCTCTGAAGGTTGAAAAACAAATATATGAGTTTAAACTGTACTGTTTGCTGTATTGTTACAGAAAAAAAGGATACTGCACATGTGCTTAATTTCTGAAAGTTAGAAGCTAAGGCTAGCAGAGAATTAATAAAAGGTTTTGGAAGCCTGTTTAATAAAACAGGTTCCCTCTTGAGGGGGGTGTATGTGACAGGGTTGAATAGGACCCTGTCCCAGTTGTTATGGAGAGTTTGAATGCAGGTATCTGTTCTGTTCCTTCCTTTCCTGTCTCATCTGTCTGGTGGCACAACCAAATTTTCCCATGAGATCTAGGACTTGATCACCCCGACAGTCTTGCAATTCTTTGCCTCTCACTGTCTCTCAGTCTTCCCTTGCTGTTTCTGTTTTTCCCTCCTTTGCATATCTGCTGGTATAAAAATATATGCAAATCAATATGTGAGAATGTAACTGATATTGGGATCCCTTTGTTTAGAAATTTACATAGTATTACTGTTGAAATGTATATAATTATAGTTTGAGATGATTGCAAAAAGCCATTGGGAACTCAAGGGGTTAACCTTAGAGCAGTTTTTAAGCCCCTTTTCAGAAGCTATGGAGAAAGGGCCTCCGTTCTGGGACATTGTGTTCTTGCTGCACCTGCCTGAAATTTACAAGAACATTTTAGAAACAAGACAGGATGCTTGTTAGAAAGGGGGGTCGCAGAGACTTGTAAGACAGAGCTGCAATTGCTTGCAAGGGACACACAGAGACTGAAGGAAAACTCAGATGGATCTTCTCTGTTTATTCTGCCTTTGAAAAGTTATTCTGAACATTTTTTTTTGTGTTACTGCTAGTACTAATAAACAGTTTTTGCGAATTCCACAACTGCTTCTGTTTTTCCTATGCTTCCTGACCTGTGCCTCGATGACAGGCTGTTAAGCACTTTCTGTACATAATTGGATATTCACCCATAATTCTGCACACCAATCACACCCCTACAAACTTCCTGCTGTCAGACAGAGTGAAGGATGGCTCAGTATCTAATACCAGATTAAGTCACTGGTCTCTTCTCCTCCAGGACCGTGATATACAGGTCCACACTGCCAAAATGCCCTCAGTACTGGCCCATGGTCTCCTGTACCAAGGAGTCCTGCATGATTATGCACTCCAGCCTCCTGATTTGCCTGATCTAGTCCCTTTTCTTCCCGCTACTCCAAAACTCGTAGCTGAGACTTCCCTGTGTCATGTCTTTACTGATGGATCTGCGTCGTAGTACCAAGGAGAACAGAAAGCTGGATTTGGAGTGCTCATCATGTACCCTTTTGGTAACACTGTCCATGTGTCCAAACACTACAGTGTTGCATCTTCTCAGTACTCAGAACTGGCAGCTGTGGCTTGTGCTCTTGAACTGATACACCATGGTACCACTGATACCATCATCTCCATAGACTCTAACTGGGTCTGTTGCTGTTTGACTGAATTCTTGCCATTCTGGGAGAAGAACACCTTCACCTCTTCTGATGGCACCCCTGTGAAATACAAAGCACTCTTTGTATACATCCACAATCTGATTCAACAGTTTAAGCACAAACTGTTCATTCACAAGGTGAAGGCCCACTATAAGTCTGATCCATACCATGGGTTCAATGACCGAGCAGACCCGCTTGCAAAAGAGGGTGCTCGAGGGGGACACACGTGGGATATGGCTCGCTCTGGCAGCTATACATATAGCCGCTACGAAAAAGAAGAAAACTGAACCTTGTGTGCCACTGGACTTGTCCACAGCATGAAAGTCTGACCCTCAGCTGAAAGAAGTGTTCAGATACCTAGATAAAGGAACTGAACAAGAACTGCCGACCAGCAACCCCGACAAAGACATTCAGACAAACTGCATCTTTCATATGACATCAAGCTGATATGGTATCAGCCCGACAACCTGAACCACAGGCTGTAGATAGTTACTAAATCATTGCAATCCGTGTTCATCCACCAGGTCCATGACACCCTGACTGGTGGGCACCAGGGGGTAGAAACTACAGTCCAGAGACTGAAATCTGGGGGTCGGTGGCCCGTCATTACTAAGGATGTTAAACATTACATCAACAACTGCTTAGCTTGTGCGTAAAACAATCCTGCCCCAACCAAAAGGAATGCTAAATTACTTCCCCAGAGGCAATCTGGTCCCTGGCATACAATTCAGAATTATTTTATTGGTTCTCTGACCACCACCAGTAGGAAGGACAAGTATGCCCTCGTGATCACAGATCTGTTCTCCAAATGGATCGAGGCTTGCCCCACTCACCAGTGCACAGCTAAGGCAACAACTGCAAAAGTCCTTGTAGAACAACCGTTCTCCAGGTGGGGCCTATCTCTTAAGATAGACTCTGATAAAGGAACCAGCTTTACAGGTGAGTTGATGCAAGAAACGCTCAAACTTCTTGGAGTACATTAGAAGTTTCACATTCCCTACCACCCTCAGTCTTCAGGTCAGGTAGAAAGAGCCAACAGACAGATAAAGCAGATGTTATCCAGATTCATTGAGGACAATCCCAAGGATTGGAATTCCCTTTTGCCTTTACTCCTTATGACAATTAGGGATACTCCTGCAGCTACCACCCAGCGCACGCCCTTCGAGGCGATGACTGGTACAACCATGAGATTACCTGAGCACCTGTGGATTGGTCTGAACACACCCACTGCAGACAGAGTGTCAGTGGACACGTATGTCATAAAACTGAGAGATGACATCATCAAAACACACCTGTATACTGCACACCATATGGGTAAAACCCAACAGCAATCTAAGATTCCCTTTGACAAACATGCACAAGAAGTGGACTGGCAAGTCAGAGCCCAGGTCATGGTACTCAGGTTTGCACACCCTACTCATTCCTTCTCTAATAAGTGTGAAGGACCCTAACCCAGCATTAACAAAGTCAGTCCCGCAGTCTACCAAGTTAGACTAACCAACCAGAAGAAACCTAGTGGTAAATGGCTGCATGCTATTCAGCTCAAATTGTACAAAGGAGAATAATTACATTTCCTAACCCCATTGGGCGGAATAGTACCTACTGATCTTTTCTTTCTTCCTTACCGGTACCCACGCAATATGTCTATCTTGCATTTGATCCTTCCTCCAGGAGTGCTTCCCATTGTCCATGGCAAGGATATGAAAACTATATCCGACTACACCCAGTGTCTAAGGTGACTCCTTCCACTTCTCGAGCATCCAAAGGAAAGATATATAATGCCCCACAAAGCAAACCCACCTACATCCCCGCAGGATTCAGCATAGATGTTCCCAGCAAATTAATCACTGTTCAGGATGGCATGGATGCCTACCTGACTGCCGTGGTTGTAGCACCTGATAAATTGTCCCTCCAAATTAAATGGCAAACTTACCGTCATGGACAGATACTTCCTGTTGCCCCGCTTTACACAGGCACCTTCCAAGGAAGGCCCAATACTAGAATTACCCCCAAAATGGCACCCTGTCTATCGGCCAAGCCAATTACAGACATACTGATCTATACAGTCTTACTGCTTTGATTGATCCCACCTTTTGTGATGAATACCCAGAAGACTCTGCAAGAGACTTTTGTATTCGCAGTTATATAGCTACTGCAGCTATGTTTCTGTCTGTAGTACCCCTACTGAAGCAGAACTTGCTGACTGTCCCGTACAGGAACCTGGACCATTTTGTGGTCTGGCTGCCACCTTACTTCTAGGCATACTTGTGAATAATGTGCAATTTATGCACATTGCTGTCATTTTTAATCTCACACATTGGAATATGGTATGTGTTCCAAAACTAATACTTCTAGGTTTTATAGCACTATGCTATTAGATAGACTTGCAGCATATCAGACACGTACACAAGACCCTGTGGCTGGTCCACATACTGCCAAACACTTAGGGTTATTCAGGTCTAGACCTAACCCCAATGCCAAGAAAACTTCCTCATCACACAGGAGGCATGCCACTGCTGATATAACTGGTGCAACTGGCACCATATCCGGACTCTTCAGATCCGGCATGTCCATCTGGAACGGGCAGACATTGCTGCCATTAAAAGCCAAACAGTTAAATTCAAGACTGGCATGAAAAATGATGTTTTACCCCCTTTTTATTGCATGGTGTAGATGGGCTAAGTCAGAAAGAACGATATACTGTGTACAACATGCATGATATTACCAAAAGTTTTTTAATGACGCTAAGAATAAAATCAATGAACTTGTTTTCCAGAATAATGAGGCAGACAAACAATATATTGCCAGAGAACTTTTTATGCTCTGCTTATTGCTCTTATGTCATAACCACTATCAATAATTGCTTCTGGGATTTGGAATCTGGACCTATTCCAGATACTATCCATGACAGATGACTTGCTAAATGGTACTGTCCGCATTGTAGATCCACTGCTTGTATTACAATGTGTGTATGTCTAAATCTGTTGCTATACCAATGTCTACGGCTAGAAATCTAGGTTATGTTACATGTCATCCCAACAGGGGCCCATGCTACTTTGCCAACCGCTGTACCAACCATGACACCATGTTCGTGACCTTCACTGTCTCCTTGCCAGGCTTTGATCCGCAAACCGCCATCTTCGACAGACTGACCTTCATTCATTCTATTGGGCATCTCGACGAGGACATCTACCGACAGAGGATCAACCTTCCACCTCTTCTGGTCTTCCATCCAACCCTGGAAGCTTGAGTGGCACCTCATACAGACTATTGTGTCAAAAAGGGATACCACATGTTGCTGTGATGTGTTTGACATCATCAAGCTGGTTTGCTGGTACTCACTGGACAGCATTGACTAGTCTTTTACCATGGGCTTGGACATTTCTTCAAATGCAACTGGTACCCCTAGGGCAACAGCTTCTTCAACTTCCCACTACATCATCACCAGTGAGCAACACTGGACGTCTCTACCAGCACTATGCAGAAGAGGTTCATTGCTTCACAACAAGACTCATGAATCAATCTTTCAGCCTGCCCAGTTCAATTGCATAAATGGTGGATCCCTACGGTGAAAGTGTCATATAATTCTGATGGCTAGTATTGTGTGATTACTAATCATAAATCTTTTGCCTATGTGTCCAAAACTTGTGACATACAATATCCTAACTTCTGTTTTATTCCTCATCAAACTACTGTGATTGATCATACAGTGATTAGTCCTGCTCCCATCCTGGAACCTGATATTATTGATACTGACCCTGAATATTTGCTTGCTCTATTTCAGTATTTACCCATTTTTTATGTCCATATTGAGCCCTTGACTTTGTCACTTAAGACCCTTTTAGATAGAAAAGATACCCATCTCATCTACATCAGCAATAATATCTCCAAAGCTAGAGAGGCCCTTAACACCCTTATCCATGATGGTGATTTAAGCACTGCACTTTCCGATGTATGGTTAGACTTAAAGGGTCACTGTCAACCCCCTAAGGTCTCAAAGTATCCCTAGTTTGAAAAACACATTTTAAGATTGCAAACATTCTGTAAAGATAGCTGATGTAGCTGGTAGTTTCATTCTGATTCTTTTTTCTTTAAAAAAATGAAAAATAGACTACCCAACATACTGGTTTTACCACACCAAAACAGGTTTGTTTACATTCCTTGATCAACTCCCACTGCATCTTTCCTGGACTTAGGAACACCCACAACACAGTCTAGCCACTCATTGTGCAGTGGGAGTTTAGGAGGCTACTGCCTCATGAGTGACTGCACCATTTGGGTGTGTTTCTAATGCCCAGGAAGTATGCAATAAAAACAGATCCAGGATTGTAAACAAAACAAGATTGTTTATAAATATACGTTTGCATGCATTTCAGTTCTAATAAACAAGGAGAAAGACAAAACAAACAACAACATCAATGAATTTTAGAGAAGGTTAGGAATCATAAAATGCAGGTTTTTAACTAGAAATAATATGATAAAAAATAGGTTGACAGTGTCCCTTTAACTTTTAGCGGTTTTATTATTGTACAACTGTTTTTGATTATCTTTTTGATGCTAACACTTTGCTGTCTATGGCACACTCTTAAACAACATGAACAATTCAAATTCCTTTACAAGGCTCGTGTGTCGGGTCTGTAAATGATGGATTTTGCTCCAACTACTTTCCCGCTAGTGTTGCTGCCTTCTCAGTAAGGCAACGGGGGATGTTAGACTTGGTCCCCACACACTTATTGGCAACCCACTGTGCACCGCTGACAATATCTATTATGTTATACTTATAATCAGTACTAACATTTAGGGCTTTGGTACTTACCGTAAACGAGTAAGTTACCAGGGTCATTATTACTGTGATTATTGTTGGAAACGTACAAGTAATATACCAAGAATACATTTTTGTGTTCTTTGAATGCATCGTGTTATATTCTTCTGAGAAGTCATTGTACAGCCTACACTGCCATCGTGCGGATTTATGTAGCACCGCACTTATTTTCTGTATTTTGTATGAGTTCTTTGTTCTTATTTTAGCTGATGTTACACTTTTTGTATATCTCTAGATAAACTATGGAGCCACCTAACTTTTTGTCTGTTGTTTCTTCTGCTGGTTTATTACCACCAAGAACCCAAGAAGGGCTAAGACCCCTGACAACATATACAAAATAGAGGCAGTCCAGAGAATGACAACAAAAATAGTGCAAGGACTGCACCAAAAATCGTATGAGGAAAGCCTAGAGGACCTCAATATGTATTCTTGGAGGAGTGGAGAGGGGGAGATATGATAGAGACATTCAAGTACCTCAGTGGTATAAACAAGGTACACGAGGGTAGCATCTTTCAAAAAAGAAGGTGTACAAGAATAAGGGGGCATGATATCAGGCTGGGGGGGAGGCTAAGGGCAACGTGAAGTAGTACTTTTTCACAGAAAGAGAAGTGGATGCTTGGAACAGCCTCCCTGTGGAGGTGGTGGGGGTAAAAATGGTAGGGGAAATTAAGAATGAATAGGATAGACATAAGAATACTCTCACAGTAGGGAAGAGAGGGTAAGCAGCAGATCAACTAGAGTCTACAGTATTGCATTAGGTAGGGAAAAGTGGCAGAGTAGGTGAGCCACACAGTCCTTATTTGTCGTCACCTTCTATGTTTCTATGTTTCTTAGCTTTCCCTTTATAAAGAACAAAAAAAATTAATTTTTTGAAAGGGCTCATCCTAGTCCTTGTTTTTCCCCCTTTTTCCTTTTCCACAAAAGAAGGAAAGAGAAGAGGAGAGAGAGTTAAGAGGAAAGAGAGATTTTTTGGTCCACGTGGGCTTTTCTAGTCTTTGCCCCCCTCCTTCTTCACCCTTTGCACAAGGTGGGAGATCTACAGTTTTTGCAGTTGGATACCTTTTCTGATCCTTCTTGGGACAAGGCCCTTGCAGGGAGAGCTGGTACTCCAGAGGGCTAAGAAATTTTGGAATTAATTTGTAGCCCACTTTCTTTACCAGTTCAGCTTCTCCCCTTGCAGTCCACCCCTCTGTTGTCTCTGTGGCCTGTTACACCTCTCTTTCTCTTAATACCCTATTTTTGTGATGTTTTCTTCAGAGACTGAGAGGTAGTAGAAAGGGAGTCCTTTCTCGTTAGGATCCATATTCCTGTCTTTTGCACTTGGTGAGGACCTCCTTTTTCGGTCATTTTTCCTTTTCAGGAATGGCATCCTCTCTCTAGTTTCTTATCTTTTTGGCTTAGAAACTACACCCTTTGTGGTACCTTTGAGCCCTGGGTCAGTGTTCAGACCTTCAAAATCAAAGGCTTGCTTCTCCCATCTTACTTTTTGGTCATATGGGACTTATAAACCTTAAACCACAGACCCAAAAGCAGCTGGTGTTCTGGTTGAAAAACTGCTCATTAGTGATAGCCGATCGGTTGCTGCAGATCCCAAGGATTTGGAGAACGATGCACCTTGACTGTGTGGTATTTCTTCTTCTTCTTTTAAAAGTCATGTCCGATTCCAGATGTGAACTAACAGGACTGTAACTCCCTGCCTATATTCTTTTTGGACTCGTTGGTATTAGTGTTGTTATCGGAGTTACATGAGGGTTACAAATTTAAAATGTGGGAACGCATTTGTTATACTTACTTTCCTCTACATGTTAGCTTTGGAAGTTTTTTCAATATTGTAATGTAGGTGGGGGATGGAGACCCCAGAGTGGCAAGGAACTATAAATCTCACTTTGAGATAGAGCTCTTGCAGCAGGCAATAGCCATTAGGACTGTGCGGTCAGGCACTAAGATCCCATGGAAATATTCTAGCTAGCAATCTATGGTGGGCACAACCTCAGTTTTTTTCCCATCATTGACCCGTGCATGCTTCATGGATGCCTCCTGCTACCAGTTGACTGCCATTTTTTGCGCTTTGCACAGTTACCATTTTTTTTTCATCAAATTTACCAAATTCGCCATGTATGTTTACCCAGCCAACTTCATCTGCAGAGCAGCAGAAATCAAAGTGCACGTGCAGCAAGCAGATCCCGGAAAGGCAGCCATTCGGCCTGCCTTCTGTGACTAGGCCCTGACCACAAGTCGGACGCCTGCCTGCATTGCCTCAGCTTCAGTAGAAGGACCTGCATTCACTGCCAGAAGACCTTAAAAGCCTATTTCCTTGAACAGCAAGTGGCCACCATGCAGAAGACCCACTTGGGGCACAGCTCATCTTCCTCCTTGGCCAAGGACTCCTCCCTTAGAGAGAAGAAATCGTGCAGGAAGCATTATCATCGAGACAAGGATAGTTCCAGGCCAGAATCCCTACCCAGGTCTCCACACAAGGCTTCCAAAAGCTCTACCTTCAGCGCGAGATCAGATTCAGCCCCTCCGGTTTCCCTTGCTCTTCCTTGGTCACCGACGAGGAAGCCTCCTGCCTCCACCCAGGCATCTGGCGGGTGGTCTTCCAGCCTAGGGCCTTCCCTGGTCATCCAGCACCACAAGCTCTCGCAAGGGTCTTAGCCAGAAGGATTTGCCCACACTTCGTCGGGCAGCAGGTCGGAGCCTGCCATCCACAAGGTCATTGTCTCAGGGTTGTCGGACAAGACAACAGGGTCCGACAATGCCAAGAGACATCAAGAACACGAATGCCACAAGAAACTGCACTCACCTTCCAAGCCGTCGTCAGCTGGGGTTCCGGACTGACAACAGACCACGATGCCCTCTGACTCCACTATGGAGTCGGAGCAGACAATACCCTCCAAGCCATCGTCTGATCCACAGGGCTCTAAAAAGTGTCCAACCACGGAGCAGATGACATTGGACCTGACGCCTAACTCTTAAGAGAGCCATGGACCAGGCGCCACTCCCTCTGTCGCTACCTCCCATTCAGGAACCCGATGACCAGACACCAGGGCACCCCATGCCATGGGATGAGACACCACCAGACCTGACGCCCAATGCAGCAGCACTATCTGTCCTGACAACAGGGGGTGACTAAACCGAAGGGTCTGATGCCAGGCCCCTCGGACGCCTCTATCCCGATGCCAGACCCACAGCCGGGCCCCATGGTACCTCTGGCTGAGGTCAGTGCTCTGTTCACCAGCTAGTGGAACACAATCAAAGGGGATCTTTTGCCCAGACAACCGGAGCTGAACCCCACTCCCAACAGGGACCTCTATACCAGCTCCGCCTAGGCAACCAACCCCTCCTCAATGCAGATCGCCTTCACCCCTGATGCCAGCCCACCTGGCTCCAGGTGGCGATGTATAGGAGTCTCCCCAGATGACAGAAGCACGGACATCACCCATCATGCAGATCATCCTCTAGACACCGGAGTCGCTCTAGTGGACGCCGGTCCACATCTTCAGAGGAGCCCAGCAGAGGCTCCTCCTCTTATGACTCATCGGAAGATGACTTGTCTCTTCTATCTCTGGATCCAAGGAGGGACTCCCCAAGGTCTCCTCCAGACGATCCTACTTTCCTAGATGTGATGAGACACACTCAGTTCCTTAACCAGTGGGAGATGGAAGATTTAGACCTTGAGAGACGCCCTCTAGCGAAATGTTTATGAGCCACTGACCCAAAACCTTTGGTCATCCCACCATTAGTGGAGCCCTTCAGGATGTTATGAAACTGTCCTGGAAGCCTCTGTGGTTCCTAAGAAAGCTGAACGCTTATATATGACCCCTAGGGAAGAACCACATTTGAGCGAGCAACCGAAAGCAGACTCTATGGTCCTTATGGCTACACATGGTAGGACTCAGCAACTGAAGCATATGAGCTGCCAACCACTGGATAAAGAGTCCAAAAAGATGGACCAATTTGGCTGGAAGGTCTACACTTTGGCCACTTGTACGGTCCGGTCATTAAATTTTCTGGCACACATGGTTATGTACCAGAAGTTTCTGTGGAACAAGGCTATGGACCTGGCTCGGTCACAACCTTACTCCCCTAATAAGACGGAGCTCTTAGCCATCCTACAGTCTGGTGCTGACATTGGCGAACACGTCCTCAGGTGCTCATATGACTCGGCAGACACTGCTGCCAGAGCAGCTGCCACGGGGATATGCCTCCGGCACTACTCTTGGTTGAGGATCTCAGGCTTCTGACAGGATTTGCAGGATGCTATTCTGGATGACCCCTTTCAAGGATCAGTTCTTTTTGGCCAGGAGTCAGAAAAGATGATCACAGGCTTGCAAGACTCAGGAAAAGCAGTTCCCGAAGTCCACAAGATGCATAAGTCAGAGCCAACCCCAGCCAGACATCGACCTATTCGCAGGCAAGAAGACCAACAGGGGAAACAACAGAAACATAGAAGGGGATACAGAAGTATAGTGCAGTGATTTAAGGCTCTGAGCTGCAAACCTGAAGACCTGGGTTTGAATCCCACAGCCCCTACTTGCATACTGTGTGACCCCGAGCAAGTCACTTAACTTCCTTGTGCTCCCAGGTCGCACCTGTAAACAAGCTTTCAGCTTAGTGTGTTTCTCCTGGTAGAATAAATAAATTAAATTAAAAAAAAAAGGAAAGGTACCCCTCTATCAACAGGGGCACAGGGCCCAAGGACTTCTAAAAATGTCAGAGCTTCCTTGCCCACCCCAATGACCTTTGCATGACTCTCTGCCTGCCCCCCCTCCTCTGGCAGAGCTACAGGGGGAGGCAGTAGGAGGGTGAGTCTCCCTTTACCTCACAGGTTGGTCCAGCATTACATAGAAACATAGAAACATAGAAGTTGACGGCAGATAAGGACCGCAAGGCCCATCCAGTCTGCCCATTTCTTTTCTACCTTATAAATGTGCCATCGCCTTGCGATGTCAGTGACCTATCTATTCATAGTCATTTGTATTGCTCCCTTTATGCCTATCCCATGCCTGTTTGAAGCCCTGCACTGTATTCATAGCCACTACTTCTTGTGGTAAGCCATTCCATGCATCTACCACCCTTTCTGTGAAAAAGAATTTCCTCACATTCCCCTTAATCGCCTCCCTCTAATCTCATGCTGTGTCCTCTTGTCCTGCTATTTTTCTTATATTTAAACATGTTAGACTCTTTCACCTTGTTTATGCCCTTAAGGTGTTTAAATGTCTCGATCATATCACCCTCTCCTCCTTTGCTCAAGGGTATACATATTGAGCTCCGTTAATCTGTCCTCATATGTCTTCTGATGCAGTCCCTGCACCATTTTGCTGCCCTTCTCTGGACTGCCTCAATTTGGTTAATGTCCTTGTGAAGGTGTGGCTCTCCAATACTGCACTAGTACTCCAGATGGGGCCTAACCAATGTCTTGTACAGAGGGATTATTACTCCCTCTTCATGACTTGTGATACCCCTACTAATACACCCTAACACCCCCTAGCCTTACCTACTGCTTTAGAGGTCTGTTTGATGATTTCAGGTCATCAGTGATGATGATGCCCAAGTCTCTTTCTTCCTTTGTGACTGCTAGCAACTCCCTCCCAGCCTATAGTGGCTTCTTCAGGGTTTTCTTCCTATGTGCAGATTTTGCACTTCTTTGCATTAAATCCCAGTTGCCACTCTTCTGACCATCTCTGTTAGTTTATCCAGATCTCTTCTCATTCTGCCCACCCATCTGGATCATCTACTCTGTTGCAGATCTTGGTGTCATCTGCAAACAGACAAGCTCTTACCCTCTAGTCCATCTGCTAGGTCACTAATGAAGATGTTGAATAGACTGGGCCCCAGGATCTGATCCCCCTGAGGTACCCCACTTGTGACTTGCATCTCTTCTGACTGTATACCATTTACCACCACTCTCTGTTTTCTGCCAGTCAACCAGTTTGCCACCCAGTTGACCAACTTCTTCCCACCCCGAGCCTACCTAGCTTATTTATCAATCTTCTATGGGAACAGTGTCAAAAGCTTTGCTGAAGTCAAGGTAGGCGACATCAACTGCTCCCCTTGGTCCACCACTCTGGTTACCCAGTCAAAGAAATCTATGAGATTAGTTTGACAGGACCTTCCTTTTGTAAACCCATGCTGTCTTGGATCCTGTGCCCCTATGGATTCCAGGTGTTGTACTATTCTTTTCCTTAAGGAGTGCTTCATAATCTTGCCCACTACTGAGGTAAGACTGACCGTCTGTAGTTCCCGCCTCCTCCCTGCTACCACTCTTGTGGAGTGGGATCACATGAGCCCTTCTCCAGTCTTCTGGGACCTCTCCTGTGCTCGAGAGACTCACTAAACAATTCTGCTAATGGTCTGCTAGTTCCTCCTTTAGCTCCTTAAGTACCCTCGGATGTATGCCATCAGGTCCCATTGCCCTTATCCACCCTGGGAGCGCTAGCTCTTGTAGGACTCCTTTCTTTTGTGAAGGAGAAAAGCCACCTCCCTCCCCTGTCCATGATGTTGAGCTGTGGGCCTGCCTTACCTTCTCTTCAGTGAATACTGAGCAAAGTATCTATTTAGGATAGATGCCTTTGCGGTCCTCCTCCTCACATGCTCCCTTTTCTCCATTCAGCTTAGCAATACCCCTCTGGACTTTCTCCTTTCACTAATGTATCTATAGAAAGTCTTGTCACCTTCTTTTACTGTTTGTGCTAGTGTTTCTCAGTTTGGGACTTTGCCTGCCTTACTGCCTTACCTGCTTCCTTAGGCAGTTTGTATGCCCCCATCTTCATCCCGCTGTGTTCCTTATATTTTCCGAGACCTGTTTTGGCTCTGACCTTTTCTGCTACTGTATTTGAGAACCAAAGTGGTTTCTCTTCTTTGCACTTCCTTTTCTGTCTAACACAATGGGATGTTGCTTCAAGTATTGTATCCTTAATGCTTGCCCACTTTGCCTGTACCTCCTCACCTGTGTTTCTTTTGCCAGGCTAGCTTAACTCTGTTGGCCATCTTATCAAAGTCAGCTCCTCTGAAGTCCCATATTTTTGCCTTGAATGGGATGATTTAGATGTAGTAGCCAAATTGAACCATACCATGTGATGGTCACTGGCCCCCAGGTGACCTTCTACCTGGAGATCTGTGATCCCTTCTTTGTTAGTCAGTACTAGATCTAGGATAGCCCTGTCTCTTGTGGGTTGCTGTACCAGTTGTTTGAGGCCCTCCCTGCAGGGAATCCACTATGAGTCTAGTTCTGGCAGATGTTCCTGCTGGTATTGACCAATCTGTATCTGGCATGTTGAAGTCTCCATTATCAGAACCTCCCTTTAGCTGTCATGTTTTGTATATCTTCTAACAGTAATGTGTCTATGTCCTCCCTCTGGTCTGGGGCCTGTAGACAACCCCAGTTCTTATGGCTGTCCCATTTCCTGTTTCAGGGTGACCACAGTTCTTCTGGCTCCTTATGTGTATTCTGAATTTCTGTAGCTTTGATATTTTCATTAACATACAGGGCCACTCCTCCCCCTTTTGCACCTCGGTCTCTTCACAATACATAGCCAGGTACTGAAGTCTCCCAAGTGTGGTTACTGGTAAACCACGCCTCACTAATTGCTACTATGTCCAGTTTAGCCTCTGACATTATTGCCTGCAGGTCTGGGATCTTATTTCCCAGGCTGTGAGCATTTGTGTACATGATTTTCCATTGGCCAGATTTTGGTGTGTTAGTTGTTGGGTGAGGTTTGGCGTTACCCTGTGCATCGATATGGGGAGACAAACCTTTTTCTTACCTGGTGATGCAAATGAATGGCAAACACACTGAATTTCCAGTTTGACCACTAGCTGAGGGGAGGGGTGTTCTTCCTATTCAACGTATGGGGTGCTGCACCCTCTCCCATTTGCTAGTTTAAATATTTCTGCAAAGACGCCAAACTTCTGCCCCAATGCACTGACTCTCTTGGTCAGATGCAGTCCATCAAATTTAAAGAACTTTCGCTCCCAGAACTGTTGCCAGTTCCCACAAATCTGTGTCCTTTTCCTGGCACCAGTCCTTGAGCCACGTGTTTAGCTCCCCATCTCCCTTTCTCTGACCTTCCGTCCATCTGCTCCCTTCTCCCAGACTGGCAGGATCTCAGAGAAGGAGATGCGACGAAATAGATGATAGTTTGTCACCCAGCCTAGTCAGGTGTTCCTTGGTTCCACAACTGACCGGCTGGCGAGATCATTAGTCCCTATGTGTACTAGGACATCAATGTTTTCTCCTGCTTTGTGAACAATTTTAGCAATGCGTCAGTGTCTCTCCATGCTGATGTACCTGGGAGACATCTGACCATCACCCTGGCTGGAGATGGGTATCAACTCCCGAATCATGGAGTCTCCTATGATCAGAAGTTTTTGGATTTCCTTTGTGCTAGTTTAGTTTTGGTTCCTGATTTGGGTGAGTATTGTTGTGCTAGCTCCTGTGCACAGTGTCCTGCTCTGCAGTGTCTTCTGCCTCTTTATTTGATTTCAGAGATAGAGGCAGATACCTGTTTAGTGTTTATATGGTTTTGGAGGTAATGTGTTGGAGAGCAGAGAGTGATGGGGCACCTGATTTGCTCCTCCTAACCACCTGCCAACCTCCTGGACCAACTACCCTCTGCGGTTGAGGTTTTTCTGTTGGATGCTGGGGAAATGGCGGGTGGTTCTTATAATGTATTTCCTCTTCAATATGAAATTTGAGGCGTGCAACCTCTGCCCATGCTGCCCGGAGCTGAGACCTAAGATCTCCAAAGGCCCAGCATGTAGGACAGTGTCCTAAATCCTGTAAGAATGTCCTTCTGAAATTGTTCCACAGTACCTGCAGTTAATGAAATCCATTCCAAATAAGTTGCTGGGTTTGTAACCTAGTCAGAGTAATTAGAAGGAAAAAAAATGCAAGTAATGGTTTAATTGTGCTTTGTTTAACTTGTTATAACAAGTTAAATTACTAGTGCCCTGTAAATGAGATCACCTTGTGGAGGCCCCACTGATCCGCCCTTCCTGCTCTGCCACAGGAAATGTCACAACTGTAGTACCCTATAAAAGGAGTGTAGTGGGTGGTTGGGGATAGGTGGGTGGCTGGGCCCTTCCCTGCCTAAAAAGAAGAACCACGGACGAAAGAACAAGGAGGTAAGAGCAGAAACAATCAGTCAACAACAAATGCAGTAACCCTGAAAGCTTATCCTAATGTTAGATAAAACTGTAAAACCTGTAAAGCACCACCTGTAATAATTTCAGAGAAGATATACCTCTAAGAAACACTTTGCTCCAGAGAAAAATAAAGCAGTAACAGAAGATATACCTTGCAAAAGACAATTTGAATCTGAGAAGATTACAGCAGTAATCTGTTAGCACACCTGTAGGCACACCTTGTAATAATGCAGAAGAAGGTATACCAGCAACAACAATTTGAATCAGAGAAAAATAAAGCAATGAAATGTTAGCAACAAACAGTAGCAATCCCTGTGAGTAAAAAATAAAAACACCACCACACAGTAAATCTGCTTAGCCAAACTAAGTCTTAATCCTTCTCCCTTGCTCTGGTAAGTTTCTCTACTCTGCCTTTCAAGCAGTCTTAGAAGGAAAGAGCTCAGGTGAAGCTAGGTGCCTTGGCCAGCAAACCAAGTCTTCTACCTCCAAGATATCAACTAACCTGACTTTTTAACCCTTCTTACAGCAGATTAGTGGGTACTCCAAATTATAGAAAGGGGTTACGTTCTGGAGTTCACTCAAATATCTCCAGACAGGACTTCAGGTGATGTCACAGAGCTCAGCACACACTAATTCCTAGAGCTCCCAGATCCAGCCTTTAACAAAACCCCTAAAATCGCACATATCTGGTTCAAAAATGAATAAAACAACAAGAGGGGGTAAAGGAGTCCATGGAGGAACTAAATCAAATGGCAGAGGCAGGAATTCGGTAAGATATGCTGGCAGATTGAGACAAGATTCCTCCGACCGCAGCAGAAGCTGCTCTCCGGTGAGTTCTCGGGCTAGGGAGTATGATACTGAAGGGGAGTCTGAACCAGTGTTCCCATTAAGGCTGCAGATCTGGGGGTGCACTGCACCCTCTCCAAACATTTTCAGGGGTACAAAATAAATTATAAGGGTTAATTTTACCATTTGTACAACATTTTTGTGGGGTGCATATACTTCAGACAGAATTATGGAGGTACAGTGTACCCCTTCACACAAAAATGTACTTGAATTTCAAAATTTGTACTTGAATCAAGTACAAATGGGGGTAAATGGGAACACTGGTCTGAACAATTAACCGCTTCAAAACTATTTTAAAAGAAATGCAAGCCTCCCATAATGAAAACAAAAAAGAATTCAAATTAATCCAACAAAAACTTACAAAATTGGAGAACCGCTTGGATACTATGGAGGAGAGAGTGTCTGAGGTAGAGGAGAGGGCCCAGCAAATGACTCACGTGATGGAGTTCCTACTGATAGAGGCAGCCAAGGCTAAAGAGAAGTGCATAGACCTGGAAAGCAGATCACATAGGGAAAACCTGTGCCTCTATGGCCTCCCGGAGGATGCTGAGACCAGCCCAATGTATGCTTTCACAGAAAACCTGCTAAGGGATGTTTTAGAGCTACCAGCTACTTATCCGTTCTCTGTGGAGCGGGCCCATCGCTCCCTTGGGCTCAAGCTGGTAGACCCCAAGACACAACCAAGATCTGTGATTTTCAAGCACAACTCATTTAAAACAAAAGAAGATTTGCTTTATCGAGCCTGGGCTAAGAAATAAATCTTATAGCTGGGGTCCTGGTTGTAGTTCGATCATGATTTTTCTTTGGAAATTCAGCAACAGTGCTTGGAGCCCCCCTGCAGAAGCTACTGAAAGAAAGGTGTAATAACAATACCCTCTACCCTGCCAGGCTCAGAGTGTTCTGGGAGGAAGGAGCAAGAGCCTACTCAATGTTTCTTACAGCTTGCTGGAAGCTAGGAACCAAAAGTACAAGCCCCAGGAACCACAGTGGCAGCAAATGCTGTCCAGGAAGCAACAGGGAGGAAATTTGATCGCATCAGGGGACACCTTCCAGTCCATCCAAAGCCTCCTCCAGAAAGTTAGTGCGGCGAGTCCTACACCGCAAAGAGTCAAACGCTGAAAGAACTCTCAAGTATATACCAGATGCGGTTTAAGAAGCACTATGGGGACAATATCGCTGCATGCGATGCCTTTCACCAGCCAAAGACTTCCTTAGCAGGGTAACTGAAAAGCCTAAATACTCTTATAGAATCTGATGTAACTAATGCTGCAACTGGAACTGAATAGACTTCCATGCAAACATTCCTTGGTTTATTTGGCTTTACATATGCTGTTGCTTTAAAATAACCTATCTTGCTCCTCAACTCATTTAGAGCGAAACCAAATGCCAACAAGACCTCTTACTTAATGCTAATTAAGGAATTAGCTAAGGGTAGAGAGTATACATTCCTCCAGGTCATCTATTCCAAACTAAACAATAACAATTAAGTGGTTGGGTTGGTTGCTGGCCCGGTGACGCTGAGGGTTGAGGCGCTGGACGCAACACCTCGTGCTACGCCGGTGACCCGGGTTGAGGAGCGAGCCGGGCCGCTGAGGTCGGTGGGGGGAAGAGATTGTCGTCCGTGGACTGCTCTCTCTTCCGGGGAGGATAGAGAGAAGTGCTTGCTCTGGAGCGGCCTCTGGTGGTGAGCCGGGCCTAGCGCTTACATGTGCAGGTAGAGGGGCGAGTTTGGCGGGTTTGACGCTGCCTTGCTTGTCGCACCGAGGGGACAAGCAAGAAAGTCAGAAAGGCCTCACATCCCTTCGTGAGATGACAGTGGCCCCAGGGACTCTGCCCAATCCCAAGCGCCAGCCTAACGCACCCATAATCGTCCTCCACCCCCGACCCACACGAGACCGATCAGGTAGGCACTTCACACTTAAGGAGTTTACCGCTGAGATGGGGCGGAATCCGCCCCGGAGATGGTACCGGGGGTCGAGCCTGCCTGGGGGTCATTCGGGGGAGGGGATCATGGGAGAAGCGAGGGTTCAGGCTGGGAGTAGGGGGGATGTCGAGTGGGTACTCCCGAAGGATGCCCGAAGGGTGTGGAGAAATAAAGTTAGAAAAAAAGAGATTGGGTCTGGAGGGTTGGGGAGTTTCCTATGTGTTTTGCTAAGCATGACAGCAATCTTGTTGTTTGAGCCAATAATTTATCAGGCTCAGGAAAAGGACCCCCCATTAGGAGGGAACCTTGCCTCATTCCCATTTACCAATTTACAGGAGCCATATTCCAGTCAGGCTCCAGAAGAGGTTTTCCAGAAATGGAATCACTGAAATATCTCTTCGCTCTGCCCTATATAGAGGAGACACAGAGGCCAGGTACTTACACAGGCCTCCTACCTAGGAAGCAATGTTTTTTCTGTAAAGTTATTGAATTATTAGTTTTTTGCCAAGTTGATGACTGTTTTATTGTTATATGTGTTTGGGCCACAATATTGTATGAAGGAAGTTGTGAAGGGAGATATATACCAATGGACAGTGCATGTAGAGAAAGTAAATGACTGTGTTTCAAAAATCAAACTAGGAGTATTACACCCTCACTCAAAACCCAATAACTGTAATGGCATCCACATATAATGTACATGGGATTTCGAGCCCGGTTAAACGGAGCAAAATCCTAGCACAGTTTAAATGGGCAGGAGGCACATACTGCTCCTACAGGAAACCCACCTTTTGACAGCAGAGCACAAAAGGTTTGAATGACTAGGTTTTGCTTGTGTAATATCCTGCTCCTACAAGGGAGGCCGAAGAAGGGGACCGATGATCCTTATCCCCCACAGAATACCATTTGAGGTTAAGGAGCGCAAGGTAGTTGTGGAAGGCAGATATGAGATGGCTAAGGGTAGTCTGAACAGCCAGCTGGTCACCATAGCCTCAGTTTATGTCCCCTCAAACACTGAATTTGCATTCTACCTATTTGTTTTTTTTCATGCAGTTGGCAGAATGAGCTGAAGGCCAGATAATCTGTGGGGGGCGGGGGAGACTTGAACTTGAATCTGTCCCAAGATGTGACCCAGACACCTCCACAGAGCAGAAATAAGAAAACAACAAGGGAGCTAAATAAATTACTAAGAGAGCTGGGGCTCGAGGATACATGGCATACAATACAAAAATGGTAGTTCTCCCAGACCCACTTTTTACTCTCGTGCTCATGGGACATACTCATGCCTAGACTACTTACTATCCTCAAGGGAACATTTAGGAACCACTGTGCGAGCATGGAGTGGGGACTTTGTTGTGTCAGACCATGCACCGATATACCTTTAGAATTCAGCTAGATGGGGGGGGGGGGTAGGATGGAGGAAAAACAAGTTTTGGAAACTTTTGGAGGCTTAACCTTTCCCTTCTTAGAGACCAGGTGTCCCTGGAACAGGTTAAAGAGGAAATGCAACAAGCAGTCTCAAATAATAATAGCCCAGAAACTAACCCTGCCATGCTTTGGGACACTAGTAAAGCTATAGTGAGAGGGAAACTGATAAGAGATATCAGCTAGGAAAAAAAAACAAAGAGAAACACATAGAGAAAACCTCACACTTCAGATCAAAAACTTGGAGAATCAACAGTGTATCAAGCTTTGTAAATTAAGGGCCAATGAACTTATCAAACTTAAGAAAGAAATAATATATTAGACTATGACATAGAACAGAAATTGATCTTCCTTAAACAGACGTTTTATAATGGTGGTCCCAGAGCATTGAGGTTGTTAGCAGCTCGTTTGAGATTGCAAAGGGCTTGAGCTACCATAACCCAAATTAAAAACCCCACTACTAAAAAAACACAGAACACCATATCTGGTATTTCAGAAGCATTCCTAGAGTATTATTCCCAGTTATATTCACCCCCAGAGGAAGTCCCAGACTCAGATATTACAACCTTTCTATCAAAACTAAATCTCCCTACCCTCTCCGATTCCAAAAAGCCTAAATACTTGCCCCATAACTACCATAGAAATAAAGGAAACAATAGAACAGTTGAAATCAGGAAAGTGCCTGGGGTCAGATGGCCTGCCGGGGGAATTTTACAAGACCTTTAGTTATGTCATAACCCCCCTGTTACAAAGATTATTCTCCTTTATTCCCACATCTAAAGGAATAATCCCACCCTCCTGGAATCATGCCATAGTATCTATGATCCCTAAGCCAGACAAAAACTCCACCCTTTGTACATCCTACAGGCCAATCTCTGCGCTCAACACAGACTATAAAATCTTCTCATCTATATTAGCCCATAGACCTATGCAGTTTGCCCCCACCCTAATCCATATGGACCAATGTGGCTTTATTCCTGGCAGACAGGCCCAAGACAACATTCGAAGGATCATTTATTTAATAGACCATATACATACCCAACAAAAATTAGCCCTTTTGTTAGGCCTCGATGCTGAAAAAAAATTAGATAAGGTCTTTTGGACCTTCCTACGGGGTCTTTTCTGCCTTTGGTTTCCCTAAACAATTTTCAAAATTAATCTTAAATTTTATAAAGATCCACGAGGTTACATTAGAGCAAATGGACACATATCCCGAAGCTTGCCACTCTACAGGCACACCCGTCAGGGATGTCCCCCATCCCCTCTCCTATTCGCCTTCTACATACAACCCCTGGCTCAGTGTATCCGATGTTCCCCTGAGATCCAAGGAATCCATCTGGTAGGCATGGATCGTAAACTTGCACTGTTTGCAGACGATGTAGTAGTTTACCTGTCTGACCCAGGCACTTCTATGCCCACCCTATTCCAGAAATTATCCACCTTCTCTAGACTTTCCGGATATACCCTTAATACAACTAAAACCAAAGCCCTAGCTATCAATTTTACAGCTAATCCTAATATCAAAAACTTATTCGATGTTAAGTGGGACCTTGCAACCCTCAAATACTTAGGAATCAGAATCCCCCTAGACCTCTCTCAACTCTTCACAGTTAACTTTACCCCTCTTAAAACAACCATCAAACAAGATATGAGACGTTGGAATATTCTCTCGCTATCATTCTACACCTGTAACCTAGCCCTAAAAATGAATGCCCCCCCCCCCCATCTGTTATATCTATTCCAATGCATCCCCTGCTCCGTGACGATCAAGGAACTTCTCTCATGGAAGAGGTTTTTTAATAATTTTTTATGGAACAATAACAAGCTACGTATTAGACAACGACTCTTTCTCCCAAAGCATCAGGGTGGAATTGCACTACCATCCCTCTCCCTATATTGGATTGCCTCTCAGATGAGTCTGGCCCTGCTTTGGGGCAACGGCCAAGACCAGTCCTTTTGGAAATCAATAGATTTAGCAAGACCACTTCCTTTTTCACTATAGGCCAGCCTCTTCAGCCCAAGCCACCTCAAACAAGCAAGACAAACCCTGCCAGCTGTAACAACAGCAATACTTGAGTGGTGGCGGAGGGGCTCTCAGCATAAAATTCTATCCCACCAAACCTGGAAATACCAATGGTTTCTGATAAGCCCTCATTTCATCCCTTCACAACATAAGTGGTATAAAGTACAGGCCACGAGGGAACTGGTAGCCCCTTAGCAACGGCTTTGAGGAGATAGGCTGATGTCTTTTGAGGAGGCTCAAGAAGCTTTTGACTGGTCAGATAAGGATAGGCTCCGCTACTACCAAATTAGAGACTTTATTAACCAACATTTGAGAGAGGAGAGAAAAAGGGCACAAGTGTGGGAAGAGCATACCCCCTATATACAAGTGTGGAAACCTCTTTCAAGAGAAAAGGCAATCTCAATTATATATAAATCCCAGGTACGATTATTAGCTCATAGCAATGAACGGGTAAAGGCTAGCTGGGAGAATGAACTTAACCAAGCCATTAATGATAAGGACTGGTTAAAGGTATGGCAGGGAACTTAGTCTACTGCGTCCTTTCCAACGTGGAAGGAATATGCCTGGAAAGTAAGGGCCAGATTTTTTTTTGGTCCCAACTAGAGTGGCAACAAGAGTTCTTACTTTGAGAGGGCTCTTGCAGTAGGTAAATACATATAGTACTGAAGCCAGCAGGCGTCAGGACCCCACAGAAAGATTTCTAGCTAGCAGTCTCTGGCGGGGGACCACCCTCACGTCGGGTGACCGGCGTCAGGCAACATCAGTATAAAGGGGCAGTTCCCCACGCCCACCTTTCAGTTCTTTCTTGCCGTCAACTTGTGAAAGTGCCTCGTGGTTAAGTTCTTCTGCTCGTCAGTCTATCATCAGTCTCATTTACTGAGTTTTTTCACAGGTTTTTTCGAATTTTTTCTTAAAAACGATGTGTATGTCGTCCCCGACACCCTCCAATTCGCATAAAAATAAGTGCGACTCGTGCGGATCAACCGCATAAGGATGGTCACTCCCTGTGCCTCTTCTGCTTAGGCCCAGAACACCCTGTGGAGAAGTGCCAGCACTGCCAGCAATTCAATGCTGCCACCCGTGAACGGAGGCAGCAGTCTCTGGAGGTCCACGTTTTAAAGAAGAAAATGGCCTCCATGGAGAAGGAGCTGAAGAAGCTTAGGCAGGCCTCCACTTTGCCCGAGGGACACAGTAAAAAGAAGGAGAAGCACCGGAACCGGGAGTCCACCTCCGCAGCTACCGCACTCCAGCTGGAGTCGCTATACTTCAGGTAACATCCCCCCGGGGACCGACCCTCAACGGCCGTCATGGAGGTTTATAAGACGGCGTCATCCCTCTCATTGGGCTCGTGCTCAGGCCCTCAAGTGCCTCCGGGACAAAGGAGGTGACCGCTCCTGGGAAGACCACTGCCATGCGGCCCTCTGGGTTGAGCGAGTCCGGTAAACTGGACGCTGAGGCTCCTGATGTCCGCTCGGACAGGACTGGTAAGGCGACGGCCCCTTCAGTGGGTGCACGGTCCCACCAACGCCCGCCACGCTCGCTTCCCCTATGCTGCCTTCGTCTGGCACAGGATCCAATAAGTCGGATGCCGGCTCCTCCGACGCCTGCCCGGATCCCGCTCGTAAGGCAGACGTTGACCCCTCCAATGAACGCACGGCGAAAGAGCCTACGTCGGACACTCTAGGCAAGTTCACGATCCCAGGCTCGCCGCAGCACTTGCCGCTGCTTGTCGAGGCTCCAGCATCTCCTCTGCTAGACTCCGGGGATTTCATTCCTCCATCCCCGGGCGATATAGAGGATTTAAGTACACTGATGTCAGGGCTCCCTTCCGTAGGACCGAACCCCCTGATACCAGACCTCGGACGTGGGCTCCGACGCCGGCCTATCCGACACTGGATGACATCCCTTTGCCAGACGCCGTTCAAATGCCGGGCCCGATGCCCACAGGGCCACCTGTACCTGGCCCTCCCGCCGGGCCTCTTCCAGGGCCATCTGCTCCGGTGGAGCCCCTGGTTCCTGAGTACCCAACCCCATCTCATCCGGGGCCATCCAACTCAGGACTGCAGTACTCGACGCCGGTATACCCAACATCGCAGTACCTGATGCCTCAATGCCCGATGCTGGGCTTCCCGCTGTCAGGTTACAGATACTCGCCCTATGGATACCCTCAATATCCGTATCCTCCTCCTCCACCGCTCCCCCAGCCGCCGGTGGATTTGAAGGAGACTCTGTCTGCCTGGTGGGCTGAGGCCAAGGCTCAACTCACCAGGGAGGTGGAGAGCCATCTGCTGACACTGGACCCTGCACAGGAGCCCCTTCGCCGGAGACGAGAGACTCTCTCCCTCCTCCCCTCGGGACACCAGAGGTGAACCCTCAGGTGCCAGGGGTGGGGAGGATACGCTTCCCCGAGGTTTGCCCAAGGGGTCCGTTTCTCCCCCGCACCAGGAGGAGTCTTCCTCCTCTTCTTCGGAGACCTCTGACTCAGAGTCAGGGGGTGCTCCAATCCTGATAGCGAGCCATGTACTCCAGACCGTCCCAGGCCAAGGACTCCTCCAAAGTCTCCTCCGGAAGATCCTTCCTTTCTGGAGTTACTGAGAAAGATCCAGGAGGTCCACCAGTGGCAATCTCTGGTGCTAGAGCCAGAGCGGAAGAAGCTCGCTGCCCACTTGGATCTGCCCGAAACTGCTCCAACATTGATTCCACCCTGGATTGAGCCTCACGCTGACCTTGTTTTCCACTATTTGGAAACAACCATCCGCATTAGCTCCCCTTCTGAGAAGGCAGATCAGCTGTACCAGGCTCCTGCGGGTGTGCATTCCTTGAATACATGCCCCAAAGCTGACTCGGTCATGATTAGTGCCGGGCACAGCCGGTCGGCCAATCCGAAACATCTCAGCTTATCTCCACCAGGCAAGGAATCCCATCTTCTGGACCAGTATGGGAAGAAGGTGTACACTTCCACACTGGGGATTAAGGCCCTGAATTATGTTGCACATATGGGGGACTACCAGAAGACTATCCTGAGTCTGGTGGAATCCAAATCCTTCTTGAGTTTCAGAACAAACAGAAAGTGGCTGATCTTGATCGGTCTGCTCGTTCGGCCAGTCGGCACATACTCCGTGCCACATACGATGCAGTGGACACAGCAGGTCGGAGCTTGGCTTTTGCCATAGGTCTTCGGAATCATGCCTGGCTCCGGGTGTCAGGATTGGTCCCTGAAGTGCAATCCGCTATTCAGGATGTGCCCTTCAGGGGTTCGGTGCAAATGCCTTCGGTTTTTGTTTCAGGGGGATCACTACCAGTTCAAGACCCTCCCATTTGGTCTTTCCTTGGCTCCCCGAGTGTTCACCAAATGTCTTTCTGTGGTAGCGGCCCACCTGCGTACCCAGGGGGTGCAGGTATTCCTGTACCTGGACGACTGACTCCTGGCGGCCCCATCCAGGGAGGATCTTCTGCGCTCTCTTTTCCTTACCCTGCAGGTCTTTTCCTGCCTGGGCATCAGCATCAACCAGGCCAAGTCCCATCTGGTCACTTGCCAAAGACTGCAGTTCATAGGGGTGATCTTGGACATGACCATCGGCATGGCTTTTCTGCCTCTGGACAGGGTGGACACCCTCCAGGCTCATGCAAGTCTGCTGTCCAGCCGCAGATGGGTCAGTGCCAGGTCAGTCCTTCTCCTTCTCAGGCTCATGGCGGCTGCTATTCCGACAGTCCCTCGTGCTTGGCTCCATATGAGGATCTTTCAGTGGATGCTTCAGTCTCAGTGGGACCAGACATTGGACGACCTAGACCAGGAAGTTCCAGTCTCCGATCCCATGGTTCGGGACTTGCAATGGTGGATGGTGCAAGAGAATCTTTGCCGGGGAGTTCCGTTTTGCCTCGAAAACCCCTCCCAAATATTGATAACAGATGCCTCGGGAGAGGGCTGGGGAGACCACCTAGGGTCTCACAGGACTCCGGGATCCTGATCCAGACTCGAGCAGACTCTTCACATAAATGTGCTCGAACTCAGATCTGTCTTGTATGCTCTTCAGGCTCTGAACTCTTGTGTCCTTCCCGGCCATCTGACTATCCAGACAGACAACATTAGCATAGTCTGGTACATCAACAAACAGGGAGGAACCCGTTCCTACCCTCTGTGCAGGGAAGCAATGAGAGTTTGGAGTTGGGCAGTTCAGCACAACCTTCACCTGATGGGCAGTTCATGTTCCGGGAGTCGAAAACACACTGGCAGACCACCTCAGTTGATCGTCAGCCAAAGCCCACGAATGGGAACTGGATCAAGGGGTAGTAGACGGTATCTTCCTGCACTGGGGAATCCCTCAGGTAGACCTGTTCGTGCCCCCTCAAAACGCAAAACTTCCCACATTCTGCTCGTCCGCTCCAGGGTGCAGCATTTTCTGGTGGGACGCTTTGTCTCTCGACTGGAGGGGCAGATTTGTCTATGCCTTCCTTCCAATTCTCTTAATTCCAAGGTCTTACACAAACTCAGTTCAGAAGGAGCCTGGATGATTCTCATTGCTCCATTCTGGCCCAGGCAAATCTGGTTCTCTCTTCTGCAAAAGTTTTCAGAGGAACCTCCGCTTCCTCTTCCTATGTCACAGCATTTGCTGACCCAGGATCAGGGGACTCTGGTTCATCCAGGTTCTCAAATCCCTTCAGTTGCATGCGTGGCTCCTACAGACGTAGCTCAAGTCCGGTTCAGGGTTTTGCCACTTGTCACAGATATTCTGGTGGAGGCCAGAAAGCCTTCCACTAGATCCACCTACACCATGAAATGGAAACGGTTTTTGATTTGGGCCTCTTCTAAGGACTTCCGAGCCATTCTCTTGCCCTGTTGGGAGAGTCCTGGACTACATGCGTCATCTCTTTGACCTGGGTCTCACCCATTCCTCTTTGAAGGTTCATATGGTGGCTATCTCAGCCTCCCACGTCCCTTTTGGAGACAGGACTTTCATGCAGTTGGACATCTCAAAGACCTTCCTTAGAGGGGTTCTCCATTTGAGACCCCCCCCATCCGCATTCCTGCTCCTCCTTGGGACCTGAACTTTGTTCTCGAGAAGTTTACCCTGCTTCCTTTTGAACCAGCAGCTTCAGCAGACTTGAAGTTCCTTTCTTGGAAGACTTTCTTTCTAGTGGCCATTACTTCTGCTTGACGAATTTCCAAGCTTCAGGTCCTGATATGCAAAATCCCTTATTTGATTTTCCACAAGGAACGTGTGGCTCTGTGCACCAACCCTATGTTTCTCCCTAAGGTGGTAGCAGAATCTATGCTGAATCAATCCATTTAGGCTACCTGCTTTCTTTACGCAACACTCCAATCAAGGGGAGTACCTCTTCCATACTTTGGCTGTTCATAGAATACTGAGATACTACACCTCTCGGACTAAGGATCTCAGGGAATCTGATCGGCTTTTTGTCTCTTTTGCTCACAAAAGAGAGGGCAATGCCATTTCCAAGCAATGTCTATCCAATTGGTTGGCTCATTGTATCACTTTCTATTACGACAAATGCAACAAGACCCTGCTGGGTCAAGTCAGAGATCACTCCACCAGAGGAGTAGCGGCCTCTGCAGCTTGTTTCAAGAATGTGTCAGTGGCAGACATCTGTGCAGCTGCAACTTGGACTTCTGTCTATACCTCTACAAAACACTACAGTTTGGACATTGCCTCTTGCCGTAGAGCAGGCTTCGGGTTGGCTGTTCTGCAAGGTCTTCTCTCTTAAGACCCTTACAGCCGGAGGTTCTATTGGTTGGTTAGTTTTCCTCCTCCCGAGTGCTTTTCTTTGTTCCAGACTGCTTGGGATTCAGTCCTATATGCAGGGGTTTAGTTAATTTATTTTTAGTGGAAGTCTAAAACTTCCATGGGTGAAAATTTGGAAGTCATTCCAGTTTTTTGGAAGTCAAAATACTTACAGAGTCCCACTTGTGGAAGTCATTCTATAAAGGACCAATTTATGGATGTTAATACAATATAATAGTGATAAAATACAATTTATTTCAGAAAAATCCATAAATTCTGACTTCCATGCCTTTTTTGTTTTACATCTGGAAGTCAACGACTTCCTCACCCTTTATTTTGGAAGTTTTTGCCTTATTTTTGGAAGTCAGATACTCCAAAAATGGAGTTAACTAAAGCCCTGCCTATATTTAATTACCTACTGCAAGATCCCTCTCGAAGTAAGATAGTACAGTTACATAAGAACTTACCGTAACATTAGATCTTTGAGAGAGGCACTTGCAGTAGGTAATGTCTTCCTGCCCTCCATTCCCCTTTGCTTTTTCAGCTTCTTTTCCAGGAAGGGGAGTATCCTCTTCTCTCTCGTCTTGCCTTTATTGGCCTTTGGTGGGAAAGAACTGGAAGGTGGGTGTGGGGGACCGCCCCTTTATACTGACATCACCTGACGCCGGTCACCTGACGTGGGGGTGGTCCCCCGCCAGAGACTGCTAGCTAGAAATTTTTCCGTGGGGTGCTGACACCTGCCGACTTCAGTCTTATATGTAATTACCTACTGCAAGAGCCTCTCTTGAAGATCTACTGTTACGGTAAGTTCTTACATAACTGTACTTTCCAGGAGCCTCACCAGGTTGTTCGAGAGAGTGTGGATCCCAGACAGCCACACAAACATACATATTCTATGAGTGCCCTAAACTGTCAAACTTTTGGTCTGCTGTCACACAGCATATACAAAATATGTTTGAACTACCCCAACCTCCCTCCCATGGCCATATCATGCTGGGGATTCCACCACAGCTAGTTCAAGGGAAAGATGCACTTTACCTATGGGTGATTTTCCTGTGTGCAGCTTATAAATCTGTCACTAAACAGTGGCTACAAAAAATCTCTCCTGCCACTTCGGAGTGGAAAATAATAATACAAAATATGCAAAATAATGAACAACTCTCCCACTCATTGCACAATAAAACTCTGCTCTTTACCCAGAGGTGGCTCAGATGAGAGATGTACCAACATCAGATATAAATCGGTGAAATATTGGTTCAGGGCACTCCTTCAGTATCCCCCCCCCCCCAGTAGAGTCTTCCCACCTTTAGACCTGGACCCCTTCCCTCCTTTATTTCTGTTTTTCAAGAAGGACGGGAAGGGGAGAGACAAAGGAAATAAAATTCACCCCTGAAATATAATGCAAATAAGGAAATTCAGCCTATAATAAAGTAAATGGTACATAATTTATAGGCCGTATGTTTTAATGATTTTGTTTGTTTTTTAAGGTTGATTGAGTAAAACCTTTTCTATATTATACCAACTCAGAGATGTATGCCAACTATGAAAGGACCGGCTGTGAATAGTAAAGGGTAAATATGTTCATAATCAATTGTTAATTGTATAGAAGAGATCATTCCCCCTTGTACTGTTGTGCAATGGTAAAACATGTTGTTAACCAACTGTTTAGTAAGCAGACTGATCAATCCCTTGTTCTTTTGTACTTGGAATGTAATAATGATATATATAGAATGATCAATAAAAAAACGAGTATAAAAAAACAAAAACAAATACCTCCAGACAACCCACCGATTTTCACCCATTGCTCCCATCCCACGCAGGCCTCATTCGGACAGAAATCCAAGCCCTCCTGAGCAAAAAGGCAGTTCAGGTAGTCCCACCAAGTCGAAGAGGAAGGGGTTATTACTCCCACTTCTTCTTAGTTCCCAAAAAGATGGAGGACCTTTGTCCCATCCTGGATCTCGGTCAGCTGAACAATTTTATTGAATTCAAAAGGTTCAGGAGGGTGACACTGCCAGGATTGCTGACCATGCTACATCTAGGGGACTGGCTGTGCTCCCTGGACATGCAGGATGCATACATGCACATAAAAATCCTGCCGTCCCACAGAAAATACCTTCACTTTACTTTCCAGGGCGAGCATTATCAGTTTCGGGTGCTGCCGTTTGGCCCCTCCTCGGCACCTCGAGTATTCACCAAGTGCCTGGCGGTGGTGGCAGCAGCTCTCAGGAGGCAGGGATATTACATCTACTCCTACCTCAACGACTGGCTTCTGACAGCTCCCTAAAGGGATCAGCTGCGTCACACACCGGAAACTACTTTCTGGCTGTTCCAAGCCCTGGGGATCACCTTCAGTCATCCCAAATCATCCCCCTGGCTGAGTCAGAGATTACATTACATAGGAGCCGTCTTGGACATTGTTCAGGGGAGGGTCTTCCTCGCCTTGGACAGGGCAGACTGCCTGCGGGCACTGGCTTGGAAAATCACCTCCTCAGGCCAAATATCAGCCAGAATGCTTCTGCAACTCCTAAGCCACATAGCAGATTCCATTGCAACAGTGCCCTTAGCTTGTCTCCACATGAGAGTGCTTCAGTGGAACCTCAGGGTACAGTGGGATCAGCGTTCGAACGATCTCGAGCAGCAAGTTCAGATCTCCAGTGCAGTGTGTCAGACTTTGGAATGGTGGCTCACCCCTTCCCAACTAGGGACCGGGGCTCTGTTTCGAAGTCTCAGTCCTCAGCAAATCCTGACAACAGATGCCTCAGGGCAGGGGCAGGGCGCACATTTCAAAGAAAATCAGACAAGAGGGACATGGACTCCTTTGGCACGCGGCCTCCACATCAATATGTTGGAGATGAGAGTCGTTCTGTACACCTTACGGGTGTTGAAATGTCTTGTTAAGCCCGCTTAGAGGAAATAATATCGCAGGCGGCCCTGGCTTCTGCAAGACCTAAATATAGAACTCTGCAGTTTTGTGTTAGCCAGCCTGTTATGCTCAGGGAAACTGCTGGAAGTTGGAGCTGGAGAGTCTTCGAGGAGTGTAAGATCCTTGACTTCTATGCTTGCTAGACTGGCTTTCAGACTGTCACTGTATGATCGGGACGAGGAGAGGAGAGGAGAGGAGAGGGAAGTCCTGGGGATTCTTGTTCTGCCGTTGAAATGGGTATGGAAGTGCTGCAGGTGGATTGAGTGTTCCTTTGTGTGTTGAGACATCGCTGGACTTTATTTGTCAGGATCCTCTGGGCTGTGGCAACTTTGGCCACCTGGGAGTTACTTCCTGGATTTCGATTTGACTGAGATGAGACCCTCGTTGGGTAACTTGGCTGGAGCTCTGTGAAGGTTGGAGTAGTGGAGGAGAGAGTTGGACCCTGGCAGTTCCTTCGTTGGGGCAGCAAGTATTCCTGTTTTTTTCCTAGTAAACCTTTTTTCTCTGCCCTGGCCCGACTCAGTGGTGTGCTGTGGACCTTCTGCCGTAGGGCGGTTGGTACTGTAGTGCTTCCGTTCGTCAAACGGTAGCTGGTGGGCTGCCGTGGGACTGAACGGGTCTGGGGAAGGGCTTTGTGGCTGGGTTAAGGTTGGGAAGCCCTGCTGAGATTTTTTTGGAGTGAAGATGGTGAGACTGTGAGGGGACGCTGAACTCAGTAACGTGTGTACCTAATCTGTGAGGAAAATTCCTGTGGCGAGTTTGTTGTGCCTGGATTTGAACTTGTGAAGCCTAACATTTTGGTTTGTGCTGCCTTGCCCAGGACCTAAGGCTTAAACTGTCTCCTGTGGCTTTTAATTTAATGGACTATTTGATCCCCGCCTGTGATTTAATTTGATTCTCTCCCAGTGTCTTATTTTTTTTTTCTTTTTGAGTTGGACAATGAGGTGGTGAGAGGACCTTGTGTCCATTTATTTTATTTATTTTATCTCCTCCATTTTCTGGTCGTGAGAGGACTAGCAGTGGGGGGTTGGGTTGTTTTTTAAGTATGGATATATTCTTCAGTGAGAGTGTAGAAATATATAAGTGTCCTCCGGTATTGAGAAAGCTGGGGAGATTTTGTTTATTATTTTATTTTCTTCTCCGATCGTGAGAGGGTTGGGAGAGGGGAAGGGTTGTGTTCTGTATATTTTGGTTTTTGATTTAATTTGGTTTATATTTATTTTATTTTATTTTGTCACTGGGATAGTTTTGACTTTTTTCTGGGGATTAGAAAGTTATTGATTTAGTTTAGGTTATTTATTTATTGAATTTATTTTGGATCTTATTTGGATTTTAGAGTTATTGTGTGGTTTTAGTATTTTTGTTGCGGCATGTGTCAGCTTACTACCCCCACGGTGGTGCGCTATTCATCCTCCCTGCTCCGCACCCTCCGCCCTTTTTATCCTCCGGCCCTTCGGTACAGTACTTATCAGTGCTGTAGAGCATTGGGAATTGCCCGGAGGGGGCGTAGGGGCGGGGGGGGAGCAAACCAGGGAGGATGGACGAGGGGGGTTTTCGAGTCGGGGTTGTTAGATCTAGAAGGCACCCTGGGGCGAAATGGAACGCAGATCGTGGTTTACCATGTCTGGTGCCCATACCCAAGGGCTCTACAGAATTATGTAGACAAATGAGCTTGACGGCCTCCGGGGGTTCGTTCAACTCGGGCTGTGTTATGCAATGCTAGGTCCGTCAGAAACAAGACGGGCATTATAGCCGATCTTGTTAGCTCGGTGGACCTGGCTTGCATCATCGAGACCTGGCTGGATGGTTATCCAGGCCCCACTTTGGAAGCTATGACTCCAGCCGGGTACTCGGTGATACATCGCCCGAGATTGGACCGCAGGGGTGTGGGGGTTGCAATCTGTTTTAAGACAGAATTGGACCTCACGAGTGTGGTTACGGGGGAGACCGAGTCCTTTGAGTGCACAGTGGTAGCAGGTGTTGGCGTTCGAATCGTACTCATCTACCGTCCACCAGGAGATGGGAGACGGTTCTTACAGGAAGTGGCAGACTTCATCGTTGACATGTCATTCGAGTCGCCCAGATTGATGGTTCTGGGCGACTTCAATGCCTGGATCGACGATGAACTCTCGCAATTTGGTAAACACTTCCTCCAATTAATGATTTCTTTGGGCTTTACACAGGTGGTTTCCACCGCTACTCATAAATCTGGGCACTCTTTGGACTTAGTCTTTCTCCTTGGGATTGATGCTTTCGATTTGGGGGTGGAACCAGTCGTTTGGTCAGACCACTACACGGTGAGGTTCAATTTTAGTACCCCCCTCGAGAAGGCCTACCCCTATGGAGATGGCGAGATACCGCCCTTTATGGGATATTACACCTCAGGGCCTTGCGGAGGTTCTCGACCTCTCGTCCCCTGCGTTGGCGAGCAGTAGTCCGGAGACTGTGGTGACTGCCTATAATAAGGCTGTTACACTGGCTCTGGATACTATTGTTCCTGTTCGTGTATGCCCCCTCTCCCTTCGTCCCAAGGCACCCTGGTTTGATGGGACGCTGAGGGAGATGAGGAGACAGGGGCGAAGATTAGAACGCTGCTGGCACAGATCCGCCCTTGATGCCGACCGCCTTAGATTGATGGACCATTATTCTGTCTATCAATCTGCAATCTCCCATAAGAAGGCAGAATTCCTGTCCAGGGAGATTGTAGTAGCCAGGAATCGACCGGCTCAGCTTTTTCGAACTGTGGACAGGCTGTGCAACCCAGCCTGTCTACAAGTTCGGAAGGCTTTTTCGCAATTAAAGTGCAAGGAGCTCGCTCAATTCTTTGCTAATAAGGTGGCTGACATCAGGATGGATTTGCGTCTGGTGGCTTCTAAGGGGGATGCTGTTGATTAGCATGAGTTCACAGTACCTCTGTCTTCATGGTGTTCCTTCAGCAGGCCCGACTTTATGGATGTCATGAGGATTATCCATGGTGTGCGCCCTACGAGCTGTAGTTTGGATCCTGGGCCGACTTCCCTAATATTGGGTTGTTGTGACATCATCGGCCCAATCCTTGTGCAAATAGTTTGGTGCTCCTTGGAATCAGGTGAGTTTCCTAGCTCCATGAAAGAGGCGGTGGTGACACCCTCTTGAAAAAGCTTCTTTAGACCCCAACTGTTTCAAAGTTACAGACTATCTCAAACCTTCCCTTTATTGGGAAGGTGATTGAGAAAGTAGTGGCGTCCCAATTGGAGAACCATTTAGCATCCATGACATCTACGAACCCTTCCAATCAGGTTTTCGTAAAAGACACAGCACTGAGACTGCGCTGGTTCGGTGCTTAATGATCTCTTGAGGCGAGAGACCAGAAGAGATGTCTATCTTAGTTTTCTTGATTCTCGTCGCTGCTTTTGACACCGTGGATCACGTGGTGTTGCTAGCATGCCTGAGGCAGATTTGTGGAATATCAAGAACCGCCCTTCGATGGTTTACCTCATTCCTCACCGGAAGATCACAAAGGGTTGTGTCGGGACTTTCTTCCTCTGGCCCCATGCCTTTGTTATGTGGGGTGCCTCAGGGTTCTGTGCTGTCTCCATGTTATTTGCGGTGTATATGCTGCCCCTCGGAGACATTATAAGATGGTATGAGCTGAGGTTTCATTGCTATGCAGATGATACCCAGCTATACCTGTCTTTTGCTCCTGACCAGGATAGAGCTGTCTCGGTGTTTAACAGCTGTCTGAGAGAAATCCAGGGTTGGATGGATTCTAGCTGGCTGAAGTTGAACGCAGAAAAGACGGAGGTTTTGGTGGTGGACCCAGGTTGTCGGACAGAGGGGTTGCCTGTTGTTTCACCGTCAGGAATTTTTCTTGGAGGTGTTTCACTTCCGACCTCTGAACAGGTGCGTAACCTAGGGGTTATCTTGGACGACAGGCTGACACTGCATCTGCAGGTGTCAGCTGTCGTCAAGACTTCCTTTTACCATCTTAGGAATATCGCTAGAGTGAAACACCTTGTTCCGTCCGACATGTTACCTATGCTGGTCCACGCCTTTGTGTCCTCTCGCCTGGACTACTGCAACTCCCTGTATTTTGGGCTTTCTGGGGTTGAAATCCACCGCGTTCAGCTAGTACAGAACGCGGCAGCCCGGGTTCTGACGGGAACCAGTAGGTTTTGTCATATTACCCCAGTGCTGCGCGAACTGCACTGGCTTCCGGTTAGGTGGCGGATCACCTTTAAAGTCTGTTTATTGACTTTCAAAGCCCTACACGATCAGGGTCCAGCTTATCTGAAAGACCTTCTTGTATCTTACTGCCCTGGCCATTTGCTCCGCTCGGCTGACAAGGGGTTGCTAGAGATTCCGAGAGTGTGCTTAAATTCATCTGGCTGTAGAGCTTTTTCTTACGCTGCCCCCACTCTCTGGAATTCTCTACCCCATCGGTTATGGCAGTGCACCTCCTTGGGGGAATTTAAAAGTGGCCTTAAAACTCATTTGTTTCACATGGCCTTTTTATAGTATAATGTGATCTGGTTATAAAATTGTGGTTTTGTGATTGTTTTATATTGTATTATAATGATGATTGTATGATTTTACTTTTATATGATTGTACAGCGCTTTGAAATTTGAAAAGCGCTTTAAAAATAAAATTATTATTATTATTATTATTTCAGACAGACCTCCTCCCAGGTCCATTATTGATCCAGACAGACAACATGTCAGTGGTCTTTTACATCAGCAAGCAAAGGGGCACTCATTCCTATCCTTTTTGCAGAGAGGTCATGAGAGTCTGGTACTGGGCAGTGGAGTACAGTCAGGAACTCACAACGGTTCATGTTCCAGGGGTACAAAACACGTTAGCCAACAGCCTAAGCTGCTCTTGGTCTCAGGCCCACAAGTGGGAACTACTGCTGGGGGTAGTAGATGATTTATTCGAAAGATGGGGACTTCCAGAACTGGACCTCTTTGCGTCCCCACTCAACGCCAAACTGCCTGGTTTCTGCTTGCTAGATCCAGGGCCTGGTGTTTTCTGGTGAGACGCGTTGTCCCTCTCTTGGACAGGGAGGTTTCTTTATGCCTTCCCTCCATTCCCACTACTTCAGCGGGTACTGTTCAAACTTCAAGCGTAATGAGCAGGCATGATTCTCATAGCGCCATTCTGGCCTTGGCAGATTTGGTTCCCATTGTTCCAGCAGTTGGCAATAGAACTTCCGATTCCTCTGCCCCTCTCCTCTCACTTGCTGTCCCAGGAGCAAGGGACTCTTGTACACCTGAGTCTCAACTCTTTGCACCTGCATGCATGGCTTCTGCAGACTTAACCAGGGACTGATGCAGGGGGTAGCGCAGGTCCTAGTGGCTGTGAGAAAACCCTCAACCATGGCCACCTACGCCAAGAAAAATGGAAGCACTTTTGCCTATGGGCTTGTGCCCGTCATCTGGACCCGTTCACCTGTCTGGTGAATTCGGTCCTGGAGTATCTCCTTTCTTGTTCCACTGCAGGTCTTAGCTACTCGTCCATAAAGATACATTCTTCTGTACTGTCAGCTTATCATGTACCAGTGGATGGCAGGAACCTGGCACAAATGAATCTGTCCCGCACCTTCCTACGAGGTATGATGCATATTAAGCCACCCATTCGGGACCCTTTTCCCCCATGGGATCTCTTATTTTCGTTAGAGAAGCTTACATTGCCTCCCTTTGAGCCAGCCACAAGTAGCGAGCTACGCTCCCTGTCCTGGAAAGTGCTATTTTTAGTTGCCATCACATCAGCTCGAAGGATTTCCGAGCTTCAGGCTCTGATGTGTAAAGAGCCCTATTTGATTTTCCACAGGGACAGAGTATCTCTATGCACTAATCCTAAGTTTCTCCCAAAAGTGGTGTCCAAGTTCACCCTTAATCAGGACATTCATCTCCCAGTTTATTACCCAGAGTACTCAAATAGAGGGGAGGCCTTGTTGCATACTCTGGATGTTCACAGAGTTCTTCATTTTTACGTTGACCATACCAGGTCTTTAAGAAAATCTGATCAGTTGTTTGTATCTTTCACCCCAAGAATGTTAGGGGCGCCAGTGACTAAGCAGACTTTGTCCAAATGGTTGGTCAGTTGCATAGTTTTCTGCTACCAAAAGTATGACAAACCTTTACCGGGCTCAGTTAAAGGTCATTCCACTAGGGGTGTTGCTACCTCATTTGCATCCCTCAAAAATGTGTCAGTAGCGGATCTCTGAGCTGTAGCCACCTGGAGTACTGTCCACACAATCATCAAGCACTACAGTTTGGACATTGTTTCCAGAGGGAGAGCATGTTTTGGCCTAGCCATTCTTCAGGGACTGTTTTCTTAGGAACTACCGTGGATTTCTATATCCAGCACCCATCTGACCTGGATCATGTCCTTGTACTGCTTGGGACTCGGTCCTAATGGTTGTTGCCTGCTACAAGAGCTCTACTTCAAAGTGAGATAGTACAGTTACGTAAGAACTTATCGTAACAATAGATCTTCGAGAAGAACTCTTGCAGAAGACATGCTTTCCCTCCCTCCTCCCCCCCTCGTTAGGAAGGTGTGATTTCTTCTCCCTTTAGGGGATGTTAGAACCTCCTCGGTTCCCCATCCTTCATACAACCGTGTCTCCAGTGGGTGAACTGAGGTGGTACCAGGGGACCGCCTCTTTGTACCATGAGTGACGTTGGGGACGAGGCACATCAGGGGGCAGTCCCTTGCCATAGACTGCTAGTTAGAATTTTTTTGTGGGGTCCTAGTGTCTGGTGGCATAGTCCTAATGGCTACTGCCTGCTGCAAGAGCTCTTCTCGAAGATCTACTGTTACGGTAAGTTCTTATGAAACTGTACTTTTATTGAACAGAGGTGGATCAAGATAGCGTTTGCACTCACCATGTGGAGTTTTTCGAGCAGAGTTAACTCCGCTATTCTCCACGTGCAAGATATACATGTTTAAATTGTTAGGAAAGATTATGCTTCTGCTTCTCAATAGTAACGCCACATGGAGCAAAAGAAAACTGCCCCAGAGTATGTAACACGGTCAAATATTAGAGCTAATCAACATCCTTTAAAAGATACCATTATATCAGGTACTAATTTTTGAGAGCTTCTTAATTAGGACTAAAAGTGTCCCCTGCCCTCCCACTCCCATAAGCATTACATAGAGAAACCTTAGTGACCTTAAAGAAAAACTGAGCTCACTATAGGTGGTAGCTCTGCCTCAATTTGAAAGCAATAGGGTTCTCCATATGATTAAGATAAAGGAGCATCAAAGGGTACAAAATACATATGTAATGGAAAGCTTCTCTCCATGCAAAGCAGGAGGAGAAACATCAGCTCACTTAGTCCTGGACAGAAACTCTAAACTCTAGTAAGACTAATAATGTCCAAAGGAGTTATTGGTCTCATTTACTCCTCACCAGAAACTTCCTCTTCTAACACACCAGTGTCTTTAGCTGCAAATTATTTTCGATTTTTTCCATCCAGTGCTCAGCGTCTTCAGTGTAATTGAATTGCCAGCTTTTACCCCCATAGATAGTCTGAAGGCGGCGCACCAGTAGCAGAAAAGAATGCACTTTTCCCAGTGTGCAAAGTCTTTGCCTGACCCCATCAAACTGTTTTCTTCTGGCTCGAGTTTGATAAGAAAGGTCCAGGAATATTTTTACATCCTGTCCAGCGATAGAGATCAGGTAAACCGCTCTTGCCGACGCGAGTAGTTGGTCCCTTGTCTCCACTCTTGTTGTCCACACTAACACAATGGGGGTTGGTCAGTGTTGACAGGCCGCACCCTTGGGTTTACTCTGTAGGCCCTCCAGAGAACATTCCACTCAAAGTCCTCTGGAACCGGTATTGAAGCCTGCATCCAGCTTCTTAAAAATTCCAATAAATTAGCACCTTCTACACCTTTGGGGACGCTAACCCGGAGCAAATTCCCTGTCCGGGCTTCGTTTTCTAAAGCCTCCAGCCAACTTCTAAGGTGGGTTCTCCCTTGTCAAAGTAGTAATTGCAGCTTGGCTAGAGATGGAACATTTGTCTGCCTCGGCAGTTGTACCACTCAATTCTTTTATTGCGACCTCATGCATTTCCAGCTTTATCAGGGTTCGCTCAATTTTAATGTCCATCAGTTGAAAGGTGGCTAAAATTTGTTGCCATGGTAGGGCCTGTGAGAGCTCTGGCTCAGTAGCTGCCTCGTGGCTTGTGGCTTCCCGGGCCTGCCCTGGTGTCAATGCAGGTGATTTAGAAGGTCCTGGTCCTGTATTTTCTGTTTTTCCCATATTGAGTTTAGGATCAATTTGTAGCTTATAACTTCAGGAATCCAAAGGGGTAATATTCTGATGCCTCTATTCGACTGTGAAATGTTAAAATGTAATATTTTCTTAGTTATTGTGCAGAGCTTGTCTGAAAAACGTCCTGCTTCGAAATTGGCTCTGTAGCACCCCCCCCCCCCCCATTTTCCTTCTTTAAGGATTCACCGTGTTGATCAGATTCGGTAGAAGTAGTCGTAGTACTAGAAAACATTACCACCTCTTGACCAGGTAGTGTACCATATACCACAATACACTGGGGCATCGAAGCAGTTGCATCATTCACATGGGCAGGTGGGTGGGCTCTCTTAGTGCTGCTCATTTGATCATTGACATCCATTTCTTTAGGCGTGTTCGGCTCTGACTGGAATATCCATCAAAATAATACCCATACAGCACCATTAATAAAAAAACAAATCTTAGCTGACTGGTAGTGCCTGCAGTGCTTGATGGTGCTATGATATAGGTATTTGCATCTGTCTGTCTCTCTCTCTCTCCGTCTTTCTCTGTCTCTCCCAGCACACTCATGTCACAGACTAAGCAGGATGTGCCACCCCACCATTATAGGCCAGCCACGAAGGGGCTAGTAGTGAGTGATTGCTTTTTTATTTAACAGTTTTACAATAATTTTTATACAAATAATACATTAAATTATTTCCTTTGGGCCTCTGTGTCAAATGTGACCGACTTTGGCCACTTTTATGCATTTTTACGCATTGTTTTCAAATATATGTCAATAAATCTGAAATAATCAGAACAAATCAGAACTTCACCATGTTCTAGTGCTTATTTAATAAGGGTCAGAACTTCACCAAGCTCTCACAGCCCTAATTGCAGTACTGACTCCACTAGGACACCAAGGCCCAGATATTCAAAAGGGTTGCGCATGGCGCAACAGCGTTGCGCCATGCACAACCCACTGATGCGCACCAGCGCGATATTCAGGGAAAAGTGCGCTGCACAACCGCGCCGGAGTGCATCAGTAATGCATGCAGGCACAGGTGGGTGCCCATGCATAACCTGCACAGCCCGATATTCAGCCCGGGATGTGCAGAGTCATGCATGCGCAACCCCTACCTGTGCCTGCACAAAGTTAAGCCAAAAAAAAAAGGAACAAGTGATGGCCACACACAGGTGAGCTGCCGCATTGCAGGGCGCAACACGGCAGCTGCCAGCTGCGGTGGCCACCGAGTTCCTACCCCCCATGCCCCATCGCAGGCATCCGTATGGTAAAATCCCCCGTCCAGCATCCTGGTGGTCAGTGGACTCTATGTGCCCGATCGCGGGCATTTGTGTAGATAGATAAGCCCCTCCTGATCCTGGTGGTCCAGGACCTCAATGTGCCTGATCGCGGGCATCGTGCAGTACCTCCCCGTCCAATATCCTGGGTGGTGCTGTGGACCAATCACTGCCCGATCAGCTGGCATCTGTAACTCATAAATACCCCTACTACCTGGTGGTCTAGTGTACTCCCTCTCCACCCGCCCACTAAGCCCACCCCGCCCCCCCGTCAGCGGGCAGCAGCACCACCTGCCTGCCACCCCGCTGCCCGCCCGACTGACAGCTCGGTGAGGCTGCATGCCCGATGGTTCGCATGAGCCAATGGGCGTGCAACCCATCATACAACACAGTCCAGATATGTGAATGAATTCATTCCATATCTGGACTGATGTCTGTATGGGCTGCATGCCCATTGGCTCATGCTGCTGAACCAGGGAGTGCAGCCTACTGAGCTGTCAGTCAGCGGGCGGCGGGCGGCAGGCGGGTGGGGTGCTGCCACCCGCCAGCTGATGGGGGAGCGGGCAGTGGGGCTCAGTGGGTGGGTGAGGAGGGGTACACCAGACCACCAGGCAGTAGGGGCATTTTATGAAGAGATGCCCGCGATCGGCAGCGATCGTCCACTGAACCACCAGGATATTGGACGGGGGATTGTACCGATGCCCGCAATCGGCACATAGAGGTCCACTGGACCACCAGGATATTGATGGGGGTTCTTTACCCAATGCCCACGATTGGGCTGCAGGGGCGCGGTCCCCACGGCTGCTGCCTGGTCAGGCGCCAGGCGCAGTAGTCAGGGATCGGCGCACCTGCATGCTAATAACTGCCAAATGCGGCTATAATGAGATGCAAATGGCCCCCTGTGCGCCTTGCATAGATTATGGCCCCATTTGCATGTCCCTTTGAATATCGCAGGTGCTGTGCATGGCGCAGTGGCACCTCACTAAGCGCATCTCCATGCTCTACTCTGGCCACTTGCGCTGGCGCAGTGCCACTGCGCCATGCACAGTGGGGGTGGCCAGGGTGCGATATTCAAAGCTGCTGCGCCATAGCGCAGTTCCGTTGAATATCACCCAGGCCACACCCCTGCGCAACAAAGTTGAGCTGCGCCCATGCTTGCACCACAGCCTGGCGCAGTTTGAATATCCGGGTCCAAGAATACTTTCTTGAACTCATCTGTTGCAGATAGAAACGTGCTGCCAGCCTGACAGCAGGTGGGCAGATGGAGGAGGGTGACGCAAGATCACAATTAGCTCTGTAAGAGTGGCGCTGTTGAAATGAGAGCAGTTTCAGAGAAATGCTCAGTTGCATTCTTTTTCCCCTGCCGCATACAAAAGAGTGGAGTGTTTCTTTTGTTTTTGCAGCACGCGTTGTCTGTGGAGGCAGATTTATAATGGCATGACAGGGATCAGTTGGCAGCAGCATAGCTGGGACATGAAGATAGTTGTTGTTTTTTAATGAGTCGCACAGGTATGTATGTGCAGTTTTGTCTGGCATTTGGCACTCATTTGTAAGGAACATTGGGGGGCTGTATCTCTAAGCGAGAGAAAAAATGGCAGCATTTTGAAATAGTAAATTCTATGGGCACAGTGATAAAATGTAATCAGGCAGCCAAAGACTGTAACTCATTATTTTCCGGTCTTTGTTTCCTGATACCAGACCAGCTAGTTGATGACATTAGCCAATCAGAAACAATAATTCTTCCTACCCATTTTGTAAGCCAACAATAATACCAGACAGGGTGGGCAGTATTGGGCATTACTGGACCTCCCAGGGCTGTAAAGAGGCCCTACGCCATAGGCAGAGGGCCTTATACCCCTGGAAGGTCCGGTATTGCCCATACCGCCCACCCTGAAGGGTATTATTGCGCTTAGAAAATAGGCTACGTGTGATAATGTGATACATTAAAAAATACATAAAAAATCTATAAGAAATTATTTAATATATAGAAATTTGTTTTAGTGGAAAAGTAGTTCCTCTACTGGTATACTTGCCAGCAGAGGGCACTGTAGACTTTCACAGTTATTTTACTGTGACGTGTACTCTAGTGCTGTTATAGTGTTTCATTATTATTTGTTTATTTTGTTACTGTGTGATTTTTTTTTTTTTTTTTTTTTACTGGGTTCTCTTGCAACTCCACGATGATGGTCAGCAGTGGTTTCTGTAGTGTATGTATATTTGTGGGGGGAGATCGTACCATCATGAGTTGGGAATTTTTATGAGGCCAGGTAAGCCACCGGAGCGGACTATGGTGGCTATGGTATGATGGAAACAGAGGGCAAAGGAAGGTAACATGGTGTTCCTTCCTCTGTTTTGTGTGAGCAAGACTTCAGTCAGCAAGCAGCCCAGAATAGCATGGAGCACACAACCTGCTAGCGCTACTGTTTTCGATTTCAAAAGTTGTTTTTTTTTTTTTAAGGAAAAAAAGCCTTTACTGTGTTGGGGAAAAATGAATGACAATGAAGTTGTGTGATTTGTGTCACGTGGGCGACAGACTGTAGTGAAGCAGAGGAATGGAACAGAGCAGGGTGGGGAAGGGGGGTGCCGTTTGATGGAAAGTGGATCTGATGACTGCCAGTTCTGAAAAAAAAAATGTTTGGGTTTGACAAATGGTTTCATATATAGGGCAGAGTGTCCTTTTTCTTTTTTGGTTCTTTGTTAAGAGTGGGGGACGTGATCTTGTTCCAAGTGTTAGGGGGCCACATCCCTCGCTAAGCAAGGGGGGAAAATGGCGGCTTCTCTGTTTTAACATTGGCACTGGCACCACAATACCAGTGATAGGGTTGGCATGCCTGGCACTTGATTTTACCAGGGTTCTAATGAAACTTAATGTACCCCCCCTGCTATGGCTCTCAGCCAGTCAGAGAGCTCATAGTATCTAGCCCATTTTCTAAGTTTCTGTATTATATTTATGAGGACAGAAGGTGGCAATATGGGGCATGGTCTGAGAGGTGAGGAAGTCAGATGCATGAGGAACAAGCTCCACTGCATATTTTCTTTTAAAGATTTTACTACTTTAAACCTGTATTAATTTCGATAGTTCAGCTTACAATAACAACTGGTACCTTTTGGTAGCTCAAGGGAGAACAGCTTGCAGTCTAAACAATGCTGAAACTTTAGAAAACTCCCATGCCAGCAGAGTTGACCCAGATGCAAGGCCCAGGTCGGGAAAGCTACTGCATGCCCTGCTGCGCCTGCACCAGCGATAGGGGAATCGGCCTTGGCATCTTTGACAGCTGCGATCCAGAGACACTTAATTGCAAAATGGAGGACTTTAGCACCTGAATGACTCTTTTAGAAAAAAAGGCTGATGCAGCCCAGGTGGATGTGACAAATGCCGGGGGGGAGGGGCAGAGAAATCCCTTGTTATCTGCACAGGACATGTAGAGGAGAACTCTGTCCTTTGCACCTGGCTCAAGCAGGTGGAAAATGTCCCCTAGGCAGCAAACGTGTGGCTGTTGGGCTTGCCTGAAGCTGCAGAAGAAGAACAAGTTTTACTGAGATGGGTGTTGAGAATGTTTGCTTTACAATTAGATCTGCACGTATCTTGCCACAGAGGAGATCAAATATGGATGGAACAAGTCAGACAAACCTGATGGGGCTGTACAGCAGCAAAGAGAGAGAGAGAGAGAGACTAATTACTGCTATCACTGAAGAGACATGCAGGGCTTAACTTTGTGGACAGACTTGAGCTACAGCTCCCAGACTTGAGCTACAGCTCCCACCAGAAGAGAAGGGGCTTTGACAGGGTGCGTTCAGCACTCTGTGAGTTAGGAGTAAATCATTACCTCTTATTCCTAGCCCAATCAAAAATACCCTGCAGGGAACAAGTGTTCATCTTTTCCAGCTCAAAAGATGCAGGGTGGCTTGCATGAAAAAAATTTTTAAGGAATTTTCGGCTTGAGGGGGAGGAGAACCAATTGGACACAGAGTAAGAATGAGACCTGTGGACAAAATGTTTATCATTTTGGTAAAACTCTGTACTTTTGAGCTGTTTCAGATGTGTTATACATGTTTTTTGCCTGTTTTGTGGGTTGTGTTACTTGTTACGAGTCAGGGGAGCACATGGGTGTGAACTGGGTGGGGGGGGTGTGCTTGCCTGGTGACAGGGCATATATTGCCCCTGGAGGAGATATAGTCTCATGACCATGTGGTCAGAATGGCACTGAATGCCCTTCTTGGAGCCCGACCAGGCTTGAGACCTTCCCCCCCTTCGCCTTCCATGCCTTTCTGTACACTCAGCTTGCACCCTCCGGAAGCATCAGGGGGGATCATCTCTGTCAATGCCCACCTCATTTACTTATGATGAGTAATATTATTGTTGAACCTTTGAGATTATATCAAATCTACAAACATTTTGTTACGTAGACTTTATCATGTTAATACTTTCTCTTTTTACCCCACGATGCTGAGCATCGACAGAGTCTTTTTATTTTTGTTTGATGCACAGCAATTGATGTTTCTAGTCAGTGGCAGGGATAGTGTGTTCTAGAATGCTCCGGTGGGGGCATCTCTAATTTGTGTACAGTGCTGCTTGTACTGAGAGTGAAGGAGAAAGGTGGAGGAGGAGGAGGAGCAGAGATATAGGGCACAGGTTAAGAAAAATGCTGAAATGGGTAGGAAAGTAAAGAAATCTGATTGACTCAGGAGCTTGGAACCCAGTGCTGACATCTCAGCACAACAGCACTGGAAAAAGATCTGGGGCCGGCCCGGTGGTGCTGAGGGTTGAGGCGCTGGACGCCACACCTCGCACCACACTGAAGACCCGGGTTCGGAATGGACTTTGGTTGATTGGGAGTCAGCAGGTGTGAGGAAGGATTGAGTGTCCTTAGACAGCACTCCTTCCTGGGGAAGGGGGACAGTGTTGCTCGTTGTCGATTTACAGCCAGCAGTGGCTGGGTGTTGGCACAGGCGAGCAGCCCAGAATGGGGTGGGACCCACGCCCTGGGTGTCAGGCAGCCTCCGTGAAGCTGGAGCCCAGCCATTTGCCCATTGCACGTTCGTGGGTCCCAGGGAACACACACACTTGAAAAATGGAGCTGGCAGGCTCCGTGATGGCCTGGCTGCGCGCCCTCACTGACCCCTGGGATCTAGGCGCTGGCTGGCTTTCCAGGGGAGGGGAGAAAGTCGACACTGCTTGTCCCCGGCCCTGTCATGGGGGGGTAACCCATGGGGGATTTACCTGAGGGACTGGTGCGAGATGCCAGGCCAGAGAGATGAGCTCCAAGGGAGAAGCTGTAGCCATCTGCCAGCTCCCCAGTAAAGTGCAAAGTAAAAAAAACATTAAAAAAGGCAAAAGATCTGGGACCTCTTCACACTCGGAATCACCCTCAAAATCACCACACTAGCCAGATGGTAGGCAGTGCCCACAACATAATTTGTAAATGTGAAGGAAAAAATAGTATTTCAGAACTCCCAAAAGCAAACACCCTCATCTTAACCCTGCCCCCCATGGGAATAGGAGACCTGCTGCCCATGTAATTTTAAAAACACTTAGATTTTCTCCATTAGTGCTGACATTCAGTAGCTGACAAGACCATGATTGCACAGCACACGTCAATAGAATTAAACCAAATGCACAAAACAGCCAGTATTTTTAAACAAAAAGTTGCCTTATTTTGTGTAATTTTCATCCCCTGCTCTGAGCCTAACCCTGTTGCTGCTCTTTTTTTCAGAGGACCCCACTGTCCTGAAACTGTTGACTACTGTGTACAATGCCTGCTTGCTCATGCTTTCCGGAACCTGTCACTAACCATGCTGCGGTCCACCATCTGCTCTCTTGAAGTGAAGCTGACCATACATTAATACATGTGGCCAACAAGAAACACTGTCACCTCAGCTCCTCAATTACGGCAGACACATTATATTAGTTCTGTCAGTTTTACCCCCTCCCCCCAACTTGACACACTACTGCCAACAATTGTGTCAACGTGGCTTAGTTGGTAGCACATCTGCCTCTGGACCAGAAGGTTGTGGGTTCTGGTCCCACACCAGGATTGGGCTCATACCTAAAATGCTGCCACCCGAGTGCAGTATTAGGGGGGTGCTGTGCTGTTGAGGTGTGCCATCCTTCAGATGAGACGTTAAACCAAGGTCCATTCCACCCATCCTGGTGTTGTCCTGTTGGGTGTCCAGGTCGACGTAAAAGAACCCAAGGCACTCTTCGCAAAGAGATGAGGACATTCCCAGTGTCCTTGCCAGTATTCCCCTTCCCATAAAACTGGTTCATGCAGCTGTCCAAGACTGTGTGTGGGTGTTGATGTACGATATGGCTGCCACTGCACATTCAGTCACTTCACGACCTGTGTAGCATTGTTTGTAAAGCACTTTGGGTTACATTATGTATGAAAAGCACTATATAAATGATGATTCTCCTTCTTCTTCTTCTAAATGATCTCACCGCTGCAGCTACAAAAGGCCCCCAACAAAGCTCATCACATTGCCATTAACACAGCTGTTTAGGTACCAGCAGGGCTCACTACATTGCCACCGACATCCTACTGCATCTGCAGCTCAGAAGGTCCCAGCATGGCTCGCCACCTTACCACTAAAATTTGCCTCAACTACAGCTGTGAAGGCCACAGTGGGGCTTGCCATGTTGGCACCAGCTGTATTTTTTTTAAACTGGTTTGTAACTCACAACACTTCAGGACCGTGGCTCTTCCCAAAAGGCCCTGCTGACCATGCATACATCGCACCAGAAACCAATGCATCATCAATGCTGCATACTGAAGGTACCTCTTGCCCTGTCTTGACCTGAGCTGGGAATGAAATGTTGCTGCCATCTGCTGGCCAAGTAACAGTATTAAAATAATGATTGGGAGCACTTGCTTTTTTTAAACTTTAAGTTTGCTGTTTTTTATTCGTTTTCTGTTATTATTTGTAATTGAATTGCTGATTTTGTTTACTCTCATATTTACTAGTTACAGCAGAACCATTTCATAATCACAATAAGGCATTTCAGGAGGTGTGTGGTGCTGACATGATGTCACTTTTGGGGAGTGGAAGCACTTGGCCTTTGAACCTTGTGCTTCAACCCACCCAAGGTGTGCTGTTATCCTAGCACAACACACCCCTGTTGTGCCTGATTTCTTAAGTGATAGAAGGACACAGCAACCACTGTACGTGGTTAGTAGCCTTGGTGCAGGTATTACGGAGTTGTTTGTGTCCGTACAAGTCCACTGGTGATTCAGTGGCCTTGTGAAGGTGCCATGCAGAGACACTAGCAACATGTTAAACAGCATTTATGTTTAAATGAAATTCAGACACCAGTAACTAAATTGGGGTAAGACAGATGTCTGTAACATCTAAAAGAGATTAAAAAAAATGTAACTTATTTTAGTTATATTCGTACTTATAGTGATTTTGCCATGGATATGGACTGAAAGGTCTGATGTACACCCGATATAAATGAAGATACAGTGCTGCCTACCAGATGACAGACAAGTGTACTCGTCCGACTGCATGTATTACTCTGCCTGAGATGTTAAAGCTGTAGGATTTTGTTATGTTTTATGTTTGGCTCTTATGTTTTGATTTATTTTTGCTTTGAAATTATTCTGCCCCATTGATTTATAAATTGCTAGAGTTCTACTGTATATGCTGTTGAAACTAATTTATTGAACTGCTACTTCATGATTGTCTTGGTATACACATGGTACAAAATCAACAGCTGCAGGTTCTTAATCCATCGGTTAATAATAAATATTCTTTAAAGATTTGCATAATCTCATAGATTTGCTTTGTTATCATAGGGGTTTATTACCTTTGCAGAGGTCTACTGTAATTTACCTGCTTTAATCCCTTTATCAGTGTTAGAACTAATTACTAAATTATCTACCCTTGCTTAGGCTTTGACCTATTTATGAGACAAAGTCGTTGGCTTGTACCCAGACTCGGATGTCAAGGATTTGCTTTAGAGGGAGTTTCTAATTGAAACAGATTAAGATAGACTGACAACAACTGAGGTTTTCCGATTTGAAATGCTGTACTACTTTAGGTATCATTGAATTTGACACTTCTAGATGCCACAATCAAGGTCTTTGATGGTGTGCCTCAGGGCCAAGGTGTATGGGCAGTGCATTATGTTTCACAGTCATGAGAACAGCTTACATTAGTAAAGGAGATACATGCCAATCTTTGCAATGTTCTGTGCTGGCATTCACAGACAAGGAGCTATCCCATCACTACGCTCCCGAGGAAAGCTGAGTGGGCCACAGGCAGAGAAGTATTCCTTTTCATTGCACTCGCCGGTGTCCAAGAAAAGGCCCTTTGATACCAAGGCGATTTTTGTTTCAGCACAGTTCATTTTAAGCTCAGTCACTCAAGCTTAGGTTTTTTTCAAAAGATCATTTCTCCGCCTTTGAGTAGTGTGCTTTATAGCCCACCCACACCTAATTAATTTTGACGGAGAACTTTAGATAATGTCAGATTGAATCAGATTAAGGTAGACAGTTTGTAAAGCTCTTCTAGGGACACCATTTCCATTGGCACACTGTATGTTGACTGTTAAAACCTTTTCATATTCCAGCGACATGCCTTTTTTTACATAAAGATTTGTGTCACAAGGTTTTTGCTTTACATGCTGTGAACACAAGCCTGAAACCAATGACATATAACACAGACAGGTTGTATAGATGATAATATTTGTCAGGCCTAACATGTCTGCAGTGCAACAGTTTCATCACTAGGCCAACCAGTGGTGTAGCAGCAGTGCGTTGCATTGCTCTGCAGGTGACCTGAGTCCAGGAGCAAGCTCGGGACGCTGCATCAGGAGGCAGGCCTAACTGTAGCAGCTGCTGCTCGGCAATGCGCTGCAGTTGGGAAGGATGGCGCTGTGCATCTGGTGCCACAGTGAACCCCGCGGTGGGTCAGGGGAGCTTGCGTCCTCCACAGGGACATTGCAGCTTGCAGATGCAGGCCTGAAAAGGCTACATCATGCCAAAAGGGAGGAGAGAGGACAGGGAGAGAACCAGGGAGAAAAACCCTAGAGCTGTTTATGTGAGGGCCTGGGTTCCTGCCCTCTGCCAGGTCCTAGTGCTTGCATGACATTGTATCCTAGCCCGCATAATGGACTATCTCAGGGGAGGATGGCACTCTCCTTCCAGAGTCTCTGCCATGAGGGAAGTCTGGTGATTTTGTATGGCCACCACTATTAGCGTAGTGCAAAGCTATGAATATAGCATAATTAACGCTAGACTGTAGCTGCACTACACAACTTTCATCATGTGCTTGCTGTTGATTTTGGTTTTGTCAGTTTATTTGAGTTGGGGGTGCTCCACACACATACACACACTTTTTTTACATGAGTGTGTAAGGGGCGAGGCCCCACAGCTCAAGTAAACTAATTAAAAAGAGCCTCTACAAGCCGACATGGCATAGAGCGTGCCATAAGTGGGCTAATGTGAAATAGAGCATGCTGTAAGTGGGCAAGTAGTGTAAGGTGGTCTGATGTTCTACACCGTTGCCAGAAGTCTTGGGGGACTTCGGGGTGGTGTTGGACCCGGGGGGAGACCAGGAATCATCAGGTCTGAACATGGTATATCCCTGGATGACAGACATGGCTGGAGCTAAAAAAAATCTCTATAGCACAAAACAATTTAATCACTATAATTCAAGGTACCTCAACTAAACTATAAACTCAGTATAGTGACCTACATGGGCCACCATCATTTAAATAAGTCATAGGGCACAGATACACATGGCGTGATAAGAAGAATAGTAAACGTGAAATTGGAAAATATCTTTTGCTTTGACAAAATATCTTTGGCTGTTGCTGTTCCAACTTTAAAATACAAAATAAGTCAAAAGCATTTCTTATGCAGTACCCCAACTATGGACTAGTATCTATCCAAACATGAGACAAGCTGGCACCTATGGTATTTCTAAAGTAGATTATGTTTTTTAAACACATTTCTATTTTTACTAAGTGTTTTTTTGTATTGTGTAATATTTTATGGTTATATTAAGTAGTTTTATGTCTTTAAGTAGCTGGGTCGCGTCGATAAATCGACTATGTGGCCCAGTGCACTTACCATATAACCAAATAATAGCCTCCCTGGACTTAAAGGACGCTTACTTCCATATACCCATAAGGAGGTCTCACAGGAAGTTTCTCAGATTCAAACTTCAAACTTCCTTCAGGCCACTGTCAGTTCGCTGCAGTGCCCTTCAGCCTGTCCTTGGCTCCAAGAGTCTTTACCAAGTGCCTGGCAGTGGTAGCAGCAAACCTCATGAAGCTGGGTGTCGTTATCTACCCCTATTTCGCTGGCAGTATAGCCCAGAGGTTAGAATAATAAGCTGTGAACGAGCTTGGTACATCCAGAAGACCAGACCAGGGTTTGATTCTCACAACCTCCACTTGCAATACTGTGTGACTCTGAGCAAGTCACTTAACAGCCCAGTGCTCCCAGGTCGCCCCTGTAAACAGGCACTTGTGCCTTGTGGGCCTTACCCGGTTACCAAAGACTAAAATAAATAAAAATTAAAAAAATAATAAAAAATATTTAGACAGTTGGCTCATTGCGTCAAAGTCTCCTTGTCAGGTCAAGGAGTCCCTTTCTCCTACAGAGCACGCTTTAGAGTCTCTGGGATTCCTGGTGAATCTAAAGAAGTCTCACCTGGAACCCACCTAGCTACTCACCTTCATAGGAGCTCAGCTGGATACACAGAAAGGATATGCCTTCCTCCCACAGGAGAGAATTCAGAGTTTCCTCTCAGTGGTAGATTCTTTTGTCCGGGGACAGCCAATACCAGCCAGACATTTCCTCAGGCTCTTGGGACACATGGCTTCAATGACGGCAGTGATCCCAGGAGTCAGGTACAGGATGCAACACCTGCAGGCCTACCTGAGAGGTCGCTGGTCTCAAGGAAGCAACAATTTTTCAAAGCTGATACCTATGATGGAGCAGTTCCTTCAGACTGCTTTGGTGGAAGAACCCTGCAAATCTGGCAGCAGGGATACCCTTCCAGGCTCTGCTTCCCACAAAGGTGATCACCACAGATGCCTCCCTCCTGGGGTAGGGAGCACATCTGGACAGTGCCTCAGTAAGTGGCACCTGGACTCTCCAAGAGTCACAGTTGCACATAAACCTTTTGGAACTTAGAGCAATCTTTCTAGCTCTCAAAGCCTTTGCTTCTGTCATAAAAAGGACAGACTGTACAAATTTGAACAGACAACACCACTGCAATGTTTTACATAAACAAGCAGGGTGGTACCAGATCACGGATACTCTGTTTGGAGGCTTTGAAAATCTGGTCTCTCGCCATCTCCCTGGGAGTCGGCCTTTCAGCTGTTCACCTCCCAGGCAAATACAATACTCTGGCAGATGTTCTAAGTCACATCAGTCAAGGCCAGAGCGAATGGACTCTGAACAAGCATGTATTAGCCACAGTGTTCAGGCAGTGGGGCACACCAGAAGTGGATCTGTTTGCCTCTCCCCTCAACTTCCAGCTTTCTCAGTATTGTTGCAGGCCCCCAGTCCTTGTCCTCTGCATGCCTTGATCCTAGACTGGTCAGGGAGGTTCCTATATGCATTCCATCCTTTTCCCCTGATACTCGGGGGTATTGCTGAAACTCAGACAACAGCCTGCATCAATGATTCTGGTGGCTCCAGATTGGCCCAGCAAGCCTGGTACCCTCTCCTTCTCTCACTATCCTGGAGCAGGCCCTTTCGCCTGCCACCAACTCGCTCTGTGCTGACCCTTCCTCAGACAGGAGTGCATTATCCAGACGTACACTCTCTTCACCTCAAGGCCTGGTTCTTGAGGAGTTAAGAGTTTCCATCCTCTCAGTACTCGGAACAGGACTTTAAGATCCTGAGAATGGCTAAAAAAACCTAACACAAAAAAAGACTTTAGCATCAGTAAGCTCCTACTCTTCCTCCCCAGTTCACCTGTTAGGAAAGAGCTCTGTTCTCAGTTTTTCTTACCAAATTTGGGTTTTTATTCATGAGTTTTTGTCCTCGGTTTTATCTGTTTTCAGTTTTTGGACATTTGCATGTTTTTTGAATCCTGTTGGTTCACTTTTCGGGGCATGTGCCCATTTTCTTCAAAATAATTCTGAAGCCCTTCAGGCTGCCCTCACTCAGCACACTCCTCTCCTATGTTTTGATTGGCTGATGCCCTAGCTCATTATTAATTTCTTAAAGGCATACCTCCGGGGCAGTTGCACCTAGCCAGCTAACTGCTATAGTTACTGATGCTAAAGCACCCCTTGGAAGAAAGAAGATATGGTGAGTAATTTTTTCTTCATGGACAGTGATGGACTAACCTCTACAAGGAGGCTGCTAGTCCCTATACACAAATCCCTTAGGAAAGCCACTTCTAAAATCAACAGCTGGCATTGTTAAGAAAACTAAGAAGAATTATCAGGTAGACTGGCAGGAGGTAGAGTACACGTATGCTCATCCTAATCATGATGGAGTGGTACAGGCAGCTACTTGTAAGAGGGTTAAAGTGCCTCTCTCTGCACAGCCTCATGAAAAGGATTCCAGAAACCTGGATACTGTGACCACAAAAGTATACACAGCAGCTTCCCTACAATTAAGATAGGCAGCTTATTTTGCCTATACCACTCAGTAACAGAAAGCTTAGTTGAATCCGTTACTGGCACTGAGTGACAAGGTGGATGGTGAGGTGGCACAGGATATGGCTGCAACAGAACAATCAGTCCCAGATGCCACAAAATACCAGTTCCACATGGTTCTAGATGCAAATCACTCTGCATCAAGAGTCCTGGCATATGCAGTCTCCCTGAGATGGTTTGACTGACAAAGGACCACAATCCTTACCCAAGACACCCAGGTGAAAGCCTTTGACTTTCCCCTTTGAGGGAAATTCCTTATTTGGTGACATAACAGTGGCATGCAAGAAAAGAGTGGATGAGTACAAATCTACTTACAAAACCTCTACTGAAGAAAAGGCCTCCACCTCCTACAAGCCTTATGGAAGGGGAGACGGGGCAGAGGCTATTACCCCAGACCCTACTCCGGCTATTCGTACCAGCCATAGAGAGGGTACTATAGTGGTAGGGGCAGAAGGGGCACAAGGCTTGCTTTGACACCATCCCCTAAGCCACAACAAAAACAAACCCCTGACAGTTTTGCCCATGTTGCCAGCCAGTCATTGCCAGTGGGAGGAAGGCTGACCCACTACTTTTTAGGAATGGAAACAAATCACCATAGACAAACGGGCCCTCAAAGTAGTGTGTCAAGGGATTTCCCAGATTGAGAGGCCAAAAAACTTTCCAGCTCATTCACCAACAGAAAATATTCTGTTAGACCTGAAAGTAAAATTATTGCAAGCAAATGCAGTAGAAAAGGTCCCTCCAGCACAGCAGTGCAAGGGCATCTTTTTAAGATACTTCATAACCCACAAGAAAAATGGTGAATGGCAACCTTTTCTATATTTAAGGTACCGGAACAGATATATCAAGAAAGAAACGTTCAGAATGTTAACACTGGACACAGTAATCCCATCCCAGCAGTTAGGAGATTGATTGGGGTCACTGAATCTGAAGGATGCCTACTTCTACATTCCATTCAGACCCAGCCACAGAAAATGTCTGAGGTTCAGGCTTGGAAACTGGCAGTGCCAGCTCACAGCCTTACCCTTTGGTCTCAACTGAGCACCAAGAGTGTTCAAAAAGTGCTCGCCTGTTGTAGCAGTCCACGTAAGATGACAACGTGTAGTAGTTTCCCCTACCTGGATGACTGGCTAGTCTTAGGGAAAACAAAACAAGAAGCAGTGTGTTCCTTCCAGCTGGTAAGAAACTTTGGAAAACCTGGGGTTCTTAGGAAATCTACTGAAGTCCCAGACAGAACCAGTACAGGTCCTGGACTTCATTGGAGCAGAGCTAGATACCCTAAAGGGAAGGGCATTCCTCCCACAAGAAAGGGTTACAAACCCGATTGCCAGGGCAGAATGATTCGGCCCATGTCAACAGGTGATTTTCTGCAGCTATTAGATTACATGGCTTCAGCCACAGCTGTGGTGCCATGGGCTTTATCTAAATGAGGGACATACAGTACCACCTGAGAGGCTACAGATCCTAAAGGCCAGATACTTTGTCCTACCTAGTGCCAGTCACAAAGAATTTTGTTCAAGCACTGGAATGGTGGAAGGAGGCCGGCCCGCTGATGCAGCAGCAAGGTGACTGCCTGCAATGCCAACATCATGGGTTCGGGAACAGACCCGGGAACTGGAGGACTGGCCTGGCGGAGAAGGATAGAGTGCCTGAGGAGCGGCTCTCCTTCTCGGGAGTGTCCGGCCTGTTGGCGACCTCTTGCGGAGGCCGGGGGAATTGCTGGAAAAGCCGGCACCTGCCTGCGTGGGAGGCAGGACAGATGCTAGCATCATTGCACACCCCACCTCCCAGTGGAACACAGCCACAAAATCTCTGCTCCACCAGCCATGATGCCCTGCTCCGCCACCGCTCCCACTGCCACCAGTGTCTACCGGGGGGTCACACTCCTATGGCCTCACCCTGGGGGATAAGTCAGAGCTCACTTCAGTTAACCATTTGGAGGGGGCACCCGCCCGATGGCCCGCCTGGGGAAGTAAGCCTAGGCGTGGTGGGTCGGCACATGGGGCAGGGGCCAAGCTCCATTAGGGACATTGATAGGGGGACCAGATCCCCCCACCCAAAAAAAAATAACCTCAGGTGGAATGGTAGAAGGAGAAAAGAAACCTCAGAGAGGACATTCCCTTTCTCCAGCAATCACCTACCAAGGTTCTCACAACAGATGATTCACTCCTAGGTTGGGGTGATCACCTAGAGGACCTCTCAATAGGTGGCATCTGTCGCCCACAAGAAACACAGGAGCACATAAATCTCCTCAGTCCAAATGTGGATAGACAATACCACAACCATGTACTATGTAAACAAAGAGGGAAGAACAAAATCCTCAAAACAGCACAGAATTAATGAGGATCTGGTACTTGGCTTATTCCCTGGACATCAGGATTTCTGCACTGCATCTGCCAGGCAGAGAGCATGTGCTGGCAGACGTCCTAAGCAGAATCAGCCAGGGAAAGCACGAGTAGACCTTGAGCCAACAAATGCTGGCCTCAGTTTGAAGAAGGTGGGACACCCTTGAGATAGACCTGTTTACCTCTTGGGAAAAGAATCATCTCCCAAAATTTTTTTTTTTTTTTTTTTCCTATTTTTTCCCCACGCCTCTCGTCGACCATCCACTCTGGTCACGGACCCCTGGAGCCCCGGCCACCGGATATTGCCGTCTCCCCCGGTCATCCCTGGCTTACCCCCCAGAGAGTGGGGCTGCGGTACCGACCCCCTGTATCGGACCGCCGGAACTGTGACTGGTTGGGGAACGTCTGTGGCCAATCAGGGCTTCTGGGCAGGCGTCACCGAGGCGCAAGGCGTGGGATTTTGTTCCTCCCATTTCCTCCCGAGGAGGCGGGCGTGCAATGATGCCAGCATCCGCCCCGCCTCCCTCTCCCTCTCCCCCATTTGAACGTCGGCAGCGTGAGTTCTCCCGGCCTCCGCCAGGAGTCCCCAGCGCTCCAAATGTTGCCCGCACCTTCCCCCCGGAGAAGGAGAGCTGCCCATCGTACGCTCAATCCTTCTCCCCCAGCCGGATCTCCCAAAATTTTGTTGCAGCCCCCCAGTCAGGGGCACAGTCCCAGAGGAGGCTTTAGCCCTGACATAGACAGTGAGGTTTCTGTAGTATACCTTCCCCCTATTTTATCTCATACTGAGGGTAGTCATGAAGCTCAGGAAAAAAACAGAAACAGTGTTTCTGATTGTCCCAGATTTGGTCAGGCAGGTATGGCACTACTCAGTGTTGCTGACCCTGTCCTGCAGGTCCCCAATTAACCTGATGCTGAGGTACAAATTGCTGACTCTATCTCGGGGCAGGATAACTGCCCCAGATTTCAGAAAATTGCACCTGAGGGCATGGTTCTTCAAGAGCTAGAATTTTCTGGTTTGAATCTGTCACAAGAATTGTTAAGTCTTGAAGGTGTCCAGGAAACCAACCACAAGAAAGGCATACTCCTCAAAGTGGAAGAGAGTCTAATACTGGTGCGCCCCAGAAAGATAATGTCAAGGCAAGGCAAATTTTATTTACAGAGGCCCAATCCCTGGGGTTCTGGGTGCCGTACACAAGGAAAAAAAACAGAAAAAATAAGTAACACACCAATGGATAAAACAGTGTTATAGTCCTGAAGGCTGAGGCCCTAAACTCTGAAAGTGCATCTGGCAGCTGTATCAGCTTACATATCAGCAGTCAAGGATAGGTCTTTGGCCTCACAACCTGTTTTTAAAATGTTTTACAAAGTTCTCAATTGTCTGCACTCTGCACCCTCTGTGAGGGAACTGGTCCCTCCCATGGGACTTAAACATTTGTCTCACCCAGCTGATGGAATCTCCCTTTGAGCACAAAGCTACAGCAGACTTAAAATACTGTAGAACTGGTTAATTTCACTCCCATAGTATTTTTGCTGTGTTGGTGGAAAGAGCGAGATCCGCAAACATACTAGTGCAGTGAAAAACTTGTACTGAGTAAGAAAACCATGCGGTTTAGGAACTGCTTGCTTGACTGCTAAATGCTAAGATACCGACATGGATACTGTGCTTGAATTTCATCACTATCCAGAAACTTTATTTGAATATGGCAACACACAAATTCAAATCACACACAGTTAAAATAATAAAAGTGAGAAAACTAAAGGTCTCTTTTTGCACTGAACACTGAATCAATCAATCAAGCAATCACTTTATTTAACCAGGCGAAAACATCATTGAGCAAGCTCATTTTCACAGTGGTCCTGGACACTTGTACAAACAAAAAAAAATTGTAATACAGTACAGTACATATTTACCGGTAAGGTATACTTGACAATAATGCAAACTTTGAACAAGTAGAATCATAAGTCTCCTAGCACTGGCCTGCCATGGTATGGCGATGTGCAATACATATTGGCCCAGACATTCAAACTGTGCCATTTTGTGGCGCAGGCCCCTGTGCCGCTCAAAATAGTTGCGCAGGGTTGTGGCCAGGGCGATATTCAATGGCTAACTCTTGAATATCGCCCACTACACCTATTGTGCATGCATGCAGTGGAACTGCGCCAGTGCAAGTGGTCAGAGTGGAGCATTGAGATGCGGTGGCGCAAGTTCCATTGCGCCATGCACAGCACCTGCGATATTCAAAGGGTGACATACAAATGGGGCCATAATCTATGAAAGGCACGGGGGGGCCATTTGCATCTGATTATGGCCCTATTTGCATGCCATTAGCATGCAGGTGCGCCGATCCCAGACGACTTGCGCCTGGTGCCCTGCCAGGCAGCAGCCGTCGGGGACCGATGCCCCCTGCGGCCCGATCGCGGGCATAATAGTACTCCCCCCCCCCGCAGCCCGATCACGGGCATAATAGTACTCCTCCCCCATTAGCCTGATCGTGGGCATACTAGTAGTGTCCCCACCTCCCAATAGCCCGATGGCGGGCATGACTAAACTCCCAGTAGCCCGATCGCGGGCATCAGACCCCAAAGACCAAGATCCCTGGTGGTCCAGTGGACGCGAGAAGCCAGATTGCGGCGGCATCCTCACCCCCATGTCCGCAATCCCTGGTGATCTAGTGGCCCCCACCCTACCCACCCAGGCCCCAACCCCGCTCCCCGTCAGCGGCGGTGGCAGCACCACCTGCCTGCTGCCCACCGACTGACAGCTCAGTAGAGGCTGCGCCCATTGGTTCAGAGCAAGAGCCAATGGGCATGCAGCCATACCGTCTAAGATCAGTCCAGATATGTGAATGAATGGATTCATTCACTATCTGAACGACTTGTATAATATGGTGCTTCACGCCCATTGGCTCTTGCCACGGAACCAATGGGCTGCAGCCCTACTGAGCCGTCAGTCGGCGGGCGGCGGGTGGCAGTGTGGTGGTGCTGCCGCCCGCCCGGCTGGACGGGTGGGGAGCGGGTGTTGGGGCCCGGGTGGGTGGGTGGGGCCACTAGATCACCAGGATTGCGGACGGGGGTTGAGGATGCCACCACGATCTGGCTTCTCACGGTCCACTGACCACCAGGGATCTTGGACTTTGGGGGTATAACTATGCCTGCAATCGGGCTACTGGGAAAGGAGGAGACGTTTGGTTATGCCCGATGTCGGGCTAATGGGGAGTATAATGTTATGCTCGCGTCGGGCTGCTGCGGGGGGTACACAAGCCCACGATCGGGGCATGGGGGGGCGCCGCCAGGTGCGGCGGGAACAAATCCAGGGCCACCCACAGGTGGCAGCTGCTGTGTTGTGCCCTGCAATGCGGCAGCTCACCTGTGGGTGGCCCTCGACTTGTTCCTTTTTTTCAACTTAACTTTGTGCAGGCGCAGGTAGGGTTGCGCTCAGACAACACTGCACGGCCCGGGCTGAATATCGGGCTGTGCAGTTTATGCATGGTTCTTCCCTCTTCGGTTGCGCATGCCTTCATTATCATTGCGCTGTTGCTCAGCATGATTTGGGGGGCGCAACTGCCTCCTGCTGAATATCGCAGAATGGCGCATTTCGGACTTGCGCAGGCGCAACCCTATTACGCATGGCTCAACTCTTTTGAATATCTGGCCATTATGTTTTACAGAAAAAAAAGAGAGAAGCCCGTCATCCTGGATTCTCTTCAGTGCAATGGTAGCGGATCGGGAGAGGGCAGGCGGGGGGTACAGAAGGGAGAGGATATGGTAAAGAGGGTCAGGGTAAGGTATGCTAGGAGTGTTGGAGGTCCCCTAAACAGCGGATCTTTGATAAGCTTTAGTTCAGGGGTCGATCTTAACATACAGTTACTAGCCCGGGTACTAGTGCAGATTGCCACGGGCTAGTGCAGGAGGAGACTTACTTGTCCGGCTGGGCCAGTGCGTTTTTCTGGTAATGTTGCTGTAGTTCCGTTGCCCGCCTGTGTCTGCTCTGTGGCGTTCACGCACCAAAAAAAAATTGCTCTGCAAAAATAAGTTGCTCTGCTCACACTGTAAGTAGTTTTCAGCCACACAATAACTTTTGCTGCATTTTTTAATAAATTTTTAATGAAAATAAATGTCAATTTATTTTAATTAAAAATTAATTTAAAAAATAATAATACACTGAGCTACCATGTTTCGGTGGGCAGGCTACCCTGACCTAATGAACAGCAGCAATACCAATTTGCGGTCTCGTCTCCCGACTCCTTTAAAAAAAAAAAAAACTCTGCTCCCGATCCTGCCTGAAGCCACAGCTACTGTACATACACTCCTGTTGAGAAAATTACTACTACTAACTAAGGCTGAATTGATACCAACAACTAAAATGAATGTCCACTGCGAGGTACGGCTATCACTTTCTGGTTCTGCCACTGAACCTATCTAGTAGATAATATCTACTGTCCTTGCTCAGACCACCTGCAGTCCATTCCATCTGGTCGTTGCTTTCCCAGTAAACATGCATTTTCCAATATATTTTCCAAACATGCTTTCAAGTTTGATTTCCCTCTTGCATTCCTGTTCACACTTAGAGTAAACAGCCTTCTGCTGTTCCGTTTATGCATTTCATTTATCAAGACAGCCCATTGTTTTAATCGCTAGTATGCTACTAACAATATTTTGGGGAAGGCTCCTAAAGTGTAGACAATAAAGTGCATTGTAAAGTGACCTAATAATGAGCAATACCAATGTGTGGTCTCATCTCCCGATCCTGCCTGAAGCCACAGCTACTGTACATACATACACCCCCTGTTGAGGATCGCCTCTGCTCTGCTTCTCTTCCCATACTGTGATAAAATCATGTATGAAAATGAACCTGCAATTTTGTACCGTACTGGCCATAGTGTAACAGATAGATAGGAGGAGTGAGAATGCGAGATTGTGCCCCCCCCTCGGACGGCAGAGAGGAGCTAAGAAAAAATATTAAATTTATGACAGTTTTTTTCAGGAACTTTTCAGGAGGATGCATGTAAAATATGTGCTGCCGTCTAATGATATATTGCCTCTCGGAATCCAGAAATACAAGCTGGAGGGTGAGCTGGAATGTCTGACTGCGGCTTGCAGTACAGAACATCAGTGGAATATATTTATATAAAATATGTGCAGCCAGCTGAGGGATCGCATGAATGAATATTATTGCCCATTGTCCTGGAATCCTGGAAATACAAGTTGGAGGGTGAGCGGGAATGACTGCTGCTTACAGACAGTCCAGTGCACTCTCTGTAAGCTGCGGCCATTCCTGCTCACTCACCAACTTGTGTTTCCAGGATTCCAAGTCATGGGGCAATATTCATTCCTGTGATCCACCATTCTGTTGGCACATATTGTATTAGATATACTGTAATATACACACACACACACACACACACGTTCTGTTCTGCAAGTCGCGATCATTCCCACTCACCCTCCTACTTGTATTTCCAGATTCCCTGTCCTCTGTAATGTGAGCCCTCAGCCGGCGGCACATATTTTATGTTATATACACACACAATATATGACCAGCTGAGCTGGAGACTGGAAAAATGCTGGAGCCTGGAACAGGCAACACAAATTCACACAGGCATTTTTGATGCCCGTGGCTGAAGCACTGTTGAAAATGCACTGCAGGAGTGCTGCTGGATGTGTACATTTTTTTGGGCACTCTCCATCCAGCAGTATGCATATTGGGGCACCTGTCCTACACTCAGACTGAGCTTATACTGAGCCATGAAGCTGCGGAAGAATTGAGACCCACACGGTGTGTTTTTTTTTGGCAGCTATTTAAATGAAATTTAAAAAAAGCACAATAGTGACCCGTTCAGCTGCTCAGGGACAGGGAACCATCAGGTACTAAACCAAAGCATTGGAACCCAAATGCAAATACAATTAATAAGCCAAAACAAAAGCCAAATAAAATAAGTTAGGCAAGAAACAACAGCAGCACTCCAAAAACGAAAGAGATAAAATACTTGCAAAAATGAGGCCATCCCTTTTCAAATGAAAGCGCGCCTGCAGCAGCTGCTTTTCCAATTTTTCTCCAGTTTTAGAAAAATGATCAAGGACAAACTCTGCTATATGCCCAGCAAAAGCAGAAAAGCTCCATCTCGCCCTTTCACTTCTGGCTTCATTCAAGAGGGTGGCTTAGAAAAACAGCCAATAGACGTCCTGGAACAGAATAATGAACAATGGTAAACCCAGCTGCTGTAAGGATTTTGATTGGCCACTAATTAAGGTCCAATCATATCTTTCCGCTAGCGATCAACGATCGGTGGGAAAGTCAAAGAAAGAAAGCTCCCTTTAGTTTCTGCCCTATAAATGAGGGAACCCCCAGCCTATCTTTCTGCCCTCTAGTGACTGGTGGAGTGAGGAGAGAGACTGCAATCAAGAGAAACCTGACTTGACCTGCTGAACCTGAACTTGAAAAGATCCAGACCTACCACCAGGGGGGACGGCTGCTACAGGACCCTCCAGCCCAGAGAACCAGAGCCTCGGTCAAAAAATCTACAGCAAGAGACCTGCTGCAACATAGGAGCCTGTGACTGCCTGCTGCATCGTAACTCCAGTTCTGCACTTAGCCACTGTGGTAAGCTGAGAAACTTTTTTTTAATTTCTTCAGGCTGGCAATGAGTGGACACAAAGAAACTTTATTTAGTAGACAGTGTGGCATTTTTATATATATTACCTACATATTGTACCTCTCAGGTATCCCTGATTTTGCCTCAAAATGTTCCTTAGTGACTCCTGAAATTTGTATTTCCATGACTGAATAATGGGGATTATGAGCACAAAATAAGACAGACTATAATGTTACAGACCTGTTGTTATTCAGAAAATTCATTTTACACCAAGCCCCTTATTCTGCCAGCTTTCTGAGTGGATAGCATTAATTTTGTGTCCAAGATTGTGCTCCTACCTTTGTCCCGGATTTTTTTAAACCTTGTCCCTGTGAGGCAGGAGGTTGAGAGGTCTAATTATTTATTTTGTGCCTGGTCAGCACAACTACAATTTTCGAAAGGCAAGCATATTGTAATACATTTATTCTGGCTTACAGTGCACCGAAAATGCATGTAGTATGGGTTGCATTTTTATTTCTTCATATTTGCTTTTTTCAAAATTCCATGGTTAGCTGCTGTATCTTCCTGTATGTGCTGTCAGTGGAAATACAGCTACATTTGAGTAATAATAACATATTTATTCTGGCTGATGGTGTGAGACAATTGTATTTAGTAGATGTGTGATTTGCTTTATTTCTTAATTCTGCTTTTTTTCCACATCCCTTGGTTAGCTGTACACTCGTGTATGTGCTCTAGTTAGTAGTCTCAGGTGAAGCACAGTTGACATTTGGAAAAGCAAGATTTAGTAATAATAAAATAATATTCTGGCTGATGGTGTGAAACAATTGTATTTTGTAGATGTATGATTTGCTTTATTTCTTAATTCTGCCTTTTTTCTCATTCCATTGATAGCTGTACATTCTTGTCTGTGCACAGCTGCATTTTGGAAAAACAAGAAAAAGTACGGTAATAATATATTTATACTGGCTGACAGTGTGAAACAACTATATTTTTGTAGATGGAGTAAAATAGATGTATGGCTTGCTTTAAGTTTATTTCTTTATTTAGCCCCCCCACACACACACACATATTCCTCTATGGTATACATTGTTGTATGTGTTCTCTGAGAGAAGTGATAAATGGCAAGTTAAGAAGATAATCTGGAAGACAAAGATGTGATGATGGGAATGACAAGGCATAATGGCCCAGAATTAGCTAGAGATGTCCCCAGGTGTGGACTAATTAACGAGGTCCAGTGAAAAGGCTGAAAGGTGACAAATGTGGTGGAGGAGAGAAAGAGAGATGGAGACATCTGTGGAAAATGAAAATAGATGTGCACAGAATACAGACTGTAAAGGGTAAACAAGGGTTGGGGGGAGCGAAAGATGTTTTTGTTAGTAAAAAATAGGTCTATCATTTATTTCTTGGGAGGAAGTGTAGACTGTAGGTTAACTAAGATCTGCAGCTTATCCACTAGGTAGGGAAATGGGCAGATTAGGTGGGCCAAGCAGTCCTTATCTGCCATCAAATTCTCTGTTTGTATGTAATGTTTTTTCCATGTTCCATGGCTAGCTGCACATTCTTGCATGTGCTCAAGGTCAAAACAGCTGCAGTTTTGAAAGGCAGCAAGGCTAACTATGGCTGGCTGCTGCTTAGTTATTGACAGTGTTATATACGGACAGTGTATACTATTTTATCATTTTCTGCTGCTTAGCTTGCCATTTATTATTTTATGCTGAAAAATTAAGAAGATTCCTTCTTTCCTTGTTTACTGGTTAGGAATGTGGCCAGGACTTCAGAACAAAGCAAGGCTGCTGTGTACTATTTATTTGTATAGCAGTTTATTTATTGGTTTAAAAGTGTCTCTCTCTATCCATGATTTCGGTATCTGCTGTATTTTATGATGCTTTCACAGTTACACAAGGGGGTGGGGGGTCCCCCAAATTCATCCTGACCTTTTTAATTTTTGTGTACATTTTTTTCATTAGAACTTGGAAAATCAAGTATTTGGGCACTGGCCAGGGTGGAAGGAAAAAAAAAAAAACAGGTTTGACAACACAGATTTATTAAACTATAAAGCCGCACGTCAATCAAAACTCTTAAAATGTGGAAATACATGACATAAGTAAATAATCCAGCTGAAATTAAAAGGAAGCATGTGGAGGAAGAAAAAATAGTAAAAGATTACGAGTACAGGAAAACAAAGCGAAACCATCGGTTCCAGAACTGCTGGCTTGAAAAATATGACTGGTTGCGGTATTATGGTGACAAAGACCTGATGTTCTGCCATTTGTGTCGTAAACACGAAATACAGATGGGTAAGGCGGGCAATAAAAACCATTTTCATTTTGGTATGGATAACTTCCGGCTTGGCTCTGTCTCTTCACATAATGTAAGTGAAGCGCATGCCAGAGCAAATGAAAAGGAGGCTGCCAGCACTGCTATGCCAGGGACAAACAACACAGAGCAAATGCTGAAGAGCATGAACGAAGCAACATTAAATCGTCTTGATAAACTGTTCCGCACGTGCCATGCAATAGCCAAGAATGGACGCCCTTTCACTGACTTTGTATGGATGTGCAACCTGTATGACATGAAGGGACTAGACATTGGTTCAGCCTATCACAATAAGAAGTCTGCCCATAACTTTATCCACTACATAGCTGAAGTTGAACAAGAGGTGCTACGAAAAAAAATAATGGGAACAAAGTTCCTTTCCATTATCAGCGATGGAACCACCGACTCTTCCATCACAGAGGCAGAGATTGTATACGCATGGTTTGCAGTTAAAGGAACAGTGCAGAATCAGTTGATAGGTGTCCAGAATGTTGGCAGGACAGATGCACCATCGATAAAAAACGCTATTCAGAAAGTGATCGAAATCAATCTAAAGATGTCCACGAAAGAATGGTCAAAGAAGCTGGTAGGGTTTGGAAGTGATGGAGCTGCTGTGATGGTTGGCAAAAACAATGGCGTAACTTCCCTCCTAAAAATCATACAGCCCTGTGTGCAATCTGCTGGAGCTGGTGTATAAGAGTGCACTGAAAAACATTCCACAGTTTAACAAATTAGCTGGTCTGCTATCGACACTCTTTTGTTTTTATCATAACTCCCCTCTTAACAGAAGTCAACTTAAAAAATGCCTATGAAATGCTAGGGATGCGTCCTCTGATGCCCATAAGATCTGGAGGTACACGATGGGTTCCGCATATGCAAACTGCCCTGCAAACACTGCTGAAAGGGTATCCTGCCATAGTGATGCATATGACCCAGGTAAGCATAAGAATAATGCACTTCAGTTATTTTAATGCAAAGAAGGAAAACATGTTAACGTGGGGTCTATTTTGTTAATTTCTTTTTTTTCCAGATGCAGCAACGCCAGATCGGTGCATCTCCAGAGCAGATAAATAAAGCAATTGGAATTCTAAAGATTCTGAAGCAAGCAGCTGCAATGAAGTTTGCACATTTCCTGCTGGATATCAGTGTTCTCGTCATCCTGTACCGTGTTGCCCAGAAACGCAGTTCAACTGTTGCTGATGTATCTGCCACCATGCAGTCAACCCTGGCTACAATAAACTCCTATCACACAAGGTGGGTGATTTCCCCCTGAGTATCTCTTTTAATAGGGTCCTGTGTAGTCACAGACCATACTTATGTTATGCTGCAATTACTGTGATATTTACTTAATGTTTATTATATAGATAGTGTGTTTTTATTGTACGGCACCCAGAGCCTTCGGCATTGGTGCCTGAAAAAATAAAACTTGCCTTGCCATGCCTAACCAGCGTAGCTAATGGTAAAATAAAATATGCCTAATGTTTCTGTTTAATGAGGGATTCTTTGCTCTTTCTTTTTCTTTAGAAAAGGTCCAACGGACCAGCAGGTGGAGGATACAGAAGAAATACATGGCTACCTGCTTTCTGGAAACCCAGACATCACAGCTGTCTGTGTGAAAGTCCTAAAATATCTAGAGGAGAGTCTGCAGGACCATTTTGTGGATGCAAGCCCACAGCTATTGAGAGCAACTGCTGTTGCCAGTTTTCCACTGTGGCCAGACAAGAGCAACCACATAGGTAAACAGTTCTAGATTCTCAAATTTTATACTGTGAAATAATGGGTATTGCTCTGAACTGTGCATAAAGCATGTCTGAGGCACTCATTAATGCAAATATTGTTTTTGTCTACATTTCAGAATTTGGTGAGAAGGAGGTGACCTTGCTTATGGACCAGTGCTAGAAGCTGCTCATGTGAACGTGGATGAGGTTGAAACAGAGTGGACAATGGTCAAATCAGAGTTGTATGACAGGTATGCCAATGCATTTGGAATCCTTTATCATTAATAAAATGGTAATCCAGAAAGGAGGAAGGTGGGTTCTTGCTTCCACTGAGTGTTATACTGTCTTGATGCCAATAATTATGTTTCAGAAGTTTATTGACCTTTCTGTTGTTTTTGCTTCTAGGTTTGAGCATATTCATGAGCTGACATGGGAGAAGGTGAATGCAGCATATTAGCAAAATACCCCAATTTCCTTGCCCTTATGAATCTGTTATTGACATAGCCAGCAAGCTCTGCAGAGGCTGAGAGGGGATTCAGTCAAATGAAGATCACCAAATCCCAGCTACGCACCAAGCTGCGATCAGATACATTGACAGACTTGATGGTGATCCAAATGAACTCACCAGATATCGATAAGTTCCAGCCCCAGGATGCCATCAATTTATGGAATATCAGCTCCGTGAGAAGTAGGAGGCCACAGACTGGCCATGTCTTGTCATGGCCTGATGCAGAAGAGGTCTCTTCTGAAGAGTCAGACCCAAGTGACTGTTAAAGGGATAGGAGTGTGCTTGAGAGTGAGCCAGACTCCCCTGACACCACACAGCCCAGCAATATTTAAGGATTTTGGACATAAGACACTGACTAGACAGTGATATTTACTGAATAATTTAATTTCATAAACAAAGCTCATTTCTGATTTACATTTACAATAAATTAAGACACATGCTTGATACATTCCATCGTTATTTGTCTTTTCTTTTACAAACCACTGTCGGCCATATTGACTGCGGGCTAGTGCAAACTTCTGCAGTCTAGTGCAATCTCTGGCTCACTAGCCTGGCTGGCTAGTGCAAAAAAAAGTTAAGTTTGACCCCTGCTTTAGTTGTAGCAATTGATAATAAGGCTAGGTGCTAAAAAGCTCAGTGTTGTCTAAAACAGTTGCATGTTTCCTTCAGAGAAATGGCCAGCAAGTTTTTGAATGTGAAAAGGCCTGGCAACGAGGATAATTTTAGTGAGCTTTGCATAGTATTTCAGAGCAAAGGTAGTGAAAAATTGATTGCAGCTGAACCATATGATGCTTTTACTCTAGGAATCTTAAAACAGATCAAGGAGAAACGTCTCAGGCCATAGGAGCCCTTGGCACGTTGGAATAGACTCGAAATGTATGTAGGAAGATTACTGGTGAGCGCTCTATAGATCCAGAATATGGCATTTCTTTTCCTCCTGGTTGAGAGTGATGTCCACCCCAATTTCTGGTATAGTAGGCAATGATGAGTACGCAGGGGTAGATCAAGGACAAATCTTAGGGCTCGATGGTATAGAGTGTCTAGTTTATTAAGTGCCATTAAGGGACAGTGAATGTAAAGGAAGTCAGCATAGTCCAGTATAGGTAGGAATGTAGACTGTACTAGTCTTTTTCTAGCTTCTATGGTAAGCAGATGTTTAATCTGATAAAATAGGCCTAACCGTTGTCTTAATTTCTTTGAGACTTCATTCAGGTGGCACAGGAAGTTGAGTTTATTATCTAGCCAGAATCCTAGATATTTAAAGGTTTCAACTGTCTCGAGGGGTTCATCAAGGAGCATTAGAATCTAGGGAATATGTGTTGATCTGTGACCTGATTTTGGTGAGAGGATCATGGCTTTTGTCTTTTTGGCGTTTAGGAGGAGCTTGTGTTTGATGAGATTATGTTGGAGGGTAATACAGTCTTGCTGTAAGTTTTCTTGTGCCAAGTCCAAGGAGGAATTTGTGGTACATAGTACAGTGTCATCTGCAAATAAATGAGTACTGGCTGAGCGCAAGTGAGTGTCCAGATTATTGATGTAGATTGCAAATAGGATTGGGCCTAGTATGGACCCTTGAGGGACGCCTCTTAGAAGAGTTTTTTGTGGAGACAGATCACCTGTAGTTTTGACTTGTTGTAGCCTGTTGGTAAGGTAATTTTCAAACCATTTGATTGACGGATTATCAAGTCCGATATTGCTTAGTGTTGAAAGCAAGATGTTGTGGTCCACAGTGTCAAAAGCCTTACTAAGGTCGAGAAAGAGGGCAAACACATGCTTTTTAGAATCCAGGGCAATTTGCCATACTGTGGTAACCTTTGCAAGGACAGATACAGTGCTGTGCTTTACTCTAAAGCCTGATTGTGCAGGGTTTAGTAAGTCATTCGAATCCAGGTAATCCCTAATTTGAGCATTAACAATTTTTTCAAGTAATTTTGACAGCACAGGTAGAATAGATATGGGCCGGTAATTATTCATATCACTCGGGTCCCCCAACTTGAATAGCGGTAGAATGTGGGCAGTTTTCCATGTCGATGGAAGTTCTCCAAGTTTCAGTGAGGTGTTGTATAAGTGGGTAATGGGGGCGGTCAAGTATGAATGGCCAAACTTTAGGAAATAAGGATCAATATTGTCTGCACCTGCACTTTTTTTGATGTCCAGGGATAGTAGCAGGTCCTCAACTTGTTTGAATGTAACTGTATGGAAACTAAAAGTGGTGAAATTGGGTAGGCTAGTATTAGAATGAGCATTAGGGTCGGCAGCAGAGTCACCTGGTAGGTTAATTTTGCTGATAGGTGAGGTATCAAACGCTAGCCCTGCTGTGGCAAAGTGTTCATTAAACTGCTCAAGGATGTCGACTCTGCTTGTGTAGGTGTATCCAGCGGACATAATTTTGGATGGAAGAGACGTGTCAGCATGGTAACCTTCGACTTCTCTGAGAATATTCCAGGATTTTGGCAGAGTTGTTTTTGTTGGCTTCTAGTTCTGTTTGGAAATAACTAGCTTTTTCAGATCTAGTGAGTTTGGTGCAGGCATTTCTGGAGGTGCGAAATGCTAACCAGTCTGCCTCTAGGTGAGTTTTCCTCACTCTTTTCCACCAGTAGTCCCTGTCCTTGAGCGTTTTTTTCAGAATGGGAGAGAACCACCCAGGGGGACTTTTTTTGATCTAATTAGTTTTAGCGGGGCATGTTTGTCGATTATTCCCAATAAAAGGCTATGGAAAATATTAAATGCCTCGCTAACGGAGGTGGCAAGGTAAAAGTTCTGTCATCTAATGTTACTTAGGTCTTTCAGGAATTCCTTCTGGGAAAATCTTTTCATGCTTCTTTTCAACTTAAATGAGGCAGCCGATTTTAATTGCAAGGGATGTCTAATACAGGCTGTGGCACAGTGATCACTTATATCACTGAAGAACACTCCTGCATGAGATATGTTATGTGGTTTGTTTACTAGCATGAAGTCCAAAAGGGAGCTGCGCTCAGGATATTTTTTATTCGGTCTGGTGTTTGCAGGGTGTCATTTGTACCAGTCCAACTGTGTCACAAAGATCCTTAAGTTTCCTGGAACTGTCATCATTCCAGTTCAGATTGAGATCCCCAAGGAGGATGCACTCCATGTTAGCTGAAACAGCTAGGTTTTGGATATGCGGTAATAGAGCTATACCACCAGATGGGGGTCGGTAACAAGCTACAATAAGGAGTGACTTTTCATTGGTAAAGGATAGTTTTAGTGCCAAGCATTCAAACTCTTTAGGTTTTGAAGTACAGTCAACAACCGTGACTATGAATTTGCTCTTAACAAATATTATGATCCCTCCTCCTCTAGTTGGCCTATCACATCGGTAGGTATTGTATCCCAGAATGTTGATGGATTTATCTGGGGTCGAGGGCGTAAGCCAGGATTCATTTATCATGAAGAAATCAGGTGTTGCATGTAGTGCCCAGGTTTGTATTTGATCCAGTTTCTTAAGTAAACTGCAAGCATTGACATGAAGGAAGCTAAGACCTTTGTATTGAGGAAGGTCCGCAGTGGTGTCCAGGAGGGTGGGTGGACCTGGGTTTAGTTCTACGTTTCCTGAGCCGAGTAGGAGAAGTAGCAGTAATTTTTTAAGATGCTGTCTTAGTCTGCTAAGTAGTTTTTTGTTGCTTCATCTCGTGTAGGTTGTTTTAGTGGTGGTTAGCGTTTGGACATTGCCATTAATTGATATAGATAGTGCATAGATAGTTACTAAAGCCGACGCCCTTTTGGGGCACACATGTAGGGACTGTTGTCATAGACTGTTGTGAGGAAGGGCATGACCATATGGAAAACGTCCTTCTTCTGGGTTGCCATAAATTAACAGTAAGGGGCGAATCCTGGTGTTTGACACAGGTAATATTTTGGCTTTGGTGTGGGATAGAGACTGGCATTTTGAGTAAAGCCAAGATTAGTAGTGTAAGGCAAAAACGTAGGAGAGCATCTAAAGGAGGCATTTTTATATTAAGATTGCCTCCCATTACTGGGATATTGCACCAAGTTGATAAGACTCTTTTGTGTCACTTCTTTAAGTGGGCAGAGCTGTCTAGAGATTATAAGCAGGATGGCAGGTGTGGTAAAATCTGAGATGTCCAATCAGCTAATAGGGGGCTGGTCTAGCTCTTATGGAAAGAACATTTAATAGAGACCGGGGCCGGGGTCAGGGGGTGGTGTGGGACAAAAAATCACACTGCTATTTCAGACGAGCGAGTGAGAGTGCCAGAAAAAGCCGCCATAGCAGAGAGTCAAAATTAGCCAATAGCAGGCAGGGCCGTAGGGGCAGCAGCCAATCACTGGCTATCCCGTAGGGTCTGGGTCCAATCATAGCTCCCAAATGTTCCCGAGGTTAGTAATCGGCTTACCCAGGCTGCAGGGCTCCTCAGTGGGCAGATGGAATGCATACAGCTAGCTGGCTACTCTAGCCGCGGTCACAGGGCTCAAGTCGGCAGCCCAATCAGGGGCTCTCAAGCTAGAGGAATGAACGAAGTTACAGGGGTTAGGTATAGGAGGAAGGGACAAAGAACATTAACAAGTAGAATACTTAAATCGGGTGGCGGGGGTGTGAGTTAAAAGATGAGGAGCTACACAAAGGCCAGGAAAGAAGGGGGGGGGGGATAGACAGGGCAGACGGCACTGTACTTTATATCGGCGCCATTGCCCACTTCAGTGTTCCAAATGGATTTAGAGCAAAAGACAGAGAGAGGGGGAGGGAGGAAAGCAAGTTATCTAGTTGAGGTTTCTTTTTAAGCAAAGTATAGCACAATTACAAATTCTCACATACAGGCTTTCAGATCGCAGTAAAACTCAACTAAAAAACAGTGTTGCAGTACAAAGACATCAGATTTTAACCTTCCAATATTACATTTCATTAGAAAAATCACACCGCTCTTTCAGACGAGCGAGTGAGAGTGCCGGAAAAAGCCGCCGAAGCGGAGAGTCAAAATTAGCCAGTAGCAGGCAGGGCTGTAGGGGCAGCAGTCAGTCACTGGCTATCCCGTAGGGTCTGGGTCCAATCAAAGCTCCCAAATGTTCCCGAGGTTAGTGATCGGCTTACCCAGGCTGCAGGGCTCCTCAGTGGCCAGATGGAGTGCGTACGGCCGGCTGGCTTCTCCAGCCACGGCCGCAGGGTGCAAGTCGGCAGCCCAGTGAGGGGCTCTCAAGCCAGGCTGCAGGGCTCCTCAGCGGGCAGATGGAGTGCGTACGGCCAGCTGGCTTCTCCAGCCGCGGCTGTAGGGCTCAAGTCAGCAGCCCGATCAGGGTCTCTCAAGCTGAATGCTAACCTCAGCAAACAACAACACAAAACAGTGTCTATATCTTGAAACAAAAGTAGCCCACTTTACCGTTTCAGGGAGTTTATGTGAGTTTCCAGTATTCCAGCTTGCCTAAATCCATTATTACTATCTTCACTTCTCAGTTTTAGCTGGTTAAAGGAGATCTCCAGCTAGAATGCATGTTTTGTTTTTAGGCTTATCAGTCCGAGGTCCTCTGCAACATTAGCAGAAGGTGTTCATGATCTGCTTGTGAATTTTGTTGGCGTACCACTCCATGAATTGATTTTTCATAAAGTCTTTTAAGATTTTATTGTAAGGTCCAGTGGTTGCAAGAGATCAACGCATGCAGCAGGGACAAAATGCCTGTAAAGTCTGTATCTAACAGCTGAAACTGTGGCATATTCATAGCTTGTTTTATCCATTACTCACTGTGTGCACAACTTGAGGCCCACTGCATGGTTGTGGCATTTTCTGGTGTCTCTCAGGGCTCCATTGTTTCTGCTCTCCAGCCCTCTGCTAGCACTTCCACCTCGTGCAGGTGCAGTAGTCCCCGTGCATGCACAGTACAGCCCTTTAGTTGTGCGGGAAATTTCCGCTGCATACTAATCATAATTCCTTTGTTCCTCCACCTATTTTAGGCCCTCAGGGCCCCCATCCCCAGCACAGCTCACATCATCTTCACCCCCACGGACCTAGGGGGACAGCGTGGAGCCTCCTCCTTGCAGCCTGTTTGCTGGGGGTGTTAGACCCCGCCACCCAAGGATGTCCCTTAATTTATGGACCTTCCCTGTCATGTGACTTCCTGTTCTGTCAGAACCTAACACCCTGTTTTCCCATTTGCAGGTTATACTGAGCCGCCATTAGAGGTCACTGCCTCTAAACACACTTATCCTTCAGTTCCTGTTTACACCCAATCCTTTGCTCTACTCCTGTCCTCCCTCACCTTCCTTACTCACTCCTTTCCACTCTAGTGCTTGCTCTCCAGCGCATTCTACTCCCTTGGCTCCACTCCTCTCCTCCTGCCCTCATCCTCTACCTCGCCCCGACCCCACCCACCTAACTGCTCACTCCCCTGCAAATACCCCTCTGACCTCTAGGAGTTGCCAGTGCACACCCATTTTTCCCTCTGCCCTCCCCACTTTACCCCCTTTTCTTCTGCCACCGCACACCTTTTCTCCCACTGGAACCTATGCCCCCCCCGCCTGGGATATGAACCTTGCACCTTTGGCACCATAGTCAGTGGCCCTAACACAGAGCCATCGGTGCAGGCCTACTGCTGACCATTCTTTTCACCCCTTTCTAGTATTCCATCCCATTTCTACCTTAGTCCAACATGGTGAGCCTCACCATCGCTGGCCACAGTGGCCCTTTCCAAACATTAATAATCCTCCTCCTATGCATCCTTGCCAAGCATGCCCCAACTAGTGTGACCCTCCCCCCACCCTACCCACACCACTGCCTTACCCTGTCCCACTTGCATACCCCCACCCTTACTCAGCCCCTCCAGATCATCCCCAGCCAGCACATCTTCCCTGCCCCATCCCTATCCCTCACAACCACACTCCTCCTTCTCACCCTCCCTGTGCTCCTCCTCCCCATCCCTACCTCCTCCCTGCACTCTCTGCCTACAGCTTCTGCCCCTGTCACCACATGCGATACCTTGCTCTTATCAGAGTGATATCACTCCATCTCATGTTGTCCGGCAACGTCCATCTGAACCCTGGACCCACACCTGTTAACACCAGCCCACCCCAGCTACCCCCTCGCTATGTTTTGCATCCATGAACATAAGCAACCTCCTAAAGAAATTCACACTACTCCAGGGATAGATTGGCCAGCACCAACCTGACATGCTGACTGTAGTGGAAACGTGGCTGACCAGGACCACCCCTGACTCTGCAATTGCGCTCCTGGGCTACTCCCTCTTCAGGGAGGATCGTAGCACCAAACGTGGTGGAGGTTGCACCATATACTTACAGGACTCACTACTTGGGCATGCCTCCCACCCCCAACTCTCTCACTGCTCCCAAGCTATCTCTCTCAAACTTATTCCTGACCCCTCCAGGGCCCCTTTATTTCTCACGGTGGCCTTATACCGCCAAGGCTCCAGATTCCTGCCTTTCAGTCCCTCCTCAACTATATCACTACACTACTGCCCAAAGTGGAACATGTCATTCTGGGAGACCTTAATATAAACTGGAACTTTGGCACGGCTGCTCAGGCTAGGGATGCCGCTGCTGCCCTAGATCTCACCTGACTCATCAACCAGCCCACTAGAACCAACCCAGTCTCAGGAACCTCTACCTTACTAGACATCTTTCTCTCCAACAAGCCCCATAAGATCTCCAGTACTACTGTGCTACCCGATGTGCTTAGTGACCACTCTCCCATCATTTTCTACTGGTCCTGCAAAATGTCTAAACCACCTCCCAAACTGGTCACCAGACATTGCCTATTATCTGATAAACTTGGTCAACTAAAGGAGATCCTGTTTTCATGGAATTGGTCACCCATCGAGGTTGCACCAGATATTGACTCTGCCCTAGCCTGCTTTGTTAAGTCCTTTAACAATGCCTGTGATATTTTGGCCCCCCTCACTACAACAGCTGTCCGTGACCGTGGCTTCCCTTGTATTACACCCTTATTGCTTAGCCTGGTGCGCAACAGGGATAACCTCTGGTACAGGGCACCGGACTCAGGCAAAACCACTGACAGGCAAGTCTACCGTGCAGCCAGAAATAAGTGTACACGGACTATCCACAAAGCCAAGGCTGAATACTTCTGGTCAAACTCGTCTCATCCTGGGGCTTGTCTCACAATTTCTGGGACAATATCAAGGAACTCAGTGGTAAAGCAGTGTCTCCCCACAACTTAATATCAGCGGAACCCAGATCACTGACCAGACGGACATTGCTGACTGCCTAAATAATGCTTTCATAGATCCCAGCTCTGTACTCCCGTCAAACTTCTTTGACTCTGACCCCACTCCCCCATTTAGACCCGTCCCACACCCCCCTTCTACTTTAAGGCCCTCTCTCTGCATAAGGCCAAACCATATCTCCTCAGCGCCCTTAAGGGCTCTTGCCACAGCAGTGACTTACTGGATACTAAACTACTCAAAAGAGTCCTCGACTCTGTTCTTACCCCCCTAACTAACCTCCTAAATCGCTCTCTTTACCTCAGCTAATCCCCCCTTACCTGGAAAAATCCAGTGATTACCCCCATCCACAAAAGTGGTGACCAAACCCAATCTGGAAACTTTCGTCCAATCTCTGTCCGTCCATTAATATCCAAAGCACTGGAAAAAATAGTGGCAGACCAGCTCACAGAGTACCTGTCTACCCATAACCTCCTCTGCCATGAAAAGCATGGGTTTCATCGCAGCCACACTACCACCTCAGCCCTCACTGTGTTTTCTAACTTTCTCCACTCTGTACTAGAGAAAGGGCACATTGCTGGCACAGTTTTCATTGACCTGTCGAAAGCTTTTGACACTGTCAACCACCCCATGCTCTTCTCCTCCCTGCAACCCTTTGGTCTCTCACAGGGGTTCCTGGACTGGTTCTCCAGTTATCTCTCTGCCCGTACCCAGTGTGTCAAGATAGGCAACACCATTTCCAGTGCACACCTGGTCCGCTCGGGGGTTCCCCAAGGCTCTGTCCTGGGACCCCTACTGTGTAGTCTCTTTTTAAACACTCTCCCATTTGCCTGTGAGGGCCCCTCCTTCTCTATGCCGATGATGCTGTTCTGTTTGTCTCACACCCTGATCCCACCTATCTCCAAAACACGCTCCAACTCTCCTTCAGCCAAGCAGAAAGTTGGTTCTCTGAGCACAAACTTGTCCTGAACCTAAAAAAGACAGTCAGTGCTCTTTGCCCATAACCAAAACAAACACAAAAACTTCCATCTCCATGTCATAGCCAAAAACCTCCTCTCAGTAGAGCAAGCAACTTCCTTTAAGTATTTCGGTGTCACTTTTGACACATCTGTTTCTTTCCACAACAACATAAGCACTCTTTGCACAGCCATCAACTCCCGTATAGGTCTTCTTTACCGCCACAGGGACTGCCTTCCTGCTGATGCATTACGCCTGGCCATCACATCCTCAGTACTGTCACTAGTAGACTATGGTCTGTTAATCTTTAGTGCTGCTGACAATACAGCCCTGCATAAAATCAAGATGCCACTCAATAAAGTCTGTTGTCTTTTAACTGGCTCAACTCCCCTCACCCGCTCCTGTACACTGTACTCTTTAGCAAACATCTTCAGCTTTGATGAGAGACTTACCTACCAGTTCTGCCTCTTGGCCAAGAAGATTGTTGCAGGTATGGCCCTTCCAGGCCTCTCCTCCATCATCTGCCACTCTGCCCCACCCTTTAAACCTGCAGCTCCTCTCACACCACCCTATAAGTCCCTATGGTCAGGACCTCCCTAGCGCAGAGGTCTTTCCCCTACCGCACACCCACTTGGAATAACTCACTTCCAGTCCCTGTCACCACTGAGCAAAGACTTGGGTCTTTTAAATCAGCTCTTAAAAACTAACTCCTCAACACTCGTTGCTGTAACTGCCCCAACCATGCGCTTCCCTAGCCCTGCCCCCTCTCCCTCCTGTTAGCCACCACCTTGTAATAGTGGTCTTGTACAACTTATATAATTTATATTATTTCCCCCAGTACAGTTACCTTGTATATTACATACCGCCACTGTATATTGTTTTCCCTCCTCTTGGATTGTACTGAATGTATTGCTATGTATATGAATGTATTGTTAAATGACTGTTGGTACTCATGTTCATTCCTACCCCTAACTCCTGTCCATTTCTCCATTTAGCTGCCTCTTTGTATAGGCCACACTGTAATGCCCTCTCCCTCTCTGTAGATAACTTGTACAATCCTCACCCATGTGTACTACTTATAATTTACTGTCATTTGCTACACCTTGTTTGCTTTGCACCATAGCCATATATTGTATTGACCTGTATGTATTATTTCCTGTATCTTGCTGATGTGGAGCCTTTGACTCAGAGGGTTGTAATTCCAATATCTGAAATAAATAAAAATAAATAAATAAATGGGGATGATACGCAGCTCCTCAAGTTTTTTGAGTGCTGTCTGTGTTGAATAAGCTCAAAAAAGGTTCATGATGAGGAGGGAATACTGCTCATTGGGGAGCCACCACCTGAATAGACACACCGGTAGTGTGGCTGAGAGTCTGATGGGTCAGGTTCGAAACTACCACCAGGTCTGTGTCCCTCTCTCGCTTCTTTGCTTTGGGACGTGTCAGCCATTGGTGCAGTGACATTTAACAGTCTGTTTTAGAGTACTTCCACTAGTGCAAAGAAAACCAAAACAAGACTGAAAGATCTGACACTACCAGGATTGCATTAAATAGGCTGTCAGCTGTCAGTATCACATCAGCTGATCCTCACCGTGCGCATTTTTAAATGGCACTCAGTTTGACGATTGATGAGATCCACAAATTAAGTAAACACTAAGTTTAACTGTTCTACCATATGCCAACTGGAAAACAGTTTTCCTAGCAACCATGACATCTGCCAGGAGGGTAGGTGAACTGCAAGCCCCTTGTAGAAATCCAAACTACATAATATTCCACAGAAATAATGTAGTCCTCAATACCAAAAGGAAATTTCTACCTAAAGTGGTTGCAGAATTTCACCTGAGTCAGTAACTGATCATTCCTGTGCTTTTTCCTGAACACGCCAGAGCAGGTGAGCAAAATCTGTCTTTCTTGATGTAAAAAGGACACTAGGCTGCTACAAAGACTGGAAAAGGGATATCAGGTCTGATAGCACATACCTTTCAAACAACATGAAGTCTTGCTGTATTCTGACATATGCAGTTAGCCCCAGCACTTGAACTGCTCCGGAGAGGAAAGAGTTAACTCTATGCAAGAAGCATAGAATGTTGAGCTCAAGCTCGGTTTAAAACCTCTGTCTGCAGCACTTCAAAAGTGTAACCGTCAGGTTCTTTACTCCGCCTAACTGAACAGTTGCTCCGGAGATTGCTCCTTTGTTACAGTTGGTTTGGTTTAGAATCCGTAGGTTCAATCACCGATTTGTCGTTTATTTTGGCTTCAGATCCCTGTCTGCGGTACAGTAAGTGTTGCAGGTAGTGGACCATAGGGTAAAATTGTTGCATTTTTCTGTGGAAATTGTAAAAACCTATGGATCGGTCCGGTTAGGAACCGATTGTTTTAGGGTTTTTCTTATTTTTTCTGTAGTGTGAGGTACCAGTTCCTATCGGTTTAAAAAAACATGATTTTACATGTTTTTTTCCAAGACCCGTAACATGGTTGGTAACCGATAGGGGGGTCTTACCTGGCTAAATAGCTGTAAAGGGTAAGTTGTAGCTTGGCCATGTCTGAGAAAAACAAGAAAAAAACCGGGCCCACTTGATTTCAACACTGTGGTGAGTGTGGGATGCCTTTGCTAAGGCAGACCTTCACACCATTTGTGTTTATTGTCTGGGGTTTGACCACCTCAGTTAAGACTGCCAAATTTGTAAAAAGTTCCTGAAGGCCACCCTGGAAAAGAGGTTGGGTAGGCTCAGGGAAAAGGAGGCAGAAAAGTCAGCTAATCCGGGTGGCCAGCCCGGTTCGGTTCCTACCGAACCTGAAGGAGTGCCCACTGACCTGGGCGATACTCCCTCAGGCAAGAGGAGATCCAACCCTGAGGGGTCGGTTCCATCGAAGCACAAGAGGAAATCATCCGGTTCAGATCCAGAACCGCATCATCCAACCACCGAAGAAATATCCAGGGCGATAAGTATTGTGGAAACGCTCTGTCCGGTTCTGTCCAATCCGGCACCTCTTGGTAGGCGCTCAGTACATTCGGTTCCCCAATTCTGGAATATATTCTGGATGAATTTTATGAACCAGAGTTGGAGGGGGAGGAAGAACAAGACGATGATGATGAGGATAATGGTGATGAAGGTCTGGATGAGCCCATCGAACCGGACATCTGCCCAGACAGGTCTTCTAATGTTTCCCCTCCCAGGCTTTCTGAGTCCCCATCCCACTATTTGTTCTACAAGAAAGTGGCTGATACCCTCCATCTTCCCTTGGTCGAAGCTGTTGAGGAACAAGAGGAGCCTGATTTTGTGGAAATGATGGACATCCCAGAGTCCAAGAGATTGTCTATTCCCCTCCATAAATCCTTTTGGAAACAGACAGAAAATTCTTCAAACCCCAAATTCTTTACCTCCTGCGGATAAAAGAATGGACAGGAGGTATATGCTTTCAGGCTCAGGTACAGAGTTCTTGTTCCACCAATGCAGCCATGTTGGGGTAGTGCAGGCTGCAGCCTGTAACAAGGCTAACGTACCCATGGCTTCACACACCCCCGATAAAGACTCTAGGAAGGTGGATGCTATGGCCAAAAAACAGTACTTAGCATCCTCCTTGGGACTCAGGCAGGTGAAATATATGGCCTACACAGACAGATACCAGAAGTCTAGATGGGATACTGTTCTGCAGCTGGCTAAACATGCCTCCCCCCAACTAGCCAAGGAGCTGGAGGAGGTGGCTGCTGATGGGATTGAGGCATCCAAAATTCAGTTTCATGCTGATATGGACTCGAATGATGTGGCATCACGAGTCATGGCTACATTTGTATCTCTTAGGAGGTTTGCTTGGCTCAGATGTACTAGCCTCTCACAGGACACCCAGGCTAAGGCCATGGATTTCCCTGTGGTGTGTAATTCTCTGTTTGGGGAGCAAGCAGAGAATTACATGAAGAAAATGGACGAGTATCGGACCACCTAGCGGAGTGCAGAGGCCAAGGAAAGGCAGGCAGCTTCTCAGAGGCAGCAGTCCAGGGACAGGGACATGCCTTTTCACAGGCCTTTCTACCAAGCGCAGGCCTCCTCTCCCTTTCCACAGAGGGGGTTCTTCAGAGGGAGAGGTAGAAGGGAGATGAGCAGGGCTGCATCCTCCTCTCAGTCCAAGGCTCCTGCCAAGCAGACACCCTGATGTGTCAGCCCGGGTCGACTCCCCAATCCCAGTAGGAGGCAGGCTGGCTTACTGCTTCCAGGCCTAGAAGTCTGTTACCTCAGACAGGTGGGTCCTGGAGGTAGTAAGTCAGGGATCGGCCCACAGTTTTGCAAAGTTCCCAAAATTGAGGGCCAAGTCCTTTCCACCTGCAAACCTTTCCGAGACCACTGCTTTAGAAGCAGAGGTTTTCGCTCTGCTAACTCTCAGGATTGTAGAGAGAGTTCCTACTCAGCACAGGGGCAAGGGTCTGTATTCCAGATATTTCGTTACCCCAAGAAAGACAGGGGAGTGGTGGCCCATCCTAGACCTAAGATATCTAAACAAGCACATCTTAAAACCAAAATTCAAAATGGTGACTCTGGGAGTAATTTTTCCGTCTCTAAGGCCAGGGGATTGGCTAGCTTCCCTGGACCTCAAGGATGCCTACTGTCACGACCCAATCAGGTGCTCTCACAGAAAGTACCTCGGGTTCGAATTGCCTTCAGGCCACTATCAGTTCAAAGCAATGCCCCTTGGCCTAATATCCGCTTCAAGGGTGTTCACAAAGTGCCTAGCAGTAGTAGTGGCCTTTCTCAGGAGACAGTGGATCTCAATTTTCCCGTACCTGGACGACTGGCTCATCGTGGGGCAGTCTCCAGATCAAGTCAAGTCAGACCTACAAGTTACACAACAGTTGCTCCCTTCTCTAGGTTTTCTTCTCAGTCTGTCAAAGTCAGTTCTCGAACCAGTACAGCTCCTCACCTTCATAGAAGTAAAGTTGGATACTGTGCAGGCAAAGGCTTTTCTTCCCTTGGCAAGGGTGAAGGCCCTTACAGATCTTGCTTCCTCTTTCCGCCGTATGGTGTCTCAACCAGCAAGTCATTTTCTTCAGCTCCTGGGCCACATGACAGCATCCACTGCAGTGGTACAGGGAGCCAGATTTCAAATGAGGGACATTCAGTTCCACCTGAGGTCCTTTTGGTCTCAGAAAAAATATCCTCTAACCAAACTGATTCCAGTGACTCAGACTCTGGTCCAAGCTCTCCAATGGTGGTTGGATCAGGACAATCTCAGAGAAGGAGTTCCATTCATCAGTCAGACTCTTTCAGTGGTACTAACCACAGATGCCTCTCTTCTGGGCTGGGGAGCTCACCTGGGAGCTCTTACATCACAAGGTGTCTGGCTTCCTCAGGAGTCTCTACTTCATAATCAATCTTCTGGAACTCAGGGCAGTATTCCTGGCTCTCCAAGCTTTCTCGGACTCAGTGGGGAACAAAGTGGTTCAGGTCAGGACAGACAACACCACCACCATGTGGTATATCAACAAGCAGGGAGGCACTTGGTCTACAGCCTTGTGCACGGAAGCCATGAAAATATGGTCTCTTGATTATGTCCTACAAGCATCCATAGTAGCAGTCCATCTACCAGGGAAGGACAATGTACTAGCAGATGCCCTGAGCAGGATATTTTTGGGCCACCACGAATGGGCCCTGGACCCCTTCATACTGGAAGTAGTCTTCTCCAAGTGGGGCACGCCAGAGATAGATCTCTTTTGCAGCCCCGGACAATCATCAACTTCCTCTTTTCTGTTGCAGGCCTCCAGTCATGGGCACAGTTCCCCTGGATGCTCTGGTTTGGATTGGGGGGGGGGGCAAATTTATTTATGCCTTTCCTCCCTTTCCCCTGTTATTCGAGATCCTGGTCAAGATCAGGTCACAACCATGCAGGGTGATCCTGATTGCACCAGACTGGGCCAGACAGCATTGGTATCTTCTGTTGTTATTCCTAGCAGTCCATCTTCCCCTATCTCTTCCCAAGAGGCACAATCTGCTAACCTTCTCTCAGGGAAGAATCTGGTACTCCAGCCTTCAGTCTCTCAACCTCGAGGCTTGGCTCTTGAAGAGTTAGAGTATGCAGGTCTGCACCTGTCTCAGGGGGTGCTGGATATTCTCAGAGCCTCTCGAAAACCTGCCACCAGAAAAACGTATAGTTCCAAATGGAAGAGATTCAGTATTTGGTGTTCTAATAAGGATGTTTTATCGGATACTGCTGATCTGGCTACAGTTCTGGATTGCATGGTTCATCTTAATGGCCTAGGACTCAGGCCAGCAACTTTAAAAGTTCACGTGACAGCTGTATCTGCATTCCTGTCAGCAGGGAAGGCTCCCTCTCTATCATCTCATCCTGTCTTCTGTAAATTCTTTAAAGGTTTGGTTCATACCAACCCTTCCTTTAGGGACCCTACCCCTGCTTGGGATCTTAGTGTTTGCATTGCTCAGCTCATGCAACCCACTTTTGAGCCTTTGGCTTCTGCCAGGCGTATTAGTGAATTACAAGCTCTGTCAGTGGAGCCAGATTTTATCTCATTCCACAGAGATAAGGTGGTCCTTAGAACCAATAGGAGGTTCTTACCCAAACTGGTCTCAGATTTTCATCTGAACCAGTCCATGTCTCTTCCCGTGTTCTTCACTGATCATTCTTCTTCAGGAGAAAGAAGATTACATAGTTTTAATGTTAAGAGGGCACTTAGCTACTACACTGAGCATACTAAGGCACTTAGGTATGAATGTCCCCAGTCGTTTCTCACTTATGGTGAAGTGGGGAAAGGTAAGCTTGCTACTAAGAGAACTATTGCCAGGTGGATTGTTTCTTGTATTCATTTCTGCTATGAAAAGCTAGGCAAAATACCCCCCTCAGGCCTGAGGGTTCATTCGACTAGGGGTACAGCTGCTTCCCTGGCTGCTGCCAGGGATATACCTTTACTAGAGATATGCAAAGCAGCCATCTGGAAAACTGTCCATACTTTCACCAAGCATTACTTTCTGGATATCCAGGCTAGGAGTGATGCTCGGTTTGGAACAGCAGTACTGCAGAGGCTATTCCCAAAATAGATTTGTTACCCCCCCCCCCCATGGCACTACTGCTTGGTAGTCTGCATATGTCAGAATACAGCAAGACTTCATGTTGTTTGAATTACCCACCTTAGTAATTGTATGTCTTCTAATGGAGTCTTGCTGTATTCTGACCTCCCTCCCTGCCTCCCCTCTTAGAACCTGTTTTTGGGAAGTGAGCTGGCAGGTACAGTGTTGCACCTCAGGGGTGTACTCGGCACCCCTCCTTTCTAGGAGGGGGGAGTGGGTTATTGTTATGTTGTTTTTTGGTAGTTATATGTTGGTTCACTACCTGGTTATTATTTTGGGGTTCTCGACTTGAGTCTTTGGGGAACCCAATTTGTTGCCTGTTGGCTTATGTTCCTTTACAATTTCCACCATAGAAGTATAGTTAGTAATAGCTCGTAAGAATCTGATGGTTACACTTTGAAGTGCTGCAGACAGAGGTTTGAAATTGAGCTCGAGTGCAACGTTCTGTGTTTCTTGCATAGAGTTAACTCTTTCCTTTCCGGAGCAGTTCAAGTGCTGGAGCTAACTGCATATGTCAGAATATAGCAAGATCCATTAGAACAAACACAATTACTAAGGTGAGTAATTTTTTCTTTTGTTACCTATGGAGAGGTTGGCAAAGGTAAACCAGCAGCCAGGAAGACTGTCTCTCATTGAAGGACGAGTAGAGGCAGCTACTTGAAACTATTTACCGGTGCCACGACATTACATACAGTCGTGTTACAGCCCCGAGTCCAGCCACACAATACAGTGGATTCCACTTAAGTACACTTCGGATAAGTGCACATTTCGTTTTAATGCACAACTTTCTTGTTTCCGGTTTTTTTTTCTATACCTGTAATGTTAAATAGGTCGCTTAAACGCACGTCGGATAAGAGCACATTTCGGCTAAGTACACAGTAATTTACATCATTCACACATCTCTGGTAATGTAATTAGCACCTGTTAAGTGCACATTTTTTAAACAGCATGCACATGTTCTTTGACACGGGTAAGTACATGCTATAGTTAATTGCAGGGTTAATGCAGTTAACAGTGTGATGCTGCTGTATCGAACACATTGCTGTCCTCATGCATTCACTCACCCCATAGTAGCAGCATGGATAAAAAAGTTTACTCTCACAATTGGCCAGAAAATATCCATACTCCAGTGTTTGGAACTCCCAAATACCGAACAAAAGGTAACAATGTTTGAAGCACTACAGTGCATGGACAAGATAGGATCATTTGTAAGGGTGAGAGAAAAGCAGGACCTTACTAGATTTTTTGAATTCGTGCACTACCTAACTCAGCTTGCCCTAAAAAAACAGAAAGCACAGCCAAATTACCTCTTTCTTTGGTACAGCAAACGTTAGGGACGAATCAGAATTGTGATTAATTTATGATCTTTTTTTAAAATGCATTTACTTAAAGTACATTTACTTAACGTATTTTAAATCAATGTACAGTGTACAATACCCTTAATATCCTCAATATATCACTGAGTTTGTTTTTAAACCTTGCTGGAAACTTGCTGGGAAATAAAAGTTTATACACTAAGCATGTCCTGGGTCTTTAATAAAGTACAGCAATGACAAAAGACGCTAATTTCGGGTAAATGCACATTCCGCTTAAATGCACATTTTCTCTGTGCAAAATGGGTGTGCATTTAAGTGGATTCCACTGTATTCCGATAGAAAAGTATGACCTCAAATTTGCTAGATCAGCTTAAAAAGCATTTTATTTGAAGCATATAGACAACAAACTGGCATCCTCTCACATGACCACCAATGTTTTACGTCGTCAGGCGTTTTGTCAAGGCGAGGTTACCTGTCTAACAGGTACAACTTTTAAAGTACTCCTCTTAAAATGACAGTATAATTTACTTATGTTCTATTCTAAATCACTATAAAAATATTTTAAATTTATATAAAAGCTGGCCACCAGGTAGAAAAACCACAATATACCACACATACATAATCTACAAATTACAATAAATAATCTAATTATCAAATTATCAGAATGATTCTTATATATCTATCTATATCACTACACCTATAATAAGAGTTACTGTAGCACCAATTAAAAACAAGTTCTCTGCTCCAAATATTTAAAGCAACAGGTTATATCCTAAATTTCATTTTATCATATTTTTCATTCTTTTGTCAGCCTCTGTTAATAAAATATATCCATGTAAATGATTTTCTGATTGATTTTCTTATTTACTTTTTAGCTTTTAAGAACATTCCATTCAATCCTTTAGTCCCATGTGCGCTTTAGATATATTGCCACCTGCTTTCTCTTTGTAACAGCAAATTGTCCTTCCCGCATATATTTAAGCTTACTTTTTCTAACCCTTGAAAGGAAAATGTGTGTCTAGTACCTTTTGCCATCACATGAACTGCTAGTACGTTAGTTTTATCTTGCTTAGCTATGTCCCTCAGATGTTCAGCAATTCTGTTTTTAAAAATACTTTTTGTTTTCCCTACAGGAACGTGCACTTGCACATTTCCACCTAAATTACGTTCTTCGAACTACAGTTTATAAAATGTCTATTTTCTAAGTTTTGTCCAGAAATAGGATGTATACGGTTTTTACCAGTTTGTAGATGTTGATGCATTTACCACATTTACGTGTTCTTTCTGGTAAATGTCTCCTTTCTGATATTCTGTTCTGGACATATAGGTTTCTGGTCATCTCTCATTGAATAGTTTCTTGTGTACCAAACAGTTTTTTTTCTGAGAAAGCTAGTAAACAACCTCCCAGAGAGCTATGGGCACATTCCACAAGAGTCACCTCAGCCTGTATGGCAACCACAAGCAGCATTCCCCTTGCTGAAATTTGTAAAGAAGCTACTTGGAAAACGGTGCCCACATTCACAAAGCACTGTTGTCTGGACATTCGGTCCATAAGGGATGCTAATTTTGGAACTGCTGTCTTGCAGAACCTTTTCCTAAATAGGTCAAGACCCATTTTATTTATTTATTTATTTATTATTTATTTAAATTCTCGGATTACAATACCTATGAGTCAGAGACTCTTTTACAGAGGTTCCACGTCAGACCGAACAGTACAATACAAACAGTGAACTAATTTACATATCTACTTTGCTTACATGTTACAGTTACAAAGGTTAATAATGTAAGAGACTTTTGTTTTTTTGTTGTAACCCCCCTGTTACCTGGGGTTACTAGAATCTCAGTAAGACCTAGTGGTAGGCAGGGAAGGCAGCTTGTGAAACTCCAGTTAAATGGATTTCACACTGTCTCACTCTGTTCTCAGTCTCAGCTGAGACTGAGGGATGACATCATTTAGAACTGTCGCAGCTGCATTAGCCACACTGGAATGTTGCAGTTGAAGGTTAGAGTAGAACGTTGGGGAATTTGAAGTCAGTCTGAGAGAGAGTTCTGTAGAGTGCAGCAGAGGTTCTCTGCTGAGGGCAGGTCCTCAGAACTTTAAACTCTATTACAGAGCTACTTTTGTTTTTGGTGTGTGTTTCCACCTGAAGAGGAACACAGGCACTGATTATAGAAGTGGTGGAGACTACTCTCAATGGTTCAGGGCCCCATCCCTGCATGGATGGGGGAATGGTATCTGCCTGTTTTCCAGTGGCAACCCCCTTGGTCCGGCTAAGGAAAGAAGCTGCCTGTTTAAGTTGTGTTGAGGCACCAGAAGCTCAAGAAGAGATTCCTTGAGGAGGAAACGCCTGTGAGGCACCTGCAACCGAAGGGTGAGTTCGCTCTGAAAAAGGGCCATGTTGTTTTCACCTGAAACAGAAGGAAACTAAAGGAACTGTTACTGTGGAGTAAGGAAAAGACAGCCAAGTACAGTTGGAAGATGTGGGGATTGGACTGCTTAACTCTGTGGGGGTCTAGAGTAATGGACAAAGCCACTTTTAAGTATGCTCAAGTCCAGCACAAATGGAAAGAAAGAATGTGGGGATTGGACTGCTTAACTCTGTGCGCTCTAGAGTAATGGACAAAGCCACTTAATTTAAGTATGTTCAAGTCCAGCACAAATGGGAAGAAAAGACAGTAGATTGAATGTGAAATACATTTAACAAAGAATCTACACAGCAAAGTGTAAAAAGGATGAGGTGTTACAGTCCAGAGAAATGGCCGGGTATGAATTGTGGGAGCGAGAGGTGGGATACCCCCCATCAGTATTAACCAAATTCACCTCTACGGATTTGCTCTGAGACACTTGTTGCTTTCCGTCAGGTGCTTGGCCAGTGCCTGAGGAAAGTACCCAGACATGGGATTAATGAGGAAGATTCCCTTATGGAGCAGAAGTGCTCTTATGTGGTATGGGGAGCCACCAGCAACTGTTTCCATGAAATATGGAAAGTGTCCAAGTGGCTGGCAAGGGAGCCAAGCCAGGGAAAACCCAGAGCAGTGTACAAGTTCGGGCTGTGTGCCCAGTGTGCCCAATTGTAGAGTCTGAGGGCTAAAGTGATGAGGATGTGTTCTGGTCTCTTTTAATCTGCATTACCAGGAGTGTAGCCCCATGGGGGTCCATCTATGCTTTGTTTATTCTTTTTGGATGTGAATAAAAGCGACACTTTAGAATCCCACTTCTGGTATTGGACATTACAGTTATTGCTTCCTGTGTTCGGAGTTACTTGGGTGCCCCTGTGCAGAGTAGCCAAACCTAGCCTATGTGCCGAGTGACATATTCCTCCTCGAACCCCTCCACCTGGTATAGCTGTTAGAAATGGCAGACCAGGTAGGGGTTACATTGTACTTACATTTTATTAGAGCTTACATAGTAAAACATTACACATATGTCCAAACAGGCAGGCATTACAAAAGGAGCTTAGCTTGCACAAACAAGCACTTTATTTTCACAGTAACAACATTGGTAGATAGCTCCTGTACATTGTCACTACACCTGACGGTGATCTAAATAACTCCAGCACTTCTTTGTTAGTATATAAACTAGTTAAACAGGTTATCCAATCAAAATATAACATACTGACCATAATAGTCATGAGCAGGGATCAACAGTTATAGGTTACCAAAGCTTTCATCCCTTTAGATAGGATTAATTGTCCCAATCCAAGTTCATTGCCTAAAATCAGGTAACATCTGCCTCCTTAAAACATAAAGTAGTGAAGTTCTTCCAAGGAAAAGCAATACAGAATTGTACAATAATACAAGTAAATCGTTTTTAAAACTAAAAGTCTGGTAATATGTAGTAAGACATATGCAGTCATCAGTCCAACTAACATTTGGGCTTTTTAATGCAAAATAATGCCCACAAACATCCTGATAAAGCCCCACACAAAGAAACCCTCTCCTTCTAAACAACCAGGAGCACTGGTTTTACTTACATACTGCCCAATAATTGTTACCCACTAAAAACGTGGAAGTCCCAACATTAAACAAAAAGTTAAGTCCAATCAGAGCAGTCTTTCAGTTACCAGTCTCCCTTCGTAAGCAGAAGTGGACCCCATGGAAGTTTTTTTTTTAATCCTCCTTGTCTTCCTCCGATTTTAGAATTGTCTCCTTTAGTGAAGAACTGGGTTTCCAGCTTTAGCACTGACTTAGCAGTGTCAGCCGGGTCCAAGATTTGGTATCCTTTTCCCCCATAAACGACTCTCAGACTTGCAGGCATGAGTAAAATGTGGTGTATGCCAAGGGCACGAAGATGAGACCGCACACCATCAAATCCCTTCCTTCTGAATCTAGTCACATAGCTAAGGTCAGGAAATATGTGCACACAAGTTTCTTGCCATTGCAGTGGGCTAAGCTGTTTAACTTTATTCAAAATCATGTCTCTTTCCTCCGACGATCCCAATTCCAATAAAAGTGTTCGGGAAAAGCTTCACCAGTAGGTGCCCTGGGCCACACGCCACATGAAGAAATGCGGTACAGTTTTTTAATGGAGAAATCTTCTTCCTTATTCAATAATTGTGCCAACATAGTTTTTAAGTAAAAGCGTGGATTATCTCCTATGTTCTCTGGCAGCCCCAAGATTCGAGTATTCGAGAATCGAGCAGCATTCTTTAAATTCTTCAGCCGCCGTCGTAGCAAACCATTTTCCTTCGTGAGCCCTGTAGTAACATCCATTACCTTCTCAGCCATTTTTGTAGCCCCTTTAGTGTCTTCTGATAGTACTGCCACTTTTGTACTCAATTACTTCAGCTCACTGCTATATTCTTCTACTTTTTTATCCAGACTCTGGATTGCACGGAGTAAGGCCACGTTTGACGGTTGGGCTTCGTCACGATCCCCAGCACCTGGGCGTTGATCTTTGCTGCCACCCATCCCTGGGTTCTTCGAGCAGGTTCCCTCCGAATTTGCTGCCGCTTTATTCCCATGCACTCTAACTTCAGCTGTCTGTGCATCTCCAGGGAGATTTTTATATCTGCCGACTCCAAACGTTTCGCTGAGTGCTCCGGTTGCTATTAGAAACCAAAGAATTGCTTGTAAAAGTAAATAATATCTGCTTTTTGTCTCGAGAGCTGTAGAGCTACAGGGAGGAGATGTTCTCAGCTCGGCTGTTGGCCACGCCCCCAAAGAGACATTTTAGTGAAGACACAACTCACAGGTGTAACAGACGCACCCATATGTGCGATTCAGTGGTCTGAAGGGCGAGAAGGAGCAGTCACTAGGATGACCTTGTCAAGCAGAGGAAATTGGAAGCAGTCACAAGTATCACATAGCAAGCAATGTAAAATGAGCATTCTAGGCAATGGCATTGCTGCAGTTGGTTCAGTCGGTGAGTACCGAGTGGACTGAGGGCTAAAGGACACATGGAACAGCCTTTCTGAGGAGGTTGTGGGGTCTAAAACTGTGGTAGAATTCAGGAATGCATGGGACAGACATAAGGCAATTTTTTTTGGGGGTAGGAAGAAATAGACTGTTGGTTAAATAGGATCTGCAGCTTATCCTCTAGGTAGGGAAATGGGCAGACTAGGTGGGCCAAGCGGTCCTTATCTTCTGTCAAAGTCTATGTTTCTATGTTTCAGAGAGTACAGACAATCAGATGCCCTTGTCAGAGTAGAGTAAATGGAAACAGTCACTAATGCCACAAAATAAGTAAGATGGGGAAAGATAGAAGTGACAATGGTGTCATCCTTGAGACTTTAAACTGATGGGACAGTAAGTGGGAGGTGCATGGGGGTACAGCTGTCCACAGAGGGATAATTATATGGCACCAGCTAGGGAATGAAGGAGGAAGATATGTGTGAAGGGGCAGTGAGGTGACAGGGAGAGGTCATAATAGGAGGAGGCGAGACAGGGGAGGAAAAACGTGGTGATGGAGGCGGAGATAAGGGGTAGGCGGTGGCAGGAGGAGGGGGTGGGGTGGGATAGAGAAGGGGAAGGAAAGTGGGAGGGACAGACAGTTAAGAGGGCACGATAGTGCTAGTGTCAGAGAGGTGAAGGGCAGTATTGGTAGGATGGTTATGCAGGGCAGTTGTAGCTGCTGAGCACAGTCAAATGTTGTTTTAGTAGATGCTTGAATGGACCAAGCGTGGGCATGTCTAGTATGTCAAGGGGGAGACCATTTAGCCAGCTAGGGGCCCGGAAACTAAGTGATCATTAGGCTTGCAAGGTTTGGCAGAAGGGGACCTGGAATGCATGTCTTGTTGCACTCCTAGTACTATGTGAGCAGGGTGTGCGCATGAGGAAGTGCTGAGAGTTGGGTGGAGTAAGGCCCAAGCTGATTTTATTCGCATACAAGCAGGTATGATATGTGCTCCTGCCTTAGAGGTGCAACCACTTGGTCATGGTATACAAGTCATACGTATGGGTGTGTCTGAGGGCACCTGAGACCAGGTGACAAGATTTATTGAGGGCAGTACGTACTCTTTTAGGTGTTGTGTCAGAGGCAGAGCCATAAATGACTAAGCCATAGTCAACAATTGAGAGTATCGAGCTGGTGACAGCTGGTTGGAATGCTTCTTAGGTCATACAGTGCCTGTGCCTGTAGAGGATCCCTAATCTGGAGTTAATCGCCTTGGAAACTATGCTGACATGTTCTGTGAAAGACAGGGTGCTGTTGAGAGTTACACCAAGATATTTAAAAGAGTGAACCTGCTCGATAGGGCAGTTGAGGTTGTTGAAGGTGGTTAGTGGGGCTGATTTTAGTTTATTATAGGGACTAGCAAAGAACATGGACTTCGTTTTTTTATAATTCATAATCAGTTTATGCTGGGCGAACCAGGTTTCTACTACTTTGAAGTTATCTTGTAAGCTTGTAGCTAGCCAGAGTGGTTCTGAATGACTGGAGAATAACACCACATCATCTGCATACAGGAGAAGATAACCGGAGCAGTTTTGTGGGAGGGAGTTAAGAAAAATGCTGAAAAGTAGGGAGCCCAAGTTGGAGCCTTGTGGAACTCCTGAGCGGACATGGTTGGCTGGAAAATAGAGCATCACAGATTTTTACATGTTTGGATCTATCCTCTAGGTAGTCTTTAAACCAGACTTCAATGTCTGGTTCGACGATGAACTCTTGCAGTTTGGTCAAGACTTCCGCCAGTTAATGATTTCACTGGGCTTCACACAGGTTATTTCCTCCTTGACCCATATTGGTGGTCATTCATTGGACTTGGTGTTCCTACTGGGGATGGAGATATCCAATTTGGTGGTGGAACCAGTTGGATGGTCTGACCATCACTCCATTGGGTTCAGTTTTGAGGCCACCCCTAATAGGCCAGCCCCTATGGAGATGGTCCAGTATCGCTCTATGAGGGGTGTTTCCCCAGATGGCCTGATGGCGGTACTGGACCTATTGGGTTTACCGAGTGATTGCATGGCCCCAGGGGACCTGGTACTTGCCTATAATAAGGCAGAAGTAGGGGCCCTGGATTCCATTGCTCCTGTTCGTGTTCCTCCCCTCACTCTTCGCCCCAGGTCTCCTTGGTTTGATGAGACTCTGGAGGAGTTGAGGAGAGTTGGACGAAGGTTAGAGAGGTGCTGGCGGAAATCGGGCCTGGATTGTGACAGACTTAGTTTGTTGGACCATTATGTGGTCTATCAATCAGCAATCTCTTGTAAGAAGACAGAATTCCTGTCCAGAGAGATTGCTGCTGCACAGAATAGACCAGCTCAGCTTTTCAGAACTGTGGACAGATTGTGCAATCCAATCTGTCTTCAGCCCAGAAGAGCTTTTTCTCAAGAATGGTGTGAGGAGTTTGCTCAGTTCTTTTCAGATAAGGTTGCCACAATCAGGTCTGACGTCCGCTTGACCCTCCCTAATGAGAGCTGTGATGGTCGGCAGGAGATGTTGGGTACCCAATTTGTGTGGTCTGACTTCAGCCTTCCCACAATCAGTGACATTGTGATGGTCATCCAATCATTGCTTCCGACCAACTGTGGTTTGGACCCGGACCCCACACGTCTCCTAGTGGGTTGTGTGGATAAAATCGGTCCAGTCCTTGCTGAGATAGTCTGGAGGTCTTTGGAGAGGGGGATTTTCCCAGATCCTCTGAAGGAGGCTGTGGTTCAGCCCTTCTTAAGAAGTCCTCCTTAGACCCGGATTGTCTGGCTAACTACAGGCCTGTCTCTAACCTGCCCTTTGTGGGTAAGGTTATTGAGAAGGTGGTCACATCGCAGCTGGATGACCATTTGACCAGCCACAATGTCTATGATTCTCTCCAGTCTCGATTTAGGAAGAGACATAGTACCGAGACAGCTCCTGTCCAGGTACTAAATGACCTCCTAATAGCAAGAGATCAAAGGACTCGTTCCACCTTGGTCCTTCTTGATCTCTCTGCAGCATTTGACACTGTGGACCATGGTGTGCTATTGGAGCGCTTGCGGTTTATCTGTGGGCTGTCTGGTACAGTCCTCAGTTGGTTTCGATCTTTCCTCGAGGGTAGGACTTAGAGGGTAGTGTCCTGGATTTTTTCCTTGGCATCATTCCCTCTATCCTGTGGGGTGCCGCAAGGCTCCATTTTGACGCCCATGTTGTTTGTAGTGTACATGCTGCCATTAGGAGCAATTATTAGGTGGTACGGTTTGAGTTTTCACTGCTATGCAGATGATACTCAACTGTACATGTCCTTTGTGCCCGGCCAAGATGCTGCCTTTTCGGCCTTTAACAACTGTCTGGCCGAAATCCAGGACTGGATGAATGTGAGTTGGCTGCAGTTGAATCCAGAGAAAACTGAGGTGTTGGTGGTGGACCTAGGTCACGGGGAGGCAGGTTTGTTGGCAGGTTAACACTCTGGTTTATGACTTGGGGGTGTTCAGCTAACTACCTCAGACCGGGTGCGGAACCTGGGCATTGTGTTTGATGACTGTTTGACACTGAAATTGCAGGTGTCGGCAGTAGTCAAAGCCTCTTTTTACCATCTGAGGAACATCACCCGGGTGAAGCACCTGGTTCCTCCTGACGATCTTCCTACTTTGGTCCACGCCTTCATTACCTCCTGCCTTGACTACTGTAACGCCCTTTATCTTGGGCTACCGGGGGTTGATATTCACCACTTGCAGCTGGTGCAGAGTGCGGCAGCCAGACTATTGACTGGTTCCTATAGGTCCAGTCATATAACGCCTGTGCTCTGTGGACTGCACTGGCTGCCAATATGCTGGCGAATCGCATTCAAGGTTGGTTTGCTGACCTATAAGGCCCTACACGATCAGGGACCTGGTTACCTGAAAGATCTCCTTTGTCCCTACTGTCCTTCCCGCTCTCTCTGATCCACTGATGAGGGATTGCTAGAGATTCCCAGGGTTCGTTTAAAGACCTCTGGGGCCAGATCTTTTAGTTTTATGGCCCCAACCCTGTGGAATTCTCTACCTCGTCAGGTGCGGGATTGCCAGCCTGTCCAAAGCTTTAAGGGGTCATTAAAAACCCATTTGTTTAATTTTGCATACAATGATTTTTAAATGTAGTTGCCTTAGATTAATTTTAATATTGTTTTAATTATTTATTGATTTTATTATGTTATGTACAGGCGCCTTGGTTTTGGAAAGGCGCCTTTTATAAATAAAGTTTGCTTTGCAGACTACTGATCCATCCTCCAAAGGTACTGCTAGTGAATGTGCACTTTTGTATTAGGTATCAGTGATGGATTCCAGTTGTTAGAAAAAAAAAATTGCTTACCATAGTATTGATGTTTCTATTGTGGGATCCATCAATGAGCCAATACAATTCCTGACCCTGACTGCCCTTCTAGAATACGAAAGTAGGTTCACACAAGATATCAGGTCTTGCTTTGATGGTCGCCTGAGCATTACTTTGTTGTAAGAAATTCTAAATTTGTGGTAACTGTCACAAACCCACTCAGCGGGTCAGGCCCTCTGCTCCCACAGTGCCAACCTCCAAGTGCAGTATTGTGAACAGGTAACAGAACAGGGTAACCCTCCTGTCTGCTTGTGGGTCCAAATCACCTTTGGTCTCAAGTTCTGGGGGGATTCAAACTGTGAACCTTATGCTAGCATACCCAAATGTACAGGCTCAGATAATCTGCTCTTTGGGGGGATGCCAGATATTGTTCGCCTAAGGGCACATAACCAGGTATCCCAAATGAACCCTAAAAACTCTATAGAAGACCATAGGTATATTCTTACCTTTTCCCAGTTTAGTACACCATCAAGCTTTGAACAGTTTTAGTCAATCTTAACCATCTATACATCACATGCAAAAGAAAGAACTTCAAAGACACACCCAGGCAGTCTTTTTAAATATAGAATTACTTAAAAATGGATAAAAATATGTAAACATGTAAACACAGAACACTATATCGCAAAGCATACAATCACTTAAAAGAAAACAAAGAAAAGTACAAACATAAACTCCTACCACAATACAATTAGACTTTTTCTATCTAATGTATTACCTTCTTACAGTGCTCAAGTTAGTTCTTGTTTCTTAAGCGTCCAAGAATTGTCTCTCACATCAGACACAGATCCTAGGTTAAACTGTGTCTGTCTCACACACCCCTTCCATGATGTCATCTAGCTCCTCCTTGTTAAATATGAAAAAATATGCAAACAATGATCTTCCTGTCAGGAGATATTGCAAATAAGGTGACATCAGCAAAAACTAATTTCCCAATATGACTCCTTAATTAACATCCCCTCCTTGATCTCAAACAGTTCCTATTCCCAGGCATTTCGAAGGATTTTATGACTTTTAGCACCATAGTGATATAACAGTGTTTTTTCCTCTAAAACGTCATAAAAGTTTATGATCTCCATCCTCTGGCAGACTCATAAAGTCCCATTTCATTTCCACTTCAAAGCAGCAACAGGCCATAAAATGCAATGTCTCAAGGAAGTTAATCACATACAGAAATCTGCTGGTTTAATATATATCATGTCATTTTAACTGAAACCTGGGGGTGGGGCACCCATAACACAGGATGTCTCATGGGAGACACTCACATACCACATTCTATATTACAAATATCATAGAACAATCATAACCAGTTCGCCAGGCGTCACAGTAATACATGAAACATTTTGTCTGCTAATATTTTATTTGGGTTTTTAAAAAAATTTACAATTTGTTTTTTGAAAATATAGCATAGTAATTAGATATTGTTTTAGTGGTCACTGTTCCCCTGGCATTAGAAACAAATCTTACGTAAAGCCAGTAGGGGGAGGGTGACGACAATAAACAGTTTGAATAGTATTCTGTATTCCATTAATCTGCATACATTCTGACACCGGGGCATCACACTTTGTTGGGATGATGCACATTTGTATTGGCTGATTAATGGATCCCAGAGAAGAAGCAACATTTCTGTGCTGAGTAATTTTTTCTTGTCTATGCAGGGGGAAACAGATACCTGGATTATTGAAGGGTACAGTTACATCCTCTTTTTTTTCATTCTTCCCTGTGGGTATATCCCCTGTTTTTTCTAAGTTTTTTCTCCACAACTGTAAATCATGATCATCTGCAATTTACTTGGGTCCCCATGGTGTCTGGTGCTGGTTAACACCCTCAGTGGAGTCAACTAAAAGAGGAATTTATTTCCCAGGCCCTTCATCCCTAGTTTGTCAGAGGTATTGTTGGAAGCTCACCTCTTTCGCTTTTCGTGCTTTAACTTTTTCCTATGTTTGTACCTATGAGAAAATGTCTTCTGATCAGTATGGCCTCGAGACCTCAGACTCTCAAGGAACTGGCACCCAGTATCACTGTATTGGACTCTTATCATTCTAGAATAATTTTTTCCACATTTACATGGTGATTACTTACTATTCTAGTGCATTTGCTGTTGAGGCCATGTATTGTTTATTACACAATTTGCTGTGGATCAGTGGTCTCCCTTATTATACTGTGGCCCAGTTGGACTTTCGGTAGTGCTTTGTCCTCTTCTTTTTCCACTTAGCATGGCAGCCAGATTAGTTAAACGTGCACATCTTTAGTTCTCCAAACATCTGCAGTGCCTCCGTACATAGGGTACAGCATTTATAGTTATGGTCTGCCTTGTAACTTGGCACTCTCAGACTGTCCTGGGCCTCCTCAGGATATAGCTGGTTACCCCTTGAGTATGTGCATTTTTTGCCATTAGGGCACTGGGCAACAGTAGGGTGGAGTTGGCACTCTGTTTCTGTTTACCGAGTCATTAGGTTGTTGGGCAGCAATAGAACAAGGTTGTTGCCTTGTTTCCCTTTGCCCATAACTAGATCGATGATAGCCCTAGCTCAGGATTCCTTGTTTTCCAGGTTGTATACCTGCCTATCCTTGGGGTATGGATGGTATATTGGAGAAGCTCTTCCCTATCCCTTTTTTAGTGTTCTTTTTTTCCATCCTTTGTTTTTTTCCCCCAATCGTCCTGGCCTGCTCCCTTCTGTCTGGTCCCCCCAGCCCCATCACCTGGCTTCTCCAGGACTTGCCTTCTCATCAACGTCCTTGTGGCTTGTAGGACTTGTGGCAGGGTGCCCAGTCACTGGTGTAGCTTGTGAGGGACCAGACATCATCCTGTGGCCAGAGGGGTTTTCCTCCTTGATTTTCTACCCTGAGCCACACAGCTGCAGTAGCTTAACAGGTGAACACTGCCTCCGCAGAGACATCTTCAAATGCCTGGACTGTCTTTCTGCATGCCTAGACTGCACTGCCACCTGGACACTTCCAGGTGGCAGACTAGCAGCAGGTCGCATAACCCCCCTCCCTGAGGGAAGAGAGCAGTCCTATGGACACTCAATCCTCCCTCCCCAGCTGACACCCTGAGCAACCTGAGTCCATTCCTGAACCCGGGTTGCCGGCATGGCATGAGGTAAGGCACTAGTGCCTCAGCCCTCCACACCACTGGCAATGGACTGGACTATTTTAGCGTTCTAGTTGTTTATTTTTGTTTTCAATGTCTGTATTCTTTTTCTTTTTTTTTTAATGAGACTTTTTTGTCTCTTGGAGTCAGATGGGCAGGCTCTCAGCCTTGTCAGTGCTCCCCACGACTGGCGTCTGCCTCCCACAGTCCACATGGCTAAGTGCCCAGTGGATTCCCTCTGTGGCAGGGCCAAAGGAAGGAAGTTTGTCTGTCCTCCTCCGGTGCACAGCTCCAGAAGTGCCCAGGCTCCAGGTAGTGGCGTGGGCCGAGGGTGAATAGTCTATTTTCTGCCCTATTCCCTCCTGCAGTGACATGTAGGTGCATTTGTGTACAGGCAGACATGCACCACAGAATCGCGGCCCCTCCTTTCAAGTCACTAGTGGCCTCCTGGGTTGTATAGGAAGAGGCATCGCTAGTATAGGAGGTGTGAGGTGATATTGCCACTGTATTGGTCCATGGTGAGGCCCCCACCTGGCGTATTGTGTCCAGTTCTGAAGGCCTCCCCTCAAAAAGGACATCAATAGGTTGGAGACAGTGCAGAGAAGGGCAACTAAGATGATTCATGGCCTACACCATAAGACGTAAGGCGAAAGACTGAGGGAACTAAACCTCTTCTCATTGGAACAAAGGAGGGAGTGGGGAACATGACTGAGACCTTCAAGTATTTAAAGGGTATCAGCAAGGTACAATCACAGGACCTCTTCCAGATTAACAGTTGCAGTAAGACAAGAGGGCATGACATGCGACTACAGGGGTAGGTTTCGGATTAATAGTAGAAAGTTCTTTTTTACCAAAAGAGTGGTGGACCCATTTAACAGACTGCCTCAGGGGGTGGTTGAGGCAAAGACGGTCAAGCAGTTTAAATCAGCATGGGACAGACAAGTCAGTAAGTTAACAAGTTATTCCAAGTAGGGGGGCTAGGAAAAAACATGGGCAGACTAGATGGACCTCGTGGTCCCCATCTGCCGGCACATTCTATATATCTATGTATCTGCACTACCACTGCACCTCCACCTGGTGACAGTCAGAGGCCAAGACAGTTTGCCATCTCTCCGTGGGGAAAGAGAGCAGCCCTTGTTGGAACGCTCGATTCAGTCCCTCCTGGCCGACACCCAATGCCCCGAGTCCACTTCCAAACCCAGGTAGCTGGCGTCGTGGTTGGTAGCGCTACCAGGCAGCCACAAGGCAGAGTCTGTATCCTTTTCCTATTCTATTCTATTCTATTCTATTATGGTTATTTTTCTTCCTTTGCTAACAGAACTGAGGTAGTTAGGGTATCAGTGATGGTTATTGTTTGAGTGTGCAGTATAATGCATTTGTCACTGCCCACTCTGTGATCAACACCTTCACTAAATAGTTTTATCCTGCAGGGTCCTACTGCCTCCATGACTAAGACCAAAAAGTGTAAGACCAAAAGTGCAGCTCTGTGAAGAAGATATTCTTGAAAATTGCAATTTACAGTAAGAAACTTTCCTTTAAAAAAAAAATGATTGTTTTCATATCTTGTTTCAGCATTGAACAGAGTTTTAAAGATCTGCAGTCAGAAGTGAATGATATGTGTTCAGATGAAATACCATCGAGTATAACGGACCCCCTGCAGTGGTTAACTAACTGCAACGTCAGTTCACTGAAACCTGTCTCTACTCAACATGATCACCTGCTTGAGTTCCTGAAGAGCTTGGTAAATAAAATCACTTGGCTGTATTATAATCTTCTGGTTTTATGGAAAAAAGCATTTATTTATGTTGTCCTTGAATGTGTTGCTCAGTTTTACAAGACAAATGTCAGCTTATCACACCTTACAGTTGCTTGAGAGTAAAAGACATTGAGTTAGTATATACTCATGTTAAAACACTTGAAAAAGAAAACAAAGAACTAATACTGTATGTTAGAGCAAATTGCAAGGTGAAAAATATATTGGACAATTAATACACTATGCAGGTCCTAGTTGTCATCTACATTTTTATGGCCCAGTACACAAAAAGGCCCTGGATACATATGAATTGCGAGTATCTAGATGAAGAGCTCTGCAGACCCAGACACTCTTGCCTGAATTCTCATCCCCCAGCTACCCCAATCGGTGTATGTGGAGATTCACAGTGGAGCTGTGGTGATTTGGGGGGCTGTGCAGGCTGGCAGCAAGCTGCAGAATCCCTGTATGGGGAGATGCATTTTATTTAGCAAAAGGGCATTTTATGCCTCCCAGTCCTCCATGCCATATTGGAGAACTGGGGGCAGTGGGGGAGAGGGGGAGGCTTTTCTTGGAATTGCAAAGGAACCAGTGAAAAACCAATAAAATATTTTGCAACTATTTACCATGTTCCCGTCCAAGGTGCTTTGGGTGGCTAGACTTTCCCAGCACCATACTGGAAGGGTAACATAACCAGGAGGGGTAAGTAGGGTAGTGTACCCTGGATCCTTCTAAGCTCTATTAGGAAAAAATACTTTTTCACCTGTCACTGTACATGTTATAATTTTTCGGTGACTTTTTGTTTATCTTATTAAAAGTTTAGGTTTTAACCTGTGGGGGGCTGTGGAGCCCGAGCTTTAAGGTAGTACTTAACGTTAGCTCCTGAGAAACCTGTCAGATTTGAACATTAAAAATATATTATTTTTTTGAACCTCACAAATTGCATATTGAGATAGCAGATCATCAGCTTTCCATGATAGGAAATCCTTGTAAGGATAGAGACAACAAGGACCAAGAAAAAGGGAAAATTGTAGTGGCAGGACCACCGGCGCTAACAGCGCCTGCTCCTGATTCTATGGCTGTGCATAGCTCCAGGGTAGAAATGCTGCAAACCCTGGGCCATAAACTTCAATGTCTACTTTCCTCGGTTGCAGATTTGAGTCAGCGAGTCGACTCATTCAACACACGAGTGACGGTGGAAACCACAGTAGACTGTGTGAAAAAGGAATTGCTGGATGTTCAGAAGCAGACATCTGCCACAACGAGTGCCTCAGCTATGGTCATGAAGGAGGTGCAACATGTCAGAGCCCATTTGAAGGCTATGGAGAATCAGCTAAGATCAGCTAATGTCCACATTATTGGCTTACCAGAAGGGATGGAGGGAGACCATCCGATCATATTTTTGAGGGACTGGTTGCAGGATCAATTGCAACTGGAGACTTTATCCGAACTGTTTCATCTCCATAAGGCCTGCCGGGTAACACCGCATGGACATTCTGAATCTTCGACAGAACCTCACACACTGTTGGTGGTTACTGACAAAATAGGAGAAAGAGCTAAAATTTTGAGCCTGGCGAGAAGTGCTCCCATATCATAGGATGGTCATCCTGTGCATTTCTTTCGAGACGTTAGCCATGCCACGAGGCAGCACCAGAAAAAAATTTGACGGAGTGCGAGCTGTACTCCGTCAGTCCCACATACCGCACACCATGGTGTTTCCAGCTCGCCTAAGGATTGTGAACAAGGACAAGGTTTGGATCTTTTCTGACCCTCTTGAAGCAGGTAAGTGGGCCACTCGGCTCTCAGTAGAGCAACATTCTCATGGGGAACTGAACACTGATGTTGAAGAGGGCGAGGAGACTTGATCGTGTCCCCTAACAGTGACATTTTGTTAATCTCACCCATACTCTGGGTTTCGGACTGGGGTGTTCTAACACTCTCTTTTCGGGCACAGTTATGCTGGGTTTTTTTGGGGGGTAAAGTTGATGCTACTGCTGCATGTTTCAGTCGGTTTGATTTTGTATATTAAGAATGTTGTTTAAGCTATATTACGTTGTTGCTCATATTTTGAAAGGGGTTTCAAGGATCCATAGTTAGATTTAGAGATTTATATAATTCATTCATGCTTAGTAAACTGCTATTGTTGTACTTTTTACAGATTATATCATTTAAGCTGTACGCATGATAGTGCGTTACCCCATTTTGGAGTTGCACTCTCCTGGGCATTTCATGGACTTTCAATTTCGGGACATTTCGTGCTGCTCTTGAGCATCAAACAGTGCCAATTCAGAAGCTTTTTTAAAAATTAAAGTAGTTTTGTTTCAGGATCCCCCCTTATGATGTATCAAAATATGGTGGATGCATTATTTATATCTTTGTATTAAGGGGTTTGTTTCCCCAATGTTGTATACCGGTACCTCATTATATTTCTGGACTGTACACCATATGTTTTTTTTTTTCTTCGATTGTACTGCAATTGAAAACTATACAAATGAAGTATATAAGAAGAAAAGTTTAGGTTCTAACACTTGAGGGTTCTCCACAAGTGATATCAACACAGGATGGTATAATAAAGTGTACTGTTACCCTGTTAAGGTTGCCAGGAGGGATGTTCACAAAACTTCAAAGTGAAGGACCTAAGGCCTAGATCCCCCATTACACAGGTCCTGCTAGCTAACTTTCTTTCCATTTTCCAGGGATCCAGACAACCCTGATTAGGCCAGGAGCCCCTCAATTTTCAAAGCATTACAGTGGTTCGAAAATCCTCTGTGTGCTACCACTCAGCCGAATCTGCAAGGAATCCAGCTCACCCTGATCAGGCCAGGAACCCCTCAGTTTTTGAACCATAACAGTGGTTTGAAAATCCTCTGTGTGCTACAGCTCAGCCAAATCTGCAAGGGATCCAGCCAGCCCTGATCAGGCCAGGAACCCCTCAATTTTCGAACCATAACAGTGGTTCAGAAATCCTCTTGTGTGCTACAGCTCAGCTGAATCTGCAAGGTACTAGCCCTGACTTTGAATTTGGTACCAGTGAAAGCTGATCTCCGAGTGGCCCACACTATCTCCTGCTGATCACTTCCCTAGCTACTGTATTCCCTCTGTCTCTCTAGTTTTTTGTTTGTTTGTTTTTTGCGTCCAGTTTCCCATTAGCAGATTATAAAGATCTGCCACTAGAGGGACCTTAGTTTTTTGCAGCATGACTGAAGTAAGAGGATCTTTCATTGTTAACTATACGCCCCCATTAATCACTCTTCACTGCCCATATTCCTTTGGCGATATGGTGATTATTATTACTAATACATGTATGAATTTCTAGCCTGTTAGCTGGAAATTGTACCATTTCACTGCCTGTATCATTTAGATTTGCTAAAGATTCATAGGCTATAGTGTTTGCTAGAGTTTTAAAAAATACTTCTCAATCCTAACTGCCTGCCAGCAGCTGCCGCTTGGTGCTTTTCCCTCTGCTCTAACCTCTGACTGCTTCTAAGCATCTGTCGCTCAACTGCCTGAACCTGTGCTCACTCTTACCCTTCTCAACTGATCAGGCCCTGCCTCTCGGAAAGTGGCACTGATTTACACCCAGCCCTTTCACAGTCCCTCCCTGCTCTCTCTAACTGACCTCACTCTCATTTGCCTAATCCCCCTATTGTCTTTCTGGCCCCAGTCCCCTGCTGGCTAGCTGCCACTAGCCCCTGCCCAGCTGCTTGACTCCTTCTCTTACTTAAACCCAGCTTTTCCCTTCCCTTCCAGACTCCTGTAGGCCTGCATTGGGCACTACAGCAGTGTGACTACGCTCTGCTTCTACCGCTGGAAGACCCGGAACCTGCCCACCCAGGACACCGTGTGGCTGCATCTGCTATTTCCGCCTCCTCTCCAGCTCCCAGGAACTCTGCTTGTCCCCACACATGTTGTTCCTGCCTACCCTCCCCACCCACCCGCTCTATCTCAGAACTTACTTATATAGTGTGCACTGACCACATGACATACTGGTATTAACTAAGTGATTAAATTCCCATAGGCTCCTTATACGTTGCTGACACTAGAGGGAGTTCACCCTCCTGTTATCACGGCTGTCTACGTGTTCTCTCCTATTGACTTCAAAACCTACTACTATCCAGAAAACTCTGCCCTGATCTAACCTATTCTGACTCCACAGCCATTGCAACTGTGTCCCACTTGACACTTGGGACTGTAGGGGGCATCTTCCTACTCGCCCTAATATCACTCACAGGCCCCTCTGGCAGACCGTTCCCTCAATCCGCACAGCCCATCTTTGCGACAACAGTTCTAAACTTATATGGCACCATCACATCATGTAACAGATGTGCCTTCACCATGCACAAGAATTATGTATCATGGACCCAAGATCCCCAGCTAAAGGACCCCTCCCTTGTGGCCTTTTTTCGAGGTTTTGTGAGGCACTTTAGCACCATGAAAGTGCCAGTACCCAGCAAGAGAAAAAGGGGTCAGAATAACAAGCTCTTATTAAACCATCTCACCGGCCTTGTGCTGCTCCTTCCTCTGCTCTCAGGAAATGTGCACCCGAACCCAGGCCTACCACCACACAGTGTAAACCAGTCCCACAACACAGCAGAACTCACTCTTGCCTTCATAGATATCTGCAGTTTACTCCCAAAGATGGATAGCTTGAAAGTATGGGTCACTCAGCATAACCCAGACGTACTCTCTACCCCGGCTGTCACTCTTTCCCTATTAACTCTTCCTGCTGCACCCACCCTTCCCTGTCAACTCCAGTCTGGCTAAAGTCCCACCCCATCCATTGCAGTGTCCCAATTATCTACCCCTCCTCCGTCATTATCATAATAAACAAGTACACTAGTGTCCCAATTATCTACCCCATCTCCGTCATTATCGTAATAAACAAGTACACGACAGCCATCATCACTTTCTGTGGTTTTAGCTCAATTTCTCACCCAGTCATCAGTAATATATCCCTCCTCTTCTTTACCTCTCTAACCTGCCACCCCATACACGGCCTCTTTCCTCTACATGTGTAGTTGCCGGCTGCCTCACTCAAAAGATCTCTGCTTATAACCCCTGTATGCCTATGGTTGATTGTACATCTGCTGACTTCTTCAATTATAAAATACTGTACTGTACTGTATACACTGTATATACTTTTTCTTCCTTGTATATTATTGCTTTTTGTATACCTGCTTCTGTACTGTACTTGATGTATTCATGACCAGGTCCACCTTGCAAATGAGCCTTGCTCAATGGTGCCCACCTGGATAAATGAAGATTTTGAATGATTGATTGAGTAGAATCTTGGCTGTCCCCCAAGGTACTGGACTCTGCTACCACGCTGCCTGGATACACCCTGTTCAGACAGGACCGATTCTCAAAAAGAGGTGGGGGCTGTGTCCTATACATTAGGGATCCTCTTCAAGGTTACATACTTCCCGCACTCACCAGTGCTGATAACATCCAAGTTCTGATCATACAACTTCTGCAGGGACCCCATAACAGAATACTGACGGTTCTCTCTGTCTACATTAACCTAAACTAACTGTGGCTGGCACCAGTGACCTGATGGACCATGTGGGTACCCTGAGCCTAAACACAGAACTCGTGATGCTGGGAGATTTCAATATCAACTGGCTCTCCCCCTCTGCTGCCTCAATCAAGGACACCTTATCTGCAGTCCACTTCTCTGAAATGGTTGACACAGCAACCAGAGTTAACGACAGAACTGGGACCAGCACCCTTCTGGACTGGGTTCTCAGCAATCGACCTGCCCGCATCACCAATACTGCTGTTCTTCCTGATACACTGAGTGACCACTCCCCTGTCACCTGTACTTGGTCCTACAACTACTGCAAGCCACCTCCCAGAATGATTACAAACCATGTTCTACTAAAATGTCACCTTGCTCTGCTAAAAGCAGAGCTTCAGGGCATCAAGCAGTGTCAGTGGCTCAGTAAGTAGCACACTCGCCTCTGAGGCCGGGAGATCAGAGGGCTGTGGGTTTAGTTCCCACATTTGGCACTTGGGTTAATATCCCAGTGCTGACACTGTAGTGCAGCATGAGAGGGGTGCTGCACTTCTGAGGTGCCATCTTTTGGATGAGACGTTAAACCGAGGTCCCATTTGCCTGGACTGGTGGTAGTTCAGGTGGATGTTAAAGATCCCATGGCACTTATCGAAAAGAGTAAGGGAGTTTATTAAAGGAAGAAATCATACAAAATGCAAATCACAAAATATACAAACAAATGAAGCAGAAATCAAATGAAACATAGGAGGGAGAAAAACAACAAAAAAAAACAAAATAGTAAATACAATGCAGACATAAACATGTCAAGATGAGCCTAAAGAGGGTCCTTGATACAAAAGAAAGCTGAGGTAAATTAAACATGAAAAGGCACTACTCATAACCCATAGTACATCAAGTCACAGGCACATCAGAATCCGTAACCCAGGGCATATTTCTCCAAACCCTAAGCAAAGATCTTACTTCGAGAGGGCTCTTGCAGTAGGTAATTACATATAGTAGGTAATTACATATAGGACTGACATCGGCAGGCGGCAGGACCCCGGAAAAATTTCTAGCTAACAGTCCTGGTAGAGACACTTCCACGTCAGTGACGGCATCAGGCGGCGTCGGTATAAAGGCGGTCCCCGGACGCCGCCTTCCAGTTCTTTCCGCCCGTCAGGTGCGTGCAGCACCTCGCGGTGAAGTTCGTGCATCAGCCCTGTTGCTTCGTCGTTTTACGAAAGTATCGGTATTTGCCATTTTCTGCGTCAGGTGAGCGTCGGTTTATGTCGTCCCCTTCAAAAAATCAGTGCGACTTATTGCGGCCCAACTGCCTCACAAGACGGTCCTCCCTCTGCCTTTTTGCTTAGGTCCCGACCACGTGGTCGAAAAATGCCCGCGTTGCCTGCATTTCAACGTGGCCACCCACAGACGACGCCAGCAGTCTTTGAAAGCCCATCTCCTTAAAAAGAAGATGTCTGCAATGGAGAAGGAGTTGAAGAAGCTTAGGCAGGCACCAACCTCCCCAGAAGGACACAAGAAGCGGGACAAAGAAGGCGCAGGAGGCCTCCTCCTCCATGACTCTGGCCAGGCAGCTAAGGTAACGTCCCCTCGGTCCGTGACAGGCAGCCTCACAAGGCATCGGCCCACCCGTCAGGTTCGTGTTCGAGCCCTGGTGCCTCCGGCAAAAGGAGACTTTGCCCCAGTACTGCCGCAGGCTTGCGCTCACTGCCGTGGCGCCTTCCATAAGCCGGACATCGGCTCCTCCGATGCCGGCCGGGAGAAGGCCGCTAAGACGCCTGACCCTCTGGGGCGGCGCACGGCAGTGTCCCCCTCGGACCGGGCCGCTTCCCACCCTCGGCCCGCCTCCGACAAGGGACCCCCTAAGTCGGACGCTGGCTCCTCTGGCGTCCGCCGGGATTCAGCCCCAAGTCACACGTCGGCTCCTGCGACGTGCGCCGGGCGTCGGAGCCTATGACAGACCCTTCATCGTTTGTCGTCCCAGGTTCCCCGCAGCCTTCGCTGCCATCCGGGGAGCCCGAGTCCCCCCTGCCTGACCCCGGGGACTTCTCTCCTCCGTCCCCAGGCGATGCTTGGGATGCTTTTCGCTGTCAGACCCTCCTCCCACTGAACGGATCTGATGCGGCCCCGGACGCCAGCCCGACACCCGGCTCCCGTAGCGCGGCCCGACACGACCGCCGACACGGTTCGGCGCTGGCCCTCTGCGCCGGTGGGGGATATTCCTCTCCCATCGGACCCTCCACCCCACAGGCCTATCATGGTTGATCCGCCCGCGGAGCTCCCTACTGAGCCATCTGCTCCGGCAGCTCCTCCGGTACCTGGGTATCCGCCATCCTATCCGACGCCGGTTTACCCGGGTCCGCAGTACTCGGCGCCGACTCCACCGACGCCGTAGTACCCGACGCCGCAATACCCAGCTCCGGTATTCTCGCAGCCGGGTTATGGATACTCACCTTACGGATATAATCCGTACAACTATCCCCCTCCTCCTCCTCCACCACCCCCTAGGCCACCGGTGGATCTTCAGGAGACTGTGGCCTCCTGGTGAGCTGAGGCCAAGGCTCAGCTCACCAGCAGTCGAGAGCCGCCTCCGCGGCAGGGTGCCACTCTCCGGCCCCCCACTGCGCTAGGCGGCACACTCATTCTCCGCCTCAGTTGAGCTCTTCCCTCTGGATCCAGAGGCGACAGGACACAGCGTCAGGATCCCCATAGGAACCCGTTCCTCCCCTAGGCGAGTCAGGGAGTCTTACTGTGCTTCAAATTCTTTTTCTTCTTCTCTCTCGGACTCCTCGGATTCCTCCGACGGATGCTCCGAGAAAGACGACGAGCCTCGCTCTCCGTCTAAGCCCCGGCCGAGGACTCCTCCGAAGTCTCCTCCGGAGGATCCTTCCTTCACGGAGTTGCTCAGGAAGATCCAGGAAGTACAGCAGTGGCATTCCTTAGAGCCAGATCCTCAGCGGGTTAAACTCGCCGAACATCTGGACCTGCCCCTTATGGCCCCTACTCTAGTGCCACCCTGGATTGAGCCTCATGCCCACCTTGTTTCCACTATTTGGAAACAACCATCGGCTTTAGCCCCACTTCCTCGGAAGTCCAACAGGCTATATCAGGCTCCGGAGGGTGTAGACTTTTTAGATTTTCACCCCCGTGCAGACTCAGTCGTGATTAGCACCGCTCACGACCGGTCTGCACACCCTAAACATTTGAGCTTGTCTCCTCCGGATAAGGAGTCTCGCCTTCTGGATCAGTATGGAAGGAAGATCTACGTTTCTTCCATACTGGGGATCAGGGCCCTAAACTATGTAGCACATATGAGGGATTACCAGAAGGCTGTCCTTACCCAGGTGGAATCTAAGATTGACTCCTTGCCTGACTCCCAAGTCAAGCAGGAGTTAGCTGACCTTGTCTGTTCTGCTCGTTTCGCCAGTTGTCACATTCTGAGGACGACCTACGATGCAGTGGACACCGCGGGGCGGAGCTCCGCGTTCGCCGTAAGTCTTCGGCGTCACGCCTGGCTCCAAGTGTCAGGCATGGTCCCAGAGGTGCAGTCAGCAATTCAAGAAGCACCTTTCAGGGGTTCGGTGCTTTTCAGTGGGGATGTCAAGGACATCATCACCGACTTGCAGGAGAAGGGGCCGGCCCTGAAATCTGTGGATTCCATGACCGTCCCCATCCCTGTGGCGCCGTCCTTTACCGCGGAACGTAGCCGGCCTCAAGTGAAACCCCAAGGCGGGCCACTAAGCGCGGACCCCACAGCTGCCAGCCCTGCCGCCCAAAAGCGGTGGGTGCCCCAGCTGGGCGCTGCCCACACCACCTGACTCCTTCCCTCTCCCACGCCTCCGGACTCCCGGAGGAACGGTGGGAGGAGGTTCTCCCTCCGCCTTCGGGTTGGGAGAGGATAACATCGGATTCTTGGGTGCTTCAGATTATCGCAGAGGGCACTCTATGAGTTTCACAGAAACCTCCACGCCACCCCCCTCTGAACTCCTCTTACTCAAGGGACCATCTTCCTCTGGTCAGGGAAGAAATATCTGCTCTCCTCGTGAAGCAGGCCATAGAACCCGTCCCTCCTCACCTTCATGGGATGGGTTACTATTCCCATTTCTTCCTTGTACCAAAGAAGACGGGAGATCTCAGACCCATTCTCGATCTCAGCTCCCTGAACTCCTATGTAGAATACAAAAGGTCAGGATGCTCTCCTTCAAACTCTTGCCCTTCTTGGCCGGACCAATGGCTTTGTGCACTGGATATGCAGGATGCATACCTGCATCCCCCATAGATCCCTCGCACGAGTACCTCGGTTTGCTTTCCAGGGGATTATTACCAATTCAGGCGCTCCCTTTTGGTCTTTCCTCGGCCCCAGTTTTTAGCAAATGCCTGGCAGTGGTAGCGGCCCACCCTGCGTGCTTTGAGAGTTCAGGTTTTTCCCTTCCTGGACGACTGGCTCCTGGCGGCCTCGTCCAGGGAGGAACTCCTGCATTTTCTCTCCCTCACCCAGCAGGTTTTCACTGGTCTGGGCATCACCATCAACCATTCCAAGTCTCATCTGGCCCCTTCCCAGAGACTCCAGTTCATCAGGGCAATCCTCGATATGACAATGTGCAGGGCCTTCCTGCCTTCGGACAGGGGGCCTCCCTCCAGTCCCAGATTTCCCTACTTCCGGAACGCAGGAAGGTTCCGGCGAGGTCGGTGCTCCGTCTTCTGGGGCTTATGGTGGCTGCCATCCTGACGGTTCCGCGCACGCGCCTCCACATGAGGATCTCTCAGTGGACTCTCCGCTTTCAGTGGGATCAACTTGTAGACGACCTAGATCATCTGGTGCTGATCTCCTTGCCGATGACAAGAGACTTGCAATGGTGGATGGTTCAAGAGAACCTGTTCCGGGGTGTCCCCTTCTTTCATCCTTCCCCCTCCCAGACTCTGACCACGGACGCATCAGGCGAAGGTTGGGGAGCCCATCTGGGTCCTCACCGAACCCAGGGGTTATGGTCCAGATTGGAGTTAGCTCTCCACATCAGTGTGCTCAAGCTACGAACAGTACTATATGCTCTCCAGGCCCTTCACCAATACATCCTTCCTGGTCACCTAGCTGTCCAAACGGACAACATGTGCGTGGTGTGGTACATCAACAAGCAGGGAGGGACTTGGTCCTACCCGCTGTGCAGGGAAGCAATGAGGGTTTGGGAATGGGCAACACTTCACAACCTTCACCTCACAGCAATCCATGTTCCAGGAGTCAACAATGTCCTGGCAGACAAGCTAAGTCGTTCTTCGGCTCTGCCACATGAGTGGGAACTGGACCAAAAGGTCCTAAATGGCATCTTCCAGCTTTGGGGGACTCTACAGGTAGACTTGTTCGCCTCTTCCCAAAACACGAAACTTCCCACCTTTTGCTCGCTCGCTTCAGAGCGAGGCGCTTTCTGGAGCGACTCTCTATCTCTAAGCTGGAAGGACAGATTCGTCTATGCTTTTCCCCCAATTCCTCTGGTCCCTCCTGTGCTGCAGAAACTTGCATTGGAAGGAGCGAGAATGATTCTGATCGCTTCTTTCTGGCCCAGGCAAATCTGGTTCTCTCTTCTACAACAATACTCAGAGGTTCCTCCTCTTCCTCTTCCTTTATCTCGAGGATTGCTGACCCAGGATCAGGGGACCCTGGTCCATCCGGGACTCAAGTTTCTTCAACTTCATGCATGGCTCCTGCAGACCTAGCCTAATCTCGTTTTGGCGTCTCCCTAAGGTGGCCGAGATTCTGGTGGAGGCTAGAAAACCCTCCACTAGGTCCACCTATGCTATGAAATGGAAGAGATTTTCCATTTGGGCTGCCTCCAGGAACGTGGAGCCTTTCTCCTGTCCTGTGGCCATTCTGCTCGATTATTTGTGTCATCTTTTCGACCTGGGTCTTAGTCACTCCTCTTTGAAGGTTCACATGGCCGCTATTTCAGCTTACCATGTTCCTTTCGCTGATAAAGCCTTTGCCCAACTGGAGGTATCCAAGACCTTTCTCAGAGGGTTCCTTCATCTCAGGCCCCCTGTTCGGACTCCTGTTCCCCCTTGGGACTTGAACTTCGTTCTCGAGAAACTTACCCTTCTTCCCTTTGAGCCTGCGGCTTCCGTAGACTTGAAGTTCTTATCGTGGAAGACGCTGTTCTTGGTGACCATTACTTCTGCTCGCAGAATTTCCGAGCTCCAGGCCCTTATGTGTAAAATCCCTTATCTGATTTTTCACAAAGAACGAGTAGCTCTTCGCATGAATCCTAAGTTTCTTCCGAAAGTGGTAGCGGAGTCTACCTTAAATCAGTCTATTGAGTTACTTGCCTTTTTCACGCAGTACTCCAACCAAGGGGAACACTTGCTTCATACCATGGATGTCCACAGGATTCTGAGATACTACACCGATAGGACGAAGGATCTCAGAAAGACTGATCAGTTGTTCGTCTCTTTTGCTCACAAAAGGGAAGGCAATGTCTCCAAGCAATGCCTGTCAAAATGGTTGGCACCTTGCATCACTTTTTGTTATGACAAGTACAAAAAGACCCTTCCGGGTCAAGTCAGAGGTCACTCCACTTCGTGGAGTAGTGGCCTCTGCGGCTTGTTTCAGAATGTCGGCGGAGACATCTGTGCCTGCCACCTGACTTCCGTCCATACCTTTCTGGAAACATTACAGTTTGGACATTGCCTCTCGCCGTAGAACAGGCTTGGGTTAGCTGTCTTGCAAGGCCTCCTATCTTGAGGTTTGCAAGGTTTTTTGCTCCTTCTTGGAGTAGTTCCTCCTCCCGGTGCCTTTCATTTGTTCCAGACTGCTTGGGATTCTGTCCTGTATGTAATTACCTACTATAAGAGCCCTCTCGAAGTAAGATAGTACAGTTACGTAAGAACTTATCGTAACAGTAGATCTTCGAGAGAGGCTCTTGCAGTAGTAATACCTTCCGGCCCTCCATCCCCCTAGGCTTTTTAGCTCCTTTTCCATTAGGGAATATGCTTCTCTCTCGTCCGGGCCTTCTGGGCCTGTGGCGGGAAAGAACTGGAAGGCGGGCGTCCGGGACCGCCCCTTTATACCGACGTCGTCTGATGCCGGCCACCTGACGTGGGGGCGGTCCCCGCCAGGGACTGCTAGCTAGAAATTTTTCCGTTGGGTCCTGCCGCCTGCCGACGTCAGTCCTATATGTAATTACCTACTATATGTAATTACCTACTGCAAGAGCCTCTCTCGAAGATCTACTGTTACGGTAAGTTCTTACGTAACTGTACTTTTTGGAATGTAGATTCTTAGCATCCTCGTTATATTGAGCCTGTAATTCCCCCCTGATTTTACGAATGATTTCTTCATGAGACAGTAATTTCTGCTGTAAGGCAAATAAACATCTACTGTTCCAAAGAAACCATTTAATAACCAATAGAACCCTGTGTAAGGTTTCAATATGCCAGTGACTCCCAACCCCTGGATATATACCCCACATTAAAGCATCCATGGTAATGGATTGAAACCAAGAGGAATTCCAGGTGGTTGCTAATAAAGGCCAGAAGGTTTTAATATGTATGCAGGTAAAAAAGGTGTTCTGTGGTTTCCAGCTGCTGACTACATCAGGTCTGATACAAAACAGCTCCTCTACTTGCTTGTGTTTTGATTAGCCTATATTAAACCTATCATGGCAACTCAACCAGTGAAAGTCCTTCAACTTATCAGGTATCCTGGTGTATTTAGCAAGGCAAAAAGTGCCTCCCTATACTGACTTGGGCACCTCGGAAAAGTGTCAGCTTCTATAACTGAGTCTTCAACACCCAGTCATATAAATCCTTCCTCCGTTTTGTTATTAACATTTGACTGGTAATCTTCCAACATTTAAATTACACAAAAGTGTCCTTTATATAGAGTGGCACATTCACAGTTCTGTGCAGTATAGCCAATTCACCCCATCCCACTGCCTAAACCAAGTTCCACAGGTCATTAAAAATATTGACTCCCAACTCTTATCCCAAAAAATTAGTAAAGGCCACAAGTTCGCATACAGAAAGATGCTATAATAAAATAAAACGAGTTCACCATCCCCAACCGCCCTGAGCTACTGGGAGATACTATATTTATTTTAGTGAGTTCAATCTGCTGCCCAGACTGCTTGAAAAAAAAGACTATAAATGGCAGTTTCCAATTGTCGAGGTGGAGGAAAAACATAACTAAAATAAAGGAACACAGGGAGAAGAAATGTTTTAATTAGGTGTATCCTTTTAACTTTGCTCAATTTCCATTTATTCCACTGAGTCACTAAGGCTTTACCAAGAAGCAGTCAAGGTTCCCAATTCAGTAAACACATGCCCCCCTGTCTAAAATTAACTCCAAGAATTTTCAGTTGGGTAGCATCAAAACTAATTCCTGCCTCTTCTGTAGCAGAGGAAGTGAGGGAGCCGATCTTGGTACCCACACACTTAGCTAAATTTAAGCTTGTACCTGAGTAAGAGGTGTAAGTATTACAAATACGTAGCGCTTCACTAATAGAGGCTTCATCTGCCACCAGAATGCAAATATCATCAGCATAAGCCAAAGCCCTATATCTAAGAGGGACTGAGTTAACAACTATAGGCCTCAAAAGTGTAGAACTATTCAGAAATCATAATAGAGGATCTATACAAAAGGCATATAATAAGAGGCTTAGGCGCAACCCTGGCGGACCCCCCGTCGTACTGCCAACATAGGCCCCTTCTAGCCTCTAACTATCGAGGTAACTGTGGCCATCGTATAAAGACATTGGAGCCAGCTAATAAATTGTAATGGGATACCATACTTCTTTAAAACTGTCCACAAAAAGGTGTGACTGACGGAATCAAAGGCCTTTTTTTGATCTAAGGAAAGTACAACACCATTAGCAGAATGTCTAGTACCCTGTTCAAAAGTTTCTCTTAAAAGTATAAGATGTTCTGTGATACTTCTACCAGGAATGGCACACGTCTGTGCTAAAGAGATCACTTGTTTTGCTACCAGTAATAACCTACTGTTCAAAATTTTGGCCAAAATCTTAAAATCCGTCTTCAGCAAAGAAATCAGCCTCCAATTTTCTATACATCGCCTGTCTCCTTTTTTAAAAATGTGGATTAGGATGCCTCCTGTCAAGCGTAAAGATGGAGACCCAGCATGAAGAATTGCAGTAAAAACCCTGGCCAGTTCTGGCAAAATGTGGGGTCCTAAATATTTAAATAATTCCCCGGTCAGCCCATCCCCACCCGGCGCCTTATTATTTCCCAACGCCCTAATTGCCCTTTCTACCTCTTGAGGTGAAATATCTGCTGTTAAGAGTGTAGCCTGAGTACTAGGGAGATCTAGAGTGGAAACCAAATCAATATATGCCTCCAGTGTGTCAGACTGCAGGTGAGGGGGGTTATAAGAATGATCTACATAATGAGACACAATAGTAAGCAAATGTTTAGGATCTGTGCATAACTTGTGATCTTTATCAAATAGGCTGTCCATGTTTTTATTTAGATTCCTAGAGGTACTCCCCTCATAAGGGCAGGTCAAGCCCTTTCTACCCTGAGTACAGAAAGTCTGTTGATATTGTAAATGTTTTTCTTGGTGTAAGTGAAAATCTACCATCCATTGTTTCACACTTTGAATTTGTGCAGTAAAATCTTGCTTTACTATAGCAGACAATGAAAGTAATTTTTGTAACTGTAACCTGTCTGCAAGATAAACCTCATAAGTACTATCTTGGGTTACCTTGCCATGAGAATGCAAAACAGCAATGAGGTCCCGCATCGTATCCTCCCACCAGATACTGGGATCCTCATATAGATCCAATACTGATTTCCTAGCTTGAACAAAATACAACATATCCTGACGAGTATCTTCTCTATCTAAAAGCAAAGCATTCAATTTCCAATACCCTGGGCCATTGGGCGGGGGGGTGCACAAAGTCTACCCAGTATAAGATTTAACATGTTATGATCTGAAAATGCCGCAACCAATATTTGAACCTTGGCAATGTGTAAGAGCATTGAAATGAAAAAATAATCTATTCTGGTGGCAGAGGTACCCCTATGAAAAGTGGGGTCAGCTTTTCCAACTGTCTCAAAATAAGCATCTCTCAATGTGGCGTTCCGAATCATGGTAGATAAAAAAGACATGTCACAAAATATTTTATTGGTCAGAGCGAACTTACCCCTGTCTCTAAGCTTTAACCCACAGTTGAAGTCACCACCTAAAACAACACAGTGTGCAGAGTATAAATAGGGTTGTAAGGCCTGAAACAACTCAATCCTAGGAACCTTAGTTTGACCTGCATACACATTAACAAATCGAAACAATACATTTTGTATTCTTGCATCAAGGATCAGAGCTTGACCTGTTACTAGATTTATTAATTTAACAATATGAACCTCAACCCCTTTAAACAATATGGCTACTCCAGAACATGTATCTTCCCCAAGGGACCAATAGGAGGGACCTGAATACCAAAATTTAATAGCTTGCTTCATTTCAGGTAACGTGTGCAACCTGCTGTCCTGTAGAAAGAAAATACCAGAAGAAAATTATCATAAGTGTGAATATACGACTTGTCTCTTCCGTAAGCTCTTAATACTATTCACATTGATAGAAAACAAAGAAAGGAGAGACATTATAAACACAAGGAAGGTAAGAACACCAAAACCGGGCATCACTCATTCAAGGGGGTTTCTTAGAGGAAGCTCTTGTGGTTCTGACATGTTTAAGTTTCTCAGATTTTTTCCCTGGAGCCACAGGGGGGCATGCTTTTTCCAGCAGAGGGTCCTCTAACTCTGAACCAAGGTCCAGTAAGGAGGAAACCACCGAAGAAACATCCTACTCATCCCCTGACCCTCTCCCTTCTACAGGTAAAGGAGCAAACCTATTTTTAGTGTGGGTCTCCGAAGTTTTTGGCATCTTGGCTGCTGGTTGAACCCAGTTCTGTCTACGTCTGGATGTCCGGGCCTGGTCTCTAGAGGGTTGACAAGAGGTTCAGGAAGGGGCTCAAGAGGGACAGACTCACCCCAACATCTGGAGTTGCTACCAAAACCTGAGTGTCTTTTTTAGGAGCCACCGTGGGGGGGTTCCACAAGAGGTAAAACAAGATGTGATGTTTCCGGTAGCGGCACCACTTCAGGCTCAGTATCTATTGGTGCAGAGACAGCAGAATCTGGCCTATCAGAAGGCGGATCCCTAGACTTGGAGACCATATGGTGCACATTAGCACTGCGTGCCAAGGCAATTGTGACTCTCTGCTCATCCCAAACAGCTTGCTCCCCCTGATTATGAGCAGCTGAGGGACAGGAGTGATAAGTATGACCCTTCTCCTCACATAAGTTACAAACTTCATCATTTCTACACAGTCCTGCACTGTGACCCATTTCATTATAGTCAGTGCACTTCAATCTATCACACATGCTACTCAGATATCCGGTAGCTCCACAGCGATGACATGCCTTACACTGATCAGCGTAAAACAAAACCCCTCTATCATTACCAAAAAAAAAAACCTATTAGGTAGATGGATCAGCCCCATATCAGATGTATTTAGAATCCCCTGAATTTTCCAGCCCTCTTCCTAATATGGTCATCATTAAAAATAAGCTTGGGATTACCCTGAACCGTACATCTTTGTTTGAGCCAATACACCAAATCTGTAACATTCACCTCTTCATTCCTGAATAAAACAGTTATCATACGATGAGCAGGTTTGGTCAAAGGAACTACCTAAAAGGGGGACCATAATGGGGAGGTTTTCAACAAGTGATACAAAAAACAAAATTTCCGCAGCCCACTCCCTTGATTAAAGCTAACATCAGAGACTGGTTCCCCCAAAACATGAATCAATGCATAAATTTCTACTGGGGTAAAATGCATAGACCCTTTAAGTAAAACTCTTGCCTCATGTTTACGGTCAGGAAAGGTAGCTAAACCCACCTTATAAAGTAACCTGATGGCATTATGTCGTTTAGCAGGAAAAACAGGGGCTCTAAATAAAGAAGCATAAGATTTAACAGACTCTGACTGTCCCATTGTAGCACTATTCGTTTGCTCCACAATGGGTAGTGCTGTAGGTACTGTAGCAAGATCTGGATTCTGAGGCTGAGAAATCGAGGTGTGCATCAAAGGCAGGACTGGATTCTGCGTCAGCTGTAGACCCTCTGGAACATGTAGGGAAGATGAAATATCCATTGCAGAGCCCCAGTCCTTAGGTCCACAAGTCTCCTCCAAAACACAATCCCTACCATCAGGGGTAGAAGTAGTAAGAGCTGGTATAGAAAGTTTTGAGGGTCCAGAGACCCAGGAACCAGTCACAGACTTTTCCCAACCGGCCCCAGTTAGAGCCGTACCAACTGACCACGTTTTCGGTTCTGCAGGCAGGGATCGGGAATCTACCGGAGTCTTGGTCACGGAGCCTCGTCTTAGGCCAGGCACTGTAGTGCTTGAAACTGCCATTCCCGGCGAGGCTTCCTCAGAAGCATTAAATAAGTTCCCCTCAAACACAAACAAGGATGACTGTCCTGTACCTGTACCTGGTACGAAGGAGAACAGGTGCTGGGATCCACTTTGATCTGCCTGCTTGGAGCACCCCGTTGTAACAGTAGTAAACTGCATAGAAACTGACAGAGGAGCTGCCACGTCAGCATCTGTATCAGAAACGATCACCTTTGACATTTCAGCTTGTACCAGGAGAGAACACTGTCGCGCTGCTGCAATCGCAGCCTGTAATTCGCATTGTCAGACTTTAAATTGGGCTTCTTCATCTGAAAGCTGCTTCTGTAAAGCAGCCGACATCTCCGTTTCTTCATTCAAACGAGAAGGAACCACACATTCGGAAGCTGCGGAAGAGTACTATTCCGTTGTCGTGTCAACCCTGAGGACTCGGGTAAAGTGGCATCCCTCTTTGAGCTGGGAATCAGCTTAGATTCAAGACTAGGTGCATCAAAGAAAACTTCAGAATCCGATATTTCAGGGCATACAGGAGCAGCCTACTCTTCCACTTCAGGCACCTCCATCCTCTCCATTTGCTCAACACAAGTGGCCATCACACAGGCTAGCGGTTCCCCTACAGGAGAGTAGGGGAATTTCCCTGGCGTCCTGGCCAAATTTCTCCCATTCACTAAAAATACCACCAACAGCTTAATCTGGTTCAAGGTCAGTTGGCATTCATCTGTATCCCCCTCCCCCGGGTTGTGCCTAAAAACAGGCAGGATTTGTCTAGTGCACTTACCCGGTCAAACAAAATAAAAAAAATAATGAACTGGACTGACCTCAATGAGGCAAACGACGTAGACACGGCCCTTGACCACTTCACAAACACATTCAACACCGTTTGTGACAAATACGCCCCAGTAGAGACAAGAAAAATGAAAAGGCATTGCAATCCCTGGATCACCCTGGACCTACTGGATCAGCTCAATGCCAGAGATCTCCTCTGGCAGATCGCAAGAGCATGTGGTACCACCACTAACATCCAAAGGTACAAACAAGCCTGAAATAAGTGCACAAGAGCCATCTGACATGCCAGAAGCACATTCTACAAGGAAGCCCTCTTCAGTTCCTGAAACAACAGCAAGTCGTTCTGGGATAATCTCATTGACATAACCGACAAAGAACCCAGAAATGCCCCATCAGTGGTCATGGTTGATGGCGCACTATACTTGGACCAAAAGCAAACTGCCAACGCACTTAATGGTGCTTTCACAGACCTCAGCAGTGTACTACCAGCAGACTACTTTAATCCCGGCTGACCCTAACACAGTCCAGCAACAACCCTCCAACAGACCACTCTTCCCTTTCAAGGTAATCTCCGAATCTGAAACAAGAAAGTACCTTGTGTGACCTCTGGGAAAATCAATATACAGCTGAGATACCCTGGACCTTACATTGGTCAGCATGGCATTGAAGGAAGTCCTCGGCTGTCTCACTAAAATTATCAACCTCTCCCTCTGCCACTCCGAGTTCCCCTGCGATGGAAATTGGCATCAATAACCCCTGTGCACAAAGGAGGTGATCGGACTCTACACAACAACTACAGACCTATCTCCATACTCCCTACCCCACCAAAAGCTCTAGAACGGATTGTAGCAGATCATTTTGTCGAGTATCTGAACCAGTACCAGCTCCTCTGTCCTGAGTCACATGGCTTTTGACCAGGTCACAGTACCATCACAGCATTACTGGAATTCACAGGTTACATCCACTACTCCCTAGACCAAGGCCTTCTGGTAGGAGCAACATTTATTGACCCATCAAAAGCTTTTGCTACGGTGCACCATGAGCGCCTTCTGAATCAGTTGTCTGCTATTGGGCTCTCTCCAAAATCCGTTTCATGGTTCAACAGCTACTTTCACAACCGATCACAAAAGATTAGGCTAGGAGTCACCACCTCTATTAGCAGACCTGTCTGCTCTGGGGTCCCACAGGGGTCAATTCCAGGGCCCCTACTATTTAGTCTTTTCCTAAACCAACTGCTGGCCTCTTGTCCAACCTGGATGCTCCTTTATGCAGACAATGCAGTTATCTTCACCAGAAACTCCCATCCGGAACAACTAACAGCAGAACTCCAAAGGGGATTCTCATCCGCAAAGAAATGGTTTAAGGAGCATAGACTAATCTTGAACTGTAAAAAAACAAAGACAGTGTTGAACTCCAGCACCCAGAGTATGTTCAAAGCATTACCCCTTGCGATCAGAAATGAAAGCGGTGATACCCTGGAGCATGTCCAGTTTTTCAGATACCTGGGTATCACAATAGACTCCACTGTCTCTTATGTCCAACACATTGATGACACTGCAAAGGCTATCAATACAATAATAGGGATTCTTTACTGCCACAAGCACTGTTTAACCTGTGAGGCATTGAATCTGGCCATCAACAGCTCAGTAGTTTCCCTTGTCGATTACAGACTGGCTATCTATGGATCAGCAACCGTCACCGCCCTGCAATGCATTTCCATCGAGGTGAATAAGTGTCGCCTTCTCACAGGTGCTGCAAGACTCACACACACCTGTGATCTCTACTCACAGGCCGGTTGGCTCCAACTAAAGGAAAGAATAAGATACCAATCTTGCCTCCTTGCCAAGAAATGCTCTCTCAGTCTACTACCAGCAGGGGTCCAGAAATTCCTAACCATGTACACAAGCTCCCATTTCACAAAGAATTCTGCCATCCAGATCTACAAAATTCCTAGACTCCGCAAAGCCTTAGCACAATGTGCATTCTGCTACTGTGCTCCTCACTGGATCATTGTCTTAACACCTGACATTTCCGGTGCTGCAACTATTGGTGTTTTCAAATGCAAACTATGACAGCACCTTATCTCAACCAGCAGCTGTGGCTGCCTCCACTAACACTCCTCCTGTGCCTCAAGGGCACCCTAACACTCATATCTCACGTCTAACCTACTCGTCTGACATGACCGATCCTTAGCACTTAAGGTCACCACCCAACCTCACAATCTTTGCCACATCTACCCCACCCATTCCGTATACTCCCCCCACTCTCTACCCACCCTCTAGCACCCTTACTACTATTATCCTCCTACTACCATCTCTCATGCAACCCAGTATGGTGCCCTAACTTTGACTCAGGCAAATTACTTGCTGCCTATGATTCTAAATTTGGTGTGTTTATTATAGGAAATCTGTCTAAAAATGTACTATTGTATTACTGTATCTTACTATTACCCTGTCTAAAACATGTACTACTGTTTTGTTTTGTTTTTTTAGTATTTATTTATTTATCCTCCTGTGACCACCTTACTGCTCCCTTTTAGACTCGCATCCCTGCTATTGGGGATCCGGCCGTTGGCAGTCTTGACCTGGACCACTGGTACCCAGTAACCCCTGCGGCTTGCCCCCCGCAGCAGGGTGGCAGGGAGTCCCCTATCTCCCCACCCCATATGGATCCAGTTTGGGTGCCAGCGCCCGGCGAACACTTGCGGTCGGCCATCAAGCCACAGTAGGTGCCACTTTTTCCCTGTTCTTGATTCCCCTGAGTCGGAGGGCATGCAATGATGCCAGCGCCGTGAGCACGCACACGTCCCCGTCCAGGCATCTGCCCCGACTCCTCCCCAGTGTACAGCATGCGTCCCCGACTCCCAGCCTCTGCCAGGGGGCAGTCAGAGGCTGACCGTTGTGGTCCCCCTTCCCCAGAGAGTAAGAGCAGTCCATCGGATGCTTGATCCTTCTCCTCCCCTGCCATCTCTCGGCGACACGTGCTCACTCCCAAACCCAGGTCACTGGCGTGGCGCTTGGTGCGGCGTCCAGCGCCTCAGCCCTCAGCGCCACCGTGCTGGCCTGTACCACTGTTTTTTTTTTTTGTTTTTTTATTCTGTCTTTACGCCCCCTTCTCGCTGTGGTGCCTCCTTACCTTTGGGAGACTCCCATACATCCCTGCTCATCTGTCCAGTTACCAGTGCAGTCTATCCCCCCATGAAGCCTTGGTTTTACCCCCAGGTGGGTACAAGGCAGGGCCCCCTTTCCTCCACCCCGAGTGTCTGTGTTTCGTCGGGGATATGTCACCGATACTGGCAGGGGCCATGGGATCGGGGCCTGAAGCTCCATCTACAGGGAGCACTGCAGGGTTTTTCCTGCTTTCTCTGGAACCTCCCACAGGATGTCAGCATGCCTGGGGAGCCGTGGAACAATGCACATCAGAATGTGCAAACGCTCTGGCTCCCGGCTGACGTCCCCCCTCCCTTTTGCTTGCTGTCCCGCTGCACCTCCACCTGTGGTCACCCAGGTGGCGGTAGAGCTGCGGGGACATGTAACCCACCCACCCCGGAGGAGGAGAGCAGCCTTGGGTGCTCAATCCTCCTCCCCCCAGCCAGCCCTCCAGCTACCCGAGTCCGTTCCTGAACCCGGGTCACTGGCGCTGCGAGTGGTAGCCCTACCGCTGCGCCAGCAGGCCAGCTCTGTACTACTGTTTTGATGTACCTTTGTCCTTGTAATCGACGTGGAACCCATAAATGAGCAACCGCTCACAGGTGTAATCCCAGAACTCAATAAAAAAAAAAAAAAAAAAGATTTTGTGCCCTAGCTATAGTAATTGCCATCATGCAACTGCTGTAGTTGGAATGTTAGGGGTCTCCATTCTCTCGTAAAAAGATTCTTTCACATCTAAAACACGAGAACGCAAGTTGCTTACTTCCAAGAAACTAAATTACTAGTATCCCTAAAAGCCACTCAACTGAAGATGGATTGGGTGTGGTTTAGAGGTTCTTAGTTCTGACATGGTCAAAAAATGGGATGTATCCATACTTGTCTGCAAAGCCTTCCATTGGTCCAAGGGAGCGGTGCAGTGCAGTAGAGACAGTAGATAGGTTTTGCTTCAGGACCAGACCCCTGAGGACCCTCTCATCCTGGGAAACCTACATGGTAGTAACTGGGATAAACCTTATTTCTTTTATTCCTTTAATCAGGCTCTCACCTAGTTTAACTTGGCAAACTCACCTGTATTGATCAAGGGCAATTTCAAACTTTGACTTCAGCATTTACTAGATAGGTGTACTGGCATGTTTGAAGCTTATCCATTTGCAATTCTTGCAGTCAAAGCCGTTAGGTTGGAACATGCTTTCACAGACGCATGGAGACTATTGCACCCTGATGACAGGGATTATGCCTGTTATTCCACACTGCACCTCCCCTCCAGCAGAACTGATTTCCGGTTGTCCTCCATGGGGTGAACCAACAAACTGTGGAAGCCAACCTAGAGCCCATTCTCATCGAGAACCATGCCTCCCATTCTGTTAAAACTCAGACCCTCAGTCTCACGTTCATCTTTATGGAAGCTGGACCCCCCTCCTTCAAGAAGACAAATTTCTGTCTTGGCTAAAGGAGAAAGCTACGGTATACTGTCAGCTAAATACATCCAGGAGGTCTCCAAAGCTACCCAGACTTAAAACTGTATTCAAACAACATGAAGTCTTGCTGTATTCTGACTATTGCAGTTAGGTCCTGCCTTTCAACTGCCCCGGAGAACAAAGGGTTAACTTTTCTATGCCTTGCATAGAATGTTCATCACGAGCTCGGTTGAAGCCTCTGCCTGTTGTTATTCGAACTGCAACCGTCAGATTCTTTACTCCGCCTCACTGAACAGTCGCTCCGGAGATTTCTCCTGCTGCTCGGTTCAAAAGTCGGTTGAAGTGTCGGTTTTCAGTCGGTTTCTACGGAATTGTTGTTTCCGCATAGTCTGTTCAAGTCTCTGTCTGTGGTACCGTGAGTACTAGATAGGTTTTTGTTCTGTTTTCTGTGTGGAACTTGTAAACTGTGGATCGGTTCGGCTGAACCGATCATTTTGAGGTAAAACTTGTACTTTACTTTAGTGTGTGGTTACGGTCCATATCGGTTCTAAAAAGCGGGTTTTAATCGTTTTCCACACTTCAAATGACACGGTCAGAAACAGATAGGGAGTCTCGCCTGGTGATTGCTGAAAAAGTAAGTTTGTTTTAGGTTGGCATGTCTAAGAAACCCAAGAAAAAAAGCGGGCCACTGGGTTTCAACACTGCAGTGTGTGTGGGGAGGTCTTTGCTAAGGCTGATCCCACACCACCTGTGTTGTGTCTGAGGTTTGACCACCTCGATTCAGACTGCCAAATTTGCAAGAATTTTCCCAAATCTACCTGGAAAAGAGACTAGGTAGACTGAGGAAAGGGAGGCAGAAACCCGCTGACCTGGATGGCCAGCCGGTTGATTCGACCGAACCGGAAGAATGCTCTCTGACCAGAAGCGATACTTGGGCAAAAGGAGAGCCAATTTCAAGGAATTGGTTCCGACAGAAAGAAAAGGAAAAGACAAATCGACCGGTTCGGATCCAGAATCTCATACTCCGACCGCCGATGTGATAGCCAAAGCGATTAGGATTATGGAATCGCTTAGATCGGTACTGACCGAACGGGCACCATCTGGCAGGGGCTTGGTTCGGTCAGTTCCGTATTATACCTTGGAAGAATTTTATGAACCGGAGTTTGAGGAGGAGGGAAGAGTATGAGGATGATTATGGTAATGGTGAAAGTCTGGATGTGCCTATTGACCCGGACATCTCCCCAGACAGACCTTCAGGTGTTTCTCCTCCTAGGCTTTCTGAGTCCCCTTCACACTACATGTTCTACAGAAAGGTGGCTGAGACCCTCCAGCTTCCTGTGGAGGAGGCAGTAGAGGATCAGGAAGAGCCTGATTATGTTGAGATGATAGACATCCCAGAGTCCAGGAGACTGTCTATTCCCCTCCACAAATCTTTTGGGAAACAGACACAAAAAATTCTTAAGTCTCCCAATTCTATACCTCCTGTGGACAGAAGAATGGACAAGAGGTACACTCTCTCAGGCTCAGACATAGAGTTCCTTTTTCAGCAATGCAGCCATGTTGGGGTTGTGCAGGCTGCTGCCTGTGATAAGGCAAACATTCCCTTGGCATCACACCCCCCAGACAAGGACTCCAGGAAGATTGATGCCATGGCAAAGAAGCAGTACGTGGCAGCATCTTTGGGACTCAGGCAGGCTAATTATATGGCCTATGCAGCCAGGTACCAGAAGTCCAGGTAGGACACTGTACTGGCACTGGCTAAACAGGCTCCTACCCAGCTTGCCAAAGAGCTGGAGCAGGTGGCTGCAAATGGGATTGAAGCATTGAAAGTACAGTTTCATGCTGCTGTAGACTCCAGTGATGTATCATCAAGAGTCATGGCTACATCTGTGGCTCTTAGGAGAATGGCTTGGCTCAGATGTACTAGCCTCTCACAGGATACCCAGGCTAAGGCCATGGATTTTCCTGTAGTTGGTAATTCTCTGTTTGGGGAGCAGACAGAGAATTACATGAAGAAAATGGACGAATACAGGACCACTTACAGGAGTGCTCAGGCCAAAGAAAGGCAAGCAACTCCTCAAAGGTAGCAGTCTAGGGGCAGTCCTTTCCAAAGGCCTTTTTACCAAGCTTAGGCCTCTTCTTCTTTTTCACAGAGGGGGTTCTTTAGAGGGAGAGGCAGAAGGGGGATGAGCAGGCCTGCATCCACCCCTCAGCCTAAAGCCCCTGCCAAGCAGACACCCTGATGGGTCTGCCCGGGTCGATTCTCCTATACCAGTAGGGGGCAGGCTGGCTTACTTTGTCCAGGACTGGATGTCTCTTACATCTGACAAGTGGGTCCTGGAAGTAGTAAGCCAGGGACTGGTTCTCAGCTTCAAAACATTTCCCAAGATGAGAGCCAGATCTTTTCCACCTGCAAATCTCTCAGAGACCCTTGTCCTAGAGGCAGACTCTCCTGGCTCTCAGAGCTATAGAGAGAGTTCCCACCCTACACTGGGGCAAAGTATTGTACTCCAGGTACTTCCTAACCCCCAAAAAGACAGGAGAGTGGCGACCCATCCTGGACCTAAGATATCTGAACAAACATCTTTTAAAGCCAAAGTTCAAAATGGTAACTCTGGGAATTATCCTTCCCTCTCTAAGGCCAGGGGACTGGCTAGCCTCCCTGGACCTCAAAGATACCTACTTTCACATTCCCATCAGGTGCTCCCACAGAAAGTACCTTAGGTTCGAGTTGCCCTCAGGCCACTATCAGTTCAGAGCAATGCCCTTTGGCCTAACATCAGCCCCAAGGGTCTTCACAAAGTGCCTGGCAGTATTTGTTGCCTTCCTAAGAAGACAAAAGATTTCCATTTTCCAATACTTGGACGACTGGCTCATAGTAGGTCAGTCTTCAGACCAAGTCAAGTCACACCTGCAAGTGACCCAGCAAGTGCTCACTTCTTTAGGATTCCTTCTCAACCTACCAAAGTCAGTTCTCGAGCCAGTGCAGCTCCTCACCTTCATAGGTGCAGAACTGGATACGGTAAAAGCAAGAGCCTTCCTTCCCTTGGAAAGGGCAAGGACCCTCATGGAACTGGCCTCTTCATTCAGCCTTCGGGTGTCTCGACCAGCAAGGCACTTCCTTCAGCTACTGGGCCACATGGCAGCTTCCACAGCAGTGGTCCAGGGGGCAAGATTCCAAATGAGGGACATTCATTTCCACTTAAGAGTTTTTTGGTCTCAAAGAAAGGATTCCCTTACCAAACTAATTCCAGTGACTCGAACCCTGATCCAAGCCTTGCAATGGTGGCAGGATCAGGACAATTTGAGACAAGGGGTTCCATTTGTCACTCAGTCTCATTCAGTGATCCTCACCACAGATGCTTCCCTGCTGGGCTCGGGAGCCCATTTCGGGGATCTTACCACCCAAGGACTGTGGTCACCTCAGGAATCTCTGCTTCACATCAATCTCTTGGAACTCAGAGCAGTGTTTCTGGCACTACAAGCTTTTTCCAGATCTGTACAGAACAAGGTGGTTCAGGTCAGAACAGACACCACCACCACCATGTGGTACATCAACAAGCAAGGAGGCACTCGGTCTACGGCCTTGTGCACAGAAGCAATGAAGTTGTGGTCCCTGGCCTATTCCCTGTAAACCTCTCTGACAGCAGTTCACCTCCCAGAGAAGGACAATGGTCCTAGCAGATGCACTGAGCAGAATATCCCAGGGCCATCACGAATGGGCCCTAGATCCTCTGGTGTTGAAAGTGATTTTCTCAAGATGGGGCACTCCACAGATAGATCTTTTTGCAGCCCCAGACAATCACCAACTTCCTCTCTTTTGTTGCAGACCCTCATTCTTGGGCTCAGTCCCCCTGGATGCTCTGATTCTGAACTGGGAAGGGAAATTTCTGTATGCTTTTCCCCCTTCCCTCTGCTGTTCAGAGTGTTAGTCAAGATAAGGTCACAACCATGCAAAGTGATTCTGATTGCTCCAGACTGGGCCAGACAGCCATGGTATCCCTTGTTGCTGTCCCTAACAGTCCATCTTCCCAAGAATTACGACCTGTTAACATCCTCTAAGGGGAGGATTTGGTACCCGAATCTTCAGTCTCTCAATCTCAAGGCTTGGCTCTTGAAGAGTTCGAGTTTGCAGATCTGCATCTTTCCCAAGGAGTTCTGGATATCCTTAAGGCTTCTCGAAAGCCTTCCACCAGAAAGACTTACGACTCCAAATGGAAAAGATTCAGCATTTGGTGTTCTAAGAAGAATATTTCTCCAGACTCTGCTGAATTGCCTACGGTTCTGGATTATATGGTCCATCTAATGGCCTAGGTCTCAAACCAGCTACCTTCAAGGTACACTTGGCAGCTGTTTCTGCTTTCCTGTCTGTAGGCAAGTCTTCCTCTCTGTCATCCCATCCTGTATTCTGTAAGTTTTTCAAGGGATTGCTTAACACCAATCCCCCCCTTTAGGGATCCTGCTCCTACTTGGGACCTTAATGTTTTCATTGCTCAGCTTATGCAACCCCCGTTTGAGCCTTTGTCCTCAGCAGAGCTGAAGTACTTGACTTGGAAAACTGTGTTTTTGGTAGCCATTACTTCTGCCAGACGTATCAGTGAATTGCAAGCCCTGTCAGTGGAATCTGATTTCATCTCTTTTTCACAGAGATAAAGTGGTCCTTAGAACTAACGGAAAGTTCTTGCCTAAAGTGGTTTCAGATTTCCACCTCAACCAGTCTATATCTCTCTCCCCGTTTTCTTCACCGACCATTCTTCCTCGGAAGAGAGGAGGCTACACAGTTTGGATGTTAAAAGAGCCCTTAGCTACTACATAGAGCATACCAAGGGTCACAGGTTTGAATCCCTCCATTTGTTCCTCACTTATGGAGAAGTTGGTAAGGGCAAACCTGCCCCTAAGAGATCTATTGCCAGGTGGATTGTTTCTTGTATACAATTCTGCTATGAAAAACTGGGTAGAACTCCACCCTCAGGCCTGAGGGCTCATTCCACAAGAGGTACAGCTGCTTCCGGGGCTGCTGCCAGGGATATTCCTCTCCTAGAAATTTGTCAAGCAGCCACCTGGAAAACAGTCCATACTTTCACCAAACATTACTCTCTGGATATCCAGGCTAGGAGTGATGCTCGGTTTGGCACAGCAGTACTTCAGAGCCTATTTCCAAAGTAGGTTCAGTCCCTCCTCCATGGATGTACTGCTTGGTAGTCTGCAATAGTCAGAATACAGCAAAACTTCATGCTGTTTGAAGAAAAAAATACTCACCTTAGTAATTATGTTTCTTCTAGTGGAATCTTGCTGTATTTTGACCTCCCCCCTTCCTCCCCTCTCAGAACCTAGTTTTTGGGATGTGGGTGGGCAGGAGCAGTGTTGGCACCCTAGGGGTGTCAATTTTACACCCTCTTTTTTCTTTGGGTGGAATGTTGTTTTTTGGATGTGTTTTGGTTTTTGGGTTTCCTAACTTGAGTCTTCCTTTGAGAACCAAAAACATTATATATTTGTCAGTTGGCTAGTAAAAATTTTACAGTTTCCACACAGAACACCTAGTGAGTTTTTGCTCGTAAAGATCTGACGGTTGCAGTTCGAATAACAACAGGCAGAGGCTTCAGCCGAGCTCGTGATGAACATTCTATGCAAGGCATAGAAAAGTTAACCCTTTGTTCTCCGGGGCAGTTGAAAGGCAGGACCTAACTGCAATCAATAGTCAGAATACAGCAAGACTCCACTAGAAGAAACATAATTACTAAGGTGAGTAATTTTTTCCTGTGGGGGGATAAAAGGCTATACTATACACTAAAGGAAGGAGTGTGACATGGAAATGCGATCTCTTGAAGTCCTTTCGAAGGAGAAAGAGGCTGCCTACAGGGTTTGTACCTTATTAGCTGAGGTTCTGTGTATACATATCCAGCTAAATATCCTCATCACTGGGAAGGTAGAGTTAGCTCTTCTCTGTCTCTTTGTCATAAATATGGGGTCGGGGGGTGGGGAGGAGGACAAGCAAAGTTCTCTTCTACAGACTCAAGCAACAGCAAACAGAGCAGCATATCCCTACTCTTTGAGACTTCAAGGCACCATTCAGACAAAATCTACTAGTTGGCAAAGTCATACAGGCATTCTATTACAAGCTATACTCCTCCTCCTCTCCACACACCCTGATGAGGCACACATATCTGTCTTTCTCTCTAGGCTGTCTTTCCCCAAACTGTCTCCAGAACCAGTCACGTGGATGGAATTCTCACTTATGTGGGAGGAAATAGGGTTGGCCCGCTCCCCCCACAACAGACACAAGGCCGTGGGTGGTGACTATCTGCTAGTAGACCTTTGTCAGCACCACAGTATGCCCAGAGGGTCCATAAGGAAGCTCAGAGGCACACTTTACTTCCACTTACCATGCTCAAGGCTGTAATTAACAGTGCTCCCAGAAAAGGAGAAAGCTGACACACACACCCTGCCCAGTGCAGGCCAGTCTCTCTTGTCAACGTGCATGCAAAAATCTTGGCCCAGGCATTGTCCACATGGCTGGAGCCTGGAGGATCTCCTTCCTACACTTATCCACCCCTCCCGAGTTGGCTTTGTGAGGGACTGGTTGAGTTCAGACCATTTCAAAACACCGAGCGAAGGGGTTCGCTGGGCATGCTGGTGGCCTGGGTTCACTTCTAGAGCCCGGATACCAGAAGCAGAGACTGGCAGGGAGGTAGTTCAGAGCATCCTTCAGATGCTTCCCTTCCCGGGGTGGGGGCAGACCTTCAGCACCTGGCAGTGGCTTGAGTGATGTAGTAGGCGGCGTGATGCCTCAACATGTCGCCGCACGTCCCTGCCTCAGGTCATCATCATAACCAGGCCCATTACGGGTGGAGGGGTATGGGGAGGTGTAGAAACTAGAAAACTGCCCCCCCGGTTGACCGAATGACAGCTGCCAGTTCCCGTCGCCACGAAGCCTGGAAATGTCTGAGCCAACCCCGTCATGCCCGGGATACGTATCTGCGCCTGATAGGCGCTTCTCCCTCAGAAGGGGGAGACCCACACAATGAAGGGTTACATCGGGTAACCCTGGGGCTGTGGCACTAAGGGGCGGTGGATGGCAAGGGGGCAGAGTGGTGGCGAGGGGTCTAGGTGGCCCGAAGGAGCTGTTGGCAGGGTGAGCCTAGGAAAGAGCAAAAAAAAAAAGCCTTTGACTCAGTAGAGTGGAGTACCTCCATAGTGTGCTCAGTACCATGGGTTTTGGTCCTGCATTTGTCTCATGGGTGACTACATGTCAGCGTAGTTTAGCTGGTAGCATATCCTCCTCAGGGCCGGAAAGTCATGGGTTCTTTTACCTCACTGGACCTGAGCTCAAACTATAAATTCTGGTACCTGTGTGCAGTACTAGGGGGATACTGGTCTGTCAGGCGTGCTGACCTTCGGATGTGATGTTAAACTGAGGTCCCTTCTGTTCTTCTTTAGTGCTGTCCTGGTGAGTGTCCTTGAGGCAGTAAAAGAAGCCGAGGCACTTTTTGCTAGAGTAGGTGATTTTTTCATTAAACACACATAGTACAAAAACATAGACAAACAGAATTCACAACAGTTTCACATTACTAGTGTATCCCATCACCAATATTGTATTCGAACCCTTCCCCAACCCCTTTTTTTATTTTTTGCAGTATCCCTTTATCTTTTCCACCCTGTGAAATGTTGCCTTAACTTATTTACACTTGACGCTCCCCACTGTTTGAGACTTACTATCATTTCCATACAAGGTTTGTATATCTTCTGCCACAACTCTAATCAGAGCTTCCTGGGAAAGTTATTGTTGTTGTAACACCAGCCTGTAACTACATTGCCATGTCTAAAATTTCAGAATGGTTCATAGAAGCCTTAATGTATCCGAATGAAATTTAGAACAGTCCCCTGAATAAATTCCAAGAACTAAAACATCATAATTAATCTTTCAAAATTCAGGTTGTTTAAATATTACTGCTAATCTTTGCCAAAATTACATAACATATAGGCACACCAAAAATAAATGTGCATACATTTCTAACACCTCATTGCATGTATCTCTTTGACTGTATTATTTTGTTAGGTTCTTACTGTTATGTGAATTACATACAATACGTTAAATCTTCCATGGCAACTAAGCCAGACTGTGTCACACATATGTGCTGGAGTTCTTGCTCCCATTAGTTGTTTTGTAGTTTCTGGTGCAGTCTTTGTTGCCCCCCCAGGAAATTTTAAGAATTGAGAAAAGCACAATTCAAGAATACTGGTTTCTGGTGCAGAATCTGAATTGGCCTGGTGTCAGTTTCCGTTGCTTGATTTTCCTCATGGCTGATAAATAAGGGGGAGTTCTTACCCAAGGAGTCCTTTAGCATCAGTAACTTTAGCAGTTAGCTGGCTAGGTGCAACTGCCCCAGAGGCATAATAATAATAAGTTTATTTATATAGCGCCTTTCAGCATACCAAGGCGCTGAACATATCAAGCCACAACATCACACACAAACCAGTAACACATATAAATAAATTCATATCATATTAACAACAATTATTAAAATCAATTAATAAATACAAATAAAAATCTCAGCAGAATAAATTTACTTCAACATTCAAAAGGATCAAGCATCCAAAAATGCCATTTGCCACAGATAAGTTTTCAAGTTTTTCTTGAATTCCTCCACGGAGGTGCACTCCCGTAACTGGCATGGTAGAGAATTCCAGAGAGTGGGAGCAGCATAAGAAAAAGCTCTTCTGCCAGAAGATTTTAAGCTCACTCTCGGAATCTCCAGCAGCCCCTCGTCAGCCGAGCTGAGCAATCGGCCAGGGTAGTAAGGCACCAGAAGTTCTTTCCAATAGTATGCCTTTAAGATAATTTTATTTAAATGAGCTTTGGGCAATAGCCAATCAAAAACGGGAGAGGGAGTGAGCTGAGTGAGAGCAGCCTGAAAGCTTCAGAATTGTTTCTCCGCTGGATTGAGCAACATTGCCCCTGAGATGCCACTCAGCTTTCTTTGTTGACAGCCTGCTAGGTTTTATCTCGGTAAAGTTTTCCTCATAAAATCATTTATATTGTGTGCTGAGTGAAACTTTAACGTTTTGGTTAGCGCCGTGCTAATTTTATATTTTTAGCACAATCGCGCTATTTTGACTTTAATTTTACCATGACTGTTTAGTTCTTATGCTATTTTTACTGCTGGTGCTTAATTTCGATGGTTCCTCCCATTTTAAACTTAATTCTTGAAGGAACCATTGATTTAGTGTCAGTTGCCATGTTTTTTTACCTCAGACCTCATTGTGGGCTTTACCGTGAGGCACCAATTGGGAGTTCAGTCTTTGACAGTTACCTGGGGGTTCTCTGAGGATTGGCAATTACAGAGAAACCCAAATACAATACAAAACTTGACCTAAGATGTCTCTGTCACAGGACTGGCCGGTGGCATTTCAACAGAAACCTGTGTGCAGTTGACCAGTATTACTGGGCTTTCTATTAAGATTGGCACTGGTATAGATCCCAATACTGCAAAAAAAAAAGGCACTTTTAAATTAGACAGTTATTTAACTGGGGCAGGACTGGCCGGTGCCATTTCACCTGGACTTGGTTTGTGAGATCCAGAACTTGGTTTGCTTTGTTTAAATTGACACATAGCAAAGAAACCTTGATTATTATGGCTGAGGATAAATCAAAGGCTTCCGATGAGGGGCCATCTAAAAGTACTAACAATAAAAATGTAGGCAGAGGAGATGAGGAACCCTCCAGATCCCAGCCAAAAAATAAGGCTTCCAAAGATGAAGTTCCTCACAAATTCAAAAGTAATAAAAGTGATGAAAAAAGAAGCTTGATCAAGCTGCTGATGAAGTGGCTAAAGAGAAACTATGTCAAGAAAAAAATGCTCCTGGGAAAGCCAATAGCGAGACAACATGCAGCTTAAAGCATAAAGAAAAATCCAAAAAACACATACAACCACAGTCTGTGCAGGATCTTCCGACTGTGCAAGACATGGCAAAAGCATGGCAACTGTTTTAGACCCTAAAAAAGATGGGTCCTATATTTACTGGGGCTGGCAAGCACTCTTCCATAGTTCTCTCCTCCATAGACTGTGCGGGTGATGAAGATGACGAAGAACATTTTTATGATGCCCCTGACATGGATTTTGAGGGTCTTGAGCCGCATGAGTCCTCGGACCCTCTATTCGGGGACTCCCTGGGTTTACATTTTTACAAAATATGCTAGACACCTTGGACCTCCCTATACAGGAGCCCAACCAGGATGTTGATGAAGGCGAAGATTATAGGAAGATGAGAGTTCTTTCAACCCCCAAGACCATGGTCTTACCTATCTATAATGAGTTCAGAAGAAATACCATGAAAGTGCTTCAGACCCCCACTTCGGTGTCAGGGGTTGACAAGCGGATTGAGAAAAAATACAGATTGTCTAGAACTGGTACTGAGTTCCTGTCTGCACACCCTAGCCATGAGAGTATAGTGCAACAGGCAACTTGCAAGAAAACTGGGGTCTACTTGTCCTCCGGACCAGGACTCCAAGAAAATTTACTTTATAGCAAAGAAAATGTATGCCACAGCCTCCCTGCTTCTCAGACTTTCTTCATACGTGGCGTTTACAGCCAAATATCAGAAAACCGTATGGAAATCTGTTCTAGCCATTTCCCGCAGTTAGTCAGATTCTGTGGTGCAGAAGTTGGTGGATACGACAAAAACTTCCTTGGAAACTACCAAATACCAATTCCACATGATAGATGACAACAGTGACGCCGTTTCTAGGGTGATGGCCGATGCCATCTCTCTGAGACACTTCACCTGGCTTAGAACTACCAGTCTAACCAAAGACACCCAGACCAAGGCCATGGATTTTCCCTGTGATCAAAACATGTTGTCTGATTATAGAACCACTGACTACATGAAAAAGGTTAATGAGTACAAGGCCCCCTGGCAGAGTCACTCGTCTAAACCTAAGCTTACCGCCCCTCAGAGATCCCATTCCAGGGGCGGTAGGGGCCGAAGTTTTTTTCCCCAGGCCTTACAATCCTTACCCCCAGTCTAACTTCGGTCAGTACAGGGGTCTTTCAGAGGCATGGGCAGAAGGGGACAAAGAAGAGCCACCTTTACCCAGCTGCCTTCCTTGCAGTCTGAGTCCTGATGTGAGTGTCCAGGTTGCCTCCTCACTTCCAGTGCGAGGCAGAATCTCCCACTATCTTCAGAATACGTCGAATAAGTGGGAGCTGGAGATAGTGGAGATAGTGGATAGTGCCACTACAGTTCAAGCAGATGCTAGACCTCAAGCATACCCAAGTGTCAAGACCTTTGTCCCCAACACAGATTCCACTGTTGGAAATGGAGGTACAAAACCTTCTAGCTCTGCGAGCAGTGGAGAGGGACCCAGCTCATGAGATGGGCAAGGGCCTCTGTTCCAGGTACTTTCTGACACAAAAGAAAACTGTGGAGGGGTGACCTATCTTAGATCTCAGATGTTTAAACAAACATCTGAAAAAAAAAAAAACATTCAGAATGGTACTCTGTCACTGGTCATACAGTTCTTACAACAAGGAGACTGGCTAGCCTCCCTGGACTTAAAGAGATTTACCAAGTTATGGTATTCCACCCGGAAGTCCTCCGGGACCCGGTTTTCCTAAATTATGAGCGTTTTCTCTGGAAAACTATTGCACCATAAAATGCCATGTGGAGCTACAAAGAGTCCCCTGGAGGTAAGGCACCCATATATCGTGTGGAATACAATAACTGTGTAACTTGGTGAATCTCTTTAAAGGACGCTGACTTCCATATACCCATGAGGATGTCTCACAGGAAGTTTCTCAGATTCAAACTTCCTTCAGACCACTATCAGTTCACCGCAGTGCCCTTTAGCCTGTCCTCAGCCCCAAGAGTCTTTACCAAGTGCCTCACAGTGGTAGCAGCACACCTCAGGAGACTGGGTGTCGCTCTCTATCCCTATCTGGACTACTGGCTCATAGTAGCAGAGTTTCCTTGCCAGGTCAAGGAGTCCCTTTCCCATACAGAATGCACTCTAGAGTCCCTGTGTTTCCTGGTAACTCTAAAGAAATCTCACCTGGAACCCTCCCAGCTGCTAACCTTCATAGGGGCCTAGCTGGACACTCAGGAAGGATATGCTTTCCTCCCACAGGAAAGAATTCAGAGTTTCCTTGCAGTGACAGATTCTTTCACCCAGGGACAGCCAAGACCAGCCAGACATTTTCTAAAACTCCTGGGACACATGGCTTCAATGACTGCAGTGGTCCCAGGAGTCAGGTACAGGATGTGACTCCTGTAAGCCTACCTCAGAGCTCGCTGGTCTCAGAGAAGCAACAATTTTTCAAAGCTGATACCTGTGACAGAGCAGTTCCTCCAAAACCTGCTGTGGTGGAAGAACCCTGTAAATTTACAAGCAGGGGTACCATTTCAAGCTCCGTTACCCACAAGGGTGATCACCACAGATGCCTCCCTCTTGGGGTGGGGCGCACATCTGGACAGTGCCTCAGTAAGCAGCACCTGGGCTCTCGAAGAGTCATGGTTACACATGAATCTGTTGGAACTCAGAGCAGTCTTTCTAGCTCTCAAAGTTTTCAGTCCCAGCATAAAAGGGCAGGCGGTTCAAATTCAAACAGACAACACCACTGCAGTGTTTTACATAAACAAGCAGGGTGGTACCAGATCAGGAATATTTTATTTGGAAGCTCTAAGGCTCTGGTCTCTAGCCTTCTCACTGGGAGTCAGCCTCTCAGCAATTCACCTCCCAGGTAAACACAAAACCCTGGCAGATGCTCTGAGTCACATCAGTCAAGGCTAGAGTGAATGGACCCTGAACAAGCAAGTACTAGCTACAGTGTTCAGGCTGTGGGGCACACCAGAAGTGGATCTGTTTGCCTTGCCCCTCAGTTTTCAGCTTCCGCAGTACTATTGCAGGCCCCCAGTCCTGGGAACAATTCTTCTGGATGCCTTGATCCTGGACTAGTCAGGGAGGTTCCTATTCGCGTTTCCTCCCTTCCCCCTGATACTCAGGGTATTACTGAAACTCAGACAACAGCCTGCATCAATGATCCTGGTGGCTCTGGATTGGCCCAGCCAAGCCTGATACCCTCTCCTTCTCTCAATGTCCTGCAGCAGGCCCATTCGCCTGCCTCCAACTCACTCCCTGCTGACCCTTCCTCAGACAGGAGTGCAGTATCCAGACATACACTCTCTTCACCTCAAGGCCTGGTTCATGAGGAGTTAAGAGTTTCCATCCTCGCAGTACTCTGAGCAGGTCCGTAAGATACTGAGGATGGCTAAAAAACCAAACACTAAGAAGACTTATGCAGCCAAATGGAAAAGGTTTTCCCTCTGGTGCAAGAGCAAAAAGGTCGGCCCCCTTTCAGTTTCAGACCCCCAGCTGCAGGATTACCTGGTACACTAGCAGGCGTCTGGCTTGAAACATCTTCCCTCAAGCTACACCTGGCAGCAATTTTGGCCTACCTTTTGGTGGGAAAGAAAAAGTCAATTCAAACAACTTGAAGTCTTGCTGTATTCTGACAAGTGCAGTTAGCCCCAGCCTTTAATCTGCCCCAGAGAACAAAGGGTTAACATTTCTATGCAGAGCATAGAATGCTGAGCTCGAGCTCGGTTGATGGCTCTGTCTGTTTCCCTTTGAATGCTAACCGTCAGATTCTTTACTCTGCCTCACTAAACAGTCGCTCCGGAGATTTCTCCTGCAGCTCGGTTCGAAAGTCGGTTTAAGTGTTGTTTTTTTCGTCGGTTTCCAACCGAAAAAAGTTTCCCACATAATTCGGTTCAGTCTCTGTCTGTGGTATTGTGAGTACTAGATAGTTTTGTACTGTGTTTCTGTGTGGAACTTGTAAAAAGAGTGGATCGGTTCGGCCGAACCAATCATTTGTTTACTTAGTGTGTAAATTTTAGTCTGTGGTTACCGGTTCTTATCGATTCTAAAAAAACTGTGTTTTGAAACGTTTTTTTTCCAACACCCGTGACACTTTTAGGAACTGATAAGGGAGTCTTGCCTGGCGGTTGCCGAAAAGGGTAGGTTTGGTTAGGTTGGCCATGTCTGAGAAACCCAAGAAAAAAAACAGGCCCACTGGGTTTCAACACTGCAGTGAGTGTGGGGAGGTCTTTGCTAAGGCCGATCCCCACACCACCTGTGTTTATTGTCTGGGGTTTGACCACCTCGATTCAGACTGCCAAATTTGCAAGAATTTTCCCAAATCTACCCTAGAAAAGAGATTAGGTAGACTGAGGGGAAAAGGAGGCCGAGAAGTCCGCTGACCCGGATGGCCAGCCCGGTTCGGTTCCGACCGAACCAGAAGGAGTGCCCTATGACCAGGGCGATACTTCTTCAGGCAAAAGGAGAGCCGATCCCGAGGGGTCAGTTCCAACAAAAAGAAAGTGAAAAGAAAAATCGTCCGGTTCGGATCCAGAAGTCCATGTTCCGACCGCCGAAGAAATAGCTAGAGCGATTCGGATTGTGGAATCTCTTTGCCCGGTTCCGACCGATCCGGCACCTTTTGGCAGGGACTCGGTTCGGTCGGTTCCCCCAGTTCACGATTATACTTTGGAAGAATTTCATGAACCGGAGTTTGAGGAGGAAGGGGGAATTTGATGATGATGATGGTGATGGTGAGTCTAGATGTGCCTGTGGAACCGGACATCTCCCCAGACAGACCTTCAGGTGTATCCTCTCCTAGGCTTTCTGAGTCCCCTTCCCACTTTATGTTCTACAGAAAGGTGTCTGAGACCCTCCAACTTCCTATGGAAGAGGCAATGGAGGAGCAGGAGGAGCCTGATTATGTAGAAATGATGGACATCCCAGAGTCCAGGAGACTGTCTATTCCCCTCCACAAATCTTTTGGGAAACAGACACAAAAAATTCTAAAGTCTCCCAATTCTGTACCTCCTGTGGACAGAAGAATGGACAAGAGGTATGCACTCTCAGGCTCAGAAACTGAGTTTTTATATCAGCAATGCAACCATGTTGGGGTTGTGCAGGCTGCTGCCTGTGATAAGGCAAGCATTCCCTTGGCTTCACACCCCCCCCAGACAAAGACTCTAGGAAGGTTGATGCCATGGCAAAAAAGCTGTACATGGCATCTTCCCTGGGACTCAGACAAGCGAATTACATGGCCTATACAGCCAGGTACCAGAAGTCCTGGTGGGACACTGTGCTGACACTGGCGAAACAGGCCTCCTCCCAGCTAGCCAAGGAGCTGGAGGTGGTGGCTGCAGATGGGATTGAGGCATCTAAAGTTCAGTTTCATGCTGCTGTAGACTCTAATGATGTGTCATCAAGAGTTATGGCTACAATCTGTGGTCTTCGAAGAATGGCTTGGCTCAGATGTACTAGCCTCTCGCCGGATACCCAGGCTAAAGCCATAGATTTTCCTGTAGTGGGTAATTCTCTGTTTGGGGAGCAGACAGAGAATTACATGAAGAAAATGGACGAGTACAGGACCACATACAGGAGTGCTCAGGCTAAGGAGAGGCAGGCAGCTCCTCAAAGGCAGCAGTCTAGGGGCAGGGGCAGGCCTTTCATAGGCCTTTTACCAAGCACAGGCCTCTTCTTCCTTTTCCCAGAGGGGTTCTTCAGAGGGAGAGGAAGAGGGGATGAGCAGGGCTGCATCCACCCCTCAGCCTAAAGCCCCTGCCAAGCAGACACCCTGATGGGCCTGCCCGGGTCGACTCTTCTATTCCAGTAGGGGCAGGCTGGCTTACTTTGTCCAGGACTGGATGTCTATTACATCAGACAAGTGGGTCCTGGAAGTGGTAAGCCAGGGACTGGTTCTCAGCTTCAAGAAATTTCCAAAGATGAGAGCCAGATCTTTTCTATCTGCAAATTTCTCGGAAACCCTTGCCCTGGAGGCAGAGGTTTCTTCTCTTCTGGCCTTAAGAGCCATAGAGAGAGTACCTACCCTACACTGGAGCAAAGGGCTGTACTCCAGGCACTTCCTGAGCCCAAAGAAGACAGGGGAGTAGCCACCCATCCTAGAGCTAAGATATCTAAACAAACATCTTTTAAAACCAAAGTTCAAGATGGTAACTCTGGGAATAGTCCTTCCCTGTCTAAGGCCAGGGGACTGGCTAGCCTCCCTGGACCTCAAAGATGCCTACTTTCGCATTCCCATCAGGTGCTCCCACAGAAAGTACCTCAGGTTCGAGTTGCCCTCGGGCCACTATCAGTTCAGAGTAATGCCCTTTGCCTAACTTCAGCCCCAACGGTTTTCACAAAGTGCCTGGCAGTAGTAGTTGCCTTTCTAAAAAGGCAAAAGATTTCCATTTTTCCATATCTGGACGATTGGCTAATAGCGGGCCAGTCTCCAGACCAAGTCAAGTCTCACCTGCAAGTGACCCAGCAAGTGCTCACTTCTCTAGGATTTCTTCTCAACCTTCCCAAGTCAGTTCTCGAACCAGTCCAGCTTCTTACTTTTATAGGGGCAGAACTGGACACAGTCCAGGCAAGAGCCTTCCTCCCTCTAGAAAGGGCAAGGGCTGTTATGGAACTAGCCTCTTCCTTCAGCCTTCGGGTATCTCGACCAGCAAAGCACTTCCTCCAGCTCTTGGGCCACATGGCAGCTTCAACAGCAGTGGTCCAAGGGGAAAGATTCCAGATGAGGGATATTCAGTTCCATCTGAGAGCTTTTTGGTCTCAGAGGAAAGATTCCCTTACCAAACTGATCCCAGTGACTCTGACCTTGATCCAAGCCCTCCAATGGTTGCAGGATCAGGACAATTTAAGACAAGGTGTTCCTTTTGCCACTCAGCCTTGTTCAGGGGTCCTTACCACGGACACTTCTCTACTGGGCTGGGGAGCCCATCTGGGGGCCCTCACTGCCCAGGGGCTGTGGTCCCCCCAAGAATCCCTTCTCCATATCAATCTCCTAGAGCTCAGGGCAGTTTTTCTGGCCCTGAAAGCTTTCTCTCAATCAGTGCAGAACAAGGTGGTTCAGGTCAGAACGGACACCACCACCACCATGTGGTACATCAACAAGCAGGGAGGCACTCAGTCCACGGCCTTGTGCACAGAAGCCATGAAGTTGTGGTCCCTGGCTTATTCCCTGCAAACCTCTCTGGTAGCAGTACACCTTCCAAGGAACTACAATGTGCTAGCAGATGCACTGAGCAGGATCTCTTGGGGCCATCACGAATGGTCCCTGGACCCTCAAGTGTTGAACGTGATTTTTTTCAAGGTGGGGCACTCCAGAGATAGATCTCTTTGCAGATCCAGACAATCACCAACTCCCTCTCTTTTGTTGCAGACCTCCAGTCTTGGGTTCAGTCCCCCTGGATGCCCTGATTCTGAATTGGGAAGGGAAGTTTCTGTATGCCTTCCCTCCCTTCCCACTCCTGTTCAAAGTTTTAGTCAAAATAAGGTCTCAACCTTGCAAAGTGATTCTGATTGCTCCAGATTGGTCCAGACAGCCCTAGTACCCCCTGTTGCTGTCCCTAGCAGTCTGTCTTCCCCTGTCTCTTCCCAGGAATTACAACCTGTTAACATCCTCTCAGGGGAGGATTTGGTACCCCAATCTTCAGTCTCTCAATCTCAAGGCGTGGCTCTTGAAGAGTTAGAGTTTGCAGATCTGCATCTTTCCCAAAGGGTTCTGGATATTCTCAAAGCTTCTCGAAAGCCCTCCACCAGAAAGACTTAATAACTCCAAATGGAAGAGATTCAGCATTTGGTGTTCTAAGAAGCATATTTCTCCAGATACTTCTGGATTGCCTACTGTTCTGGATTATATGGTCAATCTTAATGGGCTAGGCCTCAGACCAACTACTCTTAAGGTACACTTGTCAGCTGTTTCTGCGTTTCTCTCTGTGGGGAAGTCTTCCTCACTGTCCTCTCACCCTGTGTTCTGTAAATTTTTTAAAGGATTGCTTTACACCAGTTCTCCTTTTAGAGACTCTGCCCCTCCCTGGGATTTGAATGTTTGCATTGCTCAACTTATGCAACCCCCTTTTGAGCCTATGTCCTCAGCAGAGCTTAATTACTTGACTTGGAAAACTATGTTCTTTGCAGCCATTACCTCTGCCAGGTGTATCAGTGAATTGCAAGCCCTGTCAGTGGAACCTGATTTTATCTTCTTTCACAGGGATAAAGTGGTCCTTAGAACCAATAGAAGGTTCTTGCCCAAAGTGGTTTCAGACTTCCATTTAAACCAGTCTTTGTCTCTTCCTGTTTTCTTCACTGATCATTCTTGCTCAGGAGAGAGGAGGCTACACAGTTTAGATTTTAAAAGAGCCCTTAGTTACTACATAGAGCGTTCCAAGGGTCACAGGTTTGACTCCCTCCAGTTGTTCCTCACTTATGGAGAAGTAGGAAAGGGCAAACCTGCCACCAAGAGATCTGTTGCCAGGTGGATTGTGTCTTGTATACAATTCTGCTATGAAAAACTGGGAAAAACTCCACCCTCAGGCCTGAGGGCTCATTCCACAAGAGGTACAGCTGCTTCCCTGGCTGCTGCCAGGGATATCCCTCTCTTAGAAATTTGTGAAGCAGCCACCTGGAAAACAGTCCATACCTTTACCAAGCATTACTCTCTGGATATCCAGGCTAGGAGTGATGCTCGGTTTGGCACAGCAGTACTTCAGAGCCTATTCCCAAAGTAGGTTATGTCCCTCCTCCATGGAGGTACTGCTTGGTAGTCTGCACTTGTCAGAATACAACAAGACTTCAAGTTGTTTGAAGAAAAAATGACTCACCTTAGTAATTATGTTCCTTCTATTGGAGTCTTGCTGTATTCTGACCTCCTTCCCTGCCTCCTCTCTCAGAACCTGTTTTTGGGGTGGGTGGGCAGGTGCAGTGTTGCACCCAAGGGGTGCTTTTTTCGCACCCTCTTCTTGTATGGGTGTTTATTTTGTTGTATTCCTGTTTTGGTTTTGAGTTTTGGGTTTCCTGACTTGAGTCTTCTTTTGGTAGTCCAAAACTTTTTGTTGCCAGTTGGCTATTAAAAATTTTGTTTTACAATTTCCACATAGAATACTATTAGAGTGTTGCTTGTAAGAATCTGACGGTTAGCGTTCAAAGGGAAACAGACAGAGACATCAACTGAGCTTGAGCTCAGCATTCTATGTGCTGCATAGAAATGTTAACCCTTTGTTCTCTGGGGCAATTTAAAGGCTGGGGATAACTGCACTTGTCAGAATACAGCAAGACAGCTAGAAGAAACATAATTACTAAGGTGAGTAATGTTTTCTTTTTTCCCACGCCATATTTAAACAGTTTTTCAAAGGCCTCTTGCACTTTCAGCCTCCAGTCAGAGAACTGGTTTCCTCTTTGGAGCCTGAACCTCTGCATAATCCACCCCTTGAGCCTATGTCCACTGCTCATATCGAGTTTGTGTCTTGTAAGACAGTCTTTGTGGTGGCCATTACCTCTTCCAGGAGGATTTCAGAGCTACTGACCCTGTGCACTGAGCCATATTACATCATCCCTCACAATGATAAAGTTGCGCTCAGGACAAATAGGAAATTTCTGCTAAAGGTGGTTTCAGAATTCCACGTAAACCAGTCTGTTACTGTGCCTGTCTTCTTTACTGAGCAGTCCACTCCTGGTGAGCAAATGCTTAACAGCTTGGATGTCAAAAGAGCCATCTTTCACTACCTAGAGCATACTAGACAGTCCAGAGGCTCTTCTACTCAGTTGTTCCTCATCTACGGGAATGTAGGCAGAGGAAGACCAGCTATCAAGAGAACTCTTTCCCGCTGGTTGGTCTCTTGTATCAGATTCTGTGATGAAAAAGTTGGTCACCATCCTCCAGTGGGGCTCAGGACCCACTCCACCAGGGGCACTGCATCTTTACTGGCAGCAGCAAGGGGTATTCCCCTTCTGGATGTCTGCAAGGCAACTACCTGAAAATCTGTGCACACCTTTGTGAAATACAGTGGTTTGGATGTGCAGACCAGATCTGATGCCAAATTTGGCAGGGCAGTTCTGCAGAGCCTCTTTCCTAAGTAGGTTCTCTGCCCACCTCCCACTGGGTACTGCTCAGTAGTCTGCTAAAGTTACTGATGCTAAATGACTCCTGGAGTAAGAAGAAAAAATTACTCACCACAGTAATCTTTCTTCCAAGGGGTCCTTTAGCATCAGTAAGCTCCCATCCTTCCTTCCCGGTTCAACTGTCAGGAGAAGGGCTCTGTTATCACATCTTTTACCAAATTTGGACTTTTTATTGATGAGTTTCTAACTCATGTTGTTGTTTTCTGTTTTCACTTCTGTGGACATTTGCATGTTTTTTTAATCCTGTTGATTCATTTTTGGGGCATGTGCCCTCGTTTTCCTTCGAGAAAATTCTGAAGCCTTCAGGCTGCTCTTACTCAGCTCACTCCCTCTCCTGTTTTTGATTGGCTATTGCCCAAAGCTCATTTAAATGAAATTCTCTTAAAGGCATACCTCCCAGGCAGTTGCACCTAGCTAGCTAGCTGCTAAAGTTACTGATGCTAAAGGACGCCTTGGCAGAAAGAAGATTACTGCGGTGAGTAATTTATTCTTTTTGCTCCCTCCTGTGCAGTTAGGGGATGGCCCATTTCCCAGATTCCCATTTTCAGTAAACTGGAGTAATCCATTCCTGAATCAGTGTAACCAGGGGTGTAGCCAGGAATTTTAAACTTGTACTCAAAACTGATGCACTGTTGCCCACCCTTTACGTAAACATAAACCAAAATATGTGCTGCCACGCCACACCAACAATAGCGCCCCGTTTGCCATGTCTGAGTTCAAGTAATCAGTTTCTTCCTGTAATCCTCCTTCATTTGTTTTTCTGCCTGCCTGGTAAGTTGTTCTTGTTTGTGTTATTTCGCTGGTGGCATCAGTGCCCATACCGAACAACAAAAGCAAAAAGTCACAATGTCCTTGCTTGCCCCTTTTTGTTGCCCCTGCCCGATTTGTTGCCCCTGCCTGATTTTTTTTTTACTGTACTCTGCTGAGTACAGTGTGTATGCCTGCCAACACCCCGAGTGTAACCCGCACTAATCCTACACTTGAAAATAAGCAGGATACTGTATGTTGTTCTTGAGAAGAAAAAGGCCACAGCACTCATAATATTTAACACTCCTTTTCTAACTGGCAAATAAGTGTAGTTACTGTGCACTGGGTTCAGTCTACTCCCACATAACAATTGGAAAAATATTCTTGGATAATTGCAGGTTTTTCCAACTGACCACTTTCTGTTTTCCCTTAAGAATTTTCTCTTTCCAATTTGTTTTTGCTATGTCCCCAGGACCATATTTTATACTCAGTGTAGTAATCTCTGATGATGAAACTGGGATGAACTCTACCTCTGTCAACCCAGTCTTGTTACTGGAACCCAAACACAATGCTGTAGTATTATTGAAATTGGCCTTTGCCCCTGATACCTGTGTATATTAACACCTTGTGCAGTTTTGATTGTGACAGCTATGAACTCATCAATAAGTTGTCTACATGCAGCTTTCAAACCCAAGGAATTCCTCGCTTATGCTTGACAGCTGCAAGCATTCACATGGAATGAGCAGCCAGAGCTTAAAATGTTATGCCAATTAGAGAATCTTACAGTGAAATTCAAAACTCCACTATGTGGTTGCACTCACCCCTGCATTCTAACAGTAGATTTATTTTCTCCGTCTGAAGAAAGCTGTCACCCCGAAGTCTTCTCTTCTCTTCACTTACGGTATTAATTATTTGATTAAGTCTTTAGAAACAGTTTAGTTATAGTCTTTAAAACTCTGCATTAGTTAAGGTTTTTTTGTGTGGTACATGATTTTCTCCAGTTCGACATTGATTCCCAGGACTTGGAGAAGGCAGTTTTGGGATGTGGTTCCCACTTTCAGGGAACCACTTCCGTTTATTTAAAAAAAGCCTTGTTTTCTGTAAGACGTATACTGCTTTGCATAATTTTGATTTATTATTCCTCGGTTCTTTTCTTTTCGGAACTGAGAAGTTATTTGGCTCGTTTTTCTATTTGAGCACATTTTGGTGTTCCCATATTATTGCAGTTTTTGCTAAAAATGGAACTGAACTGCATTTCTGTATTTTCAAACCTGTTTTACTCTAATAGCATTTTTTGTTAAATTCTGGGAACTGGACCATCTTCCTTGGGCTGTCAGTTTTTTGGCTTGACTGACAGGCCCAAAAAGAAGACAGAACCCACAGGCTTTAAAAATTATAAAACTTGTTTTCAACTCCTGGCTAAAGCAGACTGCCATGAGTTGCGTTTGAGGTGCTTGGGTCTAGACTGTGATTTTGTCAGTTGTCAAACTCTGTATTATATTTTGCCCTAAAACGCAAAAGAAAAGGGCTAAAAAGTTAAAAGACATTATAGCTTCTCAGTCTGCCTCCACATCATGTAAAGGCTCAGATGAGGGTCTATCCCCTCAACATAAGCAGCATAACAAAGAAAAGGCTGCAAAAGATGGTCCAGAACAGGGTCTCTGAATGGAGGAACCCTTAATCCAGTAAAAATAAAAGAGCCTATGAGCAGACACTGGAGCTGGTGCCTGCTAAGAAAAACCAAAAAGAAAAACAAATGTTGCTGTTCCTCCTTCTAAAGAAGGAAAGGAGCTACCAGTAGACGCAAATAGAATGCCCTAAATAAAGGACATGACAAAGGCATGGCAATTCCTCCAGGCATTCCAGGCTATTGAGAATTTCACGAATATGCCTGCCCCCTCTCCCCAGGCTCCAGTTCCATCCCCAATGCTTGTGGAGGAGGAGGCTGAGTTTTACTATGAGGAGGATGAAGGAAAATCCATATCATCTGATGGTTCTCCCAAACAAGAGTTTGGTTCCCCTCCTCGTCCCCCAGATGACTGTACCCCACACTCTGCTTTTGTCACGCAGATGGTGAACACCCTCAACATCTCATCACAGGAGACTGCTGAAGATGAGAACCAGGGGGGAATTTACTAATATGGTGAGTTTAACTTCCACAAAAAGGGTTGCTATTGCCCATCCACAAATCCCTCAAGAAGGCCAGTTGTAAAATATTGTCAGCTTCCACTTCAGCTCCCAGCATAGATAAGAAAATTGAGAAAAAGTATCAGGTGAACAAAGAGAGCTCAGAATACCTTTATTCTCACCCTAATCATGAGGGAGTGGTTCAGACTGCCACCTGTGAAAAGGACAAGGTGCCACTTTCTTCCCAGCCTCCTGAGAAAGACTCCAGGAAACTGGATAGCATGGGCAAAAAAGTTTATACTTCAGCTTCCCTGCTATTAAGGCAAGCAGTGTACTTGACCTACACAGCTTAGTACCGCAAAAAGCCCTCTGGAGCTGCATTTTGGCAATGAATGAGAAGCCTGCTGGTGACCTGGCACTGGATTTGGCTGACACAGCAAAGACAGCCATGGATGCCACTAAGTGCAAGTTCCACACAGCAGTGGACACTAATGACACCACATCCAGGGTTGTGGCACATGCAGTGTCCGCAACAAGGTTTGCCTGGCTTAGAACCACAAACCTCTCCCAGGACACTCAAACAAAAACATTGGATTTTTCTTATGAGGGAAATTCGCTGCTTGATGACAAGACCGATACTTATGTGAAGAAGGTGGATAAATACAAGATCACCTACAAGAGCAGTACTTAGAAAAAAAAGGCCCCCACTTCCTACAGGTCTTCTGGAAGGGGAGTAGGGGTAGGAGTAGGGGATACTTCCCCCATGCCTACATTACTTGACTACCCCCACGGAGGGGTTTCTTCAGGGGTAGGGATAGAAGGGACTGCAGGTGTGCAGATGCGATGCCAACTCCAAAGCCCAAGCAAAGCAAAACCCCTGACAGACTTGCTCAGGTCACCAGCCATCACCAGTGGGGGGATGTCTGGCTCACGTTTTTCAGGCATGGTAAAAAATAGCCACAGACAAGTGGGTCCTGAAAACAGTAAGTCAGGATCTGCCCCTGCAGTTCAGAATATTTCCAGAACTGCAGAGTCACAAAATCTTCCATCCGTACACTCCAACAGAAAGCCTGTTGCTGAGATAGAGGTAAGACAATTATTGCAGGCAAATGCAATGCAAAAGGTTCCTCCCTCACAGTGGGGAACGGGTCTTTCAAACAACATGAAGTCTTGCTGTATTCTGACTATTGCAGTTAGGTCCTGCCTTTCAACTGCCCCGGAGAACAAAGAGTTAACTTTCCATGGCCAGCATGGAACATTCAGCACAAGCTCGGTTGAAGCCCCTGTCTGCTGTTGTTTAAACTCCAACCGTCAGATTCTTTACTCTGCCTCACTGAACAGTCGCTCTGGAGATTTCTCCTTTGCTTGGTTCAAAAAAGTCGGTTAAAGTGTCATTTTTCGCTCGGTTTCTACTGAATTTCTGCTACCGAATCTGTCAGTTTAAGTCTCTGTCTGTGGTACCGTGAGTACTAGATAGGTTTTACATTTAGTTTCTGTGTGGAACTTGTAAATTTCGGATCGGTTCAGCTGAACCGATCAGTTACGTTTAAAAAAGTTTGTGAATTTACTTAGTGTGTGGTAACCGGTCCGTATCGGTTCTAAAAAAAATGGATTTTATTACGGATTTTTCCAAGACCCGTAACACGGTCAGGAACAGATAGGGGAGTCTTGCCTGGCAGATTGCCGAAAAAAGGGTAAGTTTTAGATAGGATTGGCCATGTCTGAGAAACCCCGAGAAAAAAAACGGGCCCACTGGGTTTCAGCACTGCAGTGTGTGTCGGGAAGCCTTTGCTAAGGCTGATCCCCACACCACCTGTGTTTATTGTCTGGGGTTTGACCACCTCGATTCAGACTGCCAAATTTGTAAGAATTTTGCCAAAGCTACCCCGGATAAGAGAGTAGGTAGACTAAGGAAAAGGGAGGCCGAGAAGTCCTCTGACCCGGATGGCCAGCCCGGTTCGGTTCCGACCGAACCAGAAGGAGTGCCCTATGACCAGGGCGAAATTTCTTCGGGCAAAAGGAGAGCCATTTCTGAGGAGTTGGTTCCGGTTAAAAGGAAGAGAAGAGAAGAGATAAATCATCCGGTTCGGGTCCAGAAATTCATACTCCGACCGCTGATGAGATAGCCAAAGCGATAAGAATAGTGCAATCGCTAACTTCGGTTCCGGCCAAACCGGCACCATCTGGCAGGGGCTCAGTTCGGTCAGTTCCCCCAGTTCCGGATTACGCTTCAGAGGAATTTTATGAACCGGAGGAGGAGGAGGGAGAGTATGAGGATGATGATGGCGATTATGAAAGTCTGGATGTGCCTATTGACCCGGACATCTCCCCAGACAGACCTTCAGGTGTTTCTCCTCCTAGGCTTTCTGAGTCCCCTTCCCACTTTATGTTTTACAAAAAGTGGCAGAAACCTCCAGCTTCCAATGGAAGAAGCAGTAGAGGATCAGGAGGAGCCTGATTTTGTTGAAATGATGGACATCCCAGAGTCCAGGAGACTGTCTATTCCCCTCCATAAATCTTTTGGGAAACAGACAATTAAAATTCTAAAGACTCCTAACTCCATACCTCCTGTGGACAGACGAATGAACAAGAGGTACACCCTTTCAGGCTCGGACACGGAGTTCCTTTCTCAGCAATGCAGCCATGTTGCAGTAGTGCAGGCTGCTGCCTGTGATAAGGCAAATATTGCCTTGGCATCACACCCCCCAGATAAGGACTCCAGGAGGATTGATGCCATGGCAAAGAAGCAGTACATGGCAGCATCTTTGGGACTCAGGTAGGCTAACTTTATGTCCTACACAGCTAGATACCAGAAGTCCAGATGGGACACTGTGCTTCTGGCTAAACAGGCCCCTGACCAGCTTGCCAAGGAGCTGGAGCAGGTGGCCTCAGATGGGATTGAGGCATCCAAGGTGCAATTTCATGCTGCTGTGGACTCCAACGATGTTTCGTCTAGAGTCATAGCTACATCTGTGGCCCTTTGAAGGATGGCTTGGCTCAGATGTACTAGCCTATCACAGGATACCCAGGCTAAGGCCATGGATTTCCCTGTCATTGGTAATTCTCTGTTTGGGGAGCAGACAGAGAACTACATGAAAAAGATGGATGAGTACAGGACCACCTACAGGAGTGCTCAGGCCAAAGAAAGGCAAGCCACTCCTCAAAGGCAGCAGTCCAGGGGCAGGGGCAGGCCTTTTCAAAGGCCTTTTTACCAAGCCCATGCCTCCTCTTCTTCCTATGCTCAGAGGGGGTTCTTCAGAGGGAGAGGCAGACGGGGAATGAGCAGGCCTGCTTCCACCCCTCAGCCTAAAGCCCCTGCCAAGCAGACACCCTGATGGGTCTGCCCGGGCCCATTCTCCAATACCTGTAGGGGGAAGGCTGGCTTACTTTGTCCAGGACTGGAAGTCTCTGACATCAGACAAGTGGGTCCTGGAAGTAGTAAGCCAGGGACAGGTTCTCAGCTTCAAAAAATTTCACAAGATGAGAACCAGATCCTTTCCACGTGCAAATTCATCAGAGACTCTTGCCCTAGAGGCAGAGGTTTCTTCCCTCCTGGCTCTCAGAGCCATACAGAGGGTTCCTACCCTACACAAGGGCAAAGGATTGTACTCCAGGTGTTTCCTAACCCCCCAAAAAACAGGAGAATGGTGGCCCATCCTGGATCTAAGATATCTGAACAAGCACCTTTTAAAACCAAAGTTCAAAATGGTGACTCTGGGAATAATTCTGCCCTCTCTAAGGCCAGGGGACTGGCTAGCCTCCCTGGACCTCAAAGATGCCTATTTTCACATTCCCATCAGGTGCTCCCACAGAAAATACCTCAGGTTCGAGTTGCCCTCAGGCCACTATCAGTTCAGAGCAATGCCCTTTGGCCTAACATCAGCCCCAAGGGTGTTCACAAAGTGCCTGGCAGTAGTGGTTGCTTTCCTAAGGAGAAAAAAGATCTCCATCTTTCCATATTTGGACGACTGGCTCATAGTGGGTCAGTCTCCAGACCAAGTCAAGTCACATCTGCAAATAACTCAGCAAGTGCTCATTTCCTTAGGATTCCTCCTCAACCTTCCAAAGTCAGTTCTCGAGCCAGTACAGCTCCTCACCTTCATAGTGGCGGAGCTGGATACAATAAGGGCAAGACCCTTCCTTCCCCTGGACAGGGTAAGGACCCTTATGGAACTGGCCTCTTCATTCACCATTCAGGTGTCTCGACCAGCAAGGCATTTCCTGCAGCTTCTGGGCCATATGGCAGCCTCTACAGCAGTGGTCCAGGGAGCAAGATTTCAGATGAGGGACATTCAGTTCCACTTAAGAGCCTTCTGGTCCCGAAGAAAGGATTCCCTTACCAAACTAGTCCCAGTTACTCGAACCCTGATCCAGGCTTTGCAATGGTGGCAGGATCAGGACAATTTGAGACAAGGAGTTCCTTTTGTCTCTCAGTCTCATTCAGTGATACTCACCACAGATGCCTCCCTGCTGGGCTGGGGAGCCCACCTGGGGGATCTTACCACCCAAGGGCTGTGGTCACCTCAAGAATCTCTGTTTCACATCAATCTCTTGGAACTCAGAGTAGTGTTTCTAGCACTGCAAGCCTTTTCCAAATCTGTACAGAACAAGGTGGTCCAGATCAGAACAGACAATACTACCACAATGTGGTACATCAACAAGCAAGTAGGCACTCGGTCCATGGCCTTGTGCACAGAAGCAATGAAGTTGTGGTCCCTGGCCTATGCCCTGCAAACCTCTCTGATAGCAGTTCACCTCCCAGGGAAGGACAGTGTCCTAGCAGATGCTCTCAGCAGGATAGCCCAGGGCCATCATGAATGGACCCTAGATCCCCTAGTTTTGAAAGTGATTTTCACGAGATGGGGCACTCCACAGATAGATCTTTTTGCAGCCCCAGACAATCACCAACTTCATCTCTTTTGTTGCAGACCCCCAGTCTTGGGCTCAGTTCCTCTGGATGCTCTGATTCTGAATTGGGAAGGGAAATTTCTGTATGCTTTTCCCCCCTTCCCTCTCCTGTTCAAAGTGTTAGTCAAGATCAGGTCACAACCATACAAAGTGATTCTGATTGCTCCAGACTGAGACAGCCCTGGTACCTCTGTTGCTGTCCTTAGCAGTCCACCTTCCTCTGTCTCTTCCCAGGAATTACAACCTGTTGACATCCTCTCAGGGAGGATTTGGTATCAGACCTCAAGTCTCTCAATCTCAAGGCATGGCTCTTGAAGAGTTAGAGTTGCTGATCTGCACCTTTCTCAAGGGGTTCTGGATATCCTAAGGCTTCTCGAAGCCCTTGCAAGACTTACAACTCCAAATGGAAAAGGTTCACTATTTGGTGCTCTAATAAGCATATTTCTCCAGAATCTGCTGGGTTGCCTAGAGTTCTGGACTATATGGTCCATCTTAATGGCTTAGGACTTAGGCCAGCTACACTTAAAGTGCATTTGGAAGCTGTTTCTGCCTTCTTGTCAGTAGGAAAGCCCTCTCCTCTGTCAGCCCATCCTGCGTTTTGTAAGTTCTTCAAGGGATTGCTGCACACCAATCCCCCCTTTAGGGACCCTGCTCCTGCTTGGGACTTTAATGTTTGCATTGGTCAGCTTATGCAACCACCCTTTGAGCCTTTGTCCTCTGCAGAGCTTAAGTACTTGACTTCGAAAACTGTGTTTTTGGTAGCCATTACCTCTGTCAGGCGTATCAGTGAATTGCAAGCCCTGTCAATGGAGCCTGATTTCATCTCTTTCCATAGAGATAAAGTGGTCCTAAGAACTAACAGGAAGTTTTTGCCTAAGGTGGTTTCAGATTTCCACCTTAATCAGTCTATGTCTTTCCCTGTTTTCTTCACTGACCATTCCTCCTCTGGAGAGAGGAGGCTGCACAGCTTGGATGTTAAAAGGGCCCTCAGCTACTACATAGAGTGCACCAAGGGTCACAGGTTTGAGTCCCTCCAGTTGTTCCTCACATATGGAGAGTTGGTAAGGGCAAACCTGCCACTAAGAGATCTGTTGCCAGGTGGATTGTCTCTTGTATACAATTCTGCTATGAAAAGCTGGGTAGAACCCCACCCTCAGGCCTGAGGGCTCACTCTACTAGAGGTACAGCTGCTTCCCTGGCTGCTGCCAGGGATATTCCTATCTTAGAAATTTGTCAAGCAGCCACCTGGAAAACAGTCCATACATTCACCAAGCATTACTCTCTGGATATCCAGGCTAGGAGTGATGCTCGGTTTGGCACAGCAGTACTTCAGAGCCTATTCCCAGAGTAGGTTCTGTCCCTCCTCCATGGAGGTACTGCTTGGTAGTCTGCAATAGTCAGAATACAGCAAGATTTCATGTTGTTTGAAGAAAAAATTACTCACCTTAGTAATGTTGTTTCTTCTAGTGGAGTCTTGCTGTATTCTGACCCCCCCCCGCCTCCCCTCTCAGAACCTGGTTTTTGGGACGCGGGTGGGCAGGAGCAGTGTTGGCACCCTAGGGATGCCCCTTTTTCACCCTCCTTTACTTTGGGTGTGTGTTGTGTTTTGTTTTTTGGGTTTCCTGACTTGAGTCTTTGTTTTGAATCCAAAAAACCCTTTTTAATAAATTTAGTTGCCAGTTGGCTAGTGTGAGTTTTACAGTTTCCACACAGAACTTCTAGTGTCTATTGCTTGTAAAGATCTGACGGTTGGAGTTTAAACAACAGCAGACAGGGGCTTCAACCGAGCTCATGCTGAACGTTCCATGCTGGCCATGGAAAGTTAACTCTTTGTTCTCCGGGGCAGTTGAAAGGCAGGACCTAACTGCATTAGTCAGAATACAGCAAGACTCCATTAGAAGAAACAACATTACTAAGATGAGTAATTTTTTCTTACTGAAGATACTTCCTGACTCACAAGAGAAATAGGGAACAGTGGCCCATTTTAGACCTGAGATATCTGAACAAACACTTAAAGAAGGAGGAATTCAAGATGTAACACTGGCATCAGTGATTCCATGACTGCAAAAAGGAGATTGGCTAGGGTCACAGAATCTGAAAGATGACTACTTTCACATATCAGTCAGTCCCAGCCACAGAAAGTACCTCAGATTCAGGGTAGAGAATTGCCACTACCACTTCACAGCCCTTCTCTCTGATCTATCCTCAGCACCAAGAATGTTCACTAAGTACCTAGCTGTAGTGGCAGCATATTTGAGGAGGCAAGGGGTGGTGGCGGTTTTTCTGTATCTGGATGACTGGCTGGTTACATGAAAATCACACACCCCATCTGACACAAGGCACTTTGGAGGACCTGGGCTTCCTTATGAATGTTCAAAAGTCACAAACAGAACCAGTTCAAGTTCTGGACTTTATAGGTGCAGAGCTAGATACCCTACAAGGGAAGGCATTCCTTCACTGGGAAAGGGTAGCTAATCTGATCACTACTGCAGAATCCTTCAAGGCAGGTCTGCCCAGACCTGCAAGGGATTTTCTGTGTTTGCTAGGGCATAAGGCATCATTAGGCTTGGAAGGATTAGATTTAAATCAATAAATGTCGATAAATGGCAATTTCACTGCACACATAAATAGATGAAAAAATATTTTCGTCGATGATAATATAAATTTACAGATAGGCAAAGTAAGATCTATTGCTGTTTTGACATGTGATGATAACAATTTGTGTTTTTATCAGTTTGTAAATCCTCACCATTTACTGTCATTAACTGCAGCTGTGAAAATTAAATAGATAAAAATCGAAAAAATGCTAAAAAAAACTATTTCATGTAACTGTGGAAATTTAAATAGATGAATCTTGGGGAAAAGGTTTAAAAATAAAAATCGATTATACTCCATCGAAATTATTAAAACAAATGGAATTCTGCCAACCCTAGGCATCATCCACTGAAGCAGTGCTAGGTTCCAAATGAGAGATATCCAGTACTACCTAGACAGCCATTGGTCCCAGAGGTGGGATCCACTTTCAAACTAGTTCCCATCATAAGGTGCCTGGCAAGGGCACTGGAGTGGTTGAAGCAAGAATGCAAAATCAGAGAGGGGGGTTCCCTTCCTTCAGCAATCACCTACAGTCATACTCACTACAGATTCCTCCCTCCTGGCCTTGGCGCCCACCTGGAGGACCTCACTGTAAATGGTATGTGTAGTGCACAGGAAACTCAGGAACACATAAACCTCTTGGAGCTCAGGGAATGTACCTGGTAATGCAGGCCTTTTCTTCTCATATTGGAAGTCAATCCGTCCAGATCAGTACAAACATCAGAACTATATGTTACATAAATAGGAAGGAACAAGCTCTTCAAAACTGTGCACAGAAGCAGTGAAGATCTGGAACCTAGCATACTCCTTGGATGTCCAAGTCTCGGTAGTACACAGAGAAAGACAGTGTGCTGGCAGATTCCGAGTGGAATCAGGCAGGGAAATCTCAAGTAGACCCTGAACCAGCAAGTTACAGTGTTTTTTTTTTTTGTGGGGGGGGGTACACCACAAGTAGACCTGTTTGCATCCTGGGAAAACAACCAGCTCCCACTCTTCTGTTGCATACCCCCATCAGTGTGCACAGTCCCAAAGGACGCTCTGGTCCTGAACTGGTCAGGGAGGTTTCTTTATGTCTTCCTACTTTTCCCACTTTTGTTGAGAGTACTGCTAAAACAGAAAAGGGAGTCAGCTACCATGATTCTCATAGCTCCAGATTGGGCCAGTCAGATTTGATACTTCCTGCTCCTGTCCCTATCCATCAGATATCCTATCGACTTTTCTGGGGTTAGGGTTTCCAAATGTTCAGAAATTTCTAGCATTGTGACGAACATGGACCCCATTCGTAAGCCAGTGCATATTCATAAACCAGGAAATCAGTACCATATTAGTCTTTGATGTTTGCTGAGAGCACTCTTCTCAGCATGTGCAGTGTCCCCAGGATGGCCTCCTTTTGCCGTTCATAGGGTGTCACAGATATTGGTATCATATTTAGATGTACCTGAAAGTTCTTTTTGATTAGCCCCGTTGCTCCGAGCACTACTGGAATGATTTGTGTGTCCATACCTCTTAACCTCCCGCATCACAAATCAGGGACAAGGCTTAAAATGATCAGGGACAAATGACCAAAATCAGGGACACATCTGAAAAAGTAGTAATATTAGATCTTACTTCGAGAGGGCTCTTGCAGTAGGTAATTACAAATAGGACTGAAGCCGGCAGGCATCAGGACCCCACGGAAAAATTTCTAGCTAACAGTCTCTGGTGGGGGACCGCCCCCATGTCAGGTGACTGACGTCAGGCGATGTCAGTATAAAGGGGCGGTCCCCCACGCCCGCCTTCCAGTTCTTTCCCGCCGTTAGCTTGTGTAGCGCCTCACGGTTAAATTCACTGCTTTGCAGTCAATCGTCGGTAGTTTTACCTCCTATTTTTCACGTTTTTCTTCAGAATTTCGTCAGCTTTTACCTCAGCTGCTATGTATGTCGTCCCCGACTCCCTCTGAGCACAAAAACAAGTGCGATTCCTGCAGTGCCCAGCTCTCACACAAGGATGGACACTCCCAGTGCCTTTTTTGCCTAGGCCCGACCACCCTTTGGAGAAATGCCAGCTCTGCCAACAGTTTAATGCGGCCACCCGAAAGTGGAGGCAGCAGTCCCTGGAGGCCCATGTTCTCAAACTCAAGATGACCTCCATGGACAAGGAGCTGAAAAAACCCAGGCGGGCCTCTACTTCTCCGGAGGGTCACCACAAGAAAAAGCACCGGAACCAGGACTCCTCTTCTACAGTCGCCGTGACCTCGGCTGGGGTTGCGGTGCTGCAGGTAACATCTACCCGGGAGACAGTTCGCGGCGGCCATCTTGGAGGCTTCAAGGCGCGTCCAGCCCTCCCGTTAGACTCAGCGCTCGGGCCTCTTCAGGGAGCCTCGGGTCAAGGAGGCAGCCACTCCCAGCAAGGCCACCACTGTAACCCGGATGTCGGCTTCTCCGACACCCGACCGGGTAAGGCCGATAAGACGCCCGACCCTTCGGAGCGCGCGGCCTCCAAAGCGCCCACCAAGGCCGTCCCTCCATCACGGCCTTTGTTGAGTGCAGGGCTCCTCCGACATCCGCCTGGATCCCGCCGGTAAGTCGGACATCGGCTCCTCCGATGGACACTCGGTGTTAGAGCTGACGCCAGACCCTTTGGGCCTGTCCGTTGTCCCAAGCTCACCGCAACGCTCGTTGCATTCTGAGGCCTCAGCGTCTCCCTTGCTGGACCCTGGGGATGGTAACCCTTCTTCCCCGGGTGACACGGAGGATGTTGGCACGCTGCCGTCGGGTCTCCTTCCCACTGGGCCGGATGACCTGATGATGGATCCCTGGACGCCGGCGCTGACGCTGGCCTACCTGATGCCCGGCAACATCCCCTTGCCGTACGCCACCCCTACGCCGGGCCTGCCGCCCGCTGGGCCATTTCCAGGGCCCTCTGCTCCTTCAGAGCTCCTGGTACCTGGGTATCTGACCCCATAGTATCCGACGCCGTCCTACCCAGGTCCACAGTATCTGGCACCCCAGTACCCGATGCCAGCCTACCCAACGCCGCAGTACACAGTGCCCCAGTACCTGACGCTGGGCTTCCCACCATCGTGGTAATGATATGCGCTGTACGGATACCCCCAGTATCCATACCCCCCTCCTTCTCCTCCACCGCCCCCTCAGCTGCCGGTGGATTTGAAGGAGACTCTGGCTTCTTGGTGGACTGAGGCCAAGGCTCAGCTCACCAGAGAAGTAGAGAACCATCTTCCGTCGCCGGACCCGGTTCCAAACCCCCGAAGTCGGAGGTGAGAGACTCCTTCCCCCCCTCCAGACATCAGAGGCGAGCCCTCCGGTTCCAGGGCAGGGGAGGATACACTTCCCTGAGGGTTTCCCAATGGGGTCCGTTCCTCCCCCCCCCGTGCCTGGAGGAAGAGTCCTCTTCATCCTCCTCGGAGACCTCGGATGATTCCGACGGCCTCTCCGATATGGACGACGAGCCACGCACTCCAGACAAGCCCAGGCCAAGGACTCCTCCGAAGTGCCCTCCGGAGGATCCTTCTTTCATGGAGTTGCTGAGTAAAATTCAGGCTGTTCATCAGTGGCAATCCTTGGAGTCGGATCCACAGCGTAGGAAACTCTCTGCGCACCTGGATCTGCCTGAGACCGCTCCTACTCTGGTTCCACCCTGGATTGAGCCTCATGCTGACCTTGTGTTCACCATTTGGAAGCAACCGTCGGCATTAGCTCCCCCCCTTGCGAGGAAGTTAGACAGGCTCTATCAGGCTCCGGAGGGTGTTGACTAATTGAATTCACACCCCAGAGCTGATTCGGTCATGATTAGTGCCGCTCACAGCCGTTCGGTTAACCCCAAGCACTTGAGCTTGTCACCAACTGACAAGGAATCCCGCCTTCTGGGCCAGTACGGGAAGAAGGTCTGTGCTTCTTCCACACTGGGAATCAGGGCCCTGAACTACGTTGCTCATATGGGGGATTACCAGAAGGTGATCCTTAACGAGGTGGAAACTAAATTGGGATCCCTTCCTGAGTCTCACACAAAGCAGGAAGTGGCTGGCCTAGTCCGGTCTGTGAGTTCGGCCGGTCAGCACATGCTTCGTGCCACGCACGACGCAGTGGACGCTGCAGGTCGGAGCTCAGCTTTTGCCGTGGGATTGTGGTATCATGCCTGGCTCCGGGTGTCAGGTTTGGTCCCGGAGGGTGCAATCTGCTATCCAGGATGCGCCCTTCAGGGGTTCAGTGCTGTTCGGTGGTGATGTCAAGGACATCATCACCGATCTGCAGGAGAAGGGTACTGCACTCAAGTCTGTTGACTCCTTGTACAGGCTCCCTCAAGCTCAGCATCGTCTCTTTCACAGATGTTCTCAGCCCAAGGTAAAACCTCAGGGAAAGCAGCCAACAAACATCGGGCCCCTCCGGCAGCCAAGCCCCCCCACCCAAAAAATGCAGCGGGAGCTTCAACCACGCCGCTCCCTCACACCTCCTGACTCCTTTTCTCTCCCACAGCCTCTGGGCTTCCATCTACCGGGTTGGGAGAGGATCATTTCTGACACTTGGGTGCTCCAGCTGATTGCAGAAGGACACTCAATAGAGTTTCTTCAGAGACCACCTCGAAACACTCCCAAGGTCGTCTTACTCCCCAGAACATCTTCTTCTTCTGGTCCAAGAAGAAATATCCTCTCTTCTTCTGAAGGAGGCAATAGAGCCCGTCCCATCCTGTCTTTGGGGGACGGGTTACTATTCCCATTTCTTCCTGGTCCCAAAGAAGTCAGGAGATGTGAGGCCTATTCTAGACCTCAGCTCCCTGAACTTGTTCGTGGAGTACAGAAGGTTCAGAATACTCTCTCTGCAGAGTCTTCTGCCCCTCCTTCGGCCGGCACAGTGGCTGTGCGTTCTGGACATGCAGGATGCCTACCTGCATATCCCTATGCGCCCTTCCCACCGCAAATACCTTTTTAATTTCAGGGGGACCACTTCCAGTTCAAGGCCCTCCTATCTAGTCTTTCCTCGGCGCCCCGAGTGTTCACCAAATGCCTTTCGGTGGTAGCGGCCTACCTGCGTACCCAGGGGGTTCAGGTTTTCCCTTATCTGGACGATTGGCTCCTGGCGGCCCCATCCAGGGAGCTCCTGTGCTTTCATTCCCTTACCCTGCAGGTTTTCTCTAGCCTGGGTATTACCATCAACCAGGCCAAGTCCCATCTGATCCTGTCCCAGAGGCTCCAGTTTATCAGGGCGATCCTGGACACGACCTCCGGCATGGCATTCCTGCCACTGGAGAGGGCATCCACACTCCAGACTCAGGTCAGCCTGTTGTCCAGCCGCAGGCAGGTCAGTGCCAGGTCAATCTTTCACCTCCTTGGGCTTATGGCAGCTGCTATTCCAACAGTCCCTCGCGCTCAGCTCCACATGAGAATCTCTCAGTGGATACTTCGGTCTCAGTGGGATCAGTTGGTGGACGACCTAGATCAACAGGTTCTGGTCTCCAATCCTATGGTTTGGGACTTGCAATGGTGAATGGTTCAGGAGAACCTTTGCCTGGGGGGGTCCTTTCTGTCTTCCTCCCCCCTCCCAGACGCTGACAACAGACATCTCAGGTGAGGGTTGGGGAGCCCATCTGGGGTCTCACAGGACCCAGGGCTCCTGGTCCAGGCTCAAACAGACACTTCACATCAATGTGCTTGAGCTCCGGGCCATGCTGTATGCTCTTCAGGCTCTGCATCTGTATCTGCTCCCTGGGCATCTGGCTGTCCAGACAGACAGACAACATGTGCGTAGTCTGGTACATCAACAAACAGGGAGGAACTCGTTTCTACCCTCTCTGCTGGGAGGCGATGCGAGTTTGGGATTGGGCGGTGCAGCACAACCTTCACCTCACAGCACTTCACGTCTCGGGGGTCGAGAAAACATTGGCAGACCACCTCAGTCAGTCGGTCTGCTCATGCTCATGAGTGGGAACTGGATCAGGGGGTAGCAGACAATATCTTCGTATGCTGGGGAACACCACAGGTAGACTTGTTTGCATCTCCTCACAACGCAAAACTTCCCGCCTTATGCTCGCTCGCTCCAGGGCACAGCATTTTTTAGACTGGAAGGACAGATTCGTCTATGCCTTCCCCCCTGATCCCCGTGATTCCGAGGATCTTACAGAAACTCAGCTCAGAAGGAGCTCGCATGATCCTGATTGCCCCTTTCTGGCCCAGGCAAGTTTGGTTCTCTCTTCTGCAACAGTATTCAGAGGAACCTCCTCTTCCTCTTCCTCTGTCGCAACTTTTGCTGACCCAGGATCAAGGGACCCTGGTCCATCCAGGCCTCAAGTCCCTCCAGTTGCACGTGTGGCTCCTGCAGACGTAGCTCAAGCCCGATTCGAGGTTTCCCCGCTGGTGGCTGAGATTCTTGTGGAGGCCAGAAAGCCCTCCACTAGATCTACCTATGCCATGAAATGGAAACGGTTCTCTAGTTGGGCCTCTTCCAAAGATTTTGAGCCGTTCTCTTGCTCTGTTGGGCAGCTTCTGGATTACATGCGCCATCTCTTTGATCTGGGTCTCAGTCATTCCTCTCTGAAGGTTCACGTGGCGGCCATCTCCGCTTACCATGTTCCTTTTGGGCACAGAACTTTGCGCAGTTGGAAGTCTCTAAGACTTTTCTTAGAGGGGTTCTCCATTTGAGACCCCCTATTCGTGTTCCTGCCCCTCCTTGGGGATTTGAATTTTATTCTTGAGAAGCTCACTCTGCCTCCTTTTGATCTGGCAGCCTCAGCAGACCTAAAGTTCCATTCATGGAAGGCTCTCTTCCTAGTGGCCATTACTTCTGCTTGAAGGATTTTTGAGCTCCAGGCCCTGATGTGCAAAATCCCATATTTGATTTTTCACAAGGAACGTGTGGCTCTGCGTAACAACCCTAAATTTCTCCCTAAGGTGGTAGCAGAATCCGCGCTGAATCAATCCACTGAGCTGCCTGCTTTCTTTACGCAGCACTCCAATCAATTGGAGTTCCTCTTGCATACTTTGGATGTTCACTGAATTCTGAGATACTACACTACCAGGATGAAGGATCTCAGAAAGACTGATCAACTGTTTGTCTCTTTTGCTCATAAAAGAGAAGGCAATGCTGTCTCCAAGCAATGCCTATCTAAATGATTGGCTCATTGTATCACTTTCTGCTATGACAAGTACAACAGGACCCTGCCAGGTCAAGTCAGAGGTCACTCTACTAGAGGGGTCGCTGCCTCTGCTGCTTGTTTCAAGAATGTGTCAGCGTCAGGCATCTGTGCAGCCACAACTTGGACTTCTGTCCATACCTTTATGAAATGTTACAGGTTGGACAAAGCCTCTTGCCATAGAGCTGGCTTCGGGTTGGCTGTTCTGCAAGGTCTTCTTTCCTAAGACCTTCACAGTCAGAGGGTCTACATTTGAGTAGTTTCCTCCTCCCATTTGCTTCTTCTTGTTCCAGATTGCTTGGGACTCAGTCCTATTTGTAATTACCTACTGCAAGAGCCCTCTCGGTAAGATAGTACAGTTACGTAGAACTTACATAACAGTAGATCTTGAGAGAGCTCTTCACTGATAAATGCTCTGTCTGCCCTCCACCCCCTAAGCTTTTTCAGCTCCTTTTCCAGGAAGGAAACATCCGCTTCTCTCTCGTCTTGCCTTTTTTGATGGGAAAGAACTGGAAGGTGGGCGTGGGGGTCTTTCCCTTTATACTGACATCGCCTGACGTTGGGGTGGTCCCCTGCCAGAGACTGCTAGCTAGAAATGTTTCCATGGGGTCCTGATGCCTGCCGGCTTCAGTCCTATTTGTAATGACCTACTGCAAGAGCCTCTCTCAAAGATCTACTGTTACAGTAAGTTCTTACGTAACTGTACTTTCCAGAAACTGTGTACAACATGCTTCTTAGTGTGAATATCATTTTTGTAATGAGGATTAGACTGTAACATCAATGACTGGCATTATTTTGATATTCCAGTCACTACTCTTCAGTGACAGAAATGCTAAATTTTGGAGGGACAGAAGAAATTTCTGATGCAAAATCAGGGACATCCCTGAAAATCAAGGACATTTGAGAGGTATGTGTGTGTCTTTGTTCCACATCAGTTTAGTTTCTGTTAGCATATCTAGGTATTTCACGATTTTGTGTTTTTCTGTGCATAGGACATTGTAGTCGTTAGGGGTGGCTACTTCGATCAGCAGTGCTACCTTTGTTCTTTTTTCTTCTGTTACAACGTCTGGTTTTCTCACCTCCACTTTCTTGGCATTTGATATTGAGTGATCACGTGTGATCATTACTTCTTTGTTCTCTGTGAGTCTTTGTGGTTCATATTTCCAATGTTTCTCTGCTACCTGTATGTCATAGCTGTTTGCATAGTTTCCAGTGAATCAGTCTCGCTACGTTGTTATGTCTTTCAGTGTGCACGCCTTCTGCCATGAGTATTTCACATCTAGCCACAAGATGTGAAGCTGTTTCTAGCTCTGTATTACAAAACCTACACCTGTCTGTTTTTCCTATGGATTTTGTGAACCATCTCCTGAGATAATGTGCTAACTTTGTCTCAGGGCAAGCTAACATTCCCAGATCCAGGAACTGTGCATCTCAGAGTGTGGTACTTGAAAAGCTGGAGTTCTCTTGACTAAATCTTTCTAAAAAGGTTATGGAGGTGGTGCTGAGGGTTGAGGTGTTGGACGCCACACCTTGCGCCTTGCAGCGAGACCTGGGTTTGGGAATGCGACCGGGCCATCGGGGGTTAGCCAGGAGGAAGGATTGAGCATCAAGGACTGCTCTCCTTTCCCCTAGGGAGGATTGGGACCTCCATCGCTCGCAGGGGCCCCCTTGCAGAAACCCGGGGCACTGCAGGAGCGGTGCACTTGTGGGGTTGAAGTGCGCGTGACGTCGGCACATAGTGCCTTGACGTCATTGCGCATCCGAACTTCAAGGGAAGAAAAAATGGAGGATAATGGCAGTCGACCAAGCAGCTTGATGGCCGCACTTCACCCAGGGGGTCTGTCATGGAATCGCACTGTAGTAATGGTTCCCAGCTCAGTGAGAGGGAACAGGGGGTCCCCTCCGCAGACATGGTGCGCCAGCTGGTATATGAGTGAGCCTGCGGGCTGAATGGGGGAGAAGGCAGTGGCTGGATGTAGGCAGGTCAAGCTGCAAGGAGCAGACATAAGAATAAAAATAAAATAAAAAAAGTTATGGAGTGTTTAAGGTTTCCAGGGTACTAGCAACAAGGAAAACCTATGCCTCAAAGTGGAAATGATTTTCTCTTTGGTGTTCCTCTAGACAGCGCAATCCATTGCAGGTGAGTCTGGGTTCAATCCTGGACTGCCTAGTCCACCTACAATCCCTGGGCTTCAGGCCCTTAACCCTGAAGGTCCATCTGGCAGCAGTGTCAGCATACACCTCAGCTGGCAAAGGCAGGTTGGTGGCCTCACAACCCAGTTTTAAAAGGTTCTTTAAAGGCCTTAATCACCTGTACCCTCCAGAAAGAGATTCCGTCCCTCTTTGGGACCTGAATCTGTGTGTTGCTCAGCTGATGGAGGCTCCTTTCGAGCCTGTGGCAACTGCTGCTCTGAAGTATGTCACCTCGAAAGCAGTTTTCTTGGTGGCATTGACATCTGCCAGGAAGGTGAGCAAACTGCAAGCCCTCTGGACAGATCCTAACTGTATCATATTCCACAGGAACAAGATCGTCTTAGAACTAACAGAACATTCTTTCCTAAAGTGGTGTCTGAATTTCATCTGAATCAGTGAGTTACATTTCCAGTATTCGTTGCAGCAAAATCCAGCTCAGGAGAACAGAAGCTCCATAGTCTGGATGTTGAAGAGAGTTCTAAGCTATTAGTTGGACCACACAAAGGATGTAAGGTCCACTGGTACTCAGTTGTTTGTCACTTCCGGTAAAGTGGGGAGGTGGAAATCAGCATCCAAGAGAACCACTTCTTGTTGGATAGTTTCCTGCATACATTTCTGTTATGGCAAAGCTGGCAAGCTGCCACCTGAAGGCCTTAGGGCTCACTCCACAAGGGGCAACTCTGCCTCTGTTGCAGCATCAAGAGGTGTTTCCCTGGAGGACATTTGTAAAGCAGCTACCTGGAAAACAGTACATACTTTCACAAAGCACTACTTCCTGGACATACAGTCCAGAAGTGATGCCAGCTTTGGCACTGCTGTCTTTGTAGAACCTTTCTTCTAAATAGGTTTTGTACCCAGCCTCCCAAAGTACTCCTGTGGAGTCTGCAGTTGTTAAGTGTAAGAGAGGGATTCTTGGGGTATGAAGAAAAAAATTATTCACCATAAGAATGTTATTTCTTATGGCTGGCCCGTCGGCACAGCAGTTGGATTTCCGCTTGCGACACTGGCGACCTGGGTTCGGGAATGGACCTGGGTCATCGGAGGGCCGGCCGGGGGGAGAAGGATCAAGCATCCTTGTACTGCTCTCCTCCTCCGGGGGGGAGGGTGAGGTGTATGTCCGGTGCAGCAGCGACATCCAACGGAGGCTGGGTTCTTCGCACAGCACCAATGCCTTCAAGAACTCAGGGGTGGGGCGGATGCTGGTCGTCATTGCACATCCCAGCCCCTGCCTACTGGGGAGAAAAGCTGTGTGTGCCTGGCCGTCTCCATGAAGCCCTGCCCTCAGGCTTCACTTAGCCTCCGCAGCCGACTCTCCCGACCAGATACTAGTACTGCGGCACTGGTAGGGAGATGGTACTGCAGCCCCACCCTCTGGGGGGGGGAAGCCTGGGGTGGCTGGGAGAGTGCAGGCATAGTCGGAGGTGGGAGCGTGGGGGTCCGTGACAAGGGCATACTTCGACGACCAAGGCACACACTGAAAAAGCATACTAAATATAAAAAAAAAATGTTGTTTCTTCCAAAGGGATCCCTCACTATGTTTAACAGTCCCAATCCCTACTTCTCCTTCCAGAACCTGGAAAAGGTTTACACAAGAATCAGTTCTTTCTGTTTGCTTGAGCATCACTTGTTACCGTGCCTTACAGTTGATAATTGGTGATCTAAGTTTTTTAAAAGTTTTCATTGCATTTAAAAAATGTTCTATGCTGAAAAGGTTTTTGCAAACTTTATAAATTGGTTTTGATATTTTTTTGTTAGCCATTTAGCTAGTTTAATGGTAACTGCTCACACTAGCTCTATTGTTGTTTATTGGGACATATTCAGAAAGACCTTTGAGTCAAAGACTCATTTACAAAGGTTCCACATCATACATTAAGGCGTAGAGCAAACAATTGCTAACAGAGATGACAGTACAGTAATCGAAATAAATATGCCATTAGAATGCAGGGGTGAGCATGACCACACAGCAGAGTTTTGAATTTCATTCTGAGATTCTCTAATTAGCATAAAATTCTGAGCTCCAGGGCAGCTAATTTCCTGTGAATGATTACAGTTGCCAAGCATAGTGAGGGATCCCTTTGGCAGAAACATCACTGTGGCAAGTTATTTTTTTCTTAGTGTATAATAATTTTATTCATAAAATAAATTGTTCTGGAATACCATGGAAATGTAAAGCTTGAGGGACTTCCAGTGGTGCTGTGATCGAGGGAACCACACAGTTGAGGAGCTCCTCCACCACCCTTAATCAAAACAAGCCTAAGAAGGACAAGAAATACAAATTTTATTTTCAAATCATTTGAGCAATGAAAACCCTTCTGGTAAAGAGAAAATCGAATCGCTAACCCACGGGAAATGGCCCGTCACAACAGAAATTGATTTCACCTACTGTCTGATGTCGATGGCGGAGAGTAAAGCGGCCTGCTCGAACCTGAACCCCCAGCTAAAATACAATCGCAGCCCAATAACAAAAAACTGAAGGGGGGAAAAATGCCTGATGCTCAGCTGACAAACTCCATCCTCAAGGCAATAAACGAGTTCAGAGAGGAAATGAGTGATTCAATTAAGGACCTCTGGTCGGACATTGGAACCATTCAAAATAGAGTTGATGAGGCAGGCATACAAATAATGGCAAATATCTGACAAATAGAAACCTTGGAGGCTGTTCTTACATTGTTGGCCTCAGAGCAATTACAAATGTCCCTTCGGCAAGAAGATGCCGAAAATAGGGATCGGAGAAAAAACATTAGAATCTACGGCCTTCCAGAAAATGAAGTAGGCCATGATCCCTCAGCTTTTGCAGACTATCTGCTTCGCATGGTCCTGGACTTAGGCCCGGAATTTCAGATAGACATTGAACGCACACACCACACTCTAGGCCTGAAATCCCTGAAACCAGATGCCCGGCCTAGATCCTTTGTAATATGCTTCTTGAATTATAGCATAAAGAAACAACTCCTAATCAAAGCATGGCAAAAGCAGAAAATTATGTATAAAACCAGCACCTGCTATTCAATAATGACTATGCACCAGCCACACAGCGGATGTGAAGGGAATATTCTCCGGTGTTCCCCCAACTAAGGGCACAGAAGATAATATTTCATACCCCATCCAACTATGCTGGTGGTTCTGCTCCTGAATGGTCCTAGAATGTATTCGACCCCAGCAAAGGCAGACTTACAAGCTCGAGGCATCTATCAGGAGCGCCCCAGCAAATCATCCTCACAGAAACCCACAGAGAGTACAGCTTCAAATAGATGACCACCAGATCCAGTCCTCCCCCTGGGTGAAATAATAGAAAAACTGAGATACTATCACAACCCTACATTACAGACCTGAGAGGACTACAGCTATTACCCATTCTGTTCAGGTTTGGGGTTTTGGGTTCTAGTGTGGGGGGGGTGAGAGCTGTGTGGTGCTGGGGTGCCGGCGGACCCCGACGATACATTCATTAAAGTTTAAATATTAAAACACTGCTACCCAATGGTGTTAGCTCCCCCCGCCTCCTGATTGCTGGTCCCCAGCCAGGAGGGGCACGCTCATTGGGGTCCCTGTGCCCTCTGCCCCACCGCGGTGGCTCCCTTCTTGTTTAATCCCCCCTGGGCTGGGCTGTCACCCAGGCCTGGGAAGGGGACCAGTATAAGAATAAGATAAGCAAGAACAGGCGGATGGATATATGGATTATATCATTTCAACTGTGCTGAGAAGTTACCCGAGGCAATTATTTATCTTATACAATATTATTTGCAACCCAGAAATCTTCATGATTTTCAACCTTTAGGCCTTTGAGTTGATAACAGAAGCCTTCTGGCCTGAGAAACTGTTTTGCATAACCTATGATGTTCAAACCTAATGGAACTAAATGGAAGAAGTGAAACTTTGTACTAGGAAGGGAGGAGGGTGAGAAACGAAGAGACATTTTAACAAACCTCTGTAAATGGGGACAAAAATTTTACTAAGCTAGCTTTAATCTTTCTAGAAGAACTCAAGGAAGCTACAGGTTATTCTCATGGAGATTCAATCTAAGGGATGATGGGTGGCTCCGGAGAAGAGTTTGGTTTTTATTTTGGCTATGGTACCACCATCTCAGGATTGGCGCTTCGGGGTCTTAGCGCTAACCCTATTGGAGGTATTATACACCCCCAAGTGGGCAATCATCCCACTAGTCTGGGTGTTACCCTGCTTATCTGAATAGGAACCTGATTGGGCTCTGGCCTCGGATAACCAGAGGAAGACATGTGTATGTTACTCACACGTGGAAGTTTCTATGTATATAGTTTATCCCAAATTAAACTATAGTTGGTATACACTGAGGGAAACTAGACAGACTGAGTCAACCTACAATGTTCCCTAGCTCCTATACCCAATACCTAGTTTTTTTTTCACACTTTGACCACATGAATAAAGTTGGAAATGTATGTAGTTTTCTATGAGTGGGGTATTCAAAATCTAAGAGTAAACAATTTATAAGGCAAGTGAGCTTATGGACAAGACCCTACGTATTATTACATAGTTTGGGGGAAATAAAGAGGGTGGGGGGTAAGGGAAAAATTCTAAGGTTGAAATGTTGTTGTTTAAAAGAAAAAAACAACACACAGATTGAATCAGTATGACAAACGGAGATTTATTTTGTCTGGGACGGCAGTCATGAAAAAATATGGGTCAGCGAACCTCTGCTTGTGGGTGCATCATCCTGGTCCTGGTACGCTGCTCTGGATCTTTTGGGATGCCCAGTCCAGGGGAAGGGTCCTTGAGGAGTGCGTCCTGATGCCCCACAAAAGCCGGGGAATGGTTTGGATAGATGTAAAATGGATCTCCCTGACAAAAAAATAAAATGTCAATACAACCAGTGAAAATCTTTTCACAAAACATCAGTGGGTTACACAATCCAATAAAACGTTACCGATTTATGCAATTTCTTAAAAAAACAATATATACCTTATACAGGAAACACACCTCTCAGAAGTTGAGCATTCGAAGTTGAGCTGGGGACAGAGATACATAGTGTACGGCTTCTCACACCCCAGTGGACGTAGAAGGGGAAGGTAATATTGATTCCCGTGACAACCCCAATGGAGGTTCACAAAACTCACATCGATGGGCAGGGCTGCTATGTCGTAGTACAGGACAGACTCTATACACAAGAGGTTACTTTGGTAAGTGTTTACCTCCCTCCCTCCCCAATCTAAAACCCGGTGATTAGATCCTTCATCTCCAAGGTGATGGATCTTCTCCAGGGACAACTAATAATGGGATGAGACTAAAACATGACTATGTCTACTAGCCTCGATTGCGCCAACCCACAGATGTACTGACAGGTGCTGTTAAATACCTAAAAAGTATGATAGACCACTTAGGAGCGGTAGACGTGTGGCGAAGGGTGTTCCCATCGGCCCCGGGGTATACTTTTTACTCAAATACATTTCAATCTCACTCGAGACTTGACTATTTCTTGACAACCTGTGAACACCTATCCCTAATTCAGGATATTACCATAGGTTGGACCACCACCCCATCATATTAAAACTGGACTTAGAGGTAAACTTAAAAAAACAAACTCTTTGGCACCTTAACCCAGGGGTTCTAAAGGACTGCCAATACCTAGATTTTATTAAACAGAGAATCCCACAGTTTTTTATAGAAAATTCTTAACAAACAATCTCAGAGGCTATAATATGAGACTTCCTAAAAGCAACGTTCCGGGGGAGAAATAATTGCATATACGGTAAAAAAAAAAAGAAGGCAAATAGAAAGTAAATACACTGAGCTTTTAGAACAACTTCAAAGTTATCAGATGCTATACAGGGTAGGAGACAAGGAACTTCAGATCAAAATAAGGGAAACAAAAGCAGCAATACAGAAACTAATGGATATAAAAGTCCAACAAACACTAATATATTTAAAACAAAACAACTACGAAGGGGGAGCCAGGGGCACGCACCAGCTGGCACGACTTAAGGCTTGTAAACGCTCAGCTACAGTACTCAAAACTAAAAATCCAACCATGGGGCAGACATCCTACAAAGAAACAGAAATTAGGAAAACTTTTGCAGAATTTTACAAAAAACTATATCAACGGGGAGACCGGCCAATGTGGAAAATAATACTTGCTTTTTAGATAATCTACACCTTCCACAATTAATAGAAGCACAAACAAGATTACTGGAGGCCACAGTCAAAATAGAGGAAGTTTAATTCAGCATAAAATCCCTAGCTACTCAGCGTTGTCTGGGACCTGACGGTTTCCCGGCTGAGTGGTATAAAAAAATTCAGTGTGGAACTTACTCCAAAATAATACCTGTATTTAGAGAAGTAATGAAAGGAGATTCCTCGCCCCCACCCTCCTGGGATTATGCCACCATAGCAACCCTCCCTAAACCAAATAAGGACATTTCTGACCCATCTACTGATCGCCCAATATCCATTTTAAATACTGACTATAACATTTTTACAGCAATATGGGCAACAAGACTAGAAAACATTTTACCCCATATAATACATCCAGATCAGGCAGGTTTTATTAAATGCAGAAATACAATGGACAGTATTCATAGAACTCTAATTTTGGTAGAATATATCCAAACTAGAAAAATTCCAGCAGCCCTAATAAGCCTAGATGCAGGGAAGGCATTCAACAGGGTGTCCTGGTCCTTTTTATGAGACACCCTGTCGAAATTCAAATTCCTGGATTCCTTTGTGACATGGCTTCTGAACATTTATGCAGCCCCTCGGGCCTATATAAGAATCAATGGCGGCATATCAACCCCTATCTCGCTACAACGTGACACGCAGCAGGGGTGTTCCTTGTCTCTTTTGCTGTTTGCCCTCTATATGGAACCCCTAGCAGTGGCCCTAGGAAGGCAACTTGAATAGAAGGAATACCCATGGGACAATAAGAATATAGGGTTAGTCTTTCCCCAGAAAAATCTATCCCTGATGTCTGGCAACTCCTTAAAACATTTGAGAATGCAGCAGGATTCAAATTAAATGTAACAAAAACAGAAGTTCTTCTCTACAATTATTTCCCATCAGAATCCCTAAGGCACCTTTGCCCATTATGCTGGAGAACCACAACATTTAAATATTTGGGAATTCACATTCCCCTAGATTTGGATGCGTTGGAAGTGATCAATTACGAACCCTTGACACAAACAATACAAACAGACTTAAATGAGTGGACAAACCTTTCTCTCACACTTTTTCAACATATAGAAATCATCCGAATGAATGTACTACCTCGCCTATTGTACCTATTCCTAAATATCCCCTTTTTCCCATCCTCCTATTACTTTAAATCTTGGGATAACATAATCTCGAATTTTGTGTGGGGGAGGCCAATGCCCAAGAATACGCCTACACATCTTAAAACTCTCCTTAGTCCAAGGAGGAACTGATCTCCCCAATCTAAAATTACTGTATACGTTAAAGCAGTATTCCTGCATGTCCTTCTTTTATGAATGTCCAAAAAATACAAGGTCCCGTGAAAAACCTTAGAATTCCATATAAATTATATGCATGATATAAACTCCTATTTTCTTCAGAAAATAAAACTCCACCATTAAAAGATTTTACATTAATAACATCCAACATACTAAAGCTCTGGTACATGATGAGGAGGAGACCTGAATATAAGCCAGTATATGACTACTGTAAAATGTTTTCTGAGGATGGACTCTTTCACCCATCCCTAACTGATACAGCTTTTACTAGATGGAGACACTTAGGTCTATCACATGTATTTCAGTTTCTGGGAGCAGAGGGTATTCTTCCCTCTGAAAATTTTGAGAGAGACTATGGTCTCCAAAGGGGAGACTTCTTTAGATATTTACAGATAAGAAACTATATCCTTAGGTAACGCACCATCACAGCCAAACTCCCCTCCCCAGTACCACCAACGCTAAAAATGTTCATCGACTTTGTATAGGGGAATGCTTGGGATCATCTAACTGGAACGTTATATCAAATTTTGAGGGACATCAGGGGAGACTCTACTGAATCAATATTAAAAAAATGGAACAGAGATCTGGATTTGGAAATCCCTGTGGTCACATGGACAAAGACTGCTCTATCAGTGGTGAAAGTGACCTCCTCCCCTTTGTGGAGGGAATTCTCTTGGGAATGTAGAAGTAGATACTTTCATTCCCCAGCTGTTTTAGTTAAGTAACTACCAGATCTATATGGCGATTGTTGGAGGAAATGTGGCTGCAGATTAGCTGATCTGGGCCACATACTGTGGTACTGCCCTCTGCTGATGCCATTTTGGTGCACTCTGCAAATTGAACTGTCTAGTTGCCTAGGGGAACCAATAGAATTAACTGCCAAAACAGTCCTGTTGTCGATCTGTTTGACCATTCCCTTCCCTGGGCAAAGACTTTAATACCACTATTTGTGATGGCAGCAAAAAAAAAACAATCACCAGGAAATAGATGACTAAGAATATCCCATCTGTATATGATTGGAGAGATGTTATGAAAAAAATCTACCAAATGGAGACTCTCACAGCAGCCTTACAGAACCAAACTCCAGCTTTTCAGATGAAGTGACAGAGATGGATTCTCCATCAGCGAGTGGAAGACCCGGAGTCCATCCCCTGATCAAGGAAGGGAGGGATGGCTTGGGGGTAACTTGACGTATGGGGGAATATTCCCATCACAAATATATAGCCAAGATGTTTTACTCTTTTAGAATACACATATAAAAACAATTCTGGTTTCAACCTAAGATGAAAATAGAGAAACCTTTGAACTTTGTTGTAATGTATTAACTCTATCCGTAATACATAACAGACTTTACATGAAATGTACTGCTGTATTATTCTACAGTGACTCTGTATTCTGTATGTCAATATAACATTTTAATAAAAAACAAATAAAAAAAAGAAATATAAAGCTTGAAACAGAAAATCACGAGAAAGCTGATCAAAAGTGTTCTCCTGGTCAACTGTCAGGAGAAAGCCTTGTAGTTTCTTCATATTACCCTCTAGTTACTATTTCTCAGGTTGTAATCAATTTTTCACCCATTATTCTTCCAGGAATTGCACTTGTCTGTATGGAGAAATTATCTTATGCACAGTTTTAGTTAGGCAACCACATAACATTTTGTTTACATTTTTTGATCAAAAGAATTATTAAACATATACTATAGGTCTCCAGTTATTTATTTCTATACGGTCTCCGTGTTTGTCTAATAATATTAAAATGGATTGGGTCATATCTTCAGAAGATCTTAATTTCCCTTATATATCAGTACATACATTTGATAATGTTGGACTATGTTCGGTTAGGAAAGTTCTATAGAATTCTACACTTATTCCATCAGGTCCTGGGGACGCATTAAGCCTTCTAGATTTAATGGCTTGATTAACCTCATTCGTTGACACTGAATAAATTAATTCTTGCTGTTCTGTATTTATTTTATTTAGTTTTTGTTAACCAGGTAGGGTGCACTAGCCATGGCAATGACTATCAGGCATGACCCGGGAGAGTACAGAACAGTGAAGACTAATACAGAGCATCAGCAATAACATAACTATACATCATGACATAATATTAAAATGAACAATGTTACATGGATGGGAATACATTGCAAGCAGGAGATGCAAAAACAAGCAAGGTAAAAAAATACAATTTAGTGTAAATTCATTATCTAAGAGGGAAAAAATGATACATTTGCTAATGTCATATGATCAGGATATAAGTCAAATAAGGTTAGGATAATGCATGGAAAAACTGTGCTGTAACACAAGAGTGGACATACAGGATAGATACAGGAGAGGAGGTAGTCATGAGGATTGGAATGAGGGATAGGAGGATGGTAGAGAAAAGAAAGGATATAGACAGGAGAAGAGGAGAGGACTACAAGTGGATGTGAGTAGGCCAGAGAGGTAACTAGAAAAAAGAAGTGCTGAGCGTTTTGGGATATGACTGAAAAAAGAGGCTTAAGGGGTCAGGGTAAGGGGAATAAACAGGCTAGGGTGGTTGGAAGCAAGTGCAGTTACATGAATCAGCTAGGTGATGGCGTAGCAGTCTCTTGAAAGAGGCATGGGAAGGGGCAAGGCATAAAGTTAGAGGGAGAGAGTTCCAGTATTGGAGGGCCATGACACGCAAAGGCGCTTGCCCCTTTAGAGGAGTGATGCCTAGGGATGAGGACAGGTGCATTGACCACGGAGTGTAGGCCATAACCAGACTTCTGAGCCAGAAGTAGTCCTGCCAGGGGCTTAGGTATATGAGTTCTGATGATGTTATCGATAAACTAACCATATGCAAAGGACCGAGATGCAAGGGGCGAAAGCCATCCAAGTTTGGAATAAAGGAGGCAGAGGTGTTTAAGCCGGTGAGAAGAGGAGTCGTAGTGACAGATGTTATTGTAGGTAACATCCCACTTCCGAAGACTAGATTTACTTGTGGCAGCATAGGTTGTAACTCCATAGGTGAAGGACGGGAGGAGAATACCATGAGCTATGGCTGTTCTAGCAGATGGGGTTAGCATATAGCTGGAGTGGTAGGCAATGCCAGATTTCATGTTTACAGACTTACAGGTCTGCTGGATGTGAAGGTCAAAATTAAGAGCCGGGTCAAGGGTGATACCCAGGTATTTAAATGAGTTTACCACACTTACAGATGTGCTATTAACTGTGGGGATTATGTAATGTGGTAAGGAGTGTTTGAGCTTAGCATTAGTACCAAATAACATGGCTTGGATCTTAGCTACATTAAGGACAAGCTTATGGTGAGCCATCCATTGTTGAATTAGTGCAAAATCCTGGGAGAGACGCCAGTTGATGTCAGAAATGTTTTTAGAACTAGCGTACAGGACAGTGTCATCAGAGTATAATAAGGAGGAGGTCTGCTGGAGGTTGGAGGTGACATTATTTATAAATATGGAGAAAAGCAGGGGACCAAGGATAGACCCTTGAGGCACACCTATGTTGATAGAGGTTAAATCTGATAGGGTGGAGTTATATTTAACTACTTGAGTCTTATCAGATAAGTAGCTGCCAAACTACATAACTACATTCGGTGAGAAACCTAGAGATCTCAGGGTCATTAAGAGTAGGGTGTGGTCAACCAAGTCAAAAGCTTTGGTCATGTCGATAAAAATTGCCACTGTTAAGGAGCTGGAGTCCATGGCCACAAGGGTATCTGACGTAAACTTGACTAGTGCAGAGGTTGTACTATGACCCTTGCGGAAGCCATGCTGGACAGTGGAGAGAAGGTCATATTTTTGGAGAAAGTCAATAGTTTGGGAGGCAACAAGTTTCTCAAGTATTTTTCTGAGAACAGACAAGATAGCAATAGACCTATAGTTTGATGGATCTTTACGATCACCTTTTTTGAAAACGGGGGTTACCCAGCCATCTTCCAGATGTCAAGAACGCGACACTGGCACAGGGAGAGGTTAAAAATCTTGGGTAGAGGCGCAGCAATGAAGGGGGAAGAGAGTTTCAGGAGCTTTGGTTCAAGATTATCAGATCCAGCCACAGTGAAATCAGATATATTGTTTAACATCTTGAGTACTACACAGATGGTGACAGACTTGAAATAGAAGGAAGGTCCGGAGACGTCGAGTTGGGTGGTCAGATTCGGTTGGGCAGGGAAGCATATAGTGTATTTGGAGAGGTTGGAGAATTGAGTATTGAAAAAGTTAGCAATGGTTCTGGGATTGTTACAGTGGATCCCGTTTAAGGACATGTCAGTAGGAGTAGGAGCCAGGTTTGAACCTAGGAAGAGCTTTATATGGGACCAGAATTTCTTGGACTCATCATAAGAGTTAGTCAGAAGATCCTTACAGTAGGCACTTTTTGCCTTTTTGATTTCCTTGTTACATGAATTGCGCAGAGTTCTATAAACATTAAGGTCAGTAGGTAGCCCAGTGCTTTTGTACTGGAGCCAGCTTTTGTCCCTTTGACGTAGTTTGGAAAGTAAGTCAGATTTCAGCCAGTGGGTGGGCTTATTTTTGACACTCCGTGTTATGAGTGGACAGTGTTTATTCTGTATCACCAGAAAGTTGGACAGAACAGATTAAGGGCGGACTGAGAATCACTTGATTTAAAGAGAGGGGACCAATCAATAGTGGCGATATCCTGTAGGAAGGATTGTGAGTCGAGTTACGCATAGTTCTGGAAATTAATGAGACGTGGTTTTGATGGAGCAGGCCTAGCCTTTCCCCAAATACAAAAGGTGGGGGAGTGGTCGGAAATGGAATCAGCAAGAGTGCCTGAGGCGATTATGTTTTCAGGGTGGCTGGTCATTATCCAGTTCAGCAGAGTACTGTGCAATCCTGGTAGGGTCATTGATCATCTGGTGTAGGTTAGCACTTTGTAGCCTAGTCAGTAGTGAGGGTTGAGAGTTTCCTAGCCAATTTAAGTTAAAATCGCCAAGTATAAGAATCTTATTTCTGCCAGAAAGAAGAGAGGTCTGATTGAGCATCTCATCTAGACCTTTAGGTCGCTGGGGGTTGTAGAACACACTATGTGAATTTTTGGAGACGAGAGACAGAAGGACATGTGTGGCTTCACAGTGTGTTGGGGGAGAAGAGCAGATTTCAGAGAGATGTAGGTGGTCCTTAAAATAGATGGCTATACTGCCCCTTCTTTTCAGAGCAGGTCTATCAAACCTCAAAAGATTATAGGATGGAAGGGAGCAAAGCGAATCAGGGGTTGGGGGTTTGAGCCAAGTTTCTGTGAGGCAGATGATGTCGGGCTTATAGAGGTTAGTCCAAGACTCTAGTTCAGTGAAATTATGCAAGAGGCTCCTGATATTATGATGAACTGTAGTTAGACCTTTAGCATTGGCAAGGGTACTGGGTAAGATGATATCAGGTCCAGGGTTAGAATGAACATTACCTGAGAGCAGTATGGCCAGTAAGAGAAAATACCTGAGTTTGCATCGCAGGAAGGTGTAGACGGTGTTAGAGTGCAGGAGATAGATTTTTATGGCATAGGCAGCCAAGTGAATCCATGTCCTATTTATTAATAGCAGAGAAGGGTCTGGTTGGAGAGTGGGCAGCAGGAGAAGGTTGGAGAAAAGGAAATCATGAGGCAGGAAAGTGAGGGTGGCTAAGGGGGCACAGGGAGCAGAAGGCAGAGGTAGAGGTAGGAGAGCTGTAGCAGGTATTAGAACGAGTAATATCATTTGTAGATTAATTTTTGCAACCTGGGGACTGGCTGGAAAATAGGAGAGGAGCCAGGGAAGGAGATAACCACTAGAGCGCAGACTGATAGTGAAACTGGAGAAATAAGAGCAGGCGAAGAGGGATCAGATTGCCTAGAACAGGTATTTGGAAGTGAAGGGTCATAGTTAGCCAATGGAGTCAATAGAGTCTTCGAGGGGCGGAATGTTGGAGTATTTAAAGGAGGCCTGGGAGGGGGTGGGGGGCAAGAGAAAAAACTCGAGAGGCTTATCTAGGGTGTTTAGTTCAGACTGCAGCTCCAGAAAATCAATGATAAGTCTCTAGGGAAAGGCGCACCAGTCGGATTGGGCCTTTGGAGCAAAGTGCCCAATGGGACTCGGCCTCCAAGAACGCCGCACCAATCAGAAGCTCCCGGCTCAAGCTGGCTCCAGGAAAGTAGAAGAGGTAGTACTAGGCTGTGGGATCCGTCAGCCGGGACCAGGAGAGCAGCTAGGAGGGGTTGCCTTCAGCGGCGGCAGCAGCCATAGAGTTCAGCTGCACGGTATCTGTCAGTGCCACTCAGGCGCCGGGCCCCTGGCTGTGGGATCCATCAGCCGCACTGTGGAGAGCGGGCCAGGAGGAGTCGGTTTCAGCAGCTGCAGCAACTGTGAGAGTTTAACTGCATGGTATCTGTCAGCCACCAGGTCCGGGTCCCTGGCTTTGGGATCCATTAGTATTCGGGACTAGGAGAGCAGCCAGGAGGGGTTGGTTTCAGCGGCGGCAGCGGCCATAGAGTTCAGCCGCACAGTATCTGTCGGTGCCGCTCAGGTGCGGGTTCCTGGCTGTGGGATCCATCGGGAATGTAGGAATTCTTCTATTGGAACTTGGATAGGAATATTCGCCCCAAAGGTTTCCTTCATTAGTCCTCTGTAGCTTTCCTGATTAAAACTGTGTCATTCTGTACTGTGCCTTTCAAGTCTTTAGTGGCTTGTGTTTTCCTGTCCTGGCATCCTTTACATATGTCCAGGCTTTTGTCCCCTTTACGCCAAATTGTAGTTCTGCTGTCAGGGATTTTGGTCTGTCAAATTGGACAGATCTTAATTTGTACTTAATAGGTGATATTTAGACTGCATGTGATTCTTTCCTTTTGTTCTGTTAGTCTGGGGACCCAGGCCTGAAATTTTTGGCGACAAAGATCCCCTTGTACAGAAAGCAACAGCTATGACCATGAGGATATGGAGGCTGGCATATTCCTTGGACATCTTTCTTTCTGCTATCTATCTCCCAGGGAAAGACAATGCCCTCACAGATGCCCTAGCACGATCAATCAGAATCGCCATGAATGGGCGTTGAACAGGCAGGTCCTTCAGGTAGTTTTCAGGAGATAGGGCACGTCAGAGGTGGACCTCTTTGCAGCCCCAGACAATCATCAGCTTCCACAGTTCTGCTGCAGACCTCCTGCAGTGGGCACAGTGCCCATGGACGCACAGTTACGGGACTGGACAGGGAAGTTCCTGTATGCCTCCCCTCCATTTCTCGTTACTCAGGGTGCTGAACAAGCTCAGGGTCCAACCAGCATTCATGATCCTCATTGCTCCGGATTGGGCCAGGCAGCCCTGGTACTCACTGCTTCTGACCCTGTCTGTGAGCAGACCTATCGGAAGCACAACTTGTTCACCTCCTCATAGGGCAGAATCCTTTATCCCAACCTCCAGCCCCTCAGGCTCAAGGCCTGGCTCTTGAGGAGTTAAGAGTATGCCAGCCTGAGTCTTTCTGAAGGAATTCTGTAGGTGCTCAGGATCTCCAGGAAGTCATCTACTAGGAAAACTTACACTTCTAAATGGAAAAGGTTTTTAATCTGGTTCCAACAGCAGGGTATAGACCATGACCAGGCTAGCCTGTCAGTTGTTCTGGATTACCTAGTGCATCTTCATTCCCTTGGCCTTAGGCCATCTACCCTTAAGGTGCATCTGGCAGCTGTCTCCGCTTACCTTTTAGCCGGTAAGTGTTCATCCCTGGCATTGAACCAGGTGTTCAGAAAATTCTTCAAGGGCCTGGTACACTTGCATCCCCCACACAGGGAGCCCTCTCCTACGTGGGACCTCAACATTTGTATTGGCCAGCTGATGCAGCCACCCTTTGAGCCGATGTCTTTGTCAGAGCTCAAGTATGTGACATGGAAAACAGTGTTCCTAGTAGCTATCATGTCAGCCAGGAGGATTAGTGAGCTTCAGGCCTTGTCCTCAGAACCAAACTACATCTCATTCCATAGGGACAAGGTAGTTCTCAGGACTAATAGGAAGTTTCTCCCCAAAGTGGTGTCTGAATTTTACCTAAATCAGTCTATCACTTTGCCAGTCTTTTTCACTGATCATTCCAGTTCAGGAGAACATAGGCTGCATCAGTAGCAGCTCTAGCCATAAATGGTTACCAGGGCACAGCTGGGGCACAACAGATGGCAGCCAGGGCACTGATATATTGTTACAATGAGGGAGGTTCTGCACCATATGGGGCACCAGCTGGGGCACAGCATTTTTTACCGGGGCATGTGCCCTGGTGGGCCCTGGTGTAGAGCCGCCACTGGGCTGCATAGCTTGGATGTCAAGAGGGCTATCAGCTATTACCTGGATCACACAAAAGATCACAGGCAGGATATAGGACTCAGCTTTTTCTGACATATGATGAGGTGGGAAAAGGAAAGCCTGCCTCAGAGAGAACTATCGCATGCTGGATTGTTGCCTGTATCCAGTTTTGTTATAGCAAAGCAGGCAAGGAACCCCCTGTAGGCCTCAGGGCCTACTCCACAAGGGGCACAGCTGCTTCCATAGTAGCCGCAAGGAATATCCCTTTATTGGAAATTTGTAAAGCAGCTACCTGGAAAACTTCACACATTTACTAAACACTACAGCCTGGATACCTAGGCCAGGAGCAATGCCAGATTAGGCACAGCAGTACTATAGAGCCGGTTCCCCAAACAGGTTCTGTGCCCGCCTCCAAAGGTACTGCTTGGATAGTTTGCATATGTCAGAATACAGTAAGATTTCCTGGGGTTAGCAGAAAAAATTACTTACCATAGTAATCTTGTGTCTTCCAAGGGAATCTTATTGTATTCTGAGCTCCCACCCTTCCTCCGCTACTAGAACCTAGGGGCACTGCATTACAGCTGTGATTGCTATTAGAAGCATCTGGGTTGTTTTTCCTCTGGGTCGTCTGTGACTTGAGTCTTGGTGATGTCCATTTTCTTTTTTTTTTTTAAATGTGGTAGTTTATGGGGGATATTTATGCTTATAGGTTAGGTTAGCTAGATAGTTTAGATAACCTCTTTTTATGCACGCTTCATAAGAATCTGACAGTTGCAGGATGCTTACCAGAAACAGTGGTTTGAAAACCGAGCTTGAGCCTAGCATTCTGTTATTGGCATAGGAAAACTACACCCTCATATCTTCTAAATGTTATTTGTTTCCATGTCAATAGACAACTGTTTTCATGTAGCTGTTAAGGATGTATGCAAATGTGTTAGTCTGTTTTTACAGTTCATACAAGGCCCTGTGACTGCCCTGGGAGTCTCCATTTCATGGTTGTTGAAATTGCATTGTCCCTGAGAGCTGTATTAGCATATGAGAATATGATGTCAGATCACCCATTTATACCATGTATCTATATGCTGAAAGAACAAATACCCTGCAAAAACTCTCTGGAAACTCATAAACCGAATGAAGTTTAAAGGGAAAAAAAACTGCATTATAACTCAATTTGCAATGCTCACTGAAGGTAAATGTGGTATTCCACACCTTTTTGCAGCTTGTTTCTTTTAAGATTAATTAATCAGGCAGGCATACTGGGGAGTTTAAAGGATTATTACGCATCATGTTCTCATATGCTAATACAGCTCTTGGGGACAATGAGATTTTAACCACCACGAAATGGAGACTCCCAGAACAGTCACAGGGCACAGTATGAACTGTAAAAACAGACTAAAGCATTTGCATACATCTTTAACAACTACATGAAAAGAGTTGTCTACTGACATGGAAACAAATAACATTTAAAATATATGAGGGTGTAGTTTTCCTTTAACCATTTCAGCTCTGGGGCAGTTCTATGGTGAGACTATACTGCATATGTCAGAATACAGTAAGATTCCCTTGGAAGAAACAAGATTACTATGGTAAGTAATTTTTTCTTCCCTAACACGGGTCCCTGGTAGGAGTCTGGAACGTCGGTGATCCTATTCTTGCCAGTCATAGGCATAGCAGGCGGCGCCGTTTCTTGCCTTCCCCTGTAGTGGCAGCGTGAGGAGCATGCTTCAGTGGAGAAACCTGTTGGTGGTCTACAGCCCTATACCTAGCGTGGCCCCCCTGAGTTCTTTCCCGACTGTAATACTGCTCTGGTGCTGTGCTGACGCAGAAGGCAGTATGATCCAGTGGCCATGGCCCTTTTCTACAGTGGCTATATGTGTCACTTGCCACAAAGGACCCATGGGTGTAGTGCCCAGGAGCCTTGCTCCCCACCTTTTGTGTTCTGGCCAGCTATCTGCTATAGTGCTTATATCTTTAGCTAGGGTTTGCAGCTTGCTAACTCCCAAGCCCCCCTGTTCAATCATCTGAAACCTGGACTATCAAGCAGCTGCCACTGCATCCTGGGTGATCTATCCCTTATACTGGAAGTGGCCCTAATTCCTCCTTTTGCTTATGTCTGTGGCAGGGCCCTGCAGACAGCATGTTCCCATGATGCATCCAGCCGCAGGACAGTCAGAAGGTATCTCTCTCTCTCTCTTTTAATCCCCTGTTCAACACCCCAGAGATCCTGGAGGAGGTTTATCCTTCCCATAGCAGACAGTTTCATACCCTGTTCCCTCGGGACTAGTGGAGCATAGTGTCATTTCTTCTCATGGTTCCTTGTCCCCGCAGTGGCAGGAATCCCTGCCCCCTTACAAGGACATCCCACACGTCACGAACAACCTTGAGGTTCCTGTGTCTGAAGCTCCATAAACCTTTAGGGGGACTCACCTTTAAGATCACTGCCAGTGACCAGTGCTTCTTACAGGGCAAACCTTCGCTCCCCATTTTCCAGGGACTGCCTCCAGTCCAAGGTGTTTCCTCAGGCTTGTTTTCAGATCAGGTGTCTGTTCTGCCCCTTTCCACCATCTGCGCTATGTAGGGGAGGCTGTTGGGCCTTACCCGAAACCTAGCTGTCCTGCCACAGGACAGGGCAAAGCACCTGGTGGCATAGGTCTTGGTGGTCTACCATGACAGGGTGGTCTTGTCCCGGACATCCCTGAGGTTTCTGGGCCTCTTGACAGCAGCCATTGCTATAGCATCTCTGGCTGGATGGCATATCAGATTCCCGCAGTTGACACCAATGGTCCAGTAGGCCCAATATGTGGCCACCTTTCTTGCCCTTTGGCTTGTCATCAACACCATGGACATTTACCAAATGCTTAGCAGTGGTAACAGTAGCCCTCAGGAGGGAGGGACTGTACATCTTCCCCTATCTAGATGACTGGTTGCTCAAAGCTCGTCCATGGAGCAATTATCTCAGACCCTAATGCATACCAGACTCTGTTTCAGTGCCCCAGAGGTCACGGTCAGCCTGCCCAGGCCTGTTCTGACACCTTATCAGCACCTGAAATACATAAGGGCAGCTGTCAACATGGTCCTTTGCTTAGCCTTCCTGCCCCAAGACTGGGCGGAATGCCTTAGAACTCAGGCCCAGCTGGTGTCTCAGAGCAGGTCTGTCACAGCCATGACATTACTGAGACTGTTAGGCCCGATGGTGACTGCCATTGTCACAGTACCCCTGGCAAGGTTGCATATGAGCATCCCCCATGGGGCCCTGAGTGTCCAGTGGAATAAGCGCACCAGCGATCTAAAACAGCAGGTTCTAGTGTCTTCCCTTGTTCTCAAGGTGCTCCAGTGGTGGATGGACCCTAGCAGTTTGCTGAAAGGGAGTTCCATTCCTCATTCCCTCCCCTTAGTAGATCCTCACCAGAGATGCTTCGGGGCAGGGCTGGGGGAGTACACCTGGGTCCTCACCAGAACCAAGGAACGTGGACTAGGGTGGAGACTTCCCTCCATATAAGCATTCCAGAGATCAGGGCCATTCTGTATGTCTTGCAAGCTTTCCAAAACCTTTTGCCCTCAGGACCTCTGCTGGTGCACTTGGACAACCTCAGCATAGTGTATTACATAAACAAGCAAGGGGGGGAACCCATTCTTACCCCTTGTGCAGGGTAGCGATAAGAGTTTGGTACTGGGCTCTAAAACATGGTCTAGAACTGTTCACTATCCATGTTCCAGGCATCTGAAGCATCCTGGGAGACAGGCTAGGCAGGCCACAGTGCAGACTGCACGAGTGGGAGCAGCTGACCTCAATGGTAGAAGGCCCGATCGACAGGTGGGATCATCCAGAGTTAGATCTTTTTGCATCCCCACTCAATGCAAAACTGCTGCTTTTTGTGCTTGCTTGACCAAGGGCTTGGAGTTGTCTGGTAAGATGCACTATCCCACTGGGAAAAGGAGGTTCTTCTAGGCTTTTCCTCCATTTCCTCTGATTCACGGAGTGCTAATCAAGCTTCAAATGGAGGGAGCCACTCTAATTCTTGTGTCACCTTTGTGGCCTCACCAAATACGCTTTCTATTACTGCAACAGTTAGCAGTGCAACCTCCAGAACTCCTGCTCCTGTGCAAAGGCCTGTTGTCACAGGAACGGGGAGCTCTGGTCCATCCAGATCTCAAGTCACTTCATCTCCATGCATGACTCCTGAGGACATAGCTGTTGTGAGATCTGGAGTATCCCAAGAAGTGGCTGACGTCCTGGTGGCTGACAGGAAACCCTCCACTGGGGCTACCTATTCCATGAAGTGGAAGCGTTTTACTCTGTGGGCCACTTTCCATCGCCTGGATCCCTCTACTTACCCAGTGAGCTTGATTCTGGAGTATTTTGATGTCCTTGTGAGAAGCAGGGCTGCAACACTCTTCCATTAATGTGCACTTGTCGGCCATATCAGCCTTCCATGTGCCCACTGATGGCCGTACTGTGGACCTGTTGGACATGGCCTGTAATTCTTATGAGGCTTTCTGCATTTGAAACCTCCTATCTGCAATCCAGTCCTGGCCTAGGACCTGAATTTTGTTTTATAGAAGCTTACTTTGGCTCCTTTTGAGCCAGCCGTGACTGGTGAGCTATGCTTCCTGTTGAAGAAAGTGTTATTTATTTTTCTTTTTTCTTCTTTTTTCTTTTCCATATAGAATTTATCCCCGCGTTTTTCACCCGTCCCGATACCTCAGCCACATGTGCGCGTGTGGAGGCACACATAGGCCGCGTCTCGTGGTGCCCTCCTGCTTTTTGCCACCCCGTCATGCCTATGCTGACCACCAGAACACCATCTGATGACAGCGGAACTATGGGGGGGGATGACAACAACCCGAGAGACGAGAGCTGCCTTTCAGCTGCTGAATCCTGCTGTCACCCTCCCCAACCCCCGGGCTGGCTCCCCGAAGACCTGGGTCTGTTCCCGAACTCAGGTCGCCGGTGTTATGCGAGGTAAGGCATCCAATGCCTGAGCCCTCTGCACCACTGGGCCGGCAGAAAGCATTATTTTTAATTGCTACTACTTCTGCTTGAAGGATTTCAGAGCTGCAGGCTCTCATGTGTTAGCCTTCTTATTCAATTTTCCATAAAGAGGGGGTATCTTTCCGTACAGACCCTAAGTTTCTACCGAAGGTTGTGTCTGAGTTTACTCTAAATCAAACCATCGACCTGCCACTTTATTTATCCAGGGCTCACCAATCCAGGGGAAGCATTGCTCCATACGTTAGCTGTGCATAGAATACTCAGATACTGTTAACGCTGTATGAAGGACTGTGTGAAGTCCTCACAGTTGTTTCTTTCACCCCTGAGAAAGAGGGCATACCCATGACTATCCAAATGGTTAGCCATCTGTATTACTTCTTGTTACAAGAAGTGCAGTTTGTAACTTCCTGGAGTTGTTCGTGGCCATTCAACCAGAGGCCTTGCCACTTCTGTTGCCTGTTTCTGGAATGTGTCAGCCACAGGGGTCTGTGCTGCTGCCGCTTGGAGTACTGTCCACACTTTCACAAATCACTGCAGTCTGGACATTGCCTCTGGAAGAAGGGCAGGCTTTGGCCTGGTTGTGCTTTATGGCCTATTATTTTAGGTCTTTAGCCTCCAGCCACCCAGACTGTCTCTCTGTCAGTACTGCTTGGGACTCTTCCTAGAGGTGTGACCTGATGAAAGAGTTATCCCCAAAGAAGATAAAACAGTTATGTAGAAGCTTACCATAACAGTACATCTTTAAAGGAATCTTTCATCAAGTCATACTAATCCACCCACCGTCCAACTTGGACATACAGCATTTTTTTTTTTTTGTGCCTCCCCGGGCACCCCAATGGGCCACTTCGAGCCTCCAAGGTGCACCCGCCACCACTCCGTCCCCTGCCGCCATCCACCGCCCCTATTAGCAGCCTCCCGGGTAACCCAATGTATCTCTTCATGGGGTAGGTCCCTCCCTTCTGGGGGGAAGCACCCTTAGACGCAGCTACATATCCTGGATGCTGTGTGGTCCATCCAGACACTTTCCAGGGCTTCATGGTGATGGGGACCGGAGGCTGTCATCCAGTCGATCAAGGGTCGCTTTTCCGTTTTCTGCCCTCTAACCTAATTGGGCCTAAGTGTGATGGTGACCTGAGGCGGGGATGTGCGTGGGCGGGTCAAGGCTTCACACCACCTGGCACATCACCCAATCCCCACCTCCAGGTGCCTAAGGGCCGCCCACCCCCACCCCTGGGAGGGAAGTGTCAAATGGATGCTCTGGACTCCCTCCATGCTGGTCTCCACTTCTGACACCCGGGCTTGGGGCGCGAACCTGGGTCACCAATATGCCAAGCGAACCCCTTCACTAGGCGTCACGGAGCTGGCACTGGTCATACAGCCTTTTTAATGCCAATGGCTTTCACCTGGATCTTTCTCTGGGAAGGTCTCCCAGCTGCTTCCAGCTGAGCCTCATAGTTGAAATCCTTTGCCCTCTCCAGGATTCCTTGAGAGGGAACTCTGCGCATGTCTCCTTCTCGGAGCCTTAAGGCTATGCAGGAGATATCCCTTTCTTCCGTGGATTTCTTGCCTGTTCTCCACTTAGTCTGATGGTCAGATCTTTTCACCAGGCTGTTTCTCCGGGAAACATAGAAACTTTCTTATCTGTAATGGCCTTTGCCCAGTTCCTTTACCGGGATGGTCTACTGGCTGTCTTCAGCTACGCTCCTGACTTCCTAGAGGGAGGCCCCCTACGCCCACTTCCTTTTGGGACCTGAGGGCTATACTAGAGATATCTGTTTGCTCTGAGGGCTTTTCAACTCTCTTCTGCCTTGCCAGATGGGTAGAACCATTCTCTCTCTCTCCCTCTCTCTCTCTCTCTCTCGGTTCCCTAATGGGAGATCCTCTGAGCAGGGTCTCTGGTGGGGAACTGAGGAGGGATGGGCCAGTCTACACTTATATGTGGAGGGTGACGTCAAACGTCACCATGGGCGGCTCCTCCTGAACTGCTGGCAGAAGTTTTCATGTGGTCCTAGAGCCTGACGGCTCATTGTCCTAGAGGTGTGACCTGATGAAAGAGATTCCCTCGAAGATCTACTGTTATGGTAAGTTCTTACATAACTGTTCTTTTCCATGTATTGCTAAATTCAAAATTTTTGTGCTATGCTAAGTAAAGGACAAAGTTTTTCATTACTTTTATTTGTTAAAACTTTTTCCCCATGCTCAGCTAGCAGTATGTAATATGAAAGGCATCATGTCCTGACTAGGAATTATTTATGTTCTGTTTCACTTGAGTAGACAGAAAGGGTTAGTGTGAATGGCCCTATTTTAATGTTTTGGGCAGCTGCTTCTCAACATTTTCTTCCATGTACAAAGTTTGCTTTAATTCAGCTGGCACTGGCCAACTGCCATTGCCCTACCTAGAAAATGAGTGGCTGGCTGTTCCCACTGACATGACTGACTCCTAATTACCTTCTCATAACTTTTTTGTAAACATATATTTTATGCTCCTTACCAATAACCTTTGGTGGGACTTCCTTCCACCAGTTGGAGGGGGGAGTGTTCTCTGTTCCCAGATGTGGAGCCCCATCCCACAGCTGCTCTGCCCACACTGTATCAAGCTTATTGTCACAGCCCTGGGATCCTTCTGTAATATTGACCCTGAAAGTGGGGCCCTGCCACTACAGTGCCATGGCAGGCATTGTCACCCAGTCTGGTCAGCAGCCATGGTGAGTCGGAAGTGCAGAAGTGTTCTGGAGGCAGGGGAACAGGACTGATAATGACTTTGTGAGGAACAGACATAGGTTCATACTCCCTGTGGAACACATCCATTTCCTGCTAAGGGAGTGCTCACATTGCGTTTCTTAGTGCTGGTGAGCCTGATGCATTGGTGTCTGTGCATCTTTCTCTCCCCAAATGGCGCACCAGAAAGCCCTTCTGCACCACCACCTGTGTTCACACAGGTGGTAATAGAGTAGCAGGAAGCACAGCGCTCCCTCCCTAGAGGAGGTGAGTGTCCTTTTGGACACCAGGTCTTCCTCTACCCAGGTCGCCAGCATAGCGAGCAGCATCCCTACTGCCATGCCAGTGGGCTGTCCTCCCTGTAACTTCTGGAACAGAAACTGCCATCTGGAACAATTAAAAAAAATAAAAACTTGTGTCCACATATAATAAATAAACAGAAGTTTGGGTTTTGGCTCAGATCACTTGATTTAAATAGATTGTTTCAGTAGAAAACTCAAGAATGTCTTGGCAATTGCACATATCTGATATTCATTGTTAAATTATTTTTCTCTTTTCACATACTGTCATTTGTTTTTGACAGCAACATTTTCTGAAGACAGAACAGGGGCATGAAGAGGTGGTACTTCAGTTTCTTCTTGATCTCTCTAGTCAGTGTGGTGTCTCATTTCCATCTTCTCCAAGTGGAACATCCTTCCGGTTTACATCCAGAACTTCTCTTTATGCTGTAGAAGATGATAGTTCCATGGATATCAAGCCTGTGTGGGATGATGTACGTTTACACCTTCGCCGTTTTCTTCTGGACAGGTTGCAAAATTATCAAGATTCAAACCTTTTACAGCACAAAATTCAGTTTAGGATTCACTGTCTGGAGCAGCTTCTGTTCCTATATCCAGAATCTGAAGTTTTAGCAAAATACCAAAACATACGTAGCAAACTGGTGCAGGATCTCTTGCAGAACTCTGTTCTTACTTACTCTGCAGAGACAAACTTTGACAAAGTGGCTAATGGCTACCAATTTGCAGTCCCTGTGCTGTGCACAATGATAGAAGAAGACTTGTACACATTAAATGGAATTGTAGAGCCCTCCTCAGTGGTGAAATTTGTTAATGATACCCACTTGGCGAGTACTGTGGGAGAGCTTTCTACGTTTATTGAAAGACTTTGTGAGTTGCAGTTCAAGGAAAATGCCATTCATGCAATTAAAGCAAGCAAGAGCTCAAGTAAGCAGAAAGGGGCTGTGCATGCTTTGGGTAAGTTTTGCTAACTCTCATTCCATCGGCTACCTTATTATTTATGTCACATTCCAAGAGCTTCTCTTTATCTTCGAGTTGAGTACGGAAAGGAAGGGAAAATAGGGGCATCTGTACTTTAGTTAGTTTTTGTTAATCTGGTAAGTGCATTAAACATACAGTGCCTATTTTCAGGGGTGTCTCAGGGTACTTACTACATGGCAAAAACAGGATTAAAAAAAACAGGTACAGCACATGTACAGTAAAGAGGATTGCAGAAAATGCATTAAAGACACAACAGTTCTAGATAAGATCAATGCATAATCCTTACAAACAACGTGAATTGTAAAAAGTATGTGCAAACACAGACATTTAATGTGTGTAGATATTTTCTTTGTTCACTCCAAAAGACCAAAGGAGAAGCGACATTACGCAATCCAAGAAGAGGGTTCCAATTAATGAGAGCAAAGCAGAAGGTCTGTTGCCCCATATAAGTAGAGCAGTTTGGAACAAATAGTAGTGACTTCTCCCTGAATCTGAGAGGTTAGATAGTAGTACACAAAGGAAACCAAAGCAGAAAAACCAAGGAAGCCAGCATTCATGATCTGAGTAGTTTGTCAATAAGGAAACCAAGGACAAAAGAGCTCTTAGCAGCAGGGAATAGCCAATCCACAGTATGAAAGACGATGAGCGAGGCAATTGGTAGCAAGGGCAAAGCGACTAATGTTATTATAGGTGACATCCCACTTGGCCAAGTTAAATTAGAAAAGAGCAGCAGAGAATAGTTCAGGGCAGTGAGTAGGACTCCTTGTGCAATTGCCAAGTGAGCCCTGGGGGGTAAGATAAGTACAGATTATTTTTTTAAACTTACATTTATTGAAATAATCACATACAAAACAGTACATATACAACAGTTAATCTGATGAATCATCTTCATCACCTCATATAGTTAGAATTTTTCAATGGTTGTAGAACCCACAACTGTGAGTATGGGCATAGAAACAAGAGGATGGACATATTTCCTATCACTTGACATCATAACTTTTTTTTAATACTTTATTATTTTACCAATGATAAAACATTGCATTGTACATATAGTGGACTATCCGATTACATAAACCATATAAGACTTCAGTACCTTATTAACAGGATATGTGCATTCACCATATTGAGATACCACATGGGGGTAACCTTGTCACATACTGTAAAAACTCCAGTAAAAAAGACCTAAATTATGCTGTGTTTAAATGAGTCCATGAGCAGCATATTTTCTGAAAATGGTTAATGTCCAGCATTAGTCCTTCAAAGACAGTTCAGTCCAAAGTGAGACCTTTGCCTCCATGCTTTAGAGCATAAGTGACAAACCCTAAAAACTTTAAACTGAGAGCAGATTATTCAGAAATACTAAATCTTTACATTGCCCCATGCCACCCATCCATCATTGTTCTAACAATTAACTGTTTTAACTTTTGAAACAGCTCATTACAAATCAGAAAAGCGATCAAGAGACCACTACAGAAAGTACAAGAACTTTTATTTTAATTAGTCTCTGAGTCCAGAACTCTTGGTCTGCTAACAGAAGTAGAGAGTGGGCTATCAAAATAGGTTCTAGGCGGCCTTACTCAAGTAACACCTTCTTCTTCGTGCAGGTCCACGGCTGCAGAAGAGTTCCTGGAGGCAGCAACAAATCTAGTTGCCCATTTTCCAGCGTCGATGGGATCAGAGAAGAGGTACACTTTCCCCTCCCAGACAGTTTGCAAGTGAGCAGGGTAAATCACTGTATGGTGGATATTAGCCTCCCGCAGCGAATGCCTCACTTTATCAAATTTTTTGCGATGTTGTCTTGTCACATAGCTAATGTCCGGGAAGAGATATATCTGGTAGTTATCTGTCATGATGTGTCCCACTCAGCGTGCCAGTTGAAGGATATGATCCCTCTCTCCCACACCTGCTGTTACCACCATCAAAGTTCGGGGCTTCGCTAAATCTTGCTGTTGGCCTTGAGGAGTGATGCATTAGAATTTTTTGGATGTCATTGATTGGCTCCGTTCCGATAGATACAGGTTTCTCTGTCAAAAAGTCCTTTACGAACATCAGTGGGTGATCCCCCTCACTTTCCTCTGGAACACCCAGGATCCTGATGTTGGCACTACGGGCCTGATTCTCCGTTGTCTCCATTCTAGTCCTTAAATGTAGCAACTCTTTCGTCGTAAGTGACGTGGCTCCCATGGTGGAGTCAGCCTGTTTGCCTACTTCATGGACTTCAGTTTTCAGGCCATCTGCTGTGGTTTCTAGCACAGTCACTCATGAGTTAAACCCCTTCAACTTTTTGGGTCAAACTGGTAACTGATTGGATCAGAGTTTATATTTTGGAGCCCAGAGTAGTGAGGGTCTCTTCAGTACCGGGAATCTACCATCTCAGCCTCCGATCCCAACCATGAGGGCTGCATGCCACCAGCTCCACTTGTTCTATCGGTTCCTTCTGTTGCTTTATCTCACTTCAGATTCCCCATTCTTGATGTAATTGAGGGTCAGGAATCCAATGAAGCCATCCAAAACCACCCAAACATGCTAAAAATTGTTGAATTTAATGAATTAGTAGTACTAGATGATGGAGCAGTAATTTCCTGCGTCTGCACAGCTCAGGCTCCACAGCACCCCCCCGACATCATAACTTTAATAAGATTGGATGTAGATATAATTTCATTAAGAGGATAAACATCTACAAAAAAATAAAACATTTCAGACATTTCACCCAGGGGGGGTGGGATGGTGGGCACGGGAGGGAGGAGGTGACAGATGGGAAAATCCCAGTGGACAGAATACTGGAGGGCTTGAGGGTACTGAGGGTGGACAAGGCACCTGGGCCAGATGGCATATACCCCATGGTGCTGAAGGAACTGTCAGAAGTCCTGGTAGAACCCTTGGCAGACTTGTTCATTACCTCCCTGGACTTGGGAAGTGTACCTCAGGACTGGAGGATGGCACACGTGGTACCCCTGCACAAGAGCGGCCCCAAGGATGAGCCAGGGAACTACAGACTCACATCCATTGTGAGAAAGCTGATGGAGACAATCCTGAAGGAGAGGCTGGTTTCCCTCCTAGAGGCTAATAGGCTGCAGGACAGCAGACAGCATGGGTTTGTCTCAGGCAGATCCTGTCAGACCAACTTGGTGGAGTACTATAACTGGGTAACCAAGCAATTAGACAGAGGCCATGCAGTGGATGTCCTGTACCTGAACTTCAGTAAGGCATTCGATTCGGTGCAGCCTGGGAGGCTAGGAAGTAAGCTGGAAGGCACAGGGGTGGGGGTGAAGATGGTAGGATGGGTAGTGAATTGGCTGCAAGGGAGACAGCAGAGGGTGGTGGTGGTGGTGGTGGGAGGGGAGCTCTCATCTCCCAAGGCGGTGACAAGTGGAGTGCCACAGGGCTCTGTACTGTGGCTGGTGTTGTTTGGCATCATCATAGCAGACATCTCAATAGGCATCAAGAACAAGATCAGTCTGTTTGCAGATGACACCAAGATGGGAGCAGTAGTGGATGACTTAGAAGGGTGGCAGGGGTTGCAAGAAGATCTGGCAAAATTGGAGGCCTGGTCGGACACTTGGAAGCTAGGGTTCAAGGCCAAGAAATGCAAGGTGCTACATTTCAGCACAAAAAAACCCCAAGGAGGAGGTACCAGCTAGGGGGAATTCAACTAGCCAAGATGGAAGAGGAGAAGGATCTGGGGCTGATCATAACGGGAGCAATGAACAACTCAGCACAGTGTAGAAAGGCAGCTACAAAGGCCAACAGGATGCTTTGTTGTATTGCCAGAGGCATATCCTCCAGGAGGGGGAAGATGATCCTGCCGCTACACAGGTCACTGATTAGACCACACCTGGAGTACTGCGTGCAGTTCTGGTGACTGTACCTGAAGAAGGACATTAGGTTACTGGAGGGGGTGCAGCGCAGGGCAACAAAAATGATCCAGGAGCTAGGGGACTTACCCTATGAGAGCAGGCTGAGGGAGTTGAACATGTACTCCCTGGAGGAGAGGAGGGATGGGGGGACATGATTGAAACCTTCAAGTGCATGGAGGGAATAAATAAGACAGGCATGGAGGGGCTTTTCAAATTAAGGAGGGTTAAGGACACTCGAGGGCACAATCCAAGATTGGAAGGGGGAAGGTTCAGGAGGGAAATTAGAAACTTTTTTTACAGAGAGGGTGGTGTCTGGGTGGAACGCATTGCCAGAGGAAGTGGTATCCTGTAGAACAGTAGGCTGCTTCAAAAGGGGATGGGACTGTGGAGGGGTTGTGGGATAACAGATGGACCAGACACCAAACTTCAGGTTCAATGCACACTCCCTGTGTGATGTTTATTCAAAATACAGGAAATAAGCTTCAGCATTAGCATATTCCTTCTTCAGTACATCAATTTGCAGCAATAGACTATGTATGTCCTTTCTCTGCACTTAGCCAACACCTACTGGCACCGATCTCTGATCTAACCACTTTTCAGTGAAAACCCTTCACCCCATGCTTGGGTAGTGGAGGCCCCAAAAAAAAAAAAAAACAACCTATAGATAAAGAACCTCAGTGCAGAATCACTGAAAGAAGGGTTACCCCAAAGGACATTGTCAACGAATCAAGTTTCAAAGAAATGCAACATCATACTTACTTCCATAATGCAAAGCAAAATGAGAGGCAGTATAGCGCAGTGGTTTAAGACTCTGAGCTGCAAATCTGGAGACCTGGGTTTGAATCCCACAGCCCCGACTTGCATACTGTGTAACCCTGAGCAAGTCACTTAAAGGAAAATTACACCCAAAACCTGAAAAAATATATGTTGTGCAGAGTGTTTTAATTTGTATGTGAAGTTCTAGTGTTTCCTTCCCTCTGACTGGTATTAGGAGTTTTTCCCAAATTAGCCTGCTAGCTTTATGCTAGTTTTACGACCCCTGGGGATCTCCATACCTGATAGTGTAATTGTATTTCTGGTTCCCACAGTGCATTTTGTCTCATGTGACTGTGATGTAAGAGAGACCTAACATTCAGCACACGCATGCCAAACAAACTAAATATCTTGGAAGCTTTACAAGCTGCACAAAAATTACCAGCAGCAAAGTTTTTCAGGACAGTAAAACCTTTAGGATGAGGGTGGTCACCAAGCTGAATTCTACAGATTTTAAAATATAGCCATCTCTGTTGTTGTGAACTGATTGTAATGCAATGCTTTCTGCTGGATTTATGGGCTCTGCTACATCACCATTACATGAAACAAGGTGCACTGTAGGACAAAGAAATGCAATAAAACTATTTGATATGGTGATCTCCAGGGGTCGTAAAACTACCCTAAAGCTAGCAGGCTAATTTAGGAAAAACTCCTAATACCAGTCAGAGGGAAGGAAACAGTAGAACTTCACATACAAATTAAAACACTCTGCACAACATATATTTTTTCAAGTTTTGGGTGTAGTTTTCCTTTAACTTCCCTGTGCTCCCAGGTCACTCCTGTAAACATGCTTTCAGCTTAGTGTGCTTCTCCTGGTTAAACAATTGGGGGAAAAGGCATCATGGGATATATGCAAATCACCATGAAATTTCAGACTTGTTCAGTTTACAGCAATTTACATGCATTTTAAATAGCATAACTAACTTAATTTCTATACTAGTCACCTAGTACTTTTTTACCATTATCAAAAACACGTAGTGCCATGGTATTTTCAACATTTACAGGTTTCATAAACATAAGGTATATACCATCATGGTATTTTATGACATAGTGCTATTCATTACATATTAAATCCAACAATGATCAACACAACCTGTTTTACATAAGCTTGGAGGCCACAACAATAACCTTCATGTACGAGGACCTGAGAGGGAAAAGGAAAATTAAAGAGGACACTATAGCATAGTCAAGAAAGGGGAGTGGGTGCCCATAGGTGGCCAACCTTATCTACTAAAAATTGTAAAGGATAGATTAGGCTAAGAAATAGAAGAACTGTTGCAAAAGATTTAAGAAAAGTCAGTCCTCAAGAGTGGCAGGAGCTCCCTGTCACAGAGACAGGCTAAGGGGGAAGGTCACTGGAGGGGAGGAGAGAGGGGCAGCTGCAGTATAAGGGCTGCTAGCTACACAATTGAGCAGACTTGATAGACCATAAGGCCTTTATGTGCTGGCAATTTCGTATGTTCATATGTTTAGAGATATTTTTTTTTTACTTAAAGGAGTAGTACACCCAGAATTTGTAAAAAAAAAAAAAAAAAAAATATGTTGTGCATAGTGTTTTGATTTTTTTGTGAAGTCCTAGTGTGTCCTTCCCTCTGTCTGCTATTAGGAGTTTTTCCTAAATTAGCCTGCTAGCTTTATGGTAGTTTTACGACCCCTGGGGATCTCCATCTCATCAAGATTTATTGCTTTTCTTGTTCCTACAATGCATCCTGTCTCATCTGACGGTGATGTAACCAGGACCCTAGATTCAGTAGCAAGCACTGTTTCAGAATCAGCTTACAACAGCAGAGATGGGTATATTTTAAAAACTGTGCCGAGTTCAGCTTGGTGACTAACCCCATTGTAAAGGTATTTTTGTTTTGAACAATTGTGACACTGGTTGTGTATGCATAGCTTATATGGTTTTCAAGATATTTACATTTGTTTGGCATGTCTACTAGAGTGTTCACTCTGAGAGAAGAAAAAAACATCAGCTGTTTACAAGCACATCTGCACACATGCCAAACAAATCTAAACATTTTGAAAACTATACAAGCTACACAAAAACAAGCAGCAAAGTTGTTCAGGACAAAAAGATTTTTACAATGAGGGTAGTCACCAAGCTTAACTCCTTACAGTTTTTAAAATATTTGCCATCTGAAGTGGGAAATTTGGTAAAAAACATGGAAGTTAGGTTAATTAGATGGCTATATTTTAAAAACTATACAGAGTTTAGCTTATTGACTACCCTCATTATAAAGGTCTTTATGTCATGAACAACTTTGGTGCTTGTCGTTTTTGTGTACGTGAAATAGTAATAAAAACAAGGGGCTAGGTAACTATCATCTTCTAAGTAAATTCTAGTTCTCCTTAGAGATTGTTATAAGGGTATCTATTCAGTTCTGTCCCCAAAGCCTGGAACACGCCACCGTTATTCCACTCCCTAAAGGTGGTGACACCACTAACCCAGGCAACTATTGAGCTATCTCCCTTCTCCCCAACTCCAGAAGCATTTGGTATCATCTCAACTCTCCCCTTTCCTTGACTGCACCCAATTTTTCACCCCTTACCAGTCTGGGTCCTGAAAATCCCACTTCACCTCCTCCTCCGGCTTACTGACTCTGTCCTCTCTGGAATGGATCAGGGCCATATTACCTCAGCCATTTTTGTCAACCTGGCCAAAAGCTTCGACACTGTAGTGTGCAACCTCCTCCTTAACAAGCTTGCAGCAGCAGGGCTCTCCATCCCTGCCACAAATTTGTTCTGCTCCTACCTTTAGTGTAGGACCCAGTGACTTAGAACTGGCAACTACATATCCAACCCCCACCCAAATTTGTACTGGTGTCCCTCAAGGTTATGTCCTCTGTTCAATACACTTTTCAGTTTTCCTAAATGACATTCACATGTATGTTAATGACACAGTCCTATTTGCCTCTGGCCCCTCCCCCACTGATTTGATGTCCAGACTACAGCTGGACTTTGACAACGTTCAGCTCTAGTTCTGCTCAAATCATCTGACTCTTAACACAAGAAAACGGTCTCCATGACCTTTGGCACAAGGCAAAAACTTCCTAGGACTGCTGGTTCCCCCCTCCTTCTGCACCCTGGGTGGGTCTACCATCGAAGATGTCCCATCCTTCAAATACCTCGGGGGCTGGCTTGGCAGTCACCTCGACTTTTCTGAACATGTGGATGCCATTTGCAAAATACTGCACCCCAAACTAGGAGCACTGTACCGCAGCCACGACTGCATCTCTCTGCAGGCTCGCAGAACCGTTGTTCAGAAAATAATCCTTTATGTTTTCAACAGTGGTGACATAGTCTACAGCACTGTGCCCAAATCCACCCTATCCAGACTGGACTCCCTCTTCCACTCCTGTCGTTTTGCCCTAAACTGTCCGCCTCACACTCACCACTGCACTCTCTACACCTCTCTCTCCTCCCCTTCTCCTCCCTTGAAGACAGGTGCCTAGCCGATTGCTCCTCTTTCATAGCTAAGTTCTGCCTTGGCTCTGTCCCTTCCTATCTCTTCTCTATCCTCACTTAGCCCCCAGCCACCTCCTACATCCTTTGCAGTTCCAACTTCCTCTCCCTTGCTCTCCCTCCCAGGACCTCCTCAGCTGGCCAGGCTGCCTTCTCCTACCGCTTCTCTAAACTCTGGAACTCACTCCCCTTGCACATCTGGTCTGTCTCGTCCTCTCACTCTCTATCCTCCCTGCTGTTTAACTTCACCGCACCCTCCTGTAACTGAACTGACCTCCCTTTCTTTCTACTCTGCATTCTCGTACCACTTCCCTGAACTCTTCAAATCTCTCCACTTCGCCTCTGTTCTGCCTCCTCCTCTCTTCTTTATCCTCCCTGCTGCTTAATTTTCACCTCACCCTCCTGTAACTGCCACTGGCCCCCACTTCTTCCCTTCTGCCCTCCCCATCCCTCCACCCCCACCTGCTTTCCCCCCTCCCTCCAGTCTTTCCCCAGCCTGTCTCCCTCATCCCCTCTGCCTTCCCTACTTCTGATCTCATCTTACCTCTTCTTTGCAGACCAGAAAACCAGTACACGGATGGAGTGTGCATCAAGCCATGTCTGGCCCTTGTGGGATTTGCACCCCAGAGGGATGAAGGTCTGCTTCTCCCTTTCTGCTCTTAACTTTAATCTTTGCAGACCAGGAAAACAAGATATGAACTGGGTGTGCATACAGCCTTGTCTGGCCCTTGTGGGGTGTGCATCCCAGAGGGACAAATGTCTGCCTCACCATCTCTACCTACTCCCCTTACCCTCTATTCCCCCCCCTTCACTCTCTCCCCAGCCTTCCCCTAACTACAGTATTTCTTACCTTTAAAATTCTCTCCCCACCTGTACATTCACTCCCATCTTCTTAGACACACTCTCTCTACTATATCTCAGGGATCTACTCTGTGTCTCTCACAAATTCCTATGGCGCACAGACGCTCCTCTGTGCATCTAATATTACCTGTTTTGTTTTTTAAATATTTTTATTGAAAGTAAACAAGTATAACAGTGATACAAAAGAATGTAAACAGTGGGCTTTTAAACCAAAACCCATAAAACATATAACATATTGATACACGAACACATTTTCTTAATAAGTAAACAACTATTTAAAATCGAGTGATTAAATAATAGTTGTTTGCAAGGTTATTAAACAGATGAATACAGCATGGAGTACAAAACAGCTCATTCCTTCATTGTATTATAGCAGAGTTGGGACTGTAGGGACTGGAATTACTAAAGAGCCTTATATATTTATAGACATATAGCACTTGTCTCCTAACAAGGAAAGAGGCCCTTCTCCATTGCCCCCACCAACTTGTGCCAGATATGATCAAATTGTTGGCTGTTACCTGTAAGAACACTCTGTGCCTTTTTGGTTTTGAGACAGTTCATAAGGTTGTTAGCCCATTGTTGTATCGTTGGAGGGTTATCTGAGAGTCAGCACTGGGTGAATGTGTTGTGGGCATTAATGAGAGCTAGCGACCATAACACAAGATTCTGTTTGAATAACCTTCTAGCTCAGTCAGTCCCTGGTAAAAACTTAAATGGGGATCTAGGAGATGCCACCCCCATTACCCCTGTCATCAAACTCTGTACTTTGCTCCAGAAGGCCAAGATCTTGGAGCACATAAGGATCATATGTAGCAAGGTCCCCTCTCCCACCCCACACTTGGGGCACGTGGGTGCCCTTGTTGGGTCAAAGGAATGCATTTTCAAGGGAGAAATATAGGCCCTGTATAATATATTGAGTTGTGTTTGTCTCAGCCTGTTACTCCATGAACAGTTGTGAAAATGCCGAATAGCATTAGCCCATAATTTGAGAGTAAGGATTGTGCCCAGATCTGCTTCCCAAGCTCTTCGCACACGAATTGTGGGATCCACTCCTCCTTTCAAGATTATATTATAGTATAGAACACCGAAAGCAGCTTAGTATTAGCTGGTTGAAGTAAATAGTATATATGTAGTGAATGTATATGTATTAGTTTGAATCCTTTAGTGTGTGAAATATACTGTATTCCTTTCCCCCCTGCCCCCCCCCAGGACGCATCTGGAAACAAGCTATTTCAGCTCAGTATGCCTTTCCTGGTGAAACTTTTCAAATAAATAAACAAATAAATAATTGCCCATATTTCTAAGGCAGCCTTTATTTGCATGTCTTAACCCATGACATGTATTTTCTAATCATAGAGTTTCTAGGGTGTCGCTTAGCCATTCTTTGTATGAGAGACATCTTTTATCCAGCCATGATTTTAAAATTTGTCTTTTTTGCTATGTTGGCTACCAGCTATATAGCGTGTCTTTTCTGCCATTCCATTATAACATTACTCACTACACAGATCTTTGGTATGAACGGGTCATTTAGACCCAAAAGTGGATTAAGCTTATTCTTGACTTCTTCCCAAAATGCTTTTATTACTGGGCAGTCCCATAATACACCCAAGAGAGTTCCTTCTTGTTTGCATTTATAACATTTTGAAGTTGGGATCTTTTCTTTTTTTATCTTAAATAGTTTGCATGGGGTATGGTATAAATTATTGGTAACTTTAAACTGCTGCATGTTAAGGTCTGCTAATTAAGTGACCAGTCTTGAAAAGGACCATGTCTCATTCCATTTCTGTGTAGATGTGTCTGTATTCAGTGCTTAGCTCGCCTGTGAGACACCATATATCCGGTTGAGCAGGCTGCTGTACAGCTGCCATACCGAGCATTCATTCTCCAGGTACTTTACATTTTTTCACATGGGTTTACTTCTTCTGCTGGGACTCTTGTTCCAGTGATGTTTCAGTATGTGCTGAAGTGTTGTAAGTTATATGCATTCCCTCACACATTTCTCACACATTTGTCACCTTTCAGCCTTCTTACAAGGCCCTTTTAATCAGTCTCTACCTGGGAACTTCCTCAGCTCTTTCTCTCCCTTTATGTTTTATCTTTCCCATCATCACCTTTTTGTTTCACAGATTCTCTCTTAATCTTACCATTTATCACTTCTTCTCCCTTAGCCTCCCCCTTCTTCTTTCTCCACATATATATCTCTCTCATTTTACCTCCTCTACACTAACTGTTTTTTTTCTTTTAGATATTTCTAGAAGACCTAAGGTCTAAACGTAGATTTTAACTCATATTTCTATTTAAGTATGCCATTTAATAAAAACCATTTTGTTTTGCTTTTAGACCACATGCTGACGCAGTGCCTTGTCTTGGTTTTTTTTACAATATGCATTCCCTGCTGTGAGATCAAGGTTATTTTGTAGGTTTCTAAAAGGGGTGAAATTTGTACCTGTGGTCAGATCTGACGCTTTCCATAAGCCCATCTCCTTCCAATGTTCATTATGTAGTATTTATTGTTGATCTTGAAGTTATTATCTTCTTCAAGGATATCTTTTCCATTAGACTACACCATTGGAATTATACCCGCATCAGTGCTAGGACCTCACAGAAAGTTTTGCTAGCTGGGGGCCGTCCACGATGATGTCATGTGTCAGCATCTATATAAACATGGTCGGCCCCATCACCCCTCAGTTCTTTTCCCACTGTCGATCACACTTGTTGGACCTGCTGAGGCAAATGTCGTCAACTAGCTGTTCATGTTTGTTCTTCCTTTATTTTAACACAGTGGTTTTCGCCGTCTCTGCATGCTGTCAGAATTGAAAGATGCTTTCTTTCGGTACTGTAAGTGTGAGCCTCCTTATTTAATTTTTCACAAAGATAGAGTTTCTTTCTGTACAAATCCTAGGTTTATTTTTTTTGGTATAATATTTTTATTGTCAATAAACAAAAAGAAGTTTCTTTTCCTTCATAAGAGTACAAGCATGTCAGAGATACAGACAGTACATTAAGTATTAAATAAAGCTTGCAGTTCGGACATTTACCAGTTAGTCAAACTATTACTTGCAGACATTTAGTTTATCTCATGAGTTTATACATTCAGAAGTTAATCTTTCATTTATGTCACAAATTTTGTTCATGTAAGACGCACATGTGTTCAGCCTTTATAATGCATGCTTATCTAGGTTTATTCTGTATTACATTTAAATAGAGACTTCCTTTTGATGATCTAAAAAACACTAATTAGAGCTAATTAAAACTAAAACTAAACCCACATGATCTAAATCAGTGATCCTAACAGTAGGATACAAGCCTATATTGCTACAATACTAGATTTATTCCTTGTATTTCACATTGTCACTTTGTGAGGGTGTTAAGTTTGGTTTTGCCCTGTTAGTTTTAGACATACTCGTGACATCAGGGACATTCCTCCATCCCTAAGGAGTATGCCCCCCCCCCCAGGTGTCAGGGCATCCAGGAACTTATCCCACACCTCTGGGAATTTGTCCTCCTTCCCCTTTAGGACATAGGTTAGCCTATCTACTGCCAATACTTTAGTAGCTAGTCCCTTCCACTGCTCTATTGTGGGTACGAAACTTTTAGTCCGTAAGGTTTGTGTTCCTTGTCTGGCCACCACTAGCAGTACTCTTATCCACCAGGGGTAGAGTTTCCAATCTCCGTTACCCACCACTTCCACTCCCGGCAACAATGATCTTGGGGACATCTTTATTGGTTAGCCCGCCATACCTGATAGTTCAGTTCTCACCCCTTTCCAATATTTTTCTAGATTTGGGCATTCCCAGTAGTAGTGTATGTAGGTACCCTGTGCTGCTCCACATTTCCCGCAGTTTGGTGAGACCCTGGGGCAGAATTTATGTACTATGCTGGGCGGGTAATACAGCCAATGCAGGAATTTGTATTACGCCTCCTTGTACTTGTTACAAAGGGGCAGTCCCATATGCGATTGTAACACCAATTCCCAATGAGGGTACACTATTTCCATCCCCAGGTCTTGTTCCCACCACCTTTTGACCTTACAAGTTTCTCCTCTGAAGAGCATTCTGTCTATTCTTACTGCTTGTCCCATTAATCCCTTCTCATTTGTGGATGCACCCAACACCTCCTTTTCAACCACTCCGATCAGGGAGTCCCCTATTGAAACTCTACCCAAATGCTTACAATTAATCCTAACCTTAGGGGCACTAGAGAGCACACCTACGAAGTGGTAGCATTTTTCACAGCTCTCCACACCAGTGACACTTACAACTATAAAAATATAACTTTAAAGTTAAAATCTCAAGTAAACGTTGACGACAGAGTACTACCTCAGTAATCCACTGCTGCAATTTTCAAGGATGGGTCATACTAATGAAGGTGGATCAGGCGGATCCAAACCTCCACCATCAACAGAGCAGCAGGCCTTACCAACGCCAACCTCGAGTACAACAATGGACGCCCCCTTGGAAAGCTCTACAGTTGTCAATGCAGGCCATCGACACAAAAGTTGAAGCTATATTGCAGCGTATAGGTGAACAAGACCTCAAAATAGAAGTAGCGACGAAAACAGCTAATACTGCAGAGTCCCAGGCAACTAAGGCTCTTTCTGCTACTGCTAAACTAACTCAGGAGAACTCTCAACTTAGATATAGATTGAAGGCACAAGAAAATGCTCAGCGTGCCTCCAGTCTTCATATTGTTGGATTGCCGGAAAGTAAGGATGACCCAGATCCCCTAATTTTCTTAAAAACCTGGCTGCCAGGAGGTCTACATCTTGACTCTGAATGGGCTTTGCATTTCCTCCGGGCATACAGGATTTCACCATGATCGGCGGCTGTACAACAGGACTTACCCCACACCATCCTCTTGATAACAGACGGGGTGGCAACTTGGGACTGTTTGCTCCAGGCCGCTCATACAACGGAAAGGTTGAACTGCGATGGACACACCATACATGTTTTCCCGATACTTATCCTATGCCTCGAGGGCTCAGTGCAAACAATTTGACGGGTTTCAGGCCCAATTGAGAAGTCTCGGAGTGGTGCACTCATTGTTAATGCCAGCACGTTTGAGAAATTTTTATGGGGGTCGCACGTTTCATTTTACACACCTGGCAGAGGCTGGGAAAAGGGCTGAATTGATAAGAAAAGAGTTTGAGGCTGCACATGGGTCCAGGACGGAGGATCACAGCTCGGATGAGTCAGAGACAGCAACCTGAGAGCAGCTGGAAGAGCAGTGGTCTGTTCAGAGATGCTATCCAGTATCTGGGAGTAAGATGTTCCTCGTATTTATTATAACAATTCATGAGAAATGTGTAATTGATATATACAGTTGTTTCCCTCTCTGTTTTTGTGGGAGTGAGTGCTAAGTGTTAAATCATTTTGAATCCAATCATTTTAGGGAAGGGGTCATATTAACATTTGTGATGAGGAAAGCTCATGCTTGGACTATGTTTTTCTACTAGGATTGGCCACCTAAGTTCTGTAGGGTGCAGCCATCCATTTTGTATAGGATGTAAAATATATTCATGGACTTTCCCCCTTATTCTTAATTGTATAATGTCTATATTGCTGATTCCTTATCCATTGGATGGTTCCTATACAATGTATTGATCTCTGACATTTGGATGTAACTTAGTATTGTATTTTTTAAATGCAATAAAAACAAAGTTTAAAAAAAATAATCCCTAACCTGAAGGTATCTAAAGAGGTGCATTTTAGGGATACCCAGCCCCTGCTGCAAGTCCTGAAAGGCATGTATGCCTTTTCTGGAAAGGAGGTCTCCTATACACCATGCCCCCATTTCTTGCCACAGTTTAAAGCCTTCATCCTGTAGCCCTGGTAAAAAGTCAGGGTTTCCTGCCACTGGGACAAGGGTAGTATTCTCTTGCTCCACCCCTTGTCTTCTTTTAATAGCCCTCCATGCCTCCAAACTAGATACCACCATGGGGTTCGGGTCTTTTAGTCTTTTATATGCCTGCAGGCCTTCGTTCTCTAGTAAGCCGAAATCCGTTCTGGGTTTTTTCCCTCCTCTAACTCTAGCCAATTAGCTGCAGTTCCCCCGTTAACCCAGCACTGTAGATACCTATATTGAGTAGCTAGATAATATCCCTTGATATCTGGAAAATTTAAGCCTTCCTTGTCTCCCTGCGCTTTAAGTCATTGTAAGCTCATTGTCAGCTTAAATCCTAAGTTTCTAATGGTGGTGGGATCTGAATTTAAACTGAATCAAATGATACACCTTCCAGTTTATTATGCTGAGCATGTCAGTCAGGGTGAGGCACTGCTCCATACTTTGAATGTACACAGAATACTCACATACTATATGACTCGCACCAAGGAATGCAGAAAGTCCTCTCAGCTTTTCGTTTTGTTTGCACCTGAAAAGAGAGCACCCCGTGTCTAAACAGTGCCTATTTAATAGGCTGGCACATTGTATTATGTTCCTGTTATAGGAAGTATCGTAGGGAACTTCCTGGTGCGGTTTGTGGTCACTCCACATGGGAAATGGCCACTTCTGTTGCTTATTTCAGAACTGTTTCTGCTGCTGAGATTTGTGTTGCAGTGACATGGAGCACTGTCCACACTTTCACTAAACATTAGAGTCTGGACATAGTCTGTCATGAAAGAGCTGGCTTTGGGCTTGCTGTACTGCTAGGCCTATGTGTCTTAAACTTTGTTCATTGCTTTGAGCAACAACATACAGGTATTTGATACAAGCATAGGACATTTCAAATAAAAGAGTAAACCATTGAGGGTGCCACTCCTCTTAATAACCACTGTCTTGAATGTATATATCAGACTGCATCAGCCTCCCAGTTCCTCTTGGGACTCCTTGGCACTTGTTCCAAAGGTGTGGCCTAATGGAAGAGATATCCTCAAAGAAGATAGAACAGTTGCATACTTACCATAACAGTAGCTCTTCAAGAGAATCTCTTCTATTAGGCCATACTGGCCCTCCCTCCATCCCCCTTCTGCTTCAGTGAAGGTTACATCAGCTATTGTGCATTATCCTAATCCATGGTTGTTATACCCAGCACCATTTCTCACCTTGTATGCTTGGTGCTGGTCTGATCTCCTGGTTCCGTCGCTTGGAGGTCCTCCAAGTCTAATCTCCAGCAAGGAACTGAATAATGATGGGACTGCCCACATTTATATAGATGCTGACACATGATGTCATCATGGGTAACCCATGGATAGCAAAAATTTCCATGTGGTCCTAGCACTAACACAAGTATCGTTCCAGAGGTGTGGCATAAGTAAGTAATAAGCTACGACAGGGTGTGCATTACAGGATTTTAATGCAGGCCCCAGGGGTGTACTAAGGCTCGAGGCCAAAGGCCGAGTGTCGTTATGCCCCAGGGAAGTGCATTAAAATCCTTTAATACACACCCTGGAGTGGCTTATCACACTTATAAAATGGGCCACCATCATAAAAGAATTAGTTTGATTTACTCTGATAGGGATTAAAACGTATTTACTATTTTCAAGAGTGTACAATACATTACCTCTAAAACATCTAACAAATAAAACACCTGGAGTACAGTGTACAGTTCTGGAGACCATACCTACATAAGGACATAGACAGGGTAGAGAAGGTTCAGAAGAGGGCAACAAAGATGGTGCATGGATTGCAACACAAGTCCTATGAAGACAGGTTGAAGGAACTGAACATGTACTCTCTGGAGGAGAGGAGGGAGAGAGGGGATATGATAGAGACATACAAGTATCTTACAGGGAGGAACAGGGTGCAGGAAAACACTATTTTAAGTGAAAAAGATGTTCCAGGACTAGAGGGCATGGGATAAAGTTGGAGGGAGGACGATTCAGAGGAAACATGAGAAGAATTTCTTCACAGAGCGGTGGTGGACAAGTGGAACACCCTGCCAGAGGAAGTGGTGGGGGCTGAAACAATCACGGGATTTAAGAATGCATGGGATAGACATAAAGGAATTCTGGAGGTCAGGGTTAAGGTGCAACAGACTTCTAGGAAAACAAACTGAACTTACAAGCTCAAATGGGCAGACTGGGTGGGCCATAGGCCCTTATCTGCCAACACTGTCTATGTATCTATGTATCTAAAAATGGAAAAAGTATTCCCTATTAATGCATACAATAGCATATCTCAGCAATAGGTTAACTATTGCAGTACTTTGCAGTTAAAGTATTTATTAGTAGAGTTGGTTGAAAATAAATATTTCCTATGTGACATGTAAATTTGATTATATAAATGCACTGTAATATCTGTAAATTTGTAAAACATAAGCAGTGTTTAAAACTTAATTTTCATTACACTGTAGTTATATAGTTTCATTGAAGGCAACCTTCTCTTTATTTTTATTTTTCACTTATGTGTTATGGTCCAGCACATAAAAGGAAAACTGCTATAGGACTGAGGTGAGAGGTTAGTAAGAAAAAAAAAATTTAACCTGCCAAGTTGCCCTTTTTTGGTGGGGAAGGGGGTGCATTTCACCTGAACACACCTCTATATGATTCAAATGTATGTGCTTTTATAAACATCAGCAATGTATCTGAGCAGTTTGAGTCTGCCTCTGCCTATGTACAGGGTGTTTTCAAACATTTTCTCTCTGTTTATAAAGTATTACTGTATTGCCTACTTTCTTCATCCTGTTTTTTTTTCTCTGTATTTCCCCACATTCAAGACACAGAATGTTTTTCATGAAATGTTTACCATGGAATACAGGGATTCAAAATTCTGCTTTGTTCCACTGGTAGAATGCTACTCTCCTAACATACTATACACACAGACAACAAAGGCCTGTTTTAGAGCCACATACTCAATTATCTCACTGTCAGGGTAAGCAGAAGAGATTTCCCTGATGAGCAGGTAAAGACAGAAGGGGAATTTTTCACTGTTAGTAAAGAAACAGTTGTAATGAAAACTAAAAACAATACTTAATGTTTCTAATTTGTTTATGTGTGTAATGAGAGTGTGATGATCAGGGAAACAATATTTAATTAATTTGTTTTATTTTTTATTTAAGGTAGTTTTATTTTTAGGGCCCAGTTGAAGGTTTTTACAGTGTAAATGTAGCAGCCATGTTTGTGATGGAAGACCAGTTCTGGTTGCAGGGGGACCAATGGAAGATAGTTCTGGCTGTAGGAGGACTGATTTGTTCATTGTGTGATGTGGTTTAGGACCAGGATGACTGTGCGTATAAAGAGATTTAATATACAGTCAGCTGATGTCTCTTGGCCAATGGGATTTCTAGATTATTTCTTGCCATATTATAATGTTTAAAGGGGGGAGGGGGGAGGAGGGAGAAAACTTGTAGAAGCATACAAAAGGGGTATGTCAGTAATCAAGAATGGTGGGACTAGTGTGAGGGAGAGTGGAATAAAAGAGTGAAGGAATTAGGAGTAGAGATAGGGTTTTGAGAAGAGGGGAGGAGAAAGGAGTGAAGGAGGGATTGGTATAGGAAAGGGAATAGAGAGGAGGGGGGAGTGAAAGGGACAGTTAGATAAATAGTTACAGATTGCAGTCACGAGAGGAGAGACTATGCAGTAGAGAGGATAGAGAGAAGGGAGAGGGGCTGGTTGTAGAACAATAATGTTTAAAGGGGAGGGAGGGAGAAAGCTTGTAGAAGCATACATAAGGGGTGTGTCAGTAATCGAGTGGTGGAACTAGTGTGAGGGAGAGTGGAATAAAAGAGTGAAGGAATTAGGAGTAGAGATAGGGTTTTGAGAAGAGTGAAGGAGAAAGAAGTGGAGAAGGGATTGGTAAAGGAAAGGGAATAGAGAGGAGGGTGAGTGAAAGGGACAGTTGGACAGAAACAGTTACAGATTGTAGTCGCTGGAGGAGAGACTACGTAGTGGAGAGGATAGAGAGAAGGGAGAGGAGGCAGAGCGGATAGAGAGAGGAGGGGAGTTCCAGAGCTTAGGGAAGCAGTAGGAGAAGGAGGACTGGCCAGCTGAGGAGGACCTGGGGGAGTGCAAACTGTGGAGGGCATAGGAGTTGGAGTTGGAGAGGGGGCTAAAAGAGGATAGAGGACAGGTGGGAAGGGAGGGATTCTCCCGCCCTGGGTGGGCATTTCATTTACAGGTTGTCCATCACATGACCTAACACCCCAAGTTACCTGCAGCAGGTTATAGGGTCTGACTATAAGGTGTACTGCTGAACTCCCACACAACTCCCCTTAGTTGTTAATAGAATATTGATCACCCTTTCATTGTGCTACCCCCACCCTCTCAGGTTTCATTCACCCCCTAATTACTCCTAAATCAGTCTCTTATCTGGTGTAGTTAAGCCTGTACTTCCAGAGGATCCGGTTGTGGGTTTTGATCCACAGGTTGAGTAGTCTGACCACACCATAGTCTGTAGCCCTATCAACTTGGTCATACTGCTGTTGTCTTTTTGTAGGTGTTACGATTTACTAGTACCTTAGACCACCCCCTAAGCTCTTGGTATGCCCCTTTGGCCTTTCCAAGGATGAGCAGAGGGATGGCCTCTACTTGCTTAGCAGTGGTAGGCTACTTGCGGTGTACTAACTGTTATTATTACTTCATGGTTGATTATCCGATTATCAAATTAGTATAACCTCTGTTTCAAACTAGTTATTTATGTTGTTTATATTGTGGTAACTGTTATTAATTTTGGCACAGTTTTACTGCAAATAATTTTTCATTATAATCCTGCAGCAGCTTTGTAACTGTGGTATAAGGAGCACAGTAATACTCAACCTTGCTAGCTTACTCAATTGCACCATACTACTCTTTGTTTTTGTAAGGTTACATAATTGCACAGTGCTGCTAAATGTTATTGCCTAATGCAGCTTCTTAACCCTCTCTCCCCCTTGTTGATTGCTGAGTAGTTCTTCCCCTCTTACTAGTGCTCTTCACTCTCCCCTACCAGTGTTTACTCGCTTTCTGCATCATTATATCCCGACTTTACTGCACCCTCCTCTCTGAAATACTTCCCAACACACTCACCCTTCTCCCCTTTCAAACAACATGAAGTCTTGCTGTATTATGACTAGTGCAGTTCGCCCCAGCCTTTAAACTGCCCTGGAGAACAAAGGGTTAACTTTCTATGCAGAGCATAGAATGCTGAGCTCGAGCTCGGTTGAGGTCTCTGTCTGGGGCCCTTTGAAATCCAACTGTCAGATTCTTCACTCCGCCTCACTGAACAGTCGCTCCGGAGAGTTCTCCTTCAGCTCGGTTCAAAGTCGGTTAAAGTGTCGGCTAAGTTGTCGGTTTTTACCGAATTTATTTCCGCATAGTCGGTTCAGTCTCTGTCTGTGGTACCGTCAGTACTAGATAGGTTTTGTTCTGTTTTTCTGTGTGGAAATTGTAAAGTGTTAGATCGGTTCTGCTGAACTGATCATTTGTATTGAATCCTTGTGTTTTACTTTAGAGTGTGGTTACTGGTCCTTATCGGTTCTAAAAAAAACGTGTTTTGAATGTTTTTTTCCAACACCGTTACGGTTAGGAACCGATAAGGGAGTCTTCTACCAGTGGTTGCCATAAAAAGGGTAAGTTTGGTTAGGTTGGCCATGTCTGAGAAACCCAAGAAAAAAAACGGGCCCACTGGGTTTCAACACTGCAGTGAGTATGGGGAGGTCTTTGCTAAGGCCGACCCCCACACCACCTGTGTTTATTGTCTGGGGTTTGAACACCTCGATACAGACTGCCAAATTTGTAACATTTTTTCCTAAATCTACCCTTGAAAAGAGATTAGGTAGACTGAGGGAAAAGGAGGCCGAGAAGCAACTGACCCGGATGGCCAGCCCGGTTCGGTTCCAACCGAACCAGAAAGAGTGCCCTCTGACCAGGGCGATACTTCTTCAGACAAGAGGAGAGCCGATTCTGAGGGTCGATTCCTACAAAAGGAAGCATAAAGAAAAATTGACTGGTTCGGATCCAGAGGTTCATGTTCCGACCACAGCAAATAGCCAAGCGATTTAAATTGTGGAATCGTTTAGCCCGGTTCCGACCGATCCGACACCTTTTCACAGGGGTTCGGTTAGGTCGGTTCCCCCGGTTCAAGATTATACCCCTGAAGATTTTTATGGACCGGAGTTTGTGGAGGAGGGGGAGTTTGAAGATGATGGTGATGATGATGAAAGTCTGTATGTGCCTGTGGAACTGGACATCTCCCCAGACAGACCTTCTGGTGTATCCTCTCCTAGGCTTTCTGAGTCCCTTTCCCCATTTTTTGTTTTACAGAAAAGTGGCTGAAACCCTCCAGCTTCCTATGGAGGAGGCAATGGAGGATCAGAAGGAGCCTGATTATGTGGAAATGATGGACATCCCAGAGTCCAGGAGACTGTCTGTTCCCCTTCACAAATCCTTTGGGAAACAGACACAAAAAATCCTGAAGTCTCCCAATTCTTTACCCCCTGTTGACAGAAGGATGGACAAGAGGTACACACTATCAGGCTCAGATACGGAGTTTTTTATACCAGCAATGCAGCCATGTTGGGGTATTGCAGGCTGCTGCCTGTGACAAGACAAACATTCCCTTGGCTTCACACCCCCCAGACAAAGACTCCAGGAAGATTGATGCCACGGCAAAAAAACAGTGCATGGCATCTTCCTTGGGACTCAGGCAGGTGAATTATATGGCCTATACAGCCAGGTACCAGAAGCCCAGGTGGGACACTGTACTGGCACTGGCTAAACAGGCCTCCCCCCAGCTAGCCAAGGAGCTGGAGGAGGTGGTTGCAGATGGGATTGAGGCATCAAAAGTTCAGTTTCATGCTGCTGTGGACTCCAGTGATGTGTCATCAAGAGTCATGGCTACATCTGTGGCTCTTCGGAGAATGGCTTGGCTCAGATGTACTAGCCTTTCGCAGGATACCCAGGCTAAGGCCATGGATTTTCCTGTAATGGGTAATTCTCTGTTTGGGGAGCAGACAGAGAATTACATGAAGAAAATGGACACGTACAGGACCACTTACAGGAGTGCTCAGGCCAAAGAGAGGCAGGCAACTCCTCAAAGGCAGCAGTCTAGGGGCAGGGGCAGGCCTTTTCATAGGCCTTTTTACCAGCCACTGGCCTCTTCTTCCTTTTCACAGAGGGGGTTCTTCAGAGGGAGAGGCAGAAGGGGGATGAGCAGGGCTGCATCCACTCCTCAGCCTAAGGCCCCTGCCAAGCAGACACCCTGATGGGCCTGCCTGGGTCGAATCTCCTATTCCAGTAGGGGGCAGGCTGACTTATTTTGTCCAGGACTGGATGTCTCTTACATCAGACAAGTGGGTCCTGGAAGTAGTAAGCCAGGGACTGGTTCTCAGCTTCAAAAATTTCCAAGATGAGAGCCAGATCTTTTCCACCTGCAGGTCTCTCAGAAACCCTTGCCCTAGAGGCAGAGGTTTCATCTCTGCTGGCTTTAAGAGCCATAGAGAGAGTACCTACCCTACACTGGGGCAAAGGTCTGTACTCCAGGTACTTCCTTACCCCAAAAGACAGGGGAGTGGCAACCCATCCTAGACCTAAGATACCTAAACAAACATCTTTTAAAACCAAAATTCAAGATGTTAACTCTGGGAATAATCCTTCCCTCTCTAAGGCCAGGGGACTGGCTAGCCTCCCTGGACCTCAAAGATGCCTATTTTCACATTCCCATCAGGTGCTCCCACAGAAAGTACCTCAGGTTCGAGTTGCCCTTAGGCCATTATCAGTTCAGAGCAATGCCCTTTGGCCTAACTTCAGCCCCAAGGGTCTTCACAAAGTGCCTGGAAGTAGTAGTTGCCTTTTTAAGGAGGCAAAATATTTCCATTTTTCCATATCTGGACGACTGGTTCATAGTGGGCCAGTTCCCAGACCAAGTTAAGTCAGACCTGCAAGTGACCCAGCAAGTGCTTACTTCTCTAGGATTTCTTCTCAACCTTCCCAAGTCAGTTCTCAAGCCAGTGCAGCTCCTTACCTTTATGGGGCAGAGCTGGATACTGTCAAAGCAAGAGCCTTTCTTCCCCTGGAAAGGGCAAGAGTTCTTATAGAGCTGGCTTCTTCCTTCAGCCTTCAGGTGTCTCGACCAGCAAGGCATTTCCTCCAGCTGTTGGGCCACCTGGCAGCCTCTACAGCAGTGGTCCAAGGGGCAAGATTCCAGATAAGGGACATTCAGTTCCATTTGAGGGCCTTTTGGTCCCAAAGGAAGGATTCCCTTACCAAACTGATCCCAGTGACTTGGACCCTGATCCAAGCCCTTCAATGGTGGCAGGATCAGGACAATTTAAGGCAAGGGGTCCCATTTGCCACTCAGTCTGATTCAGTGGTCCTTATCAAGGATGCTTCCCTCCTGGGCTGGGGAGCCCATCTGGGGGCCCTCACTACCCAGGGACTTTGGTCCCCTCAGGAATCCCTTCTCCATATCAATTTCCTGGAACTCAGGGCAGTTTTTCTGGCCCTGCAAGCTTTCTCTCAGTCAGTGCAGAACAAGGTGGTTCAAGTCAGAACAGACAACACCACCATCATGTGGTACATCAACAAGCAGGGAGGCACGTGGTCTATGGCCTTGTACACAGAAGCCATGAAGTTGTGGTCCCTGGCTTATTCCTTGCAAACCTCTCTGATAGCAGTCCACCTTCAAGGGGAGGACAATGTGCTAGCAGATGCACTGAGCAGGATTTCACAGGGCCATCACGAATGGTCCCTGGGCCCTCTGGTCTTGAAGGTGATTTTTTCAAGGTGGGGAACTCCAGAGATGGATCTCTTTGCAGCCCCAGACAATCACCAACTTCCTCTCTTTTGTTGCAGACCCCCAGTCTTGGGCTCAGTCCCTCTGGATGCTCTGATTCTGAACTGGGAAGGGAAATTTCTGTATGCTTTCCTTCCCTTTCCTCTACTGTTCAAAGTTTTAGTCAAGATAAAGTCACAACCTTGCAAAGTGATTCTGATTCCGCCAGATTGGGCCAGACAGCCTTGGTACCTCCTGTTACTGTCCCTAGCAGTCCATCTTCCCCTGTCCCTTCCCAGGAATTACAACCTGGTAACCTCCTCTCAGGGGAGGATTTGGTACCCCAATCTTCAGTCTCTCAATCTCAAGGCATGGCTCTTGAAGAGTTAGAGTATGCAGATTTGCATCTGTCTCAGGGGGTTCTGGACATCCTCAAAGCCTCTCAAAAGCCCGCCACTAGAAAGACCTATAACTCCAAATGGAAGAGATTCAGCATTTGGTGTTCTAAGCAGCATATTTCCCCAGACACTGCTGAATTGCCTACAGTTCTGGATTATATGGTCCACCTTAATGGCCTAGGCCTCAGACCAGCTACTCTCAAAGTACACTTGTGTGCTGTCTCTGCTTTTCTGTCAGTGGGGAAGTCTTCATAGAAACATAGACTTTGACGGCAGATAAGGACCGCTTGGCCCACCTAGTCTGCCCATTTCCCTACCTACAGGATAGGCCGCAGATCCTAGTTAACCAACAGCCTATTTCTTCCTAACCCCCACAAGAATTGCCTTATGTCTGTCCCATGCATTCTTGAATTCTCCCACAGTTTTAGACCACAAGCTCCTCAGGAAGGCTGTTCCATGCATCCACTACCTCTCTGTGAAAAATACTTCCTCACATTGCCCCGAACCGCCTCCCCTCTATCTTTAAATTGTGTCCCCTTGTTCTTGCATGTCTCTTTTTCTGAAAGATGCTACCCTCTTGGACTTTGTTGATTCCACTGAGGTACTTAAAAGTTTCTATCATGTCCCCCCGTCCCTTATTTCCTCAAGGGTATACATATTAAGCTCCTTTAGTCTCTCCTCGTATGGCTTCTCTTGCAGACCCTGCCCCGTTTTAGTTGCCCTCCTCTGGACTGCCTCTATCCTGTCTATGTCCTTGTGGAGATGGGGTCTCCAGAACTGGACGCAGTACTCCAGATGGGGTCTCACCAACTGTCTGTACAGAGGGATAACAACTTCCTGTTTTCTGCTGGTGATGCCTCTCCCTATGCATCCCAGTATACCCCCAGCCCTCCCTACTGCCTTCTCACATTGCTTGCTAACCTTAAAGGTCATCTGATATCATTACCCCCAGGTGCCTTTGCTTTTTTGTTGTTGTTACTACCCCCTCCCCCGCCCATTGTGTAATCTTCCCCGGGGTTCTTGCTTCCCAAGTGCATTATTTTGCACTTCTTTGCATTGAATCCTAGCTGCCATACTTCTTCCAGATCTTCCTCACTATCATCTCATCCTGTGTTTTATAAATTTTTCAAAGGATTGCTTCATACCAGTCCTCCATTCAGAGACCCTGCCCCTGCCTGGGATTTAAATGCTTGTATTGCTCAATTGATGCAACCTCCCTTTGAGCCTATGTCCTCAGTAGAGCTTAAGTACTTGACTTGGAAAACTGTGTTTTTTTAGTAGCCATTACCTCTGCCAGACATATCAGTGAATTGCAAGCCCTGTCAGTGGAACCTGATTTTATCTCCTTTCATAGGGATAAAGTGGTCCTTAGAACCAATAGAAGGTTCTTGCCCAAAGTGGTTTCAGATTTTCACCTGAACCAGTCTATGTCTCTTTCTGTTTTCTTCACTGATCATTCCTCTTCAGGAGAGAGGAGGCTACACAGTTTAGATGTTAACAGGGCCCTTAGCTACTATATAGAGCGTACCAAGGGTCACAGGTTTGATTCCCTCCAGCTGTTCCTCACTTATGGAGAAGTGGGGAAGGGCAAACCTGCCACCAAGAGAACTATTGCCAGGTGGATTGTGTCTTGTATGCAATTCTGCTATGAGAAACTAGGAAAAATTCCACCCTCAGGCCTGAGGGCACACTCCACCAGAGGCACAGCTGCTTCCCTGGCTGCTGCCTGGGATAGTCCTCTTAGAAATTTGCCAAGCAGCCACCTGGAAAACAGTCCATACCTTTACCAAGCATTACTGTCCGGATATCCAGGCTAGGAGTGATGCTCGGTTCGGCACAGCAGTACTTCAGAGCCTATTCCCAAAGTAGGTTCTGTCCCTCCTCCATGGAGGTACTGCTTGAGTAGTCTACAGTAAGCCAGATTACAGCAAGACTTCATGTTGTTTGAAGAAAAAATTACTCACCTTAGTAATTATGTTACTTCTAATGGAGTCTTGCTGTATTCTGACCTCCCTCCCCGCCTCCCCTCTCAGAACCTGTTTTTGGGAAGTGGGTGGGCAGGTGCAGTGTTGCATCTCAGGGGTACTCCTTTTACACCCTCTTCTTTTTGTTTGGGTGTTTGTTTTATCCTTATTTTTATTTGGATTGGTTTTTGGTTTTGGGTTTCCTGACTTGAGTCTTCCTTTGGGGATCCAAAACTTTTTGTTGCCAGTTGGCTAGTAAAAATTTAACAATTTCCACATAGAAAAGTTAGTGAGTTTTTGCTTGTAAGAATCTGACGGTTGGATTTCAAAGGGCTCCAGACAGAGACCTCAACCGAGCTCAAGCTCAGCATTCTGTGCTCTGCATCGAAAGTTTAACCCTTTGTTCTCCGGGGCAGTTTAAAGGCTGGGGCTAACTGCAATAGTCAGAATACAGCAAGACTCCATTAGAACAAACATAATTACTAAGGTAAGTCATTTTTTCTTCTCTTCTCCCTCACATCTATTCCCTCTTCCTCATTCCCCTCTTAACCCATCTCATCCCCGTCTCCCTCCCTCCCTATCCTCCTCCCTCCACCCCTCTCCCCTGGGTTCCTGGCCCCTGTGTCTTGCCTTCCCCCTGCATCCATCTAGCCTCACTCCGTACCTTGCTCCACACCCCCCCCACCGACTAGTGCTCTCTTTTCCTCTCACCACTTACGCAGACGTATCTCTGTTATACTATGACTCCTTATCTTGCTTTTGTGAGCAGGTGATATTGAGTCCAACCCTGGCCCCACCTCATCCCCACCCTGCCTGCCTAAAGGTCTGCTTATTGTCTACCTCAATATCAGGAGTCTCCTCCCTAAGATTGACCTCCTTCAACCAGTCATGGCAAACCTCCAGCCAATATCTGTATCATCTCCGAGTCATGGCTCTCCTCTAAAATCCCAGATACTGCCATCTCCTCCATACTGCCTTACTCGGCAAGATAGACCCAGAAGGGGTGGTGGTGGTATGGCCATCTATATCGCCTCCTTAATCCAGTTCACCACTATCCTCTCCGTCTCTCTCCCATCTGCCTATGAACTTGTCCTCCTAAAACTCTCCCTCCATTTTTCCCCTTCCCATTTACATAGCAGGTGCATACTGCTGCCCTGGTCTTCTCTCTTCTTCTGTTTCAGACCTCCTCCCCCATTCCTCTCCTGGTGAATTAATCATATTAGGTGATTTCAACTTGAGTTGGCTTTCCCCAACTCAACCCAGGATCCATCATGATACCACGTCTCTAAACCTAACTCAGCTGATCACTGAACCTACTCAGCTTGGAGCTGGCCCAGTGGCACTGAGGGTTGAGGCGCTGGATGCCACACCTCGCTCTACATTGGTGACCTGGGTTCAGGAGCAGACTGTGATCATCGGGGGTCAGTCAGGGAAGGAGAGGATCGAGCGTCCGGAGGACTGCTCTCCTCTCCTGGGGAGGGAGGGTAGTGCGTCCTGCTACAGTGGCAGCTCCCAGTGGAGACTGGGGGCATTGCAGCAGGTGGGGGCAAGTACACTGGGGTGGGGGGGTGTCAGCGGATGTCCCGCGTACAGTGCAGGAGCGTGCCTGTTGTGTGCTGGACATCATTGCACATCTGTGCACCTGGGGCACAACCTGAAGGAAAAACCCAGGCTCCAGGGAGGCGATGGCAAGTCTTCAGTGGCTGAGCCCACATGCCCAGTGCCGGTCCTGACTTCACTCTCCGTGGTCCCCCACCTCCACTCGTGAGGGTCTGGAAGGTGGGGGGACCCAGCATACCCGGTTCCTCGGTTGGGAGAGGGGTTCAGGCGGATGGTGGAGTCGAGATCGAGCGAGCTGCCTGAGAGATGCCCTGATAGCTGGTGAGGATGGAGGAAAAAACTTAATTCACACAAAAAAATAAAAACTACCTGGCTCAATCATAAATCTCTCAAGCACACCCTGCTTGACTGGACCCTTACCTCTCATCCCCACCACATAACTGCCACTGGCATTCTCTCAGACCCCCTCAGTGATCAGCACGTAGTTTACTGTGTTTGCAAAATCCACTGTCCGAAAGCCCCCCTCAGACTTCTTGTAATCCGCTCATTTAGCTCACTGGATCTGTCTGCCCTCCATTAGGTCCTACTTACAATTTATTGGTCACCTGTATCTGCCTCCAGAACTGTTGACAATGCCCTTGATTACTTCAAATCTAATTTCCTTTCCATCTGGGATCGTCTCACCCCCATAAGGAAAAACAGGGTTAGAGGCTCCCACCTTCCTTGGATCTCTGCTGAACTTCTAGCCTGCCTGTGTACTAGGGACTCAGCTTGGAAAGTGCTCAAGTCCTCTGGTTCCCCCTGTACGTACAAAAATATTGTGCCCTTCGCAATGTGTGCACCAGAGCCACTAGGTTAGCCAAAGCAGAGTACTTTTCCTCCACCTTCTGAAACAGTATCAACCACTCCTCAAAGTTCTGGAGGGTTGTCCATGCCCTATTCTCGCCCAAGGCCCAGTCCACTATCCCAGTTCTTAAGATGAATGCCTCCTCCATTACTGACCCATTTTCAGTGGTCAGCAAATTCAACACCTTCTTCACCTTCTGTGCCTCTTTACTCCTCTTATCATTTCCTCCTGTTCTCCCTTCCCCCCAACCCTCTCCCACTACCAACCCAATTCTCCTTCTCTCCCATCACACCTGATGCTGCCATTAATGCCACTAGCACTCAATCCACTCAAGAGTAATAGCCCTGATGGACTTGACCCTAAACTCCTACACCTTGCTGCCCCTGCCATTGGTCTCCCTATCTCTGCCTTCCTAAACGTCTCCTTCTTTATGGCCTCTGTACCCACTACCTGGAAGCATGCCACAGTTATTCCCCTCCCTAAAGGTGGAGACACTTCTATTCCTGGTAACTATTGTCCCATTTCTGTCCTCCTCACCCTCGCCAAACTCCAAGAACACCTGGTGCTATCTCAGCTGTCCCCTTTCCTTGATTCTTCCTCCTTTTCACCCCATACCAATCAGGATTCCACAAAACCCATTCCACCTCCTCCTCCCTCCTCCAAGTAACTGATACCATTCTCACGGGGATGGATCAGGGCCAAATCACATCTGCCATCTTTGCTGACCTGGCAAAAGCCTTCGACGCTGTAACCCATCTCCTTGTCCTTTCTAAGCTCTCTGCAGCAGAACTCTCCACCTTGGCCCCTAACTGGTTTCACTCCTACCTAAAGGGTAGATTCCAGTCAGTCCATATTGGTGACTCCCTTCCCCCCCCCCAGTCTCCATTGGAGTATCTCAGGGCTCCGTCCTAGGACCTATTCTATTCTCAGTCTTTCTTATTGACCTTCCTGCTGCCTGCACCTCAGTATTCATACATATGTATGCTGATGACATAGTCTTTTTTGCCCCTGGCCACTCCACTGCTGATTTGATTACCAGGCTTCAGCAGGACTTTGACAATGTCCAGTACTGGTTCCGCTCAAATCAGCTGGCCCTTTTTGTATAATTACCAACTTCTGTGACTGGGCACTCTCACCAAGGTAAGCAAACTGCTCCGAAAACTGCAATATATAAATATATATATTTTTTAACTTGAATGAAAAAGAAAACAGTAATACCAAAACTGTATTTTAATTTTTAGGAAAGGATAAATTAGATCTGTGATTCTATGTATGTGGTGCATTAGCAGGGCGGCAGAGGTGCTGTAACTCTGTCTTTACTTATTCCCCCGACTTCCTTTCCCTCCGGTCACCACCTACTGGGGCTCCTTCAGTCGACTCACCTTATCCCCTCCAGCTTGAGGTCCTCCCATCTGTACCTGGATTCCCTGACATGTCCTCGATGCACCCCGTGGAGCCGATTCCCCCGGAATGCACCTCCCAGGGTGGGGCCACCTTCTGCTCCATGGCGCATTCATCCGGCGCTCCATAGGCAGAGGCAATGTCAGGCCCAGGACACAGTGGGCAGGATCCGGCAGTGGAGGTGGGGGTGAGTGACGTCTGCCCCCCAGTTGGTGGGTGTTTCCACATGTTCTTGAGTGCCCCCCCAGGAGCCTGGACGTGCAGTGCCATCCAGTGCTGCCAGGCGCGCTCCCGCACGCAGCTCGTGGATGGCTGCCAAGGCTTCTCCCCTGCACCTACCATGATCACCGGACTGCGGCGCCCCCTGCCTCTGCTAGGAGATGCTCGTGCTGGGGAATCATCCACCCATCTTCCCTGGGAGAGGAGCGCTGTCCACCGGATGCTCAATCCTCTCTGTCCCCTGCTGACCCCCAATGACCCAGGCTCGCTCCCGAACCCGGGTTGTCGGCAAGGCGCGAGGTGTGGCGCCAACGCCTTGACCCTCAGCGCCAACAGGCCGGCCTTGCAAATTTCTTTTTATTGACAGATTTTATATAACATACAGCGCATACCACAATACAAGAGATTGCTGCTGCATAGTACCCGATGTAATATGTAAGGTACGCATGTAGTAATAGTTTCTTAATGTCCTTATTTGTGTTCTGCACAGGAATGGAGGAACAGATGGTACCAACATCATACTCGCCTAAAAGCAGGCTGCAGGTGTCAGAAAAGGAAGTGCAAATACAGGAGTTGATATACAGAGCAATAAAATCATTACAATATCTGAAAGTCTGTAGCGAGTTCTTCCTACCTAAGGCACAAAATCTGGTCGTTTACCCATAATATGCATAACCCAACATCTCCACCTGATTTTAAAAGCAGGTTAGTGGTGGTTTAGGTTTGCTGCCATTTTGTCCAGCAGATATATCTAAGATCCCTCCATGCAGTGACCCGTGGGGCACTTGTGTTTAACCAAAATTTTGTAACTGTCTTTTTGGCTAACACCATAGATATGTTAAACAGTTTTCTAGTGTCTGGGTTTCTGAAACCCACTGGTGCATCTAGGAACAATACCGTGTGGGCCATTAGTACAATATCTGCACCCAGAAATTCCCCTAGTTCTACCTGCAGATCTCTGTAAAATGGCTGTAGCACAATCAGTCCCACAAAATATGGTGGTGGGATGCTTTTAATTCACCACATTTTCTCCAACAACCAGCCGCCTTGTCTGGGCGGTATTTAGCCTGCCTGTCAGGGGTTATACAATATCTAATTAATGTCTTCCAGGAGTACGCCTTCCAGATACATGATGTGGTGACTTTATGTATATTCTTTAAACAGTATTCCTAGATGTTATCAGGGAGGTCAGACCCCAGGTCCTTTCCCCATGCTGATTTTTGCCTCCACCACCACCTGTGGAAGGCAGTTCCGTGCATCAACCACCCTCTTGGTAAAGAAGAGCTTGACTCTGAATCAGTGATTTAGCTGTGGCAGAGTGTATCGGGTTAGTTTAATTTTAAATAGCCGAAAGCAGCTGTGACGAGTTACATATAAAGTTGCACAAAGCTTAAAATTACATTTGGGTTCTGTTGTGTCGCTTTGTTTTGTTTTTAAAGTGACTGACAATTCTGTCATGGGCTATCTCTACGTTTTCAATCTAGTGGAGTATGCCTGTTTGTTCCTACCTGGTTGTTTGCCAGGATCGAGGAGGAGGAATCAAGGAGAGTTCTTTTGCCAGCCAAATGTGGATTTGTCCTTAGGAGCCTGAGTCCGAGCCCGTGTTGGAGTTGTAGTGCTGCTTGGTGAACCGCTGGAGCAGTATTGCGGCAGCCTTGTTTCAGTAGGGCTGCCAGGAGTGGGACCGGAATTGTTTCATCGGCACTCCTTGGTTGATGGATGTGGGTCCTGGTGGATCTTTCTGGATTTCGGCCCGGTGCCTGAGTGGCGAGTTTGATGGTGGGTCTGGCTTGAACCAGGGGGAGGGATCGCTGGGGTAATCGGCTGCCTAAGAAACCGGGTCTAGGGCCACTGGAGAGCGTGCACTGTAGTACCCGTGTTCTGTGGTTCTTGAGGGGAGGCGGGCTGCAGAGCCGGCTCCTCTGGGAGACCTTTTGGCAGCCTAAAAATCTCTGGTGGTGATTCCTTGGGGGACGGACGGACAGTCAAGCAGTCGGTCCAAGGGAGGGTTTCCAGGATCCCTGATTTTACAACTGTGCCAGGGGAAGTCTCTCAGTGAGGATTGCTGGACATCTTATAGCACTTTGGGGACGGTCAGACTCTTTCTGTTTCTACTGTTCTGAACTTGGTGGGCACTGAGAGTGCCCTTTGAAGCTGAAGTATTTATTAAATTGTTAACTGTTCTCCCGGCATATGTGAGAGATAGTGTCGGGAGGCAATATTCGTTTTTCTCTGGGGTGGTGGGAGCTCCTGAGAGGTCAATAATTATTCACTTTAGAGAGTTTGTGCAGCTTCTCTTTTTACTTATCACCTTCACACCCTGTAATAGAACATTATTGTATATTGTTTGCATTTTGGGGTCGGAGGGTTTTGGTTGATTATTTATTGTATGTGTGGGAGTGGCGTAGTGGTGTGGAAGGTTGTGAATTTGTGTTTGAATTGAGTGCTGAGTGTTTGGTTGTCTGTGGAGTGTGGTAAAGATATGTTGGGGGGCATAACGATGGTCAGGCATTATTTCCCCTCCAGGCTGAGGGATCTGTGCCCTTTTTCTTGTCCTTCACTGTCCCCAGAGGTATACAGACAGTGCCGGGCTCTGGCGATTGTTAGGAGGCCGAGGTTGGGGGCTCGGCCTGGTGGTGGAATGGAAAAGAGTGGGCAGATTGGGACAGTGGGAACAAGGAGATGCCCTGGGGTGAAGTGGGTCCAGGAAAAGGGTTCTCCCTGTCTGGTTCCCATACCCAAGTGCCTTGCTTGCAGCAGGCGGGTAACATGGTCTTCCTCGGTTACTCATCCTATTCAGGCGGTGTTGTGCAATGCCAGGTCTATTAAGAACAAGACCGCTATAATAGTGGATCTTGTGGGGTCATCTGACCTGGCTTGCATCACCGAGACCTGGCTGGATGAGAATCCTGGTCCCGTTTTGGCATCAGCAATTCCAGCAGGGTATTCAGTGATACACCGCCCGAGGATGGATCGCAGGGGAGGGGGTGTTGCCATCTGTTTTAGATCAGAACTGAGCCTGATGGAGGTTCCAGTGGGGACCACCAACTCCTTTGAATGTATCCTGGGTGAGGGTGTGGGACGCAGGATCCTTCTCGTCTATCATCCACCAGGAGACGGGAGTGTTTTCCTGCGGGAAGTCGCGGACTTCATTGTTGAAGTAAAGGAAAACTGCACCCTCGTATCTTCTAAATGTCATTTGCTTCCATGTCAGCAGACAACTCTTTTCATGTAGCTGTTCATGATCTATGCAACTGCTTTTGTTAGTTTTCACACTTCATACTAGGCACTGTCACTCTCCTGGGATGGTCCATTTTGTGGCTGTTGAAATCTCATTGCCCCTGAGAGCTGCATTAACATATGAGAATGTGATGCGTAATCAACCTTTAAACTCCCCAGTATGCCTGTCTGCTTAAGCAGTTTTAAAAGAACCAAGCTGCAAGAAGGTGTGAAATACCACATTTACCTTCAGTGAGTTTGACAAGATATCTAAGTTGTAATGCAGTTTTTTCCCCGTTAAACTCCATTCGGTTTATAAGTTTCCAGAGAGTTTTTGCAGGGTATTTGTAATTTTAGCATAGAGATACATGATACAAATGGTTGATCTGACATCATGTTCTCATATGCTAATACAGCTCTTAGGGACAATGAGAGTTCAACAACCACGAAATGGACCCTCCCAGGAGAGTGAAAGTGCCTAGTATGAAGTGTGAAAACTAACAAAAGCAGTTGCATACATTGTTAACAGCTACATGAAAAGAGTTGTCTGTTGACATGGAAGCCAATGACATTTAGAAGATATGAGGGTGCAGTTTTCCTTTAATGCTGGGATCCCCCTGATGGTTGGTTCTGGGTGACTTCAACGCTTGGGTCGACGATGAACTCTCGCAGTTTGATCAGGACTTCCTCCAGTTAATGACCTTACTGGGCTTCACACAGGTTATTTCCTCCTCGACCCATACTGGTGGTCATTCATTGGACTTGGTGTTTCTCCTGGGGATGGAGATATCCGACTTCATGGTGGAACCAGTTGGGTGGTCTGATCATCACACCATCAGGTTCAGTTTCCAGGCCCCCCCTGGTAGGACTGCCCCTACGGAGATGGTCTGGTACTGCCCTTTGAGGGGTGTTTCCCTATATGGCCTGATGGCGGTGCTGGACCTATTGGGTATACCGAGTGAATGCATGGACTCAGGGGACCTTGTACTAGTCTATAATCAAGGCCCCTGGAATTCTGCGGTTCTACGGTTGCGGAATTTGCCACAGAATTTGCATCATGCTGCAGAATATATATAGTGCCACAGAATTCATTGTTTTTGGTGAATTTTCATATAAATATACTGTTTTTCCATAGTGTCAGGCTTTCTTTCCCACCTCGTTTATCCTGAAGCCCCTCTTCTATGCTCAGCATATGATGTCATCGATGACATCACATCATATTTAGCCAATGGCAGGACTGCATTCTGCCAGAGAAATGAATAAATCATGCCGCAGAAATCAGAAAATTCTGCCACAGAACACCAGGGGCCCTGTCTATAATAAGGCAGTAACGGGGGCCGTGGATTCTATTGCTCCTGTTCATGTTCACCCCTTCACTCGTTGCCCCAGGTCTCCTTGGTTTGATGAAGTCCTGAGGGAGTTGAGGAGAGTGGGACAAGGCTTGAGAGGTGCCGGTGGAGGTCGGGCCTGGAGTGTGACAGACTTAGTGTGATGGACCACTATCTAGTCTATCAATCAGCAGTTACCCGTAAAAAGGCAGAATTCCTGTCCGGGGAAATTGCTGCCGCACAGAATCGACCAGCCCAGCTTTTCTGGACTGTGGACAGATTGTGCAATCCAATCTGTCTCCAGCCTGGAATTGCTTTTTCACAAGAAAGGTGTGAGGAGATTGCTAGATTCTTTGCAGACATGGTTGTCGCAATCAGGTCCGAGGTCCACCTGGCCCTCTCAAATGGGAATTGTGGTCGTCGGCAGGAGATATCAGACACCCAGTTTGTGGGGTGTGACTTCAGCCGGCCCACAATCAATGACATTGTGATGGTCATCCAGTCGTTGCGTCCGACCAACTGTAGTTTGGACCCGGGCCCCACGCGCCTCTTAGTAGGCTGTATGGATGAAATCGGCCCAGTCCTTGCCAAGATAGTCTGGATGTCTTTGGAGAGGGGGATCTTTCCAGATCCCCTGAAGGAGGCCATGGTTTGGCCCCTCCTTAAAAAGCCCTCCTTGGACCCGGACTGTCTGGCTAACTACAGAGCTGTCTCTAACCTACCCTTTGTGGGTAAGGTTATTGAGAAGGTGGTTTCGTCGCAACTGGATGACCATTTGACCAGCCACAATGTCTATGATTCTCTCCAGTCTGGATTTAGGATGAGACATAGTACCAAGATGGCCCTTGTCCGGGTACTAAATGACCTCCTGATAGCGAGAGATCGGAAGACCCATTCCATCTTGGTCCTCCTTGATCTCTCTGCGGCATTTGACACTGTAGACCATGGTGTGCTGTTGGAGTGCCTGCGGTTCATCTGTGGACTTTCTGGGATGGTCCTCAGATGGTTTCGATCATTCCTCGAGGGTAGGACTCAGAAGGTGGTGTCTGGGACTTTTTCTTCAGATCCATTCTCCCTATCCTGCGGGGTGCCACAGGGCTCCTTTTTGGCACCCATGTTGTTTGCAGTGTATATGTTGCCGTTAGGAGTGATTATTAGGCGGTACGGCTTGAGTTTTCACTGCTACGCAGATGATACTCAGCTGTACATGTCCTTTGTGCCCAGCCAGGATGATGCTGTTTTGGTCTTTAACAACTGTCTAGCCGAGATTCAGGATTGGATGAATGGGAGCTGGCAGCGGTTAAACCCAGGAAAAACTGAGTACAGAAAATCCCAACAATCCTACTGGGGCTAGACGCGGAAAAAGCCTTTGACAAGGTGTCATGGAAATATTTAAGAGAGGTACTGTCGAAATTTAATTTTCCAACTCGATTCATAGACACTATTTTCAAATTCTACAACAACCCCATTGGATATATACGAACAAATGGCCATATATCAGAAAAATTTTGCTTACATAGAGGAACTAGACAGGGGTGTCCCCTCTCCCCATTACTCTTCGCCTACTATATAGAACCACTGGCCCAAAGTTTGAGACAGGCCACAGACGTAGAGGGGGTAAATATGGGTGGGGAGGTGGAACAGAAACTAGCCCTATTTGCAGACGACATTTTTCTCTATTTAACTAATCCGGAGTTCGTCGTTGGAGGCACTCTTTAGGAGGATTCAGCAATTTACCAGACTATCGGGTTCGCACTGAATATGGATAAATCAGAGGCCCTATCATTTAATTACATACCAACCCCAACACTCAAAAAATGTTACCCAGTTAAGTGGGACAATGAGAGTATAAGGTACTTGGGAATTCAAATCCCGAGTGACTTGGACAGATTGTCCGCTTTGAATTATGACCCCCTGATCATAAACGTAAAACAGGACTTGAGGAGATGGTCATTACTCCCTACCTCATTTTACACCAGGAATATGGCATTAAAAATTAATGTACTACCAAGATTTTTTACATTTGTTTCAGTGTGTTCCATGTACCCTGACCTCCAAAGAACTCTTGTCTTGGCAAAAATTACTAAATGGATACCTTTGGGACCACAAAAGACCTAGAATTGGCTTCTCGAAGCTGACTCTTCCCAAGGGCCTGGGGAGGTGGCACTCCCCTCCCTCCGAAATTACGGGACGGCTGCGCAGATGCGATTAGCACTACTGTGGGGCAACAGATCCTACCAGGCCAGATGGACTTGGAGAGATCTGCAGTGATTCCTCTCCCGGCCTGCCTATTCTCCTCATCACATCTTAGGGAAGCCACTCAGACACTCCCCCAGGTGACCATGGCTATCCTTAGAGGGTGGCAAATGGGAACAAAACATAAAGTAGTCCAACAGCACTGTTGGAAATATAAGCATTTCACCTTAAACCAAGAATTTAATAACCAATGGTACAAAAACCAAGCAAAAAAAGGGCTTGAAGCCCCATGGCAGCTGCTACGAGGGACAGATATACTGAGTTTTGAAGAAGCTCAGTTAAAATATGGGTGGTCTAATAAAGACAGGCTATTTTACTACCAAATAAGAGACTATATGTCCGTACAGATCAGACATAGCGAAAAGAGCACTAGCTTGTTGGAGGACAGCACCCCTTTTAGACAAATATGGTCCACACAATATGGAGAGAGAGCAATAACAATAATATATAAATTCTTAATACAGCACGTGGCACATGCCATGACTCCGACACAAACAAAATGGGAAAAAGAGTTGGGCCAGATAATATCTACTAAAGAATGGAGTAAGATATGGAGGGGTACCTGGGCTACCACCTCTTCCCCTATATGGAGATAATTTATTTGGAAGGTAAGAGTGAGGTTTTTCTTAGTCCCATCTGTCATGGCTCTGAGAAGTCCTGGAAATCCAGCTCATTGTTGGAGAGAGTGTACTGAACGAGGGCCTTGTATAAACACATCTTTTTAGACTGCCCTAGGATATTAAGCTTTTGGCATCAAGTAACAGAGCACATAAAGGGGATACTAGACATACAGGGCGAGATTGGGGTTACAAATTTGATGCTGGGAATTCCGCCGCTAGGGATAAAAGATAAAGGCAAAATATATCTATGGGCAATACTAGTGGGCTCAGCCTATAAGTCCATAACCAAAAAATGGCTGCAAACAACAACCCCACAAATCTCAGAATGGAAGACAATAATACTGAATATCCAACACAATGAACAGATTTCCTTGGGGCTACAAGACCGTATGGAGACATACACAACAAGGTGGTCCAGATGGGAGTTGTACCAGGAACGGTTACATTAATACATTCAAATAGGGTAGTAAAAGAGGGAAGGAGTTAAGAAAATAGAAAACGTGTTTGATTTAAAGAACTACTGTGAAGGCCTGGATATAAAAATAAATTGACCTTGCACGAAATAAAAAATGCAATTTGTAAGTAAGGAGAAATAATAGACAAGAGAATGAACTTAGATGCCTATAAGATGTTGTCTTGCAATTGGTGCCAGAGTTATGATGTTTTAGTTTATGTTTCCTATCAACCCAAGATGATGGATTCAAGGATATGAATAATTATGTATGAATATGCTTGATAAAAGATGTGGTGAAATAAAGGAAGTATATATAAAAAAAAAAAAAAAAACCAGGAAAAACTGAGGTGTTGGTTGTGAACCCAGGTCGTTGGGGGGCTGGTTTGTTGGCAGGTTCACCTTCAGGTCTGTGACTTGGAGGTGTTCAACTAACTACCTCAGACGGTGTGGAACCTGGGCGTTATATTTGACAGCTGCTTGACCCTTAAATCACAGGTGTCAGCAGTTGTCAAAACCTCTTTTTATCATCTGAGGAATATCGCCCTGATAAAGCACCTGGTTCCCCCTGATGATCTTCCAATTCTGGTCCATGCCTTCATTTCCTCCCGCCTTGACTACTGCAATGCCCTTTACCTTGGGCTACCGGGGGTTGATATCTGCCACCTGCAGCTGGTGTAGAATGTAGCAGCCAGGCTTTTGACTGGTACTTCTAGGACCAGTCATATAACTCCTGTGCTCCATGGACTGCACTGGCTGCCAGTACAGTGGTGGATCACCTTCAAGGTTAGTTTGCTGACCTATAAGGCCCTACACGATCAGGGATCGAGTTACTTGCAAGATCTCCTTCACTCCTACTGTCCCCTCTGCCCTCTCCGATCCACCGACGACGGATTGCTAGAGAATCCCAGGGTCCGTTTACAGATATGTGGGGCAAGGTCATTTAGTTTTATGGCCCTGACCCTGTAGAATTCTCTACCTCATCGGGTGCGAGATTGCCTGACCTTCCAAAGTTTTAAAGTTGCCCTAAAAACCTATCTTTTCAGCCTAGCTTTTTCTGAAGTTTAATGCAACTACTGTATTTATTCATTTTAATTTTTTTGTATTGTTTATTTATTGATGTCTTTTAATTAGTCATTGCACAGGCGCCTTGGTTTTGGAAAGGCGCCTTTTTATAAAGAAAGAATGATTTGATTTGATTTACCATAAGAAACAGAAACATAGAAAGTGACGGCAGAAGGAGACCATGCGGCCCATCTAGTTTACCCATAAGCCTACCCCTTTCCTTTAACTGCTATTCAGTGTTATGGTGCTCTTGTACCTATTCCAAAGCATTTGTGAAAGTTCCCACCATTTTTGCCTCCACCACCACCTGTGGAAGGCAGTTCCATGCATCAGCCACCCTCTTGGTAAAGAAGAGCTTGCCTCTGAATCTGCCCCCATCTAGCTTCATGTTGTGCCTCTGTCTTCTTGAGCGATTTTTGATCTGGAACAGGTCCTGAACCTGCACCTTGTTTATTCCTTTTAGGAACTTGAAGGTCTCAATCATGTTGCCCCTCTCTCTCAGTTGCTCCACAGAATACACGTTCAGGTCATGCAGACGTTCATCATAAATTTTGTTGTGCAGTCCGTGTATCATTTTTGTAGCTCTCCTTTGCACTGTATCCAGTCTGTTAATATCTTTTTTAATGTGCGGTCTCCAGAACTGGACGCTGTGCTCCGGGCGTGGCCTCACCAGTGATCTGTATAGTGGCAGGATGACCTCTCTTTTTCTGCTGGTAATCCCCTGCCTATGCAGCCCAACATACCATTTGCCTGCAGTGCCACTTTTTCACATTGCTTGGACATTTTCAGCTCATCTGTTATAATTATTCCCAGATCTCTTTCCTATTTAGAGGATTCCAGTTTTTCTCCTCCTAGATAGTAATCCTCTCCTGGGTTAGCCCTTCCAAGGTGCATGATCTTGCATTTCTTTGTGTTAAAATTTAGTTTCCATGTTTTTGACCAAATTACCGGAGTCTTAAGATCAACCTTCATCTTTTCCACTCCACCTGGAGTGTCTACCCTATCGTCTATTTTTGTGTTGTCTGCAAACAAACTCACCTTACCCTCCAGTCCTTCAGAAATGTCGCTAATTAAAATATTGAGTAGAATCAGACCAAGCACTGAACCCTGTAGCACTCCACTAGCTACGCCTCTTTCTTCTGAAAGTGAGCCATTTACTAGTACCCTCTGGTGGTCCAGTAAGCCAGCTCCATACCCAGTTTACCACTTGATTCCCTACTTCCATTTTGTCTAGCTTAATAGCCTTCTATGTGGGACCAGGTTGAAGGCCTTATTGAAATCCAGGTATACTACATCTACAGCACCTCCTTGGTCCACTATTTTTGTCACCCAGTTAAAAAAGTCAATTAGATTGGTTTAGCATGACCTTCGCATTGCAAAGCCATGCTGTTTTGTGTCTAATTTTCTGTTGTCCTCGAGAAAGGATATAATCCTCTCCTTGAGAAGGGTTTCCGTTGTTTTGCCCTCAATTGAGGTGAGGCTTACCAGTCTGTAGTTGCTTGTACACTCCTTGCTCCCGCTTTTGTGTAGAGGAATAACTGTGGCCCTTTTCCAGTCCTGTGGGACCTCACCCAGTTCAAGTGATAGGTTAAAAAGATCAGCCAGGGGAGCCACCAGTTCCTCTCTTAGTTCTCTCAGTAACCTAGGGTGCATTTCGTCTGGTCCCATGGCCTTGTTTATATTGATTTTCTCCACTTCCTTTAGGACTCTTTCCTTTGTAAAGGGACCTGAATATACTCTGATGCCTCTTTTGTTGCCCTCTGTAATGGTGGGTCCACAACCATCCTCCTCCTCCTTGATGAATACAGAGCAGAAATATCTGTTGAGGATTTCCGCTTTGTTCTTGTCATCCTAGCCTCTCCATCTTCCTTTGTGAGTCTGACAATACCCCCTGTTATCTTTCTTTTCTCACAGATATATCTATAGAAGGTTTTGTTTCTCTTTTTGACCTATTGGCTATCCTCTCCTCTGTTGTTGCCTTTGCTGTTCTGATTCCCTTGTTTGCTTCCCTTTGGGTTTTTTTTGTAGTCTTCTCTGTCCTTGTCAGATCTTTTTTTTTTTTTTTTGTATTTCCTGAGAGCAGTCCGTTTTTCCCTGACCTTGGTGGCTATTTCCTTAGAAAACCAGAGTGATTTTCTTTTCCTTTTTGCTTTGCTCACCTTTTTTATGAAATGGTTTGCAGTTTGTAGTATAGCTATTTTGAGATGTGTCCTGTACTCTTCAACATCTCTCCCATGTATAATATTTGCAAGTCTCTCTTTAATACCCTCCTTCATTTTTGTGAAATCTGCTCATCTAACGTCCACGACTTTAGTTTTTGAGTGCTTAGTTTCTGTTTTTGTCGTGACTTGAAACCACACCATGCAGTGGTCGTTGTACCCAAGGTGACTCCCCACCTCTGCCTCTGAGATGTTGTTCCCATTTGTTAGTAACAGGTCAAGGACAGCATCCTCCCTTGTTGGATCCTTTACAAGCTGTTTCAAGCCCAATATGCGTCGAGCCTCCAGAAAGTCTTTGCTTCTGGTTGAACTTGCTATATGGGTATCCCAATTTACATTGGGTAAATTGAAGTCTCCCATCACTATCACTTCCCCTTTATCACTCATTTTGTGTATGATTTCCAATATTTACTTGTCCCTCTCCAAACCTGTCGCCAGGGGGTCACTAAAACACTCCTACTCGAGTTACTGCTCCATTACCTGCCTCCAGAGTGACTCAAAGTGACCCAGTTTCTGTCTTGTCATTTTGGGTTATACAGTAATCACTTTTATTCTCTTCTGTATGTACATAGCCACTCCTCCCCCCTTTTCCACCAGTTCTGTCCTTCCGGAAAAGACAATATCCTGGTATAGTCGTTTCCCAGTCATGGTTATTGTTGAACCAGGTTTCAGTGATGGTGACCCAATCCAGATCAGCTTCAGCGATGATAGCAGAGAGGCCAGCTATTTTATTAGTTAGACTCCTTGTGTTTGTGAACATAGCTTTCCAAACTTGCCCCCCCCCACCCTTCTGGTGCCATGTCCTATTTTTGAGTGATTTTTGTGTTGATATCTGTTCCATCACCTAATAGGTGAATTTTCTTTTTTGTATTTAAGTTTAAATGGAACATGACTCACTTTAAATATTTAAGAGCCAACCTTGCACTTACTTAGTAGGAAGTCCTTTTCTTTAAATTATGATGCCCTTACAAAGGCATTCCAAAAGGATGTCTCTAACTGGGCCAACCTTCAACCAGGTTTATCCCATTGTGCTTGCAGCAGAGCTTGGTAAAGTCTGGAACTCAAATATGCTGTGGAGCACTGTCCTTTAAGAGCCTGAATAATTAACTGTATGACTAAGGGGATATCTGTGCGATCATCTGGTGCCCTTAACTGGGGTTTGACAAAAATCTTAGACTTGGTGATACTGGAAAAAATGCGTACAGGTTATAGCGTATGTAGTGACCAGTTCATCAAAGATCCAAAACTCCATACCTTATAGGAACAGAAAGATAAAATGAAGTCTAAGCCATTCCCATATAGGAAAACTATTATCTACTGTAGCTGGGATAAATGAGTGGGTATAGGGAGAGAATACAAAAAGAACCAATAGCCAGATTTCTCACTCCCAGAGTTTTGTGCCAAGTATCAGTTGTAACCATAGTGTAAGGATTTTTCCCTGGGGAGATCCAGATCAGGGAATAGTTGGCTGGCCAGCCGGCGCAGTGGCAAGGTGTCCGCTTGCGGTGCTGACATCCTGGGTTCGGTGACGGACTCTGGAGTCGGAGGGCTGGCCTTGGGGAGGAGGATTGAGCATCCTGGGGACTGCACTCTTTCTCCAGAGGGAGGGGGGGAAGAGTGTCTGGTACTTTGTGGACCCCTGGTGGAGGTTGGGGGTACCATCGTGGCTGGCGCCGTCATCTAAGGGGGTGTGGACGCTGGATGTCATTGTATGTCTCAGCCTACCCCCCGGGATTTCCACCTTCAGTACTCCTGCTGCCTCCCTCCATGACGCTCCACGCTTCTTGTTGACCATTTCCCGACCCTGGTGGTGAGAGGTAGAAGTGTGTCTGCCAGCATGTCCCTGTCCCCACCCTGGGGGCAAGCCAGGGGTCTCCTCTGGTGGGGAATTCCTGCTGGAGGTCCACGGGTGTCGGGTCGGACCGGCAGCCCCATCCAGTGGGGGGCAAGCCTGGGATCGGTTGCCCCAGGTAAGTCCAGGAGGTCAGTCAGATTTCGGGGCAGTGGGGACTGAATCTTGGGAGGCAGACACAAAAAAAGCATACTAAATTGCAAGATCAGGGAATAGTTTATCAAACAGAACCTGTAATAGCCTAGAAAGAATCCTCTCTCTGAGCTCTAATTTTTTCCTAGGCCCCTTAAGTATTACACAGTCATTAAAATACTGTTCTCATGTAGGCTGCCTGGTGATGCCGTGCAAAATTAGGTAGTAAGGTCAGAGTAGGTCAACAGGCGGAATCTGGGCAAGATAAAGCAACCAATTCATCTGAATACTTTCCACTCTTTGGATAAGAGGGAGGTTGTCCCAGTTAGAGACATCATTTTGGAATGCCTTTGTTAGGGCATCATAATTTAAAGAAAAGGACTTCCTGCCGAGTGAGCGTAAGGTGGTCTCCAAATGAGTCATGTTCCATTTAAACTTAAACCTTTCTTGAATGCCTACATAGGGACATAATAGTTGTAGCACGGGTCTTAGAGGTATTCAGGCTGTATCCTGCAAGCGCCTCAGACTAAGTCAGCATGTTCCAGAGAGGAGTTAATGATTGTTAAGGGTTTATTTATTTTATTTATTTATTTATTGAGATCTTGGATTACAACACCTTTGCACTGAAAGCTCTTTTACAAAGGTTTCATGTCTGAGCAAAACAGATAACATACAATAATGACAAGATGGGACAAAAAAATGGCAGGATACATAGAGAGCTAAAGTAGTACAGTCAGTGTGAGAGTGACACTTCAATTATAGAATTTAGTAGAAACATAGACTTTGACGGCAGATAAGGACTGCTTGGCCCACCTAGTCTGCCCATTTCCCTACCTACAGGATAAGCTACAGATCCTATTTAACCAACAGCCTATTTCTTCCTACCCCCCCCCCATAAAAATTGCCTTATGTCTGTCCCATGCATTCTTGAATTCTTTCACAGTTTTAGACCCCACAGCCTCCTCAGGAAGGCTGTTCCATGTGTCCACTACCCTCTCTGTGAAAAAATACTTCCTCACATTGCCCTTGAGCCATCCCCCCTATATCTTCAAATTGTGTCCCCTTGTTCTTGCACATCTCTTTTTCTGAAAGATGCTACCCTCTTGGACTTTGTTGATTCCACTGAGGTACTTAAACATTTCTATCATGTCCTCCATCTCCCTCCTTTCCTCAAGGGTATACATATTAAGCTCCTTTAGTCTCTCCTCATATGGCTTCTCTTGCAGACCCTGCACCATTTTAGTTGCCCTCCTCTGAACTGCCTCCATCCTGTCTATGTTCTTGTGGAGAAGGGGTCTCCAGAACTGGACGCAGTACTCCAGATGGGGTCTCACCAACTGTCTGTACAGGGGATAACAACTTCCTGTTTTCTGCTGGTGATGCCTCTCCCTATACATCCCAGTATCCCCCCAGCCCTCTCTACTGCCTTCTCACATTGCTTGCCAACCTTAAGGTCATCTGATATGATTACCCCAGGTCCCTTTCTATTTTTGTTGTTGTTACTACCTCCCCATTGTGTAATCTTCCCTGGGTTTTGTTTCCCAGGTGCATTATTTTACTTCTTTGCATTGAATCCAAGCTGCCATACTTCTGACCATTCCTCCAACCTTGCCAAGTCCCTTCTCATCCCTTCCACCCCCTTGTGTATCAACCCTGCAAAAGGCATACTTTTCCTTCCAGTCCTCTGCACAATGTCACTTATAAAGACATTAAAAGGACTGGACCCAGTACTGAACCTCGGTACCCCACTAGTAACCCTCTTTCTTCAGAGTGGACTCCATTTACAATTACTTTCTGTGTCCTGTTGTCCAGCCAGTGTTTTACCCAGGCTACCACCCTGGGACCCACTCCTAGGCTGGTTAATTTGACTATTAATCTTTTGTGTGGCACTGTGTCAAATGCCTTGCTAAAGTCTAGGTAGGCCATGTCCACAGCCCCTCCTGGTCTACTACTTTGGTCACCCAGTCAAAGAAATCAATTAGATTCATCTGACATGACCTTCCTGCTGTGAACCCATGCTGCTTTGGGTCCTGTGCCCCACTGGCCTCTAGGTACTCAACAATTCTTTCCTTCAGAAGTGATTCCATCACTTTCCCTACCACAGAGGTCAAACTGACTGGTCTGTAGTTTCCTGTCTCTGTCTTGGTCCCACTTTTGTGAAGGGGAATCACATCTGTCTTCCTCCAGTCCTCAGGTACCACACCATCCTCCCATGATTTGTTAAAAAGGGTAGTCAGTGGTGTCACTAGTTCTCTGCTTAATTCTTTTAGAATTCTGGGGTGAATTCCATCTAGCCCCATTGCTTTGTCCACCTTCAGTTTTAGGAGTTCTTTCAGAACCCTTTCTTCAAACAACATGAAGTCTTGCTGTATTCAGACATAATGCAGTTAGCCCCAGCACTTGAACTGCCCGGAGAGGAAAGAGTTAACTCCATGCAGAAGCATGGAGCGTTGAGCTTGAGCTCGGTTTTCAAACCTTGTCTGTGGTACTTACCAATTCAACCGTCAGATTCTTTACTCTGCCTAACAGTGAAGTCGCTCCAGAGATTCCTCTGCTCGGTTTAAAACTTGTTCTTTATTGTTTTTTCGGATTTTCATCCTCTGTCTATGGTACAGGTAGTGTGGTCAATAGGTAGTGACTGTATTTTATTTTAAAATAACTTGTGGAAATTGTTGGTTTCTTCGGTTTCTTCCTGGTCGGTCCGGTTAGGAACTGACCTTGGGTTTCCTTCTAATTTTAAATTTGTTGTTTTAGAGTGGTGTTCGCACCGATTGGTTTCAAAAGAACCGGTTTTTTTCTGTTCTTTTCAAACCGGACGCGGTTGTTACCGATCGGTTGGTGCCATTCGGCTTGAACGCTTCTATAGGGTAATTTTTGTAGGTTGGCCATGTCTGAGAAACCCAAAAGAAAACCGGTCCCACTGGTTTCAACACTGTACTGAGTGTGGGAGGCCTTGCCAAGGCCGATCCCCATCTCATCTGTGTTTATTGTCTGGGGTTTGACCACTTCCAGTCAGACTGCCAAAATTTCCAAAAACTTTCCTAAAACCACTCTAGAAAAAAGACTGAGTAGGCTGAAGGAAAGGGAGGCCAAGAAGTCCGTAGACCCGAATGGCCAGCCTGGTTTGGTTACGGCTGAACCTGAGGAGGTGCCTACTGACCTAGGTGATACCTCCTCGGGCAAAAGGAGAGCTGACTCTGAGGGGTCGTTTCCGCCAAAAAAGAAACGGAAGTTCGCCGGTTCAGATCCAGTACCGCTTACTCCAACCGCAGACGAGATAGCCAAAGCGATTAGTATTGTCCAGTTGCTTCATCTGGTTCTGTCCGAACTGATGCCGCCGGTTAGGCGATTGGTTCGGTCGGAACCGGCTCCTTTGGATTACGATCTGGATGCTTTCTTTGAGGAGTGGGAGGGAGACGAAGACTATCCCCATGATGACGACGATGACTATGACGGTGGGGGTCTGGATGTGCCCATTGAACCTGACATCTCCCCAGACAGACCCTCTGATGTCTCCCCTCCCAGGCTTTCTGAGTCCCCTTCTCAATTCTTGTTTTACAAGAAGGTGGCTGAAACCTTCCAGCTCCCTTTGGTTGAAGCTGCTGAGGAGGAAGAAGAGCCTGATTTTGTGGAGATGATGGACATCCCAGAGTCCAAAAGGTTGTCTATTCCCCTTCACAAGTCCTTGGGGAAACAGACACAAAAGATTCTACAGACTCCTAACTCTTTACCTCCTGTTGATAAAAGAATGGACAGGAGATGCATGTTATCAGGCTCAGCTGCGGAGTTCCTTTATTCACATAGCAGCCATGTTGGGGTAGTGCAGGCTGCAGCATGTGACAGGGCAAACATTCATTTGGCTTCACACCCCCCAGACAAGAACTCCAGGAAAGTCGATGCCATGGCCAAGAAACTATACTTAGCATCCTCTTTGGGACTCAGACAGGCAAATTATGTGGCCTACACAGCCAGGTACCAGAAGTCCAGGTGGGATACGGTTCTGGAACTGGCTAAAAAGGCCTCCCTCCAGCTAGCCAAAGAGCTGGAGGAGGTGGTTGCGGATGGAATTGAGGCATCCAAAGTACAATGTCATGCTGCTGTCGACTCCAGCGATGTGGCATTCAGAGTCATGGCTATATCTGTGTCTCTCAGAAGGCATGCTTGACTCAGATGTACTAGCCTATCACAGGACACCCAGTCTAAATCTATGGATTTTCCTGAAGTTGGTAACTCTCTGTTTGGGGAGCAGACAGAGGCTTACATGAAGAAAATGGATGAATATAGAACCACTTACAGGAGTGCACAGGCCAAGGAAAGGCAAGCCACTCCTCAGAAGCAGCAGTCCAGGGGCAGGGGCAGGGACAGGCCTTTTCACAGGCCTTTTTACCAAGCCCAGGCCTCCTCGTCTTACCCACAAAGGGTTTTTTTCCGAGGGAGGGGTAGAAGGGGGATGAGCAGGGCTGCTTCTTCCTCCCAATCTAAGGATCCTGCCAAGCAGACACCCTGAGGTGTCAGCCCGGGTCGACTCTCCAGTCCCAGTAGGAGGCAGGCTGGCTTACTACTTTCAGGTCTGGAAGTCTGTTACCTCAGACTAGTGGGTCCTGGAAGTAGTAAGCCAGGTACTAGGCCTCAGCTTCAAAATGTACCCAAAAAGGAGGGCCAAGTCTTTTCCACCTGCATCACTTTCAGAAACCCTTGCCCTAGAGGCAGAGGTTTCCTCTCTCCTGGCTCTCAGAGCCATAGAGAAGGTTCCTACTCAACACAGGGGAAAAGGCCTGTACTCCAGGTACTTCCTTACCCCAAAGAAAACAGGTGAGTGGCAACCCATCCTGGATCTAAGGTATCTGAATAAACACATTTCAAACCCAAATTCAAAATGGTAACTCTGGGAATAATCCTTCCCTTCAAGGCCAGGAGATTGGCTAGCATCACTGGACCTCAAGGATGCCTACTTCCATATCCCGTATAAGGTGCTCCCACAGAAAATACCTCAGGTTCGAGTTGCCTTCAGGCCATTATCAGTTCAAGGCCATGCCTTTTGGCCTAACATCAGCTCCAAGGGTGTTCACAAAGTGCCTTTCAGTAGTGGTGGCTTACCTCAGAAGACAGGGTATCACCATTTTTCCATATCTGGATGACTCGCTCCTAGTAGGGCAGTCTTCAGACCAGGTCAGGTCAGTTCTGCAAACCACTCAGGACTTGCTTAGTTCCCTGGGGTTTCTTCAATCTGCCAAAATCTTCTCTAAACCAGTACAACTTCTCACCTTCATAGGTGGAATTGGATACTACCCAAGCAAAGCTTTCCTTCCTCTGGCAAGGGTGAAGGCTCCATTTGGCCTTAGGTTTCTCTTCCAGTGAGACATTTCTCCAACTCTTGGGCCACATGGCAGCCTCTACTGCAGTGGTTCAAGGAGCCAGATTTCAGATGCGGACATTCAGTTCCATCTAAGGTCCTTTTGGTCACAGAGAACAGATTCTCTCACCAAACTGATTTCCAGTGACCCGAAATCTGGTCCAGGCTCTCCAGTGGTGGCTGGACCAGGACAACCTCAGACAAGGGGGTTCCATTTCTGCCTCAACTTCCATCAGTAGTACTGACTACGGATGCTTCTCTCCTAGGCTGGGGAGCCCACCTGGGAGCCCTAACAGCTCAGGGGATTTGGGCCCCACAGGAGTCTCCTCTTCATATCAACCTCCTGGAACTCAGGGCAGTTTTTCTAGCCCTTCAGACCTTTTCGGATTCAGTCAAAGGCAAGGTGGTCCAAGTCAGGACGGACAACACTACCACAATGTGGTATATCAACAAGCAGGGAGGCACTTGGTCCATGGCCTTGTGCACAGAGGCCATGAAGATTTGGTCTCTGGCTAATTCCCTTCAGACTTCCCTGGTAGCAGTTCATCTTCCAGGGAAGGACAATGTGCTGGCAGATGCCCTGAGCAGGATTTCATAGAGGCATCACGAATGGTCCTTGAATCCTCACATTCTGAGGATAATTTTCTCAAGGGGGCATTCCAGAAATAGTTGCATATTTTCAGCACCAGACAATCATCAACTTCCTCTGTTTTGCTGCAGAGCTCCAGTCCTGGGGACAGTTCCCAGGATGCCCTCATTCTGAACTGGAAGGGCAGGTTTCTATGCCTTCCTCCTTTCCTCTCCCTGTTCAGAGTTCTGATCAAGATAAGAACTCAACCCTGCACAGTGATACTGGTGGCTCCAGATTGGGCCAGACAACCCTGGTATCCTCTACTGCTGTCCTGACTGTCTCACGCCCCTGTCTCTTCCCATGAGATACAATCTTCTTCTCCTCCCAGGGTGGATCTGGTACCCCAATCTCCATTCTCTCAACCTCAAGGCCTGGCTCTTGAAGAGTTAGAACATGCAGCTCTACATCTCTCTTAGGGAGTTCTGGATATTCTGAAGGTCTCCAGGAAACCTTCCACTAGAAAAACTTACAATTTCAAATGGAAGAGGTTCAGTATTTGGTGCTCTCAGAAAGGTATTGTGCTTGATTCTGCAGGCATTTCCACAACCTTAGATTATCTAGCTCATCTGAATAGTCTAGGCCTTAGGCCTGCCACTCTGAAGGTTCATCTAACAGCTGTCTCTGCATTCCTTTCAGCAGGGAAGGGCTCTTCCCTGGCATCTCATCCTGTTTTCAGGAAGTTTTTCAAAGGCCTGGTTCACATTAACCCTCCCTTTAGGGAGCCTATTCCGCCTTGGGATCTTAATGTCTGCATTGCTGAGCTTATGCAGACACCCTTTGAGCCTATGGCTTCAGCTGAATTGAAGTACTTGACCTGGAAAACTGTATTCCTGGTAGCTATTACTTCTGCCAGGAGGATTAGCGAATTATAGGACCTGTCAGTTGAACCTGACTTCATATCCTTCCATAGGGATAAAGTGGTCCTAAGAACTAATAGGAGGTTCTTGCCAAAAGTGGTATCGGAGTTTCACCTAAACCAGTCTATGTCTCTTCCTGTATTTTTTATTGACCATTCTTCCCCAGGGGAAAGAAGATTACACAGTTTGGATGATAAAAAGGGCACTTAGCTACTACATAGAGCATACTAAGGCACACAGAAATGACTGTCTTCAACTGTTCCTCACTTATGGTGAAGTGGGAAAGGTAATCCTGCCACTAAAGAACTGTTGCCAGGTGTGTTTCCTGTATACAATTTTGCTATGACAAATTGGGCCTAACACCCCTTCAGGCCTGAGGGGTCACTTCGACTAGGGCATAGCTGCTACCCTAGCTGCGGCCAGAGATATACCTTGTTAGAGATCTGTAAAGCAGCCACCTGGAAAACAGTACATACATTCACCAAACATTACTCCCTGGACATCCAGGCTAGGAGTGATGCTAGGTTTGGCACAGCAGTACTGCAGAGCCTGTTCCCAAAGTAGGTTCTGCATTCCCTCCTCCATAAGGAACTGCTTGGTAGTCTGCATTATGTCTGAATACAGCAAGACTTCATGTTGTTTGAAGAAAAAATTACTCACCATAGTAATGTTGTTTCTTCTAATGGAGTCTTGCTGTATTCAGACTCCCCCCTGCCTCCCCTCTCAGAACCTGTTTTTGGAAGTGGGTTGGCAGGCACAGTGTTGCACCTCAGGGTGTACCTGCACCCTCCCTCTTGGTGGGGTAACTGTTATGTTTTTCCTTCTTGTGTTGCATAGTTTGAATTGTCACTACCTTATTTCTTCTTAAGTTCTCGACTTGAGTCTTTTGGACCCCAAAAGTATTTTGCCTTTGGCTATGTGTTCAAACAATTTCCACATTTTAGTGTTAAGTTAGTTGCTCAGTAAGAATCTGGAGTTGCTGCATTGGTAAGTACCACAGACAGAGGTTTGAAAACTGAGCTCAAGCTCAACGTTCCATGCTTCTGCATGGAGTTAACTCTTTCCTCTCCGGGCAGTTCAAGTGCTGGGGCTAACTGCATTATGTCTGAATATAGCAAGACTCCATTAGAAGAAACAACATTACTTGGTGAGTAATTTTTCTTCTGTGAAAGGACCTGGATCGACCCCCTATCCAGAGTGCTTCTGTTAATTGGATTAGGCACCTCCCCACCTCTTTTTTGTGAATACTGCAACAGAAGTATTCATTCAGTATCCTGCTTTTTCACTGTCCCTCTGCCCACCCACCGTCCATTCTGTTCAGCCTCACTATCCTCCCTTTGTCTTTCTATGCTCCTGATATACCTATAAAAGGTTTTATCCCCTTCTAACCGGAGTTGGCTATCTTTTCCTTAGTTTGGGCCTTTGCTATTCTGACTACCCCTCCTCCTTCCTTCTGCCTTAACTGGTACAGTTCTCTGTCCTGCTCCTTCTGTGTGTCCTTATACTTCCTAAATGCTATCTTTTTCTCCCTAACCTTCACCGCCACCTCTTTTGAGAACCATAGTGGCTTTTTCTTTCATTTTGATTTGTTTATTTGCTTCACACAAAGGCTTGTTGCCTCTGTGATGGCAGTTTTGATATTTCCCATTGTTGCTCCACCCCTCCTTCTAGCCTGTTTGCTAGTGCTTTTCTAAGGCACTCTCCCATCTTGCCAAAGTCAGCCCTCCTGAAGTCCAGTACCCTCACTTTTGTATGGCTTGACTCTGTAGCTGAGTTTATCATGAGACCACACTGTTTGGTGGTCACTTGTTCCCAAATGGCTACCCACTTCTAGATCTGAGATCCTCTCACTGTCCCCATTTGAGAGTAAGGAGGTCTAAGATTGGCCCTCATGAGCAGGTTCCAAAACTAGCTGTCTGAGGCATGCCACCTGAAGAGCATCGAGAATGGCCCTGCTTTTGGATGTGGCTGCAGCAAAGGTGCTCCAGTTAACATCTGGCATATTAAGGTCCCCCATCAACAGTATCTCCCCTTTCTCTGCCATCCTAAGTATGCCTTCTATCATATCCTTGTCCATCCCCCCCTGACATGGGGGTCTGTAGACAACCCCTGTGTGGATTGTGGTGCCACTTCTAGTCTCTAAGGTGACCCACAGTCCTCTTCTCCTCCCTGTTTACTCTTTTGTTCAGTTGCTTTTATCCCTTCCCTTACAGAGAGCTACTCTGCCCTCTTCTCCCTCCCTGTCTCTCCTGTAGGTTGTGTGCCCTGGTATGTCAACATCCCAGTCATGGTTCTCTGTGTACCATGTTTCTGTGACTGCTACAATATCCAGGCATCCCTCTTCCATCAAGGCCACCAGTTCAGGGAGCTTGTTGCCCAGACTGCAGGCATTGGTGCACATTACCCTCCATTTCTTGATGGCCTTACCCCTTTGCCCAATCCTGTCCTTGTGCGCTTGTCACTTTCTCCATTTACCCCTGCGCTTCTCCCTATTGACATCTCTATATTGGTGTCTACATCACTTAGTACCTGATATTTTGGGGGGCTAGGATTTCCTGCTCCCTCCCGTGCCTCCCTTGACCAGTTTAAATGCTTGCCAATGAACCATTTAAACCTATCACCTAGGATCCTGGTTCTGCTCCTGGACAGATGCAGACCATCACGCCAGTATAGGCCTGCATCCCTCTAGGTGGACCCCAGTCCCCAATGAAGCCAAATCCCTGAGCTCTGCACCAGTTTTTCAACCACCGATTGAATCCCATGGTGTGGAGCACCCTAGCCTCACCCATGCCATAGAGAGGCAGCACCTCAGAGAAGGTTACCATGCTGATTATTTGTCTAAGGTCCTCCCCATCTCCACAAATGATTCTTGCACTGCTCTGATCCCTTTCTTAGCCAGGTCATTTGTCCCTAGGTGGACAATGACATCCAGCTCCCTCCCCTGTGCAGCTGCTCCTGCGATCCTGAGGATTCGCTCCCTGTCCCTCCAAGTCATGGCGCCAGGCAGATACCTTACCTCCTCCCTTCCTCCCCAGTTCTACCTTTCCTAACAATGGAGTTCCCACCAGGAGTTGTTTCTTCCCCTGTGGGTCCCATGCCACCTCCTGTTGGTCTCCTTGTGGAGGTTCCCAGCATCCTCCTTGGTCTCCACTGTGGGTGCCTCCATAGAGGAACCACACTTTTCCAGAACGGCATAGAAATTGTGGAGAGGTACAGCTGGAGGGATGTGCCTCTGTTCCACCACCCTCACCCTCCCTGAGCCCACTGTGGTCCAACCGCTCCTCTTCTTGGCAACCTCTGAGGCAACGGCAGTGACCCTGGTGGTCCCTGAGTGGGAGAGGAGGTCCCACAAATCCTGCCCAACTCAGCCTGGAGATGAGCAACCTCCTCCCTCAGCCCAGAGAGGTGCCTGCAGATGGGACAACACCACATCCTCCAGAATGTCTCCCGGAAGACTGCTGCTCCACAGCCACTGCACTGCACCACTCCCATCATGTCTTATTTCTGGCCCCTAACTGTTGTTTGGAATACTTACTCTTTCATCTGTTTGTTTATTTCTTTTTTTTCTCTCCTTACTTACTTACTGCCTCTGTGCCCTTTAAGCTCCTGATCTTCCTGTTCTGAGACAAGAAGTTCCTATATTTCTCAGTAGTCTCCTTACTTGCTCAGAGTCAGACCTCCAGCAGCTGGGGGGATGGAGAGTTACTCTTGCCCTTGCCCTTAGTACATGTAACTAAGCTATGAGCAGCCAGGGGGGCTTTGTTGAGGATAGGAGGGGTGAGAAAGCATGGGGGAGGGGAGGTGAGTAGGGCATAGAGTGTGGGTGAGGGCGGTGGGGAGGGGGGCAAGGCCAAGGGCAAGCAAAGTGTAAGTGCTGATAATTACTAGCAACTAGCAGGAGGTTGTACTATGGAGTGCAGTCACAGCCACTAAGAGCTGGGAGGTGTTGGCGAAGCTTACGTTTAAACGGACCAATCTTTGGCTCAACAAGCAAGTCCCAGGGGAGACCATTAAGCCAATCAGGGCCATAGTAGGTGAACGTCCTTTGTCCCTGGGATGTACGGCAGAATGGGACCTGGTATGACTGCCTGACTTGCCCTGAGTCCTATGGGGGTTGGACGCTGGGGTGAGGAGGTGCTGGAGGGCTGGGGGGTTAGACCTAGACAGGTTTTTTTGGCTAGTAGGCAAGTCTGGTATTTTACCCTGCCTTCAAAGTGCAACCAGCAGGACTGAGCACAGGTTGTATGTATGTATGCATAAGTCAGTGTGCACCAGTGACTAGTATGCAGGCTTTGTTTAGTGCAGTGGTAACTCTTTAAGTGTGGTATTTGACGCCGCCTGGTGGCACTGAGGGTTGAGGCACTGGATGCCACACCTCGTCGCCACGCCGGCCACCCGGTTTGGGAACGGACTCGGGCCGCCAATGGTTCGCAGGAGGATCAGAACGAGCATCCGAGACTGCTCTTCTAATCCTGGGAGGTTGGGAAATCCACTGCACTGTAGCGACCCCTAGGGGCACCCGGGGGCACTACATGCTGGTGTACGTGTTGGGGGAGCACGGGGGATGTCGGCATATTGTGCCTAGACGTCATTGCACGTCCATGCTCCAGTGGGCATAATCTGGTGAAAAGTGGCGGGGCACAACCATGCAGCTTGATGGCTGCACTCCTGCCTCACGGGAAGACTCTCACGGAATCACACTGGTGGGGGTCCGGGGCCGGTCCGCTGGGCAGGGTACAGGAGGCCTCCAGCAGACTGGCGATGGCTGTACTGGATCCCTCATCATGAGTGAGCCTGGTATTCTCCCAGTGGGCAGGGCCGGCAGCTGGATGCCCCGCTGGTGGTCGCCGCAGTAAGGCGAAAAAGAGTTGCGATAAAAAAAAAAGTGTGGTGTCTAACGTAGCACTGTGGATGACTAGACCATAGTCTATGATGTGAGATTATGCTGCTGTTGACAGCAGTACAGAGTGCCTTGATTGTCAGGCAACGTTTGTAATGGTGCATGAGGCTTTATTCTAGTGTTGACTGCTTTATACGGTTGGTCAACATGGTGGTGAAGGAAAGGAGCAGTCAGGTATTAGTCCTAGGTATTTGAAGGTTTGATCTATACCTAACAGGGTGTTGACACTATTATGGATTGTTAGTTGATGTGATTTAAGTTTATTGTGGAGGTTTGCAAACAACATGACCTTTGTCTTTTTATGGTTCATGAGGAGTTTATGCTCCATGAACCAGGCTTCAACTACAGTAAAGTTTCTCTGGAGTTGTTTCTCCAGAGTGACTGGGTCCGGACTATGGCAGAGAGAACTATGTTGTCCACATAAAGAAGAATTTTGTCAGAACAGACAAGAGGGAGGCGGTTAGTGAAGAGGCTGAAGAGCAGTGGGCCCAATATAGATCCTTGTGGAACTCCTGAGCGTACCTCACGGCTGTTGGATAGGACTTCATTTATTTTGACCTGTTGGGTCCTGTTCTCTGGATAGATATTGAACCACCCCACAAACTCATCTGAGAGCCCAGCTGAAGCAGGATTCTGGAGGTAAATCAACAAATCATCTGTGTACAGGGCAAGTTTCTGTTTGCAGTTACTCAAATAGATGCTGGTTGTAGTAGGGGCCTGCTCTAATAGTCTGTGCCAGTGGCTCCAGATATAGGGCATAAGGAATGGGGAAAGGTGGTACTCCTGTTGGATGCCTTGACCCAGTGGGAACTAGGAGATTTGCCCATTTATTTTACATAGGCTAAAGGCTGCAAATAAGACCTGTACAGCTTGTATAAATTCAGGAGATATCCCACTGTGTGCCATCACCTCAAATAAAATGTCCACTTCACCTTGGTCTTTTTTCCTTAACTCTTTATATATGGGTTATTCAAAAGAAAACAAAAGTACAGAATGAGCATAGGAGACATATGGACCACAGTCCATTACAGTTCAGGATATCATAACAGCATCACAGTACAAATCAAAGCTCTGTAATAGCCTACAAGTCCCAAACCTAGTATTTAGGAGAAATAGTGTGGTAGAATGAAGGCTCAGAATATCATGCTATCGCCATGTAATGGTTACACATAAATCACTTTGCTGGCTTCTTCCACTTCTTGCAGGATTAACAAAATAATAGCCGGCCCACTCCCACAGTGGTAGCGTTACTGCTCGTGATGCTGACATCCTGGGTTCAGAAGTGAGCCTGTGCATCAGAGGGCTGGCCTGGGGGAGCAGGATTGAGCATCCCATGGACTGCTCTCCTCCTTTGCAGGGGAGGGCAGGGAAGGTCCTGGTGTTAGCCTGACCCCTATGGAAGCCAGGGTCTGACAGTCAGTACTTGCCATTGCTGGAGGCAGGGCAGATATCGGCATGCATGCCTATTGACGCTATTGCATATCCTGCCTCCTGGGCCAGAAAAATCAGGAAAAAAACTCCATCACATAGGATGCAGTCCACCGCTTATTGTAGGCTCTGCACTGCCCACTAGTCTCTGTGCCTTGTCGACCGACTCACCCACACCATGCCGGGCATTGCTAGGAGGCCCCAGTAGCCCTTCCCACAGGGGCTCATCCATGGGGGTACACGGGGTGCAGCCAAGTCCCAGTATGGAACATGATGGGTCTGGGGTGGGCAGTCAGACTTATGGGGACCGTGGAGTGGAAAAAGCTAATTTAAAAAGAAGGATTAAATAATAATAAGAAGAGGGCTGTAAACCTGTATAGGAAAGGCTGGCAATATAAGCAGAAGTTCTGCACTCTGTGAAGTTAATGTTGAACCCTGCACTCAAAGGCAAGAGACATGTTACTGTGCAGGGGAAAAGATCAAAAATTGAACAGTGATTTTCCAGTTCACAGACCGAGTAGAGTCAAAACACACTAATGCACTATAATAGTAATTGCTGCTTTGCCCTCGCTGCCCCTCAACTTACCCATCACTGTGGGTTATACTAAAAACTTCACTGGCTGTCCCTGAGTAACTATCGCCTCTTTGTCTTGAGCTGTTTCATCAACAAAATTGTCCTAAATGCCATCCCTCCTGGCTTGTCTAAACTCCTTCAGCCAGTGTAGTCATCTATACCAATTCAGGTCAGTAGAATCACAGTCCCTGCTTGTCCCTAAAACTGATACTCTGTCAGGTGATTGTGCCTTGCTGTCTGTGCCCCTCATCTTGGGACTCCTACCTGTACTCATCAGATGCACTCTCACCAGTCCTTTGTTTAAGAAAGCCCTATGGACACACCTACGCTCACCTTAGCCTGCAACTGTCCCTAGGCTCCCCTATGGACACACCTGCAGTCTGCCTCAGCCTGCAACTGTCCCTAGACTGCCTGGTATCTCCTACCCAGTCTTGGTGTGCTCTACCCATACTATGGTTGCCAGGCCCCACCCTTCTGAGCTATGAAAGGTGACCATTGACCCTTATCCTCCCTTGCACCTAAGTACTTACCGCTTCTAGTATAGGATTCATCGCACCTTGTCTTACCTTTAAAGGAGATAGGAAATTATTTTTACATAGTTAACTGCCCTTCCATCTTCCTTTTCATGCCAGTTATGCATTCTGACATGCTTTGATGATTTTTGATGAATAAAAATCTAGTTTTGGGGTGCCCAGAACCTACATGGAGTTTCACTCTCCTCACCAGCTACTGCTCTTGGTTTTCATATTTCTAAGATATTCTATGACATCAATAACTCCCATTCCATTATATTCATGTGAATGGCCTGGAATGGTGTTATTGATGTCATAGAATTGTCAGGCAGTATGAAAAGAGAGAGCAACAACTGCTGAGAAGGAAGGGACTCAGGGTAGTTACAAAGGCAACAAAATTAGATTAGTACTTTAACAAATAAGGTCAAAAACATATCAGAGTAGTGGGTAACCAATTAAAGAAAAACCAGAGGGCATCTAGAGGTGTAAAAACTGTTTTCTATCACCTTTAATGCTCTTGTATTCCTCCATTAAATGTATATTACATTTTACTGTTTGATTGTCTTTACCATTATGCACGTTTATTGTTCATTCTGTTCCCTGCCTGTATATCACTTCCTTGTTGTTGTTGTTGTTATACTGTTTGTAAACTTACCTTGTACTCTCCCGGGTCGCACCTGAAAACAGGCATTCTTTGTCTAGTGTGCTTACCCAGTAAACAGAAACTAAAAAATTAAATAAATATCTCCATCCCTGACTGTCTAAAGTGCACTCTTTCCTGATCCCTTCCCACTGCTTGCTCCTGTCCTTCCTCCTTCTGATGTTCCATCTGTTCTAACCCCAGAATCCACTAATATTATTACTTTTGCAGTGCTCTTAATCTAGCACTGCCTCAGAGAGAACATAATGCTATGCTATTCATGGAATGTTTAGCTCGTAGGCGCCTGTTTTCAAATTGCCCAGTGTCAACTGCCTACATTCTACCTCATATTTCTTCTCTCTCTGCTGCAGTTCAGATGCCCTGGAGATCTCTCTCAATCAAGACAGATTCTGTAGTGCATAGAGCAAAAAACTTAGGTATTTTTGTTTTATTTTTCATTACTGCCTAGTGTCATTGTTCTTTAGTGTTTTATACCTCATTAGTTTTAAATTTAAACTTGTTTATCGGTTCCTCGCAGTTCCTTTGAACCGAGGGGCAACCGACTTTTTTTTTATTTAATCGGAACCTTTTAAGAGGGTTCCGATTACTTTATTCTTTAATTTTATTTAATTTAACCACTTTTGAACCGAGGTTTATCGGTTTTCCTTAGCGTTTTTTTGGTTCTGGATCGATCGGAACCGATAGTTTTTTCACTTTATCGGTTCCTGAACTGACGCTATTCTATTGAAACCAACCGCAAATATTTAAATTTAGTTTATTTTTGTCAGTGACTGGTTCCTGTTTTCTATAATGTCAGACAAGTTTAAAATAAAACAGGACCACCTGGGTTCAAGAATTGCTTGAAGTGTGCAGAGGGTGCTTGCCAAGGCAGACAAGCATGATCTTTGCTTGATCTGCCTTGGGCAACAGTAGTTCAATGAAGACTATGATATTTGTAAGTCTTTCCCTGTTAAGACAGTGGAAAACGCAGGAGAGGCTTAAAAGAAAACTAGAGAGGGGTCCATGGCTCTAACCAGTCCACCCCTCTAAGTCTGTGGTGCAGTTCCTTCTAGAGCCTCTAAATCCACCCTTGATATGGTGAGGGCTCTGGTAAGAGAGGCAATCAACCGCTGACTCCCTGGTGCCTGCCAAAAATTAAAGAAAACCAAACACACTGACACCCCAGCTGAAACACCTCAAGGGTCCCTCAGGTGCCTATTAATGCTCCTTCTCCTGCTGAGTTAAGACAGACTTTCCAAACCAGGTGCTGCAGAGCTTAATACCACCTCAGTAGCCTGTGATTACTGCTGCTGAAAAAGCAACTGTTGTTACCCCTCTTGCCTACTGCTACAGTGAGAGGTGTGCTTCTTCCTCCTCAGCTATGGGCTGCACCTATTTGCTCGCTCCCCAAAGATTCATCTCACTCGTGGTACACGGCCATAATAACATTTGTCGCTTTGCCTTGGCTGCCCCTCACACCCACTGATGCGAGCTATATGAGAAACTCTGCTAGCTCTCCCCAGCCAGATACCTTGATTTTGGGATGGGATGCCTCTGGGAAAGTGGTCAGAACCAGCATCCCCAGGGGCTGGCCTGGCTTCTTCCTAAACTGGATCAAACTCCTACCATCTTAGGTCTCTCACATCAGGATGCTCAAAGTCCCTCCCACCTGCATTCTCATGGGGATCGGGACTTTGCCATAAGCACGCCCAAACTCTGGAACTCCCTTCCTGTGGATATCTGATCTGCCCCCTCCTGTCCAAGTTTTCCCAATTTCCTGTGAGGTTTCCTAAAACTACCCTCAGTGTGTGACTGCCCCAAACCTCCCTAGAGTAAAGTATCAAACTGTTGGTCAAAACCTCCCCAAGTTGCCTCCACTGAATCTGCAAGATACTTCCTGCGGTTCCAGTGATTTCTGACTACTCCTTTCTTTGCCCAATTTCTAAAACTGGGGGCATTATTAGCCACAACATTGCACCACGGTCATAGGCTAGCCACAACATTGTACCACGGTCATAGGTAGGAATGCCTACTCCCAAGTGTCCTGATACTGCCTAACTTGTATATTTTAGATAATGTGATGACCTGTAAATATCTGTCTGTGATCCAGCTAGTCTAGGGAGTGTCAACTATAATGTTATAAGTTATATTATGACCAATCCATTCCTTGGACAGTGCTCCACTACTATATGTGATGACCTATAAATATGTGTCAGTGCACCAGCTAGTCTAGGGAGTGTCAACTATAATGTTATAAGTTATATTATGACCAATCCATTCCTTGGATAGTGCTCCACTACATGTTTCCTCTTATCGTCAAATGATGTATTTCTTTCCCATATGTTTGTTTACTGTGACATAATGTGCTATCATTTTCTTTGTACCTTGACTGTTTTCCCCATGTTGTATTCTCCCGGGTCGTTCCTGAAAATAGGCATAATACTTGTCTAGTGTACTTACCCGGTTAACAAAAGCTAAATAAATAAATAAATAAATATGAGGAGGATGACCAAGAAGAGGGAATTGAACCTGAGGTCTCACCAGAACAGGATTTTGGCTCCCTCCCAGACCCTCAGAGGATTTTCTTCCCATTTTTCTTTTGTTAAGAAATGGAGAGACCCTGGATCTGCAAACAGCTGAAGAGATCCAGGATGAAGATGAGGCACAATACATGGAGCTTATGGGGCTGACACCCTCAAAAAGGCTCCTTCTGCCTATCTACAAATTTTTTAAGAAGGATGTTTTAGAAATCCTAAAGGCTCCCAATACAGTCACACCCACAGACGAAAAGTGTGACAAGAAGTATCAGTTAGAAAGGTCTGGTGCTGAGTTTCTGTTTAGTCACCCAGACCACCAGGGTATTGTACAGCAGGCTGCCTGTGAGAAAGCCAAAATTCCTTTATCCTCTCACCCCCCAGAGAAGGATTCGAGAAAGGTGGACAGCATGGCAAAAAGGGGTACCTTTTGGTATCCCTGGCAATTCGTCAAGCCAGCTACCAGGCCTATGCAGCCCTATATCAGAAAGCTCTCTGGCAGTCAGTAGTGGACAATGCTGAGGCTGACCCTCTCTTTAACAGTGTCAGAGCAGCTAGACACAGCAAATTGGGCTTGGAGGCTTCCAAATACCATTCCAGATGGCAGCTGACACCAGTGATACAGCTGCAAGGTGGATGGCTGGTACCATTGCTCTAAGAAGATTTGCCTGGCTGAGGGCTACCAACCTCACACAGGACACCCAAACTAAGGCAATGGACTTTCCTGTTGAAGGCCACTCTCTTTTTGATGGCCAGACTGAGGCATATATGAAAAAAGTAGACGAATATAAAGCTGCTTTTAGGAGCAACTTGACCAGAGACAGGCCTTCAACTTCAACTTCGTCTTATTCTAGGGGAGGCAGGGGCAGGTCCTCTTTTAGGAGGCCTTTCTTTCAGGTACAGGCTGTTTCCCAGCAGCAGTACCAACCACAGCAGACTGGATTTTACAGAGCTAGAGGTAGAAGGGGTTCTCGGAGAGGATCCCAATCTGATCAGCCTCAGCAGCAAGAAAAACAGAGTCCCTGACTTTTCCCTTCAAGCTGCCTGTCCATATCCTGTAGGGGCAGACTCAACCTCTGTTTCCAGGAATAGTTAAAAATAACCACAGACATGTGGGCCCTAGAAATAGTCAGTCAGGGTCTTTCCTTTGCTTCACGTCCCTTCTTCCTCCAAGGTTAAAACATTTGCACCAGCTCCTTCTCAGAAAGAAAACTACTGGAGCAGGAGGTACAGGCCCTACTGCTGGCAAAAGCAGTGGAGTCTGTCCTCACAGCCAGATAGGGCAAGGTTTCTATTCCAGATATTTCCTAACAACAAAAATAATGGAGACTGGCAGCTCATACTAGACCTCAGACTGCTAAACCAGTACCTGGTAAGCCAGGTTCAAAATGGTCACAATGGCCATGATTTTGTCAAATCTGCAAAAGAGGACTGGTTAGCCTCCTTGAATCTAAAGGACACATTTCCATATTCCCATAAGGGAGTCACACAGAAATTATCTCAGATTCAGACAACCCTCGGGCCACTACCAGTTCTCAACACTTCCCTTCGGCCTTACTTCTGCACCAATGGTCTTTACCAAGTCCATAGCAGTAGTAGTGGCACACCTCAGAAGGTTGGGTGTTACAGTGTTTCCTTATCTGGACGATTGGCTAATCATTTGGAAATCCCACCAACAGGTGTCAGACCACCTTCAGGTAACCCAGGATATTCTGCTCTCCCTGGGATTCCTTCTCAATACCAAAAAGTCAGTCCTGACCCCTGTGCAGATTCTGCAGTTCATAGGTGCAGAACTGAATACAGTAGTGGGAAGAGCTTTTCTCCCTCAGGAGAGGGCAGAAAGCATTCAGCTTCTGGCAGGCTTATTTGCCCTGGGCAGGCCAAAGCCAGCAAAACAGTTTCTTCAACTGTTAGAGCACATGGCTGCAGCAACAAGCACAATCATAAGTGCCAGGTTTCAGATGAAGGATATTCAGTTACACCTCAGAGTGACAAAGACGGGACCCCCTCTCAAAGTCAGTACCAGTCACACAGTATAATATTACAGGCCCTCCAATGGTGGAGGGAACCGAAGATTTAAGGAAGGGGTTCCATTTCTGCAGGAGCCCCTCCCTGATTCTCACAACTGATGCTTCCCTGCTTGGTTGGGGTGCTCACTTAGGGATCACACCATCCATGGTACTTGGAAGAGTGCAGACTCACTCTGCACATAAACCTGCTGGAATTAAGAGCTGTTTATCTGGCCCTTCAGGGTTTCTTTCTTCTTATACAGGAAAGGTGGTACAAGGCAGAACAGACAATACCACAACAATGTATTACATCAACAAACAAGGAGGGAAAGGTCCACTCTCTGTGTACAGAGGCAATGAAGACATGGAGCCTCGCTACTCTCTAAATGCCTCTCTACAGTCAATTAATCTGCCAGGCAAGGACAACACCTTGGCAGATGCCTTGAGCAGGATAAACCAGGCCCATCACTAATGAGCATTGAAAGCAAGTGGTGAATGCGCTATTCAGGAGGTGGGGACCCCAGAAATAGACCTTTTGCTTCCCATCAAAATCACCACTTACCTTTTTATTGCTGCAGGGCCCAGTGAAGGGGACAAGTCCAGTGGATGCCCTGATTCTGGATTGGACAAGCAGGTACCTCTATGCCTTTCCTCTGATACTCAGGGTGCTTATCAAGCTTAGGTCACAACCAGCCGATGATTCTTGTAGCCCCAGATTGAGCAAGACAACCTTGGTACTCCCTGCTGCTCTCAAGGTCTGTGAGCAAACCAATTCCACCTCCCTCAGAGGTAAAATCTACTGACATCCTTTCAGGGAGGGTAGTGTACCCCAATCTCAGGTCTCTCAAGCTCAAGGCTTGGCTCTTGAGGACTTAGAATATACAGTTTGCCAATTCTCTGAAGCAGTGTTAGAAGTCCTTAAGGGTTACATGAAGCTTCCACCAAGAAAACCTATGCCTCAAAATAGAAAAGATTTTCCATTTGGTGCACTGACAAGGGTATAGTCCCAGCCCAGGCCGGGTCCCAACCTCTTTGATTATTTGTCTCACCTGCACTCTTGGGGTTGCAGCACTCAACTCTGAAGGTGCACCTAGCTTCAGTTTCGCATACCTTTCAGTTAGGAAGGATACCTTCCTGGCATCAAACCTTATATTCAAAATATTCTTTAAATTGCTCTCTCATTTGTTTCCCTCACAGGGAACCAATGCCAGCATGGGACCTTAATATTTGCATTGCCCACCTTATGCTTCTGCCCCTAGAGCCTGTGGCATCTGCAGAACTTACATTTCTTACCTGAATGTAGTTTTTCTGGTAGCAGTCACTTCTGCCAGAAGGATAAGCGAGCTACAGGCCCTCTATGTAGAAAAGGACCATGTTTCTTTCCACAGGGACAAGGTAGTGTTGAGAATCAATAGGAAGTCACTCCCAGGGTGGTTTCTGACTTCCATTTGAACCAGTCTATAACATTGCCAGTTTTCTTTACTGAACACTCTAGCTCAGGTCAGCGAGATTGCACAGCTTGGATGAAAAGAGTACTGAGTTATTACATGACTCATGCCAAAGATCATAGGCAGAACAGACAACTGTTCCTCACTTATGGGGAAGTAGGTAAAGGTACTCCAGCTTCAAAGAGGACTATCTCTTGATGGATAGTCCAGTGTATTCTGTTTAGCTACTCAAAGGCAGGCAAGATTCCTCCTTCTGGTCTTAGGGCCCACTCTACAAGGGGCACAGCTGCCACTGTTGCAGCTGCCCAAGAGGTACCTCTAATGGAAATATGTAAAGCAGATAGCTGGAGGTCAGTCCACACCTTCACTAAACATTATAGCCTTGACACTCAGTCCAGGAGTGATGCCAGATTTGGCACAGCAGTCTTGCAGAGTCTTTTTCCTAAATAGATTCTGGCCCACCTCCTTGAGGTACTGCTTCATAGTCTGCATGACTAATAATATTACTGGATTTGTGGAGTCAGAAGAAAAACTTACTCACCTGTGGTAATCTTGTTTCTTCCAAAGGGATCCACTAATATTATTACTTCCCACCTTTGCCTCGCTTTTCAGAATCAGCAACAAGAAAATCCTCTCCACATCTGATAAGATGTATAGTTGGAGTGGCATGCCACCTGCAGGCACCTTCTAGTAATGTCTTAACTTGTAGGTTCTCTTCAAAGGCATATCTGACTTTAGGAAAAAGGGACATTTGTTTATACTAGTCCTTTGGTTAATGTTGTTATTTGCCCAGTTGGGCATTATTTTTCTATAATTATTTAAATAGTGATTCATATGTTGTTATGGCCTCTTTGCAGGCTTCTAAGAAATCTGAGGTAGAATGTAGGCAGTTGACTCTGGGCAGTTTGAAAACAGATACACCAGCTAAACATTCCATGATTAGCATAGCATTCTGTTCTCTCTGGGGCAGTGATGGCTTAAGGGAGCCCTGAAGAGTAATAATATTAGTGAATCTCTTTGGAAGAAACAAGATTACTACAGGTGAGTAATTTTTTCTTACACCCTCTCTCCATCACTATCTTCTGTTGTACGTCACGCTGCCCTACCCCTCATACTCCTGCTGCCTACATAAACCTTCCTCCTCACTACCCTTTTCCCTTTCACCTTCTCCCCCACAGTTCACTGCAAATCCTCTCATAAATTGTTATTGATATGCTAACCTGTTGTGAATCTACTTCTGTTTGAACCATTTCAGTTAATATATGTTAGTTGCCACTTCCTGAAACTTCACACTTCCTGGATGTACTTAGTTGTTGTGCACCTACCTCATGCTGTACGATTTTCCATTGTTAGTTAATAACTAATTGATACTTGTATATGTCATACTTTATTGTAATCAGCCTGTTCACCTTATTCCTACTGTATTTTCCCCACTTCCTTTCCCGGTCGCACCTGGAAACAAGCACCAGCTCAGTGTGCCTCTCCCAGTTAGCAAACTTCTAAATAAATAAAGCTTACAGTTTTCTCCAAACACTGACTTTTTCCTTTCTCTGCTGGGAGGAACCTGCAATGGCTCTGGTGACTCCCTTGTGGGGTGGCCCACCACTCTCCCATTGGTGCCTTTCAGGGCTGATGGTCTCTGCTCCTCTCCAGGTGAGTTGCCTGGGACCTCCATCCATCCATCCAGCTGCTCCTGATGGTCTTCTCTGGAGGCCAGCTCTGAGGGGACCAATGCTACCTCATCCCAGGGTCCCTGCCACCATCCCTGAGACCGCAGACTCCCTCGGCCCAGTCGCAGCAGAGAGGTTGGACTGCTCCTCTCTCACTCTCTCTCTCTCTGTACCCATCTCAATCTCACTGCTCTAATGGCTTCCTCTTATATAAGGTATCGGGGTAGGGCAAAACCATGCATGCTAATACTCTAGTTTCCCATGGGCCACTCTCAGCATAAACAGCCAGACATCTTGTCTTCTGGGCAATTTTCCCCCAGAGAACAGCTGTCAAGGTTATCTCTTTGAGTGCTCTCTGGTAACCTGCCTTGTGCCAGCCGAGGTGAGAGTGTGGTTACATTAAAAAAGAAAAGGAAAAAGCATTTCAAATGTTTTATTTTTCATTGTATAGTTTTTTCTTCCTCTCTCCTTTCGAAAAGGAAGCTGAGGCAGTTAGGGCCAGCACCACTGTTTATTCTATTGGTGTGTGTGTAGCGCCATACTTAGTACCGTGTGCATGGTGGGTGCCAGCCCCCCCAATTTTTTGGGGGTATTATTTCTCCTCCAGAGTCTCGGCTATGACTCGCCTCCGTTGTTCCCCCAGCGCCATCCCGGACATCAGACCCCTCCCTTGTGCACCCTGCGACATCTTTCTTGCGGCAGGATGGTGGGAGCGACCAACCCACCCCAACGATCCATGCCAGGGAGGCGCCTTCCAGGAATGGCGCTGTGGGGAACAACTGCTGCCGGGCGCTGTGCTTGTTTTCCTCCCGGCTGGTCATGGCGCAGTAATGACACCAGCGATTGGCAACGCGCCGCAAGTGGCTCCAATCAAGCATCTGCCATGACCCACCCCCCAAGCTTGCAGCTATGTGCTGTCGACCCCAGCCTCCGCTAGGGCAGGCAAGCCCTGCCACCCAAATCCCTCCCAGAGATGGAGAGCAGTCCCTTGGACACTCAATCCATCTCTCTCCCCATGACTCACGGCAACCCATGCCCGTCTCCTGAACATGGGTCGCCGGGGCGCGAGGTGTAGCACCAGCGCCAACCTCAGCGCCACCGGCCGCCCCAATTTTTTTTATAACTCAAGTTTGTTCACAAATATAAAGATCTGAGTACAGTGGAAGAGAAAAAAAACACAGACAAAGCAGCCATCTCATTACATGAAGTACATGTAGTAAAAATTGACAAGACATTATGAAAGTACTTTGGAATGAGTTAAAATAAAAAAACAAGCATGGTGTAATTCAGGTACAGCTATACTTTGTCAGGTAGGTTCTATCCTACTACTAAGTACATCACTGAATATAAAAATATTTAAAAAACACTGTAACAACATTCTTTTTTCTCAAGCTGGCCTCTCAAACTCGGCCAGTGTAGGTAAATACAGAAAAGGAAAAGGAAAAACATTACATCATTCAACTAAACAACATGAATATGTGCACTGCTCAGGCACCCCCACTGCACATTTAATTAATAGCAATATGGCAGGTCAGAAGAAATCAGAAAGATAAGAGAGATTTTTGCATAGGATAAGAGAAGAGGAAACGTAAGCAAAGTCTATTTTATGGTGAAACTATTTTATAGCAAAGTAAAACAGGGGCTAAGTAGAGTTAGAGAGGATTAAAAGAATAAAGCAGATATAAGAGATCCACCAATAAGGTCACTTAATGTTACACAGAACAGAGTAGGTTCGGCAGAATAAGAAGTGGGATATACCCCACCCTCCCAGTGCATCACAATAAGAGTTCTGGAGAGCACTCTGCCTACTCAGTGTCACCCCAAAATGTTAACTCCTTTGTTGTGCACTAGTTTATCCAACCCTAAGACCTAAGAGTGTGGCTCTGTGGAGAAGACGCCTTGAAGATCTGGAGTTACAGAAAGTAACTTTTCTGTCCTTGTCCTCATAGTTCACTTACAGCTGAGGCCGAGTCTGGGGGAAGTCATAATGTTCCGCATTCACATTATAGTGTTGCAGTGGAAATTACTATGATGTGGCAAGCAGTGCATTATGATTACAATTTCAAAATAATCTCCATTGGCAGATGATGAACCATAAGGGTAAAAAACTGTTGTCATATAAATACTTAGTCTTGCTTGTGTTTTTTTTTTTTGCTAATGGCTGGACACCTCTCTTTCATTAACATATGAAATTTGAACACACTGTTTATAATTAATAAAGACCCCAGTTTAATGAAGGAATGTATGTCTGCCAGTCAGAGCAGAGAGATAGTCTGTATCCACAGCAACAACTATCAGTATGAATTAATTTTCTAAGTAACGTCACAGGTGTCTAAGGTCTGCAGAATCTTTGATTTTTTTATTAGATTTTGATATTTTTCCAACCCCCCAGCAGAAACAAAAGGGAACTAAAAAGCAGACAGGAGTTTAAAAGCGCTCAGCACTATGATAAGGTTTGCATTCTTGTGATTCTCACTGCTCCACTGACGGTCCTTCATTGTTCTGTCATTTCCAATCAGCCGAGAATACATGTGATCAGTATATCTGATAAACTTGTCAATGGCTTTTTAGAACTGGAATCCCTAACCTATTCATTTCATCCCCCTTCATCATTTCGAGTATAATCTTGATAAGACAGAAATGTGTCACAGGCAGCTGTGTACAGCCAGCCCAGTCTACAACTAATTTGTGCAGGAAAAAATTAAATCAGGAGGTAAATTATTTCATGATTGCTCATTCCCAGCAGAGTTGGGCATCATTCTGAAAGAAATATCTAATAATTGGTTTCAGGCCGTGTCAGACACATGCAATCCTCTCCACTAATGGCTGTGTGAGGTAGCTCTAGGCCCGGGGGTCAGGGAAGGACTGAAAATAGCATAGTGCCAGGCTCAGCACTGGAGAGACAGAGAGAGTGACAGAGGGGGAGAGAGAGAGAGAGAGTGAGAGAGCACACATACAGTAGGAAATGAAGTGGCAATAAGTGCAATCCATAGGGGGAAATGCACTTCACTTGGAGTTTAATATTTCGGCTCAGAAATTGGCAGCCAGCCATACAACAATTGTTTACCTTTTCCGTCAGTGTCTGCATCTGTTCTGTTTTGTAAGCGACATTTAACTCTCAGCCGGTAAACGTTAGAATCAATAACAACTGTTAAGGGATTTCCTTTCCTCTTCTTTTCATATTCTGTATCAAACGCATGCTACAGACAATGTTTGCCTTAGATTAACAAGCAAAAGACATTAAGAGGGTCATAGGAATTTAGTCAGGCAACATTTTATAGCTAGTTGGACTAGCAGTAATTATATTGGTGTAATTTGAATTTGTTTTGTCTCCTTTCCAGTTTAAACTGTTTAAAAAAGTAAGTGCCAGTTTGTGATAATGAGGATAATTTTTTATAATCATTGTAAGTGCTGTGCCCACTAACTCCTGGCAATGTTTGTAGTAATTTAGTTCTGTTTATTATTGCGTTCAGCAGCTGCTGTAAAAGAATATTGCTGTGTGCTGTCTTCTGAGTTTTGGGATGTGATTGATTATATCCTTATTTACAATTAAGCGTGACGACTGATGTGTATTGTATGGTGTAAGATAGATGACTCAGTAAGGAAAAGGTGCAGATGGTAAGGAGTCACTAGAACGGCATTAGCCACTGCCAAGGAAAAAGGGTTGTTGATAGTTGTCAGACTGTACACTACTTAGTTAAGTGGGAAAATATAGCAGAATTTAAACTACTGTACATTTGTTGTGAGTGAAAAGTAGTAGTCACTAAGGCATATGAGTAAATGGGTTTATCTGATTATGATATCATAGGATTTCTTTCAATTTTAATGACATCATAATGAATTAAGGTAAACCCATATTTATGGCATCTTTAAGGATTCTTTTTATCTCTATGATCCCCTGCAGAGTTCAGTTCAGCCCACTAATTACTCTTTAACTCTGTGGCTACCATTTTAACGACTGTGTGTACTAGCAACAGTAGTAAACATTATGCTTCCATTTCTATTTAGATAACTAAAGTAGCATACAGTCTGTCAACTGTCAACAACCCATTTCTTTGGCGATGGCCAATACTATACCAACGACTTCCTTCCATCTGCACCCTTTTCCTTACTGAGTCATCTATCTTAAACCATACAATACACGTCAGTCGCGGCACGTTTAATTGTAAATAAGGATATAATCAATCACAACCCAAAACTCAAAAGACAACACACAGCAATATTCTTGTACAGCAGCTGCTGTGGGCAATAATAAACAGAACTAAATTACTGCAAACATTGCCAGTAGTTACTAGGCGCAACACTTACAATGATTATAAAAAATTATCCTCATTATCACAAACTGGCACTCACTTTTTTTTTTAGACAGTTTAATTTGGAATAGACGAGGCTTGCAGTGAAGTCTAGTACTTGGAGTACAGAACGGCCAGCCAGGAGACTCAAGTTCAAACCTCACCACAGTCACATAGTGTGTGACCAAGCAAGTCACTTAGCCTCCCCACTCATCAGTCCTTCCAGCTGTAAAATGGGTAGAACAAAGACTTCACTGAAAGAAAGTGAACTTCTCAGTTGGCTGTAATGGCTCAGTAAATTGTAACATATGTAGTTCTAGCCTTATAAATCAATCAGTATTGTTTACAGCAGCAATCAGTCGTCCGAACTGAGTTGCCCTGGAGATAGAACTTATGCTAATTTTGGAATCTTAGAATGTAACCAAGTTCAAACTGTGCACTGTGGTCATACTTCCACAAATATTAAGATTTGTTTCTCCGCTTGAAGAGAGCAGTCACCCCTAGTACAGTTTAACTCTTCTGGCCTCCAGAACAGTTTAGCGATTTAATTTCAGCTAATTTATTTTTAGTTACTTCTCAATACTCTGTGTTAGGCTGTTTTTGTTATTTTATTTGTGTGTATTACATTTTAACCCTTAGGCTGCCAACAGAATTAGAACGTACAGGAAATCTGGACTGATATATCAGTCCGCGGCACAGCAAAGTTAACTTACAGCATTTAAACCAGTTAGCATGGTCCTGGAGGAGTCCTCCCTATGTTTCATTAGCACCCCTCCTAATAAGAGGAGGGGGTACCATGCACGGTTGAAATGAATACTTTCCAGATAACACCAAAAACAGAGAGTCCATATACCATAATACCTTCCACCGATCACAGCGACAGTCACCAACAGTTATTATGGTACCTTAAAAGTAATTAATTTGTCCCCTCCTTCAGCAGCATGTTCGTGGGTTGTTTTGAGAAAGTGGAGGGAGTTTAGCCACAAAGTCACCTGCTGCCTATATGTCTGTAAAAGTGTAGGGTTTATCTTATTTATTTGTTTATGTCAAAGATTTTACCAGAAAAGACATACTGAGCTGTTATCATATCAACTTGTTTCCAGATGCATCCTGGGGGAAGGGGAAGAGAGAAAAACATAACAGATACAAAATACAGAACATAAAATACATAGAATGGAAATAAATATGTAAAAATAAATGGGACAATAATGAATAATAATAAATTGACAATTAGTAAGTTACCTTACAATAAATCATGGAACTGAACAAAAGAAAAGTTAAATAGTAATCAACAAAATAAGGAACAGGGAATGACTGATGCTAGAGAACTGGGGAAGTGCTGAAGGTCAGTGAATAGGTGAGACTTGAGTTTATCTTGAAAGGTAAATTGCAGGCAGGAAGCATAATCTGATATTGCACTCTCGCATTTTAAGCTGACCAGCTACTCCCTTAGCTTTGTGCATATCTAAAGTCTCATCCAACATGATAGGTGCACTCATGGCAGCACAGAGTATATAGTCCTGCGAGGAGGCCAGGATAAACAGAATTGTACGGGACCATTGCTTGATGCTGTAGCAGTCTGTGTCAGAAAGGGATTGAGCACTGAAGTGATTCCAGGGTCAGTAGTTGATCCCTGACTGTCTCTGGCGGTTGCTGTGTCAGTGGCTGTTTGAAAGGCCCCACTCCACTTTGCTCCTTTTTTCCAGCATTCTTCGCCTCCCATTATTGATGTTCAGTATAAACTTTTCCCTGATGCTAACAAACAACCTTAATTGAATATCTTCATTTTTGTTCACTTTGCCTAGTTTTAAAACAAAAGGTCTCCTGTTGTACAGAACTCTGAACAAACAAGTCTATCATGGTGGGCTGCTAGCTCTGTCCCTGAAATCTCCTTTCTAGTGGGTCCCTGTAACCATAATGCCTGGCTGCTTCTGAAATATGTTACATGGTATATGCAAAAAAGTAATGGGGAGTTCCTTTTCTTTGAAGGCGAGGTGGGTTAACATACTTTTCCACAAAAAGTTGCCAGCTCAGGTACTTCATATGGTGCATAGTAAGGAATATAGACAGATAACCAGGGTGCTCATATATTGCAAAATATGGGTTCTAGCTAGTCTCTACAGTCCTAACTTGGACTCCTCCCCCTTCTTTCCAGAACTAGTCCAGGCAGTATCCTCCTTGTTTACTCCTGGTGACAAGCTACTGATAGGAGGGGACTTCAGTGAGGTCTGGGACCCAGTACTGGATAAGCTTAGGTGTACCAGCACCTCCTCAACCAAAGCCAGTCTGCTGTACACTCCATGGCTGAAGAACTTGATTTAGCAGATCCATGGAGAACCCACAACCCAATGGTTAGGAACACATTCCATTCATCTCTACATGCAAATTGTAGTGCCTGAACTTTTTCTTATGCCAGGGCAAATAATGAACTTTCTACAGGAGGCACACATAGGGCCCATAATTATATTGGACCATGCATGCGTATAACTCATGCTGAAGGTGGACGCAGACTCATATCCTCCTGAGATGGAACTTGAATAGCTCCATCTTATCAGACCAAAAGTTTAAAGACTGGTTAGCTGGGGAAATTGACACATATTTTCACTAAATGAGACACTAGAGTTGTCATAGGTATGTTATGGGACACCTTTATATAATATATGGAGATTATAAACTACATGGCTTGTGGTAAAAAGCTGAGGAAGAAGGAACAAGAAGAGTTAGAAAGACAACTCTAGGAGAAAGAGAAGACCTTTAATTCCGCTGACCCCTCTCTTTCACTGGATCTTCTATGGGATATCCAGTAACACAAGTACAAAATAAACTCCCATACTTATTCAGTTGCCTAACTGGCTGTACTGAGGATGGCCCCCAAGTATTGGGAATCTTGGGAATGGGCCAGCAGATAATTGACCTACAGAACCTGTATGCAGCAAACAAGCTTGCACATAGGTGGCATACAATGAAGCACAGGAGGCATTACCACCAAAGCGAAGGAGATCAATGAAACCTTTCAGCACTTCTCTGTAGATCTCTACCAGTCCAGACGAGTAGAGCTAGGTCACTGCTTGCTCAGTTCCAGAGTAGGGTGTGTCTGTCCCTCGCTAACCAATCACAGACGGAGGCTTTGGAAGTAACAGTTGCCCCTCCAGGAGGTTCACAAAACAATCAGAGCCCTCCCTCAAGTGGAAAACATCGGGCTGGATGGTATTCCAGATGAAGTTTACTAGTCCTTATCTTCTCCCTGGGGACCAACTTTAAATGTATTTGGACTCCCAAGGGAGGATGTGTCTCCATTGCTCCATGAGAGAGGCCCTCATCATCCTACTGCCTAAACCTCATAAAGACCTCCAGCTTGTTACAAATTACAGGTCCATCTTATTGCTGAATGCAGATTCAAAAATTCTGGCTAAAATCCTTGCAGTGATCCTAAGGCGCCACACCTCACGCTATGCCGCCAACCTGGGTTGAGGGCGGACTTGGGCTGCCGGGATCAGCAGAGGAGGAAAGGATTCAGCATCTGAGGACTGCTTTCCCTTCCCAGGGAGGGATCCAGGGGCATGCACCGCCTTCTGGGTGGCCCTGACAGTAGTTAAATGGAATGCAAGGAATGTGCAGTGCAGGCAGATGCGGGGCAAGAGTTGCAGAAGATGTCAGTACATAAGTGCCATTAATGTCATTGCATGTCTGAGCTCTGGGGCAAACAGCAAAAGAGAAAACCTCCCTTGGTCTAGGTAGGCGATGAGGGATCCAGTGGACTGCACCCACAACCCCAGCACCAGGCCACCTCCCTGGACGGCTGGCCAAGCCCCTCATCTAATGGACCTCTAATCTCAGAAAGGCCACCAGGTAGGAGAGGTGGGCCCTCCCCAGGGGTGATCCGGGGACTGGAAAGTCCAGTTGGGGGTGCTGGAGGGAGGCGGCTTCAGGCATGGAAGTAGAGGTGTCCGCTGAGAGATCACCTCCAAGAAATGCCCTGACCATGGAGAGCATAAAGAGAGTTCACAAAAATAAATAAAATTCTTGCAATGAGACTAAAATCCTACATACACATGTTGGTGGACAAGCACCAGGTGGGTTTTGTAAAGGATAAAATAGCCTTGGTCGATGTAAGGACAGTAGTTAATGCAATCTCGGCAGCAGCCTCCCAAAAGGACTCAGCCCTGTTGATAAGCACTGATACTGAGAAGGCTTTTGATGCAGTAGAGTGGGAATACTTGTGTATCAGGTTATGGACACTATGGTTGCTGTAGAGTAGACCTCAGTTACACAAGCCTAGTAAAACTCCTCTACTCGAGTCCAGTATCCTCGGTGCAAAGTAATGAACTCGTCTTCACAAAGTTTCCGCTCTTTCTAGTTACAAGGTAGGATTGCCCTCTTTCTTCCCTGCTAAACCTCCTAGCAGTGCAGGCTTTTAAATCATCGATTAGCAGTTTTTTTTCTTGGGATAATACTAACTGTACATAAAGCATTTATATAGGTTTTCTAGAAGTGTTATATTTATTAAACACAGTGAGGCAAGTGCTGTCCATTTTCACAATGTTTTAGAACTTTTATAAGCAAAACGCTAATCAGTTTTTAGAGTTAAATAAAACCCTGCAGTAGAGCCACTACTGTAGAAGCTCAGACAGTCTTGGAACATTAGAGGGATTTGAATGGGGACCTCCTCTCTTTTAACTTTGGTGTATAGAGATAATCTGCTTCCTTTCATTACAAATCTGAGCATCTGCTTACCCCCATTCTAGATACCTTTAAGAGTTTCTCAGACTGCTCAGGGCTCACAGTTAACTGGGGAAAAGCTGAAGCTCTTGGTCACAGGTGTACATAGGCTTTTGTTCAAGAGTTCAGTCTTAAATGGACACTGGATTCCATTCAGTACAGTATTTGGGTGTTACAGTCACTAGGTGTCACAAACAGATGATATGATAGAAATCTCAAACAAGTCTGTTCTATGCTGGAGGGACTTGAGCCACTGGAAAAAAGCTTAATGCACCCTTTTTTTTTTGGGGGATAGCAACATTTAAAATTATGGCCTTCCAAAAATTCTGTTCTGCCTCAGCAGCCTGTGCCATACCATCCTAAGCACTACTGTCTTAAGATTGAAAAGCTGTTCCTATCCTTTTTTTGGAATGGGAAGAGACCCAGATTTAGCATGCAGAATGTCAGCTCACCAGGGAGACAAGGGGGATGGAGTTTCCCCTAGCTGTGGGCCTGTCATCAAGCTGCAGGTGTCTGCCAAAATCTCCAATGGTTGTTATCAGAAACAGTCTGCTCCCCCTCTGGCTGCACCTGGAGAATTCTTAAATGTACCCCTGTCTTGGAGGTCATGGCCCGAGCTCTGCAGGCAGTTGTTCTTGCCCTCACCATTATACATTCACAAGTCACTTGGTATGCACTAGTGGGCGAAATTTGGGACAGGGTACCCCAAGGGAATTGGAAACCTTATGGCAGAATCCACACCTTACAGTAGAGGGTCACCTGTTTGATGGAACGTTGGCAGGCTAAGGTCTTTCTCACAGTGAGAAATCTTACTGATCAGGGATCAGGAAATTAGATTCCTTTGTGAACACAGCCTCTAGATATCAACTCCCCAAAACAGATTTATGGAGGTGCTTTCAAATAAGGCATGCAGTTCACAACAGGGATTGCCTTCCGATTCCTCCCATAGAGTCATCTATCTATGCAGGTGTCCAAATGGACACAGTTTCTCAACCTTTTGGGAGGTTGGATTTATGGCTATCTTTTGAACCTCATAGAGTGCCCTATGCAAACATAAAAGAGATTGGGAAAAGACATACATGTAAACATATCGGAGGAGCAACAGCAAGGTCTGCTAAAGAAAGTCCATACAGCCTTCATGAACATTACATATCAGCTAACTCAGAAGAAGATTCTACATGTAGTAAGTACCATACTAAATACTGCAAAAAATGGGAATTCTCTCAATGAACACATGCTGAAGTTGCAAGGAGCAATAGGGTCTTTGTTAACACATCTTATGGTTCTGCCCAGGCATTCAGGAATATTAGGATGGAATCATAACATTTTGTTATAGAGTTCTGGCAAGCCCCTCCCAAGGGACCCCATATTATGGATTCTGGTGGAGGATTCTGTGCTGGCCTCACTTAATTCCTCTGCCTGTTACGACTTCTCCCACTACACTGAAAGCTAAATGCCAGTTATTAGTTAGATGACAACAGACAATTCCTCCTGCAAATGGAATGGTAGTAGCCCTTTCACAACAGGTGGAATGTGAAAGGATGACACATACTGCACAAAGGAGCGCTCTCAGATTCACTTACACTCCTTTTCTTTCCAGGACCCCTCCTTTCCCTCTCTGGTACATAGCTCAGAGTCCAGTCAGAGTGTTCCTGTGTTTACTAGCACATTACAATCACCTAATGTGTAGCAGGTGTAAAATGTACAATATGGGAACTAATTTTACTGTAACATCTGTGTTTCTTACTAAAAGTTTGAGAATGTCTTTGAGATACATGTTAAGAGTTTTGGTTATTCATGCTTCCCTTTCTCCCCTGTTACAGTCTTAGTACACTAGATGGTCCCTTTTGTGGGTTCAGATATGCATAACATAAATAGGATTTCCAAGTATCCGTTGAGGCTACTGAAACATAGAAACATAGAAAAATAGAAGGGGATGGCAGATAAGGGCCTCAAGTCCCACCTACTTTGCCCTACATTCTCATTTATCTTAATATGACACTGTAGATCCTTCTCTGCCTCCAGTCCCTCACCCCTCCCCCTTTTTACTTTTGAGATACCTCTGTGTCTGTCCAGTGCTTTCTTGAATCATGTTTCCAACCCCACCACCTCTGCAGGTAGGTTGTTCCACTTGTCTACAACTCTTTCAGTGAAGAAGAGCTTCCTCACATTTCCTCTGAACCCCCCCTCCAATTTCATAGCATGACCCCACGTCCTTGAGCATCTTTTCCTTTGAAAGATGCTGCCCTCTTGTACCTTGTTTCTCTCTGTGAGATATATGTATGTTTCTATCATATCCCCCCTCCTCGGAGTACATGTTTAATTTCCTAAGCCTTTCCTCGTAGGTCTTCAGTTGCATTCCCTGCACCATTTTGGTTGCTCTGCTCTGAACTGCCTCCACCCTAGCTATGTCCTTTTAAAGATAGGGCTTCAGAACTGGACACAGTATTCGAGGTGCGGTCTTGCCAATGATCTCTCAGGGACACTATTACTTCCCTCCCTCCCTCCTGCTGGTGATGCCCCTGCCTATGCATCCCAACATCTGACTAGCCTTCTTCACTGCCTTATCACACTGTTTTGCAACCTTTAGGTCACCTACAGTGATCATCCCAGGTCCCCTTCCTGATCTGTGACTGTCAGTGCCCCCAGTTTGTATTGCCCTCTGGTTTTGTGCCCCATATGCATTATTTTGCACTTTTTTGTATTGAAACCCAGCTGCTAATTTCTTGACCATTCTTCCAGCTTTTTTTTAGATCCCCCCTCATTCTATCCACCCCACCGATGTGTCCACTCTGTTACATAGTTTTGTGTCATCCGAGAAGAGGCAAACCTTTCCCTCCAGTCCTTCAGTAATGCCACTAATAAAGACATAGAAGAGGACCGGGCCCAGTACTGATCCCTGTGGCACCTCACTGGTCACTTTGCCTTCTCCAGAGTGGGTCCCATGTACCACCACCCTCTGAGTTCAGTTGGTCAGCCAACTCTCCACCCATTTAACAACTTTAGTACCCAATCCTAGTCTCCTCTGCTTGCTTATCAGTCTTCTATATGCGGCAGTGTCAAAGGCCTTGCTGAACTCTAGGTAGGCCATGTCCACTGCCCCTTTCTGATCCACTTCCCCAGTTACCCAGTCACAAAACTCGATCAGGTTAGTCTGGCACTACCTGCCCTCTGTAAAGCCATGCTGCCTCAGATCCTGAAGTCCGCTGGTGACAAGGTATTCACTAATCCTTTCCTTTAAAAGTTCTTCCATTACCTTACCCACCACTGATGTTAACCTGACAGGCCTGTAGTTTACTGCCTCCTCCCGATTCCTACTCTTGTGCAGAGGGATCACATCTGCCCTCCTCCAGTCCTCTGGCACCACCCCATTTAAAATGACAGGTTGAACAGAAATGCCAGAGGTGTTGCCAGCTCCTCTCTGAGTTTCCTCAGTATCCTGGGATACACCCCGTCTGGCTTCATTGCCTTGTCCACCTTTAGCATTGTTCATTCCCTAAGGAACCTTTCCCCTGTAAAGGGACTTGTGTCCACCTCGCTGCCCCTAATGACCCTGTCCTTTAACTTTGGACCATCCCCGTCCTCTCTTCTGTGAACACTGAACAGAAGTATTTGTCCAGTATGTTCGTCTTTTGGTGGTCATCTCTACACTTCCTTGCCCTTCATGCTTTAGCCTTACTATCCCTCCCTTTGTCTTTCTTTTTTCACTTGTATACCTAAAAAATGTTTTATCCCTTTTCACTGATTTGGTGATCTTTTCCTCTGTTTGTGCCTTTGTGCTCTTAACTGCCTTCCCTGCCTCTCTTTACTTCTCCTGGTTACTTTCCTTGTCTCCCTCTGCCTGTGGTAGTTTTTATCTTTTTAATGCCAGTTTTTTGTTTTACTTTCTCTGCCGCCTCCTTGGAGAACCATAGCAGTCTGTTTTCCTTTTGCCCTTGCTAACCTGCCTGACACAGAGATTTGTAGCCTTCTCAATGCCCTCCTTTATTTTTGCCCACTGCTTCTCTACCACCTGCATTACCTCTAACCCTGCCAGGTTGGCCTCATGTGCTCACCCATTATCTTGAAATCAGCCCTCCTAAAGTCCAGGATCCTTGTCCTTAGCAGTTTGATTCCGATCCCATTTTTATCCCACACCACACTGACCGGTGATCACTATTCCCAGGTGGTCCCCTACTGTGACTTCCGTGACACTGTCCCCATTTGACAACACCAGGTCCAGTAACGCCTCCTCCCGAGTGGGTTCCATAACCAGTTGCCTGAGGAGTGCCCTCCAAGGAGTCCAGGATGTTCTACTCCTGGCTGATACTGCAGCAAGGAGGCTTCAATCCAAGTCTGGTAGATTGAAGTCCCATTCTAGCAATACCTCTTCCCTTCGAGCCATTTTTTTCAGTTGCTTGCAACATATCTTTATCTACCTCCTCCTTCTGAACGGGAGGTCTATATATCACTCCTATGTGGATAGCTGCACTGTTCCTTCTCTCCAGTGTGACCCACAGTGCCTCTTTCCCCCCAACTCCCCCTGAATTTCCATTGCTTTTATGTTGTCCCTAATGTAAAGAGCCATTCCTTCTCCCTTTCTGCCACGCTGTCTCTCCTAAATAGTGTGTACCCTGGAATGGTCATTTCCATGTCCTGATTCTCATTGCATCAGGTCTCCGTTATGGTGACTATATCTAGATTTGCCTCCAGCATGGTAGCCTCTAGGTCAGCAAATTTGTTGCTCTGACTTTGAGTATTTGTTCACATGGCTCTCCAGGTTGTATTACTCTTTTCCAGTCTCGATAGTCTCCACTACCCTCTGTCTGCCTGTTTTATTTGCTTTCGTTATTGGCCCCATTTCTCATCATTCATGTTACTGGCCTACTGCAGTTCATCTTTTCCTGTTAAAAAGATGGCAAACTGTAGAAAAAATTAGATATGATGTTAAAATGTATGTATTTTGGAATATTTCTGAATAAAACAGTTATAAAAAACAGACTCAGAAAATACAAGCAGGTCATTATCCAGATATATAGCAAACATAGATGTTTCTGCCATTACTCAGAAATGTTAAATGCCTGCCTGTGATACATACTAAGGAGGAATAACCAACACTGTACATAGTGTAATGAATAGAATATAGTCCAGAAATGAACATTTACGCCAAGTACATGACCTAATGCAAAAATACCTAACTAAAGTCCATCCCATGCAGTCCAAGCACCGGCTAGAACACTAGCCTCCTTATATGTTAATAACAAAAATAGTAGTAGATACATAGACACTAACTTCACAGACCAAGTGATGCAACAGCTTGATACAGGAATAAACTAACCAAATTTAGTAAGTAATAATAGCCGACAGGGTGTGCATTATTGGGATATAACGACTTCCAGGGCGAATATGTCCGACAGCAGGCGGAGTGGCCTTATAGCCCTGGAAGATCCATTATATCCCATAATGCCCACCTTGGAGGGTATTATTACACTTAGATAATGGGCACCATGAAAAATAAATAGGTTAATATAAAACTGTGTAATGAAAAATCACTTTAAAATAAGTGTTGTGATAAAATAGTTTTTCTGCCTGCATTTAGGATAGTGTTATGTGGTATGCAGTTGTGCCACAGCAGAGTTACTGTTTTTGTATTTGCTCGCTGACCACCATCCTCATGTGACTTTTTTTTTCTACTTACCCACACTTGCTTTATGGTACAAATGTATTTTTTTGTGTGTGCATTTTAACACTGGAAATGTTTGGTTTAATACTGCAGCTGATGTGTGAGGTTTAGAGAGGAGCGTAGGACTCAAGGCAGTTTTTGTGTTCTCAGAGCATGTAAAAGTCGAGAAGTTATTACGATAGGAAAGCAGTTTTTAAATATTTTGTAGGATATAATATTTTATTGAGGATCTCCTTTACGAGAAAAGCACTTGGAGGAGAGAGTCAGCGGTAACCATGTAAGCGCATATGAGAGTAGGGGGACTTTCTTGGATTTCAGTGCCAGAGATGGACATTTATTTGTGGTATGGAGAACCAGGAAAGCCTCGCTGCTCTGATGCACAGTATTGGCGCAGTATAGATCTTTTACCGCGAAGTTACGCTTTGCAGTTTTACAGTAGAGCTGTTTTTGAAAGTAAGTTGGTTGGTTACCTACTTCATGAAGATGTTGCAGTGGGGAAAAACAAATGGGGAGAGACTGGAGTATCTGTCAATTAATGGTTTGGGTGGGAAAAAAATGGCGATGGTGAGTTTTTGAAATTCGGGTGCCCAAGGATAGTTTTTGTAATAGGGCAGCCCAAAATGGAACTTGTTTACAGCGGGCATTGTTAAGAAATAACAGCCAGGTGGCAGGCTGTTTCAGCCAATCAGGATGCAAGTTTCAGTCTACCCATTGTCTAATACTACTTAGAACTCGGGAATGCATATCATATATATAAGGTGTTAGCTGCACATTCGAGCAGACTTGATAGAACTCTAGGCCTTTATCTGCTGGCAAATTTCTATATGTTCAGATATCGCATGCTGGGGTATACTGCACTCACTAGGCCAAGAGTATAAAAGCAAACTAGCCCTAATCATATTAGAAACACAGGAAACTGCAACGGTGAGGAACATTATACAATAAACATGTATTAATAATGGGAAACATATCCAAAATAAGCTGAAGTATGCTGCATTATGAACATAACCTATTTCAAGTCCATAAAACTCTATATCATAAATAAAACACAGGTTATAAACACTTCAGTTGTGTCCCCTTTATATTTAAATATTTAAACAAATAAAGGTATACTGCTAACAGGTCTCCACGGACTAAAAGTAAAAGAAAACTTTTACTGATCCCTCAGTCTTCAAGGAACACAGGAGCAGTTCCATTTCCAGCAGAAAGAAATGAGTGCCAAACCCACTCCACATATACTTTCAAGAGTCCTTATCTGTCTTGTCTGGGTCTGGGCTAGGCTCAGACAACTGAAGCAGGCTCTCACATTCCTTACACATAATGGAGACTGGGTATGGTGCTTATACTTACTCTAGATATATAAGGAGATTAAGTACTTGACCCTTTTAAGCCAGACTGTTTGAACTAAACTGGCACAATCGTGATAGAACTTGCATTGTCAGACATAGTGAGGTGCAGCAATAATGGGGTGGTAGCTAACACTGGATTCGAAGTACCATTCTAAAATCATTGTTTTTGTCATGTGTATTTTATTTTTTATTTCACTTTATTGGTTGTACCTGTATATATGTATATAAGGAATGTTTACACATACGGCTGGTGTCCCTGAGGCAGCGTGCATGCGCGAAACTGGTCGGGGCTAGAAGGAAGTAATTTTCCACTCAGTGGGGTTGAAAGAGCTGTAACTATGATGTCTGAATAAATTTTGGAACTTTACCCTGCTACTGGTGTTGGTGCCGACCTTCATGCTCTTTCTCAAATTCCTTCTCTAACTTCTCCACCAGTTTATAAGCATCAGCCGGTTTTGTAAAGAGATGAGGCTTACCCTCAACTTCTAGTCTTAGCCTAGATGGTTGCAGCAGAGGGAAAGGAACAGCGAGTGATCTCAAGTGTTTTTAGCACAGGTTTGAATTCTTTTCTCCGTTGTCAGGTTGAGTAGGCTAAATTGAGGAAAAATTGTACAATAGTGTCTCCCACCAGCAACTCCTGACACTGCCTTGCTAAATGTATAAGTTTGTCCTGCAAATTAACTTTTGTAAGGACAGTAAGCACAGTCCTGGGAGTGAGGGTCATATTAGCCTGACGTGGTGGATTCACCCAATCAGCATGGTGTATAAAGCTTGAGAAAGGTGTAATGTCCCATTTCAAAAGTTTAGGGAGCCAATCCTTCATAAAAGAAACGGGTTACCTGTCTTATAACCCTTGGAAGCTGAACTCACTGAATGTTTTTTCTCGGAGGTCATTTTCAGTAGCTCTAGCCTGAGCTTGAGATACGCATTTTCTTTTAGTCTTGTGGCTGAGGACACCATCGCCGTCCCCGCCTGTTTTGCTGTGGCACCCAAGGAGTCCTGAATACCAGACACCGAATCCTTCACTGACACCAATCATAGAAACATAGACAATGATGGCAGAAAGAGACCTATGGTCCATCCAGTCTGCCTGAGTTTCCTACCTAACCTTAAGATATATTATCCACCCAGGGTCCTAGCTGTCCCTTTCCTCTCCCCGTTCTCTTTCCTAATTTTGTCACCCCGAGTGACCACTATATGCCCTTTGTTTGTCCCAACCGTGCTTGAAACCAAGAACTGTTTCAGCACCTACCACCTCGACTGGCGGACTGTTCCATGGCTCCACCACTGTTTCTATAAAATAATACTTCTTCTTGTCCCTCCACAACTTCCCTACTATCAGCCTCCATTTATGATCCTGTGACCTCGAACTAGCATTCAAGTTAAAAAGCTTCTTGCAGTTCACCTTGCTTATTCCTTTCAGGAACCTGAAGGTTTGTATCATATCTCCCCTCTCTCTTCTAGGCTCCAGTGAGCACATGTTCAGTGCCTTGAGGTGCTCCTTGTGAGACCTGCCCTGTTGACCCTGAATCATTTTTGTTACCCTGTGTTTCACCTTCTCCAGCCTGTCCCTATCCTTACTGAGGTGAGGGCTCCAGAACTGGATGCAGTACTCAGATGCAGTCTCACTAAAGATCTATAAAGGGATAGTATTATCTTTTCCTCTTGCTATCAGTACCTCTCTTTATACACCCCAGCATCCTACTTGCCTATAGACCGTGTTGCATTGGCTTGATTGCTTGAGGGTATCACTGATGGTAACTCCTAGGTCATGTTCCTCAGCCGTAGTGCTAAGTCTCACCCCACCCATCCAGTACTCTATCCTGGAGTTCTTATTCCCTAGATGCATTACTTTTCATTTTTTGGCATTGAATTTCAACTGCCAAATCTTAGACTGCGGCCGCCCCTCTAGCTTCTGTAAGTCACTCTGCATTTCCAATTCCCTCATTACTATCCACCTTCCCTTAGAGCTTAGTGTCATCTGCGAAGAGACACAGCCTGCCGTGGATGCCTTCTCCAGTGTCTCTGATGAACATATTGAAGAGGACTGGGCTCAGGACAGATCCCTGTGGCACCCCACTCATGATCTCCCTCTCTTCCGATTTGACCCTGTTGACTACAGCTGTCTGCCTACCCTTTAGCTAGAGTCCTACCCAGTTTATTATGTCCTTTTTCTCACCCAGCTCCTCCATCTTCATCAACAGGCTTTTGACTTCAGTAAGGCACTGGGTCGAAAGCCTTACTGAAGTCGAAATAAAGTAATCCATGGCATGGCCCCTATCCAATTCCCTCACCACCCAATCAAAGAAAACTATCAGGTTCTTCTGAAAGGACCTCCCTGCCATGAACCAATGTTGTTTACTACCCTGGAGACAGTTGCTGTCCAGGTAGTCCACACAATCTTCCATAATCAGTGACTTCAGCAGCTTCCCAATCTGTGAGTAAAATCACTGATTTTTTTTTTTCCAACTACATGCAAGGAGGTGTTCAGGGTCTTAAGCAAATGTTTTTACTTCTGTTAGCTCCTGTTGATAACAAGTTCCCTGGTGCATTTGAATCAGAAGGCAGCAGGCTACTCAGTGGCTGTTTTTGTTTGCCAAAGTCCACCTACGGTTATTGTGGTAGAGTTACTCGAGGTTTACCTATGGTTACAATGTTAGTCCCGATGTAGATATACTGGTAAAAGTAATATAATAAAGATTATAACACTGTAATATAATAAACAAAGCTTGTAGCAGTAACTCTCCAGGAACACGTCCACTCACTCTGGCATCTAAGTCCGCCACCCCCAAGAGATTCTTTTTCATTAGTTCTTCCCAGCACCCAAACATTGAGTCACCCCTGTGCACATCATCTGTTTGGGGACAGAGTGGATGTATTGTGGTCACTTGCCAAGTACCAGTTACTCCCAGTCTTTACCAGAGGAGGCCTTGCTGCGATGGGGCATGCTGTTAACACCCCTTCCCCAGCCAATTAGAAGAGACCTCACTATGCCTATCTTTTATTCCCTTCTTCATTTTTCACTGTTTTCCATTTCTCTGTCTCCCAGCTCATAAATCAGGCATTTCAAACATGCGACCAGGCTTGTATGCCTCCGAGATATCTCCATCAACTATGCAGTTTGAGGCTTTTTATAATAACACTCTCCCCAGGTACCTGCAGAAGCCACTTGCTACTCTGTTCCTGATTATAGAGAAAGAAGTTACAGATGCTATAACTGCCATGACACGGAGAAAGTCACCAGGCCTGGATGGTTTTCCTAGTGATTTTTATGCCTTTTTCATGGAGTCATTGACACCCAGATTGACAACATTGTTCAGTGAATCATGGTATAGAGGTTCCTCCATCCATCCTTCTCCCAAACACTAAACACCCTTATAGCCAAGAAAGGAAGGACATCATATTATGTTCACAGCATTGCCTGATTTCTCTCATAAGCGTGGATGCTAAGATCTTCACGAGGTTAAATAACATCATGGGAGACCTAATTCATCCAGACCAGGTGGGCTTTGTCCTGGATCATCTGGGGCAGACAATACCCGTTGAATTTATACCTGCTCTGGGAATCCAGAACTTGCATGGGGCCCACCGCAACACTGTAGATGGATGCTGAATAGACATTTGACAGGGTGGAGTGGGCCTCTTTTTGATGTACTGGCCCATTTCAGTTTTGTCATGCGTTTTATTTCCCTGGTTAAGTTACTATACACCCAGCCAACTACATCTATCCTGACCAGCTCAGTGGTATCTCCTGCCTTCTCCTTTCATAGAGGAATGATGTAGGGGTTCCCCCTCTCCCCGTTTCTTTTCCTGCTGGCAGTAGAGCCACTGGCACTTAAGGTTTGAGTGGAGTCCTCCTTCCATGGGATCACTGTTGCAGGAATAAACTGGCCCCCTTTGCAGACGATGTCACTCTGTTTCTGTTTGACAGCCACCAGTTACTATTAGCTTTGGACTGTATTATCCGGAATTGTTCAACCTTATCTAGTTATAAACTCAATGGGGCCAAGCTACAGGTGTTTATGCACCATGTTCCCAACCCTAATTTGCCACCTACCCCCTCAATGGGCACTGAAGGGAATCACCTGTCTGAGGGTGTAGATCTGACGCACGTTGCCAGCCACAGTCTCAGCCAGTGTTAAAGTCATGCTGGAAAAAATAGACAGTGACATATAGAGCTAGGATAATACCATTTTATCAACTTGGGGTAGGGTGAACGTTCTGAAACTAATACCCTCACCAAGATACAATACATTTTTACCAAACCTACCTGTTCAGGTCCTTGGCACTTTCTTCAATGCAGTAGATACAAATATATCTTCATTCATATGGGCAGGCAAGGTGCCAAAAATCAGACTCACCTCACTCAACACTGAAGATGGGGAGGGTTCAGGCTGTCCAACCTAAAAGCCATGCATGACTCTGTGATACTATGCCAATTTTTATCTTGTTAGAAGCCAGACCTTACAACCTGCCCCCTAAGATGGTTACCTCTGGAGACAGGACAGGGAGCCTTACCTACCCCTTCAACTTTCTTATTACCTGACTGGGGATCCAGCCAGGGATTCCCCCCATACTAAACACATGAACAGATGTGGCTCAAATACTCCAAGGTAATACAGTGAAACCAGAAAACAGCTAGGGACCAAACCATATGGAATAACCATCAGCTCACCATTGACAGTTGCCCAGTATGCTGGGAATCCTGGCAGGCCAAACACTGAATATTCTAGGAGACTTGTACCACCCCCATACGGGTATCCTCCAGTCTCTTGAAGACATTCACAGTACCTTTGGGATTCCCCGACCCCATTTCTAGAGACATCTGCAGCTCGAATCTTCTCCAGACTAAAGTGGCACAGGACTACACCATACCCCTGCTGGGGTTTCAACCAGTGGATTCTGAAACTATAATCCTCCCTTCTTCTGGTGGCCAGATTTAAGCATCTAATAGAGAGGGACTCCCCCACCCCACTTCCCCTTGTTGGGACCTACAAATAAATGGTTACAGGAATTAGACATATTTACACCTGAAGAATGGATTCAGACCAGGACTTGACAAGGACATGGCAATTTTTCCAAGCATTCCAAGCAAGGTACATTTTTCGAATATTTTATGTATTTATTGAAAAATTTCACTTGGAAAGACACACCGAGCAACAAGTTGCTCATTTCCAGTGCATCCTGGGGACAGGAGTGGGAGTAACAACACGTTACATTATATTCTTCATGGACGACATAGATAAATAACATTACATAAACATGCTATGAAGTTAACATTTGAAGTGCTTACAAATTAACAGATTATATGCAAGGATTACCGACAGCTTTAGGAAAAGGGAGGAAGAACACACATACTTGGCACTTCTACTTGGTAAACATAATTAGATATAACTACATAAACAATATCTTTGAGCTTGACATTTGAAGTGCTTAAGCAAAATTAACAGTTATAGGCAGAGATGGCCATACTGGATTTAGGAAAATGAGGACAGGTAATGAGTCAGTGGACAACAGTGTAGACAATCGTGTAGATTAGCATGGAGAGGGTGGTGGGAATACTTTAAAAGAAAAGAGATGGGGAATTTCCCTGGTGTCCTGGCCAAATTTCCCCCATTCACTAAAAATACCACCAGCAGCTTAATCTGGTTCAATGTCAGTTGTCATCCATCTGTATCCCCCTCCCCCGGGACGAGGCTGAAAATAGGCAGAATTGTCTAGTCCTCCTTTCCTGGGCAACAAAAATTAAATAAATAATAATAAATAAAAGCAGGTGCAATTGGGAGAAAAGAAGTTGTGTAGAGTTGAAGAGATGGACTAAAGGGAAGAGGAGTGTCTAATTTGATGGGGGAGGGTGTTCCACAAGTGGTGAGAGAAAGCAACCTGACCAACTGAGTTTGATCGGCAAGGGACTACCATGGTCCAAGTGTCCTAGGATCTAAGGGAGTGAGAGGGAGGGATGGATATAGAGAAGAGGTAAGACGGGAGGGAACCAAATCAAAATTTTGATATAAATTTAGCACTATGGAAAAGAAGCCTGTTTTCAAGAGAGGGAAATGTGAGAGAATGGTAGAGATCACAGTGGTGATTGAGAATGGGGGAGTCCAGGGTGAAGTGGCAGAAGGAGTTGATGAGGGCATTTAATCTGGATTGAGAAGTCTTGGGAGCAGCACTGTAGACTACATTACCATAGCTGAAAATTGGGAGTATCATTTTTTGGAGTACCCGCCTGGCCAATAGTGGTATGCAACTGCGGTTCCTGTACAGGGCGCCTAGCTTGGAACACCGCTTTTTAGGATGGCGTCCATGTGTCCAGAAAAGTTGAGGTGTTGGTCAAGCCACACCCCAAGGTATCTAAAAGAGGAGGTGTTCTTCAGGGTTTTCAAATCAAGGGTGTAGAAGGAGGGAAAAGAGGGGAGCCAACAGAGTCTCTGCCTAGTGCCAAAGGTCATGGAGACAGTCTTCTTGGCATTTAGAAAGAGTTGATGTGAGCTTAGCCAGTGCTGAACCTTTTCAAAGTCATGCTGGAGTCTGGATGCTATATCAGTGGGAGAATGGCTGGAGGTATACAGGACTTTGTTGTCAGCATACATGTGGATGGAGGATGAGGTACAGACCGAAGGAAGGTCATTTAGGAACATAGAGAATAGGAGAGATCCTAGCACTGAGCCCTGAGGCACACCAGTGTTAACAGAGAGAGGAGGGGATATACATCTCCTAGGAGTACCCACCTCAAAGAGGATACTGTAGAGACAGGAGCAGAAGGGGCACCAAGCATGCAGCTGCAGCACCAGCCCCTGATATATCCCTGCCCCTCCCCAACACATGTTCCTCATCAGTGGCCTGTGAAGGAGGAAGCCCAGTACTATGATGAGGAGGAAGAGGGTGAACCTCTGGAACCAGACAGTTCCCATGAACAAGAATTTGGTTCTTCTCCCAGGCCTAAAGAGAACTATGCCCCTTTTTCCTACTTTGTACGGCAGATGGTAAGCACCCTCAGCATTTCTTCACAAGATACAGAGGAAGATGAAGAGGAAGCAGGGTTCCTGGACATGATGGGACGGGCTTCCAGAAGGAGAGTGCTACTCCCCATCCATAAATCACTGCAAAAAGCAACCTTTAAAATCATGTCAGAGCCCACTTCAGCTGCTAGCATCAAAAAGAGGTTTCAAAAGAAATATCAGGTGGACAGCCATGGGGTGAAATACATGTATGCCCATCCTAGTCACAAGGGAGTGGCCCTCAGCACAGCCACCAGAGAAGTATTCCAGAAAACTGGATTCAGTTGCCAAAAACGACTTTTCAGAATCCCTGTCAATTAGGCAGGCAGCATATGGCATACATTACGTAATACCAGACATCTCTATGGAATGCTGTTCTGGATATGAGTGACAAAGTAGAAAGTGAAGTGGCAAAAGACCTGGTAAGCACTGCCAGATCTGCCCTAGATGCCATAAAATACCAGTTTCACATGGTGTTGGACACGAATTAGTTCACACTAAGGGTTCCAGCATATACAGTGCCTCTGAGAAGGTTCTCATGGCTTAGGGCCACTAACCTCTCACAGGCTACTTGGACAAAATCACTAGGCTTTCCATTTGAAGGTAACTCCTTGTCTGGTAGAAAACAGACAGCTTACTTGAAAAAGTGGATGAATATAAAACCACTTATAAGAGTAATACCAAGAAAGAAGAGGTCTCCACCCCCTTTAAGTCTTATGTAAGAGGAAGCAGAGGCAGCGGCTGCTACCTAAGACCTTGCATCTTCTATGAGCACCCAGCTCAGAGGGGATACTACAGAGGCAGGGGCACCAGGCATGCAGATGCAGCACCAGTCCCTACGCTGCAGCCCAAACAAAACCCCTGACAATTTTGCCCAGGTTGCCAAACCATTGCTGGTGGGGGGGAGGATACTGGCTCACTACTTCCAGGAATGATCAGAAATTGCCACAAACAAGTGGGTTCTGAAGTAGTGAGTGAGTGAGAGTCTATCCCTGCAGTTCAAATAATTTCCAAACTGTGTATCCCCCTTCAAATGGGGTGTTTTAGAAACCGATGGGGCATACCTGTAACCCTGCCACTCTGTCCTCCTTCTGCTCTCCCAGGCTTCTTCAGATTCTGCTTGCATATTGTTTTTGTGTCCCCAGGTCTTGTTCCTGCCCCTGGTGCCCTGCTGTGTAGCCCAAGTCCATGATCCAGCCCCTCGGGCTCAAAATGTCCATCGTGATCTTCTGTTGTAGTGTCTGCCCCTAGGGCAGCGGAAAAGCTCCTTTGATCTTTAAACTGCTTCATTTTATGCGGTTGTTCTGGGAGGGTCCATTGGTCCCAGACCCTCTCACCTAATTGGGACCCTGTGACCACTAACAGGCAGCTGAGGGCCGCTCCCACATAAATTAAATGAGTTGTACAAGTATATTCGTCAGGTTCTCATTAGCATATTCTTGAGCTGAGCCCCGATCCTGTTGAATATTTGAGTGCCTGTTTGCCCCAGGACAGCTGTTCTCGGCTGCGCCAAGAAAAAGGAAAAGAATATGTTTTATTATTGTAACTGCTGCTATATGTAGGGAAAGTGGTTAAAAAGGAGGGGCGAGTGTTTAAATTAAAATGAATGCTTCTCCCTGGCTTTGCAAGAACTCTTTATTGGGACTCAAATTGTCAGCCTGTCTGCTGCTGCAGGGGAACTTAAATATTTGCAGTAGTGACAGGAAATCGAACTGAGCCAAATCCTTCCTCTGTGCAGCGACAGCAAGTACACCCTCTGGGCTACAGAACTGTGGGGCATTGGGGCAAATGTTAAATAATTTCTGGCAGCTCCAGGACATTGTTTGAGATTGCAGTTGTTCTGCTAAAGGGACAGTGGGTTAAGCAGCCATTGCAAGCAGCCACAGCCAATTGGAAAGCCAGGAAAACAAAGCCAGGACTTGTGGGACTTTCACTAAAGCTCATGGGTAAACACCAAGTGCTCATGGGGACTTACAGGGACCTCATTCTGGGTGCCAAAACAGCAGACCAACAGTGCATCGAGTGAGGCTCATGCATTACTCATTTCTGTGATTGACAGGTCCTCCAGCCAATCAGAGGTCCTGCAGCCAAAGTCCACCACCAATCAAGAGCCTAGAGAAAGCCGTGTAAGAGACAGTGTCATCCAACATTTTGCCAGATCAAAGGAGAGTGAGAGCAAATTCCAGCCTGCAGGAGCCATCAGACAGGTGTGGGGCTCAGGACCAAGCCGGGCTTCTGGGTCTGGGCATTCCAATTTAGCCCTTCCATCCAGGAGGGTTGTTGTTTTATTTAAAGTTAAAGTTAAAAGTAATTTGGTTAAGTTTGTACCTGCTAGCCTGGAGGTTGCCAGTGATGTCCTCCAGGTGTAGCCCTCCCTCCGATGTCGGGGAAAGATGTGGACCAAAGACCAGATGTCATCATGCAGTGGTGAGAGCGCTGACCAAAACCTCAGTCTTGAGAGGACTGAAGATGCCAGGATGCCTTCTGTGTGGAGACCAACCATGGAGGACCTGCGTGAGTACCCTTATACCCCGGTGCGCGAGAAGTTTTGCAAGTTAATCTATGGGTCTGCTGGCCCTTGCAATTGTTCACGTAACCTTAGGGCTGACATGCCTCCTAACTTCTAAGTTGAGAATATCTGTGAAAGTAATTAGTCTGGGCGCTTTCGAAGAGACTGTTTTCCTCTGGTGCGTGATTCTTGCATTTTGCCTGCTGCCCAAATGGCCCAGTGCAGGTGTATTAAGTTCTGTGTTGTTAAATCATATAATTGCTGATATCTATCTATACCCTCTATAGGTCAAGACTGCCCTGTTGGAGCTGCCAGCCAAAGTTGCGTTGCCACTTCAGTGAGAGGACATGAGGCCCTAGAGTTTGCTATGTTTAAGTTATACGTCCTGGGAATTATATATTTCGCATTGCTTGACTCTGTCTGATAGTAAAGATGCTTGAGAAAAGTATTGGTATCTAAATGTACGGGATGTGACTTCATCTAATAGTAAAGATGCTTGATAAAAGTATTGGTATATGAGTGTACTGGATATGACTACAATTTGCATAATGATGAATGTTCAGGATTTGCAATCCAAAGATCTAGCCAAGGTAAGCGGATCAGTTGCCTTTTCTGAAATGTTCAGTTCTCGACAAGCAGGGCAATCCCTGCCTTCCTGTGACCAGCAGGGCAACCCCTGTTATTTCTGCCAAATGCAGGGCAATCCCTGCATTATTTAGGATATTCAACAGCCATTGTTAAAAGTAGCTTTCAAGTTGGCCCCTCCTCCTAATCAAAGCCAGCCAACTCGATCAGTTGCAACATCCACCAAGCCTGCAACATCCAGGACTTTGGTATCTGGGTACCCAGTGTAGAGTGTGAGATTGTGGGTTTCAGCTGTATCTGGGACTGGTACCAGTGGGAAAATAATTGTTGTGTAACATCTGCTTTTGTCAGCAGCCTTAGATAGCCAAGGTGTTGGGTATCCATGTCGTGTTGAATTGTTATTGCCTTTTCTAGTAATCTAGTAGCCACCAGCAAATCAAACCAACACCATTGTACATTTTGTAAATAGAGATCAGCATAACTTCTACTCCTCCTGTTCCCCCTTCCTAACTCCTTTGTCCCCTAAATAAATCTATTATTACTTTTTTGCAAATCTTCATGTGTGAGCATATTGTTAGAGAGAGAGAGAGAGAGTCATTAATTGTAAAATGTCTACAATGTGGGGAAATGCTTATGGGTCATGTGTGGGGGTGGCTACCGGTATTTGTGGGTGGTATAACATCTCAGGGGGTTATACCAGGTAACAGCTAGCCCACATAAAAGTATACTCTGAGTGGAGGCATTGCGCATTGTTTAGACTTGCTGTAAGTTAATAAACCCACACCACTCAGCCTAGCTCCTAGGTAGTAGGCAGGGGTATAAAATTAGGAGTAGCACCGCCTAGGGGTTACAACTGCAAAAAACAACTGTATTTCCTTCACATTCCCCAACAGAGAAAATACTGTTTGTATTGGAGAGAGAAAAATGCCAGCTGCAAAAGCAGTGGAAAAAGTGCCTCCCAGTCAGTGGGGGAAGGGCCTTTTTTCCAGACCTATTTTAGATTTGAGATACCTGAACAACATATCAAAAAAGAAAAATTCAAGATGGTAACACTAAGAGCTGTTATACCATCCCTACCCTTACAGGACTGGCTGGGGTCACCGGATCAGAAAGATGCATACTTCTACTTTCCAGTAAGGCTATCCCACATAAAATACCCAAGCTTCAGGCTAGGGAACTGACAGTACCAGTTCACCGCTCTCCCTTTCTGCCTCACCTCAGCATCCAGGGTGTTTACAAAATTCCTAGCTTCTTAGGTGGCGGCAGCACACCTAAGAAGGCAGGGTGTGATGGTTTTTCCCTACCTGAACAATGGGCTAGACTCAGGAAAAGCAGAACAGGAAACAAAGTGCTCAGTACAACTGGTAAAGAGCACTCTAGAAAACCTGGGTTTTCTAATAAATCTGAAAAAGTCCCAAACAAAGCGATCACAAGTGCTGGACTTTATAGGTGCAGAACTGGAAACCTTGCAGGGAAAAGCACTACTTTCTCAGGCAAGGGTATCAAACCTGATTGCAACTGCAGATTCCTTCAAAGGGCCACTCAAGGCCTGCAAGGTATTTCTTGCAGCTCATGGGACACAAGGCATCCTCCACAACAGTGGTTTCAGGAGTCATGTTCCAGATGAGACATCAGTACCACCTAAGGAGCCACTAGTCTCAAAAGTGGGATTCTCTGTCAAACTAGTGCCAATAACAAAACATCCCTGTAAACACTAGAGTGAAGAAAGGAGGAAAGCAACCCAAGAGGGGGCATTTCCTTCCTTCAGCTTCCCCACCAGTATAATCACAACAGATGCCACCTTCCTGGGGTGGGCTCCCGCTTGTAGGATTTCACAGTAAGTGGCATCTGGAGTCCAGAGGAGATCAGGAACACATAAACCTGTTAGAACTTAGGGCAGTGTTCCTGGTCGGCAGGCTTGCCCACCCAAATCCAAGGTCAGTCTGTGCAAATCAGAACAGACAATACCACTACAGTGTATTACATAGACAGGGTGGAACCAGATCACCAAAACTGTGCACAGAAGCCATGAAGATCTGGAGCCTAGCTTACTCCCTGGAAGTTACTCTGTCAGCAGTGCACTTGTCAGGAAAGGACAATGTACTGGCAGACTCACGAAGCAGAATCAGCTAAGGAAACCACAAATGGTTACTGAACCATACAGTGCTGGCATCAGTGCTGAGGAGGTAGGGTACACATTTATTTGCACTGGGCCCTAAAAATAAAATTACCTTAAATACCAAATAAAACAAATTAATTAGTTGTTCCCTGATCATCACACTCTCCTTACACACATAAACAGATTAGAAAAATTAAGTATTGTTTATAGTTTTCATTACAATTGTTTCTTTGTGGCAATAAAAAACTCCCCCTTCTGTCTTTACCTGCTCATCGGGGAAATCTCTTCTTCTTGCCCAGACAGTGAGATTATTGAGTCTCTGGCTATAACAGAGGCCTTTGCTGTGTGTGTGTGTGTGTGTGTGTGTGTGTGTGTGTGTGTGTGAACAGTATGTTAGGAGAATAACATTCTACCAGTGGAACCAAGCACAAATTTAAATCCATGTATTCCATGGTAAACATTCCATATCTTGAATGTGGGGAAAAACAGAGGAAAAGAACAGAAAGAAGAAAGTAGGCAATAATACAATGGCATCATCAATGACATCATTTGCAGTGGGCAGAAGGACTATTTTATCATAATAATAGAATCATAGCATCATAGAAGCTTGACCTCAGAAAAGAACCATGTACTCCGCTCTTTTTCCCTACACCTCCCTCCCTGCCACCCCGCCTCCCCGATACTCTGCCCCATTTGCTTGTCCCATGCCCTTTTTAATTCTTTCACCAATTTAGCCCCTGCCACTCTGTCTGGTAGTCTGTTCCAGGGCTCCACCACTCTCTCTGTGAAGAAACGCCTGCTCACATTGCCCCTGTATCTTTTTCTTGCAATCTGCGGCTGTGCCCTCTAGTTTCGACCCTCTCCTTCCTCTTAAGTAAACCCTCTTCTCCTACTTTATTGAGCCCCTTTACATATTTAAAAGTTTCATTCATGTCTCCCCTTTCCCTCCTTGTCTCCAGATCCAACTCCTTACACCTCTGCTCGCATGACTTTCCCTGCATACCCTGCACCATCTTGATTGCCCTTCTCTGAACCCTCTCCAACGTATCTATATCCTTGCGGAGATGTGGCCTCCAGAACTGAACCCTATACCCCAGGTGCGGCCTCACCAAGACTTTGTAAAGGGGCATTATTACCTCCCTCTTTCTGCCAGTAATGTCCCTGCCTATGCATGCCAGCATTCAGTTGACCTTTCCCGCCGCCCTGCTACATTGGATTCCTACCTTAAGGTTCGAGGAGACTATGATCACCAGATTCCTCTCCTGTTTTGTTACTTTAATTTCCTCCCCGCCTAGGGTGTACCCTGCTCTTCTGATCCTACTCCCCAAGTGCATCACAGCGCACTTCTTGGCATTAAATTTCAGCTGCCACGTCCCAGACCATTTTCAAGCATCTTTAAGTCCTCCTCATGTCCTCTACCTCCCTGGGCTGTCCATCCTATTGCATATTTTTGTGTCATCAGCAAATAGGCACCCTCCCCTCAAACCCACAGCAATATCACTGATGAAGCTATTGAAGAGAAGTGGACCCAAAGTGACCGTGTGACCTCACTCTTCACCCTCACTGTCCTGGAGTGCACCCCATTTAGCACCACCCTCTGAGTTCTTCCTGACAGCCAGGCCTCCACCCAGCTTACTGTTTTCCCACCCAACCCCAGGCTTTCCATCTTGCTTACCAGCCTCCTATAGGCCTTACTGAAGTCCAGATAGGCCACGTCCACCACCCCCCTGGTCAATCACCTGAGTCACCAGTGACAGGGAGCTCCTGCCACTCTTGAGGGCTGACCTTTTCTTAAATCTGTTGCAACAGTTCTTCTATTTCTTAGTCTATTCTATCCTTTACAATTTCTAGTCCATAAGGTTGGCCATCTATGGGCACCTTCCTCCCCTTTCTTGACTATGCTATGGTGTCCTCTTTAATTTTCCTTTTCCTGTCAGGTCCTCAAACAGGGAGGTTATTGTTGTGACCTCCAAGTGTATGTAAAACAGGTTGTGTTTATCGTTGTTGGATTTAGTATGTAATAGCACTATGTCATAATATAACTTATGTTTATGAAGCCTGTAAATGTTGAAAAAACCATGGCACTAGGTGTTTTTGATAATGGTAAAAATTATTAGGTGACTATTATAGAAATAAGTTAATTGTGCTATTTAAAATGCATGTAGATTGCTTGAAACTGAACCAGTCTGAAATGTCATGGTGATTTGCATATATCCCATGATCGTTGTATTATGGAAGTAGGTATGATGATGTATTTCTTTGAAACTTGATTTGTTGACAATGCCCTTTGGGGTAACCATGTTTTCAGTGATTCTACATTGAGGTTCTTTGCCTATAGCTTTTTTTTTTCTTTTGAGCCCCACTACCCAAGCAAACGGGCCCACTATAGGATGAAGGGTTTTCACTGAAAAGTGGTTAGATCAGAGATCAGTGTCAGTAGGTGCTGGCTAAGTGCAGATAAAGGACATTCATAGTTTGTTGCTGCAAATTGATGTACTGAAGAAGGAATACGCTATTGCTGAAGCTTATTTCCTGTATGCTGAATAAACATCACAGAGAGATTGTGTGTTGAACCTGAAGTTTGGTGTCTGGTCCATCTGTTATCCCACAACCCCTCCACATCACCCAATCTAAGAACTGAATTAGATTTGTCTGGTAAGACTTCCCCTTCGTGAAGCCATGCTGTCTGCTGTCCTGCAAGCCACTCTCCTCCAGGTAATCTACCACCTTCTCCTTGATTAATGCGTCCATTACCTTTCCCATCACTGACATAAGGCTGCAAGATCGGTAGTTCCCCTTCACCTCCTTACTACCTCCCTTGTGTAAAGGTACTACGTCTGCCCTCTTCCAGTCCTTCAGCACTCTCCCCATATCCAGGGACAAGTTGAAGAGCCTTGTCAAGGGTGCATAAAGTCACACAAGCAAATATATTGTTTCTACATATAAACATGATTTTCCCAACTATAAAAAGTTTTTTAAAAAGAAGACCATTTTATAAGTGCAATAAGGCACCTCGGGATGTACGTGGAACACATTTTACTGTATAGCCAGCATCTAAAGTCACTCAGCCTTCGGCCTTGTGCTGTATTACACACCTGGCCGTGGGAAAAAATGTGTTCCACACACACCCTATCATGCCTTATTACTTACTAAGTGTTCTCGTGTTCTTCATAATAATTAACTTTGGTCTAATTCAGTACTGATTTTCAGTCATTTTAATATATCACAATTTATTTGGTGTTTTTCAAAATACAGCTTAAATTTAGAATTTTTGACAGCCATTTAGCTAGATTCAGTTGTCACATCTCCTCTAGCTCAAGAAACAAATCTGATGTTTTTGCTGGGGAAGCTGTGACCACTCAGTAGGGTTTGAATTGTATTGCAATTTCATGTAAATAGTCCATCATTTACATACAATTCTACATCTCCCGGGCACTGAGATCAGTGGGCCTGATGCAGTTGAGGCATCCCTTGGAAGAAACAGAATTATTATGGTGAGTAATTTTCTCCTGCTGCAGTTTAATACTTTAATTGGTTCAAAATAAGTAAGTACGTGCCAACCCAGTGGCATAGAGGGTTGAGGCACTGGACTCCACACCTCGAACCACGCCGGTGACCAGGGTTCGGAAACAGACTTGGGCGCCGGGGGTTGGCGTGGGGAAGAAGAGGATCGAGCGCCCGAAGGACTGCTCTCCTCTCCTGGGAGGGCTGGGGGTCCGCCTCTGTAGTGGCCCCTGGTGGAGACCAAGAGTACTACCCATGGTGGCACAGGAGGGACGAAGAAAGCCGAAAACAGCTCGTGCCACTGGATGATGGCAGCCATTCTCCATGCTCCTGAACCTCCGGGAGCCTCCCTCCACACAGCAGGTGCCTCGGATCGTGAAAAATAGTGCTGGGCTTCTCACACCGGTGCCTTCCCCTCGGAGGAGGGGAACCCACCTCACATGGGACATGCTGGGCAACTGGGATCGGTTGCATGTGTGTGGTGCGTGTGAGGGAGAGTTCTGAAGAGGATTGCTGGTCATGGAGCACTAGGCGTCTGGCGAGAGGCAGACACTGGAGTGTGTAGGAGGAAGGTAAAAAAGATAACACAAAAAATGGTAGGCACCTCACTGAAACCATATCAAGCTTCTGTCACAGACTCTAGCTTCCCATCCTCCTCCTCATTCACTCTACCATGTACACACCCTCTTAATCTCTCTGTTTTCTCACTTTAAGACTCTGTTCCCCTCTCTCTCCCCTCTCTCCAGCCTCCTTCCGTCTGTCCTAACTCCTTCTCAGACCCCTTCCTTCTGCCCCTCCCCTTCCCCTCTTCAGTCACTGACCCCTTCTCCCTCCCTCAGCCAGACCTGCCCACCTCACCCTGCTCCCTGTCTCCCCACCTCCAAATCCCTCCCCACCCTTGCTGTACTTCCCAGCTGCCCACTCCCCTGCTCACTCCTTCTCCCACACCTACTCACTCTAGCCTATTCTTATCTTCCTCTCTAAACCTTGAGGCCCTCCTCCGCTGTATCTGCCTCTCTTCTCCCCCCCTTCACTCAGGTGCCATCAAAAAATCTAAATACCCCTCCAATTTTCCTTTACTGCCCCTTACTCCTGTCTGGGGATGTTGAAATAAATCTCTAGTCCCCACCCTCTCAAACCCCCGCAGCACTGCCAAAGGGTCTGTGTATTTTCATCTGAATGCAAGAAGCCTCCTACCCAAAATGGACACCTAAATGTCTGGGCTACACAACACTCCCAAAATGTACTGTGCATGACTGAGTCTTGGCTCTCTGCCACGATCCCAGATTTATTCCGCCTGTCCCTGATTTCAACCTATACCGCAGGACGTGGTAAGCTTGGGCAGCATGGCTATCTATGCTAGGCATTTCCTCTCATGCTCCATCTCCTCTGAGATGCCCACCCTCCTCCCATGAACTTCTACTGTCCTCCTCTCCTTCTCTCCACCCTCCCAATCTGTGTACAGCAGTACTATACTGCCCACCCAGAGCCGCCCCACAACTCCATTGTCGAGTGCATCTTCTGCATCACCTCTCACTCAGGAAAGGTGAGGTCATCCTACTAGGAGATTTCAATCTGGACTGGCTCTCCCCATCCTCCAAATCTTCCATCCTTAAATCAAATCCTTAAAGCTGTCACAGTTGATCTCAGAGCCAGCACGTCTAAACACCAAGTCTCTGAACCACACTCTCCTTGACTGGGTGCTCTCCTCCCACCCTCACTGCATTTCTGCTGCTGGAGTACTCCCCGATGCCCTCAGTGATCATTGCATTACATTCTGTGTTAGGAAAGCTTCAACTCCCTAATTATCCCCCAACTATATATAGTATCGCCCGCTCCGCACCCTGGACTCAAATTCCCTTCTCGAGGATTTAATTCAAGCAGATTGGTCTTCACTGTATTCAGCCCATGACGTTGACACAGCTCTTCAGTTGTTCATCAAAACCTTAACCAAAATTTAGAATTTCCATGCCCCCCAAAAAGGCAAGAGTGAAGCGTCACCATCTCCCCTGGATAACACCAGACCTCACCCTCTGCAGAACTCTAGACAGACTCTGGGCTCAATTCAGGTCTCCTTCTACCTTCACATTTCCAAATCTACAGGTCCCATAGAAATGCCTGTACCAAGGCCATTAGAAAGCTGAATCAACTTATTTTAAGTCCCAGCTACAAGCAAGATCCAGTTCCCCATCTAACTTTTGGAAAGTTCTCCGCCCCTCATAGACACTCCTCTGCTCAGGCACCACTAATCCTAAAACACAAAGGATCGACATTTTCTGACTCTGCTTCAGTTGCCATTATTTTCAAAACCTTCTTTACAGCCTGTGCCCTCCTGATCATCCCATCCCCCCAACCTGGTCCTCCTCCCCCCACTGCTGTTGGACTGGCTGCGTCTGGGTTTTCCTTCCCCCCCATCTCCTCCCAAGAGGTTTACAAGGCACTTATGATATGTCACTCAACCCTACTAAAACATGTCCAGGCAACCTCCACCCCAAGATACTTCATATTTCAGCACCTGCTATTTCCACTCCCCTTGCTCATCTCCTAAACCTTTGCCTTACTACGAGTACCATCCCCCAAGCTTGGAAATTAGCCAAAGTGCTCCCCCTCCATAAAGGTGGGGATGCCACCTCGCCCGGCAACTACAGGCCCATCTCCTCCTACCTGCTCTTGCCAAACTCCAGGAATCTCTTATCTACCCAAGGCTCTTGGAACATCTCTGCAACTGACAGGCTCTCCCTTCCAGTCTGGCTTCAGGAAGCAGCACTCCACTGTCTCCTCCCTGTCTGCGTGTCACCGACTTGATCCAGTCAGTTATGGACAAAGATTGGTCACTGAAGCCATTTTCATAGACCTGGCAAAGGCCTTGACTCTATTTCATGACCTTCTAATCCAAAAACTCCATTCCTCCGGCCTGGCTCCAACTGCTTCTGATTGGTTCAGGGCATACCTTCAACACAGACAGCAATCCGTACAAGTAGGTAACGACCTCTCTCCCTTCTCCCAGTTCTAGCTGGCATCCCCCAAGGTTCCATTCCAGGTCCCATTCTATTCTCAATTTTCATAAATGACCTCTCCTTCATCTGCTGCCCCTCTAAAGTCCATATGTACGTGGACAACACCATTATATAATTCTCCAGTCCCTCTGCGGCAGGCATAACTCCCTCTTTGTAGTGTGACTTGGCAAATGCAGCAATGGTTTCATCAAAACCAGCTAAAACTAAACTCCCAAAAACAGTATCAATGTTGTTTGGATCGAGCAAAGATGGTCCAAGTTCCTTAACCCCCAATATTCAGCACCTTGGACAGCTCTCCTTTAGAAACAGTCAGTTAATTCAAATACCTAGGGGTCTGGTTGGATAGCAGTATCAGTATTTCAGCCCATATAGACTGCATTTTCACCAAACTTCACCCCTAAACTTGGTGCCCTATACCAACACAAAGAATGCCTCCTTGCCCACTCACCGAGATATAGTCACTAAAACCATTCTCCCTGTAATTGACTATGCAGACATTGTCTATGACTCTGCTACTGCTACTTCCCTAGCAAGACTTGATACCCTACTCAACTCATTTTGCCGCTTTGCCACCTCCTCCCCCTCTCACTTACCACAGAACCCTCCACTCCTCCCTCTGCCTAACGCCTCTACCCATCCGGCGCCAGATATCACCTTCATTGGCAAATTCTGGTTTGGGACACTCACCCCCACCTTAACTCCGGCCTATCACCAGCTAGTTTCTTCATGTACTCCCTTTATTCTAGGGATGCTTAAATGTTCTCCCTTCCCCACCCTCGCACTTGTGCAGGCCAGGCAGCATTTATTTAATGTCTCCCTCACCACTGGAATCAACTTCCTTGAGATACTGGCCACTCCCCTACTTTCTCTGCCCTAGAATCCCTGCTCCGAGATGTCCCTACCAATACATGCTCTTGGCAATCCTCATCCTCCCCCTCCCTCCCCATTCCTGTCTCCTCTCCATTCATCAGTACAGCATCCTTGCCAGCCCAAGGAGTCCTAGTCTCCCTGGTCAGACCTCCACTGAAACTTTTAGTTCTCTTAACTAAAAATCTCTTACTATCATTGTTTGACTAGTGCTGATACTCCTCACATACAATTATTTTGCACATGAAAGCACTATTGTAGTAACATGTATTATTGTATAACTCTGATGCCTCTGTATATACCTTTGCTCTGTAATTTCATAACTTGTATCAATTTCTGTACTGTACCGATTGTCTTTTTACCCTGTATTGTGTTTTACCCCCGGCTCGCACCTGGAAATGAGCCTCGACACAGTGTGCCTTTCCCAGTTATCAGCTTTTAAATAAATAAATAAAATATCAAGTAATGGAAAGACTAACAGCACAACATATTAAAGTGCATAAGTGCCATAATTTAATTGATATTTGCTGGTACAAAATGTATGCATTAATACAGCTCAATGCCTAGTACATGGGCAGGCACCCCCGGCACTTCGACCTATGACATGTCTTCCTCAGGCAGCCAACAATAATAATACCTTTAGTTGTTACATATTGGATGTGAGATGTAAGATGAATCATCTGATGTTACTGACCTTTGTTTTTGTAATTCTGGGGCAAAAGAAGACTTTGCACACTTTTTTTTTTTTTATTCAGTATGCTTTTTCTGGCAAACCCACCTAGAGATCAGCCCCAACCCACTCCTGGTCCCCTCTTCGTCCCAGGACTTACCTCCATCAGGATGATACCCCCTGGATTGCCCCCCAGGGCAGGGCTGCCGCACCAAGTGTGAACCCGCACAGTGACAGAAAAAGGTTGCCAGTAGGGGTGCCTACTGGCATTGCCTCCCTGGATTGTCCCCCAGGGCGGGGCGTGGGGTCAGGCCAGATACAGCAGACATTGGATAGGGTGGCTTTCAGGAGTGCCATGGAGGACAATGTCGGGCCAGGAGGCGGGCGTCATGTGTGGCTGAGACGCTATTTTTCCTTGGTGCTGTTATTTCTTTGAAGGAGGGTGTGGCATGCAGTGGCCCGCCAGTGTCTGGCACACCTCTTGAGGAATCTAGGTGCTAGTCACAGCGAAAACCCCAGCCTCTGCTAGGGTCCAGCTTGCACCAGACACACAGCTCCCCGGAAGGAGAGCCATCCTAGAATGCTCAGTCTTTCTCCTCCTGGCCAGCCTCCGACTTCTCTAGTTTGTTCCCGAACCGGGATGACGGTGTAACAGATGGACACCATGCCACTGCATCGCAGGCGGCGCGATACACGTTATTTTTGCCCGTGGTACAATTCACTAAGGCAGGTATGGTTGGGGAACTAAGCTTTTTTTAGGCAAAGAATAATCTTCTAACATCTCTGATTCTTCAGATTTCTATATTTCGAGGGGCCTAACCTTATTTTCTCAAAATGTTCAAAGAAAAGGGCTCGTAATGTTTACACTCTGAACTTTAAGACCAGAGAGGCATGCAAAATACATTGGAGCCTTTCTATTTGCGAGGGGTGCTATATGCTGTATATATCCCTTCAGATTGTTTAAAATATAGAAACATAGAAGATGACAGCAGATAAGGACCGCAAGGCCCATCCAGTCTGCCCATTTTTTCTACCTTATGAATGTGCCATGAGCCCTTTATTCTGTCAATGGCAGATCGACATTCATACTCCTCGTGTGCTCTATATGCCTATCTCATGCCTGTTTGAAGCCCTGCGATTCGGATCCACCACTTCCTGAGGTAGGCTGTTCCATGCATCCACCACGCTTTCTGTGAAAAAGAACTTCCTCACATTACCCCTTAATCAGCCTCCTCTAATCTAATGCTGTGTCCTCTTGTCCTGCTATTTTCCTTATATTGAAACGTTAGACTCTTTCGTCTTAATCCGCCTTAAGATGTTTGAATGTTTCAATCATATCACCTCTCTCCTCCTTTGCTTTAAGGTATATATATTGAGCTCCGTTAATCTGTCCTCATATGTTTTCTGATGCAGTCCCTGACCATTTTTGGTTGCCCTTCTCTGGACTGCCTCCATTTTGTTAATGTTCTTGTGCAGGTGCGGCCTCCAGTACTGTACTTTGTACTCCTGATGGGGCCTAACTAGTGTCTTGTAAAGAGGGATTATTACCTCCCTCTTACAACTTGTGATACCCCTACTGATACACCCCAACATCCCTCTAGCCTTACCTACCGCTTTAGTGGTCTGCTTGGAAGATTTCAGGTCATCTGTGATGATGATGCCCAAGTCTCTTTCTTCCCTTGTGATTGCCAGCAACTCCCTGCCCAACCTATAGGTAGCTTCAGGGTTTCTCTTCCCTGTGTGCATGATCTTGCACGTCTTTGCTTTAAACTCCAGTTGCCACTCTTCCGACCATTTTGCCAGTTTATCCAGATCTCTTCTCATTCTGCCCATCCCATCTGGATCATCTACTCTGTTGCAGATCTTGGTGTCATCTGCAAACAGACAAACCTTACCCTCCAGTCCATCTGCAATGTCACTGATGAAGATATTGAAGAGGACTGGCCCCAGAACTGATCCCTGAGGTACCCCACTTGTGACTTGCATCTCTTCTGACTGTATACCGCTTTACCACCACTCTCTCTTCAAACAACAGGAAGTATTGCTGTATTCTGACAATTGCAGTTATCCCCAGCCTTTAAACTGCCCGGAGAATATAGGGTTAACTTTTCTATAAGTGGCATAGAATGTTCATCTCGAGCTCGGTTGAGAAGCCTCTGCCTGTTGTTATTCGGATGCAACAGTCAGATTCTTTACTCTGCCTCACTGAACAGTCGCTCAGAGATCTCTCCTGCTGCTCGGTTCAAAGTCGGTTTGTGTCGGTTTTCAGTCGGTTTTCTACAAATTATTGTTTCCACATAGTCAGTTCAAGTCTCTGTCTGTGGTACCGTGAGTACCAGATAGGTTTTGTTCTGTTTTCTGTGTGGAACTTGTAAAGTGTGGATCGGTTCGCTGAACCGATCATTTTGAGGTAAAATTTGTACTTTACTTTAGTGTGGTTACTAGTCCATACCGTTCTAAAAAACTGGGGTTAGTAATGCTTTTTTTCCAAGACCTCAAGTGACACGGTCAGGAACCCATAGGGGAGTCTTGCCTGGTGGTTGGCGAAAAAAGAGTAAGTTTGGTTAGGTTGGCCATGTCTGAGAAACCCAAGAAAAAAACCAGGCCCACTGGGTTTCAACACTGCAGTGTGTGTGGGGAGGTCTTTGCTAAGTCCGATTCCCACTCCACCTGTGTTTATTGTCTGGGGTTTGACCACCTCGATTCAGACTGCCAAATTTGCAAAAATTTTCCCAAATCTACCCTGGAAAAGAGATTAGGTAAACTGAGGGAAAGGGAGGCTGAGAAGTCAGCTGACCCAGATGGCCAGCCCAGTTCGGTTCCAACCGAACCAGGAGTGCCCTCTGACCAGGGCAATACTTCTTCGGGAAAAAGGAGAGCCAATTCCAAGGAATCAGTTCCGACAAAAAAGAAAAGACAAGTCAACTGGTTTGGATCCAGAATCTCATACTCTGACCGCCGATGAAATAGCCAAAGCTATTAGTATTGGAGTCGCTTCGATCGGTTCCGACTGATCGGCACCTTTGGCAGGAGCTCGGTTGGTCAGTTCCCCGGTTCCAGATTATACCCTGGAAGAATTTTGTGAACCGGAGTTTGAGGAGGAAGCAGAGTTGGAAGATGATTATGGTGATAGTGAAGGTCTGGATGTGCCTATTGACCCGGACATCTCCCCAGACAGACCTTCAGATGTTTCTCCTCCTAGGCTTTCTGAGTCCCCTTCACACTTCATGTTTTACAGAAAGGTGGCTGATACCCTCCAGTTTCCTGTGGAGGAGGCAGTGGAAGATCAGGAAGAGCCTGACTATGTAGAGATGATGGACATCCCAGAGTCCAGGAGACTGTCTATTCCCCTCCACAAATCTTTTGGGAAACAGACACAAAAGATTCTTAAGTCTCCCAATTCCATACCTCCTGTGGACAGAAGAATGGAAAAGAGGTATACTCTTTCAGGCTCAGATACGGAGTTCCTTTATCAGCAATGCAGCCATGTTGGGGTTGGACAGGCTGCTGCCTGTGATAAGGCAAGCATTCCCTTGGCATCACACCCCCCAGACAAGCACTCCAGGAAGATAGATGCCATGGCAAAGAAGCAGTACATGGCATCATCCTTGGGACTCAGGCAGGCTATTTATGTGGCCTATGCAGCCAGGTACCAGAAGTCCAGGTGGGACACTGTACTGGCTAAACAGGCTTCCCCCCAGCTTGCCAAGGAGCTGGAGGAGGTGGCTGCATATGGGACTGAGGCATCGAAAGTTCAGTTTCATGCTGCTGTAGACTCCAATGATGTATCATCAAGAGTCATGGCTACATCTGTGGCTCTTCGGAGAATGGCTTCACTCAGATGTACTAGCCTCTCACAGGATACCCAGGCTAAGGCCATGGATTTTCCTGTAGTGGGTAATTCTCTGTTTCGGGAGCAGACAGAGAATTACATGAAGAAAATGGATGAATACAGGACCACTTACAGGAGTGCTCAGGCCAAGGAAAGGCAAGCAACTCCTCAAAGGCAGAAGTCCAGGGGCATGGGCAGGCCTTTCTAAAGGCCCTTTTACCAAGCACAGGCCTCTTCTTCCTTTTCACAGAGGGGGTTCTTCAGAGGGAGAGGCTGAAGGGAGAGGAGCAGGCCTGCATCCACCCCTCAGCCTTAAGCCCCTGCCAAGCAGACACCCTGATGGGCCTGCCCAGGTCGATTCTCCTATCCCAATAGGGGGCAGGCTGGCTTACTTTGTCCAGGACTGGATGTATCTTACATCAGACAAGTGGGTCCTGGAAGTAGTAAGCCAGGGTCTGGTTCTCAGCTTCAGAAAATTTCCCAAGCTGAGAGCCAGATCTTTTCCACCTGCAAATCTCTCAGAAACCCTTGCCCTAGAGGCAGAGGTTTCTTCTCTCTTAGCTCTAAGAGCTATAGAGAGAGAGTACCTACCCTGCACTGGGGCAAAGGATTGTACTCCAGGTACTTTCTAATCCCCAAAAAGACAGGAGAGTGGCGACCCATCCTGGACCTAAGATACCTGAACAAACATCTTTTTAAAGCCAAAGTTCAAGATGATAACTCTGGGAATTATCCTTCCCTCTCTAAGGCCAGGGGACTGGCTAGCCTCCCTGGACCTCAGAGATGCCTACTTCACATTCCCATCAGGTGCTCCCACAGAAAGTACCTCAGGTTCAAGTTGCCCTTGGGCCACTGTCAGTTCAAGAGCAATTCCTTTGGCCTAACATCAGCCCCAAGGGTCTTCACAAAGTCCGTGGCAGTGGTTGTTGCCTTCCTAAGAAGACCAAATATTTCCATTTTTCCATATTTGGATGACTGGCTCATAGTGGGCCAGTCCCCAGACCAAGTCAAGTCACACCTGCAAGTGACCCAGCAAGTGCTCACTTCTTTAGAATTTCTTCTCAACCTACCAAAGTCAGTTCTCAAACCAGTGTAGCTCCTCACCTTCATAGGGGCAGAGCTGGATATGGTAAAAGCAAGAGCCTTCCTTCCCCTGGAAAGGGTAAGGGCCCTCATGGAACTGGCCTCTTCATTCAGCCTTCAGGTGTCTCGACCAGCAAGGCTTTTCCTTCAGCTACTGGGCCACATGGCAGCTTCTGCAGCAGTGGTCCAAGGCGCAAGATTCCAAATGAGGGACATTCAGTTCCACTTAAGAGCTTTTTGGTCCCAAAGAAAGGATTCCCTTACCAAACTAATTCCAGTGACTCGAACTCTGATCCAAGCCCTGCAATGGTGGCAGGATCAGGACAATTTGAGGCAAGAGGTTCCATTTGTCAATCAGTCTCATTCAGTAGTCCTCACCACAGATGCTTCCCTGCTGGGCTGGGGAGCCATTTGGGGGAAATTACCACCCAGGGACTGTGGTTGCCTCAGGAATCTCTTCTGCACATCAGTCTCTTGGAACTCAGAGCCATGTTTCTGGCACTGCAAGCTTTTTCCAAATCAGTACAGAGCAAGGTGGTTCAGGTCAGAACAGACAACACCACCACCATGTGGTACATCAACAAGCAAGGAGGCACTCAGTCTACAGCCTTGTGCATAGAAGCAATGAAGTTGTGGACCCTGGCCTATTCCCTGCAAACCTCTCTGACAGCAGTTCACCTTCCAGGGAAGGACAATGTTCTAGCAGATGCAGTGAACAGAATATCTCAGGGCCATCACGAATGGGCCCTAGATCCTCTGGTGTTGAAGGTGATTTTCTCAAGATGGGGCACTCCAGTGATAGATCTTTTTGCACCCCAGACAATCACCAACTTCCTCTTTTTTGTTGCAGACCCCAGCCTTGGGCTCAGTCCCCTGGAGGCTCTGATTCAGAACTGGGAGGAAATTTCTGTATGCTTTTCCCCCTTCCTCTCCTGTTCAAAGTGTTAGTCAATATAAGGTCACAACCATGCAAAGTGATTCTGATTGCTCCAGACTCGGCCAGGCAGCCATGGTATCCCTTGTTGCTGTCCCTAGCAGTCCATCTTCATCTGTCTCTTCCCAGGAATTAAAACCTGTTAACATCCTCTCAGGGGAGGGTTTGGTACCCCAATCTTCAGTCTCTCAATCTCAAGGCTTGGCTCTTGAAGAGTTAGAGTTTGCAGATCTGAATCTTTCCCAAGGGGTTCTGGATATCCTTAAGGCATCTCAAAAGCCCTCCACTAGAAAGACTTACAACTTCAAATTGAAAAGATTCAGCATTTGGTGTTCTAAGAAGAATATTTCTGCAGACTCTGCTGAATTGCCTACAGTTCTGGATTATATGGTTCATCTCAATGGCCTAGGTCTCAGACCAGCTACTCTCAATGTACACTTGGCAGCTGTTTCTGCTTTCCTGTCAGTGGGCAAGTCTTCCTCACTGTCATCCCATCCTGTATTCTGTAAGTTTTTCAAGGGATTGCTTCACACCAATCCCCCTTTAGGATCCTGCTCCTGTATGAGATTGTAATGTTTGCATTGCTCAGCTTATGCAACCCCCTTTTGAGCCTTTGTCCTCAGCAGAGCTTAAGTACTTGAGTTGGAAAACTGTGTTTTTGGTAGCCATTACTTCTGCTAGACGTATCAGTGAATTGCAAGCCCTGTCAGTGGAACCTGATTTCATCTCTTTTCACAGAGATAAAGTGGTCCTTAGAACTAACAGAAAGTTCTTGCCTAAGGTAGTTTCAGATTTCCACCTGAATCAGTCTATATCTCTCCCTGTTTTCTTCACTGATCATTCTTCCTTGGGAGAGAGGAGACTACACAGTTTGGATGTTAAAAGAGCCCTTAGCTAGTGCTTAGAGCGTACCAAGGGTCACAGGTTGACTCCCTCCAGTTGTTCCTCACTTATGGAGAAGTTGGGAAGGGCAAACCTGCCACCAGCAGATCTATTGCCAGGTGTATTGTTTCTTGTATACAATTCTGCTATGAAAAACTGGGTAAAACTCCACCCTCAGGCCTGAGGATCATTCCACAAGAGGTACAGCTGCTTCTCTGGCTGCTGCCTGGGATATCCCTCTTTTAGAAATTTGTCAAGCAGCACCTGGAAAACAGTCCATACTTTTACCAAGCATTACTCTCTGGATATCCAGGCTAGGAGTGATGCTTGGTTTGGCACAGGAGTACTTCAGAGCCTATTCCCAAAGTAGGTTCTGTCCTTCTCCCTGGAGGTACTGCTTGGTAGTCTGCAATTGTCAGAATACAGCAAGACTTCATGTTGTTTGAAGAAAATATTACTCACCTTAATAATTATCTTTCTTCTAGTGGAGTCTTGCTGTATTCTGACCTCCCCCCTTGCCTCCCCTCTCAGAACCTAGATTTTTGGGATGTGGATGGGCAGGCGCAGTGTTGGCACCCTAGAGGTGCCCTCTTTTTACACCCTCTGTTCTCTTTAGGTGGAATGTTATTTAATTTGATTGTTTTTGGTTTTTGGGTTTCCTGACTTGAGTCTTCCTTTGAGGACCCAAAACATTATTTTTCTGCCAGTTGGCTAGTTAAAATGTTACAGTTTCCACACAGAACACCCAGTGAGTTTTGCTTGTAAAGATCTGATGGCTGCAGTCTCTAATAACAACAGGCAGAGGCTTCAATCGAGCTCGAGATGAACATTCTATGCCATGCATAGAAAAGTTAACCTGTGTTCTCCGGGCAGTTTAAAGGCTGGGGCTAATTGCAATTGTCAGAATACAGCAAGACTCTTTAGAAGAAACATAATTACTAAAGTGTGTAATTTTTTTTCTGCTCGCCAACCAGTTTGCAACCCAGTTGACCAAACTCTGACCCACCCCAAGCCTACCCAGTTTATTAATCAATCTTCTATGTAGAACAGTATTGAAAGCTTTGCTGAAGTCAAGGTAGGCAACATCAGCTGCACCCTCTTGGTCCGCCACTCTGGTTACCTAGTCAAAGAAATCTATGAAACTAGTTTGACAGGACATTCCTGTTGTAAACCCATGCTGTCTTGGATCCTGTGCTCCTCTGGATTCAGGGTGTTGCACTATCCTTTCCGTAAGGAGTGCCTCCATAATCTTGCCCACTACTGAGGTAAGACTGACTGGTCTGTAGTTCCCTGCCTCCTCCCTGCTACCACTCTTGTGGAACGGGATCACATGAGCATTTCTCCAGTCTTCTGGGACCTTTCCTGTGCTCAGAGACTCGCTAAACAGTTCTGATAATGGCTCTGCTAGTTCCACCCTTGCTTCTTTAGTACCCTGGGATGTATGCCATCAGGTCCTATTGCCTTGTCCACCCTGAGTTTAGTGAACTCTTGTAGGACCCTTTCTTTTGTGAAGGGACTTGTGCACACCTCCTCCCACCCAGTGTCCATGGTGCTGAGCTGTGTGCCCTGCCCTACCTCCTCCTCAGTAAATAGTGAGCAGAAGTATCTATTTAGAATATACGTTTTTTCTTGGTCCTCCTCCACACACTCCCCCTTATCCCCTTTGATCTTAGCAGTACGCCCTCTGGACTTTCTCCAGTCACTAATGTGTCTATAGAAAGTCTTGTCCCCTTCTTTTATTGTTCATGCTAGTGTTTCCTCAGTTTGGGCCTTTGCCTGCCTTCCCTGCTTCCCTTAGGGAAGTTTGGTATGCCTCCCTATCTTCGTCCCACTGCGTTCCCTTTTATTTCCTGAAGGCCAGCCTTTTGGCTCTGATCTTTTCTGCAACTGTTTTTGAGAACCAAATTGGTTTCCTCCTTCTTTTGCTCTTGCTTTTCTCCCTAAAGCAGTGGGGTGTTTCAAGTATTGCATTCTTAATGCTTGTCCACTTTGCCTGTACCTCCTCACCTGTATTTCTTCTTGCCAGGGCTAGCTGAACTTTGTTGGCCATCTTATCAAAGTCAGCTACTCCGAAGTCCCATATTTTTGCCTTGGAATGGGATGATGTTAGTTGTACTAGCCAGATTGAACCATGCCATGTGATGGTCACTGGCCCCCTGATGACCTTCTACCTGGAGATCTGTGATCCTTTCCCTGTTAGTCAGTACTGGATCCAGAATAGCCCTGTCTCTTGTGGGTTGTACTAGTTGTTTGAGGGCCCCCCCCCCCCGCAGGGAATCCACTGTGTGTCTAGTTCTAGCAGATGTTCCTGCTACAGGGCTCGAAATGTAGCCTTTCTGGATTTCCATGGAAAGGCATTTCTAGCCCTGGAAATTTATTTTTAGAGCTAGCATTTCCGTGTGGAACTGCATACTACAGTATGCTGGCTTGGTCACTTGGCTACAGTGGCAGTAAAGAGCCTCAGTAGTGCATGCGCGCTCCATGCCTGAGATAGAGGGGGAGTTTAAAAAATGAATGCACATCATGCGCTGAAGTGGGGGGCGCTACGCTAAACACAATGATGGTTGGCACACAAGTGCGTGATGTGCTGGAGGGCAGGGCGCTGAGGGTGGAGGGAGAGTATGTGCTAGAACATCATGTGCTTTCATGGTGGAAGCAGGCATGGAGAAAGGCAGCTTGTTTTTGGAAATTTGTTGTGCCAGCTCGGGAAGGGAAATGCGGTCCATAATTTTGAAGTGGGCTGAAAAGTGGAGATAATCATGGGCTGAAGAGGAGGCTGCTGAGAAAAATAAAATACAAGTTGGACAGAAGGCATGCAGGACCAAAATACAGGTGGGTAACACCACAATACACTGTTGGTGTAGTTCTAACCACTAAACAATATTACTTGGTCTCTCTCTCTCTCTAACCTGTGACTTTTTAAACAGCAGCCTGTATGGACTTTGATGTTCAAATCTGTAGGTAACTGTTCTTCCTTAAGTGCTTGGAGCCTAACTCGAGTGCATTTCTGCTTAAACTGCTTATATTGTTCTTGACAATATTTTTTGTCACTATGCATTTGAGGTGAAAAATTTGTAAATGAGCACTGATGCCCAAAAGGTAAAGAAAGAGACGGGGGGAGTCCTGCGGCACAACTGATTAAGAAAAAAAACATTTAAGGGCTCTGCAGAGAACAGGCCTGCCTCAATAAACCGGGCAAATGTCCTGCCTGAAGGCAATAGACTTGTCAGAGTGTGAGAGGAGAAAATTCCTGTGGCACAAGTGGGGTTAAAAAATAAAAAAAGGGTCTGCAGAAAGGGGAAAACATAAGGGAGGGGGCAAAACATCCTGTCTTCAGATCAAAGGGCAGAGTGTGAGGGGGAAAGTCCTGTGGTACAATAAGTTGGGGGAAAAACAAAAGCTCTGCAGAAAACAAAGGTTAGTGCTGCCTGAACAATAAAAAAGGAGGCAAAACGTGTAAACATTCAGGCTTAAGCTAATTAAGGGCAGAGTGTGAGGGGGAAAGTCTCCTGGCACAATCTGGTGGAAAAAAAACACAACGGCTCACAGAAAGGGGAAACATCCTGCCAGAACAGAAAAACAGTTTAGAGGGGGCATGGCTCCTGCAAATCAGTCAGGTCTTGGAACAAAAGGCAGAGTTTTTGGGTCAAAAGTTCTTAAAGCATAATTGGGGGGAGAAAGTCCTACCTGAACAATGGGTAAACGTCCTGCCTGAACAGTTGGCCTTTCTAGGGGGGGAGAACAAAAACTGTGCAGACAATTCATAGACTGCAGTGAGGGTGGAAACGTCCGTCACCTGTCAAGTTTGCACTTCAAAAAGAGTACTGCAGTCCACTAATTCACAGGATTGTGAAGGGAGAATTAAACTGTGTGTGCTGTGATTTGACTAAATAATGAACAAACGACTCAAATAAAAATTTTTATTGACAGAATGTTTCTCACATCAGTAAGCATCACCATGTCTCTTCTTAGCTTTGGGTTTACAACTAACCTATCAAGCAGTTCCTCTGATGGAGAGTGAGGGAGGATTAACTTGTGTTCCTGCACCGCTTCACTGTGTTTTCTAAAATAAGTATTATTTTCATGTGGAAATGTACCATTTGCCCTGAAATTAATCTGCACTCTCCTACATTTCTGGAGGAAATGTACCTTGAGACCATTATTTCTAGCCCTGTGCTGGTATTGACCAATCTGTATCTGGCATGTTGAAGTCTTGCATTATCAGAACCTCCCCTTTAGCTGTCATGTTTTATATATCTTCTAACAGTAATGTGTCTATGTTCTCCGCTGGTCTGGAGGCCTGTAGACAACCCCATTTCGTATGGCTGCCCCATTTCCTGTTTCCAGAGTGTCCCACAGTTTTTCTGGCTCCTTATGTGTTTTCTGAATTTCTGTAGCTTTGATATTTTAATTGACATAAAAGGCCACTCCTCCCCCCCTTTTTGCACCTTGGTCTCTTCTGAACAGTACATAGCTGAGTACTGAAGTCTCCCAAGTGTGGTTACTGGTGAACCGTCTCACTAATGGCTACCTGTCCAGTTTAGCCTCTGTCATTCTTGCCTCCAGGTCTGGGATCTTGTTTCTCAGACTGCTGGTATTTGTGTACATGATTTTCCATTGGCCAGATTTTGGTGCGTTAGTTGTTGGGCGAGGTCCAGTGTTTCCCCTGTGCGTCGTAGGGGGAACCTGACCTTTTTCCTTACCTGGTGGTGCAGATGAACTTCAAACATGCTGAACTCCTGTTTGATCACTAGCTGAGGGTGGAGGAGTGTTCTTCCCTTTCGATGTATCATTGTGTAATAGAAGATTGGGCAACAGAATGTTATTTTTTTGCATTATTTTTACTGCTTCATTCCAGTTGGATTATGAGATTATGAAAAGGGCCATCCTATGGAGGTATTTAGGTAACCAGACCTGAGCCCCCACAGGGTGGTTTAAACCATATGTTTATGTGCCACCTATTTGACAGTACAGGTTTTATTTTATTTAGTTTTTGTTGATTGGGTAAGTGCACTAGACAAATCCTGCCTGTTTTCAGGCACGACCAGGGGAAGGGGGATACAGATGAATGCCAACTGACCTTGAACCAGATTAAGCTGTTGGTGGTATTTTTAGTGAATGAGGAAATTGGCCCTGACACCAGAGAAATTCTCCATCTCTCCTGTGGGGTTCCCCTTACATCCTGGTTTTCCGCCAAGATGGCTGCCTCTGGAATTGTTGTGGAGGACATGGAGGTGTTGGAGGCAGGGGGGTTGGTCTCCTCCCCTGTCTCTGGATTGCGAGAGGCCTTACTGATTGCTCCTAAGATTCTTCTACTGAACCTGAGTTACATCCATCTGCAAGTTTGAATATTTCCCCAGATATCTCGGTGGATCAAAGTAAGCAGAAGATTGTTTAATCTCAGACTATTCCTGCATTAAAACAGCCAGTGTCTGATATTGAGTCTGCAGGCTGCTTAAAGGAAGGAGATGTGGATGCTTTGCTTTTACTTGAGGAACCATGTTATTTTGTGAAAAGACAGGAGCTTTTAGCCCTAAAGACTTCAACTATGCAGTTGTCCAAAAGTTCTGACTCACAGTTGTTGAATGCTGCGTCAGATGCCCAAGTGCAGGTTTTGACATTTCCGCATTCCATTGCAGACCGCCTGATGCTTCCTTCTGTTTCTCCTGCTGCGTTTTCTCCTGGAGACCTTGCTGTTTCATCTAACCAGCTATGACAAAGCACTGTATCCGACCTGCTCCCTGCTGAGCCTGTTGCACCAGGAGACTGGTCAGTTGATTCGGCACTTGCTGCAGCGGGGTAGGAGAGGGATCTGGTTGTTGGTACGTGGCGCTCCAGTCCTTCCCCCATTCGTATGTCCCCTGCAGACATCCCAACTGTTACCCCCATGGAAAACCAGCTGGATTTGACTCTAATTCCCGATTTACGTTTAACACAGAACCCGGTTTTAAAGTTCAACATCTTCTGCAGTTCCGATACTGGACTCCGACTCTCCTCACTGAAGTCTCCTACCTCAGGGCCCTGGTCTGTGACCCCAAAAGACTGAACAGCTAAAACCTTTGCATTCTGTAGTTCCGAAAACATATGCCTCTTGTTTTTCTGTCCCCACTCAACAGGCTAAGAGACATAACGCTGTATGGTTACAGTATCTGGGGGAGTGGGGTTACCTGAACTGCCTGATAGGGTTTTTGTTGGGTGCATTTTACTAAAGAAATCTATGAAATTTGCAGCTTATGATATACATGCCTTGAAACATGTCTCTAATGAGTCACACTTTGATGTTAGTTTTAAAACCTTAAAAGGTTTAGAAAAGTTTTGGTCCCAATTTCACTTGTTAAAAAATTCCCCTTTATGGACACCCTTCAGTGCTATTCCTTTGACTAAACCTGCACAAAAAAATATCACCATTTTGTTCAGAAATGAAGGTGTCAACTTGAATGATATTAAGGTTTGGTTACGGCTTGGTTAAAACAAAGGTGCACAGTGCTTTCTGATCCTGAAGCTATTTTTGATACAGAAAATTTGTGGACGGGAGGGTGAAAGGTTAGAGATATGCTCAGAACCACAGATGCTGGTATACAACACCTGCCCAATAGTTTTATGTTGGGCACGGATAGAGGAGTACTGTTTTATTCTGGGCAGCCAAAAGCATGTTATAAGTGTGGTTCCATATCCCACCTAAGTAGCATTTGTGACACAATTAAATGTACTGTGTGTTGTGGTCTTGGACATGCAGGCTCACAGTGTGTTGAAGAACCTCTTTGTGTTTTTGTGTGACGACCTAGGACATACTTTTCAGCAATGTTCCTGGGCTGCCCATAATTCTCCCTCTTTAGCAGATGGAGAAGAACAAAGGCTTATCATTACAGTGGCCCAATGCTCTAAAATTAATGGTCCCTCCTCCTTTCCTTCTATGGTTAGACCTTCTCCTACTACTTCAGCTGAATCACACAGTATTGCTTCTACTGCCACTGTAGCACCTGCTAGTGAGGATTTGACTGAGATTGTTTCAAATCATGTTCAGTCTACTGTATCTTCCGATCTCCCACCGTCCTCTCCTGTTCTTCCTAATTGTTCAACTTCAGATGACTCATCTATGAGACCCCCGGCTCCATTGGGAACAATGGAACCCCCCTTGACCCTTTTACTACACCTTCCAGAGTCCCAAGGGGTTTGAGGAAGTTCGGTTCTCTTTCCTTGAAAGCTCAAAGGATGGAGGCTCTTCCTTTAGCAAATAAATATGAATTATTATGAAATACTTCTGAGAATACGGACTCAGATTCCTCATCTGTCTTGTCCTCTCACCCTGAACTGACCACGAATACTGAAGTCCCTATTGACAATGTGGGGTCCCAAAAGAGTAAGGCAAAAGCCAAGATGAGGCATAAAGAATTTGCCCTGAGGAAAAGTAGGCCGAAGTGATTTTTGCTAGTATGTCTACCTCTTTTGCAATACATACTGTTAATGTTAACAGTATTAAAAAACAACCTAAGTGGGATTCAGTTTTTTTTTCCTTTTTATCCTGCCTTACGGCAGGTATTATACTTTTACAGGATGTTAGGTTCCATTCCTTGCCTGAAATTTCTAGGGCACAAAAAGCCTGGCATCTAGGCCCTTCCTATTGGTCATTTGGACAGGAGTCATGTTCTGGGGTGGGTGTATTGTTTAATCTCCCTAATACAGTATATCTGTAGTTAAGATCTTAGATTTATGCCGTGTTAGAGTATTACTTATAGACTTTAAATTCCTTTCTGTCCCCTTTCGGATAGTGAATATTTATGCCCCACAAACTGAGTTACTTAGAATTGAACTTTTGAAAGTAGTACTTCCCTATCTTTACACTTCTATGTATGTTATCTTTGGTGGTGACTTCAATTGTGGTTTGTCCACAAAGGATAGATCCTCGGCCTCTAAAACCACGAAATTGTTTTGTGATACCAATTTTCTTAAAAATCTCTTATTTTCAGCAAAATTAAAGGATGCTTATCTCTCTCTTACCCAGAAATATACTCCTACCTTTCATAAAGGCTCTTTAGCCACCCGTATATATTTATTTTTTGTTTCCCCCTGTTTGCAAACTTCTGCTACTGAAATACAAGTGGCTGAGTTTTCAGATCATGATTTGCTTTCTGTTTTTCTTGGTCCTAAGAATACTATAGTTTTTGGCCCTGGTACTTGGAAATTTAATGTTTCCGTGCTAGAGAATTCGTTATTGTTGACACATCTTCAGAACTTTTTTCAAAACAGGAAATCTGTGTTTTTTCTTTATGACAGTCTTTGGTGGTGGTGGTTGGATACAAAGAGTAATTTAACAAAATTGCTAAAGACCTTTAGCAAATCACATCATGAAGATTGCTATTTTACATACCACAGGACAAGGAATCAGTTGCAAAAACTCCTTACCCTGTCTTATACAACAGGCCAAGCTTTTTCTTTGCAAATTAGTATCTTGAAAAAAACTTTAATGGATTACCACTCCAAAAAATATGCTTAAATGCAACAACCCCAGCGATTTAGTGTAAAGGGCACCTAAGATGTGATTTGTCAGTTTGCTCATTTTTCTAAACAGATTACTGGTGAAACCATTGACACTGTTGTAATGGAAGATAATCGTGAACTTACTGAATCAAGGCATATTCAACATTATGTGGCCCAGTATACATGAAAATTATTCAGCCCAATTACTACGTGTCTAGATGATATATTAGCTTACCTTAGCCCCATTCAAATTCCCGGTGTACAACAATCGGTATTAGATATGCTTGATTGTGACATACAGGCATGGGAAGTAGTGGAGGTCATCAAAATTTATGATCTGAGTATCTCCGGTTTGGATGGCCTTCAAATTAACTTTATAAATTGCTTAGTATTGAGTTATGCAGAATTAGCTGCAGTTTATAATTTTCTTTTAAAAGCAGATACCTTACCATTGGACTTTAATATAGGAAGTACCTTCTATATTTATAAGAAAGGGGACAACAAATTCTTACAAATTGGAGGCCTCTTAGCCTACTGAATACAGATTTTAAAATCCTAAGATTCTTTCTCTCCGTCTAGCGAAACTAGCCCCTTTAGTAATTTCCGAAGCTCAATCTAGTAATGTTCCAGGTAGGAGTATACATAATCATGTCCTTTTATTACGGGAACTGGTGGAACATGGCAATTCAGATAGGTTAACAGGCCTACTGTATTCAGTGAATCATGAATTTTTATGGCAGGTTTTGAGACATTATAAAATTCCAGATATTACCCTCTCCTGGTTACGATTGTTATATTCTACAGCCACTTCTATCCTTATTGTTAATGGCTAAAGGGTCCTCTAATACTTCTGAAGAGAGGTGTTCGACAAGGATGCCCACTCAGTCCCCTTTTATATATCTTTTTTTTTGGATCTCTTACTTCGCACCATTAATACAGCACAAAATGTAAGACCTATTCTTTCATTACCACTTTCTGTTTCAGCTTATGGTGACAATACGAGTTTGATAGTAGCTGATGTTCCTTCGGCAAACTCATCTCTCCACCTCTGTACATCTTTTGGTCATGTCTCAGGGACATTTCTGAATTTGGAGAAATGCGTCGGTCAAAGACTCTGGTCTCAGCAGTTGACTGATACGGTAGTTTCTAATATTGCACTTTGTGAAACCCCTATTAAAATTTTGGGATTTCTGTTTGGCACTGGTTCACTAGATATCCTGAATTGGACTTCTAAGTTGGAACTTGCACAGGCCAAGGTTTCTCTTTGGAACACATGGAAGCTCAGTAAGATAAAGAGGGTTTATTTAATACGTTCTCAATTGCTTCCAGTTTTTTTTTTTTAGCCTATGTCCCCAATTTTGAAGCAGAAACTTTTGAGTATACAGTATTTTTTCAGGCCTTATGGGGCAGCCGCCTGAACCCAATTAAGCGTTCTATAACCTGCTTATCTTTCAGGAAGGGTGGTCTTAACATGATACACCCATTATTTTTTATAATAGTATATTCTTTATGACTAATCTTAAACCACTTTTAATTAATTACGATGTAGGCTGGGAATTTTATTTCTTTCAGTCTTGTAAACTTTGGTTTCATCTTTGGGAACTTAATAATTTAAAACAAATTAAACATACCTCTTCTACCCCTTCTTATCTTCGTGATACCTTTTGTCGTTTAAAGCAATGGAAGATTACTAATCACATGATTATGTCCCTAGATAGGAAAGCTATTTATAAATTTTTGATAGATAACCACCTGTGCAGACCTTGTGATATTTCCCAAATGTCCCCCTCCACACTTACCTGCCTTATACACACTGTTAAGGAATCCTCGCATCCCCAGAAGATGTGGGATCTGCATTGGCTTAGTTGTCATGAACGAATCAATGTAAAAGCTCAAATCAAACTTTATTTGTAAAAGGCGCTTTTCCAAAACCAAGGCACCTGTACATAACATAATAAATAAGGAAAACTATGTTAAAATTAATCCAAGGCAGCAACATTAAAAAATCATTACATGCAAGGCTAAAAATAAATGTTTTTAATGCCCCCTTAAAACTTTGGACAGTCAGGCAATCTCGCACCTGACGAGGTAGAGAATTCCACAGGGTTGGGGCCATAAAACTAAAAGATCTGGCCCCAGATGTCTTTAAACGAACCCTGGGAATCTCCAGCAGTTCCTCATCAGTGGATCGGAGAGAGCAGGAGGGACAATAGGGACAAAGGAGATCTTTCAGGTAACCAGGTCCCTGATCGTGTAGGGCCTTATAGGTCAGCAAACCAACCTTGAAGGTGATTTGTCAGCATATAGCTATGTGCAGTGCAGTCCACAGGAGTTATATGACTAGCCCTAGAAGAACCAGTCAATAGCCTGGCTGCCGGATTCTGCACTAGCTGCAAGTGGCGAATATCAACCCCTGGTAGCCCAAGATAAAGGCGTTGCAGTAGTCAAGGGGAGGTAATGAAGGTGGACCAAAGCTGGAAGATCGTCAGGAGGAACCAGGTGCTTCACCCAGGCGATGTTTCTCAGATGGTAAAAGAGGCTTTGACTACTGCCGACACCTGAGATTTAAGTGTCAAACAGTCATCAAACACAACACCCAGGTTCCGCACCCAGTCTGAGGGGTAGCTGAACACCCCTAAGCCATAAACCTGAGGGTGATCCTTCTTCAACAAACCCGCCTCCCGGCAACCTGGGTCCACAACCAACACCTCAGTTTTCTCTGATTCAACCGCAGCAACTCACATTCATCCAGTCCTGGATTTTGGCTAGACAGTTGATAAGACCGAAATGGCAGCATCTTGGCGGGCACAAAGGACATGTACAGTTGAGTAGCATCTGCATAGCAGAGAAAACTCAGACCGTACCGCCTAATAATCACTCCCAATGGCAGCATATACACCGCAAACAACATGGGCGCCAAATTGGAGCCTACGGCACCCCACAGCATACCTCTCAACCTCCTGCCTCATAAATCAGGGACAAGGCTTAAAACAATCAGGGACAAAGGACCAAAATCAGGGACACATCTTTAAAATTTGAGATATCCACCCAGAAAGCTGGTAGAACATGGGGCTTAGTGAAAAATGCATTTTCTAAAGAAGAGCAAGTCTGTAACTTTAATGCTTGACATTATTTTTGCTTAAATCCCCACTGCTTAGCACAATGAAACAAAATTGTAGGAGGGACAGAGTAAAATTTTGAGGCAAAATCAGGGACATCCCTGAAAATCAGGGACAGTTGAGAGATGTGCCCCACAGGATAGGGGAAATGATGTCGAGGAAAAAATCCCAGACACCACCCTCTGAGTTCTACCCTCGAGGAAAGATCGAAACCAACTGAGGACTGTACCAGACAGCCCACAGATAAACCTCAAGTGCTCCAATAGCACACCATGGTCCATGGTGTCATATGCTGCAGAGAGATCAAGAAGGACCAAGATGGAATGGGTCCTTCGATCTCTCGCTATTAGGAGGTGATTTAGTACCCGGACAAGAGCTGTCTCGGTACTGTGTCTCTTCCTAAATCCGGACTGGAGATAATCATAGACATTGTGGCTGGTCAAATGACCATCCAGCTGCGACGCGACCACCTTCTCAATAACCTTACCCATGAAGGGCAGGTTAGGGACAGGCCTGTAGTTAGCCAGACAATCCGGGTCTAAGGAGGACTTCTTAAGAAGGCGCTGAACCACAGTCTCCTTCAGAGGATTTGGAAAAATCCCCCTCTCCAAAGACCTCCAGACTATCTCAGCAAGGACCGGACTGATTCTATCCTCACAGCCCACTAAGAGTCGTGTGGGGCCCGGGTCCAAACCACAGTTGGTCGGACGCAATGTCTGGATGACCATCACTATGTCACTGATTGTGGGAAGGCTGAAGTCAGACCACACAAATTGGGTGTCCGACATCTCCTGCCGACCATCACAGCTCCCATTAGGGAGGGTCAAGCGGACATCAGACCTAATTGTGGCAACCTTATCTGAAAAGAATTGAGCAAACTCCTCACACCATTCTTGAGAAAAGGCTCTTCTGGGCTGAAGACAGATTGGCTTGCACAGTCTGTCCACAGTCCAGAAAAGCTGAGCTGGTCGATTCTGTGCAGCAGCAGTCTCTCTGGACAGGAATTCTGCCTTCTTACGAGAGATTGCTGATTGATAGACCATATAATGGTTCATCAAACTAAGTTGTCACAATCCAGGCCCGATTTCTGCCAGCACCTCTCTAACCTTCGTCCAAATCCCCCAACTCCCTCAGAGTCTCATCAAACCAAGGAGACCTGGGTGAAGAGTGTGGGGACAAACATTAACAGGAGCAATGGAATCCAGGGCCCCTATCTGCCGCTTTATTATAGGCAAGTATCAAGTCCCCAGTATCCATGCAATCACTTGGTAAACCCGATAGGTCCAGTACCGCCATCAGGCCATCTGGGGAGACAGCCCCAAAGGGCGGTACCGGACCATCACCGTAGGGGCTGGCCTAATAGGGGTGGCCTCAAAACTGAACCCAGTGGTATGATGGTCAGACCACCTGACTGGTTCCACCACCAAATCGGATATCTCCATCCCCAGTAGGAACACCAAGTCCAATGAATGACCATCAATATTGGTTGAGGAGGAAATAACCTGTGTGAAGCCCAGTGAAATCATTAACTGGCAGAAGTCCTGACCAAACTGCAAGAGTTCATCGTCGACCCAGGCATTGAAATCCCCAGAAACAACCATCTGAGGATCCCAATGTCAGGATCGACAATGAAATCTACAACTTCCCATAGGAAAAATTCCCACCACCTGGTGGACCGTAAATGAGAAGTATCCTGCACCCCACACCCTCACCCATGATACATTCAAAGGAAGTTGGTAGTTCCCACTGGTACCTCCACTATGCCCAGTTCCAATCTAAAACAGATAGCAACATCCTCGCCCCTACGATCCATCCTAGGGCGGTGTATCACCAAGTACCCAGCCGGAATTGCTGATGCCAAAACTGGGCCTGCATTCTCATCCAGCCAGGTCTTGGTGATGCACACCATGTCAGATAATCCAACAAAGTCTGCTATAATAGCGGTTTTGTTTTAATAGACCTGGCGTTGCATAACACCACCTGAGTAGGATGAGAATCTGAGGATGACCGTGCTATCTACCTACTATAAGCAGAACCTTGGGTATGGAACCAGACAGGGCAGACCCTTTCCTGGACCCATTTCATACTAACATACTAAAATGCCAGCAGAATAGGCTAACGGTCTTTCGTGTCTGCTTGTTTGGTCAGCCCCACCCTGGGAGCTGACCTTGCTGCCCTCACCTTCTCTGGCTTCTCCTTCCCAGTTCGGATATTCTTGCTGCACTGGATTTTGCTTCCAGAACCCTTCCCCTGTAGCTGTCAACCCTCTCTTGAACCCCTTCACCATCTCTGCCTCCACCAGCCCCTGGGCAGCGCATTCCATGGCTCCACCACCCTCTCAGTGAAGTAGCACCTCCTCCTTTCTCCCCTGAATCTTCCTCCCTCAGCTTCCACCCATGCCCTCTAGTTGCCCCTCCTCCTTCCTTTGAAGCACTCTGACTGCTCCTCCCCTATTTACCCCCTTCATGTACCTGAAGACCTCTATCATGTCTCCTGGTCCCCTCTGTCTTCCAATGTGTACATATTTAGCTCTTCGAGCCTCTCCCCATAGGTCCTGTCCCCAAATCCCCAAATAATTTTGGTTGCCCTCCTCTGGACCCTCTCAAGAGTTTAATGTCCCTCTTTAAATGTGGCCTCCAAAACTGCACGCAGTACTCGAGAGGTGGCCTCACCAACTAGTTATACAGAGGGAGTATCACTTCCTCTCCCTCTGAGGTGATCCCCTAGTGATGCATCCCAGCATCCTGTTGGCCTTGGCTGCTGCCCTCCTACAAGTCTCCGAGTTGTTCATCTTGACATCCACCCCCACCCCAGGTCCCTCTCAGCCATCAAGACTTGTAGCATTTCCCCCAGGGTGTACACTTGGCCAGTTTCTGGCCCCAGGTGTAGTACCTTGCATTTCCCTGCACTGAACCTCAGCTTCCACTTTCTAGACCATCTTTCCAGAGCCTCCAGGTCCCCTGTAGGGCCACCTCCCTCCTCCCATCCACCACTGCCCCAGTTTTGAGTCATCCACAAAGAGACTCATCTCACTCCTGATACCTGTCCTTATGTCAGAGACATAGGCGTTGAACAAGAGGGCCAGGACCGATCCTGTGGGACCCCACTAATGACCCTCCTTGGGATAAGACTATCCGCCACCTCGACCCTCTGGGTCTGGTCCTGGAGCAAATTGTCTATCCATCTGATCATCTGGGCCCCACCCCATTTCTCCCAGCTTATCTAACAGGCCCTCGTGAGGAACAGAGTCAAATGCCTTGCTGAAGTCTAGAAAGAGGACTAGATTTCACCCCAGGGCGTCTCCTTGTCCCCACTATCCATATCCGCCCACCCCTTTCCATTCCCTCTCCAGGTCCAGCCCTTGTCCTCCTCCTCTTTCTAACAATCCACAGAGCCCTACTCTGTCTGTACACCTCTGGCGATAGGGGAGGAGAAAAAAAAAGGACAGAGGTCCCTGAGCCTGGAGGGGGAATAATACCCGACCATCCTTATGTCTTCCCAACACATATTTACCACACTAAACAAATACCAGTAAGTAAACAACCCCAAAATACAGATTTAACCCACACCCAAACATACAATACTCAAATACTCTAACAAACGTCCACAAAACTAAACAAATGCAATGCTCTATATAACAATTTAACAGCAGAATATAACAGAGAATCCTTCACAGATCCAAGTCCAGTACACAGAAAGAAGAAAGAGCCCAGAAACTGCCAGTTCCAATGAGAAGCTAATCATAAACATAAACAGCTGAATGACAGATTGTGTTCTAGACCCTTATGTGTGCGACAGGATGAAACAATACAACATCTTTTTTCCTTTGTTCTTATATAGCTGGTTTTTGGTAATTTTTAGCAAACATATGGAGAGAACTCTTATTTACTTCTGTTACCTATGAAATGTTATTATATGGTACGTTTCCAGCATGCTGGAAAAAGTGGAATATTGATACTCTTAATTTATTGTTTACTGTAATTAAATGGCATTTATGGACTGCTCGATGTCTCTTCACCTTACAGCAAAAAGATATGTCCCACCTCCTGGTGGTCCAAGGCATTGAACAGGATTTGAAAGACATTTACTTTTCTGAATGCAAAGTCTGTCATTTGGAACTTTGTTTGCTTTATGGAAAAGTTTACCATGGATTACTGATTCTGATTTTCCTGTTACATGAGTCCTCTGTATTTGTTTTGACATGTGATTTCTGTTTTCAGTTTATTTGTTATAAAATTTTCCCTACTCTTTCGATAAGTGCCATGGGATCTTTAACATCCACCTGAACTACCACCAATCCAGGCAGATGGGACCTCGGTTTAACGTCTCATCCGAAGGCGAGCACCTCAGAGTGCAGCACCCCTCTCATACTGCACTACAGTGTCAGTACTGGGATATTAACCCAAGTGCCAGATGTGGGAAATGAACCCACAGCCCTCTGATCTCCCGGCCTCAGAAGCGAGTGTGCTACCTACTGAGCCACTGACACTGACATTAAGTTAATGCTCTCTCTTCCAACAACCTTGATCTTGTTTAAAACACCATTGTCTGATATGTATTTTTATCATCCTAAGGATAAGTTAATAAACAGAATTAGGTTTCTATTTTTTCTTTAATGCCTGAAGTATGATTTGTTATAAGAATTTTAACCTCAGTTTCTTATGCATTTTCTGTTTTTAAGGCTTAAAATCGCTGAACAATAATGATTTACCTATGAACATACGAACGTGCCAGCAGAAACAGGCCACCCGGACTATCTAAGTCTGCTCGAGTGTGCAGCAAGCACTCCTAGTTTGCAGCTGCCCTACTCCCTCCCCTTTGTCATCCCACTGCCGCCCCCACCTCCCCCACCCTCACTCTCCCCTGTTCCCTGTCCCATGCCCTTTTGAAGCTGTTAACAGATTTATATGATACCACCTATTCTGGTAGTGTGTTCCATTTTGCTACCACCCTCTCTGTGAAATAGTGTCTCCTCATGTCCCTCCTAAATCTTCCCCCACTATTCTTAGCCCGTGCCCCCTGGTATCCTTCCCCATCCTTAGCTTAAAGACCCCATTTGCCCCATCCTTATTGATTCCCCTCAGATACTTGAATGTTTCTATCATGTCACTTCTGTCCTTCAGGGTGTACATATTCAGGTGTCCCAGCCTGCTCTCATAGTCTCTCCCCTCCATCCCATATATCATCTTTGTTGCCCTCCTCTGTACCCCCTCCAGTAGCCTGATATCACGCTTCAGGTATGGCCTCCAAAAGTGCACACAATACTCCAAGTGTGGCCTTACCAGTGACCTGTAGAGGGGCAAGATCACCTCTCTTTACCTGGATAAAACCCTCGCTATACTTACATTTTGTTAAGCTTTGCAGCTGCTCTCTACACTGGTTGGTGTTATTCATGGTCCTGTTGCCATTACTTCCTAGGTCCTTCTCCTCCTCAGTGATCCCCAGCTTAACCCCGCCCCCCAACCAGTATTCTTCTCCTTGGGTTCTTCGCCCTGAAGTACATAACTTTACACTTCTTTGCATTGAACCCCAGCTACCACCTCTCTGACCACTCCTCTAACTTGCTTAGGTCCACCTGCGGCTGCTTCTATCCTTCCCCTCCATCCACCACTGCTCCCATTTTGGTGTCATCCGCGAACAGACTTACCTTGATTACCACCCCTTGCGCAATGTCTGATATGAAGAGCCCAAATGATACTGGTCCCAGCACAGATCCCTGTGGCACTCTGCTCCTCACCAGCTTCAAAGTTGAGAACTCCCCTCCCACCACCACCCATTGCAGCCTCCCACTCAGCCAGCTTGTAATCCGGTTCATCATTCAAACAACATTAAATCTTGCTGTATTCTGTCAAATTGCAGTGAGGTCCAACCTTCGAACTGCCCCGGAGATGAAAGAGTTAACTTTCCATGCCAGGCATGGAACGCTGAGCTCGAGCTCGGTTGAGACTCTGTCTGTTGCTGTTTGAACTCAAACCGTCAGATTCTTTACTCCGCCTCACTGAACAGTCGCTCCGGAGATTTCTCCTTTGCTCAGTTCAATTTGTTGGTTAAAGTACCGTTTTCTCGGTTTCGGACGGATTTAAACCAGAACCTATCGGTTCAGTCTCTGTCTGTGGTATTCGTGAGTACTAGATAGGTTTATTTTTGTTATTTTTCTGTGTGGAACTTGTAAACGTGGGATCAGTTTGGTTTGAACTGATCAGGTTGTTTTAAAATCTTTATTTCTGCTTTTAGAGTGTGGTTACCGGTTCTTATCGGTTCTAAAAAAACTGATTTATTACGTTTTTTTCCACGACCTATAACACGGTCAAGAACCGATAAGGGTGTCTTGCCTGGCGGATTGCCGAAAAAAGGGTGAGTTTTTGGTTAGAACTGGCCATGTCTGAGAAACCCAAAAGAAAAACCGGGCCCACTGGGTTTCAACACTGTAGTGTGTGTGGGGAAGTCTTTGCTAAGGCTGATCCCACACCACCTGTGTTTATTGTCTGAGGTTTGACCACCTCGATTCAGACTGCCAGATTTGTAAAATTTTCCTGCAGCTACCCTGGAAAAAGAGTTGGTAGGCTCAGGGAAAGGAGGCCAAAAGTCCGCGGCCGGATGGCCAGCCAGTTGGTTCCAACCGAACCAGAAGGAGCCCTCTGACCAGGCGAAACTTCTTCGAGAAAGGAACCGATCTCAAGGAGTCGGTTCGGTTAAGAGAACAAGAAGGATAAATCAGTCGGTGCGGATCAAAGTTCTTTCTCCGACCGCTGATGAAAAACCAAAGCGATAAAATTGTTCAGTAGCTATCCCCGGTTCCGACCGAACCGGCACCATAGGAAGGGCTCGGTTCGGTCAGTTCCACCAGTTCCGGATTATGATTTAGAGGAATTTTATGAACCAGAGGAGGAGGAAGGAGAGTATGAGGAAAGTGAATGTGATGGTGAAAGTCTGGATGTGCCCATTGACCTGGACATCTCCCCAGACAGACCTTCAGGAGTGTCTCCTCCTAGGCTTTCTGAGTCCCCTTCCCATTTCATGTTTTACAAGAAAATAGCTGAAACTCTTCAGCTTCCTATGGAAGAAGCTGTGGATAACCAGGAGGAGCCTGACTATGTTGAAATGATGGATATCCCAGAGTCCAGGAGGCTGTCTGTTCCACTTCATAAGTCCTTTGGAAACAGACATTAAAGATTTTAAAGACTCTAATTCTATACCTCCTGTGGATAAGAGAATGGACAAGAGGTATACTCTGTCAGGCTCAGATACGGAGTTCCTTACCCAGCAATGCAGCCATGTTGGGGTAGTGCAGGCTGCAGCCTGTGATAAGGCAAATATACCCTTGGCCTCACACACCCCAGACAAGGACTCCAGGAGGATTGATGCCATGGCAAAGAAACAGTACATGGCAGCATCCTTGGGACTCAGGCAGGCCAATTATATGGCCTATACAGCTAGATATCAGAAATCTAGATGGGACACTGTAATGGCCTTTGCTGAACAGGTCCCTGGTCAGCTCTGCTAAGGAGCTGGAGCAGGTAGCTGCGGATGGTAGTTGAGGCATCAAGGTGCAATTCAATGCTTCAGTGGACTCCAATGATGTGTCATCTAGAGTCATGGCTACATCTGTGGCCTTCGAGAGACGGCTTGGCTCAGATGTACTAGCCTGTCTCAGAATACCCAGACCAAGGCCATGATTTTCCTGTTGGGTATTCTTCTTTGGGGAGCAAACAGAGAACTACATGAAGAAAATGGATGAGTACAGGACCACCTACAGGAGTGCTCAGGCCAAGGAAAGGCAGGCCACTCCTCAGAGGCAGCATCCCAGGGGCAGGGGCAGGCCTTTTCATAGGCGTTTCTACCAAGCCCAGGCCTCCTCTTCTGCTTATGCTCATAGGGGGTTCTTTAGAGGGAGAGGCAGATGGGGTACAAGCAGACCTGTTTCCACCCCTCAGCCTAAAGCCCCTGCCAAACAGGCACCCTGATGTGTTTGCCAGGGCTGACTCTCCACTACCAACAGGGGGCAGGCTGGCTTACTTTGTCCAGGACTGGATGTCTTTAACATCAGACAAATGGGTCCTGGAAGTAGTAAGCCAGGGCCTGGTTCTCAGCTTCAAAAACTTTCCAAAGATGAGAACCAGATCCTTTCCACCTGCAAATCCTTCAGAGGCACTTGCCCTAGAGGCAGAGGTCTCTTCCCTCTTGGCTCTCAGAGCTATAGAAAGGGTTCCATCCCTACACTCTGGGAATAATTCTACCCTCTCTAAGGCCAGGGGACTGGCTAGTCTCCCTGGACCTCAAGGATGCCTATTTCCATATTCTCATCAGAAGCTCCCATCGAAAATACCTCAGGTTCAAGCTGCCCTCAGGCCACTACCAATTCAGAGCAATGCCCTTGGCTAACCTCTGCTCCAAGGGTGTTCACAAAATGTCTGGCAGTAGTAGTTGCCTTCCTAAGAAGGAAAAGGATTTCCATCTTCCCATACCTGGATGACTGGCTCACAGTAGAGCCAGTCCCAGACAGAATCAAGTTACAGCTACAGATAACTCAGCAACTGCTTTCTCTAGGATTCCTTCTGAATCTTTCAAAAGTCAGTTTTAGAGCCTGTACAGCTCCTCACCTTCATAGGTGCAGAGCTAGATACAGTAAAGGCAAGAGCCTTCCTTCCCTGGACAGGCAAGGACCCTTATTTCACTGGCCTCTTGCTTTACCCTCCAGGTATCTCGACCAGCAAGGCATTTTCTACAGCTCCTGGTGCACATGGCTGCTTCCACAGCAGTGGGCAGGGAGCAAGATTTCAGATGAGGGACATTCAGTTCCATTTGAGAGCCTTTGGTCTCAGAAAAGGATCCTCTGACCAAACTGATCCCAGTGACTCGAACCCTGATCCAGGCAATGCAGTGGTGGCAGGATCAGGACAATCTAAGACAGGGAGCTCCTTTTGTCACTCAGTCTCACTCTCTAATCCTTACTACAGATGCCTCCCTCTTGGGGTGGGGGGCTCACTTGGGAGACCTGACCACCCAAGGGTTATGGTCTCCTCAGGAATCTCTGCTTCACATCAATCTATTAGAACTCAGAGCAGTGTTTCTAGCACTTCAGGCTTTTTCCAAGTCTGTTCAGAACAAATCGGTTCAGATTAGGACAGACAATACTACCACAATGTGGTATATCAACAAGCAAGGGGGCACTCGGTCTACGGCCTTGTGCACAGAAGCAATGAAGTTATGGTCTCTGGCTATTCCCTGAACACCTCTCTTACAGCAGTACACCTCCCAGGCAAGGACAATGTCCTGGATGCTCTCAGCAGGATATCTCAGGGCCATCACGAATGGTCCCGGGATCCCCTGGTTTTGAAGGTGATCTTCTCCAGATGGGGCACCCACAGATAGATCTTTTGCAGCCCCAGACAATCACCAACTTCCCTTTGCTGCAGGCCCTCAGTGTTGGGCCAGTCCTCTGATGCCCTAGTTCTCAATTGGGAAGGGAAGTTCCTGTATGCTTTTCCTCCCTTCCTCTCTCCTGTTCAAGTTGTTAGTCAAAATCAGGTCTCAACCTGCAAGGTGATTCTGATTGCTCCAGACTGGGCCAGACAGCTCTGGTACCTCTCCTGTTGTCCTTAGCAGTCCACCTTCCCTGTTTCTTCCCAGGAATTACAACCTGTTAACCTGTGCTCAGGGAGGTTTGGTATCCCAATCTCAAATCTCTCAATCTCAAAGCCTGGCTCTTGAAGAGTTAGAATTTGCTGACTTACACCTCTCTCAAGGTGTTATGAATATCCTAAAGGCTTCTAGAGCCTTCCACCGAAGCACCTAAACTCCAAATGGAAAAGATTCTCCATATGGTGCTCTGGGAAGCATATTTCCCCAGAGTCTGCTGGCCTGCCCACAGTCCTTGACTATATGGTCCATCTTAATAACTTGGGACTCAGACCAGCTACACTAAGAGTGCATCTGGCAGCTGTTTCTGCTTTCCTTTCAGCAGGTAAGCCTTCTTCCCTTTCAGCTCATCCTGTATTCTCTAAGTTTTTCAAGGGATTGCTTCATACCAATCCGCCATTCAGGGACTGACCCCGTTTGGGACCTTAATGTTTGCATTTCTCAGCTCATGCAACCCCCTTTTGAGCCTTTGTCATCAGCAGAGCTTAAGTACTTGACTTGGAAAACTGTTTTCTTGGTGGCCATCACTTCTGCCAGGCACATAAGCGAGTTACAAGCCCTGTCAGTGGAGCCTGAATTTATCTCTTTCCATAGAGATAAGGTGGTCCTCAGGACTAACAGGAAGTTTTTTACCTAAGGTGGTTTCAGACTTCCACCTTAACCAGTCTATGTCTCTTCCTGTTTTCTTCACTGACCATTCCTCCTCTGGTGAGAGGAGGCTGCACAGTTTGGATGTGAAAAGGGCCCTTAGCTACTACATAGAGCGTACCAAGGGTCACAGGTTTGACTCCCTCCAACTGTTCCTCACTTATGGTGAGGTTGGTAAAGGAAAACCTGCCACTATGAGATCCATTGCCAGGTGGATTGTCTCTTGCATTCAATTTTGTTATGAAAAACTAGGCAGGACTCCACCCTCAGGCCTGAGGGCTCACTCTACCAGAGGTACAGCTGCTTCCCTGGCTGCTGCCAGGGATATTCCTATCTTAGAGAGATGTCAAGCAGCTACCTGGAAGACAGTTCACACTTTTACCAAGCATTACTCTCTGGACATCCAGGCTAGGAGTGATGCTCAGTTTGGCACAGCAGTGCTTCAGAGCCTATTTCCTAGGTAGGTTCTGTCCCTACTCCATGGAGGTATTGCTTGGTAGTCTGCGTTTGTCAGAATACAGCAAGACGTCATGTTGTTTGAAGAAAAAATTACTCACCTTAGTAATGTTGTTTCTTCTAATGGAGTCTTGCTGTATTCTGAACTCCCCCCCTGCCTTCCCCTCTCAGAACCTTTGTTTTGGGATGAGGGTGGGCAGTACCAGTGTTGGCACTCTAGTGGTGCCCCACCTTTTTATTATCACCCCTTTACTTTAGGTGAGTGGGTGTTGTGTTTGTTTCATTTTTTGGGTTTCCTGACTTGAGTCTTTGTTTCGGGACCAAAAAATCTGTTTATTATAGTTAGTAGCCAATTGGCTAGTGTAGGTTTACAGCTTCCACACAGGACACTCAGTGAGTTTAGCTTGTAAAGATCTGACAGTTTGAGTTCAAACAGCAACCGACAGAGTCTCAACCGAGCTTGAGCTCAGCGTTCCATGCCTGGCATGGAAAGTTAACTCTTTCATCTCCGGGGCAGTTCGAAGGTTGGACCTCACTGCAATTTGTCAGAATACAGCAAGACTCCATTAGAAGAAACAACATTACTAAGGTGAGTATTTTTTCCTTTTTGCTCCTACCCCTATACCATGTAGCTTCCCCCCAAGCTGCCCATGAGGCACTGAATCTAAGGCCTTGCTGAAGTCCAAGTAAAGAACATCCACCACATGACCCTTATCCAGTTCACTTGTCACCCAGTCATAATGTTGTATCAGTTTGGTTTGACAGGACTTCCTCGAAATGAACCCATGCTGCCTCACATCCTGGAGGCCATTGTCATCCAGGTATGACATCAGTCTTTCCTTTAGTATCGTTTTCATGAGTTTGCACACCATGGAGGTGAGACTTACCGGATGATGATTACCTGGTTCATCCCTTGGTCCACTCTTGTATAATGGCACTACATGTGCCAGCCTCCAGTCCAGTGGCACACATCTCAATTCCAGTGAGGTGCTGTATAGATCTGCTAGCGGCTCCGCCAACACCTCCGCCATCTCCCTCAGCAACCTGGGGTGGATACCATCTGGCCCTGGTGCCCTGTCTACCCTCAGTGCCCTTAGTCCCTCTAGGACTCTACCTCCCTCAGTTCTTCCATCTGTCGCTTCCTCTACACCTGTTTCCTCCCTCCCAGCCCATGGTAGTAGTAGTAGTCCTCTTCTGTGAACACTGAGCAAAAGCATTCAGTGCTTCTGCCTGCTCCTCCCCTTTTTCTGTCCACTTCCCACCCTTTTTTATCCTCACTATTGTCTCTTTACACTTCCTTTTCTCCTGATGTATCTGAAAAGTCCCCGGTTAATTCCTGCTCTAATCTCAGCTACTTCTGGGCCTTGGCTTCTCTCACTTTTCTGGTCACCTCCCTGGACCATCTTGCATACTCCTCCCTGTCCCCTTCCTTCCCCGTCCTCCTATACCTCTAGTGTGCCTCTCGTTTTGCTCTCACCACCTCCACTACCTCACTGTTCAACCAGCATGGTTTCCTTGCTCTGCTCCTCTTACTCTGTGTATTGGTGCAGGCTTCCGTTGCCTCTGTAATCCCCCATTTAATATCCCATTTCTGCTCCGCTTCCATCTCCTGTCTAATGCCCTCCAGTTTCCCTTTCAGTACTTCCCGCATCCTCCCAAAGTCTTCCCCCTGAAGTTTACCACCCGGGTTACTGATTTCTCTGGCTCCCCGCACATTGTGATATTAAACCACACCGTTTGGTGATGCTGTCGGCTAGTGGGTCCTCCACCCTTACTGCTCTTACTGTCTCCCCATTCACAATACCAAATCTAAAGTGTTCTTTAGCATAGTAGGGCACTGACCAACTAGGTCAGTAGACCCTCCTGGATCACGTCCAGGAGCACTTTGCTCTAGAACTGGAGGTAACTGAATGCTCCAGTCAACCCCCGGCAAGTTGAAATTTCCCACAATGACCACCTTCCATTTTCTACATACTTTTCTGATTTGTTCCGCTAATTCCCTGTCAAGCTTCTCAGACTGGGACGGTGGCCTGTATACCACTTCAAACCTCAGTTTCCTACCCCTTGAGTCTAGGAGCTGCAGCCAGATTACCTCTGTTCTCCTTTCCTCCTCCTTTTCCCTTGTGCATTTGATCCCATCCCTCTCATAGACTGCTACCCCACCCCTCCTTCCCTCCTTACAGTCTTTCTTGTATAATTTGTATCCTGGGATTGCCAGATCCCAGTCTCAGTGCTTGGCTACCCACATTTCTGTGACAGCTGCAATATCCACCCTCTACACTGCCAAGAATGCCTGTAGCTCAGCTGATTTGTTGCCTAAGATTCTCACATTCAGCGAGACCACCCTCCATCTTGCCCCCTTCCCTTCATTGCCCTCCATCTCCTCCCTTCTACTCCCTCCCTTTTCAGCCACCCCGAGTCCTTCCCTGCTAGCCTGGGGGTAGGCTGTGATTCCACTCTATCGGATCAATGCCTACCTGCTGTCCACTTGCCATCCCCCAATCTAGTTTAAATCTACCTTTGTCTCAATATACCTCCCAATCTTTGCATTAATACCTCCTTCCCTTCCCCGCTCAAGTTCAACCTATCCCTTGCAAACAGATTGTTGTTATCCCAGGTACTGCCTCAGCCGCCCACAACCCCATACTCCTTAGTTTGACATCATTCTACCAACCATGCATTCAACTCCCCAATCCTCTCCTTTCTCACTGTGCTTGTGCAGGGTACTGGGAGCACTTCCGAGAAGGCCACAAACTCCACAGTCTACTTGCACATACCTTTCCCTTGTTACCTCCACCATTTCCTCCGCTAGGTCATTTGTTCCCACATGTACCACAATGTGCGATTTCCTCCTACCCCTCCTTGCACACCTTAGGATTGCCAGTCCTGCCTTGTCTGCTTTTAATCCCTGTATGGACTCTACCCGTATTCAACTGTGCCTCTCCCCCTTGCTGCCCCATCTGATCCACATGAGTATGGAATCCCCCAACACTAGTACACCCACCTCCTCTTTTCTTGTGCCCATTGCCACCCCTCACCCAGGTTCTCATTCCTGGGGCCACTCAGGTGCTTTACCATTTGACCAGTGTCTTCCCCCTGCCCCTCTCAATTGAGACCCCTCCCTCTCCTCCTGTTTGACTGTCAACCTCCCTCTCCCTCCTCACCTCTCTGAGTATTATCTCGCCCCCTGCGATGTGTGCTCAGTCTCTCCACTAGTAATGTCCTTCACTCCCTCCTCTTTATGAGTACTATCCCTTGTGCAATCTCCTCCTGTGTTCTCTTCCCACGTGTTGCTAGTACAGCAAACATGTTCCCTACCCTCTTTTGCATTACTATGTGTTTCTCCTCCCTCCTGCCTGCTACTGCTCCTCTTTATAGGCCCTACTGGTCCACCCTTCATCAGCTGGCTTCCTGTCTAGTTTTCCCTCCCGACCCTCCCTTGACCCACTGTTTCCTTCTCTGTGGTGCCCCCCTGATACTCTCAGATGTCAGCCCTTCTACCAATGCAACCTTCCCCACCTCTCAACCTCCCCAGCTCCCTGCCAAGTCAATGAACCTCTTCCTTGAGTCTCCTTAGCCTGTGGCATATTGGGCACCCTCCCAGCCTCCACAGTATGTTCATCCACACTGCTGCCCCACAACAATTGCACCCCACAATCCTTCCCATGGTTCACACTACCTATATAGGACAGTGAAATACAGTCTATCTATACTGATTGCAGTTGTTTATGAACACAATTACAAACCCACCAATAGCATTACCAAGTCTCACAGACACATGACATATAGTTCAGAACTTAGACGTTTGCCCCCGGTCCTCTTTAGGCCCCCCCCGGCTTTAAGTGAGACTGTTGTGCCTCCCATTGAGCTTGATTCAAAAAAACACAGCCACACAAACATTTACGCTAAATTAAAAAAAATTAGAAAACTTACAAAAATCCTCTCCACACTAACTCTCTCCACAGCAACCGGAATTAACTAATCCTAGCCCAGCCTCTAACTGAAATTGTAATACCAAATTCCCTTGCATGCAGCCTAAGACAGCCAACTGCAGTAATAACTGGAAACTACAATCCTACTCATAAGATCTACAATACTAACTGTACACCACAGTCCTACTCATAGGTTATTTATATTTATATATATCTCTCTAAGAATTAGCTCATATGGCTGTTCCTTGTTTCCTCCTCCTGACCAGCCCTGAGGGCTCAGGTCAGTTGGCAGCTCCCAAAGCTCCTCCCTCACAGCCTTCAAACCCAACCCCCAGTGGCATTTCAGTATTTAAGAAAGGCTGGTGGAAAGGGTGGGTGAGAGGCCTTTTACAACAATCCCTCCAGCCACAGAAATCTTTAAGCTAAATTTCACTTTAAGCTGAATTAAAAAAAAAGTAAAGCAATAGCAAAACTTACAAAAATCCTTTCCACACTAACTCTCTCCACAGCAAATAGAATTAACTAATCCTTCTTTCCTGCAGTTTGATGGCTCTGTCAGAACTTAAAGGCTTTGTGGGTGGGCAAGTCTGGGCATGTCCTGCTCAATCCTCCCGGCTGAGAGCCTTTAAGCTAAATTCCACTTTAATCTAAGTTAAAAAAAAGATTAGCAAACCTTACAAAAATCCTCTCCACACTAACTCTGTCCACAGCAAGTACTGTAGAATTAACTAATCCTTCTCTCCTGCAATTTAAAAAAAATAGCAAAACTTACAGAAATCCTCTCCACACTAACTCTCTCCACAGCAAGTAGTATTAACTAATCCTTCTCTCCTGCAGTTTAAAAAAATAGCAAAAGTTACAAAAATCCTCTCCACACTAACTCTCTCTACATCAAGTAGAATTATAAAAAGGGTCTGAGAAATGAAGCTTTCTGATTGGCTGCAAACATTCTAACAGCCTTATGTTAATCTTTTATTAACATACATGTAGGGCTTAGCCATATGCTGAACAAGGTTTAACACTGTTTAAAAACATTTTTTTATTATAATAGCAATAAGGCACTCCCAGGGATTATGTTAATGGTCGGTTAATCACCCTCTAGGGGCATGTGACACTCGGCTACACCTCGTGCCACAGTACACCCCTAGAAGGTGATTAACAGAACCCTTGGTCATGCCTTATTGCTTAATTAACTAATCCTTCTCTCCTGCAGTTTGATGGCTGTGTCAGAATTTAAAGGCTTTGTGGGTAGGCAAGTCTGGGCATGTTCTGTTCAATCCCTTCAGCCACAGAAACCTTTAGGCTAAATTCTGCTTTAAGCTAAATTTAAAAAAAAATAAATAAAAAAATAACTAAATTTACAAAAATCCTCTCCACAGCAAGTAGAATTAACTAATCCTTCTCTCCTGCAGTTTAAAAAACAACAGCAAAACTTACAAAAATCCTCTCCACACTAATTCTCTCCACAGCAAGTAGAATTAACTAATCCGTTTCTCCTACCTACAAAACAGATTCAGTAGCAGTAAACAACAGGAAATACAAACAATTGTGTTTATTTGTACAGTTACAGTGTCTTTTATAAAGGTAAAAGGGATGTCTGAGTTGTGTCTTCACTAATCAAGAGTGTCGTATTGAGATTTTGTGTTAGAGAGCAGTTCTGAAACACAGAGCTCTCAAAATGAGAGTCTTGCTTTGCTAGGGACATTTCAGGCATCCTATTTGGATTTTATCAAGTATTTTTGCTTTATTAGCAAAGTCTAAATGGCAGCAGGCCAGGTCACCCATTACAGAGATACAAACTGTGACACTCTGCCATCTGCTTATGGTTATATGTATGATATTTATAATATAAATATATGGTATGTGATTGTCTGCCTAGGACAAGCAGTCAGAGTGTGAGAGACTTGACCTTTGACCTTCAAGGTGTCTGAGGATGTCATGAAACTGACCAGTGAAACCTAATTAAATGCCTTCCTTCCAGAGAGACAGTTTATTACCTCTTATAACCTGCTCCTGCTTTTGAAGTTGGTTCCCATGTATGCATTTATGACATAGCAGGAAGGGAAGTAATTTGGTTGATTCCTCTTGGTTTTCTCACCTAGATGGCGACTAGTGACAGGATGTGAGTTTATGAGCCATCAAAGGAACCTGCTTGAAAAGACGGCCACATATTTTTTTTAATTGGTAACTGCTGATTCCAGCCAGCAGGAGAAAAATATCTTTTTTGGATATCCATACTCAGATTACAAATTTATCACCGATCTAGCAGTGACCTCAAGTCATGGGTGATATCACCAGGAGGTGGAGAAAACTGGCTTTTGAATATTGCTTGCAAGAGAAGTTTGTGCAGAAGGAGTCTGTGAGAATCAAAGACACACTTATCCTGTGGACTGCTAACTAGGCACTTTAGAAAAAAATTCAGCTGAAACTTAAGTATCTGTGGTAGGCGTATTTGTGTTCTGTAACTTCCCATTTATTTTAAGTGACTGTAAGTTGTTGATATATTTGTTCTGTGTTTGATATTTTATCTATTTTACAATTTTTAGTAAACAGTATTTTCTTTGAAATTCTGCCTGTGTCTTCTCAGTTTTCTTTTACATGTGAATACTGAACCTGTGTTTAAGTCTGACGGCTGTTAAGGGCTTGAATGTGTTACTAATCTTGAAAACGGTAAGAATATACCTAGGTCTCATATTGAGTCATAAGGGTACATTTTGGAAACCTGCCTGGGTGCCACTGGGTGAAGGATTGTACTGCATTCCTGAAGAGGGTACATATCTGAGCCTGTTAACTGGGTGCACTAGCATAAGATTCATATTAGACTCCCAGGACTCAAGGCTAGTAGGTGATTCGGACCCAAAATAGACAGGAGGGTTACCCTGTCTGTCCCCTGTCACACTACCGCACTTGGAGGTTGGCACTGTGGGAGCAGAGAACCTGACTTGTGGAGCACGTTTGTGACACAAACTATAAAGAAAATATATATTTTTTTTATTTTTCCATGGTGCATAGTGAAACATCTGTTTTTTCCAAGAGATACGCATTTATTTATGACAGCAGCAGAATCGATACATGAAACGTTATTTTGTGGGGCCTTGAACTGGCATTCCTTACGCTAAGGAGCAGTGCAATGAAAAATGTCATTTCAAAAAGCAAATTTTCGGCTATGGTTATGAAAAATATTGGCAGAACTGTTGATTTGAGTTTTCTGGATGCTTCCTATGCTGTGTACTGTACATCTGAATTTTTGTATGGACTCTTACCCTCCTTGGGGCCTCAATATTATTTCTTTGCAAAACTGAGGCGGACATCTTTTTTTCTTGAAAAATAATGATTTTAAAACTTTCATAAAATTCTTTAAATGATAATGAAAACTGAAAATTTTACCACTAAAATAAATTGGAAGACATCTGGCATCGATTAAGAAGAAAAGAAGATGGGGGTCAAATTTTAACCCATTTTTAGTTGCACTGCTTTAAGTTTTTATTTATTGAGCCACGATCCCTGTACTCGGAGAACTGATTCATGTCAAGCTGTTATCAGACTTGGCCTCACATAATGGGCATTTTGCAGGAAAAATAGAAACAATCATGGGTTATTCTGTGTGGAAAAAATGTACAGTGAATTAAAGTTGGCAAATGCGATCTTTTGTGATGGGAACAGGTATGTTTTTTGTTTTTTTGTGGGCTCACTCACAGAATGCCATCTGTAAGTTACAAAAGATGGAACAAGTTTGGAAACAAATTTAAGACTGCAGCTCCGCGTGAGGCTGCAGCCCATAAGGCATCATGGCTATATAGAAGGTCCGCATGCGCTGCAGCCTTTCACATTTTCTTCTGTGGGATAAACAAAGTTCTTTGGGAGAGAGAGAGAACAGTGAAGTTTAGCAGTTCTGTCACACTGATGACTTAGGAAATGGAAGAAACTTAGAAACCACTCACTGGACTTAAGAAGAAATGTTAGAACTATTAGCATATGTTATAAGAATACCTGTAAACAATCCTGATAGGTTAAGAATGATGTCATGATGTATAAAACAAACAAACCACCAAAGCATATCCAAACAGTGGGTACTGTTGAAATAAATAAACAAGTGGGCATTTAAGGCACCAAATTTAGGGCTGGCATGGCCCAGTGGTGGTACGGTGTGCTATCTTGCCAGAAACCTGGGTTCTGAAGTGAGCCTGGGGTGCTGGCAAATGGATGGCAGTGATTAAGGAAGGTGTAAGTGGCAACACCTCCTAACTCAGGAATGGGACGTCATGCTTCTGCACCATCAGCGACCCTTGCACTTGGGCCCAAGCTGGTTCACCCTCAAGCTGCAGGGGACACTGCATGCTGATGAGCCTGCCTAGTGGGTGGGTGTGCACCATTGTGGGTAGAGGGAACTGGAGGGAGAAAAAGTTGCAGTGGATTTCACCCTCCAACAGAATAATGGCCACTGGTACCTCAGAACCTGCACCATGGAGTCTGTGTTATGGCATGGTAAGGAGGTCACCAGTTAGGAAAGGTAGGAGGAAGGCCTAAATAGGGACCATCAGAATGAGGTAGGGGAAAAACTGGACAAAAAACTGTTTTATCATTACCTTTGGTTTAGGAGGGCCCATCCACAGAATTTGGTCCGTGTACAGTTTTAAGGAATGTAAACCTATTCACATTTTTTAATGTTAGCTGTCTAGCTGTTAATGTGTGGATGTGTGAAGTCTATTTAATCACACCAGTGTATTGTTTGTTTTGTGAGTTTGTTTTGAAGTAGTCCTATTTTTTCCTTATTTATTGCCCCATATTTTTCTTTTCAGTTCTGTTTAGTCACCTCGGCTCAGGTGGAGATGTACCTCTTAGACCCCCCACCTAGAATAACCCTCCAGCTGCCATGACTGGGAGGATCCATAGCTTACCTCCAAAGGCGAAGCTCTGCAAAGGTAGAGACCAAGATCCACCTTTAAATTCCACTGGAGACTTATGTGGGGTGCTGCTGCTCCTGAGATCTTTTCTCTTTGGTTCCCCTATACACCCAGATATGCAGTGATGTCAGTGTGTGAGCATCGTGCTCCCATAAATGCCTCACAGACATCCAGCGCCATCTCATCCCCTGCTACATGAACCTGGCTGATGTACTCCCAGCCTGTGGTGGGCATCAGTTACGCGCGGACACCCACGACCACCCCACCCACCCACCCATGGATGAGGAAGAGAGCAGTCCATGGGATGCTCATCCTACCTCTACCTCTACCTGGCCGGCCCTCTGATGCTCCAGACTTGTTTCCAAACTCGGGTCATCAGCGTCCCATGTGGTATCACTATCACTGCACTGGTGGGTCAGCTTTAGTGCCCCATATTAATGCAGCCTTTTTTGTGCCCAGTATTCATATTTAATTATTTAGCAGTTCCAGAACCTAGTGACATCTGTTGAGCTGAAGACTGCAATGAAGCAAAACTCGATGACCTCAGCTCTGCTGGTTTCTGGTTCATTGTAGTCTTCCGCACAAATGATATCTCTTGGTTCCAGAACCGATTAAGTAATTAAAAAATGAAATGAATATTGGGCAGGAAAAAAGGCAGACTTAACAAGGGAGCTAAATAAGGAAAAAATTGGACCGCTGCAAAGCACACAAAATATACTCGGGTGGCTAAACAGACTTTACACATGCCGTAATTACCAAATATGTTTCAAAATCTAAATAAATAACTACCTATGTGGCCATTAGATGGGAGTATGGACTAGGTATGTAGATAGAGAAGGAGGCCTGGGAAAGGGTCTGCTTTGAAACAGGAAGGGTTACTTCCTTGCATGTCTGGCGGGAATATGTCTGGAAACACCTTATATGTTTTTTCAGAACTCACTGGCCATTACTGCCCAGTATGCGAGGAATGGAAGGACGGACTGCTGGCAGGCCTGTGGCTCTACCCAGGTGACTCATACACATCTAATGTGGGCATGTCCAGCATTGGGACCTTTCTACCGGAAGTTTGAGGGAGTTGTTGCAGAGATGCTACATGTCCCAATGAAGCTTACACAGCAAGTATATTTATTTCATATATACCCCAGGAGTACTTAGGACAGACAGATAAAATTCCTGCTGGAAATAATGCTCTTAGCAGCTAAGAAAGGTATCACGCAGAAATGGTTGTCCTCCTAATGTACTACATTGGATCAGTGGAGAACCACTGTCAATGAGATTTATAAAATGGAAAACAGTGCATTTAGCCTAAATGATAACATGAAGGGTCTTTGCATCCAGATGGAATTCCAGGGTTTTTTACGTGCTGCATCACAGCAATAATTTCCTCCTCTAAGCGGCACAGGCCGTAGACAGTCACATGCTACTGTATGGGGATAATTGCTGAATACGCTGCATAGATTTAGAAAGCCATGAGCAGCACAGAAATATAACAAGAGGGTGAGAGATGCATACAAACATCTAGGTATCAATAGACTGGGGTCTCCGCTTGGGCCTTCCCTGCCTCTAACTCCCATCCAACCCTTGAAGAGGTGCTTTAACTAATAGGTTGTGCTTACTGATGTTGTAGTTTATTAGGAGTTCAGAACTGAGTGTTAAAATTAACACAGGGTGGCGTCCCCATTGCTGTGTCGTGAGGCAGAGGTCACCTTGTCAGATTAAGTATACATATTTTTTTTTTTGGTGCCACCTACCGCTGTTACCTCTGCTCAGTCACGGACCCCTAGACTAATTATACATATTTATCTGTCTCATACTTCCTGTGGATTAAGTAACCTGTGAATGTCATTTACGGCAATGTCTGTATTTAACTTGGCAAGAATTTCTTTAATAAAAAGATATTCACCAAAAAAATGTAAACGACAAAGTTTGTGTTCACTATAAGATGTTTGCGCAAGTATATTCTGAAAATAGTGAAATGTATATGAGCTGCAGAAGGATATAACAAAGAGACATAGTCCATCAGCTGTTTGTATATGAAGTTTTTAAATAATGTTCAACAATGTATTAGTGTCAGGTTAGTCACACAAGAGAATCATTACATCACTCTTATCCACAAAAGCAAATTTCAGAGTAATTTCAGGAGTTGTTGGGCTTCACTGATTCCTCTTAAATCAATTGGTTAAACTAAGTGCCATGTCTGGGAAGCTCCAGCAGATCTGACCTTTCCCTGTCTTAAGATCCTTTCTGTTTAATTAAAAAAAGAGACACTTTTATTATATTAATTGCTCAAAACAGAGCCTCATGGTAATCCTGCCAGGTGAGAACATCACCATCTGACTTATTAGAGGTGAAAAAGCAGTTGTGCCTGGCAAAAAGTGGCTGAGGCTTACTCCGCCAGACCACCTGTGACAGAAATCTGAGTCAAACAACTATTGCCATTGCTCACTCTAGCTAGTGCGGGTCAGGGCCATCTTTTCTTCATACCCAGACAGAATTAGTAAGGTAAAATGTAAACTATTTTCCAAGAGTTATTTATACCTTATTGTAGCCTGATTCAGTAAAGAAGCCAAATCGTTCCCTTACTGAATAGGAAAAAACAGCATACCATTTTTTGTGTAGCTAACATTGCTTGCTGCTTTGGGGGAAAAAACAGACACAGCCACCTAAAGAAGACCTGAGAAGCCATGGATACATCTCGCAACATGTAATGAAAACAGTTGCTGCAGGTACAGATAAGCAGACAGTGCAAATTATAGTATACAGGTTAAGCAGGAACACATAAGGTAAAGTAAATATAACTTACCATGATTCTTTATGTTTTGACAGATTCCCATGAGCACACCAAGAAAAGAGGGAACTTCTGTTTGACATCACATCAACTCAAGTGTCTTTCCCAACTTGCAAAAGTTCTTCTGTACATGGAGGACAAAGTAGAGCATCTGTTTGGTGAATTGGTCATTTGTGGAAAAGATGTGACCAAAATGTCAAGGTATGGCATTTGAATAGTAACACACTGCTAGAAATTGGACTGCCAATGAAGATCATTTTGATTTCTTTAGTTTATTCACCCAGTATAGCGTAACTGAGATGGAGCATCGTATTTCAGTGAGGGTCTTATTCTGCCCCTAGAAGCACACAGAGGTTACACAAGGTTTCAAAGTGAACTTTTGATTATGGTGAGATTTAAATCAATTGCTTGAGTAGCATTTCTGTGCACTAACCACTGGACCAAACTGAACTGACTTCCTTCCACCCATACTCTTGCTTAACGCTGTAGGTTGTTTCCAGAGTTACATGTTAACACAGCAAGAGAGACCACTGTAGTGGTAGCAAGAGTGGTCCCACATGCATTCTTAGGGTGGGAGAATCATGAACCATAATTGACTGCTGACAGCCTGAGAATGTAAGTGAGATGACTCATTGTGGTCTCCTTGGCCATATTAATATATTATTGATAGAGGCTTATCAATAATATATTAAAATTAAAACTTTCACTGACTATGCCTTCCTCCTGCCATCCACTCTGCTTACTTCTCTTTTCCCTCAAATACCTCCTTCGTGGACTTCTCTACTCACCTTTTAACTGCCTTAGACTGCACTGTGTCCTGGCATCCTCACCCGATACAGTCTGCCTTCTGAGCACCAACTCATCTTGTTTTTGCACAAGGTTTGTGCCAAATCTGTTATTCATTGCATCTATACATTTGATCATAGCTAATGTATGCTTATTCTGTGGTCATGTTTCAGTCATCTACCAATTTTATATCGCTGTCTTATGTTTATTTTCTTATTTATTGTACATTAAGTACATGGCTACATAGATACAGAGACAGTGACAGAAGAAAAAAGCTTTTGGCCCATCCAGTCTGCCCACCCTACCTAGCTATTCTGCCTCTGCCCTAGTGGGCATTCTCCCTATTTACTGTCCTCCCTTTCTAACTAAACACACCTGCTTCTCCCATCCTTACTTGAATCTGCTGATTGACCTGGCCTGTACCACTTCTTCTGGTAGCTTATTACGCTTATCTACCACCCTTTCCATGAAGACGTGCTTCCGGACATCCTTTTTGAATCTTCCCCTTTCCAGCTTTAGTGAATTCCCTCTCACCCCAGTGTTTGAACTCTAGGAGAATAGTTCCTTAGCGTCTGCTCTGTGTATCCCAGTGAGGTACTTGTATGTTTCAGTCATGTCACCCCTTCCCTCCTTTTTTCCAGGGTGTACATGTTTAAGTTCTGCATCTTTTCCTTATATGGCAAATCCCCAAGGCCATGCACCATCTTTGTTGCATTGCATTGTGTACTGCTTCCACCTTGTTGCTGTCTTTCCTCAGTTGTGGGCTCAAGTACCTTACGCAATCCAAGTGCAGTCGCACCAGTGACCTGTACAGATGGAGGATCATATCCTGCCTTCTGCTGCTTATCCCCCCTTCCTATGTATCCCAGCATTCTGTTTGCTCACTGCCCTGTTGCAGTGTGCATATATTTTTAGGGTCTCTAATATAATCACCCTTTTCTTCTGTAGTGCTTATACAGCACCACCCCTCCCATTTCATATTGCACCCTTGGATTTATTTTGCCAATGTGCATTACTTTACATTTTCAGCATTAGAGTTCACCTGACAAATCTTGGACCAGCTCTCCAACATTCCCAGATTCTTCCTTGGTTCCCTTCTTCTTTCCTCCATGTCTACCCTTATGCAGATCTGTGTGTCATCTGCAAAGAGTCTGATCTTACCTTTGATACATACATAGATACATAGAAATTGTTGGCAGATAAGGGACCTCTAGGACCATCCAGTCTGCCCATATGCCCTATACATGTATGTGTCCACTGACCCTAAGTGACCAATGGCTTTTCTTCAATCCCTCCCCACCCAAGGTTTCCTTGTGTCTGTCCCAGACGGGAGCACAACAATTTGCCCTCGCCATTTCGCTTTCGCTATTAAACTGACAGTTCCTTGACAACCCGCCTCCTGACACCCGCTCTTTTGGCAGAGTTAAATTCACCAGCTTGCAGGAAACAGCCAGTTGTCACAGAGCAAAATGCTAATACAAGTAAGGAATTCTGTTTAAATGATCATACTTTGTGCTATGCTGTGGTCATTTTTTTTTTTTCATGGGCAGAAGCAAGATAGAACAAAAATTTAGTCTTATACAGTATGCCCCAAGACTTACGATGCACATTCTTACCATTACACATAGTCACTCAGGTGACAGATAAACAGCCTCACAGACTATGTAAAAACAAACAACCTCACTGACTTTTCACAGAAGTGCAGGTAAATCGACAACTACAGGTCCAAAGTTTCACCGGTGCTTAATTCATTAGAGCTTTATCAGGGGCAGGGTAGTGAACACATGTGCCTCCTACTAGCGATTGGTAGTCTGCAGTCAGAATACGGAACAGCCACGGAATGTTTAGCGGAGCAGGACAGAGAACACATGTACCTCCTTCTAGCAGTCAGTCTGCAGTCGGAACATGGGACAGCCATGGAATGTTTAGCGGGGAAGCGTGATGACTGGGGAAACTTTATAGGGAGCTTTGAGTGTTGTCCGAACTCAGGAAAATGCAACTTCCTAGTTTTGTGGGTTTTTCTTGTTTTTTTGCGCAATCGAAGACATAGGGCTGAGGTGTACATGCCTGGAAGATAGCTCCGGCATGATTAGGAATACCAGTAAAGGTAGGTGTGCATTTTACTGCAAACAAATGAACATTTGTAGTTTCTGCTTGAGTGGCATGAGTTTGAGAGAGCACTGGGGGAGCAGGAACATGGGACAGTCCCTCTCAGTTCTTGTTTGTGTCACTGTTTTTGTGCTGAGTTCTACCAGTGTTTGGACTAGGTTCATTTTGCTCCATGACAACTGGCTGTTAGTAATTTAATTAATTTCACCAAGGAGCAAATTGTTAGGGGCAGGTTGTCACTGGAGCAAATTGTCACCTGAGCCAGTTGTCAGGAGTGAAATGATGGGAGCGAACTGACATGGACCTGTCCCAGGCATGCTTAAACCCCCTCCACTGTGCTTGCCCCACTACCTCTTGTGGCAGACTGTTCCAAGTGTCCCCCACCCTCTCTGTGTAGAAGCACTTCCTCACGTTACCTCTTAATCTACCCCCCTCCAATTTCATATCATGTCCCCTCGTTCTGGTATCTTTTCTACATTGGAAAAGATCCCCCACCTGCCCCTTGTTTATGCCCTTGAAGTACTTGAAAGTTTCTATCATGCCCCCCCTTTCTCTCCTCTCCTCTCCAGTGAGTACATATTGAGGTCTCTTAGTCTCTTCTCATTTGTTTTGTGCTGTAAGTCATGCACCATCTTTGTCACCCTTCTCTGGATAGCTTCCACCTTGTGTATGTCCTTATGCATGTGTGATCTACAGTACTGCACGCGGTACTCCTGGTGAGGCCTTACCAGTGTTTTATACAATGGCATCACCACCTTCCGTCTCCTTCTAGTAATACCTCTGCCTATGCACATCAGCATGCCACTGGCCCTCCCTGCCACCTTTGCGCACTGCTTTGATACCTTAAGGTCATCAGATATGATAACCCCTAGGTCCCTTTCCTCTTTGGTGACAGCACCCCCTCCCCCAATTCTGTAGCTCTCCCCAGGGTTCCTCCTACCCAGGTGCATTATCTTGCACTTTTTTGCATTGAACCTCAGTTGCCACACCTCTGACCATCTTTCAAGCTTCTCCAGGTCCCTCTTCATTTTCTGTACCCCTTCTGGAGTATCCACCCTGTTGCAGATCTTGGTGACATCTGCAAATAGGCAGACCTTTCCTTCCAGCTTCTCTGCAATGTCACTAATGAAGACATTGAATGGGACTTGTTCCAGTACTGATCCCTGTGGTACTCCGCTGGTCATCTCTCTCTCTCTCTCTCTCCCTCCAGATTGGATCCCATTTACAACCACCCTCTGCCTTCAGTCCATCAGCCAGTTTCTAACCCAATGTATCACATTATGCCCCATGCTCAGACTACTCATCTTGTTAACCAGCCTTCTATGTAGGAATGTATTCAAGGCTTTTCTGAAATCTAGGTAGGTGACGTTTACTGACTCTCTCTGATTCACTTCCTTAGTCACCCGATCAAAAAAATCTATCAGATTCATTTAAAAAGACCTTCATGCTGTGAATCCATGTTTGCCTCAGATCCTGGACATCATTGGATTCCAGGTGTGCCACTATTTTTTCTTTCAGCAGTGTCTCCATGATCTTCCCCACCACTGAGGTAAGGCTGACTGGCCTATAGTTCCCACTTCCTCCTTACTGCTACTTTCGTGCAGTGGAACTACATGCACCCTCCTTCAGTCCTCTGGAACCACACCTGCGTTGAGTGACTCTGTGAACAGGGCGACCAGAGTCACTGCTAGTTCCCTTTGTAGCTCCCTCAATATCTTCAGATGTATGTCGTCTGGCCCCATGGCTTTATACACCTTTAACTTTGTGAGTTCCTCCAGAACTCTCTCCACGGTGAATGGGCTGGTGTTCATTTCTCCCCCTGATTGCCTCTGCTCCCCAACTGTGGTCTTTGACCCTCTCCTTCCTTAGTGAATATGAAACAGAAGTATTTGTTCAGTATTTCTGCCTTGTCTAGATCCCTCTCCTTACACTTCCCTCTTCCCTTTGAGCCTCTCAATCCCCCGTTGTTCTTCTATCACTGATATGCCTATAGAATGTCTTGTCCCCTTTTTTCACAGTCCATGCTAAACCCGCATCTATGCGCGCCTTGGTTCTCCTAACAGCTTTCCCTGCTTCCCTTAGACATTCAAGATACGCCTCCTTGTCCTCCTCCCTTTGAGTCCCCTTATACTTCCTGAAACTTGCTCTTTTAGCCCTTACTTTGTCTGCCACCTCTTTAGAGCACCATGGTGATTTCCTTCTTCTTTTCCTTTTGGCCATTATCCTAACACATTGGTTAGTTACCTCCACTATGGCTCATTTTAGTTTCACCAACTGTTCCTCCATTCCGTCCATTACCTCTCCCTTCTCCAGGGCTGTTCTTGAACATCTACCTAGTTCATTAAAATCCACCCTCTTGAAGTAATACTTTTGCCCTTGTGTGGCTTAACTGAGTCCCTGTCTCCATGCCAAACCAGACCATGTGGAAGTCGCTGGATCCCAGTTGCCCTTCCACCTGGACTCCTTCAACTGTTTTCCCATTGGTCCATACCAGGTCCAGAATCGATTTGTTCCTGGTTGGCTCATGTATCAGCTGTCTGGGTCCAACCCCCCTGCAGGGATTTTAGGATGACCGTGCTTCTGGCTGAAGCAGCTGCCTGGGTGGTCCAATCCACATCTGGCATATTGAAATCCCCCATCAGCAGGATTTCATCTTTAACTGCCATGTCATGAATTTCCTCCACTAGTACCCTGTCCACTTCCTCCTTCTGTGGTGGAGGTCTGTAGATCACCCCGAACGTATTGCTGTGACATTTCCTGGTTTATTTATTTATTTATTTAGCTTTTGTTGACCAGGTAAGTACACTAGACAAAACATGTGCCTATTTTCAGGTATGACCTGGGAGCATACAGGAAATTAGCAGAACATACAGAGTACAAATTGAAGCAAGTAGGGCAGATACAATGAGTTCAGCAGAAGCAATACATACATAGTAGATAACTTGGGTTACAGCAGTGATACAGTCAGGTATACAAATATAGAGTCAATAAAACAAGGTTACAAGTAATATATGTTATATATATATATATATATATATATATATATATATATATATATATATATATACACACACATCTATGTACAGAATATACAACATTTCATAGGGCCACGCCCAGGCGGGCAGGTAGTGACAGCGGGATTGGAGCTAAGGTACAGGAGATGTTATGCTCAAGAGCAGTGCAGGGAGCCAGGGAAATCAAGGAGGACCGAAACAGTCACATACTGAGGGGAGCCTCAGGTGGTTCCACAGGGAGGTTCGTACGTACATCTGGGAAGGGAAGGGCCAGACCTGGACAGGAAAGGAGTTCCATAGTCTAGGGACACAAGATGCAAAATCCCTGTCCCCAGTTTGGGTACACATAGCCGGAACCTTAAGGATAGCAGGGCCCAATGAACTTATGGAGTAAGTGGTGGAGACAGCTGGTGCAAGGAGTTCCGCCAATCCAGAAGGGGTGCCTGAGCCCAGAACCTTACCTGTGAAGCAGCCCAGGACAAAGTTAATGTAGTTGGATGGGAACAGCCAGTTAAGCCTACTGTACAGCTCACAATGGTGAGTGGGACGAAGCAGCGAGAAAGTGCAAAACAGCAGATATTATTAGTAACTACTGTCCATCTTGTGAGATGGACCTTGGAAGTATGGGCGAGAAAAGAGGCCATAACAGAGGATGGTAGAAACATACCTCTGGCCAGTGCTAGGAGAGCAGCCATAGTAAGGTTATTGCCTCGGCCTCGCCCTGTCTTCCCTATGTTTCTGTAGCGTTTATACCTTCTCTGATGTACAGGACCACCCCCACTCCCTATTTATCTTCTCTGGCCCTTCTGAACAGTGTATAGCCTGATACATTGACATCCCAGTTGTGATTAGCAGAGTACCATGTCTCTGTTATTGCTGCTATGTCCAGGTCTGGAACCTTGTTTCCCAGACTGCGGGCATTTGTGAACATGACCTTCCACGTTTTACGCCCCCTGCCCTCACTCTGTACTTGTTCTCTCTCTTGCCTCTTTTCCCCACCCCAGTTTTCTTGTTTATGTGCTCTTGCTTCCCACCCCCCCGATATCTTCACCTGTGTCACAGATGAAAATATTGAAGAGGACCAGTCCTATTACCAACCCTTGAGGTACCCTGCTGTTCACTTCCCTTACCTCTTAAACGTCCCCACTGACTCCCCCCTCTCGATGTTCTACCCCTCAGCCAACTCTCTGCCCATTTCACCATCATTTCCTGTACCCCAAGGTCCCTAATCTTTGTGACCAGCCTCCTGTGGGGGACTGAGTCAGAGGCTTTGCTGAAGTCAAGTATACTATATCTGTTGCCTGCCCCTTGTCTACTGCTGTTGTAACCCACTTGAAAAACTTGACCAGATCCATCTGGTAAGACCTTTCCTTCGTAAACTCGTGCTGTCTGGGGTACAGCAGCCCTGCCCTTCTAGGAAGTCCACCAGGTCATCCCTCAGTGGAGACTGCATGATCTTCCCACTACAGACATCAGGCTGACTGGCCTATAGTTCTCTGGTTCACCTCTCTTCCACTATTGTATAGCACAACCACATCAACTAACCTCCAGTCCCTAGGGATCACCTTTATGGCTAACGAGCTATTGAAAATGTCTGCTAGTGGCCCTAATATAATCCCTGCTACCTCCCTTAGCATCCTCAGGTGTAAACCATCAGGTCCAATAGATGTATTTACTTTTGACCCTGCTAGCTTTTCCAGCATCCTTTTCTCAGTTATCCGGACCTTTGCCACCTCCCTTCCTAATACCGCAATCTGGCAGTGGTCCATTATTCTCCTTCATAAATATCAAACAAAAATAATTGTTCAGTACCTCTGCCTTCCCTCATACCCCTCGTCTCACTCCTTATTGCTCTTAAGACTCACTGTACTCCCTTTGACCTTGAGTTTCTGCTGGATGTACTGGAAGAATGCTTTATCCCCTTTCTTCACCCCTGTTGACAACCAGAGCTCCATCTGCTCTTTCGCCTCCCTCACCTTCTTGGTAGTTTCTTATTGCTTCCACATACCTCACCCTGTCATCTCCCTTTGACTGCCCTTATACTTGAAACATGTCATTTTCATTTTACTGCCTAAGGAGTAGTACAAGCAGGATGCCTCCCTCTGCACAGACTTCTGAAAAGGATTTCAGGAAGCTGGATACCATGGCCAAAAAAATGTACACAACTGCTTCCTTGCTTCTATGACAGTCAGCTTATTTGGCCTACACAACTCAGTACCAGAAAGCACTGCGGAATGCAGTAGTGGCGCTGAGTGATAAAGTAGAAGGTGAAGTGGCACAGGATCCAGCAGCAATAGCAAAGTCAGCCCTGGATGCCACAGAACACTACATCTTACTTCAAGAAACAGCTCTTGCAGCAGGTTACACCATTAGGACTAAAGCCGGCAGGCGCCAGGACCCCACGGAAATTTTCTAGCTAGCAGTATTCAGCAGGGACCACCTCCGAAGCCATTCCCGCCCCCGACGTCAGGCGTAGTACATAAGGAGGTGGTCCCCCATAATCCTCAGTTCTTTTCCCGCCATTGACTCGCCAGCATTGGCCTCTCAGTCTCTACCTAGCGTACGACAACTGCAGAACTTTCTGTGAATTTCTTTGCACAGCTGATGTCCTCTCCAGCTCCATCGCTTGAGAGTCACCTTTCTAAGTGTGCCTGTGGAAAACAGATCCCTTTCAAGGATCCTCACTCTTCCTGCATGCGTTGCCTAGGCCCAGACCACGATACCAAGGCCTGCACCTTTTGCCAGGGGTTCAATAGCTGCACCAGGATCTGCCGTCAGAAGGCACTACAGGCATATCTCGTCGAAGAGAAATTAAAAAGGATGAACCAAGAACCTTTCTCCAGGGAAGAATCTTCTTCTAAAGCCCATAAGCACCGGGACAAGCACCGGGAGAAGGTGAGGTCTAGGTCCCCAGCTTGGCTTTGGCCTGCAGCTCCGGCTCCAGATCAGACCGCTCTCCCTCCAGGGCTCGGGTCACAGCCCCCCTCGGTTAAGGTCTGACTTCAGGCGCTCTTCCTCGCCTCCAGCCGATCAAGACATCGAGTCCCTCGGCTTCCTCCACCCCATCCAAGGCCTCTTTGAAGTCTTCTGAGCACCACAAGTCCTCTTCATCCACCCGGCGTGGGACACCGACTCCAGGTTGGTATCCCAACCGCACAGAGGTCCTGATCCTGCACCCAGAAAGACCAAGGACCTGACGTCCCTGAAAAGGGCATCGGACCCGATGTTGGCTAAACATTCTAAATCAGCCAGGCGCTCACAGGAGCCGACGACACCAGTTGCCGACTGGGCATTCGCCGCATCTGAAGGCGTCGGCCAGGAGACCAACGTCGGCACCTCTAGAGCAGAAGACCACCCCCCCCGTCACCGGCGGATGCCGGTCATAGGGAATCGATGGAGGAGGACACCTCACAGCCCAGAGACCAGGCGGGCACAACCGAGGATGCTGGGCTCCCACGGGAACCCTCCCCAGACCGGGAGACACCGGGACCCGGACGTCCGACCCGGTGACAGACCACGGCGCCAGGCCCGTCTTCGGGTATGAATAGCGAAAAAGTAAAGGAACTCTTTACTTTTTGTGGGACACCATCAGAATGGATATGGTCCCCGTCAAACCTCCTCCTCCTACTCCTCCTCCCCCTACTCCTTCACCTCCTACACCCCCTCCTCCACCTAAGGGGCCAGCAGGACGACCACCAACTCCCATGGAACAGACTCCACCTCCTAGGGGCAGATCTAAAGACAGGAGAAGGCCTCCTTCCAGATCTCCATCAGGGTCTCCCAGCCCCAAACGACCCAGACGCCGCCGGTATACTCCATCGGGGGAGGATTCCAGATTGGACACCTCGGACTACTCCAGATCTCCTTCTCCGCTGAGCATCTCCTCTCCTGACCCACATGACCTCCCCAAGTCTCCACCGGATGATCCCTCTTTCGCTGAGATCATGAGGCACATCCAGGACAACATGGGGTGGGATGCTGAAGACCTTGACCCCGAACAGCAGCGCCTTGCCCGCTATCTTCGGCAAAAAGACCCAAAGCCTGCGGTAGTCCCACCCTTGGTGGACACCTTCACCGACATCACCAAAGCTGCGTGGAAGCGCCCGCACTCCACTCCCGCGGTGCCGAAGAAGGCTGACCGCCTGTACAAGGCTCCGAGAGAAGACCAGTACTTGTCGAAGCGACTTCTGGCAGACTCCCTGGTCATCATGGCCTCACATGACCGATCTCAAAGGCCCCAGCATGAGCACTCAGCCACTGGACCAGGAATCCGCAATTGGATGCCCTGGGGAGGCGCACATTCGCGGCCGCTACATGCGCCATCAGGTCTCTGAACTACCTTACCCATATGGTACAGTTTCAGAACTCCCTGTGGGAACAGGGACAGGACCTGGTCGAAAAGCTTCCCGATGGCGACCAGAGAGTGGAGCTCCTTAACCTACTCCACACCGGGTCAGATGTGGGGACCCAAGTACTTAGAGCCACATATGATTCTATCGACTCTTCTGCCAGAGCTGCAGCTTCAGGCGTTTGTCTGTGGTGACACTCCTGACTCCGTGCTCCAGCTTCACCCTGAGCATGACAGAGGAATATTCTAGGCATCCCAGATAACGGCGAGTACTTCTTTGGTGAATCCTGGGAGAAGGATATCACCAAACTCCAGGACACAGGGAAGGCAGTCCAATCTGTACAGGCCATGTACAGATCCAGGCTAGATTTTTCATAGGAGCCAGAGCCATTTTCGCAGCCAGCAACAAAGGCAGCAGTCACGTTCCGGCCAGCAGCAAAGGGGCACTTTTTTGCGTAAGGCCCAGGCCAGGTCATCCCCAGGCAGAGGCCAACATTACACAAAGCCGGCCCAGCCCACAGGGACCAATGCTGCCACAGCATGACTCCGTCCCGGCCCCCACCCTTCCTCTGGATCAATGGGCACAAAAGGTCGGGGGTCGTATCGCTCGCCACGTTTTAGGGTGGCACTCGATCACCACCGACAGGTGGATTCTCCACTTGGTCAAGAAAGGCCATTTCATAGAATTTCTAGGCTACCCACCTACAAGATCTCCCCTGCTCTCCCGTTACTCGGGTCAGCATGCCCTGCTCATACAGAGCAGGAGGCGCTCACGCTTCTGGGAAAAAAAGCCATAGAGCACATACCAAGGAGCCAGAGGGGAACTGTTTGTACGTGACAACTATTTAAATGCTGCCTTGAACTAACTACCTTAGTTCTAAACCCCTCAGATTTCACTCTCCGCCTGTAAAGTCGAGTCACACGGAGTCTCGCTCTTCAACTTGTTCCTGTGATGTGAAGAAACTTATAATTTCATATAAGTATCTTTTTCTTTCATTTGCTGCCTTTTACTCATTGTTAATTTTAGCTAAACCTAGGTTTTCATGTTAAATTTTGTGTTTTTATCGATTCCTCCCAGTTCTGTATAACCGGTGGGGAACCGACTTAGATTTATTAGTTTGAATGTTTTCTGACTAAAAAAAAAACAGTTTAGTTTAAATTTATTTTAAATACTTTATTTTAGTAACCACTTTATTGGTTACTGAACTGATGGCCTCACTTCATTTTTGCATCAGTTTCGGTTCCCATCGGTTCTTTATCGATTCGGAACTGACCGTAATTACAAAACTTTTGTTAAAAGCGTTAAATTATTTAGCAGTTAACGTTTTTTATCGTTACCGATAAGATGTCAGAGAAACCAAAAGAAATCAGTAAACCTTGGTTTTAAAAGTTGCAGTGATTGTGGGGAAGTATTTGCCAAGGCAGAAAAACATAGTTTATGTGTGGCTTGCCTGGACTATGATCATCTTAAGGAAGATTGGGACATCTTTAAAACCTTCCCAGATAAAACAGTGGAGAAATGCCTGGAACAGCTTAAGAAAAAACTTCCTCCACCTAAGGGTCCCTCTGGCTGTGGCCAGCCGATACTCTCTTCTGCTGTGGGTAAAACCACTACAATAATTGCTTCAACCCCTGTAATGGGTGATAAGGGCACTAAGAGGCTTGCTGAACTGGCTGACTCGGTACCCTCAAAAAGACAAAAAGTAAAGCACACAGAACCCCAGCTGAAAGGAAGTGGACTTCTGTGGGTGCTCTGGCTCTGCCTTCTCCTCAGGAAGTAGCTCAGGCCTTTAAAGTGGTCCAGGCCTTACAAGGTCTTTTTCCCACTGGCTGCTGTTCCAGTCCCAGCTGGACAGACTGGCAGCACATGTAAATCCTCTTTCATTGAAGAAGAGAATTATGATGAATATGAAGAGGAGTATGAAGGGGAACCCATTGAGCAGGATTTTGGTTCGCCTCCTAGAACTACGGAGGATTATTCCTCACATTTTACTTTTGTGAGGAAAATGGCTGATGCCTTTGGACATCACCACAAGTGAAGATATAGAGGACGAGGAAGAGGTGGAATACCTCAAGGTGATGGGGTTAACCCCCGCAAAGCAGCTCCTCTTGCCTGTCAATAAATTCTTCAAGAAAGATGCACTGAAGATTTTACAGACTCCTCATTCTATTCCTCTTCTTGACAAGAGGCTGAACAAGAAGTACCGGCTGGAAAGGGAAGGGGCAGAATTCCTGTTTTCCCACCCTGACCACCAGTGACAAGGCTAAGGTGCCCCTGGCTTCTCACACACCAGATAAGGAGTCCAGGAAAATTGACTGTATGGCTGAAAAAGGGTACTTGTCATTTCCTTGGCCATTAGGCAGGCAAATTTCCATGCCTACGCTGCTCAGTACCAAAAGTCTTTATGGCAGTCTGTACTGGCCTTGGCACACAAAGCCCCTTCACCTTTGTCTAATGGCCTGGCAGAAACTGCCAGGTTTGGCTTAGAGGCAGCCAAGTATCAGTTCCAAATGGCTGCTGATACCAATGATACAGCAGCTAGGTGGATGACAAACACTGTTGCTCAACGTAGACTTGCCTGCCTAAGAGCTACAAATCTTACTCAGGATACTCAGACAAAAGCTCTGGATTCCCCCCCGGAAGGTAATTCATGTTTTGGTGAAACAACAGTAGCTTATATGAAGAAGGTGGATGAATATAAGGCCACCTTCAAGAGCAGTTCTGCTAAGGAGAAAGCCTCTCCATCCACCAGACACTATGGAAGGGAGGCAGGGGCAGTCCTTTCATACTAGTCCCTTTTCCAGGGAATGGCTGCACCCCAATACCAGCAGTATCCCCAGCAAGGGTACTTCAGAGATAGGGGCAAGGGGTTCCAGGCAGGATCTCAAAGCCCAGCCTCACCCCCAAAGCAAGCAAACACCCTGTTGTGTCTTCACAAGCCGCCTCCTCTCTACCTGTCAGAGGCAGACTGTCTCACTGCCTCCAGGCTTGGCAAAAGATCACCACAGACAAGTGGGGCTTGGGGGTAGTGAGACAGGGACTGTCTCTGAGTTTCAAATCCCTTCCTTCTCTGAGAACTAGAGTGTTTAGACCATCTTCCCTCATAGAGAAAAAGCTGTTAGAGACAGGTTCGAAACCTGCTGCTGTCATGGTGGGTGTGGAACCTGTCCCAGACCACCAAACCTGCAGTGTCAGTGGCTCAGCAGGTAGCACACACCTCTGAGGCTGAGAGATCAGAAGGCTGTGGGTTCTATCCCCACACCAGGCACTTGGGTTAATATCCCAATACTGACACTATAGTGCAGCATGAGGGGGTGCTGCACTCCTGTGGTGCTGTCTTTTGGGTGAAACCAAGGTCCTATCTGCCTGTTCTGGTGGTAGTGCAGGTGAAACATAGAACATAGAAACATAGAAGTTGATGGCAGATAAGGACCGCAAGGCCCATCCAGTCTGCCCATTTTTTTTTCTACCTTATAAATGTGCCATCGGCCTTTGCTCTGTCAGTGACCTATCTATTCATAGTCATTTGTATTGCTCCCTTATGCCTATCCCATGCCTGTTTGAAGCCCTGCACTGTATTCATAGCCACCACTTCTTGTGGTAAGCCATTCCATGCATCTACCACCCTTTCTGTGAAAAAGAATTTCCTCACATTCCCCCTTAATCGGCCTCCCTCTAATCTCATGCTGTGTCCTCTTGTCCTGCTATTTTTATTATATTTAAACATGTTAGACTCTTTCACCTTGTTTATGCCCTTAAGGTGTTTAAATGTCTCGATCATATCACCTCTCTCCCTCCTTTGCTCAAGGGTATACATATTGAGCTCCGTTAATCTGTCCTCATATGTCTTCTGATGCAGTCCCTGCACCATTTTGGTTGCCCTTCTCTGGACTGCCTCAATTTGATTAATGTCCTTGTGAAGGTGGCCTCCAATACTGCACGAGTACTCCAGATGGGGCCTAACCAATGTCTTGTACAGAGGATTATTACCTCCCTCTACGACTTGGATACCCCTACTAATACACCCTAACACCCCTAGCCTTACCTACTGCTTTAGAGGTCTGCTTGGATGATTTTAGGTCATCAGTGATGATGATGCCCAAGTCTCTTTCTTCCTTTGTGACTGCTAGCAACTCCCTCCCAGCCTATAAGTGGCTTCAGGTTTCTCTTCCCTATGTGCATGATTTTGCACTTCTTGCATTAAATCCCAGATGCCACTCTTCTGACCATTTTGCTAGTTTATCCAGATCTCTTCTCATTCTGCCCACCCCATCTGGATCATCTACTCTGTTGCAGATCTTGGTGTCATCTGCAAACAGACAAGCCTTACCCTCTAGTCCATCTCGAGGTCACTAATGAAGATGTTGAATAGGACTGGCCCCAGGACTGATCCTAGAGGTACCCACTTGTGACTTGCATCTCTTCTGACTGTATACCATTTACCACCACTCTCTGTTTTCTGCCAGTCAACCAGTTTGCCACCCAGCTGACCAACTTCTGACCCACCCCGAGCCTACCTAGCTTATTTATCAATCTTCTATGTGGAACAGTGTCAAAGCTTTGCTGAAGTCAAGGTGATGACATCAACTGCTCCCCCTTGGTCCACCACTCTGGTTACCCAGTCAAAGAAATCTATGAGATTAGTTTGACAGGACCTTCCTTTTGTAAACCCATGCTGTCTTGGATCCTGTGCCCCTATGGATTCCAGGTGTTGCACTATCCTTTCCTTAAGGAGTGCCTCCTTAATCTTGCCCACTACTGAGGTAAGACTGACTGGTCTGTAGTTCCCCGTCCTCCCTGCTACCACTCTTGTGGGCGGGATCACATGAGCCCTTCTCCAGTCTTCTGGGACCTCTCCTGTGCTCAGAGACTCACTAAACAATTCTGCTAATGGCTCTGCTAGTTCCTCCTTTAGCTCCTTAAGTACCCTGGGATGTATGCCATCAGGTCCCATTGCCTTATCCACTCTGAGCTTAGCAAGCTCTTGTAGGACCCTTTCTTTTGTGAAGGGAGTAGTGCCCACCTCCCTCCCCTGTGTCCATGATGCTGAGCTGTGGGCTGCCCTACCTTCTCTTCAGTAAATACTGAGCAAAGTATCTATTTAGGATAGATGCCTTTACAGGGTCCTCCTCCTCACATGCTCCCTTTTCTCCATTAAGCTTGCAATCCCTCTGGACTTTCTCCTTTCACTAATGTATCTATAGAAAGTCTTGTCACCTTCTTTACTGTTCATGCTAGTGTTTCCTCAGTTTGGGACTTTGCCTGCCTTACTGCCTTCCCTGCTTCCCTTAGGGCAGTTTGGTATGCCTCCCTATCTTCATCCCGCTGTGTTCCCTTATATTTCCTGAAGGCCAGCCTTTTGGCTCTGACCTTTTCTGCTACTGTATTTGAGAACCAAAGTGGTTTCCTTCTTCTTTTGCACTTCCTTTTCTGTCTAACACAATGGGATGTTGCTTCAAGTATTGTATCCTTAATGCTTGCCCACTTTGCCTGTACCTCCTCACCTGTGTTTCTTTTGCCAGGGCTAGCTTAACTCTGTTGGCCATCTCATCAAAGTCAGCTCCTCTGAAGTCCCATATTTTGCCTTGGAATGGGATGATTTAGATGTAGTAGCCAAATTGAACCATACCATGCGATGGTCACTGGCCCCCAGGTGACCTTCTACCTGGAGATCTGTGATCCCTTCTATGTTAGTCAGTACTAGATCTAGGATAGCCCTGTCTCTTGTGGGTTGCTGTACCAGTTGTTTGAGGCCCTCCCCCTGCAGGTGGATGTTAAAGATCCCATGGTACTTCTTGAAAAGAGTAGGGGAATTTTTTATTAGAAAATGTGGACTTCATTACAATACATATCAAACAATACAGTAAGCATACAGAATTACTGACAATACATACATGACAGAAACATGTCTTGTCTATAACAAAAACAATACCCAAATTAGTCACACTATTGTCTACAGTTTAACCGTAAATGAGTAACTTTAGATAACGAATGTTTGTGTAAATCATTATTCAACAATTGTTGTGTAGCCTTTTTCACATTCAGAAATACCACAGTCGGATGAATCCATTTTTGCTGCAGCACAACATATATCATATCCTTATAATATTTTCCAAGAAATCCTGGATTGTTACCATGTACAATCTCTGAGTATTGTAATTTTAAAAACAATTGCTCTCCCCACTCTTTAGCTAGAATGTCCCAAAACAGCTGAGCAAACCTACAGTCTAGAAACAAATGATTCTGAGTTTCTAGGATCTGAGTACAAGTATCTCTTGGGCAATATTTATCTGAAAGCTGTTTATGCTTATTATTGCCTTTCACCCCCAGCCTCCCATAATTCCCCAACCACACACAGTCCAATGCATATAATGGAATCCTAGGATTTATCAATTGTTTCAGGACATACGTCTTTCATTGTTCTGGACATAATGGAAATTCTACAACGTCTGTATTCTCATGATTCAAGATGTGTTGATACATCTTCTTTCTGTCCCCAATAATTATAACAGCAGGTGTCCATTTCCTTTGTAAAGCCCATTTAATACCATCCAACCATACTTAGGAATGGGCAGATCTTATTTCGAGAGGGGTCTTGCAGTAGGTAATTACATATAGGACTGACGTCGGCCGGCGGCAGGACCCCACAGAAAAATTTCTAGCTAGCAGTCCCTGGCGAGGGACCGCCCCCATGTCAGGTGACCAGCGTCAGATGACGTCAGTATAAAGGGACGGTCCCGGATGCCCGCCTTCCAGTTCTTTCTGGCCGTCAGCTCGTGCAGCGCCTCGCTGTAAAGTTCGTGCTCAGCCCTGTTCTTTCGTTGGTTTTAACCGAAAATTATTAGTATTTTATTACTGTATCGTCAGGTGAACGTCGGTTTATGTCGTCCCCTTCCAAAAATAAGTGCGACTAAATGCGGTATTAACTGCCTCAGAAGGACGGTCACTCTCTCTGCCTTTTTGCCCTAGGGTCTCCGACCACGCGGTCGACAAGTGCCCGTGATTGCTTGCATATTTCAACGCAAGCACCAGCAGATGACGCCAGCAGTCTTTTGGAGGCCCAGTTGCTTAAAAGAAGATGTCACAATGGAGAACGAGTTGAAGAAGCTTAGGCAGGCATCGACCTCTCCAGAAGGACACCCATAAGAAGCGGACAAAGAAAGGCACAGGAGAAGACCTCCTCATTACGGATTCAGGTAACGTCCCTCTGGGGATCGCTGACAGCAGCCTCAAGGTTTTGGAGGAGGCGCCAGCCCGCCCTGTCGGATTCTGCGCCGGGTCCTGCGGGCGCCCGGGCTAAAGGAGGCCTCTGCCCCAGTACTGCTGCAGGCTTTGCCCTACTGGGCGGGCACCTCCCATAAGCCGGACGCCGCCTCCGGACGCCCGCCGGGAGAAGACCGATAAGATGCCCGACCCTTTGGGGCGGCACATGGTCACGTCCCCCTCGGACCGGGCCACTTCCCACCCTTGGCCCGCCTCCGACGAGGGACCCCTTAAGCCGGACGCCGGCTCCTCTGGCGTCTGCCGGGATTCAGTCCCTAAGTCGCACATCGGCTCCTCCGACGTGTGCCGGGCATTGGAGCCTACAACAGACCCTCCATTGTCTGTCATCCCAGGTTCCCCACAGCCTTTGCTGCTGTCCGGGGAGCCCGAGTCACCCCTGCCTGACCCCAGGGAATTTTCCCCTCCGTCCCCGGGCGATGCACAGCATGCTTTTCCACCATCAGACCCTACTCCTACAGAATCGGATCTGACGCTGGCCCCCCGGACGCCGGTCCCGCCAACGTTGGCCCTGACACCGCCCCACCGATGCTCGTGGGATATCCCTCTCCGTCGGGCGGACCCCCACGGGCCTATCACTGTTGATCCACTGGGGGCTCCCTACTGGGCCGTCTGCTCGGCAGCTCCTCGACCTTGGGTATCCGCGCGTCCTATCCGGACGCCCGGCACCGGTCCGCAGTATCCAGCGCCGCAGTACCCGACACCGGCTCCACCGATGCCGCAGTACCCAATGCTGCAATACCCGGCACCGGTATTCCAGCAGCCGGGTTATGGATACTCACCTTACGGATATAATCCATATAATTATCCCCCTCCTCCTCCTCCTCCACTGCCCCCCAGGCTGCCGGTGGATCTTCAGGAGACTCTGGCTTCCTGGTGGGCCGAGGCCAAGGCTCAGCTCACCAAGAAAGTCGAGAGCCGCCTTACGGCAATGGTGCCGCCTCCGGCCCCCGTACGCCTGAGACGGCACACTCCCTCTCTGCCTCTGGATTCCCGAGCTCTTTCCTCTGGATCCAGAGAGGGGCAGGACACGTGTCCAGGGATCCCCCCTAAGGAACCCGTTCCTCCCCCTAGACGAGTCAGGGAGTCTTACTCTGCTTCTAATTCTTCTTCTTCTTCACTCTCTGATTCCTCCGATGGATGCTCCGAGAGAGACAACGAGCCTCACTCTCCGTCCAAGCCCTGGCCGAGGACTCCTCCGAAGGATCCTTCCTTCATGGCGCTGCTCAGGAAGATCCAGGAAGTACATCAGTGGCGTCTTTGGAACCAGATCCTCAGTGAGTTAAACTCCCGAACATCTGGACCTGCCTCTTATGGCCCCTACTCAAGTGCCACCCTGGATCGAGCCTCATGCCCACCTTGCTTCCACTATGTGGAAACAACCATCGGCTTTAGCCCCGCTTCCTTGGAAGTCCAACAGGCTATACCAGGCTCCGGAGGGTGTAGATTTTTTGGATTCTCACCCCCGTGCGACTCGGTCGTGATTAGCGCCGCTCACGGTCGGTCAGCACACCCCAAACATTTAAGGTCGTCTCCCCCGGATAAGGAGTCTCGCCTTCTGGATCAGTATGGAAGAAAAATATACGCTTCTTCCACACTGGGGATTAGGGCCCTGAATTATGTAGCACATATGGGGGATTACCAGAAGGCTGTCCTTACCCAGGCGGAATCTAAGATTGAGTCCTTACCTGACTCCCAAGTCAAGCAGGAGTTAGCTGACCTAGTCTGTTCTGCTCTGCTCGCCAGTCGTCACATCCTGAGGGGCGACCTACGATGCAGTGGACACTGCAGGCGGAGTTCTGCATTCGCCGTAAGTCTTTGGCGTCACGCCTGGCTCCACGTGTCAAGTTTGGTCCCGGAGGTGCAGTCAGCAATCTAGGAAGCACCTTTCAGGGGTTCAGTGCTATTCGGCGGTGATGTCAAGGACATCATACCGATTTGCAGGAGAAGGGGACGGCTCTGAAATCTGTGGATTCCATATAACGTCTCCATTCCCCAGCAGCGCCGTCCTTTTCGCAGACGCAGCCGACCTCAAGTGAAACCCCAAGGAAGGTGGGCCACCAAACGCCGGGCCCCCGCAGCTGCTAGGCCCCCGCCACCCAAAAAAGTAGCGGGTGCCCCAGCTGCAGCGCTACCCTACACCACCTGACTCCTCCCCTCTCCCACCGCCTCCGGACTCCCGGAGGAACCCGTTGGGAGGAGATTTTCCTCCACCTTCCGGGTTGGTAGAGAGATAATATTGATTCGTGCTTAGATTATCAGGAGGGCACTCCATAGAGTTTCTTACAGAAACCTCCACTCCCCACCCCCTTCTGAAGTCCTCTTACACATGGGACCATCTTCCTTTGGTCGGGATGAAATATCTGCCCTTCTGAAGCAGGCCATAGAACCCATTCCTCCTCACCTTCAAGGGACGGGTTACTATTCCCATTTCTTCCTAGTACCAAAGAAGACGGAGATCTCAGACCATTCTCAGCTCCCTGAACTTCTCGTGGAATACAAAAGTTCAGGATGCTCTCCTTCAAACTCTTCTGCCCCTTCTTTGGCTGGGTCAATGGCTTTGTGCGCTGGATATGCAGGATGTATATCTGCACATCCCCATTCATCCCTCGTACTGCAAGTACCTCCGGTTTGCTTTCCAGGGGGACCATTACCAATTCCAGGTACTTCCTTGGTCTTTCCTCTGCTCCCCGAGTTTTTACCAAATGCCTGGTGGTGGTAGCAGCCCACCTGCATACTTTGGGAGTTCAGGTGTTTCCCTGCCTGGACGACTGGCTCCTGGCGGCCTCATCCAGGAAGGAGTTCCTGCATTTTCTCTCCCTCACCCAGCAGGTTTTCACTTGCCTGGGTATCACCATCAACCATTCCAAGTCTCATCTGGACCCCCTCCCAGAGACTTCAGTTCATCGGGGCAATCCTCGATACAACAGTGTGCAAGGCCTTCCTTCCTCCGGACAGGGCGGCCTCTCTCCAGTCACAGATTTCCCTGCTATCAGAATGCAGGAAGGTTCCGGTGAGGTCGGTTCTCCGTCTTTGGGGCTTATGGTGGCCGCCATCCCGGCTGATTCAGCCTTGCAGCTCACACATGAGGATTTCTCAGTGGACTCTCCGCTCTCAGTGGGATCAACTCATAGACGACTTAGATCATCTGGTGCTGATCTCCTCGCCAATGACAAGAGACTTGCAATGGTGGATGGTTCAAGAGAACCTGTTTCGGGGTGTCCCCTTCTGTCATCATCCCCTCCCAGACTCTGACCACGGACGCATCAGGCGAAGGTTGGGGAGCCCATCTGGGTCCTCACCGAACCCAGGGTTTATGGTCCAGATTGGAGTTAGCTCTCCACATCAATGTGCTAGAGCTATGAGCAGTTCTATATGCTCTCCAAGCCCTTCACCAATACATCCTTCCCAGTCACCTAGCTGTCCAAACGGACAACATGTGCATGGTGTGGTACATCAACAAGCAGGAGGGACTCGATCCCCACGCTGTGCAGGGAAGCGATGAGGGTTTGGGACTGGGCAACGCCACAACCTTCCCTCATGGCGATCCATGTTCCAGGAGTCGACAATACCCTGGCAGGCAAGCTAAGTCGCTCCTTGCTCTGCCACATGAGTGGGAGCTGGACCAGAAGCTGTTCTAGACAACATCTTCCAGCTTTGGGGACTCCACAGGTAGACTTGTTCGCCTTTTCCCAAAATGCAAAACTTCCCACCTTTGGTCGCTCACCCAGAGCGGGCGCTTTCTGGAGTGACGCTCTGTCTCTAAACTGGAAGGGCAGATTCTCTATGCTTTTCCCCAATTCCTCTGGTCCCTCGGTACTGAAAGAACTTGCAATGGAAGGAGCAAGAATGATTCTGATTGCTCCTTTTGTGGCCCAGGCAAATCTGGTTCTGTCTTCTACAACAATACTGAGAGGTTCCTCCTCTTCCTCTTCCTTTATCTCGAGGATTGCTGACCCAGGATCAGGGGACCCTGGTCCATCCGGGACTCAAGTCCCTACAACTTCATGCATGGCTCCTGCAGACCTAGCACAATCTTGCTTTTAACCAAAATAATTCGGGAACCTGAAACTGCAGAAAAAATCTGAAACACGGATTGTAAAGCATATTCATCCGTTTGAGGGGCCAGTGTTAACACCACATCATCTGCATAGGTTAAAATTTTCACGGTCTGTGAACAATGTGGCAACCCTAATCCAATTATCCAGTTCCTGTATACATAACCTAATAAAAATGTCCATACAGAAGATATACAGTAAGGGGATCAAGGGACATCCCTGCCAAACCCCCCTCCGCACAGTAATGTTTTCCCCATACCAACCATTCAAATTTGGAATCACGACTGCATCCCTGTACAATAATTTGATCCAGTCTACAGATATCTCCGGTATTCCAAAAGCTTTTAATACCAAAAATAAAAAGTCATGGGATAAACGATCAAAAGCTTTTTCCTGCTCAATGCTGACTATCCGGCCAGTCAAACCCCGCCCCCCTTCATCTTGATAGAACAGTTCCCTAAGCAAAATTAAGTTATCTTTTCATTGTCTACCTTGCACTGCACAAGTCTGTACTTCATTAATTACATACGTAGCTGTTTTGGTAAGTCATCCTAATAACAGTTTAACCAAAATGTCAACATCTGTATTCAGTAAACTTAAAGGTCTCCAATTATTAATATCCACTGAAGGGCCCTTTTGTGTATTAGCACTAGTATAGCTTCTTTCGTGAGATGAACCAATCTACTGTCATGTAACATGTAATTCTATAAAATCACCAAAGCTGGGGCCAGGTGATCCTTAAATTGTTTATAAAGACCTGCACCTATTCCATCAGATCCCGGGGCAGAGCCCTTTTTTAAGCTATCAATTGCCTGCACCACTTCCCCTACTGTAATTTCACGAGTAAGCATGACAAGATCCTTTAAGTCTACCTGTGGAAGATGTAAACCATCCAGTAATCTACTCTCGGTGGTAGCATGCAACTTTTCACCAAACATCTTCTGAGCCTGAGTTTGTACTATATCTAAAATGCCTAAATGAGAGGATACAGTTTCTCCTGTTGAGGAAAGCAATTGTGTAATAATTCTTACATTCACCCTCTCCTTACAATCCTTGTAAGAGTCAATACTGTGTTTCCAGCATGCATCCCAAATTTAGCCTCCTGCCCCAAAGATTGTGCCCTATTATATTGCAATTTTGCAACTGTGGATTAATAATCTGGATTTGAGACCCAAAATCCTGGGACGTAGTTTCTGATAGTGAAATTGTGCTGCAACTGTTGCCTTAACTGCAAATAGTCTAAATAGTTTTCAGTATGCACCAGATGTGACCTATATTTAAATAGTTCCTGCCAGGATTTTTAGTATCTTCCCACCACTCGTGAGATCCTCATAAGATTCAACCACTGACAATCTGGCTCTCCAGTTTTGTCAGCAGAACTCTGAGTTTTAGCTTTGATAATACAGACTAATTTAACCTCCATTTAGTCTTTTTACACCTTGGGGTGTCTTGTCAGGATATCCTTGTACAAAGTGCAACAGTTATAGTCCTACTAGACAACACTTTAAAAATTTTTGAAACAAAAATGAAGTCTATGCGAGTCTTTAGTTTACCTTTAAAAAATGTAAAACCCCCTGAGGTATGCAAACTTCGATAGGAATCCTTCAATGCAGTATTAGAAATGACATTCTGTAATGCCACTGAATCACAAAAAAGTTTATCCATCTGTAACCCTCTATCCTTTTGGTGTAAACTACAATTAAAATCCCCTGCCCATAGGACAAGTCTAGATGTATGCAAAAGTGGGTGAATGTCTTTAAATAAAGCAGCCCTAAGAGCATTGGTCTGAGGGGCATAAGTCTCAATTAACTGAAATATATCTGAAAAATAAGAAATATCCAATAACAAAGCCCACCCCAGACAAATGTCTACCAATCTAGTAACTATGAGATCTTTATTTGCCAACAAAATCCCCACCCCATCACATAAATCCAGTCCTAGCCACCAAAAAGGGTTCCACAAGTGCCACGCTTGCGAGGCTCTGGAAAGTTCTCCCCTGTTTTTAATCTGGTATCTAAAATACAGGCAATGTCTGAGGCACTTTTCTGAAGAGAAAACATGGTGCCTGCCAATTTTCTTTCCCCTTTTATACTATTTACATTAATGGAGGTAATGGAGAGCTGTTCAACAAAGTTGGCAGAATATCTCATAATCTAATGTGGTTATGATGCCTGTTTCTTTTGTCTGTGCCTTATAACGAGTGGCTATGGAGTCTGTACCACCAACCTCTTCAGTGTCACTGTAAGAAACTACTGAAGAAGAGTCTGTCCTTCCCCATCCTCTGAATGTAAGACCGTAAACATATTACCACTTTTCCTTGTCTCTGGTGATGCAGCACTGTCCATCCCTCCAACTTTCGTGACACCACCTTACCCATTCTAGATCTTTTAGTTTGAGTAACAATTTTAAACCCATCCATATCCGGGGTGGGCATTCCTTTAGAGAACAACCAGTACTGTCAGTCACCATTGGAATATCAGGCTCTGAATAGGATCGTCCCTTAAACCTCGAACAGAATCATGTCTCATCTCAGGCCCTGGCTCCTCAGATACAAAAACTGTAGGCGAACCTCTTGTGGAACCAAAACTGTTTCCTGTCCATGTGTTTCTACCTCTTTCCTAGTACTTAAGTCAGCAGTCTTTTAGCTTGAGATTGCTGGGCCATGTTGATAAGCCCTTCATGAGAGGGCAATCCTCCCTGTTATGTGAGGCCCAGGGACACCTACCATAAGAATGACCTGTCTGCTCACAGAGGTTACACCGAAACAAATTGAAACATTTCCCTGAAACATGTCCAAGTTCCAAGCAGTGACTACATTTTACTGTGTTGCAGGCCGAGCTCAGGTGAGTCCTATCCCCACATTTAAAACAGAAACGAGGCTGACCTGCTTAAAAAACAGAACCTCTGTCCTTTCCTAAATAAAAAGTACTAGGTAGATGAATAGGGCCTGTGTTCGTCATAATCAGTTTAACTTGTACCCTCCACTCTCCATCCCAAATTTGCTCACGATCAAGTGTAGGACTAGGCCTATTTAATATCTCACATCGTTGCCGTAACTAATAAAGAATATCTTCGATATTCACTCCTTAATTCTTAAATATAATACTAATGATTTTAATAGCCAGCCTGGATAGTGGTATTGCGTGAAAGGGTACCCATAAAGGAGTATTTTTCAGCTTATTATATTGGGCCCAAAACCTATCTAAACCTGACACATTTTTAAAACTAACATCAAAATTATGATTACCCAAATGCAGGAGCTCAAAAATTTCAGATGAAAAATTTTAAAGAACCTTTCAGTAACTGGCAATAAAAACTCTGTCTGGAGGCTCCACCATACCCCCTTTATACAATAACCTCACTGCATTGCGATGTGGAGCAGGCTCACCTTTGTTCTGAAATAAGTCAGACATTTTCAACGCTGGACCATCCGCCCCGTCCTCAGTATTCATAATTTTTCAGTGATACCTAATTGAAGTGGCCCACAGATAGGTGTGCTGAAACACAGGGCCTGGCATGTAGGGTCCGATTTATCAGGAACCCAAGTCCCTTCGGTTGTTTGTTCCAACCAGTGCTCTGTAATGCCCGGCTAGGAGACCATTCCGGCCTCTCTACCACGCCCTTATCTGCAACGGAATCCAAAGCAGTAGATCTATCCTGGGGTGTCGTATAGTTTTTGAAGGAAGCACACCGACTTACTCCAACCATGCAGCGATTTGTTCTTGAGGCGCCTCCTGCCCCTATTGTTTCACAAAGTGCGCGCGCCGAGAACCTGCAGTTTATGCATATCCTGTCCACAGCCTACTCCTAGCCTCTTCGACTGCACTTTCTTGCCTTCAACAGCACATGCTACAGGCTCTCGGCACACAGCATTAGTGCTGCTTGAATTGCCAGCCTGATCATGCATCTCGGGTCTCACTTGTTCATCCTGTCCTGTTGGTATGCATACTGCTGATTTCTGAAGCACGGTGGGACTTGCAAGTTGTCCCTGGGGGCCTTGTCTATCAGGCAGAGCAGTCTCCTGTACAATTCCTGTGGCCGGTTGTGTAGAGGCACATACCACGTCAGCAGTTCGCAGACTGGTAACATTAGTAGAAATGTCCAAGACAGTGTCAGATTTGCAAATGATACATTCTAGCGATGCATCCAGTTGTTCAATTCATGCAGTAGTACCTTCTTTTTCTGAAGCATATGACGTTGTCTTTCAGAAGTTAAGGATTCCAACTCCTTACCTGCATCTCCATGTAAATCTTCATCCAAACCAAGCACTTCCAGTAGTTCGGAGGAATCAAAGTCTAACAAATGAGCCGCAGTCAAAGCAGCATCCACAGCCTCTTGCAAATCAGTGCATGGGGAGGAGGCCTGCTCCCCAGCACTTGCCACATCCATCTCCTCCAAAGGCCCATCCGGACTGCCCATCCTGCGAACAGTCGACCAAGTATTCCCCTTGCTGGAGAGTAGGGGAATTTCCCTGGTGCCCTGGCCAAATTTCCCCCATTCACAAAAATACCACCAACAGCTTAATCTGGTTCAAGATCAGTTGGCATTCATCTGTATCACCCTCCCCTGGGTCATGCCTGAAAATAGGCAGAATTTATCTAGTGCACTTACCCGGTCAACAAAAACTAAATAAATAGTAAAATAAAAAGGAAAGGGGTTTTACTCAAGGTACTTCCTTACTACAAAGAAAACCGGGGAGTGGTGGCCTATCTTGGACCTCAGGGTCCTAAACAAGCATTTGAGAAAACCAAAGTTCAAAATGGTAACTTTGGCACTGATTCTGCCAGCTGTCCAAAAAGGAGACTGGTTGGTATCACTGGACCTAAAAGATGCCTGTTTCCACATCCCCATAAAAGAGTCTCAAAGAAAATATCTCAGGTTCAGACTTCTATCAGGTCAGTACCAGTTTTCAGCCCTGCCATTTGGCCTAACTTCGGACCCTAGGGTATTCACAAAGTGCTTGGCAGTGGTTGTGGCACACCTTTGCAGACAGGGTGTCACGGTGTTTCCATACATTTGGACGACTGACTGGTGGTAGGAAATTCACCAGACCAGGTCAGACAGCATCTGCAGACCACCCAGGGGCTTCTAGAGTCCCCGGGGTTCTTGATAAATCACAAAAAAATCAGTCCTTCTACCTGCACAGGTGTTGCAGTTCATAGGAGCAGAGATCAACACACTGCAAGGCAGGGACTACCTGCCTCTGGACAGGATAAGAAGTCTCCAGTTGATTGCAAACTCATTCAGCCTGCGCAAGCAAAATAACAGTAAGGTAGTTCCTACAGATCCTGGGTCATATGGCTGCAGCCACAGGCACATTCCTAGGCTCCAAGTTCCAAATGAGAGACATCCAGTTCCACCCAAGGGCACATTGGTGCCAGAGAAGTGATCCCCTCTCAAAGCTGATTCCAGTAACAAAAACTTTGTTACAAGCACTTCAGTGGTGGAAAGAGGAATCCAACCTGAGGGAAGGGGTTCCTTCCAAACCACAGTCTCCATCAGTTGTTCTCACAACAGATGCATCTCTACTAGATTGGGGTGCCCATTTGGGGAACCACACAACCCTGGCTGGTCAAGTGCAGTCAACTCCAGCACATAAACGTGCTGGACTTAGAGCAGTGTTTTTGGCACTAAAAGCTTTCACAACACTGGTACAAGGGAAGGTGGTACAGGTCAGAACAGACAATACAACCACAATGTACTACATAAACAAACAGGGAGGCACCAGGTCAGATCCTCTCTGCACAGAGGCCATGACATTTTGGAGCCTGGCTTACTCTTTGGGAGTTTCCCTGCAGGCAAGCCATCTGCCAGGAAAGGACAACACCCTAGCAGATGCTCTGAGTTGAATCAACCAGGCCCATCACTAATGGGCCCTGAACAGGCAAGTGGTGGAAATAATCTTCAGGAGGTGGGGCACTCCAGAGATAGACTTGTTCGTATCCCACCAGAACCATAATCTGCCACAATACTGTTGCAGGCCACAAGACCTGGGGTACACTACCCCTGGATGCTCTGGACTGGTCAGGGAAACACCTATGTGCTTTCCCCCCTTCCCTCTGGTGTACAGGGTATTGCTTGAGCTCAGGTCCCACTCAGCATCAATGATATTGATAGCTCCAGACTGGACCAGGCAGCCATGGTATTCTCTTCTGCTCTCCATGTCTGTAGCCAAGCCAATACACCTCCCTCGGAGGCACAATCTGTTAACCTCCAACCAGGGGAGACTCCTGTATCCGAATCTCAGGTCTCTCAATCTCACAGCTTGGCTCTTGAAGACCTAGAATATGCAGGTTTACACCTCTCTGAAACTGTTTTGGAAATTCTGAGAGGTTACAGGAAACCTTCCACTGAGAAAACATATGCTTCAAAATGGAAGCGGGTTTCTATTTGGTGCTCAACCAGTTACCAACACAGGCTGGGGTTCCAGCTGTTCTTGATTACCTCTCATATTTACATTCCTTGGGATTGCAGTCCAGTACCCTCAAGGTCCACCTGGCTGCAGCATCTGCTTACATTTGTGCTGGAAGGAATGTGTCAGTAGCTTCAGACCCTATGTTTAAGAGGTTCTTCAGTGGTTTGACCCATTTGCACCCCTCATAGGGAACCGTGCCAGAATGGGACCTAATGTATGCATAGCCAAACTCATGGGACCTCTTTGTGAGCCATTGTCCTCCACTCATCTGAAATATGTCACCTGAAAACAGTTTGCCTAGTGGCAATGACTTTTGCAAGAAGAATCAGTGAGCTTCAGGCTCTCTGCACCGAATAGGACTACATCTCATTCCACAGGGATAAGGTTGTCCAGCGAACAAACAGGAAATTTCTCCCTAAAGTGGTCTCTGACTTCCACCTGAACCAAACCATTACCCTACCTGTCTTTTTCATTGAGCATTCCACCTCTCGTGAAAGAAGGCTTCACAGTCTGTATGTCAAAAGAGCTCTCAGCTACTAATTGACAGTCACTAAGGACCATAGGCAGGACAGAAAACAGCTGTTCCTGACTTACGGGGATGTGAGAAAGGGTAACCCAGCATCGAAAAGGTCCATTTTGCATTGAATAGTCCAGTGTATCCAGTTCTGTTACACTAAAGCTGGAAGGGAGCCACCAACAAGATTGAGGGCCCACTCCACAAGAGGGACAGCTGCTACCTTAGCAGCTGTCAGGGATGTTCCACTAGTGAACATCTGTAAAGCATCTGCCTGGAAAACAGTACGCATCTTTACAAAGCACTACAACCTGGATATTCAGTCCAGGGGTGATGCTAGATTTGGCACAGCAGTCCCGCAAAGTCTGTTTCCAAAATAAGGTTCTGTGCCCACCTCCAAAGGCACTGCTTCATAGTCTGCAGAAAGTTAGGAATGCCTGAGTATTAATGGGGTTAGAAGAAAAAATTGCTTACTATAGTAATCTTGTTTTGCCAGTGATACTCAGGTATTCATAACTTCTCTCCTGCCTCTCCTTCTAGAACCTTTTGCCTCTGCACTCCTGCATACTGTGCTTTCAGGGTATACCTGCCACTTTCTGGCACAAGTTTGTGAAACAAGGTTCATGTTGTGTTTTTCCTTCTTTCAGGTGACTGACATTTTGGGGTATTTATTGTGGTTTTCCTCCAGTTGGAGGGTTCATTTAGGGGTTATGAGTTCAATTATTACTATTATTGTTATTGATTATTACTACTATTCAGTATTCCTAGTTCTTGGGGCCTGCCTTTCAGGCGTCCAGGAAATTGGAGGGGTTTAGAACTAAGGCAGTTAGTTCAGGGCAGCATTTGAATAGTCATCACATGCAAAGAGTTCCATCATTTGCATGTGTTCTATCCTCTCCGGGCAGTTCTGGCTTAAAGGGACACTGCAGAAAGTTATGAATACCTGAGTATCACTGGGATGAAACAAGATTACTATGGTAAGTAATTTTTTCTTCCGGGTCAGGTGCTGTTCCAGTCAGACAGTCTGTGTTGTCTACTATATCAACAAGCAGAGGGGAAATCATTTGTACCACCTGTGCAGGGAGGCCATGAGAGTCTGGTACTGGGCATTGGACCACAGCCCTGGTCGTACTGGCAGTCCATGTCCCAGGTGTGCTGAACTCCTAGGCGGACAGCCTCAGCTGGTCTCAGTCTAGCATGCATGAATGAGAACTTCTCTCATCCATCGCAGAAGATCTGTTCAACAGATGGGGTCCTCCAGAGCCGGACTTTTTTACATTCCCACTCAATGCAAAACTGCACAGTTTCTGCTGACTAGATCCAGGGCCTGGAGTTTTCTGACAAGACTTGTCCATGTCCTGAAGTGGGAGGTTCCTTTATGCCTTCCTTCCATTTCATCTGATTCAGAGGGTGCTAATCAAGTGCAGATGAATGGGGCCAGCATAATCCTGATCACATCCTTCTGGCCACGGCAGATATGGTTTCCATCACTGCAACAGTTAGCAGAAGAACCTCTGGTTCCTCTGCCTCTTTGCAGAGATCAGCTGGCACAGGCTCAGGGGACCCTGGTCCATCTGAACCTCAGGTCCCTTTGTCTGCATGCCTGGCTCCAGAGGACATAGCCATCGCCTGGTTTGGAGTATCTCAGAGTGTGGCGGGTGTCGTCGTGGCAGCTCAGAAGCCCTCCACTAGAGCCACTTAGGTTATTAAGTGGAAGAGGTTTGCCATCTGGGCAGCCAAACATCATCTGGACTCGTTTACCTGTCCCGTGAGCCAGATTCTGGACTACCTAATCTCCCAGTTGGCCTCAGGCCTCTGGTACTCCTACCTCATGATGAACCTTTGACAATTTCTGGCTTTCACGAGCCCATGGGCTGTCATACCATGGCTCAGTTAGATGTGCTACTGCACTTTCTCAGGGGCATCCTGCACCTGAAACCTCCAATCCGTCTCCTTTCCTGGCTTGGGATTTAAATTTTGTTTTGGAGACATTGACCCTATCTCCATTTGAGCTACTAATGACTTGTGAACTATGCTTTTCTGGAAAGTGTTATTTTTGGTTGCTATTACTTCTACTTGAAAGATTTCTGAGCTTCAGGCTCTCTGTTATGAGGAGCCTTATTTGATTTTTCACAAAGATAGGGTGCCTTTGTGCACTAATCCCAAGTTTCTCCATAAGGTGGTGTCTGAGTTTACCCTGAACCAATCTATCCACCTTCCAGTTTATTTTCCGGAGCGTGCCAATTCAGGGGAAGCACTGCTCCATACTTTATATGTGCACAGAATTCTGAAATACTATCTGCTCTGAACTAAGGACTGCAGAAGAGCAAGCAGCTTTTGTTTCTTTTGACCCAGGATGAGAGGGCATTCAAATTTCCAAACAATGTTTGTCCACATGGTTGGTCCATTGTATTGTGTTCTGCTGCAACAAGCATGGTAAAGAGTTATCAGTGGCAGTAAAAGCCCACTCCACAAGGGGCATGGCTAGCTCTGTGGCCTGTTTCAAGGGTCTCAGCCACTGACACCTGGAGTGTCGTCTATACTTTCACCAAGCACTACAGTCTGGACATTACTTCTAGAGCCAGAGCAGGCTTCTGCCAGACTGTTCTACAGGGCTTCCTGTCCTAGGCTTTGGTTGGCCTTCCCCCAGACTGTTCTGCTTCAATCTGTAACTGCTTGGGACTCATTCCTGTGGTGTGACCTGATGACCGAAGAGAACAGTTACGTAAGAACTTACCATAACAGTAGATCATTGAGAGGAATCTCAATCATCTGGTCTGCTTTCTATCCCACCATCCCTCTTATGGGGCCTCTTCTCAGAACTAGCTAACTGGTGTATCCAGCCTTTTATTCTGGCCTGGGTATTTCTCTCTCCTTGGTCCCCCATGGTATGGGGTTTCTCCCTTAGTCTACAGGGGAAAGAAATGAGGGGAGCAGGGCTGCTCACACTTTTATAGGGTTGGTGGCGTCCAGTGTGGGTGGCCCCAGTGGTAATGCTGGAAAATCTTCCATGTGGATCCTTCATCACTGGCAGTGAAGTTCCTATAGTGTGACCTGATGACTCGATCCTCCAAGATCTACTGTTATGGTAAGTTCTTATGTAACTTTTCTTTTCATGTACAACATGCTGCCAGCAGTCAGCTGAGTGGCATCATGATCAGCCTGTTGCTCCTCCACCCCCAACCTGACAGCTTCTCCCCAGCGCCCTATCTGTAAAAAAAAAATCCAACCCTCTGCAGTGTAGTCCCCCACCTCCAGATCAGTTCCCCAATGCCCCATGCATTTCCTGACAATCCCGCCCTCTGCAGTGTAGCCTGCCCATCTCACAGTTGCTTCACTGGTGCCCCATGCCTTTCCTCACAACCCCGCCCTCTGCAGTGTAGTCTGCCCACCTCCCTATTGCTTACCCAGTGCCCTGTGAGTGTCCTGAGAAACTCCGACCCTCTACAATTAAGCCCACCCACCTCCTTATCGCTTCCCTGGTGCCCTGCATTTCTCACAATCTCACCTCTGCAGTGAAGCCTGACCCTCCCAGTCACTACCCTGGTGCTCAGTGCATTTCCTGACAACATTTCAAACTCTGCAGTGTAGCCCACCTCCTGATCACTTCCTCTGGAGTCCCGTTTCCTATACCTGCAATGAAGAAATGGTCCAGTGATGACTTCATCCTCCCATGCCCTCCTTAACCCACTTCAACACCCAGTAGTCCACCCACCCCCCACCCCTCACTTACCTATCCAGTCCACCAATGGCTCATCCTGCTGCTTCGGAGCCCCAAATTTTGAACATAGGCTTTTTTTTTGCCACCTCATGAACTGGGTAGGTGGAATTTTCCAAATCCCCTTCCCAAAGTGTTTTCGCAGTTGCCCTGCACAATCATGTTTGTGGTGTGATTTTTTTAAAATTTCACCTATCTTGGTCATAAGGTGTGTTAAATAAAAAGGCTGTACCGAAAATATTGGATCAAAGTCTCAAAAAAACAACAGAGTTATGAAGAAACATTGAAATTCTTCAACATGTCCAGCCTGCTGGCACAGTGGTAGGGCTACTGCTCGTGACACTGACGACTCAGGTTCGGAAGCAAGCCTGGACATCGGAGGGCTGGCCAGGGGAGGAGGATTGAGCGTCCCATGGACTTCTCTCCTCTGGGGGTGGGGCATAGATCGCCTGACCCATAGTGGAAGCCAGGGGTTTGACAGCTGGCATGCCTATTAATGTCATTGCATGTCTCACCTGCCAGTCCAGAAAACAGAAAACCCTCCATTACATAGGATGCCATACATCACTCATCACAAGCTCTGCATCACCGACTAGGCTGTCTACCTCACCAACCCGACTAGCTGCACTCTGCCGGGGTTGTGAGGGAGGCCCGGAGGCCTTTCCCAGGGGGTCAGATATAGTGGTGAGTCTCAGGGCTGGCGGGTGATGAGGCTGGGCTGGTGGGCAGACCAATAGGAGCAGGTGGAGCTGTAGGAGGAAAAGGCAAATTAAAAAATAAAACAAATTCTTCAACATTTATTCATAACATTGCTATTTTTCCAGATTGTATGCCCACACTTGTGCAGTAGGGGTGGAGATAAATCTCCACTGATAAATGGTGTTATCAACTGATAAATGGCTAATGACGTGTCTACCATATGTATAAATATGAAATGTCACATTTATATACATAGTAGACATGTCATCAGCTGTTTATTTACAGAGTAGACACATCATAAGAACTCCCCCAATTCAGCCGACACTACGCGTTAATTCCAGTTTAATCCTTTTCAACTGACACACTTAAACGACATTTTCTAGCCACTTCAGAAGCTGCCCTGTCCCAAGAAATGAACACAGGTTAGAAATTGTTTATTTTTTAATCCACGCTATTACATGTCTCCCCAGTGTCAGTCATCATCTGTACTCACCTCTCTAACTGCCAGAAACTATCTCAGTACAGACGACAGAGCAGCTTCTAATGCTCGCTAATGTGCTCTTTGCTCCCACCAAAAGCCAGCTCTCTCCTTTTGAACTGCCTCCCACAAATGAATATACATGTTTTTTAATAACAATAACTGAAAAGTAGCCACCTCCATCAACTCGCCCAACAACTCTGCCTCTGTCTCCACAAATTCTGTGTCCTCTGAAGTGTCCAATATACTTGGCAAAAGAAGGACTTTAACAATGTCTTGGGCTGCTCACTATGTCTCCCCACATTTACCTAACTCCCATTCTCTTGATCTGCTTACTGCCCGGTCCCCATCTAAAAATAACAATGTAGACGGTACGTTATGGAGAAAGATGCAATCCACCGTGTAAAAAAAATATACCTTGATGTTTTTCAAACCAGTCCGCTTTCCTCCTTGTCCTCTCTGTCAGCACTGCTCCCTCTTTATCAACACGATCCTTTTCTTCCTGCCAATCCACAGGCACACAGTATGAAAAACACTGTGGTACTGTTTTTCTTAACAAGATCAAACAAAAAAGAGAACTGCAGCAATTTAAACAACAACCTCTCTGAGAAACTGCCACTCACTCCATAAGATTTCCTCGCTAAACTGCAACGCCATGTTTCCGCTAAATTTTTTTGAATCGGTTGGTCCTCAATCAATCCAATGTGATGCTGCTGTGTCAGTGCTGTCTTCATGATGTGGTGTCCATAGCAACCACTGTAGCAGCAGAGTTACTGACAAGCGGAGGCACATTTTTTACTAAAAAAAAAACAAAACAACCATTGAACATTTAAATATAAAAAAAACAAACAGTGGCTCACATAAAAAAATAAGGTCCCTGCCGATTGCATAAATGAAATACACAACAGGGACCTTGTGTAATACATGATTAATTTTCACTCGTGCTGTTTAACCTTGGGCAAATCACTTATGGCTAAAGCCACTTGTGAGGTTACCCATTGTCAAACAGCACTTGTGAAAATAAATCATGTATTCCACAGGTCCCTGTTGTGTATCCCTTATTTGCAACATAGCCTTTTTTTTACTCCACCTCATGTGCCATGTAGGTGGTATTTTTCAAATCCATCCCAAACATGTTTTCGCAGTTGCTGTCCGATGTCACATTTTGGAGGGTATTTTAAAAATTCCACCTGTGATAATGATAAGCTGGAGTAATAAAAAAATTATTTTGAAGATTTGGGGCTGAAATCTCGAAAAGCAACAAAGTTATGAAAAAGAAGGTGAAGGAACATTGAAATTCTCGACATTTACTCACAACTTTGCTATTTTTACAGATTTTGAACCCACATTCTGACATAGGCTTTTTTATCCACCTCATAGACCAGTAGATTAATTTTTGTCACACACACACACACACACACACATTCCAAACATGTTTTTGCAGTCACTCTGGGAAATTGTGTTTCCGGTGGGATTTCAAAAGTTCCATCTATCTTGATCATAAAGTGGGTTAATAAAGACTATATTGAAAATTTGGGGTCAAAATCTCTAAAAACAACATCACAAAGAAATGTTGAAATTTTCAGTGTTTTTTTTATAACGTTACTCTTTTCCCAGATTTTGACTCCAAATTTTTAACATAGCATTTTTTTACCCCATCTCATGAACAAGGCAGGTGACATTTTTTTAAAAGTCCCTCCAAAACATGGTTTCGCACTAGCTGCACGAGGTCACTTTTCAGACAGGATTTAAAACATTTCATCTGTCTTGTTCATAAGGTGGGTAAAAAAAAAGACTATGTTGAACATTTGGGATCAAAATTGAAAACAAATGAACAAACGCATAACTTTGCATATTTATTATTTTTTTAACCCATGTTTTCAACATACTTGTATTTTTCCCCTTCAAATGAACATGGCAGGTGTCATTATCAAATCTCCCTCCAAACCTGTTTTTTTTGTCATTCCACAAAGCAATGTTTTGTTCAGTATTTCATAAATGTCACCTACCTTGCTCATATCACGGGTAAGAAAGCCTAGTATTTTGAAAATTTTGCATCATGATTTAAAAAACAACGTTATGTGTGAATCTTTACATTTCCCAATCATGACAATTTCACTATGTCATGAAGGAAGGTCTCCCACAATGACCTGGGATACCCAGGCAGAGCAAAAAGGGACCTGTGTTTACAGGTCGATAAGGATCTAAGTGTGAATAAGTCCCAATATTTTTTTTTTTATTTCTAACAAAAAAAGCAAAATCTGAGAAGTCAGCCAGGGTGTTTTATTGAAAAATGCAATAACAGCATGCAGTATTTCCCCTTATCTGCATGACGGTCCTGTCACTAATTACATATAGCACACGTGCAACTGTGGGATGCTGCATGCTAGAGGTTTCTTGGCAGGCTTTGTTTCTGCAAATCACTAAGATAGCAATATGGAAAAAACAAGTGTTTCTAGCACTATTTGCAAGGACATGAGAAAACCAGTTCTTGGCACATATATTTCCTAGAAGTTTCCATTTTGTGCTCTGGCCAAAGAAAAGACTATCAGTACAGTCTTACTTTGCAAACAGTAGGATGCTGCAAGGCAAGACCTGGAAAGATCGCAGCCGTGATGTAAATAGGTCCAGCAGGTCTCTTGGCTAGACTTGCTGGTGGGTCACAGACAGATGGATTGACAGATAAAAGTAGCCACAGACAGACAGATAATGTGGTAAGAAAATTGATCAGCCCTTAGCTTTTAGGACGAGTCCTCTCATGCAGAGATTAGTGGTCACAGAAAGACTGCTTTTTGGGGAAAATAATTTGATTTAGGCTTGGCCACGATGACTGCTTTATGATAGAAATACAGTACTAGCTTACAGTGTGCACATAAAGGGCGGGATATTCAGACTGCGCCAGGCTGTAGCACAAGCCTGGGCGCAGCGCAACTTGGATGCGCGGGGCATTGACAGGATGATATTCAACAGAGCTGCGCCATGGCACAGCATTGTTGAATATCGCTGCTTGGCCACCCGCAGTGCGCATGGCGCAGTGGCACTGCGCCAGTGCCAGTGGCCAGAGTGGAGCAGGGGGATGCACTAGCACAAGTGCCGTTGTGATAGGTGCAACTACCACGATATTCAAAAGTGCACATGCAAATGGGGCCATCTGCATATCATTATGGCTCCATTTGCAGTACAATCTTGCATCCCGGCGACTTCGCTGCCAGGCTGCAGCCATCGGGGACCAACGCCTGCACAAGTGGTAACATGCTCCGATGCCTGATCGCGGGCATATGAATAGAATGTAAATGTCCCGTATCCCTGGTGGTCCAGTGGACCGCACACAGCCCGATTGCGGGCAGAAGTACATGAAAATACACCCTCCAGTATCCCTGGTGGTCCAGTGGACTGCTCGCAGCCCAATCACGGGCAGAAGTACATGAAAATACACCCTCCCGTATCCCTGGTGGTCCAGTGGCCGCTCGCAACCCTGATCGCGGGCATATGAAGTATTATAATAGTTCTATATCCCTGGTGGTCTAGTGGACCACTTGCAGCCCGATTGCGGGCATATGTTACAAATAATAGTTCTATATCCCTGGTGGTCCAGTGGACCGCTCGCAGTCCGATCGCAGGCGTCAGTAATAAATTATGACAAACCAATCCAAACCTGGTGGTCCTGCGTTACCCCCCTCCCCACCTGCCCACTGAGCCCCACCGCCCGCTCCCCTCCCAGTCAGCGGCAGGCGCGCTGTCCACCGCTTGCCCGCCGTGCGCCTGCCGACTGACTCTGTACAGTAGGGCTGTCGCCCATTGGTCCTGGCGTGAGCCAGTAGGCGTGCAGCCCGTGCCGTACTACACAGTCAGATATGTGAATGGATCCATTCACATTTCTGGACTATGTGTCTGTTACAGGCTACATGCCCACTGGCTCCGCTGTGACAATGGACATACAGCCCTACCATACTGAGTCAGTCGGCGGGTGGGAGCTGCGCCCGCCGCTGACCGGGGTGTGGGGCTGTGGGACTCACTGGGCGGGTGGGGAGGGGTACCACTGGACCACCAGGTTTGGATTGGTTGTCATTATTTATTACTGACGCCCACGATCGGGCTGTGAGCGGTCCACTGGACCAGCAGGGATATAGGCCTGTTATTTGTAACATATGCCCGCAATCGGGCTGCAAGCGGTCCACTGGACCACCAGGGATACGGGAGGGTGTATTTTCATGTACTGCTGCCCATGATCGGGCTGCGAGCGGTCCACTGGACCACCAGGGATATAGGACTATGATTTATAACATATGCCCATGATTGGGCATGGGGGGGGCACCATGAAGGTGCCGCCGGTGCTTGGGTGGCCACCCATAGGTGGCAGCTGCCGTGTTGTGCCCTGCAATATGGCAGCTCACCTGTGGGTTGCCAGCTGTTGCTCCTTCTTTTTTTGGCTCACCTGTGTGCAGCACAAGTAGGGGTTGCGCATGTATGGGCTCAGCACATCCCGGGCTGAATATCGGTATATGCGGAGTATGCATGGGCACGCCTCCCCCTACTTGCACCGCATACATTACTGATTCGCCCTGGCGCATCAGGATTTGTGCCAGGCTCAATCTCCCTTTGAATATCGCTCCAGTGCACATCAGTGGGTTGCGCTTGTGCAATCCTTCTGAATATCCCGCCCAATATGTTTATTGTTGTTTATTGCTCTTGGAAATATGTGAGAATATGAGAATTACAAAATTGTCATTTTTTGCTTATTGTTCTTCTGGGGGAAAATATACATAATTCTTTCTTCTATACATACATATTTTTGTGTGGTGTTTTATTCTAATCTAATAATGATTAAGGAAACCATTCCAGAACATGTCAGGTTGAGGCTTTTGTAATATGAACCCTGGGCACCAGATCTGGTGGTCATCTCGGTCCCGGACCGAATCTTGGTATTGGGTCCCAAATTGCCACTCGCCCCCTGCTCACAACTATTATTTTTTTTTCTTTTTGCAGTGCTCCCTGCCAGATTTTCACTCTGGTCACGGCCCCCGGTCTTCCACCTACTGTCTCTCCGTGATCCCCTGGTCACCCCCAGCTTTCCCCCCGGAGGGCGGGGCCATTGAACTGGTCCACTATCCAGCCCATGGAACCAATATCTGGTTGGGGGATCTGGCGACAAAGGCTAATTGAAGCCCGAGGAGGGCTTCATAGAGGCGGAGACACAATTTGAGTTTTTCCTGTTTTTTGCCCACTGGCGATTTGGACGCGAATTGTTGATCTACGAGTAACATGCAGACGCCTGCCGCTCGCTTCTATGTATATGCTCAAGATTGTGTTTAACACCCAGCCTCCGCTGGTGTCACTGCAGTGCAGAGTATGTCCTCACCACCTCAAGAGAAGGAGAGCTGTCACAGGACGCTCAATCCTTCCTTCCCCCTGCTCAACCCCGCGCCAGTCCATTCCAACCCGGGTCGCGGCGTGGCTTGAGGTGTGGTGTCCAGCACCTCAACCCTCAGTGCCAATGGGCCAGCTGCTCACAACTATTATAACTCATGTTATTAATTTGTTAATTTTAGCCTCTGCACTATCAGTGCTAAACCCCTACACTGCAGATACACGCAAGCGAACAAACATACGGCATTGGCAAATGCTTGTTTTGTTAAGAACAACTTGTTCTGTGTTGTTCTGCCAGATGTGTTCTCTGCATCAGTTACAGTATATGCACCATGTCAGTACTCCTCACTCAGTCCTGCAATGGTGAGCTGCAGTGTTGAATCTGTCTGATGCCGCTTTATTGTGTTCTTGTAGTCAGCCCTCCTCTGTATCAGTTAAGTGTTTCCAACTAGCGTGTCAGGCCTCCTGGCCATCCTGTGGGATCTTTGGGGGTAAGCTGACAGGAGGAGAAATACAGAGACTGGAGAGGGCAGCACGGAACCATAAAGGGACATTCTGAATTTTTAAAGGGACATGCAGATACAATGTTTGTTAGCCACAGTGGCAAACTGAACCTCCAAAATTTGAGCCAAATAGAATTTGAGGTTGCTACTGGCGGCAGTGGTGACCCTTGGCGTACACCCAGCATACTGAATATTAGAGACCCGTAATCTTAAGATTGCATCATGCCTGTTTGTATGAAATTATGAAACTAATTTGTTATACCTGTTTAACAATTCCACTGATTTGGTTACAATGTACAGTGCTGAATTTTCAAGGAATAAAAATTGATGTTTTAAGAACAAATCTTTTCATTCATGATTAAAAGGTGGAGGAACAAAGAAACTGTTGCATTTCCATTCCTGTGCACAGATGTAATGAGATTTTTTCAATATACGATTTAGGCTGGGGTTGTAGTGAAACACAGCCCTTAACTGAAGGATCACAAATCACTGTTGCATAATTTAATATGATTATGTTTAATTTTGGAGGTTAATTTAAGGTAATTATACAGTGTTTTCTGTCTGTCAAAAACTAGGGTTGTTTAAACAGACTTCAGAGGATCTTGCAACTAAGCCATCAATGAAAAGTAAAACCAACACACAGGCTGAGCAGTTACTACAGGTAGCAGAGGTGAGTTTTTTTTTTTTATTTTATTTTTGTATTCTTTGATTTCTCCTGTTTTTAACCTTCCCTTTTTTTCATCCCGGTGATCAGAAGTCACCATAGCTGCACCCTTCCTCTGCCTGGGAAGGTGGGCAGGTGGTTGCATTTACAGCCAACACCAATATTGCTGCTTGGTCGGCCAGCAGGGGGTGCATGCTTGCAGGGTAGCTCATATCCTCCCTACTCAGGAACAAGGGTAGGACTTATGGGCAGACTGGATGGGCCTAGTAGTCCTTATTTGCCGACAATTTCTATGTTTCTGTGATCTGAACTCCTCACCTCAGTGACACGCTTGACCCCCAGTGTGTCTCACCATGGGATTTCAGAGCTAACAGGCAAATCACGGTCTCATAGGTGGCAACACAATGAACTGCCATCATATCACTGGGCCTGTGAAACAGAAGCAAGCTTTAAAGAATTATTCTTACCTAAGGGTATTTCCCAGGATTTAATAATTAGACTGATTTGAGATTTCCCTTACAGACTTGAGACGGACCAAATTTTGTAACTGAAGCATTCAGTAGAATTTCGATCACTGTAGCTCCTTTCATACACACGGACTCAAAGCACTTTACAAAGCAGTGAAGTCAGCACTGGAGGTGGGGCAATGACTGTAGACAGACAGAACTGCCATTGTGTACTCAGTAATCTCACACACAAAATTTCATTAGGTTTCATTGTAGTCTGAGCCATAATATTGACCAGGGCACTCCACTACTCTTGTTTAAGTGACATGAAATTGTGAACTTCTGCATAGACACAGGTATAAGAAACCTGTTTAAATGTGGCATCTAAGGGGTGGCATCTCTGACAGTGCGCTGCACTGCTGCGTCAATGTAGGCCAGGGCATGGGCTCTCATTTGCAGTACAAGGCTTTTGAGACCCTGGACCTTCTGGTTCAGACTCACTATATACTGTAAAACCATTTCTTTTTGTGCAGACATTCTTGTGCATGGTGCTCATAGCCTAATATTGCGCAAATTTAATTTCATGCTTTGTGATTATTGCCTATTTAATGCATATTATAAAAAGGGTCTGAGAAATGGAGCTTTCTGATTGGCTGTAAACTTTCTAACAGCCTTATGTTAATCTTTTATTAACATACATGTAGAGCTAAATCATATGCTGAAGAAGGTTTAACACTATTTAAAAAAAAACATGTTTATTACAATAGCAGTAAGGCATTCCCAGGGGTTATGTTAATGGTCAGTTAATTACCCTCTAGGGGCATGTGGCACTCGGCTACACCTTGTGCCACATTACACCCCTAGAAGGTGATTAACAGACCATTAACATAACCCCTGGTCATGCCTTATTGCTTAATCGATATTAGGGAATCTTGACCAATTAGCCCTATTTTATTTTCACACAATTGACACATTGCACAAAAATAGCAAAAGTATTTTACAGCCAAAGTAACTAGTTTTTCTACATTTTAAAGTGCAGAACAGGAGAACAAAATCCAGTAATGCCACACAGCTGTTTTGGTTTGTTTGTCTGTGTATTGGTTTAGACTGAAACATTGATACATATTTAACTGTATTGGTTTAAGTGAACATGAATTCATTTGCATACAATTACATATGTAATGGTTTAAATATAAATATATTAATATAGTTTCACATAATGGAGTGTGTGTCCATTGGTTTGAGTTAGAGTGTCTTGTTTTAAGAAAATATGTATCAGTTCCAGTAGACATATATTAGTTTAAATGAAAATGTATTCTTTTATAGAAATGTATTTTTGCAACAAATTGTGTTTTCTGTAAATATGCATTCGTGTTTGTCAAATATATTGTTTGCAGTAAAAAAATATGATTGGTTTCAGTGGAAATGTATTGGATGTAATGAATATGGATTGGTTTTAGTGTGCATATGTTGGTTTCAGTGTAAATGTACTGGTTTCACGGAAAACGTATGGGATGCAAACATTGTAATAAGCATAAAAGAGACTGCCATAAGGTCCTTTATCTTTAAGCAAGGATCTCAGAAAATCAGATGCAAATATCCCAACATGACAGTGAAGAAACAGAATTCTGAATATTTAAAAGTCTTCGACAATTCGGTAGTGAAACACCTGATTACTATCCCGGGTTAATATTATACCTGAAAATAGGCATTTATTTATTTAGTGTACCTATCTGGTTGACAAAAACTAACCAACTAAATACACACACACACATATATTATATACTATATATATATATATATATATATATATATATGTATGGTCTGATACATCCCAGCCCCACACCATGGAACCTGATTCCGGTTCGGATCCTTGCTGTCTAGTGGAGGACATTCCTCCTGAATAACTGCCAAGGGGGTCAACCATGACGAACGTTGATGTGGCAGGTTAGTGGAGGATGAGGCTGTGTGGTTCACGGGGTCACAGGGAAGGGAGAAGAAGCCATGTAGCAAAATATCCATCATCTGGGACAAGTATCAGGGTTGAGGGAGGGAGCTAACAGAGGGAGGGAGGGGAAATAAAGTATCTTTTTTTCAAACAACATGAAGTATTGCTGTATTCAGACATAATGCAGTTAGCCCCAGCACTTGAACTGCCCCAGAGAGGAAAGAGTTAACTCCATGCAGAAGCATGGAACGTTGAGCTCGAGCTCGGTTTTCAAACCTCTGTCTGTGGTACTTCCCAGTGTAACCGTCAGATTCTTTACTCCGCCTAACAGTGAAGTCGCTCCGGAGATTCCCTCTGCTCGGTTCAGTATAGTAAAGCGTTCAGTTTTAAAAACCATTTCTTTATTGTTTTTTCGGATTTCCAGCCTCTGTCTACGGTACAGGTAGTGTTGTAGATAGGTAGTGACTGGGTTTTAATTTTGTTTAACAGTAGAAATTGTTTGTCTCTTCAGTTTCTTTTCAGTCGGTCCAGTTAGGAACCGACCTTGTCAATTCTCTAATTTTAAATCATATCTTTCTGGGATTAGTGTGGTGTTCCAGTACCAATCGGTTTCAAAAGAAATGGGCTTTTTCTCGGTTGTTTTCCAAACCCGTGACACAGTTGTTACCGATCGGTTGGTATTACCTGGCTTGAAAGCTTCTGTAGGGTAATTTTGGTAGGTTGGCCATGTCTGAAAAACCCAAAAAGAAAACCGGTCCCGCTGGGTTTAAACACTGTACTGAGTGTGGGAGGTCCTTTGCCAAGGCCGACCCCAACCTCATCTGTGTTTTATTGTCTGGGGTTTGACCACCTCCAGTCAGACTGCCAAATTTGCTAAAACTTTCCCAAAACCACTCTAGAAAAAAGACTGAGTAGGTTGAGGGAAAGAGAGGCCGAGAAGTCCGTAGATCCGGATGGCCAGCCCAGTTCGGTTGCGGACGAACCTGAGGAGGTGCTTACTAACCTGGGCGATACCTCCTCGGGCAAAAGGAGAGCTGACTCTGAGGGGTCAGTTCCATCAAAAAAGAAATGAAAGTCTGCCGGTTCGGATGCAGTACCGCATACTCCAACCGTGGATGAGATAGCCACAGCAATTAATATTGTCCAATCGCTTCGCCCGGTTCCGTCCGAACTGGCACCGCTGGTTAGGTTGTCGGTTCGGTTGGAACCGGCTCCTTCGGATTACGATCCAGATGCTTTCTATGAGGAGTGGGAGGGAGACGAAGATTATCCCGACGATGGTGATGATGACCAGGGGGGTCTGGATGTGCCCATTGAACCGGACAGCTCCCCAGACAGGCCCTCTGATATCTCTCCTCCCAGGCTCTCTGAGTCCCCTTCACACTTCTTGTTTTACAAGAAGGTGGCCCAGACCCTCCAGCTCCCTATGGTTGAAGCTGCTGAGGAGGAAGAAGAGCCTGATTTTGTGGAGATGATTGACATCCCAGAGTCCAAAAGGTTGTCTATCCCCTTCATAAGTCATTGGGGAAACAGACACAAAAGATTCTACAGACTTCTAACTCTTTACCTCCTGAAGATAAAAGAATGGACAGGAGGGATATGTTAGCAGGCTCAGCTGCAGAGTTCCTTTATTCACATTGCAGCCATGTTGGGGTAGTGCAGGCTGCAGCCTGTGACAGGGCAAACATTCCTTTGGCTTCACACCCCCAAGACAAGGACTCCAGGAAAGTTGGTGCCATGTCCAAAAAAATATACTTGGCATCCTCTTTGGGACTCAGGCAGGCAGGCAAATTATATGGCCTATACAGCCAGGTACCAGAAGTCTAGGTGGGATACGGTTCTGCAACTGGCTCAACAGGCCTCCCCCCAGCTAGCCAAAGAGCTGGAGGAGGTGGCTGCAGATTGAATTGAGGCATCCAAAGTACAATTTCATGCTGCTGTCGACTCCAACGATGTGTGGCATCCAGAGTCATGGCTACATCTGTGTCTCTCAAGAGGCATGCTTGGCTCAGATGTACTAGCTTATCACAGGACACCCAGTCTAAGATGTAGATTTTCCTGTAGTTGGTAACTCTCTGTTTGGGGAGCAGACAGAGGCTTACATGAAGAAAATGGGTGAACACAGGACAACTTACAGGAGTGCACAGGCCAAGGAAAGGCAAGCCACTCCTCAAAAGCAGCAGTCCAGGGGCAGGGGCAGGCCTTTTTACCAAGCCCAGACCTCCTCTTCTTACCCACAGAGGGTTTTTTCTGAGGGAGGGGCAGGAGGGGGATGAGCAGGGCTGCGTCCTCCTCCTAGTCTAAGGCTCCTGCCAAGCAGACACCCTGAGGTGTCAGCCCGGGTCGACTCCCTAATCCCAGTAGGAGGCAGGCTGGCTTACTACTTTCAGGCCTGGACATCTGTTACCTCAGACAAGTGGGTCCTGGAAGTAGTAAGCCAGGGACTGGCCCTCAGTTTCAAAAGGTACCCAAAAAGGAGGGCCAAGTCTCTTCCACCTGCATCAATCTCAGAAACCCTTGCTCTGGAGGCAGAGGTTTCCTCTCTCCTAGCTCTCAGAGCTGTAGAGAAGGTTCCTACTCAACACAGGGGGAAAAGGCCTCTACTCCAGGTACTTCCTTACCCCAAAGAAAACAGGGGAGTGGCGACCCACCCTGGATCTAAGGTACTTGAACAAACACATATCAAAACCCAAATTCAAAATGATAACTCTGGGAATAATCCTTCCTTCTTTAAGGCCAGGAGATTGGCTAGCATCACTGGACCTCAAGGATGCCTACTTCCATATCCCTATAAGGTGCTCCCACAGAAAATACCTCAGGTTCAAGTTGCCTTCAGGGTACTATCAGTTCAAGGCCATGCCTTTTGTCCTAACATCAGCTCCAAGGGTGTTCACAAAGTGCCTTGCAGTAGTGGTGGCTTACCTTAGAAGACAGGGTATCACCATTTTTCCATATCTGGATGACTGGCTGCTGGTAGGGCAGTCATCAGATCAGGTCAGGGCAGCTCTGCAAACCACTCAGGACTTGCTCAGTTCTCTGGGATTTCTTCTAAATCTGCCCAAATCAGTCCTCGAACCAGTACAGCTTCTCACCTTCATAGGGGTGGAATTGGATACTGTCCAAGCAAAAGCCTTCCTTCCTCTGGCAAAGGTGAAGGCCTTAGTAGACCTCGCTTCCTCCTTTCGGCCTCAGGTTTCTCTTCCAGCGAGACAGTTCCTCCAACTCTTGGGCCACATGGCAGCCTCCACTGCAGTGGTTCAGGGAGCCAGATTTCAGATGCGGGACATTCAGTTCCATCTAAGGTCCTTTTGGTCACAGAGAAGGGACACTCTCTCCAAACTGATTCCAGTGACCTGAACTCTGGTACAAGCTCTCCAGTGGTGGCTGGACCAGGACAGCCTCAGACAAGGGGGTTCCATTTCTCCCTCAAATTCCATCAGTAGTACTCCTAGGCTGGGGAGCACACCTGGGAGCCTTAACAGCTCAGGGAAACTGGTCCCCACAGGAGTCTCTTCTTCATATCAATCTCCTGGAACTCAGGGCAGTTTTCCTAGCCTTTCAGACCTTCTCAGATTCAGTCAAGGGCAAGGTGATCCAAATCAGGATGGACAACACTACCACAATGTGGTATATCAACAAGCAGGGAGGCACTCGGTCCACGGCCTTGTGCACGGAGGCCATGATGATTTGGTCTCTGGCCTATTCTCTTCAGACTTCCCTGGTAGTGGTTCATCTTCCAGGGAAAGACAATGTGTTAGCAGATGCCCTGAGCAGGATTTCACAGGGACATCACGAATGGTCCTTGAATCCTCACATTCTGAGGATCGTTTTCTCCAGGTGGGGCATCCCAGAGACAGATCTATTTGCAGCACCAGACAATCATCAACTTCTTCTGTTTTGTTGCAGACCTCCAGTCCTGGGGACAGTTCCCCAGGATGCCCTCATTCTGGACTGGAAGGGCAGGTTTCTCTATGCCTTCCCTCCTTTCCCTCTCCTGTTCAGAGTTCTGATCAAGATAAGAACTCAACCCTGCACAGTAATTTTGGTGGCTCCAGATCAGGCCAGAGAGCCCTGGTACCCTCTTCTGTTGTCCTTGGCTGTGTCACGTCCCCTGTGTCTTCCCAAGAGATACAGTCTTCTCTCTTCCTCCCAGGGGCGGATCTGATTCCCAAATCTCCAGTCCCTCAACCTCAAGGCCTGGCTCTTGAAGAGTTAGAATATGCAGCACTTCATCTCTCTCAGGGAGTTCTGGATATTCTAAAGGTCTCCAGGAAACCTTCCACTAGAAAAACTTACAATTCCAAATGGAAGAGGTTCAGTATTTGGTGCTCTCAGAAAGGCATCCTGCCTGATTCTGCAGACATTTCCACAACCTTAGACTATCTAGTTCATCTGAATGGTCTAGGCCTTAGGCCTGCCACTCTGAAGGTTCATCTAGCAGCTGTCTCTGCATTCCTCTCAGCAAGGAAGGGCTCTTCCCTGGCATCTCATCCTGTTTTTAGAAAGTTTTTCAAAGGTCTGCTCCACATTAACCCTCCCTTTAGGGAGCCTACTCCGCCTTGGGATCTTAATGTCTGCATTGCTCAGCTGATGCTACCACCTTTTGAGCCTATGGCTTCGGCTGAATTGAAGTACTTGACCTGGAAAACTGTGTTTCTGGTAGCTATTACTTCTGCCAGGCGGATTAGTGAATTACAGGCCCTGTCAGTTGGACCTGACTTCATATTCTTCCATAGGGATAAAGTGGTCCTAAGAACTAATAGGAAGTTCTTGCCTAAAGTGGTATCAGAGTTCCACCTAAACCAGTCCATATCGCACTCTGTGTTTTTCACTGACCATTCTTCTTCAGGGGAAAGAAGATTACACAGTTTGGATGTTAAAAGGGCTCTTAGCTACTACATAGAGCATACTAAGGCACACAAAAATGACTGTCTTCAATTGTTTTCACTTATGGTGAAGTGGAGAAAGGTAAGCCTGCCACTAAAAGATCTATTGCAAGGTGGATTGTTTCTTGTATACAATTCTGCTATGACAAATTGGGTAGAACACCCTCCTTCAGGCTTGAGGGCTCACTCCACTAGGGGTACAACTGCCTCTCTAACTGCGGCCAGAGATATTCCCTTGTTAGAGATCTGTAAAGCAGCCACCTGGAAAACAGTACATACATTCACCAAGCATTACTCCCTGGACATCCAGGCTAGGAGTGATGCTAGGTTTGGCACAGCAGTACTGCAGAGCCTGTTCCCAAAGTAGGTTCTGCATTCCCTCCTCCATAGGGAACTGCTTGGTAGTCTGCATTATGTCTGAATACAGCAAGACTTCATGTTGTTTGAAGAAAAAATTACACACCCTAGTAATGTTGTTTCTTCTAATGGAGTCTTGCTGTATTCAGACCTCCCCCACCTCCCTCTCAGAACCTGTTTTTGGAAGTAGGCTGCAGGTACAGTGTTGCACCTCAGGGGTGTACCTTGTACCCTGCCTTTGGTGGGGTAGCTGTTATGTTTATTATTCTTATGTTCATAGCCTAAATTGTCACTGCCTTGTTTCTTCTTGGGTTCTCGACTTGAGTCTTGTTGGATCCCAAAACTATTTTTTGCCTTTTGGCTATATGTTTCAAACAATTTCCATAGTTTAGTGCCTAGTTAGTTAGTTGCTCATAAGAATTTGACAGTTACACTGGGAAGTACCAGAGACAGAGGTTTGAAAACCGAGCTCGAGCTCAACGTTCCATGCTTCTGCATGAAGTTAACTCTTTCCTCTCCGGGGCAGTTCAAGTGCTGGGGCTAACTGCATTATGTCTGAATACAGCAAGACTCCATTACAAGAAACAACATTACTATGGTGAGTAATTTTTTCTTTTAGTACACCGGGATCATGGTTGTGCGAGAGGAAGTCAACATCGAAGGGAGTGGAAATTTAAATTTAAAGTTAATTATGTCAATCTAAGATGTCGCAATAGACAAATTTACATCTCCTGATGCAACTCTAATAAATGAAAATTCTACTTCACCAATATGTTATGGAATTCTTTACCCCAATATTTGGTAGATAATTCTGACTTTGAGAAGTTTAAGAAAGAGATGGACACATTTTTATTGGGAACTTCTTTCTAATTTGCCTCACTGTTGTGGGGAGAGTGGTCACGAGGGGCCTTGTGCCTTCTTCCACTCTTACATACGGAGTAATACAGAGACAATATGGTTTCTTTTTTAAAATTACACTGGGATCAGGGTTTTGAGAGAGGAAGCCAGCAGTGGGAAGAAGTGGAAATAAGGCTTCTTTAAAAATTAAAAAAAATTACACCATGATCTGGGTTGTGAGGGAACCAGCAGCCAGAGTGAGAGGGAATAAGGTCGTCTTCTTTTTTTTTTTATTACACTGGTATCAGGGTTGTGAGAGACGGAGGGGTGGGAATTCAATTTTTTTTTATTACACTGTAATCAAGGTTGTGAGGGAGAGTTAGCAATGGGAAAGAGTTGGAATAATGCCTCAATTATTTTAATTACAATGTGGTCAGGATCGTGAGGGAAGGAGGGGGTGGGAATAAGGTTTCTTTTTTTTTTTTTTAAATTATGCCAGGATCAGGGGTTGTGACGGAGCCAGCAGCAGAAGGGAGTGGGAATGATGCCTCCTTTTAAAAAAAATTACAGTGGGATCAGGGTTGTGAGGGAGTTAGCCAGCAGTGGTAGGGAGGGTGTGTTAATAATATATTTTCGAGGGAATCTCTTGCAGCAGGTCATACTCTTGGGTGTCTGCCAGAGGGCGCTCCTGGTGACAATAGCTTTCACCAGCAGTGTTGACTGGGGGTCGCCCACAGTGACGTCACCACATTCAGGTCTCTAAATATGTGGGTGGCCCCTAGTGGCCTCAGTTCTTTTCCCACTGTCTCTCAGCTTGCTGCACATTGTAGCTCTCGCCACAAAGTGTATTCACTGCCGTCATCGACGAGCAACACAAACGTTAAGTGGATCACAGTTCATTTTCTTTTTTCCTACAACTCAATGTATGTCTTCATCGGAATCGTTATTTCGAAAGTACCAGTGTGGCCGAAAGATTTACCAATATGACATTCACTTGGTCTGCGTCCGTGGTCTGGGGGCTGCTCATAACGTTCGCTCCTGTGCCCACTGCCAGGACTTTAGTCAGGCTACACATCATCGATGACTACATGAGCTTGAGGCCTCCTTCATGGAACAGAAGGTTGCTCTCCTCGAGCAGGAAGTTCGCTCCCGCCCACTGTTGACGACGTCTCAGACTTCCCAGACATCACATTCTAAGCATTCTTCTAAACACAAACATAAAGAGAAAGAAAAATCCTCGATGCAAGGTAAGACCTCCTGTCCGTCGATGGCTCCCACTTCTGGTGGCCCGTAGATGGTGGCTTCTTCTACCATTCAAAAAAACCTCAGCCTTCGTTGACAGCGGCTCTGCCAGTCCTTTTGTCAATGACTTTGACACAGGCCCTTTTGATTGTAACCACATCTGCTCCCTCTTCATCAATGGGTCACTCGCTGTTGATGACTCGGTCCACCAGCATGGACCAGGGTTCATCGTCAACAGCTTCCACTTTCTGACATTCTTCCACTTTACCTTTTCAGTCCCCATCGACGGAGTTCTCTAACATGGACAAGGGCTATACTGTCATTGACGAGGGGTACTCTTTGACAGTCCTGCTGAAGCTGCCATCTCCTTCTCAGCCAGCTAGCCATCAAGGCCTGGTGGACACATCATGAGTTAATACCCCACACGGTTCCAGCTCTTGGCCGCATTCACAGCCGTGCCTGCAGTCTTCTGTGTTGATGCCTCCCAATAAGGATACTCCTAGGTCTCTGGCCACGCCCTCCATAGCCCCGTCAATGGCTCTGTCCATCAACGTGGCTACTGTGGTGCAGGCTGTCCTTCAAGTAATACAAGTGCCTGCAACAGCAGCAGCCTCATACTCATCCTCAACCTCGGCCTTCCTCATCTCCCTTGCTGCCTCCTCCTAAGTGGCCTCACCGGGACCCATCTCCCAACCCTCACAGGGATCCGTCTCCCGCACCCTCTTTCCATTCTTTTTAAATTTTATTTATTTATTTAAATCTCGGATTAACACCTTTGAGCTCAGAGCTCTTTTACATAAGTTCCACGTCAAGATACATAGGCAAGGTACAATATAACTTATGACATGAGGACATGTGAACAAAAATACAATAGGAGGCAAACAAAGCAATTACTATGGACAAACAAACAAACTGAAAACAGGCATTGGACAATATATGCCTGGTCTACTGACTAATAATCTAGAACTAAGACAGAGATTTGCAATTACTAGTGCTCACTTTCTTACTGTACATTAGGAGAAATGCAGCCCAGAGGCATTGTCAAGGTGGGAGAGAGAGATATTGGGTAGTGAGATTTTGATGAAGGAGAGAGAAGGGGGGTTGCAGAGTTAAGGTGTTAGATGGAGGTTTCAGATTAGAATGAAGTACAGAATGGGAGCGGATGGGTAGAGAGAGGGGGAATAGGGAGGTGGATTGGAATAAGGGGACACGTTGAGAGAAATAATTGGTAGGTGTTGGAGGGATGGGGTGGGTGGGGCAGAATGGGGTGGGTGGAATGTAAAGAGAGGACAGTTAGTAGATGATGTTGGCAGAGGGGCAGACCTTCTCCAGTTTTAGTGAAACAATCACAGGAGGCACTGGCCACAAGGTGTTGCCGTAATTTGCATCTGAAGGGGCCTAGTGTGGCAGTGTTGGTGATATCACAGTGAAGCGAGTTAATCCACTTAAGGGCTCTGATTGAAAATGACCTTGGGAAGTATGACAGAAGGGCACTTGGAAAGTTAGGTTGTCAGAGCTTCTTGTTCACTGGGAGCTGCAGTATGGACTGAGGATCCTCTGAACCCCTGGGACATAAGACCAAGAGAGACTTTGTTTGCTAATAGGCAGGTCTGATAGGAGATTCTTCCCTTTAACTAGAGCCAGTTAGCCTGCTGATAGATGTCACAGGTGTAAGAGAGGCAAGCAGCCCCTGTAAGGAATCAGCTGGCCTTGTTAAGAGCTATAGCAATGCGACGTAGGGCAGTGTCAGTGGCAGATCCGTAGATCACCAGCCCGTAGTTGATGACGGAGACTACAGTTTTGGATTTCCAGATTTAGGGCTTCAGTAGTTAGACAGTGCTTATATTTGAACAACAGACCGATGCGGATGTTCACGGCTTTGGCAACATTGTCTATGTGATTGGTGTAAGATAGAGTGCTGTCTAAGGTCACTCCTAGGTATCTGAACAGTTGTGTCTGTTCAAGTGCAATGCCCAAGCAGTTTCAGACTGTCAATTGCTGGGCTTTATGCCCACTGTGCGAGCTGTGGAATAACATTACCTTTGTTTTTTTGTAGTTTAATGTGAGTTTGTGTGAGTTGAACGAGGCCTCAACATTCACAAAACTGCTCTATAGTTGGTTCTCTGGACGTAAGGGATCGGGGTTGCTGGTGTAGATTACCATGTCATCCGCATATAAAAGGATCTGGTCATGGCAGGAGGCAGGGAGCTTGTTTGAGGAAATGCTGAAAAGGAGGGGACCCAGGATTGATCCTTGAGGGATGCCTGATTGAACAGATTGCTTGGTTGAGAGGACAGCTCCAGTCTTCACTTGTTGTGAACAGTCACTGAGATAGCTGTTAAACCAACTTGTGGTGTCGTTAGATAGCTCTATTTCAGTTGTTCAATCAGCAAGGAATGGTTGACCATATCAAAAGCCTTGGTAAGGTCAATATACGTGGTGGCGCCAACAAGTTGGCCATGGTCCAGTACATTGATGGATGTAGTTTATAAATTCAAGTAGGGCTGTGGTGGTACTGTTAGATAATCTACCAGTTGATCAGCCACAATTCATTTGAGAGCTTTGGAAAGAGGTGAAAGAATGGAGATAGGACTATAGTTTCCATGTTGTGCCCTTTCTCCACTTTTATGGATTGGGGTCACCAAAGCTGATTTCCACTTTTTTTCATTTTAATTTTTTATGCTTGTAAACCAGATGAGCAGGAACTGCCGATTTTCATAGGTGACAAGTCATACATAAAAAAACAATAAAAATTAAAAACACAATATTCAGAGCAGACAACTTTAGAGGGAATTGTGATAGCATGAGGGAATGGTTTATAATCTTTGTCGGGGGACAGGCCTTCATCCAGAGTAATGGCAATGAGTTTAAGATCAAGCAACTCCCCCCTTGATCTAGTTTTTCCAAGTACCTTGAGTATATGTTTTTTAGCTTCACCTTCATTCACCACTTTAAAGTAGAAAGGTGGATGTTCCTGTATCTTTTCCAGTTTTGCACTGTAATCAGTGCCTGAGGGGGTATCAAAGAAATTTGAGGGGAGTACATGACTAAGGTCCGTGAAAGCAGAGTTAAATGTATTAGCTATGTTTAAGGGGTCAAGGATAATTATGCTATCAATGTTGAATATGGAAGGTGCCACTTTAGGCTCCTTCCCAGTTACTTCCATGAGGTTACTCCAGAATTTCCTACCGTCATTCCAGGAGTTGGCAGGGGCTTCTCTATAGTACTGGGCTTTTGTCGAGCAGATTGCTCTGGTACAGGCATTCCTAGCTTTTTTGTAGGTCTGAATGTCGACTTGTCTGCCAGTGGCCCTTGCCCGATACCATAGGTGGTCTCGGGATTTCATTAGTTGTAATAGTTAAGGTGTAATCCAAGGCTTACTGATGCTCCTGACCTTTCGCTTTTTGTAAGGCGCATAGACATCGCAAGCCGCATTGAAGCTGGAGATGAATTAATCCAAAGCTGTGTCCACATCAGCAGCTGTATCAATTTATGTCCAGTCATGTTGTCGCAAGAGTGCTTTTAGTGGCTCAAGGTGTCCACGGGCCAGTACTGTACTATTAATTGTTTTGGCTGGTGGTTTGATGAATTTGTTTGACTAGAAGCACAGGATAGGGGATTGGTCGCTAATAGAATCAGGGAGTACTTTAGTGTTAGTGATGTGTTCAGGGTGGTTAATAAGCTCCCAGTTCAATAGCGTATTAGTCCTTGTTCTGTAATTTGTCCTAGTCAGGGACTGAACTAGCTGTGAGAAGTTTGCAGCAGCCAAGGCATCCTTACAGCTACTCGCATTAGGAAGAGCAAGTTTACATTGAAATCCCCTAGCATTATGATTTCAGAGTTATGTCCTAAGTTGCGGATGCAATCAAGGAGCAAGTTTAGGCCAGGGGCCATCAACTTGAGTGGTATGTAAACTGATGAGACGGTTAACACCTTGTTGTGTGCACCAAGCAATATCTTGAGAGCAAGGACCTGCATGTCAGTCTCAGTTCTAGGTAAAGACAGAACATGCCCCATTAAATATTCTTTAAGGTATAGAGCACAACCACCACCTTTTTTAGATAATCTGTCTTGCCTGAAGATAGTGTAACCTGGTATTGCAATGGCAGTATCAGGGATCCTGGACGATAGCCACATCTCAAGCACTGATAGGACGTCCGGATTGTGCTGTGAGACCCATGCGGTAAGGGCATCAAATTTTGAGAGCAGGCTGCAGATGTTGATACTTGCCAGGGAGAGTAGCCCAGACTCTACTTTGCCATTGGGACTAGGCTGGGGGCAAGGTTAGGTGCATGTTGCCAGAGATAAGCAGTAACAACAGTATCATCTGTTTCACAAGTTCTCTGAGGTACTTGCTACGAAGCAAGTGTTGCATTCTTAGAGGATTCATTGCTGACTATTCGATGAACAGAGGGGAACCCGGCAGTAGAAGCGGTATTCAGAAAAAGTGGGGATACTTTGTGGGGCCCCATGAAAACCAAGCTGAGAGGAAGCAGCAAACTCCTGAAGCTTCCAGAGAAGAATTTTAAAAACTATTAAAACTCAAACTTATTATTTTCTAAAATACCAGAAACTGCTCTAGAGTGCTTGGACTACCTGTAATTGACAAGATGGGCAAAACTAAAGGAGCTAGGGCTCAGCTGCAACTTTGCTCTAAAAAGCAGAACAAGGAGGAGAGGCCTGATCAGCGTGGAGAAGCAGGAGACTCGACTGATAAGATACTGGAGGAGGCCTCACTAGCTTCCATACTTTCCACACTCCATCAGCTTGTGTAAACAGTGCTGGACATCGATAAAAAGTTTGATACTCTCACTCCGAGAGTCTCTACTCTGGAAACCAGAATGGACCAATGTGAAACTATTGTTCAAAGCTCTGAATCTTCCATCCTAAAATCGACTGATGCCACTACTAAATTAATAAAAGAAAACTCGCACCTTTGTCAAAGGTTGGAGACAGTAGAGAACCAGGCAAGAGAGCACAATTTATGAGTTATCGGACTGTCAGAGAATGCTGAAGGAGGACAGCCTGATCTTTGCCAGAATGTTTTGCCGGCCATACTGGGGCTTGACGAAGCTGAACCTACTCTATCCCTGGAAAAGGCTTATAGAATTACCCCTAGAAGAGCTGCAGAGGACTTCTCGACTCCAATAACCTTCTTAATAGCGTGCACAGGAATTGGGGACAGAGATCAGGCTCTTGCAATTGTCCGGCGCCATAGGGTCCTGAAATATGGCAAGGACAAAGTCATGCTGCTTCCGGACCTCTCGTTCAGCACCCGCTAACGTCGCAAAGCCTTCAATGGGCTGAGGAGCCGGCTGCATCTACTTAAAGTGCAGCACTAGCTACTTCTCCCGGCTAAACTCCGGTTAATGTGGAATGGGCAACAGTATTTATTCAGTGAACCGCCGGACGCTGGCAAGATGGTCCGGAAAATTGAATTGGAGCTGGAGGGGGTAGAAGAAGAGGAAGGAACCTCGTCTGATGGTGACTGATCATCTAGGGTATCCGGGTAAAGTAGACTCATGTTGTGGGGACTGGGCCTGTGGGCGTTAATGGCCCATCTCTGGAACTGAGAGCATTGTGTATAGACTTTATTTTGGATTTTAACCCAGATCCCACTTTGTGATAAATGCAACTGTTAAGCTAATTTTGATTCATTTTACTACTTAACATGACACCACTGGTCTTCACTCCTCTGGGGAAAATATATGTGGGGCCATTATTACAGCGGGTTAAGTTCAGTTCCACTTACATTTGGAATACATCATAAGAAAATGAGGGAGTTGTTATATCTAGTTATTCTATTGCTGTTCTTTTCATGTTGGGAGTAAAAGGGGCCACTTGAGGGTTAAAATAGATATTCTTCTTAACTCCTGTTCAATGCTGCTGGTGCTTTATAATGACTTGGGATATGTCTGGTAAAGGGGAAATGAATATTTAATTTCTCTGGGAGTTTTGGGTATGAGATTGGAATATATCTATGTAGACTGAATTGGGGGAATCAGTAAGACTGTATAGTCGCTTTGGTAGTAGGGAAAACCTATTTGCTCAATCTGTTAAGATTCCCTGTTGGTCTTGCTAGCTGCATGTGTTGAGTGAAATTATTCAGTATATATTTTCATTTTGGAATTTCCCCGCCATGTTGTACCGCAAAGGGGGTGTCGTACACAAGATCTTTATAAGAATATATTGTCTGTACTGTAAACTTTTATGCTATCCTCCTATGTACAATTTTGCTTTGTAAGTTTTACTTGCAAAATCAATAAATAAATAATTCAAAAAAAAAAAGTGTGTAGTAATCCTTGGAAATTAAAGTCACTGTTGTTCAGGGCTATGCCAGAAGTTACAGTTCCGTAGATATTTAGGGGGTATTTATCTAATAGAAGTGTGGTAGGGAGGGGAGAATGTTCTCCAATCACACCCTGTGAAGGCAGTCTGAGTGAACATGGTGAGCAGACAGGGCACAAGGAATGTAGGTGCCATTTCATTAACAGATGTAGTAGATTAGGAGAGTACAGTAGTCGAATCAGGTCTGTACTGGAAGTAACTGTGCAGGAGAGTACAGATTTAATGAATGCTTGTACAAGTGTAAGCTAGCCTATAGTGGTTAAAATTAATGTGTGTTAGTGCTATAGACTAGAGGTTAAATATTATATCTTACAGAATGGGACACTCTGTATTTAATGTTCTTGTGGTCGAGAAAGGGTAGAGGGTTTAAGAGAAGAAAGAAGCAAAGTCAGACCTATAAGACTGGAGAGTTGCCTTAAGTTTCAACCAATGGGAGAGGGGAAGATGAGGAGGAAGGAGTCTGAGTGTATTTAATAGGAGGCAGGCGGAGAAAATTTCAAAACAAACAGGTCCAGAAAAGAAAAAATCAGGTTTTAGCTTAGTTTCAGAGAGAGAAGAGTACAGAGCCAATGAGGCAAAGAAGAAGGAGAGCCAGCCAATCACAGGCAGCACCTGGGAGAAAGCGCCAATCAAATTTGTGGCTTCCATGCGCGTGTACCTTGGGAGGTCAGAGCAGGCAGGGGGGGAGTGCGGTGTGGCAGGAGAGCCCAACCGGGCTAGTAGTTGTGGATTTGCGGCACCGTCAGAGGAGAAAGCTGGAGAGAGAGAAATGAGAGGGGTTAGGATTATAATAGCGGCTGAAGGTCGGCCTAGGGCTAAATCGGTGGGAGGGTCAGGAGCCAGAACAAAAGCCAGGAGGTGAGAAGCAAAGGGGGTGGTAGCCTGAGGAGTTAAACCAGCAGTGTTTAACAGTGCTTTGGTGTCAGAAAGAGTAAAAACAGTTTAAGGAACTAATGGCAGTCTGGAGCAGCTGAGGGTACGGGGGGCCTAGAGGAGAGAGAGAGAGAATGAGTGAGGGAATGAGAGCAAGAAGACACAGAGGGTTAGCTAGGGCAGGAGGGAGTAAGATACAGGAGGCAAACAGTATTTCCTTAGCACAGATGTTAAGCAGCAACATTAGTTAACTAACAGGTTATACAGCATTTTCTCCAATAACAACTGTCGTGTATGCAAATGACGCACCACGCCTCCGGACGTGGGTGTAATTAGGCACGAGCAGCAATGGAGTAAAGTCATTGGAAGCCCAACCCTGAGTCCGTGTATTTGTTCAATGAGGTATTGCATGACATGATAAAGTCGAGAATAGAACAATGGCGACGAGGTGGGATCAGTGAAACGCTGATTAGATCCAGAAACACAACAAGCTAGGGAAAAAAAAGAAAAAGAGATGGAAAGCGCTATACCAAAGTTTGATTGTTATAGTGAACCAACCACGCTTGGGCCGAGATGGACACGATGGCTTACGTCCTTTGAACTGTTTGCTGATGGGAAAGGGTTGATACTAGCTGAAAACGTGAGTGCGGCTACAAAACAACGGAGGAAAGCTTTATTGCTACACCATGCTGGGACAGATGTACAAGATATTTTCTCGACGCTTGGGGACACCGGAGGGCCAACGGACTACGATTTGGCGGTAACAGCATTGAATGCCTACTTTGTGCCACAAGTGAATACTGCGTTTGCGCGGCAGGCCTTTTACCAGTTGAAACAAAAGCCGGGGGAGACCGTACAGCAATTTGTTACCCGCCTGAGACAATCGGCTAAAGACTGTGACTTTGCAGGCGATAAGGACAATCAGATAAGGGATGCAATACTAAGTAAGTGTAATTCTGAATATGTATGCCGCAAGTTGTTAGAGGAGGGACCTGGGCTGACATTGGCAAAATTACTTGAGCTGTCCGCACAGTGTGAGAGAATCGAAGTGCAAATGGCCGCAATGCACGTGAGCTCAGAGGCCCAAAAACCTGAAACAGTTAATCGCGTATTCAAAAGTGAGGAGAGACATCGCAGAAGAAAGCCAAAGAGAGAAGAGGGAAAAGATAAAAATGAGAAGGTGTGTTACCGGTGTGGCCACGCAGATCATTTTGCAAAGGACCCTACTTGTCCAGCGCGAGGGCAGACGTCAAGAAATGCAACGCAGAAATCATTTTGCTAGAATGTGTAAAACTAAAGGGAACATAAAGCATACAGTTAAACGTGTTGATTCAGAGAAACCAGACAGAGATTATGCTGCTTGTGATAAGGGAAAAGGCAGCACGACAGAACGATGTTCCGTGGGAGGAGTCGATTTGTTGATGCTAATTGACTCAGGGCTTTAGTAATATTGTGGACCAGCAGACCTGGGAAATGCTGAAGAGCAAACAAATCAAGTGTCAATCATCAAAGACTGACAAAAAACTGTACACATATTCAGCAACTGAACCACTGGCAGTAAAGGGGGTCTTCACATGCAAAGTAGCCATAGGCAAGCGTAGTACGCAGGCTGAATTCACAGTGATATGTGGACATGGTGAACCGTTGCTGGGAAAAGAGACTGCTGTAAAGCTGGGTGTACTTAAGCTGGGTGTTAATGTAGCAGCAGTGACTGAGGTCAGAGTGCAGATAAGGCAGCAATACCCAAGATTGTTTAAAGGAGTGGGAAAGCTCAACACAAAGCAAATAAGCCTGCACATCGATGAGCATGTGACGCCGGTGGCACAGCCCATTAGGCGGGTACCCTTTCACCTGAGAGGAGCCGTGGGGGCCAAGATCAAAGAACTATTGGACATGGACATAATCGAGAAGGTTGTTGGTGCCACACCATGGGTGAATCCGGTAGTGACTGTGCCAAAACCAAACAAAGAAATCAGGATGTGCCTGGACATGAGACAAGCGAATATGGCAATCGTACATGGCAGGTACCCAATTCCCACAGTGGACAAACTGTTGCAAGGCATGAATGGATCTGTCATGTTTAGTAAATTGGATCTTAAATGGGGCTACCATCAACTGGAGATGACACCAGAATCAAGAGGCATAACAACGTTTGCAGAACATAATGGGACCTACAGATATAAACAACTCATTTTGGGGTTTCATCCACCAGCGAACAGTATCAGCAAGAAATTGCAACAGCACTGGCAGGCATTGAGGGAGTGAGAACATTTCAGATGATATCACTGTCCACGCCCAGATAAGGAAAGCCATGTCCGGCGACTGCATGAGGTCCTTAACAGATTGGAGAACTCTGGCCTGACACTTAATCCAGACAAATGCGAGTTCAACATGGACAAGTTGGTTTTCATGGGCATGTTACTATCACAAAAGGGCATAGGTCCCACGACTGAAAGAGTAAGGGCGGTGGTCGAGGCCAGGGAGCCTGAGACAACATCAGAGGTTTGCAGCTTTCTGGGATTGGTGGGATACAGTAGTAGGTTTATCCCTCAGTTCTCTACACTCACGGAGCCTCTGCGGAAGTTGACAAAGAAGGACACAGTATTCAAATTTGGGCCGGAACAAAAGGTAGCGTTTCAGGCACTGAAGAATAAATTAGCTGAGCGGCAGCGTTAGCCTACTTGACAAGGATGCGCCCACTAAAGTGATAGCAGACGAGGACCAGTAGGCATAGGAGCTGTGGTGCAGGAACAACATGGAGAGATGGTTCCAGTCTGTTATGTGAGCAGGAGTTTATCAGAGTGTGAACACAGGTACTCACAGACAGAGCGTGAGGCCCTTGCATTGGTTTGGGCTTGTGAAAAACTTCACCCATATGTGTATGGCAAGAGATTTGACTTAATGACTGATCATAAGGCGCTCGAGGCTATCTATAGTCCTCGCTCAAAGCCATGCGCTCGCATCGAACGATGGGTACTGAGACTACAACCTTATGACTTCCGGGTCGTGCACATACCAGGGAGACACAATATAGCAGACCCTTTGTCTCGTCAACTGGGAGAGACGGCAATGAAGGAATCTCACACACATGGAGCAGAAGAGTACATACGGTTCGTGGCCGTTAATGCAACTCCAAGTGCGCTGACCACAAGAGAAGTTGAGGAGGCGTCGGCCGTCGACAACGAACTGAGAGAGGTGAGAAGTGCCATTCAGACGGGGTGCTATGAGAAGTGCAAGGCATACGCACCCATAGCAAGTGAACTGTGCACAATTGGACAGTTAGTTCTTAGGGGAACGCGCATTGTGTTACCTCATGAACTTCACCGGAGAGCTTTAGCCTTAGCCCGTGAGGGACACTTAGGTATTGTGGGCACGAAACAACACCTCAGGAGCAAAGTATGGTGGCCGGAATGGACAAGGCTGCAGAAAAACATGTCAAGTCATGTCGTGGTTGCCAGATTGTAGCACGACCAGGCGATGCCAGAACCGTTGAGATCAACTGATGTTATTATTTGAAGGACCGCGGGCAGGACCTGCCACTGACTTCATGGGTCCACTCACAACAGGACAGTTAATATTGGTAGTTGTCGATTATTACAGCAGGTATTATGAATATGATGTGATGCAGTCTACCACTGCCGAAAAAGTGATTGATAGTCTGGAGACTATTTTCAGTTGTCATGGTCTTCCCATAATGATTAGGTCGGACTGTGGTCCGCAGTTTATGTCAACTCAGTTCCAGAACTTCTGTCAGGAGAACGGAATGCAGCACGTGAAGATGACACCGAAATGGGCACAGGCAAATGGTGAGGTGGAAAGGCAGAACGCCTCCCTCATGAAGAGGATTCGTATCGCACAAGCTGAGGGGCTAGACTGGAAACGGGAGCTACGTAAATATGTCACCGTCTACAGATCCATTGATCACTCCATTACGGGCCGGAGCCTGGCTGAACTTCTTTTCAAGAGAAAATTGAGGGGGAAACTTCCAGAGATAGCCACGCTGCAGAGTGATCTAGAGACACGAGACCGGGACGCTGAACAGAAAGGGAAGTACAAAGTTTATGCAGACAATCAGCGTAGAGCCAAACACTCGGATGTGGACGTTGGGGATCAGGTTCTCTTGAAACAAGACCAAGTGGATAAGTTCACAACACCTTTCAATAAGATACCACACATGGTGGTCAGTAGAGAGGGAAGCCAGGTGGTCATCCAGTCACCAACGGGGGCAAGGTACTCCAGGAACACAACGTTCGTGAAAAGGTATATACCTGAGGAGAATGCTCTACAAACGAGTGAGAGTACCCAACCTGAGGGAACAGGAGAACAGAATCTCATGATACAGAGTTCGGGTGAGTCCAACCAGGAGTTACCACAAAGGCCTCCAGCACCAAGAACAGACAGGCCTCATAGGCAAATTAAACTACCCCAGAGACTTACAGACTTTATTATTAAGTAGCTGTACTATAGAGTAATCATATATATAAAAAAAAAGGAAAAAAAAAAGAAGAAAAACGAAAGTAAAATACATAGATTAAGGGAACAAGAGATGTGTAACAAGTTTAAATCCAAGTAAAGGGGGGATGTCGTGTATGCAAATGACGTCACCATGCTCTACGGACGTGGGTGTAATTAGGCACGAGCAGCAATGAAGTAAAGCCGTTGGAAGCCCAACCTCTGAGTCCGTGGTATTCTGCTCAATCAGGTATTGCATGGCATGATAAAGTCGAGAATAGAACAACAACATTTAAGCATTACATGAATTTCAAAACAAACAGAAGGTCCAAAAAAAAAAATCAGGTTTTAACTTAGTGTCAGAGGGAAGAGTACAGAGCCAGTGAGTAGTGAAGAAGAAGGAGAGCCAGCCAGTCATAGGCAGCACCTGGGAGAAAGCAGCCAATCATATTGGCAGTTTCTGATGCGACATACATTGGTCATCAGAGCAGGCGGGGGGGGGGGGAGCGTGGTCGGCTGCAGGAGATCCCAAAAGTGCCGCAGTCGTGGAGTTGCAGCACCCGGTCAGGGGAGAAATCTGGAGAGAGAGAAAGAAAATGGGAGAGAGGTTATGATTATAATAGCAGTCGGAGGGTCGGCCTAGGGTTAAATCGGTGGGAGGGTCAGGAGCCAGAACAAAAGCCAGGAGATGAGAAGCAGTGGGGGTGGGTGTGGTAGCCAGGGGAGTTAAACCAGCAGGGTCTAACAATACTTTGGCATCAAGGAGAGTAAAAACAGTTTAAGGAATTTATAGAAGTCTGGAGCAGCTGGGGGTGTGGGGGGGCCTAGAGGAGAGAGAGAGAGAGAGAGTGAGCAAGGGAGTGAGAGCAAGAAGGCACAGAGGGTTAGCTAGGGTGGGAGGGATTAAGATACAGGAAGCAAACAGTATTTCCCTAGAACAAATGTCTAAGCAGCAGCATTAGTTAACTCTAACAGGTTATACAGCATTTTCTCCAACAACAGCATTTAAGCATTACACAAATTTCAAAACAAACAGGTCCAAAAAGGAAAAAAAATCATGTTTTAGCTTAGTGTCAGACAAAAGAGTACAGAGCCAATGAGAGGTGAAGAAGGAGAGCCAGCCAGTCGCAGGTAGCACCTGGGAGAAAGTGGCCAATCAAATTGGTGGCTACCAATGGGCGCACTTGGAGCTCAGAGCAAGAAGTGGGAGCACGGTCACAGGAGAGCCCAACCGTGCCACAGTCGAAGAGTTGCGGCGCCTGGTCAGAGGTGAAATCTTGGAGGTCAGAGCAGGCAGGGGTAGCACGGTCGGCAGCAGGAGAGCCCAAGTGCGCCATGGTCATGGAGTTGTGGCGCCTGGTCAGGGAGAAATCTGGAAAGAGGAAGGAGAGTACCTCCTGGATTCTGACAAAGACTATGAGGACGACATGGATATGGGTGATGACCTTCGCCCATCTTCCAGTACCTCTGCTATGTCTTCTGTAAAGGAGGATCCTGGTCTTTACACCCCCTGTTCCCCTCCTGATGATCCAACCTTCATGGACATCATGGTACAGATCCAACAAGTAATGGGGTTCAGTACCACAGAACAAGACAAACATCGCTGAAATTTGACAGATTACTTGGATCTGCCGGAGGACCCTGCCATATCTCCATTGGCAGGGTCCTCTGGCTTCCTCCGTTGATACAGGCTTACCAAGATGCCATCTTAGTGGCCTGGTACCACCCTTCATTCATTCCACCTGTCCCTAGGAAGGCTGATTGCCTTTATCAGGCACCAACGGATTATCCCTTTTTGCTGCTGCACCACAGGCTGACTCTGTGGTCATTAATGCAGCCCATGATAGGACAAAATGATCTAAACACCTGCACTCCCTCCCGCCAGATCGGGAGTCCAGGAGACTGGATTTAATGGGCAAGTGCCTATATCAGGCTGCCATTTTAAACATGTGCATACTGAATTACATTGGCCATATGTTGAAATATCAGAAAACACTCTGGACTACTGCTTCAGAGGTGGCTAACAAGCTTCCACAATCAGCAGAAAAGGACCAACTGGTTGCCACACTCCAGACTGGCACCATCCTCTCCCATCTCCTTCACATGGGATACAATGCTGTTGACACATCTGCCCAGACTTCGGCCATGGGTGTGACCCTCCACAGACATACGTGGTTAAGGGCCTCCTGTTTTACTCCAGACGTCCAACAAACCATAATGAATGCCCCTTTCAATGGACACAAGCTTTTCGGCTCAGACACTGAAACCATCCTGAATGACCTTCAGGTGTCGGGACGCACTCTCAGAACAGTTTGTGGTATGTATCACACTTCTTAGCCTGTGGGTCAGCGAAAATATTATCAGCCCTTCCAATTCTGCATTGCCGCTCATCAGCGTTGCACTGGCCGACCACCCACTAGTGGCCAGCAATAACCCCAGACTGCTGACCGTGCCTCTGCTGCTGCCTCTAAGAGCACCTGGACCAAATCCCTCCTCCCCCGGCAGCAGCTGGTGCCATCCAGTCCTTTTGACTTGCTCCTCTCCCTCCTCAGTCTCTTTCAGCTAGCCTCAGAGGCTGTGGGAGGAAGATTATTCTTCCGTGTAGAGGCATGGCAACAAATTACAATGGACGACTGGGTCCTACAGATTTTAAAGACAGGCCACAAATTGGAACTGACCTCCACTCCACCAACCCATCCACCACGGTCCATGGCTTATACACTGAACCATGTTCTGGTTCTACTTGAAGAACTAATCTTACTCATCCAGAAACACGCAGTTCAGCCCATGCCCTCGAAGAACAATGGCAGGGGTTTTACTCCCATTTCTTTCTCGTACCAAAACGCACAGGGAATCTGTGTCCTGTTCTGGATCTCAAAGACCTAAATTAGTACATTTAGTAGAAATGCTTGAGAATGATGACCCTCGCCACTATCCTTCCTCTGTTACACTGAGGATAGTGGCTTTGCACCTGAAACATGAAGGATATACAAATACATCCTGTGCATCGCTGTTACCTCCGATTTCAGCTACTAGACCATCAGTACCAGTTTCGTGCCCTACCCTTTGAGTTGTCCTTGGCACGGGTCTTCCACAAAATGCCTGGCGGTGGTGGCTGCTGCCCTACATCATCAGAGGCATTTCATCTTCCCGTACTTGGACAACTAGCTCATCAAGGCCTCAACCAAAGATGGGTTACTATGGTCCCTCAGTGCCACCCTCCACCTGTTTCACGAGGTCGGCATTTCCGTCAGCCTGCCAAAATTACATATGGAGCCCTCATGTCTCCAATACATAGGAGCCATCCTAGACACGCAACTCAGTCGTGCCTTACTCCTGGACAGCAGATGCCAGAAACTGATCACCCTTGTCAAGCACTGTCAGACCACGCCTCACATCATAGCCGGTCAGTACATGCGCCTGCTGGGCCATATGGCCGTGGCCATCTCTGCGTTCCTCATGCCTGGCTGCACATCGCCCGGTTCAATGAGCTTAAGACACCAATGGCATCAACAGACCGGGGACTTCGAGGACAGGATCTCCATTACCCCAACCCTCAAACACGCCCTGACTTGGTGGGACGAATCAGTCTCAATCTCACCCAGGAGTCCCCTTCCAAACTTCTCCACCGTCCTGACGCTAACCATTGACGCCTCCACCCTCGGCTGGGGCGTTCACCTCAGTCCTCATTAGACACAGGGTCTTTTGGGGCCCAACCACTGCCTCACTTCATATAAATCTTCTCGAGATGAGAACGGTCCGCATTGCCCTGCAGGTCTTCTGACCATGTCTGCTCCCAGGCCCCCTTCTAGTACAAATGGACAACACCTGTGTTGTCTGTTACCTAAACAAACAACGAGGTACGAGGTCCCTAAGACTTTGTCAGGAGGTAGTCCACATATGGAGACAAGCACTAACGCAATACCTTCACCTGGTCGCTGTTCATGTTCCGGGAGCCCAAAATGTCTTGGCTGATCACCTCAGCCACCATGCTCAGGGTCACGCAACAGTCCTCCAAGACATCTTCCATCTCTGGGGCACACCAGTGATCAACCTGTTTGTCTCCCCAGTCAATCACCGCTTCCACAATGCTGTTCCATTATACTGGACAACAAGGGACACTCTATCAGTGCTCTGTCCCTTTTTTGGCAGGGACAATTTTTATATGCCTTCCCCTCGGTCCCTCTCCTCTAGCATGTCCTCCTCAAACTCCAACTCAAGCCTGCCTCCATGATACTGATAGCTTCCTTTTGACCCTCTTCTCCAGCAGTTGTCAGTCGCCGATCCCCTACCCCTTCCCCTACTGCCCAACCCACTCACACAGCATCTGGTCTCTCATGCTCCCCAGTCTTCGCTCCCTGTGCCTTCATGCTTTGCTCCTGAAGATGCTTTTACAAATAGACAGCAAGTCTCGGCCTCAGTGGTCGTCATTTTGTTGGCTTCCAGAAAAATTTCCACTAGAAAAAATTGCCAAGCAAAATTGAAGCATTTTGCTACCTGGTCGACTGCTAACACCCTTAACCTCTTTTCCTGCCTTCTTCCCTCTATCCTGGACTACTTGTCAACCCTTTCCTCTCAGGGTTTGAGCTACTTATCCATTAAGATACATTTATCAGCGATTTTCACCTTTCATTAGCCCATTGGGGGCCACCCAGTCGTTCAGCAGGACCTTGCCTACATGTTTCTTAAGGGCATTGTACAGCTCAGACCTCCTGTTAGGAGGCCAGTGCCTCCCTGGATCTCAATTTTGTTATAGAAAAACTGACCCTGGAACCTTTTGAGCCTGCTGCTACTTGTATATTACACTTCTTGGCCTGGAAAACTATTTCTAGTAGCTATTACCTTGGCTCGGCGTATTTCGGAGCTACAAGCTGTCATGTGCTCCGAGCCCTACTTGGTTTTCCACAAAGACAGTGTCTGCCTTCATACCAGTCCAGCCTTTCTTCCAAAGGTCGTATCCAAATTCATGTTAAACCAATCCATCCAATTGCCCATTTTCTTTCTTTTGGTTTTTTCAAATGTAGTTTGGGTTTTTTTGCGGGTTTTTCTCCCGGCCCCTACACCTACGCATCCCTGGCGTAGCGGCGTGCGTGAGGCACACATGTGCATACTGTTCTGGACACCTCCCTTCCAGTCACACTGCTGCCAACTGTGCTGGCACTAACCTCCATTCGGTGATGGTGGGACTACGGGTGGGCGACCCCACCCCTTACCCGGGAGAGGAGAGTCAATGCTTGATCCTGCTCTCACCCTTCCCTGCACCACGTGCTGGGGCCTGGCGACCCAAGGTCATTCCCGAACCTGGGTCTCCAGCATAGCATGAGGTGTGGCATCCAGCGCCTCAACCCTCAGTGCCACTGGGCAAGCTACAATTGCCCATTTTCTACCCAGATCATACAATCCAAGTGAATCCACTACTACATACCTTGGATGTACACCGCATCCTCCGTTACTACCTCGCATCGCACGAAGTCCACTCAAAAATCCAAGCAGCTCTTTGTCGCCTATGCCCCTGGCAGGGAAGGTCTCCCAGTCATCAAACAAACTTTATCCAATTGTCTGGTACATTGCATAACCTATTTACACTAAATATAAAAAGCCACTACCAAGAACCGTTCCATGCCCTTTCTATGCGGGCTCTCTCTACCACCGTGGCATGTTTCCATGGAGTTTCCATTATGGACATCTGTGATGCCACCATCTGGTCTACTGTGCATACCTTCATGAAGCACTACAGCCTAAACAGTGCCTCTCGGCACCACGCCACTTTCGGTCATGCTGTCCTGCAAGGCCTCCTTTCATAACTGGCCTCCCCTCCTGGTCCACTGCTTGTGAATCATCCCAAGAGTATGACCTGCTACAAGAGATTCCCTCAAAGAAGATAGTACAGTTTCATACTCACCGTAACGGTAGATCTTCGAGGGAATCTCTTGCAGCGGATCATGTTCTTCCCTCCCTCTATCCCCCTCCTTCACAGGGAGAGCAATCTTCTGAAAAATCGTAATAAATGTAAGAATGGGTACCTCTGGCCTCCTTGGTTCCCTTCAGAGTCCTGCTGCATGAGCTGGTTGCTGGCAGGGAGCTGAGGCCGCTAGGGTCCGCCTGCATATTTATAGACCTGAGCATGGTGACATCACTGTGGATGGCCCCCAGTCAACACTGCTGGTGAAAGCTGCCGTCGATGAGAACACCCTATGACGGATACCCAAGAGTATGACCTGCTGCAAGAGATCCTCTTGAAGATGTTACAGTAACTACAAAACTGTACTTTTTTTTTTTTTTTTTTTTTAATTACAGTGAGATGAGGGTGCGAGGAAGGGAGTCAATAACAAAGGGAATGTAAATAAGGCTTCTTTTTTTTAAGTCACACTGGGATCAGGGTTGTGAGGGAGCAGGAATAAGGCTTCTTTAAAAAAAAAATTACAATATGACCATGGTTGTGAGGGAGGTAGCCAGCAGTGGGAGGGAGTGGGAATAAGGCATATTTTTTATACAGGGTTCAGGATTTGTAAGGGGAGGGAGGATTGGGAATAAGGTTTATTTCTTTTAAATTACATCAGGGTTATGGGGGAGGGAAACAAGAAAAACTGGCTGGGCTCACAGAAATAGTTGCAGCACTGGGCCAAAATGTGATCAAGATCAAAGAAAGCTGCAGAGTGTGCAAAAAATGAAAAGCAAGGACTCTACAAGTATTGCAGCAAACGGGATTTATTGTAGAACAAGTAGGACAGCATGAAATGTTTGAGCACTCCACAGTTTTCTTTGGTCTTTTATGGGGGGAGGAAACCAGTGGAGGGAGTGGAATAAGTTTTTTTTTAATTACATGGAGATCAGGGTTGTGAATGAGGGAACCAGCAGCAGGAGGGAGTAGGACTAAGGCATTTATTTTTAAATAACACCAGGATCAGGGTTGTGAGTGAGGGAGCCAGCGGAAATTGGGTGTGGGAATAAGGTTTCTTTTTTTGTTTTCTTCTTTTCTTTTTAGTTACACTGTGATTAGGGTTGTGAAGGAGAGAGTGGGAATAAGGTTTCCTTTTTTTAAAAAAATACACCGGGATCAAGGTTGTGAGTGAGGGATCCTGAGTAGGGATGGAGTCAGAATAAAGCTTCTTGGTTTTCATATACATCAGGATCGGGGTTGTGAGGGAGGGATTGGGAATAACTTTTTTATGTTTTTTTTTTTTACTCTGTTTATTGTGATATTTGACCATCAAACCACCAAATAAATATGCATAGTTTCATAGTCAGAAGAAATAAAAAAAAAAAATTGGCTCACAAGTCATAGTTAATTAGAAATGAAGTTGTGTAACTTACAGTTGAAGAAAAAAAAATATGGATCATCCCAAATAAATAGGAAGTAGCTTAAAATCCTAATTATATATTGGGAGGGGAAGAGCAAAATTTGGTATCCTGTTAAGATTTATGATGTGAATCCCTCGTAGAGTTCCCAGCGGATCCCTCTATTCTGATAACTCAGGGTTTTCTGTTGCAACCCACAGGTAAGTTTTTCAAATCTTTGTATATGCTGCACTATACATTTCCAGTTGGAGATCTCTGGTGAGTCTGAACTGAGCCATCTTTTAATAATGGCTTTAATAGCAGTCACTATGAGAATTAACCATAAATATTTTGCTTCTGTCCCGCAGAATTCCATGGGATAAAGCCCTAGAAGTAAATGTTCCAGGCCTAATGATAAAGCTATTATAATATTCATTTTAGATGGGATATAATGTCTTCCCAGTAGGGCTGAATCTTTGTACAGGTCAAAAAAATATGAGCTTGCAAAGCAATTGCTTCTCTGCCTTGTCTCCAACAGGTGGGTGAGATCGTAGGGTTCCATTTTGAGACAGTGGCTGGGACAAGAAAGTATCATTATCTGTAGCTTCCAAATGAATTCTCTCCATATTGGAGAATAAGTGTTTTCCCACACTCTGACCCACTGCTTCTCATCTAGAGAAATATGTGCCTGTCTCCCATTTTTGTTTAATTTGAACTGTGGTAAAGGCCTGATCTCTTATGTAATTGGTATATTACTGTGAAATGGCTCTCTCACCCGAGGGGAGGACCAGATTTTCTCATAAGGAGTGTCTGACTGGTACCCATGAGATTCCAGTAATGCCTTTTGGATCTGGCTATTAATGTAATCTCATAACTGGTAGAATCTGAATTGGTCCGAAGGGGGCCAACCAAAACACTGTTGTGCTAGTTCAAATGGGATAACCAAACCAGCTTGTATTAGTTGCCAGGGAACGACAATACCATGTCCAGCCTGTCTGATGAACCAGGGGTCCAGTTGAGCCAGTCCAAAAGTGGGGTCATCTACCCACCATCTATATTTCCAAAGCTGGGCCTTAGTTGGGCCCCAAGAAGTGCCTCTCCTCCAACCCTCCAGTACTGCCACAGTTCCTGTGAGGCCAGATCACCCGGGTGAGTGGTTCATTTTGAAGAAAATAACTGCACCGGGGGGCATCTTCTGCTAAATCAATTGATATCCAGTGGGACATGTAGGAAGGGTTACCCCACAGAAGGGCCACTCTCATCTGGGTTGCCATCCAATAGCCCAGAAGATGTGGTAGAGCTAAGCCACCCTGTTTAGGAAGGTATAATACTTGTTTTCTGACCCAAAGTCTTTTCTTCTCCCACAAGAAGAAGAAAAAAATTGATTGCCAGGTCTGAAAATCTGAATTAGAGAGCCAGCACCGGGACACACTGAAATAAAGTATCGAGGGGAGGGCATTCATCTTAAGGGCTTGCATATGAGCATGTAACAAAAAAGGTAGTAATAGCCATCTCTGAAAATCTAGTCTTAGTTGGGTTATTAGACGTGCATAGTTTAATTTGTATAGCTTGAATGTATGCACTCCAAGATGGCTCCCTAAATATTTCATAGAGGTAAGGATCCATTTCATAGGGTGGTGTGTGGAATAATACATTTATTTATCTGTTTAAAAGTTGATAACCGAAAGGCACCAGTGAGCTGAGGTTGCTTTGAGGTGCAACCTAGGGAAAGGGTGCATAGGGATGACAAAAACATAACTAGGCATGATAAAATACTTTTGAGTAACATAAAGGGTCATGGTTACAAGACCCCAAACAATAGGAAAACATCAAGCAACAGGGACACCGATAAATAATAAAGTAATATAGTAGATTTACAATACAGCATGTGCATTTTGAATACAGACCAGACACGGGTCATGGGTTTGAGCCCCCCATGACTAGGAAGCATCCAGAAAAGGGGAATACAGTATAAAATAAAAGACAGTACAAAACCACAGTGTACTACAAAAATATTTTACCTAGTACTGGACCTGTGATGACACGAATGAAACTGAGGCCAGGTGCTAGTCACAGGAGCAAAGGTCCACAGGATGATTACTGAGGGCACATCAGCAAAGGGAAGAGAGGGCTTAGGAGGAGTAGACAACTAGGCGGATACTTCAGGTAGTTAAGGAGGACAGGGTTGGAGGACATTGAGAGCAATGAGGGTGAGAGAGAATTTCAGTTTTCGATGTGTTAAGAGAGTAACTTGAGAGTAGTGAAAACTGTTGTAAATAGGTTAAAACGTCCGGAAAGGAATGGTCAGGGTCTGTCAAGTATAATAAAATATCGTCGGCATATAATGCCATTTTGTGTTCATTCCCACCTAAGTGAATACCTGTGATAGAATGATTTTGTCTGATACCTTGGCCTAGGGATTCTGTGTACAGAGCAAATAATAATGGGGAAAGGGGAAATATGGCCATTCGCCCTTATGTATCCTAGGGGGCTATGATAAAGTTTAAACAAACATGTAATAAAGGTTTGCGAGACTCCAAACCTAGAAAGGACCTCCCTCAGAAAGGTCCAGGAGACCTTATCAAAGGCCTTTTCTGCATCAAGGTTTAAAAGCAGTGAGGGAATTTTTGTTTTGTGTATATGATCAGTTATGTGGATTGTCCTACATAGGTTATCCTGCGCTTGGTACCCTGATATGAAGCTTGATTAATCTAAATGAATAAGGGAGGGCATTATCTGTTGTAATCTCTGTGCAAAAATGGATGTTAGCATTTTATAATCAGTATTTAGGATAGAGATAGGACGGTATGAGGCACTGTTAGAGGTGTCATTTCCAGGCTTCGGAAAAACTTGGGAGCATGGGGTTGGGGGGAGGAATTGGACTGTCCTGGGGAATGGTGTCTGCATAGGTGGTTAACAAAAGAGGGGTTGCCATTTTACAGAAAAATTTATCAGATTTGTCCGGAGGCTGTCTGTGCTGGGGCACTTCCCTGTTTTAAGTTTGCTGACCTCTGCTAATGTTTCAGGGGCTGTGATCAGGGCAGTTCAGGCTTCATTCTGCGGCTGAGTAAGAGACGGTTGTTTTAATTTGTCAAGAAAGGTCGCTAGAGTTGTCTCATCAGGGGAAGGGTCTGGGGCATAAAGATTCTTATAGTAAATTCGGAAAGCTTCTGTTATGTCAGGAACAGAGTGGAGGGTCACCTGGGAATTAGGATGTTTTATTACAGATATGATGGCCTGCGCTCCTTGTATTCAAAGCCTGCCTGCTAATAATTTTAACGATCTGGGTCCACTCTCATAATACTTCTGTTTCAAAAATAGTAACTTCTGTTCTGCATAGTAGTCTAGGAGGGAGCCCAGTTCCTTTTCTAATGTCGCCAGTTCCTTAGTTCGGGTTTTGTCTCTTTTTACTTTTTTTTTATGTTTCTAATTGGTGGATTTATTGAGTAAGTTGTACCCTCTGTCCTTCCCTAAGCCGTTTCTTATGGGCTGAAAGTTCTGTGGACTTCTCTCTAAGAACAGCCTTCGTCATGTCCCAAAGGATGGCTGGGGATACATCCGGAGTCACATTGTCTCATACCGCCTGCTCATAAGCAGCTATAATGGAGTCCTTCACCTCTAGATCCTACAGCAAGGAGACGTTAAGTCTCCACAAGGTGTTTCTACGAAGACGTTCTATGTTAACTTCAAATAAAGGGGGGGCATGGTCCAAAAGCGTAAAGTCCCCAATCCAGCTGTCTGTGACCTTATCTGTCACTTCCCTAGGTACAGTAAAGTGGTCTATACGTGAGTACATCCAATGGGCAGCTGAGTAGAACATATAGTCTCTCCGCTGCCCATGCAAATGAAGCCACACATCTGTGTACCATATCTCCCTTAATAATTTATGTACCTCTAGTGCCACCCAGTGTTCTTGCCGGGGTATTTTGAAGGTAGTATCTAAGTGGGGATTAAATACAAGGTTGAAATCCCCTCCACAAATTAACATCCCCTCTGCCCAATCCTGTAAAGTAAGTAAAAAGAAGCGATAATCCGAATGGGCCAGACCCGGGTGGAAGTATACAGATGCCAAAGTTACCAATGTGTTTTGAAATCTACCTTTCATTAAACATATTTCCCTTCATCATCAACTAAGTCAGTCATTTCAAGTGGGATTAGACAGGAACTAAAATTGTAAACCCCTCCGCATCTACCCTTTTGTAGGATGCTGTAGCAACCGATCCAAACCCAAACTTGGCTAATTTCTGATGTTCTGCTCAAGGCAAATGAGTCTATTGCAAAAACTAGGAAGTCAGCTTTTGTACCCCTGAGGAAACCTAAAACCTTGCTTCTCTTTACAGGGATCGTGAGACTGTGGACATTATATGAGCAAATAACTGTAGACTTATTATCCATAATCAAAGTGATATAAATTTGTCAATCTGATTCTCTGTCTGTATATGTAGCCTAAACGCAGAGCTAGTAACATAAAGTACAGCTTCCGGAATGTAGCAGAAAAACATATTTGACCCATAGAACGAACGGTTAAGAGTGCCAACAGGGCACCTATGAAAACCAATTTAACGAGTTTCCAAAGTAAGAAGTCTGATATCTCAGACTTCTGCTCCCTTCCCATTTCCAAAAGAGAGATGTATAGATAAGGGAAGGGGGGGGGGGGAGACACACCCCAGGAATTAGGGGCCTGCTTCTGGAGCCGTGTAGTAAACAGTTGGGCTCCTAATCACTAAATCATGCATGAGGTGACAACATGGAATGGAGGTGAGGCAACCTGATAACTCAGTGTTTCACTCTCACCTCCAGGAAAACAATGGCCACATCAGTTTTAACCTAAGTTTGGAGCTAGAAAAGATGATGTATTCATTTGCGACAGGGACCAGTAGTAAATAGGACATGCTGCAGAATAGAATGCCTGGGTACCTGTGTCTTAAAAACATTGCCCAGACATTCTCTGCATACGTGGGGGTATTTGATCACATTGGACTTGGTAGAGGGTGGGGAGGTGAGAACAAGAAAGTACTACACAGGTTTTTATATTTCATTTTTGAACTCCACTTCCATGTTAATACCAGGGTAGCCTGACTGGAGCTAACAATACCTGGCTCCCTGTCTGAAAACTTTCCCATGCAGAGAATATGATCTTTGTTTCAGGGCTGTTACATTTATCACCCCTTGTGCTGCCATCATACATTATTCAAATATGGAGTACCTGCTACATGTAACTAAACCAGTATATCCACTGTAATAGAGACAGACAGTACTACTGTATGTTGTAGTATGAATGTAGATCCGACTGCAGTCATTAAAGTTCTGAAGCAGAAAGAAGGTGCTCTTTCTCATTTGAAAGAGACTCCCCTCCTGCACCCTGTTCACCCCAGTGAGGTACTTGTAGTTTACTATCATGTCTTCTCTCTCTCTCTCTCTCTTTTCAGTGTCTACATGTAGAGATCCCATAGTCTTTCCTCATAGAACTTTTGATGCAACCCTGTACCATTTTAGTTACCTTCTCTGGACTGGCTCCACCTGTCTATGTCCTTTCTAAGATATGATGCTGGTAATACCTGGTGATGATACCTCTCCCTATGCATCCCAGCATCCCACTGGTCCTACCCACTGTTTTGTTGCACTGCCTTGCCACATTGAGTTAATCAGATATGATAACCCTAAGGTCCCTTTCCTGTTTAGTGACTGTCATTACCTCCCACCCCCCATCTTGTACTCTGCCCCTGGATTCCTATGCCCTAGGTGCATGATTTTGCGCATTTTGGCATTGAACTCCAACAGCCACACTCTTGATCCCTCCTTGAGTTTCCCAGGGTCCCTACACATTCCCTCCACCACCTCCTGAGTGTCTATCCTATTACAGATTTTGGTGTGATCTGCAGAAAGGCAAACCTTCTCTTCCAGTTCTTATGCAATGTCACTTGAAGACATTGAAAAGGATCTGTCCCAGTACTGAGCCCTACGGCACCCCACTGGTCACTGTCCCCTCCTTAGAGTGAATGCTGTTAACCACCACCTATCCATTAACTAATTCCTTACCCAGTTTACTACTTTGGATCCCACACCTAGGCTGCTCAGTTTCTTCCTCAGTTTCCTATGTGGCACAGTGTCAAAGGCCTTGCTAAAGTCCAAATAGACCACATCCATTGCCCTCCCTGATCTATTTCCCTGGTCACCCATTCAAAGAAATCAGTCAGATTCTTCTGGCAATGAATGCATGCTGCCTTTGGTCTTGTAGCCCAATGGATTCAAGATAATCTACCAACCTTTCCTTTAACAGGATTTCCATTAATTTCCCCACCATTGATGTGAGACTGATCAGTCTGTAGTTACTAGCCTCCTCCCTGCTGCTGCTCTTATGGAGCGGGACACGTCTGCTCTCCTGCAGTCCTCTAGAACCACACCTGTTTCCAGTGAGCTGTTGAATGAGGCCATCAGTTGAGTAGCTAGCACCTTTCTGAGTTGTTTTATTATCCTTGGATGTATCCCATTCAGTCCCAAGCCTTGTCCACTTTCAGAGTTGCAAGTCCCTTCAGGGCTCTTTCATCTGAAGATGGACTTGTGCCCCCTGCTCCTGTTGCTTCCTTGGTCCAACCCTACCCCCGTGAAGACTAAGCAGAAGTACCTGTTCAGGATGTCTTGCTTTTCCTTGATCCTGTTCTGTGCAGTCTCACCCAGCCGCCTCCTTATCCTCACTATCCCTTCCCTTGCTTGCCACTTCTCACTTATGTAGCTGAAGAAAGTCTCACCCTTTAGCTACCCCTTTCTATCCTTTTCTCGGTATTCTGGGGTTGTCTACAGGCCCTCAGACCAGAGGAGGACATAGACACATTACTGTTAGAAGAATACAAAACATGACAGCTAAAGGGGAGGTTCTGATAATGGGAGATTTCAACATGCCAGATACAGATTGGTCAATACCAGCAGGAACATCTGCCAGAACTAGACTCATAGTGGATTCCCTGCAGGGGAGGGCCTCAAACAACTGGTACAGCAACCCACAAGAGACAGGGCTATCCTAGATCTAGTACTGACTAACAAAGAAGGATCACAGATCTCCAGGTAGAAGGTCACCTGGGGCCAGTGACCATCACATGGTATGGTTCAATTTGGCTACTACATCTAAATCATCCCATTCCAAGGCAAAAATATGGGACTTCAGAGGAGCTGACTTTGATAAGATGGCCAACAGAGTTAAGCTAGCCCTGGCAAAAAGAAACACAGGTGAGGAGGTACAGGCAAAGTGGGCAAGCATTAAGGATACAATACTTGAAGCAACATCCCATTGTGTTAGACAGAAAAGGAAGTGCAAAGAAGAGGAAACCACTTTGGTTCTCAAATACAGTAGCAGAAAAGTCAGAGCCAAAAGGCTGGCCTTCAGAAAATATAAGGAACACAGCGGATGAAGATAGGAGGCATACCAAACTGCCCTAAGGAAGCAGGTAAGGCAGTAGAGCAGGCAAAGTCCCAAACTGAGGAAACACTAGCACGAACAGTAAAAGAAGGTGACAAGACTTTCTATAGATACATTAGTGAAAGGAGAAAGTCCAGAGGGGTATTGCTAAGCTTAATGGAGAAAAGGAGCATGTGAGGAGGAGGACCTGTAAAGGCATCTATCCTAAATAGATACTTTTGCTCAGTATTTACTGAAGAGAAGGTAGGGCAGGGCCCACAGCTCAGCATCATGGACACAGGGGAGGGAGGTGAGCACTACTCCTTTACAAAAGAAAGGGTCCTACAAGAGCTTGCTAAGCTCAGGGTGGATAAGGCAATGGGACCTGATGGCATACATCCCAGGGTACTTAAGGAGCTAAAGGAGGAACTAGCAGAGCCATTAGCAGAATTGTTTAGTGAATCTCTGAGCACAGGAGAGGTCCCAGAAGACTGGAGAAGGGCTCATGTGATCCCACTCCACAAGAGTGGTAGCAGGAGGAGGCGAGGAACTACAGACCGGTCAGTCTTACCTCAGTAGTGGGCAAGATTATGGAGGCACTCCTTAAGGAAAGGATAGTGCAACACCTGGAATCCATAGGGCACAGGATCCAAGACAGCATGGATTTACAAAGGAAGGTCCTATCAAACCAATCTCATAGATTTCTTTGACTGGGTAACCAGAGTGGTGGACCAAGGGGAGCAGTTGATGTCGCCTACCTTGACTTCAGCAAAGCTTTTGACACTGTTCCACATAGAAGATTGATAAATAAGCTAGGTAGGCTCGGGGTGGGTCAGAAGTTGGTCAACTGGGTGGCAAACTGGTTGACTGGCAGAAAACAGAGAGTGGTGGTAAATGGTATACAGTCAGAAGAGATGCAAGTCACAAGTGGGGTACCTCAGGGATCAGTCCTGGGGCCAGTCCTATTCAACATCTTCATTAGTGACCTCGCAGATGGACTAGAGGGTAAGGCTTGTCTGTTTGCAGATGACACCAAGATCTGCAACAGAGTAGATGATCCAGATGGGGTGGGCAGAATGAGAAGAGATCTGGATAAACTAGCAGAATGGTCAGAAGAGTGGCAACTGGGATTTAATGCAAAGTGCAAAATCATGCACATAGGGAGAGAAACCCTGAAGCCACTTATAGGCTGGGAGGAGAAATGCCTTGCTAAAGTCTAGGTGAGGCATGTCCACAGCCCTCCTGGTCTACTACTTTGGTCACCCAGTCAAAGAAATCAATTAGATTCATCTGACATGACCTTCCTGCTGTGAACCCATGCTGCTTTGGGTCCTGCGCCCACTGGCCTCTAGGTACTCAACAATTCTTTCCTTCAGAAGTGATTCCATCACTTTCCTACCACAGAGGTCAAACTGACTGGTCTGTAGTTTCCTGTCTCTGTCTTGGTCCCACTTTTTGTGAAGGGAATCACATCTGTCTTCCTCCAGTCTCTCAGGTACACACCATCCTCCCATGATTTGTTAAAAAGGGTAGTCAGTGGTGTCACTAGTTCTCTGCTTAATTCTTTAGAATTCTGGGGTGAATTCATCTAGCCTCATTGCTTTGTCCACTTTTCAGTTTTAGGAGTTCTTTCAGAACCCTTTCTTCAAACAACATGAAGTCTTGCTGTATTCAGACATAATGCAGTTAGCCCCAGCACTTGAACTGCCCCGGAGAGGAAAGAGTTAACTCCATGCAGAAGCATGGAACGTTGAGCTTGAGCTCGGTTTTCAAACCTTTGTCTGTGGTACTTACCAGTGCAACCGTCAGATTCTTTACTCTGCCTAACAGTGAAGTCGCTCCAGGATTCCTCTGCTCGGTTTAAAACTTGTTCTTTATTGTTTTTTCGGATTTTCATCCTCTGTCTATGGTACAGGTAGTGTGGTCAATAGGTAGTGACTGTATTTTATTTTAAAATAACTTGTGGAAATTGTTGGTTTCTTCGGTTTCTTCCTGGTCGGTCCGGTTAGGAACTGACCTTTGCTCTCCATCTCTAATTTAAATTTGTTGTTTTAGAGTGGTGTTCGTGCCGATCGTTTCAAAAGAACCGGTTTTTTTCTGTTCTTTTCAAACCCCGTGACGCGTTGTTACCGATCGGGTTGGTATTACTGGCTTGAACGCTTCTATAGGGTACTTTTGGTAGGTTGGCCATGTCTGAGAAACCCAAAAGAAACCGTCCCACTGGTTTCAACACTGTACTGAGGTGGGAGGCCTTTACCAAGGCCGATCCCCATCTCATCTGTGTTTATTGTCTGGGGTTTGACCACTCGTCAGACTCTGCCAAGAATTGCAAAACTTTCCTAAAACCACTCTAGAAAAAGACTGAGTAGGCTGGAAGGAAAGGGAGGCCAAGAAGTCCAGAGATCCGAATGGCCAGCCTGGTTTGGTTACGGCTGAACCTTGAGGAGGTGCCTACTGACCTAGGTGGATACCTCCTCGGGCAAAAGGAGAGCTGACTCTGAGGGTCGCTTCACACAAAAAGAAACGGAAGTTCGCCGGTTCAGATCCAGTACCGCTTACTCCAACCGCAGACGAGATAGCCAAAGCGATTAGTATTGTCCAGTTGCTTCATCTGGTTCTGTCCGAACTGATGCCGCCGGTTAGGCGATTGGTTCGGTCGGAACCGGCTCCTTTGGATTACGATCTGGATGCTTTCTTTGAGGAGTGGGAGGGAGACGAAGACTATCCCCATGATGACGACGATGACTATGACGGTGGGGGTCTGGATGTGCCCATTGAACCTGACATCTCCCCAGACAGACCCTCTGATGTCTCCCCTCCCAGGCTTTCTGAGTCCCCTTCTCAATTCTTGTTTTACAAGAAGGTGGCTGAAACCTTCCAGCCCTTTGGTTGAAGCTGCTGAGGAGGAAGAAGAGCCTGATTTTGTGGAGATGATGGACATCCCAGAGTTCAAAAGGTTGTCTATTCCCCTCACAAGTCCTTGGGAAACAGACACAAAAGATTCTACAGACTCTAACTCTTTACCTCCTGTTGATAAAAGAATGGACAGGAGATGCATGTTATCAGGCTCAGTCATGAGTTCCTTTATTCACATAGCAGCCATGTTGGGGTAGTGCAGGCTGCAGCATGTGACAGGGCAAACATTCATTTGGCTTCCACCCCAAACAAGAACTCCAGGAAAGTCGATGCCATGGCCAAGAAACTATACTTAGCATCCTCTTTGGGACTCAGACAGGCAAATTATGGTTCACATGCAGCCAGGTACCAGAAGTCCAGGTGGGATAATGGTTCTGAACTGGCTAAAGGCCTCCTCCAGCTAGCCAAAGAGCTGGAGGAGGTGTCTGCGGATGGAATTGAGGCATCCAAAGCACAATGTCATGCTGCTGTCGACTCCAGCGATGTGGCATTCAGAGTCATGGCTATATCTGTGTCTCTCCAGAAGGCATGCTTGACTCAGATGTACTAGCCTATCACAGGACACCCAGTCTAAATCTATGGATTTTCCTGAAGTTGGTAACTCTCTGTTTGGGGAGCAGACAGAGGCTTACATGAAGAAAATGGATGAATATAGAACCACTTCACAGGAGTGCACAGGCCAAGGAAAGGCAAGCCACCCTCAGAAGCAGCAGTCCAGGGCAGGGGCAGGGACAGGCCTTTCACAGGCCTTTACCAAGCTTCCAGGCCTCCCTCGCCTTACCCACAAAGGGTTTTTTCCGAGGGGGGGTAGAAGGGATGAGCAGGGCTGCTTCTTCCTCCCAATCTAAGGATCCTGCCAAGCAGACACCTGAGGTGTCAGCCAGGTCGACTCTCCAGTCCCAGTAGGAGGCAGGCTGGCTACTACTTTCAGGTCTGAGTCTGTTACCTCAGACAAGTGGGTCCTGGAAGTAGTAAGCCAGGTACTAGGCCTCAGCTTCAAAATGTACCCAAAAAGGAGGGCCAAGTCTTTTCCACCTGCATCACTTTCAGAAACCCTTGCCCTAGAGGCAGAGGTTTCCTCTCTCCTGGCTCTCAGAGCCATAGAGAAGGTTCCTACTCAACACAGGGGAAAAGGCCTGTACTCCAGGTACTTCCTTACCCCAAAGAAAACAGGTGAGTGGCAACCCATCCTGGATCTAAGGTATCTGAATAAACACATTTCAAAACCCAAATTCAAAATGGTAACTCTGGGAATAATCCTTCCCTCTTCAAGGCCAGGAGATTGGCTAGCATCACTGGACCTCAAGGATGCCTACTTCCATATCCCGTATAAGGTGCTCCCACAGAAAATACCTCAGGTTCGAGTTGCCTTCAGGCCATTATCAGTTCAAGGCCATGCCTTTTGGCCTAACATCAGCTCCAAGGGTGTTCACAAAGTGCCTTTCAGTAGTGGTGGCTTACCTCAGAAGACAGGGTATCACCATTTTTCCATATCTGGATGACTCGCTCCTAGTAGGGCAGTCTTCAGACCAGGTCAGGTCAGTTCTGCAAACCACTCAGGACTTGCTTAGTTCCCTGGGGTTTCTTCTCAATCTGCCAAAATCTCTTCTCGAACCAGTACAACTTCTCACCTTCATAGGGGTGGAATTGGATACTACCCAAGCAAAAGCTTTCCTTCCTCTGGCAAGGGTGAAGGCCTTAGTAGACCTCGCTTCCTCCTTTTGGCCTTAGGTTTCTCTTCCAGTGAGACATTTCCTCCAACTCTTGGGCCACATGGCAGCCTCTACTGCAGTGGTTCAAGGAGCCAGATTTCAGATGCGGGACATTCAGTTCCATCTAAGGTCCTTTTGGTCACAGAGAACAGATTCTCTCACCAAACTGATTTCCAGTGACCCGAAATCTGGTCCAGGCTCTCCAGTGGTGGCTGGACCAGGACAACCTCAGACAAGGGGTTCCATTTCTGCCTCAACTTCCATCAGTAGTACTGACTCACGGATGCTTCTCTCCTAGGCTGGGGAGCCCACCTGGGAGCCCCTAACAGCTCAGGGATTTGGGCCCCACAGGAGTCTCCTCTTCATATCAACCTCCTGGAACTCAGGGCAGTTTTTCAGCCCTTCAGACCTTTTCGGATTCAGTCAAAGGCAAGGTGGTCCAAGTCAGATCGGACAACACTACCACAATGTATATCAACAAGCAGGGAGGCACTTGGTCCATGGCCTTGTGCACAGAGGCCATGAAGATTTGGTCTCTGGCTAATTCCCTTCAGACTTCCCTGGTAGCAGTTCATCTTCCAGGGAAGGACAATGTGCTGGCAGATGCCCTGAGCAGGATTTCATAGAGGCATCACGAATGGTCCTTGAATCCTCACATTCTGAGGATAATTTTCTCCAAGTGGGGCATTCCAGAAATAGTTGCATATTTTCAGCACCAGACAATCATCAACTTCCTCTGTTTTGCTGCAGAGCTCCAGTCCTGGGGACAGTTCCCCAGGATGCCCTCATTCTGAACTGGAAGGGCAGGTTTCTCTATGCCTTCCCTCCTTTCCCTCTCCTGTTCAGAGTTCTGATCAAGATAAGAACTCAACCCTGCACAGTGATACTGGTGGCTCCAGATTGGGCCAGACAACCCTGGTATCCTCTACTGCTGTCCTTGACTGTCTCACGTCCCCTGTCTCTTCCCATGAGATACAATCTTCTCTTCTCCTCCAAGGGGTGGATCTGGTACCCCAATCTCCATTCTCTCAACCTCAAGGCCTGGCTCTTGAAGAGTTAGAACATGCAGCTCTACATCTCTCTTAGGGAGTTCTGGATATTCTGAAGGTCTCCAGGAAACCTTCCACTAGAAAAACTTACAATTTCAAATGGAAGAGGTTCAGTATTTGGTGCTCTCAGAAAGGTATTGTGCTTGATTCTGCAGGCATTTCCACAACCTAGATTATCTAGCTCATCTGAATAGTCTAGGCCTTAGGCCTGCCACTCTGAAGGTTCATCTAACAGCTGTCTCTGCATTCCTTTCAGCAGGAAGGGCTCTTCCTGGCATCTCATCCTGTTTTCAGGAAGTTTTCAAAGGCCTGGTTCACATTAACCTCCCTAGGGAGAGCCTATTCCACTTTGGGATCTTAATGTCTGCATTGCTGAGCTTATGCAGACACCCTTGAGCCTATGGCTCAGCTGAATTGAGTACTTGACCTGAAAACTGTATTCTCAGTAGCTATTACTTCTGCCAGAGGATTAGCGAATTATAGGACCTGTCAGTTGAACCTGACTTCATATCCTTCCATAGGGATAAAGTGGTCCTAAGAACTAATAGGAGGTTCTTGCCAAAAGTGGTATCGGAGTTTCACCTAAACCAGTCTATGTCTCTTCCTGTATTTTTTATTGACCATTCTTCCCCAGGGGAAAGAAGATTACACAGTTTGGATGATAAAAAGGGCACTTAGCTACTACATAGAGCATACTAAGGCACACAGAAATGACTGTCTTCAACTGTTCCTCACTTATGGTGAAGTGGGGAAAGGTAATCCTGCCACTAAAAGAACTGTTGCCAGGTGGATTGTTTCCTGTATACAATTTTGCTATGACAAATTGGGTCGAACACCCCCTTCAGGCCTGAGTGCTCACTCGACTAGGGCTATAGCTGCTACCCTAGCTGCGGCCAGAGATATACCCTTGTTAGAGATCTGTAAAGCAGCCACCTGGAAAACAGTACATACATTCACCAAACATTACTCAATGGACATCCAGGCTAGGAGTGATGCTAGGTTTGGCACAGCAGTACTGCAGAGCCTGTTCCCAAAGTAGGTTCTGCATTCCCTCCTCCATAAGGAACTGCTTGGTAGTCTGCATTATGTCTGAATACAGCAAGACTTCATGTTGTTTGAAGAAAAAATTACTCACCATAGTAATGTTGTTTCTTCTAATGGAGTCTTGCTGTATTCAGACCTCCCTCCCTGCCTCCCCTCTCAGAACCTGTTTTTGGGAAGTGGGTTGGCAGGCACAGTGTTGCACCTCAGGGGTGTACCCTGTACCCTCCCTCTTGGTGGGGTAACTGTTATGTTTTTCCTTCTTGTGTTGCATAGTTTGAATTGTCACTACCTTATTTCTTCTTAAGTTCTCGACTTGAGTCTTTTTTGGACCCCAAAAAGTATTTTGCCTTTTGGCTATGTGTTCAAACAATTTCCACATTTTAGTGTTAAGTTAGTTGCTCGTAAGAATCTGACGGTTGCATTGGTAAGTACCACAGACAGAGGTTTGAAAACTGAGCTCAAGCTCAACGTTCCATGCTTCTGCATGGAGTTAACTCTTTCCTCTCCGGGGCAGTTCAAGTGCTGGGGCTAACTGCATTATGTCTGAATATAGCAAGACTCCATTAGAAGAAACAACATTACTCTGGTGAGTAATTTTTTCTTCTGTGAAAGGACCTGGATCGACCCCCCTATCCAGAGTGCTTCTGTTAATTGGATTAGGCACCTCCCCCACCTCTTTTTTTGTGAATACTGAACAGAAGTATTCATTCAGTATCCCTGCTTTTTCACTGTCCCTCTCTGCCCACCCACCGTCCATTCTGTTCAGCCTCACTATCCTCCCTTTGTCTTTCTATGCTCCTGATATACCTATAAAAGGTTTTATCCCTTCTAACCGAGTTGGCTATCTTTTCCTCAGTTTGGGCCTTTGCTATTCTGACTACCCTCCTCCTTCCTTCTGCCTTAACTGGTACAGTTCTCTGTCCTGCTCCTTCTGTGTGTCCTTATACTTCCTAAATGCTATCTTTTTCTCCCTAACCTTCACCGCCACCTCTTTTGAGAACCATAGTGGCTTTTCTTTCATTTTGATTTGTTTATTTGCTTCACACAAAGGCTTGTTGCCTCTGTGATGGCAGTTTTGATATTTCCCATTGTTGCTCCACCCCTCCTTCTAGCCTGTTTGCTAGTGCTTTTCTAAGGCACTCTCCCATCTTGCCAAAGTCAGCCCTCCTGAAGTCCAGAACCCTCACTTTTGTATGGCTTGACTCTGTAGCTGAGTTTATCATGAACCACACTGTTTGGTGGTCACTTGTTCCCAAATGGCTACCCACTTCTAGATCTGAGATCCTCTCACTGTCCCCATTTGAGAGTAAGGAGGTCTAAGATTGGCCCTCATGAGCAGGGTTCCAAAACTAGCTGTCTGAGGCATGCCACCTGAAGAGCATCGAGAATGGCCCTGCTTTTGGATGTGGCTGCAGCAAAGGTGCTCCAGTTAACATCTGGCATATTAAGGTCCCCCATCAACAGTATCTCCCCTTTCTCTGCCATCCTAAGTATGCCTTCTATCATATCCTTGTCCATCCCCCCCTGACATGGGGGTCTGTAGACAACCCCTGTGTGGATTGTGGTGCCACTTCTAGTCTCTAAGGTGACCCACAGTGCCTCTTCTCCTCCCTGTTTACTCTTTTGTTCAGTTGCTTTTATCCCTTCCCTTACATAGAGAGCTACTCTGCCCCCTCTTCTCCCCTCCCTGTCTCTCCTGTAGGTTGTGTGCCCTGGTATGTCAACATCCCAGTCATGGTTCTCTGTGTACCATGTTTCTGTGACTGCTACAATATCCAGGCATCCCTCTTCCATCAAGGCCACCAGTTCAGGGAGCTTGTTGCCCAGACTGCAGGCATTGGTACGCATTACCCTCCATTTCTTGATGGCCTTACCCCTTTTTGCCCAATCCCTGTCCTTATTGCGTTTGTCACTTTCTCCATTTACCCTTGCGCTTCTCCCTATTGACATCTCTATATTGGTGTCTACATCACTTAGTACCCTGATATTTTGGGGGGGGGGGGCTAGGATTTCCCTGCTCCTCTCCGGTGCCTCCCCCCTTGACCAGTTTAAATGCTTGCCAATGAACCATTTAAACCTATCACCTAGGATCCTGGTTCTGCTCCTGGACAGATGCAGACCATCACGCCAGTATAGGCCTGCATCCCTCTAGGTGGACCCCCCAGTCCCCAATGAAGCCAAATCCCTGAGCTCTGCACCAGTTTTTCAACCACCGATTGAATCCCATGGTGTGGAGCACCCTAGCCTCACCCATGCCATAGAGAGGCAGCACCTCAGAGAAGGTTACCATGCGTGCTATTTGTCTAAGGTCCCTCCCCATCTCCACAAATGATTCTTGCACTGCTCTGATCCCTTTCTTAGCCAGGTCATTTGTCCCTAGGTGGACAATGACATCCAGCTCCCTCCCCTGTGCAGCTGCTCCTGCGATCCTGAGGATTCGCTCCCTGTCCCTCCAAGTCATGGCGCCAGGCAGATACCTTACCTCCCTCTCCCCTTCCTCCCCCAGTTCTACCTTCCTAACAATGGAGTTCCCCACCAGGAGTTGTTTCCTTCCCCTGTGGGGTCCCATGCCACCCTCCTGTGGGTCTCCTTTGTGGAGGTTCCCAGCATCCTCCTTGGTCTCCACTGTGGGTGCCTCCATAGAGGAACCACACTTTTCCAGAACGGCATAGAAATTGTGGAGAGGTACAGCTGGAGGGATGTGCCTCTGTTCCACCACCCTCACCCTCCCTGAGCCCACTGTGGTCCAACCGCTCCTCTTTCTTGGCAACCTCTGAGGCAACGGCAGTGACCCTGGTGGTCCCTGAGTGGGAGAGGAGGTCCCACAAATCCTGCCCAACTCAGCCTGGAGATGAGCAACCTCCTCCCTCAGCCCAGAGAGGTGCCTGCAGATGAGACAACACCATATCCTCCAAAATGTCTCCCGGAAGACTGCTGCTCCACAGCCACTGCACTGCACCACTCCCATCGTGTCTTATTTCTGGCCCCCTAACTGTTGTTTGGAATACTTACTCTTTCATCTGTTTGTTTATTTCTTTTTTTTTTCTCTCCTTACTTACTTACTGCCTCTGTGCCCTTTAAGCTCCTGATCTTCCTGTTCTGAGACAAGAAGTTCCTATATTTCTCAGTAGTCTCCTTACTTGCTCAGAGTCAGACCTCCAGCAGCTGGGGGATGGAGAGTTACTCTTGCCCTTGCCCTTAGTACATGTAACTAAGCTGTAGAGCAGCCAGGGGCTTTGTTGAGGATAGGAGGGGTGAGAAGAGCATGGGGGAGGGGAGGTGAGTAGGGCATAGAGTGTGGGTGAGGGCGGTGGGGAGGGGGGCAAGGCCAAGGGCAAGCAAAGTGTAAGTGCTGATAATTACTAGCAACTAGCAGGAGGTTGTACTATGGAGTGCAGTCACAGCCACTAAGAGCTGGGAGGTGTTGGCGAAGCTTACGTTTAAACGGACCAATCTTTGGCTCAACAAGCAAGTCCCAGGGGAGACCATTAAGCCAATCAGGGGCATAGTAGGTGAACGTCCTTTGTCCCTGGGATGTACGGCAGAATGGGACCTGGTATGACTGCCTGGACTTGCCCTGAGTCCTATGGGGGTTGGACGCTGGGGTGAGGAGTGCTGGAGGGCTGGGGGGTTAGACCTAGACAGGTTTTTTTGGCTAGTAGGCAAGTCTGGTATTTTACCCTGCCTTCAAAGTGCAACCAGCAGGACTGAGCATACAGGTTGTATGTATGTATGCATAAGTCAGTGTGCACCAGTGACTAGTATGCAGGCTTTGTTTAGTGCAGTGGTAACTCTTTTAAGTGTGGTATTTGACGCCGGCCTGGTGGCACTGAGGGTTGAGGCACTGGATGCCACACCTCGTGCCACGCCGGCGACCCGGGTTTGGGAACGGACTCGGGTCGTCAATGGTTCGGCAGGGGAGGATCAGAATCGAGCATCCGTAGACTGCTCTTCTAATCCTGGGAAGGGTTGGGGAAATCCACTGCACTGTAGCGACCCCTAGGGGCACCCGGGGGCACTACATGCTGGTGTACGTGTTGGGGGAGCACGGGGGATGTCGGCATATTGTGCCTAGACGTCATTGCACGTCCATGCTCCAGTGGGCATAATCTGGTGAAAAGTGGCGGGGCACAACCATGCAGCTTGATGGCTGCACCCTGCCTCACTGGGAAGACTCTCACGGAATCACACTGGTGGGGGGTCCGGGGCCGGTCCGGCTGGGCAGGGTACGAGGAGGCCTTCCAGCAGACTGGCGATGGCTGTACTGGATCCCTCATCATGTGAGTGAGCCTGGTATTCTCCCAGTGGGCAGGGCCGGCAGCTGGATGCCCCCGCTGGTGGTCGCCGCAGTAAGGCGTAAAAAAGAGTTGCGATAAAAAAAAAAAAGTGTGGTGTCTAACGCAGCACTGTGGATGACTAGACCATAGTCTATGATGGAGATTATGCTGCTGTTGACAGCAGTACAGAGTGCCTTGATTGTCAGGCAACGTTTGTAATGGTGCATGAGGCTTATTCTAGTGTTGACTGCTTTGGCGACGGTGGTCAACATGGTGGGTGAAGGAAAGGGAGCAGTCAGGTATTAGTCCTAGGTATTTGAAGGTTTGATCTATACCTAACAGGGTGTTGACACTATTATGGATTGTTAGTTGATGTGATTTAAGTTTATTGTGGAGGTTTGCAAACAACATGACCTTTGTCTTTTTATGGTTCATGAGGAGTTTATGCTCCATGAACCAGGCTTCAACTACAGTAAAGTTTCTCTGGAGTTGTTTCTCCAGAGTGACTGGGTCGGACTATGGCAGAGAGAACTATGTTGTCCACATAAAGAAGAATTTTGTCAGAACAGACAAGAGGAGGCGGTTAGTGAAGAGGCTGAAGAGCAGTGGGCCCAATATAGATCCTTGTGGAACTCCTGAGCGTACCTCACGGCTGTTGGATAGGACTTCATTTATTTTGACCTGTTGGGTCCTGTTCTCTGGATAGATATTGAACCACCCCACAAACTCATCTGAGAGCCCAGCGGAAGCAGGATTCTGGAGGTAAATCAACAAATCATCTGTGTACAGGGCAAGTTTCTGTTTGCAGTTACTCAAATAGATGCTGGTTGTAGTAGGGGCCTGCCTAATAGTCTGTGCCAGTGGCTCCAGATATAGGGCATAAGGAATGGGGGAAAGGTGGTACTCCTGTTGGATGCCTTGACCCAGTGGGAACTAGGGAGATTTGCCCATTTATTTTTACATAGGCTAAAGGGGCTGCAAATAAGACCTGTACAGCTTGTATAAATTCAGGAGATATCCCACTGTGTGCCATCACCTCAAATAAAAATGTCCACTTCACCTGGTCGCTTTTTTTTCCTTAACTCTTTATATATGGGTTATTCAAAAGGAAAAACAAAAGTACAGAATGAGCACAGGAGACATATGGACCACAGTCCATTACAGTTCAGGATATCATAACAGCATCACAGTACAAATCAAAGCTCTGTAAATAGCCTACAAGTCCCAAACCTAGTATTTAGGAGAAATAGTGTGGTAGAATGAAGGCTCAGAATATCATGCTATCGCCATGTAATGGTTACACATAAATCACTTTGCTGGCTTCTTCCACTTCTTGCAGGATTAACAAAATAATAGCCGGCCCACTCCCACAGTGGTAGCGTTACTGCTCGTGATGCTGACATCCTGGGTTCAGAAGTGAGCCTGTGCATCAGAGGGCTGGCCTGGGGGAGCAGGATTGAGCATCCCATGGACTGCTCTCCTCCTTTGCAGGGGAGGGCAGGGAAGGTCCTGGTGTTAGCCTGACCCCTTATGGAAGCCAGGGTCTGACAGTCAGTACTTGCCATTGCTGGAGGCAGGGGCAGATATCGGCATGCATGCCTATTGACGTTATTGCATATCCTGCCTCCTGGGCCAGAAAAATCAGGAAAAAAAACTCCATCACATAGGATGCAGTCCACCGCTTATTGTAGGCTCTGCACTGCCCACTAGTCTCTGTGCCTTGTCGACCGACTACCCACACCATGCCGGGCATTGCGAGGGGAGGCCCCCAGTAGCCCTTCCCACAGGGGGCTCATCCATGGGGGTACACGGGGTGCAGCCAAGTCCCAGTATGGAACATGATGGGTCTGGGTGGGCAGTCAGACTTATGGGGACCGGTGGAGTGGAAAAAAGCTAATTTAAAAAGAAGGATTAAATAATAATAAGAAGAGGGCTGTAAACCTGTATAGGAAAGGCTGGCAATATAAGCAGAAGTTCTGCACTCTGTGAAGTTAATGTTGAACCCTGCACTCAAAGGCAAGAGACATGTTACTGTGCAGGGGAAAAGATCAAAAATTGAACAGTGATTTTCCAGTTCACAGACCGAGTAGAGTCAAAACACACTAATGCACTATAATAGTAATTGCTGCTTTGCCCTCGCTGCCCCTCAACTTACCCATCACTGTGGGTTATACGAAAAACTTCACTGGCTGTCCCTGAGTAACTATCGCTCCTTTGTCTTGAGCTGTTTCATCAACAAAATTGTCCGAAATGCCATCCCTCCTGCGTTGTCTAAACTCCTTCAGCCAGTGTAGTCATCATACCAATTCAGGTCAGTAGAATCACAGTCCCTGCTTGTCCCTAAAACTGATACTCTGTCAGGTGATTGTGCCTTTGCTGTCTGTGCCCCTCATCTTTGGGACTCCCTACCTGTACTCATCAGATGCACTCTCACCAGTCCTTTGTTTAAGAAAGCCCTATGGACACACCTTACGTCTACCTTAGCCTGCAACTGTCCCTAGGCTCCCTATGGACACACCTGCAGTCTGCCTCAGCCTGCAACTGTCCCTAGACTGCCTGGTATCTCCTACCCAGTCTTGGTGTGCTCTACCCATTACTATGGTTGCCAGGCCCCTACCCTTCTGAGCTATGAAAGGTGACCATTGACCCTTATCCTCCCTTGCACCTAAGTACTTACCGTTCTTAGTATAGGATTCATCGCACCTTGTCTTACCTTTAAAGGAGATAGGAAATTATTTTTACATAGTTAACTGCCCTTCCATCTTCCTTTTCATGCCAGTTATGCATTCTGACATGCTTTGATGATTTTTTGATGAATAAAAAATCTAGTTTTGGGGTGCCCGCAAACCTACATGGAGTTTCACTCTCCTCACCAGCTACTGCTCTTGGTTTTCATATTTCTAAGACATTCTATGACATCAATAACTCCCATTCCATTATATTCATGTGAATGGCCTGGAATGGTGTTATTGATGTCATAGAATTGTCAGGCAGTATGAAAAGAGAGAGCAACAACTGCTGAGAAGGAAGGGACTCAGGGTAGTTACAAAGGCAACAAAATTAGATTAGTACTTTAACAAATAAGGTCAAAAACATATCAGAGTAGTGGGTAACCAATTAAAGAAAAACCAGAGGGCATCTAGAGGTGTAAAACTGTTTTCTATCACCTTTAATGTCTTGTATTCCTCCATTAAATGTATATTACATTTTACTGTTTGATTGTCTTTACCATTATGCACGTTTATTGTTCATTCTGTTCCCTGCCTGTATATCACTTCCTTGTTGTTGTTGTTGTTATACTGTTTGTAAACTACCTTGTACTCTCCCCGGTCGCACCTGAAAACAGGCATTCTTTGTCTAGTGTGCTTACCCAGTAAACAGAAACTAAAAAATTAAATAAATATCTCCATCCCTGACTGTCTAAAGTGCACTCTTTCCTGATCCCTTCCCACTGCTTGCTCCTGTCCTTCCTCCTTCTGATGTTCCATCTGTTCTAACCCCAGGAATCCACTAATATTATTACTTTTGCAGTGCTCCCTTAAGCCAGCACTGCCTCAGAGAGAACATAATGCTATGCTATTCATGGAATGTTTAGCTCGTGCGTCTGTTTTCAAATTGCCCAGTGTCAACTGCCTACATTCTACCTCATATTTCTTCTCTCTGCTGCAAAGTTCAGATGCCCTGGAGATCTCTCTCAATCAAGACAGATTCCTGTAGTGCATAGAGCAAAAAAACTTAGGTATTTTTGTTTTATTTTTCATTACTGCCTAGTGTCATTGTTCTTTAGTGTTTTATACCTCATTAGTTTTAAATTTAAACTTGTTTATCGGTTCCTCGCAGTTCCTTTGAACCGAGGGGCAACCGACTTTTTTTTTATTTAATCGGAACCTTTTAAGAGGGTTCCGATTACTTTATTCTTTAATTTTATTTAATTTAACCACTTTTGAACGAGGTTTATCGGTTTTCCTTAGCGTTTTTTTGGTTCTGGATCGATCGGAACCGATAGTTTTTTCACTTTATCGGTTCCTGAACTGACCGTTATTCTATTGAAACCAACCGCAAATATTTAAATTTAGTTTATTTTTTGGTCAGTGACTGGTTCCTGTTTTCTATAATGTCAGACAAGCCTAAAAATAAAACAGGACCACCTGGGTTCAAGAATTGCTTGAAGTGTGCAGAGGTGCTTGCCAAGGCAGACAAGCATGATCTTTGCTTGATCTGCCTTGGGCAACAGTAGTTCAATGAAGACTATGATATTTGTAAGTCTTTCCCTGTTAAGACAGTGGAAAACGCAGGGAGAGGCTTAAAAGAAAACTAGAGGAGGGGTCCATGGGCTCTAACCAGTCCACCCCCTCTAAGTCTGTGGCAGTTCCTTCTAGAGCCTCTAAATCCACCCTTGATACGGGTGAGGGCTCTGGTAAGAGAGGCAATCAACCGGCTGACTCCCTGGTGCCTGCCAAAAAATTAAAGAAAACCAAACACACTGACACCCCAGCTGAAACACCTCAAGGGGTCCCTCAGGTGCCTATTAATGCTCCTTCTCCTGCTGAGTTAAGACAGACTTTCGCCTTAAACCAGGTGCTGCAGAGCTTAATACCACCTCAGTAGCCTGTGATTACTGCTGCTGAAAAAGCAACTGTTGTTACCCCTCTTTTGCCTACTGCTACAGTGAGAGGTGTGCTTCTTCCCTCCCTCAGCTATGGGCTGCACCTATTTGCTCGTTCCCCAAAGATTCATCTCACTCGGTGGTACACGGCCTATAATAACATTTGTCGTTTTGCCTTGGCTGCCCCCCGCCTCACCCACTGATGCGAGCTATATGAGAAACTCTGCTAGCTCTCCCCAGCCAGATACCTTGATTTTGGGATGGGATGCCTCTCGGGGAAAGTGGTCAGAACCAGCATCCCCCAGGGGCTGGCCTGGCTTCTTCCTAAACTGGATCAAACTCCCTACCATCTTAGGTCTCTCACATCAGGGATGCTCAAAGTCCCTCCCACCCGTACCCTCATGGGGGATCGGGACTTTGCCATAAGCACGCCCAAACTCTGGAACTCCCTTCCTGTGGATATCTGATCTGCCCCCTCCTGTCCAAGTTTTCCCAATTTCCTGTGAGGTTTCCTAAAACTACCCTCAGTGTGTGACTGCCCCAAACCTCCCTAGAGTAAAGTATCAAACTGTTGGTCAAAACCTCCCAAGTTGCCTCCACTGAATCTGCAAGATACTTCCTCAGGTTCCAGTGATTTCTGACTACTCCTTTCTTTGCCCAATTTCTAAAACTGGGGGCATTATTAGCCACAACATTGCACCACGGTCATAGGCTAGCCACAACATTGTACCACGGTCATAGGTAGGAATGCCTACTCCCAAGTGTCCTGATACTGCCTAACTTGTATATTTTAGATAATGTGATGACCTGTAAATATCTGTCTGTGATCCAGCTAGTCTAGGGAGTGTCAACTATAATGTTATAAGTTATATTATGACCAATCCATTCCTTGGACAGTGCTCCACTACTATATGTGATGACCTATAAATATGTGTCAGTGCACCAGCTAGTCTAGGGAGTGTCAACTATAATGTTATAAGTTATATTATGACCAATCCATTCCTTGGATAGTGCTCCACTACATGTTTCCTCTTATCGTCAAATGATGTATTTCTTTCCCATATGTTTGTTTACTGTGACATAATGTGCTATCATTTTCTTTGTACCTTGACTGTTTTCCCCATGTTGTATTCTCCCGGGTCGTTCCTGAAAATAGGCATAATACTTGTCTAGTGTACTTACCCGGTTAACAAAAGCTAAATAAATAAATAAATAAATATGAGGAGGATGACCAAGAAGAGGGAATTGAACCTGAGGTCTCACCAGAACAGGATTTTGGCTCCCCTCCCAGACCCTCAGAGGATTTCTCTTCCCATTTTTCTTTTGTTAAGAAAATGGTAGAGACCCTGGATCTGCAAACAGCTGAAGAGATCCAGGATGAAGATGAGGCACAATACATGGAGCTTATGGGGCTGACACCCTCAAAAAGGCTCCTTCTGCCTATCTACAAATTTTTTAAGAAGGATGTTTTAGAAATCCTAAAGGCTCCCAATACAGTCACACCCACAGACGAAAAGTGTGACAAGAAGTATCAGTTAGAAAGGTCTGGTGCTGAGTTTCTGTTTAGTCACCCAGACCACCAGGGTATTGTACAGCAGGCTGCCTGTGAGAAAGCCAAAATTCCTTTATCCTCTCACCCCCCAGAGAAGGATTCGAGAAAGGTGGACAGCATGGCAAAAGGGGTACCTTTGGTATCCCTGGCATAATCATAAGCCAGCTACCAGGCCTATGCAGCCCTATATCAGAAAGCTCTCTGGCAGTCAGTAGTGGACAATGCTGAGGCTGACCCTCTCTTTAACAGTGTCAGAGCAGCTAGACACAGCAAATTGGGCTTGGAGGCTTCCAAATACCAATTCCAGATGGCAGCTGACACCAGTGATACAGCTGCAAGGTGGATGGCTGGTACCATTGCTCTAAGAAGATTTGCCTGGCTGAGGGCTACCAACCTCACACAGGACACCCAAACTAAGGCAATGGACTTTCCTGTTGAAGGCCACTCTCTTTTTGATGGCCAGACTGAGGCATATATGAAAAAGTTAGCGAATATAAAGCTGCTTTTAGGAGCAACTTGACCAGAGACAGGCCTTCAACTTCAACTCGTCTTATTCTAGGGAGGCAGGGCAGGTCCTCTTTTGGGAGGCCTTTCTTTCAGGTACAGGCTGTTTCCAGCAGCAGTACCAACCACAGCAGACTGGATTTTACAGAGCTAGAGGTAGAAGGGGTTCTCGGAGAGGATCCCAATCTGATCAGCCTCAGCAGCAAGAAAAACAGAGTCCCTGACTTTTCCCTTCAAGCTGCCTGTCCATATCCTGTAGGGGCAGACTCAACCTCTGTTTCCAGGAATAGTTAAAAATAACCACAGACATGTGGGCCCTAGAAATAGTCAGTCAGGGTCTTTCCCTTTGCTTCACGTCCCTTCTTCCTCCAAGGTTAAAACATTTTGCACCAGCTCCCTTCTCAGAAAGAAAACTACTGGAGCAGGAGGTACAGGCCCTACTGCTGGCAAAAGCAGTGGAGTCTGTCCCTCACAGCCAGATAGGGCAAGGTTTCTATTCCAGATATTTCCTAACAACAAAAAATAATGGAGACTGGCGGCCTATACTAGACCTCAGACTGCTAAACCAGTACCTGGTAAAGCCCAGGTTCAAAATGGTCACAATGGCCATGATTTTGTCAAATCTGCAAAAAGAGGACTGGTTAGCCTCCTTGAATCTAAAGGACACATTTCCATATTCCCATAAGGGAGTCACACAGAAATTATCTCAGATTCAGACAACCCTCGGGCCACTACCAGTTCTCAACACTTCCCTTCGGCCTTACTTCTGCACCAATGGTCTTTACCAAGTCCATAGCAGTAGTAGTGGCACACCTCAGAAGGTTGGGTGTTACAGTGTTTCCTTATCTGGACGATTGGCTAATCATTTGGAAATCCCACCAACAGGTGTCAGACCACCTTCAGGTAACCCAGGATATTCTGCTCTCCCTGGGATTCCTTCTCAATACCAAAAAGTCAGTCCTGACCCCTGTGCAGATTCTGCAGTTCATAGGTGCAGAACTGAATACAGTAGTGGGAAGAGCTTTTCTCCCTCAGGAGAGGGCAGAAAGCATTCAGCTTCTGGCAGGCTTATTTGCCCTGGGCAGGCCAAAGCCAGCAAAACAGTTTCTTCAACTGTTAGAGCACATGGCTGCAGCAACAAGCACAATCATAAGTGCCAGGTTTCAGATGAAGGATATTCAGTTACACCTCAGAGTGACAAAGACGGAACCCCCTCTCAAAGTCAGTACCAGTCACACAAGTGTTACTACAGGCCCTCCAATGGTGGAGGGAACCGGAAGATTTAAGGGAAGGGGTTCCATTTCTGCAGGAGCCTCCCTCCCTGATTCTCACAACTGATGCTTCCCTGCTTGGTTGGGGTGCTCACTTAGGGGATCACACCATCCATGGTACTTGGAAGAGTGCAGACTCACTCTTGCACATAAACCTGCTGGAATTAAGAGCTGTTTATCTGGCCCTTCAGGGTTTCTTTCTTCTTATACAGGGAAAGGTGGTACAAGGCAGAACAGACAATACCACAACAATGTATTACATCAACAAACAAGGAGGGACAAGGTCCACTCCTCTGTGTACAGAGGCAATGAAGACATGGAGCCTCGCTTACTCTCTAAATGCCTCTCTACAGTCAATTAATCTGCCAGGCAAGGACAACACCTTGGCAGATGCCTTGAGCAGGATAAACCAGGCCCATCACGAATGAGCATTGAACAAGCAAGTGGTGAATGCTCTATTCAGGAGGTGGGGGACCCCAGAAATAGACCTTTTTGCTTCCCATCAAAATCACCACTTACCTTTTTATTGCTGCAGGGCCCCAGTGAAGGGGACAAGTCCAGTGGATGCCCTGATTCTGGATTGGACAAGCAGGTACCTCTATGCCTTTCCTCTGATACTCAGGGTGCTTATCAAGCTTAGGTCACAACCAGCTTCGATGATTCTTGTAGCCCCAGATTGAGCAAGACAACCTTGGTACTCCCTGCTGCTCTCAAGGTCTGTGAGCAAACCAATTCACCTCCCTCAGAGGTAAAATCTACTGACATCCTTTCAGGGGAGGGTAGTGTACCCCAATCTCAGGTCTCTCAAGCTCAAGGCTTGGCTCTTGAGGACTTAGAATATACAGTTTGCCAATTCTCTGAAGCAGTGTTAGAAGTCCTTAAGGGTTACATGAAGCCTTCCACCAAGAAAACCTATGCCTCAAAATAGAAAAGATTTTCCATTTGGTGCACTGACAAGGGTATAGTCCCAGCCCAGGCCGGGGTCCCAACCCTTTTTGATTATTTGTCTCACCTGCACTCCTTGGGGTTGCAGCACTCAACTCTGAAGGTGCACCTAGCTTCAGTTTCGGCATACCTTTCAGTTAGGAAGGATACCTTCCTGGCATCAAACCTTATATTCAAAATATTCTTTAAATTGCTCTCTCATTTGTTTCCCCCTCACAGGGAACCAATGCCAGCATGGGACCTTAATATTTGCATTGCCCACCTTATGCTTCTGCCCCTAGAGCCTGTGGCATCTGCAGAACTTACATTTCTTACCTGGAATGTAGTTTTTCTGGTAGCAGTCACTTCTGCCAGAAGGATAAGCGAGCTACAGGCCCTCTATGTAGAAAAGGACCATGTTTCTTTCCACAGGGACAAGGTAGTGTTGAGAACTAATAGGAAGTCACTCCCCAGGGTGGTTTCTGACTTCCATTTGAACCAGTCTATAACATTGCCAGTTTTCTTTACTGAACACTCTAGCTCAGGTCAGCGTAGATTGCACAGCTTGGATGAAAAAAGAGTACTGAGTTATTACATGACTCATGCCAAAGATCATAGGCAGAACAGACAACTGTTCCTCACTTATGGGGAAGTAGGTAAAGGTACTCCTGCTTCAAAGAGGACTATCTCTTGATGGATAGTCCAGTGTATTCTGTTTAGCTACTCAAAGGCAGGCAAGATTCCTCCTTCTGGTCTTAGGGCCCACTCTACAAGGGGCACAGCTGCCACTGTTGCAGCTGCCCAAGAGGTACCTCTAATGGAAATATGTAAAGCAGATAGCTGGAGGTCAGTCCACACCTTCACTAAACATTATAGCCTTGACACTCAGTCCAGGAGTGATGCCAGATTTGGCACAGCAGTCTTGCAGAGTCTTTTCCTAAATAGATTCTGGCCCACCTCCTTGAGGTACTGCTTCATAGTCTGCATGACTAATAATATTACTGGATTTGTGGAGTCAGAAGAAAAACTTACTCACCTGTGGTAATCTTGTTTCTTCCAAAGGGATCCACTAATATTATTACTTCCCACCTTTGCCTCGCCTTTCAGAATCAGCAACAAGAAAAATCCTCTCCACATCTGATAAGATGTATAGTTGGAGTGGCATGCCACCTGCAGGCACCTTCTAGTAATGTCTTAACTTGTAGGTTCTCTTCTAAAGGCATATCTGACTTTAGGAAAAAAGGGGACATTTGTTTATACTAGTCCTTTGGTTAATGTTGTTATTTGCCCAGTTGGGCATTATTTTTCTATAATTATTTAAATAGTGATTCACATGTTGTTATGGCCTCTTTGCAGGCTTCTAAGAAATCTGAGGTAGAATGTAGGCAGTTGACTCTGGGCAGTTTGAAAACAGATACACCAGCTAAACATTCCATGATTAGCATAGCATTCTGTTCTCTCTGGGGCAGTGATGGCTTAAGGGAGCCCTGAAGAGTAATAATATTAGTGAATCTCTTTGGAAGAAACAAGATTACTACAGGTGAGTAATTTTTCCTTACACCCTCTCTCCATCACTATCTTCTGTTGTACGTCACGCTGCCCTACCCCTCATACTCCTGCTGCCTACATAAACCTTCCTCCTCACTACCCTTTTCCCTTTCACCTTCTCCCCCCCCCCCACAGTTCACTGCAAATCCTCTCATAAATTGTTATTGATATGCTAACCTGTTGTGAATCTACTTCTGTTTGAACCATTTCAGTTAATATAAGTTAAGTTGCCACTTCCTGAAACTTCACACTTCCTGGATGTACTTAGTTGTTGTGCACCTACCTCATGCTGTACCGATTTTCCATTGTTAGTTAATAACTAATTGATACTTGTATATGTCATACTTTATTGTAATCAGCCTGTTCACCTTATTCCTACTGTATTTTCCCCACTTCCCCTTTCCCCCGGGTCGCACCTGGAAACAAGCACCAGCTCAGTGTGCCTCTCCCAGTTAGCAAACTTCTAAATAAATAAAGCTTACAGTTTTCTCCAAACACTGACTTTTTCCCTTTCTCTGCTGGGAGGGAACCTGCAATGGCTCTGGTGACTCCCTTGTGGGGTGGCCCACCACTCTCCCATTGGTGCCTTTCAGGGCTGATGGTCTCTGCTCCTCTCCAGGTGAGTTGCCTGGGACCTCCATCCATCCATCCAGCTGCTCCTGATGGTCTTCTCTGGAGGCCAGCTCTGAGGGGACCAATGCTACCTCATCCCAGGGTCCCTGCCACCATCCCTGAGACCGACAGACTCCTCGCCCAGTCGCAGCAGAGAGGTTGGACTGCTCTCTCTCACTCTCTCTCTCTGTACCCATCTCAATCTCACTGCTCTAATGGCTTCCTCTTATATAAGGTATCGGGGGTAGGGCAAAACCATGCATGCTAATACTCTAGTTTCCCATGGGCCACTCTCAGCATAAACAGCCAGACATCTTGTCTCTGGGCAATTTTCCCCCAGAGAACAGCTGTCAAGGTTATCTCTTTGAGTGCTCTCTGGTAACCTGCCTTGTGCCAGCCGAGGTGAGAGTGTGGTTACATTAAAAAGGAAAAAGAAAAAGCATTTCAAATGTTTTATTTTTCATTGTATAGTTTTTTCTTCCTCTCTCCTTTCGAAAAGGAAGCTGAGGCAGTTAGGGCCAGCACCACTGTTTATTCTATTGGTGTGTGTGTAGCGCCATACTTAGTACCGTGTGCATGGTGGGTGCCAGCCCCCCCCCAATTTTTTGGGGGGTATTATTCTCTCTCCGAGCTCCCGGCTATGACCCGCCTCCGTTGTTCCCCAGCGCCATCCCGGACATCAGACCCCCTCCCTTGTGCACCCTCGACTTACCCTTGCTGGCAGGATGGTGGGAGCGACTCAACCCACCCCAACGGATCCATGCCAGGGAGGCGCCTTCCAGGAATGGCGCTGTGGGGAACAACCGTGCTGCGGGCCCGCTTTTGCTGTTTTCCTCAGCGGGTCATGGCGTGCAATGACACCCAGCGACTGGGCGCACTGCGCTCACGCGTCGTCCCAATCAAGCATCTGCCATGACCCACCCCCAAGCTTGCAGCTATGTGCTGTCGACCCCAGCCTCCGCTGGAGGTCAGGCAAGCCCGCCACCCAAATCCCCTCCCAGAGATGGAGAGCAGTCCCTTGGACACTCAATCCATCTTCCTCCTCACGACCCACCGGCAACCCATGCCCGCTCCTGAACATGGTCGCCGGGCGTGGCGCGAGGTGGCACACCAGCGCCTCAACCCTCAGCGCCACCGGGCCGGCCCCAATTTTTTTTTATAACTCAAGTTTGTTCACAAATATAAAGATCTGAGTACAGTGGAAGAGAAAAAAAACACAGACAAAGCAGCCATCTCATTACATGAAGTACATGTAGTAAAAAATTGACAAGACATTATGAAAGTACTTTGGAATGAGTTAAAAATAAAAAAAACCAAGCATGGTGTAATTCAGGTACAGCTATACTTTGTCAGGTAGGTTCTATCCTACTACTAAGTACATCACTGAATATAAAAATATTTAAAAAACACTGTAACAACATTCTTTTTTCTCAAGCTGGCCTCTCAAACTCGGCCAGTGTAGGTAAATACAGAAAAGGAAAAGGAAAAACATTACATCATTCAACTAAACAACATGAATATGTGCACTGCTCAGGCACCCCCACTGCACATTTAATTAATAGCAATATGGCAGGTCAGAAGAAATCAGAAAGATAAGAGAGATTTTTGCATAGGATAAGAGAAGAGGAAACGTAAGCAAAGTCTATTTTATGGTGAAACTATTTTATAGCAAAGTAAAACAGGGGCTAAGTAGAGTTAGAGAGGGATTAAAAGAATAAAGCAGATATAAGAGATCCACCAATAAGGTCACTTAATGTTACACAGAACAGAGTAGGTTCGGCAGAATAAGAAGTGGGATATACCCCACCCCTCCCAGTGCATCACAATAAGAGTTCTGGAGAGCACTCTGCCTACTCAGTGTCACCCCCAAAATGTTAACTCCTTTGTTGTGCACTAGTTTATCCAACCCTAAGACCTAAGAGTGTGGCTCTGTGGAGAAGACGCTCTTGAAGATCTGGAGTTACAGAAAGTAACTTTTCTGTCCTTGTCCCTCATAGTTCACTTACAGCTGAGGCCGAGTCTGGGGGGGAAGTCATAATGTTCCCCTTTTCACATTATAGTGTTGCAGTGGAAATTACTATGATGTGGCAAGCAGTGCATTATGATTACAATTTCAAAATAATCTCCATTGGCAGATGATGAACCATAAGGGTAAAAAAAATCCTGTTGTCATATAAATACTTAGTCTTGCTGTGTTTTTTTTTTTTTTTTGCTAATGGCTGGACACCTCTCTTTCATTAACATATGAAATTTGAACACACTGTTTATAATTAATAAAGACCCCAGTTTAATGAAGGAATGTATGTCTGCCAGTCAGAGCAGAGAGATAGTCTGTATCCACAGCAACAACTATCAGTATGAATTAATTTTCTAAGTAACCGTCACAGGTGTCTAAGGTCTGCAGAATCTTTGATTTTTTTATTAGATTTTGATATTTTTCCAACCCCCCAGCAGAAACAAAAGGGAACTAAAAAGCAGACAGGAGTTTAAAAGCGCTCAGCACTATGATAAGGTTTGCATTCTTGTGATTCTCACTGCTCCACTGACGGTCCTTCATTGTTCTGTCATTTCCAATCAGCGAGAATACATGTGATCAGTATATCTGATAAACTTGTCAATGGCTTTTAGAACTGGAATCCCTAACCTATTCATTTCATCCCCCTTCATCATTTCGAGTATAATCTTGATAAGACAGAAATGTGTCACAGGCAGCTGTGTACAGCCAGCCCAGTCTACAACTAATTTGTGCAGGAAAAAATTAAATCAGGAGGTAAATTATTTCATGATTGCTCATTCCCAGCAGAGTTGGGCATCATTCTGAAAGAAATATCTAATAATTGGTTTCAGGCCGTGTCAGACACATGCAATTCTCTCCACTAATGGCTGTGTGAGGTAGCTCTAGGCCTCGGGGGTCAGGGAAGGACTGAAAATAGCATAGTGCCAGGCTCAGCACTGGAGAGACAGAGAGAGTGACAGAGGGGGAGAGAGAGAGAGAGAGTGAGAGAGCACACATACAGTAGGAAATGAAGTGGCAATAAGTGCAATCCATAGGGGGAAATGCACTTCACTTGGAGTTTAATATTTCGGCTCAGAAATTGGCAGCCAGCCATACAACAATTGTTTACCTTTTCCGTCAGTGTCTGCATCTGTTCTGTTTTGTAAGCGACATTTAACTCTCAGCCGGTAAACGTTAGAATCAATAACAACTGTTAAGGGATTTCCTTTCCTCTTCTTTTCATATTCTGTATCAACGCATGCTACAGACAATGTTTGCCTTAGATTAACAAGCAAAGACATTAAGAGGGTCATAGGAATTTAGTCAGGCAACATTTTATAGCTAGTTGGACTAGCAGTAATTATATTGGTGTAATTTGAATTTGTTTTGTCTCCTTTCCAGTTTAAACTGTTTAAAAAAGTAAGTGCCAGTTTGTGATAATGAGGATAATTTTTTATAATCATTGTAAGTGCTGTGCCCACTAACTCCTGGCAATGTTTGTAGTAATTTAGTTCTGTTTATTATTGCGTTCAGCAGCTGCTGTAAAAGAATATTGCTGTGTGCTGTCTTCTGAGTTTTGGGATGTGATTGATTATATCCTTATTTACAATTAAACGTGCCGCGACTGATGTGTATTGTATGGTGTAAGATAGATGACTCAGTAAGGAAAAGGGTGCAGATGGTAAGGAGTCACTAGAACGGTATTAGCCACTGCCAAGGAAAAGGGTTGTTGATAGTTGTCAGACTGTACACTACTTAGTTAAGTGGAAAATATAAGCAGAATTTAAACTACTGTACATTTGTTGTGAGTGAAAAGTAGTAGTCACTAAGGCATATGAGTAAATGGGTTTATCTGATTATGATATCATACAGGATTTCTTTCAATTTTTAATGACATCATAATGAATTAAGGTAAACCCATATTTATGGCATCTTTAAGGATTCTTTTATATCTCTATGATCCCCTGCAGAGTTCAGTTCAGCCCACTAATTACTCTTTAACTCTGTGGCTACCATTTTAACGACTGTGTGTACTAGCAACAGTAGTAAACATTATGCTTCCATTTCTATTTAGATAACTAAAGTAGCATACAGTCTGTCAACTGTCAACAACCCATTTCTTTGGCGATGGCCAATACTATACCAACGACTTCCTTCCATCTGCACCCTTTTCCTTACTGAGTCATCTATCTTAAACCATACAATACACGCCAGTCGGGTACGCTTAATTGTAAATAAGGATATAATCAATCACAACCCAAAACTCAAAAGACAACACACAGCAATATTCTTGTACAGCAGCTGCTGTGGGCAATAATAAACAGAACTAAATTACTGCAAACATTGCCAGTAGTTACTAGGGCTAATAATTACAATGATTATAAAAATTATCCTCATTATCACAAACTGGCACTCACTTTTTTTTTTAGACAGTTTAATTTGGAATAGACGAGGCTTGCAGTGAAGTCTAGTACTTGGAGTACAGAACGGCCAGCCAGGAGACTCAAGTTCAAACCTCACCACAGTCACATAGTGTGTGACCAAGCAAGTCACTTAGCCTCCCCACTCATCAGTCCTTCCAGCTGTAAAATGGGTAGAACAAAGACTTCACTGAAAAGAAAGTGAACTTCTCGGTTGGGCTGTAATGGCTCAGTAAATTGTAACATATGTAGTTCTAGCCTTATAAATCAATCAGTATTGCCTTACAGCAGCAATCAGTCCTCCGAACTGAGTTGCCCTGGAGATAGAACTTATGCTAATTTTGGAATCTTAGAATGTGAACCAAGTTCAAACTGTGCACTGTGGTCATACTTCCACAAATATTAAGATTTGTTTCTCCGCTTGAAGAGAGCAGTCACCCCCAAAGTACAGTTTAACTCTTCTGGCCTCCAGAACAGTTTAGCGATTTAATTTCAGCTAATTTATTTTTAGTTACTTCTCAATACTCTGTGTTAGGCTGTTTTTGTTATTTTATTTGTGTGTATTACATTTTAACCCTTAGGCTGCCAACAGAATTAGAACGTACAGGAAATCTGGACTGATATATCAGTCCGCGGCACAGCAAAGTTAACTTACAGCATTTAAACCAGTTAGCATGGTCCTGGAGGTCCTCCCTATGTTTCATTAGCACCCTCCTAATAAGAGGAGGGGTACCATCTGCAGTGTTGAAATGAATACTTTCCAGATAACACCAAAACAGAGAGTCCATATACCATAATACCTTCCACCGATCACAGCGACAGTCACCAACAGTTATTATGGTACCTTAAAAGTAATTAATTTGTCCCTCCTTCAGCAGCATGTTCGTGGGTTGTTTTGAGAAAGTGGAGGAGTTTAGCCACAAAGTCACCTGCTGCCTATATGTCTGTAAAGTGTAGGGTTTATCTTATTTATTTGTTTATGTCAAAGATTTTACCAGAAAAGACATACTGAGCTGTTATCATATCAACTTGTTTCAGATGCATCCTGGGGAAGGGAAGAGAGAAAAACATAACAGATACAAAATACAGAACATAAAATACATAGAATGGAAATAAATATGTAAAAATAAATGGGACAATAATGAAAATAAATTGACAATTAGTAAGTTACCTTACAATAAATCATGGAACTGAACAAAAGAAAAGTTAAATAGTAATCAACAAAATAAGGAACAGGGAATGACTGATGCTAGAGAACTGGGGAAGTGCTGAAGGTCAGTGAATAGGTGAGACTTGAGTTTATCTTGAAAGGTAAATTGCAGGCAGGAAACGCAATCTGATATTGCACTCTCGCATTTTTAAGCTGACCAGCTACTCCCTTGAAAGCTTTGTGCCTCATCTAAAAGTCTCATCCAACATGATGGGTGCTGACTCCTTGGCAGCACAGAGTATATAGTCTCTCGGGAGGAGGCCAGGATAAACAGAATTGTACGGGGACCATTGCTTGATGCTGTAGCAGTCTGTGTCAGAAAGGGGATTGAGCACTGAAGTGATTCCAGGGTCAGTAGTTGATCCCTGACTGTCTCTGGCGGTTGCTGTGTCAGTGGCTGTTTGAAAGGCCCCACTCCACTTTGCTCCTTTTTTCCAGCATTCTTCGCTCTCCCCATTATTGATGTTCAGTATAAACTTTTCCCTGATGCTAACAAACAACCTTAATTGAATATCTTCATTTTTTGTTCACTTTTGCCTAGTTTTAAAACAAAAAAGGTCTCCTGTTGTACAGAACTCTGAACAAACAAGTCTATCATGGTGGGCTGCTAGCTCTGTCCCTGAAATCTCCTTTCTAGTGGGTCCCTGTAACCATAATGCCTGGCTGCTTCTGAAATATGTTACATGGTATATGCAAAAAAGTAATGGGGAGTTCCTTTTCTTTGAAGGCGAGGTGGGTTAACATACTTTTCCACAAAAAGTTGCCAGCTCAGGTACTTCCATATGGTGCATAGTAAGGAATATAGACAGATAACCAGGGTGCTCATATATTGCAAAATATGGGTTCTAGCTAGTCTCAGATCCTAACTTGGACTCCTCCCTTCTTTCCAGAACTAGTCCAGGCAGTATCCTCCTTGTTTACTCCTGGTGACAAGCTACTGATAGGAGGGGACTTCAGTGAGGTCTGGGACCCAGTACTGGATAAGCTTAGGTGTACCAGCACCTCCTCAACCAAAGCCCAGTCTGCTGTACACTCCATGGCTGAAGAACTTGATTTAGCAGATCCATGGAGAACCCACAACCCAATGGTTAGGAACACATTCCATTCATCTCTACATGCAAATTGTAGTCGTCTGAACTTTTTTCTTATGCCAGGGCAAATAATGAACTTTCTACAGGAGGCACACATAGGGCCCATAATTATATTGGACCATGCATGCGTACAACTCATGCTGAAGGTGGACGCAGACCTACTATCCTCCTGAGATGGAACTTGAATAGCTCCATCTTATCAGACCAAAAGTTTAAAGACTGGTTAGCTGGGGAAATTGACACATATTTCTCACTAAATGAGACACCAGAGTTGTCATGGGCCATGTTATGGGACACCTTTATATAATATATGGTGCCAGATTATAAACTACATGGCTTGTGGTAAAAAGCTGAGGAAGAAGGAACAAGAAGAGTTAGAAAGACAACTCTAGGAGAAAGAGAAGACCTTTAACTCCACTGACCCCTCTCTTTCACTGGATCTTCTATGGGATATCCAGTAACACAAGTACAAAATAAACTCCCATACTTATTCAGTTGCCTAACTGGCTGTACTGAGGATGGCCCCAAGTATTGGGAATCTTGGGAATGGGCCAGCAGATAATTGACCTACAGAACCTGTATGCAGCAAACAAGCTTGCACATAGGTGGCATACAATGAAGCACAGGAGGCATTACCTCCAAAGCGAAGGAGATCAATGAAACCTTTCAGCACTTCTCTGTAGATCTCTACCAGTCCAGACGAGTAGAGGCTTCTCCATTGCTTGCTCAGTTCCAGAGTAGGGTGTGTCTGTCCTCGCTAACGCAATCACAGACGGAGGCTTTGGAAGTAACAGTTGCCCTCCAGGAGGTTCACAAAACAATCAGAGCCCTCCTCAAGTGGAAAACATCGGGGCTGGATGGTATTCCAGATGAAGTTTACCAGTCCTTTATCTTCTCCCTGGGGGACCAACTTCTTAAAATGTATTTGGACTCCCAAGGGAGGATGTGTCTCCATTGCTCCATGAGAGAGGCCCTCATCATCCTACTGCCTAAACCTCATAAAGACCTCCAGCTTGTTACAAATTACAGGTCCATCTTATTGCTGAATGCAGATTCCAAAATTCTGGCTAAAATCCTTGCAGTGATCCCTGGACGCCACACCTCACGCTATGCCGCCAACCTGGGTTCGGGAACGGACTTGGGCTGCCGGGGATCAGCAGAGGAGGGAAAGGATTCAGCATCTGGAGGACTGCTCTCCCTTCCCAGGGAGGGATCCAGGGGTATGCACCGCTCCTGGGTGGCCCCTGACAGTAGTTGGGGCCAATGCAAGGAATGTGCAGTGCAGGCAGATGCGGGGGCAAGAGTTGCAGAAGATGTCAGTACATAAGTGCCATTAATGTCATTGCATGTCTGAGCTCTGGGGGCAAACAGCAAAAGAGAAAACCTCCCCTTGGTCTAGGTAGGCGATGAGGGATCCAGTGGACTGCACCCACAACCCCAGCACCAGGCCACCTCCCTGACGGCTGGCCAAGCCCCTCATCGAATGGACCCTCTAATCTCAGAAAGGCCACCAGGTAGGAGAGGTGGGCCCTCCCCAAGGGGGTGATCCGGGGGACTGGAAAGTCCAGTTGGGGGGTGCTGGAGGGGAGGCGGCTTCAGGCATGGAAGTAGAGGTGTCCGGCTGAGAGATCACCTCCAAGAAATGCCCTGACCATGGAGAGCATAAAGAGAGTTCACAAAAATAAATAAAATTCTTGCAATGAGACTAAAATCCTACATACACATGTTGGTGGACAAGCACCAGGTGGGTTTTGTAAAGGATAAAATAGCCTTGGTCGATGTAAGGACAGTAGTTAATGCAATCTCGGCAGCAGCCTCCCAAAAGGACTCAGCCCTGTTGATAAGCACTGATACTGAGAAGGCTTTTGATGCAGTAGAGTGGGAATACTTGTGTATCAGGTTATGGACACTATGGTTGCTGTAGAGTAGACCTCAGTTACACAAGCCTAGTAAAACTCCTCTACTCGAGTCCAGTATCCTCGGTGCAAAGTAATGAACTCGTCTTCACAAAGTTTCCGCTCTTTCTAGTTACAAGGTAGGATTGCCCTCTTTCTTCCCTGCTAAACCTCCTAGCAGTGCAGGCTTTTAAATCATCGATTAGCAGTTTTTTTTCTTGGGATAATACTAACTGTACATAAAGCATTTATATAGGTTTTCTAGAAGTGTTATATTTATTAAACACAGTGAGGCAAGTGCTGTCCATTTTCACAATGTTTTAGAACTTTTATAAGCAAAACGCTAATCAGTTTTAGAGTTAAATAAAACCCTGCAGTAGAGCCACTACTGTAGAAGCTCAGACAGTCTTGGAACATTAGAGGATTTGAATGGGGACCTCCTCTCTTTTAACTTTGGTGTATAGAGATAATCTGCTTCCTTTCATTACAAATCTGAGCATCTGCTTACCCCATTCTAGATACCTTTAAGAGTTTCTCAGACTGCTCAGGGCTCACAGTTAACTGGGGAAAAGCTGAAGCTCTTGGTCACAGGTGTACATAGGCTTTTGTTCAAGAGTTCAGTCTTAAATGGACACTGGATTCCATTCAGTACAGTATTTGGGTGTTACAGTCACTAGGTGTCACAAACAGATGATATGATAGAAATCTCAAACAAGTCTGTTCTATGCTGGAGGGGGACTTGAGCCACTGGAAAAAAGCTTAATGCACCTTTTTTTTTTGGGGGATAGCAACATTTAAAATTAGCCTTCCAAAAATTCTGTTCTGCCTCAGCAGCCTGTGCCATACCATCCTAGCACTACTGTCTTAAGATTGAAAAGCTGTTCCTATCCTTTTTGGAATGGGAAGAGACCCAGATTTAGCATGCAGAATGTCAGCTCACCAGGAGACAAGGGGATGGAGTTTCCCCTAGCTGTGGGCCTGTCATCAAGCTGCAGGTGTCTGCCAAAATCTCCAATGGTTGTTATCAGAAACAGTCTGCTCCCCCTCTGGCTGCACCTGGAGAAATTCTTAAATGTACCCCTGTCTTGGAGGTCATGGCCCCGAGCTACTGCAGGCAGTTGTTCTTGCCCGCCTACCATTATACATTCACAAGTCACTTGGTATGCACTAGTGGGGCAGAAATTCTGGGACAGGGTACCCCAAGGGAATTGGAAACCTTTATGGCAGAATCCACACCTTACAGTAGAGGGGTCACCTGTTTGATGGAAACGTTGGCAGGCTAAGGTCTTTCTCACAGTGAGAAATCTTACTGATCAGGGATCAGGGAAATTAGATTCCTTTGTGAACACAGCCTCTAGATATCAACTCCCCAAAACAGATTTATGGAGGTGCTTTCAAATAAGGCATGCAGTTCACAACAGGGATTGCCTTCCGATTCCTCCCACTAGGAGTCATCTATCTATGCAGGTGTCCAAATGGACACAGTTTCTCAAGCACTTGGGAGGTTGGATTTATGGCTATCTTTTTGAACCTCATAGAGTGCCCCTATGCAAACATAAAAGAGATTGGGAAAAAGACATACATGTAAACATATCGGAGGAGCAACAGCAAGGTCTGCTAAAGAAAGTCCATACAGCCTTCATGAACATTACATATCAGCTAACTCAGAAGAAGATTCTACATAGGTAGTACCATACGCTCGAAATACTGCAAAAAATGGGAATTCTCTCAATGAACACATGCTGAAGTTGCAAGGAGCAATAGGGTCTTTGTTAACACATCTTATGGTTCTGCCCAGGCATTCAGGAATATTAGGATGGAATCATAACATTTTGTTATAGAGTTCTGGCAAGCCCCCTCCCAAGGGACCCCATATTATGGATTCTGGTGGAGGATTCTGTGCTGGCCTCACTTAATTCCTCTGCCTGTTACGACTTCTTCCCACTACACTGAAAGCTAAATGCCAGTTATTAGTTAGATGACAACAGACAATTCCTCCTGCAAATGGAATGGGTAGTAGCCCTTTCACAACAGGTGGAATGTGAAAGGATGACACATACTGCACAAAGGAGCGTTCTCAGATTCACTTACACTCCCCTTTTCTTTCCAGGACCCCCTCCTTTCCCCTCTCTGGTACATAGCTCAGGAGTCCAGTCAGAGTGTTCCCTGTGTTTACTAGCACATTACAATCACCTAATGTGTAGCAGGTGTAAAATGTACAATATGGGAACTAATTTTACTGTAACATCTGTGTTTCTTACTAAAAGTTTGAGAATGTCTTTGAGATACATGTTAAGAGTTTTGGTTATTCATGCTTCCCTTTCTCCCCTGTTACAGTCTTAGTACACTAGATGGTCCCTTTTGTGGGTTCAGATATGCATAACATAAATAGGATTTCCAAGTATCCGTTGAGGCTACTGAAACATAGAAACATAGAAAAATAGAAGGGGATGGCAGATAAGGGCCTCAAGTCCCACCTACTTTGCCCTACATTCTCATTTATCTTAATATGACACTGTAGATCCTTCTCTGCCTCCAGTCCCTCACCCCTCCCCCTTTTTACTTTTGAGATACCTCTGTGTCTGTCCAGTGCTTTCTTGAATCATGTTTCCAACCCCACCACCTCTGCAGGTAGGTTGTTCCACTTGTCTACAACTCTTTCAGTGAAGAAGAGCTTCCTCACATTTCCTCTGAACCCCCCCTCCAATTTCATAGCATGACCACGTCCTTGAGCATCTTTTCCTTTGAAAGATGCTGCCCTCTTGTACCTTGTTTCTCTCTGTGAGATATATGTATGTTTCTATCATATCCCCCCTCCTCGAAGTACATGTTTAATTTCCTAAGCCTTTCCTCGTAGGTCTTCAGTTGCATTCCCTGCACCATTTTGGTTGCTCTGCTCTGAACTGCCTCCACCCTAGCTATGTCCTTTTAAAGATAGGGCTTCCAGAACTGGACACAGTATTCGAGGTGCGGTCTTGCCAATGATCTCTACAGGGACACTATTACTTCCCTCCCTCCCTCCTGCTGGTGATGCCCCTGCCTATGCATCCCAACATCTGACTAGCCTTCTTCACTGCCTTATCACACTGTTTTGCAACCTTTAGGTCACCTACAGTGATCATCCCAGGTCCCCTTCCTGATCTGTGACTGTCAGTGCCCCCAGTTTGTATATTGCCCTCTGGTTTTGTGCCCCATATGCATTATTTTGCACTTTTTGTATTGAAACCCAGCTGCTAATTTCTTGACCATTCTTCCAGCTTTTTTTAGATCCCCTCATTCTATCCACCCACGATGTGTCCACTCTGTTACATAGTTTTGTGTCATCCGAGAAGAGGCAAACCTTTCCCTCCAGTCCTTCAGTAATGCCACTAATAAAGACATAGAAGAGGACCGGGCCCAGTACTGATCCCTGTGGCACCTCACTGGTCACTTTGCCTTCTCCAGAGTGGGTCCCATGTACCACCACCCTCTGAGTTCAGTTGGTCAGCCAACTCTCCACCCATTTAACAACTTTAGTACCCACTCCTAGTCTCCTCTGCTTGCTTATCAGTCTTCTATATGCGGCAGTGTCAAGGCCTTGCTGAACTCTAGGTAGGCCATGTCCACTGCCCTTTCTGATCCACTTCCCAGTTACCCAGTCACAAAACTCGATCAGGTTAGTCTGGCACTACCTGCCCTCTGTAAAGCCATGCTGCCTCAGATCCTGAAGTCCGGTGACAAGGTATTCACTAATCCTTTCCTTTAAAAGTTCTTCCATTACCTTACCCACCACTGATGTTAACCTGACAGGCCTGTAGTTTACTGCCTCCTCCCGATTCCTACTCTTGTGCAGAGGGATCACATCTGCCCTCCTCCAGTCCTCTGGCACCACCCCATTTAAAATGACAGGTTGAACAGAAATGCCAGAGGTGTTGCCAGCTCCTCTCTGAGTTTCCTCAGTATCCTGGGATACACCCCGTCTGGCTTCATTGCCTTGTCCACCTTTAGCATTGTTCATTCCCTAAGGAACCTTTCCCCTGTAAAGGGACTTGTGTCCACCTCGCTGCCCCTAATGACCCTGTCCTTTAACTTTGGACCATCCCCGTCCTCTCTTCTGTGAACACTGAACAGAAGTATTTGTCCAGTATGTTCGTCTTTTGGTGGTCATCCTCTACACTTCCTTGCCCTTCATGCTTTAGCCTTACTATCCCTCCCTTTGTCTTTCTTTTTTCACTTGTATACCTAAAAAATGTTTTATCCCTTTTCACTGATTTGGTGATCTTTTCCTCTGTTTGTGCCTTTGTGCTCTTAACTGCCTTCCCTGCCTCTCTTTACTTCTCCTGGTTACTTTCCTTGTCTCCCTCTGCCTGTGGTAGTTTTTATCTTTTTAATGCCAGTTTTTTTGTTTTTACTTTCTCTGCCGCCTCCTTGGAGAACCATAGCAGTCTGTTTTTCCTTTTGCCCTTGCTAACCTGCCTGACACAGAGATTTGTAGCCTTCTCAATGCCCTCCTTTATTTTTGCCCACTGCTTCTCTACCACCTGCATTACCTCTAACCCTGCCAGGTTGGCCCTCAGGCGTTCACCCATTATCTTGAAATCAGCCCTCCTAAAGTCCAGGATCCTTGTCCTTGCGCAGTTTGATTCCGATCCCATTTTTATCCCACACCACACTGACCGGTGATCACTATTCCCCCAGGTGGTCCCCTACTGTGACTTCCGTGACACTGTCCCCATTTGACAACACCAGGTCCAGTAACGCCTCCTCCCGAGTGGGTTCCATAACCAGTTGCCTGAGGAGTGCCCCTCCAAGGAGTCCAGGATGTTCCTACTCCTGGCTGATACTGCAGCAAGGAGGCTTCAATCCAAGTCTGGTAGATTGAAGTCCCATTCTAGCAATACCTCTTCCCTGCGAGCCATTTTTTTTCAGTTGCTTGCAACATATCTTTATCTACCTCCTCCTTCTGAACGGGAGGTCTATATATCACTCCTATGTGGATAGCTGCACTGTTCCTTCTCTCCAGTGTGACCCACAGTGCCTCTTTCCCCCCAACTCCCCTTGAATTTCCATTGCTTTTATGTTGTCCCTAATGTAAAGAGCCATTCCTTCTCCCTTTCTGCCTACGCTGTCTCTCCTAAATAGTGTGTACCCTGGAATGGTCATTTCCCAGTTCTGATTCTCATTGCATCAGGTCTCCGTTATGGTGACTATATCTAGATTTGCCTCCAGCATGGTAGCCTCTAGGTCAGCAAATTTGTTGCTCTGACTTTGAGTATTTGTTCACATGGCTCTCCAGGTTGTATTACTCTTTCCAGCTCCGATAGTCTCCACTACCCTCTGTCTGCCTGTTTTATTTGCTTTCGTTATTGGCCCCATTTCCTCATCATTCATGTTACTGGCCTACTGCAGTTCATCTTTTCCTGTTAAAAAAAAGATGGCAAACTGTAGAAAAAAATTAGATATGATGTTAAAATGTATGTATTTTGGAATATTTCTGAATAAAACAGTTATAAAAAAACAGACTCAGAAAATACAAGCAGGTCATTATCCAGATATATAGCAAACATAGATGTTTCTGCCATTACTCAGAAATGTTAAATGCCTGCCTGTGATACATACTAAGGAGGGAATAACCAACACTGTACATAGTGTAATGAATAGAATATAGTCCAGAAAATGAACATTTACGCCAAGTACATGACCTAATGCAAAAAAATACCTAACTAAAGTCCATCCCATGCAGTCCAAGCACCACGGCTAGAACACTAGCCTCCTTGCCATATTTAATAACAAAAATAGTAGTAGATACATAGACACTAACTACAGACCAAGTGATACAACAGCTTGATACAGGAATAAACTAACCAAATTTAGTAAGTAATAATAGCCGACAGGGTGCATTATTGGGATATAACGGACCGCCCAGGGGCGTAATGAGGCCCGATGCTGCAGGCGGAGGGCCTTATAGCCCCTGGAAGATCCATTATATCCCATAATGCCCACCTTGGAGGGTATTATTACACTTAGATAATGGGCACCATGAAAAATAAATAGGTTAATATAAAACTGTGTAATGAAAAATCACTTTAAAATAAGTGTTGTGATAAAATAGTTTTTCTGCCTGCATTTAGGATAGTGTTATGTGGTATGCAGTTGTGCCACAGCAGAGTTACTGTTTTTGTATTTGCTCGCTGACCACCATCCTCATGTGACTTTTTTTTTCTACTTACCCACACTTGCTTTATGGTACAAATGTATTTTTTGTGTGACGTGCATTTTAACACTGGAAATGTTTGGTTTAATACTGCAGCTGATGTGTGAGGTTTAGGAGAGTGAGCGTGGTAGGACTCAAGGCAGTTTTTGTGTTCTGTGAGCATGTAAAAGTCGAGAAGTTATTACGATAGGAAAGCAGTTTTTTAAATATTTTGTAGGATATAATATTTTATTGAGGATCTCCTTTACGAGAAAAGCACTTGGAGGAGAGAGTCAGCGGTAACTGCGGTAGCGTACATGAGAGTAGGGGGACTTTCTTGGATTTCAGTGCCAGAGATGGACATTTATTTGTGGTATGGAGAACCAGGAAAGCCTCGCTGCTCTGATGCACAGTATTGGCGCTGCAATTAGATCTTTTACCGTGAAGTTACGTTTTGTAGTTTTACAGTAGAGCTGTTTTTTTGAAAGTAATGTTGGTTGGTTACCTACTTCATGAAGATGTTGCAGTGGGGAAAAACAAATGGGGAGAGACTGGAGTATCTGTCAATTAATGGTTTGGGTGGGAAAAAAATGGCGATGGTGAGTTTTGAAATTCGGGGTGCCCAAGGATAGTTTTTGTAATAGGGCAGCCCAAAATGGAACTTGTTTTACAGCGGGCATTGTTAAGAAATAACAGCCAGGTGGCAGGCTGTTTCAGCCAATCAGGATGCAAGTTTCAGTCTACCCATTGTCTAATACTACTTAGAACTCGGGGAATGTGCATATCATATATATAAGGGGTGTTAGCTGCACATTCGAGCAGACTTGATAGAACTCTAGGCCTTTATCTGCTGGCAAATTTCATATGTTCGTATATCGCATGCTGGGGGTATACTGCACTCACTAGGGCCAAGAGTATAAAAGCAAACTAGCCCCTAATCATATTAGAAACACAGGAAACTCTACCGTGAGGAACATTATACAATAAACATGTATTAATAATGGGAAACATATCCAAAATAAGCTGAAGTATGCTGCATTATGAACATAACCTATTTCAAGTCCATAAAAACTCTATATACATAAATAAAACACAGGTTATAAACACTTCAGTTGTGTCCCCTTTTATATTTAAATATTTAAACAAATAAAGGTATACTCGCAACAGGTCTCCACGGTACGAAAGTAAAAGAAAACTTTACTGATCCCCAGTCTTCAAGGAACACAGGAGCAGTTCCATTTCAGCAGAAAGAAATGAGTGCCAAACCCACTCCACATATACTTTCAAGAGTCCTTATCTGTCTTGTCTGGGTCTGGGCTAGGCTCAGACAACTGAAGCAGGCTCTCACATTCCTTACACATACGGAGACTGGGTATGGTGCTTATACTTACTCTAGATATATAAGGAGATTAAGTAATTTGACCCTTTAAGCCAGACTGTTTGAACTAAACTGGCACAATCGTATAGAACTTGCATTGTCAGACATAGTGAGGTGCAGCATAATGGGGTAGCGAACACTGGATTCGAAAGTACCATTCAAAATCATTGTTTTTGTCATGTGTATTTTATTTTTTTATTTCACTTTATTGGTTGTACCTGTATATATGTATATAAGGAATGTTTACACATACGGCTGGTGTCCCTGAGGCAGCGTGCATGCGCGAAACTGGTCGGGGCTAGAAGGAAGTAATTTTCCACTCAGTGGGGTTGAAAGAGCTGTAACTATGATGTCTGAATAAATTTTGGAACTTTACCCTGCTACTGGTGTTGGTGCCGACCTTCATGCTCTTTCTCAAATTCCTTCTCTAACTTCTCCACCAGTTTATAAGCATCAGCCGGTTTTGTAAAGAGATGAGGCTTACCCTCAACTTCTAGTCTTAGCCTAGATGGTTGCAGCAGAGGGAAAGGAACAGCGAGTGATCTCAAGTGTTTTTAGCACAGGTTTGAATTCTTTTCTCCGTTGTCAGGTTGAGTAGGCTAAATTGAGGAAAAATTGTACAATAGTGTCTCCACCAGCAACTCCTGACACTGCCTTGCTAAATGTATAAGTTTGTCCTGCAAATTAACTTTTGTAAGGACAGTAAGCACAGTCCTGGGAGTGAGGGTCATATTAGCCTGACGTGGTGGATTCACCCAATCAGCATGGTGTATAAAGCTTGAGAAAGGTGTAATGTCCCATTTCAAAAGTTTAGGGAGCCAATCCTTCATAAAAGAAACGGGGTTACCTGTCTTATAACCCTTGGGAAGCTGAACTCACTGAATGTTTTTTCTCGGAGGTCATTTTCAGTAGCTCTAGCCTGAGCTTGAGATACGCATTTTCTTTTAGTCTTGTGGCTGAGGACACCATCGCCGTCCCCGCCTGTTTTGCTGTGGCACCCAAGGAGTCCTGAATACCAGACACCGAATCCTTCACTGACACCAATCATAGAAACATAGACAATGATGGCAGAAAGAGACCTATGGTCCATCCAGTCTGCCTGAGTTTCCTACCTAACCTTAAGATATATTATCCACCCAGGGTCCTAGCTGTCCCTTTCCTCTCCCGTTCTCTTTCCTAATTTTGTCACCCAGTGACCACTATATGCCCTTTGTTTGTCCCAACCGTGCTTGAAACCAAGAACTGTTTCAGCACCTACCACCTCGACTGGCGGACTGTTCCATGGCTCCACCACTGTTTCTATAAAATAATACTTCTTCTTGTCCCTCCCTACTATCAGCCTCCATTTATGATCCTGTGACCTCGAACTAGCATTCAAGTTAAAAAGCTTCTTGCAGTTCACCTTGCTTATTCCTTTCAGGAACCTGAAGGTTTGTATCATATCTCCCCTCTCTCTTCTAGGCTCCAGTGAGCACATGTTCAGTGCCTTGAGGTGCTCCTTGTGAGACCTGCCCTGTTGACCCTGAATCATTTTTGTTACCCTGTGTTTCACCTTCTCCAGCCTGTCCCTATCCTTACTGAGGTGAGGGCTCCAGAACTGGATGCAGTACTCCAGATGCAGTCTCACTAAAGATCTATAAAGGGATAGTATTATCTTTTTCCTCTTGCTATCAGTACCTCTCTTTATACACCCCAGCATCCTACTTGCCTTACTATAGACCGTGTTGCATTGGCTTGATTGCTTGAGGGTATCACTGATGGTAACTCCTAGGTCATGTTCCTCAGCCGTAGTGCTAAGTCTCACCCCACCCATCCAGTACTCTATCCTGGAGTTCTTATTCCCTAGATGCATTACTTTTCATTTTTTGGCATTGAATTTCAACTGCCAAATCTTAATCTCGACGCCCTCTAGCTTCTGTAAGTCACTCTGCATTTCCAATTCCCTCATTACTATCCACCTTCCCTTAGAGCTTAGTGTCATCTGCAGAGACACAGCCTGCCGTGGATGCCTTCTCCAGTGTCTCTGATGAACATATTGAAGAGGACTGGGCTCAGGACAGATCCTGTGGCACCCCACTCATGATCTCCCTCTTCCGATTTGACCCTGTTGACTACAGCTGTCTGCCTACCTTTAGCTAGAGTTCTACCCAGTTTATTATGTCCTTTTTCTCACCCAGCTCCTCCATCTTCATCAACAGGCTTTTGACTTCAGTAAGGCACTGGGTGAAAGCCTTACTGAAGTCGAAATAAAGTAATCCATGGCATGGCCCCTATCCAATTCCCTCACCACCCAATCAAAGAAAACTATCAGGTTCTTCTGAAAGGACCTCCCTGCCATGAACCAATGTTGTTTACTACCCTGGAGACAGTTGCTGTCCAGGTAGTCCACACAATCTTCCATAATCAGTGACTTCAGCAGCTTCCCAATCTGTGAGTAAAATCACTGATTTTTTTTTTTCCAACTACATGCAAGGAGGTGTTCAGGGTCTTAAGCAAATGTTTTTACTTCTGTTAGCTCCGTTGATAACAAGTTCCCTGGTGCATTTGAATCAGAAGGCAGCAGGCTACTCAGTGGCTGTTTTTGTTTGCCAAAGTCCACCTACGGTTATTGTGGTAGAGTTACTCGAGGTTTACCTATGGTTACAATGTTAGTCCCGATGTAGATATACTGGTAAAAGTAATATAATAAAGATTATAACACTGTAATATAATAAACAAAGCTTGTAGCAGTAACTCTCCAGGAACACGGCCCTCACTCCTGGCATCTAAGTCCGCCACCCCAAGAGATTCTTTTTTCATTAGTTCTTCCCAGCACCCAAACATTGAGTCACCCCTGTGCACATCATCTGTTTGGGGACAGAGTGGATGTATTGTGGTCACTTGCCAAGTACCAGTTACTCCCAGTCTTTACCAGAGGAGGCCTTGCTGCGATGGGGCATGCTGTTAACACCCCTCCCAGCCAATTAGAAGAGACCTCACTATGCCTATCTTTTATTCCCCTTCTTCATTTTTCACTGTTTTCCATTTCTCTGTCTCCCCAGCTCATAAATCAGGCATTTCAAACATGCGACCAGGCTTGTATGCCTCCGAGATATCTCCATCAACTATGCAGTTTGAGGCTTTTTATAATAACATCACTCTCCCCCAGGTACCTGCAGAAGCCACTTGCTACCTCTGTTCCCTGATTATAGAGAAAGAAGTTACAGATGCTATAACTGCCATGACACGGAGAAAGTCACCAGGCCTGGATGGTTTTCCTAGTGATTTTTATGCCTTTTTCATGGAGTCATTGACACCCAGATTGACAACATTGTTCAGTGAATCATGGTATAGAGGTTCCCTCCATCCATCCTTCTCCCAAACACTAAACACCCTTATAGCCAAGAAAGGGAAGGACATCATATTATGTTCACAGCATTGCCTGATTTCTCTCATAAACGTGGATGCTAAGATCTTCACGAGGTTAAATAACATCATGGGAGACCTAATTCATCCAGACCAGGTGGGCTTTGTCCTGGATCATCTGGGGCAGACAATACCCGTTGAATTTTATACCTGCTCTGGGAATCCAGAACTTGCATGGGGCCCACCGCAACACTGTAGATGGATGCTGAATAGACATTTGACAGGGTGGAGTGGGCCTTCTTTTTTGATGTACTGGCCCATTTCAGTTTTGTCATGCGTTTTATTTCCCTGGTTAAGTTACTATACACCCAGCCAACTACATCTATCCTGACCAGCTCAGTGGTATCTCCTGCCTTCTCCTTTCATAGAGGAATGATGTAGGGGTTCCCCCTCTCCCCGTTTCTTTCCTGCTGGCAGTAGAGCCACTGGCACTTAAGGTTTGAGTGGAGTCCTCCTTCCATGGGATCACTGTTGCAGGAATAAACTGGCCCCCTTTGCAGACGATGTCACTCTGTTTCTGTTTGACAGCCACCAGTTACTATTAGCTTTGGACTGTATTATCCGGAATTGTTCAACCTTATCTAGTTATAAACTCAATGGGGCCAAGCTACAGGTGTTTATGCACCATGTTCCCAACCCTAATTTGCCACCTACCCCCTCAATGGGCACTGAAGGGAATCACCTGTCTGAGGGTGTAGATCTGACGCACGTTGCCAGCCACAGTCTCAGCCAGTGTTAAAGTCATGCTGGAAAAAATAGACAGTGACATATAGAGCTAGGATAATACCATTTTATCAACTTGGGGTAGGGTGAGCGTTCTGAAACTAATACCCTCACCAAGATACAATACATTTTACCAAACCTACCTGTTCAGGTCCTTGGCACTTTCTTCAATGCAGTAGATACAAATATATCTTCATTCATATGGGCAGGCAAGGTGCCAAAATCAGACTCACCTCACTCAACACTGAAGATGGGGAGGGTTCAGGCTGTCCAACCTAAAAGCCATGCATGACTCTGTGATACTATGCCAATTTTTTATCTTGTTAGAAGCCAGACCTTACAACCTGCCCCCTAAGATGGTTACCTCTGGAGACAGGACAGGGAGCCTTACCTACCCCTTCAACTTTCTTATTACCTGACTGGGGATCCAGCCAGGGATTCCCCCCATACTAAACACATGAACAGATGTGGCTCAAATACTCCAAGGTAATACAGTGAAACCAGAAAACAGCTAGGGACCAAACCATATGGAATAACCATCAGCTCACCATTGACAGTTGCCCAGTATGCTGGGAATCCTGGCAGGCCAAAACACTGAATATTCTAGGAGACTTGTACCACCCCCATACGGGTATCCTCCAGTCTCTTGAAGACATTCACAGTACCTTTGGGATTCCCCGACCCCATTTCTAGAGACATCTGCAGCTTCGGAATCTTCTCCGCACTAAAGTGGCACAGGACCACACCATACCCCCTGCTGGGGGTTTCAACCAGTGGATTCTGAAACTATAATCCTCCCTCTTCTGGTGGCCAGATTTAAGCATCTAATAGAGAGGGACTCCCCCCACTTCCCTTGTTGGGACCTACAAATAAATGGTTACAGGAATTAGACATATTTACACCTGAAGAATGGATTCAGACCAGGACTTGACAAGGACATGGCAATTTTTCCAAGCATTCCAAGCAAGGTACATTTTTCGAATATTTTATGTATTTATTGAAAAATTTCACTTGGAAAGACACACCGAGCAACAAGTTGCTCATTTCCAGGTGCATCCTGGGGGACAGGGAGTGGGAGTAACAACACGTTACATTATATTCTTCATGGACGTACATAGATAAATAACATTACATAAACATGCTTATGAAGTTAACATTTGAAGTGCTTACAAATTAACAGATTATATGCAAGGATTACCGTACAGCTTTAGGGAAAAGGGAGTGGAAGAACACACATACTTGGCACTTCTACTTGGTAAACATAATTAGATATAACTACATAAACAATATCTTTGAGCTTGACATTTGAAGTGCTTAAGCAAAATTAACAGTTATAGGCAGAGATGGCCATACTGGATTTAGGAAAATGAGGACAGGTAATGAGTCAGTGGACAACAGTGTAGACAATCGTGTAGATTAGCATGGAGAGGGTGGTGGGAATACTTTAAAAGAAAGAGATGGGGAATTTCCTGGTGTCCTGGCCAAATTTCCCCATTCACTAAAAATACCACCAGCAGCTTAATCTGGTTCAATGTCAGTTGTCATCCATCTTATCCCTCCCGGGGCGAGGCTGAAAATAGGCAGAATTGTCTAGTCCTCCTTTCCTGGGCAACAAAAATTAAATAAATAATAATAAATAAAAGCAGGTGCAATTGGGAGAAAAGAAGTTGTGTAGAGTTGAAGAGATGGACTAAAGGGAAGAGGAGTGTCTAATTTGATGGGGAGGGTGTTCCACAAGTGGTGAGAAAGCAACCTGACCAACTGAGTTTGATCGGCAAGGGACTACCATGGTCCAAGTGTCCTAGGATCTAAGGGAGTGAGAGGGAGGATGGATATAGAGAAGAGGTAAGACGGAGGGAACCAAATCAAAATTTTGATATAAATTTAGCACTATGGAAAAGAAGCCTGTTTTCAAGAGAGGGAAATGTGAGAGAATGGTAGAGATCACAGTGGTGATTGAGAATGGGGGAGTCCAGGGTGAAGTGGCAGAAGGAGTTGATGAGGGCATTTAATCTGGATTGAGAAGTCTTGGGAGCAGCACTGTAGACTACATTACCATAGCTGAAAATTGGGAGTATCATTTTTTGGACGAGTACCCGCCTGGCCAATAGTGGTATGCAACTGCGGTTCCTGTACAGGGCGCCTAGCTTGGAACACCGCTTTTGAGGATGGCGTCCATGTGTCCAGAAAAGTTGAGGTGTTGGTCAAGCCACACCCCAAGGTATCTAAAAGAGGAGGTGTTCTTCAGGGTTTTCAAATCAAGGGTGTAGAAGGAGGGAAAAGAGGGGAGCCAACAGAGTCTCTGCCTAGTGCCAAAGGTCATGGAGACAGTCTTCTTGGCATTTAGAAAGAGTTGATGTGAGCTTAGCCAGTGCTGAACCTTTTCAAAGTCATGCTGGAGTCTGGATGCTATATCAGTGGGAGAATGGCTGGAGGTATACAGGACTTTGTTGTCAGCATACATGTGGATGGAGGATGAGGTACAGACCGAAGGAAGGTCATTTAGGAACATAGAGAATAGGAGAGATCCTAGCACTGAGCCCTGAGGCACACCAGTGTTAACAGAGAGGAGGGGATATACATCTCCTAGGAGTACCCACCTCAAAGAGGATACTGTAGAGACAGGAGCAGAAGGGGCACCAAGCATGCAGCTGCAGCACCAGCCCCTGATATATCCCTGCCCCTCCCCAACACATGTTCCTCATCAGTGGCCTGTGAAGGAGGAAGCCCAGTACTATGATGAGGAGGAAGAGGGTGAACCTCTGGAACCAGACAGTTCCCATGAACAAGAATTTGGTTCTTCTCCCAGGCCTAAAGAGAACTATGCCCCTTTTTCCTACTTTGTACGGCAGATGGTAAGCACCTCAGCATTTCTTCACAAGATACAGAGGAAGATGAAGAGGAAGCAGGGTTCCTGGACATGATGGGACGGGCTTCCAGAAGGAGAGTGCTACTCCCCATCCATAAATCACTGCAAAAAGCAACCTTTAAAATCATGTCAGAGCCCACTTCAGCTGCTAGCATCAAAAAGAGGTTTCAAAAGAAATATCAGGTGGACAGCCATGGGGTGAAATACATGTATGCCCATCCTAGTCACAAGGGAGTGGCCCTCAGCACAGCCACCAGAGAAGTATTCCAGAAAACTGGATTCAGTTGCCAAAAAACGTACTTTTCAGAATCCCTGTCAATTAGGCAGGCAGCATATATGGCATACATTGCGTAATACCAGACATCTCTATGGAATGCTGTTCTGGATATGAGTGACAAAGTAGAAAGTGAAGTGGCAAAAGACCTGGTAAGCACTGCCAGATCTGCCCTAGATGCCATAAAATACCAGTTTCACATGGTGTTGGACACGAATTAGTTCACACTAAGGGTTCCAGCATATACAGTGCCTCTGAGAAGGTTCTCATGGCTTAGGGCCACTAACCTCTCACAGGCTACTTGGACAAAATCACTAGGCTTTCCATTTGAAGGTAACTCCTTGTCTGGTAGAAAAACAGACAGCTTACTTGAAAAAGTGGATGAATATAAAACCACTTATAAGAGTAATACCAAGAAAGAAGAGGTCTCCACCCCTTTAAGTCTTATGTAAGAGGAAGCAGAGGCAGCGTGCTACCTAAGACCTTGCATCTTCTATGAGCACCCAGCTCAGAGGGATACTACAGAGGCAGGGGCACCAGGCATGCAGATGCAGCACCAGTCCCTCGCTGCAGCCCAAACAAAACCCCTGACAATTTTGCCCAGGTTGCCAAACCATTGCTGGTGGGGGGGAGGATACTGGCTCACTACTTCCAGGAATGATCAGAAATTGCCACAAACAAGTGGGTTCTGAAGTAGTGAGTGAGTGAGAGTCTATCCCTGCAGTTCAAATAATTTCCAAACTGTGTATCCCCCCTTCAAATGGGGGTTTCTAGAAAACCCGATGGGGCATACCTGTAACCCTGCCACTCTGTCCTCCTTCTGCTCTCCCAGGCTTCTTCAGATTCTGCTTGCATATTGTTTTTGTGTCCCCAGGTCTTGTTCCTGCCCCTGGTGCCCTGCTGTGTAGCCCAAGTCCATGATCCAGCCCCTCGGGGCTCAAAATGTCCATCGTGATCTTCTGCTGTAGTGTCTGCCCCTAGGGCAGCGGGAAAAGCTCCTTTGATCTTTAAACTGCTTCATTTTGCGGTTGTTCTGGGGAGTGGTCCATTGGTCCCAGACCCCTCTCACCTAATTGGGACCCTGTGACCACGAACAGGCAGCTGAGGGGCCGCTCCCACATAAATTAAATGAGTTGTACAAGTATATTCGGTCAGGTTCTCATTAGCATATTCTTGAGCTGAGCCCCCGATCCTGTTGAATATTTGAGTGCCTGTTTGCCCCAGGACAGCTGTTCTCGGCTGCGGCCAAGAAAAAAGGAAAAGAATATGTTTTTATTATTGTAACTGCTGCTATATGTAGGGAAAGTGGTTAAAAAGGAGGGGCGAGTGTTTAAATTAAAATGAATGCTTCTCCCTGGCTTTGCAAGAACTCTTTATTGGGACTCAAATTGTCAGCCTGTCTGCTGCTGCAGGGGAACTTAAATATTTGCAGTAGTGACAGGAAATCGAACTGAGCCAAATCCTTCCTCTGTGCAGCGACAGCAAGTACACCCTCTGGGCTACAGAACTGTGGGGCATTGGGGCAAATGTTAAATAATTTCTGGCAGCTCCAGGACATTGTTTGAGATTGCAGTTGTTCTGCTAAAGGGACAGTGGGTTAAGCAGCCATTGCAAGCAGCCACAGCCAATTGGAAAGCCAGGAAAACAAAGCCAGGACTTGTGGGACTTTCACTAAAGCTCATGGGTAAACACCAAGTGCTCATGGGGACTTACAGGGACCTCATTCTGGGTGCCAAAACAGCAGACCAACAGTGCATCGAGTGAGGCTCATGCATTACTCATTTCTGTGATTGACAGGTCCTCCAGCCAATCAGAGGTCCTGCAGCCAAAGTCCACCACCAATCAAGAGCCTAGAGAAAGCCGTGTAAGAGACAGTGTCATCCAACATTTTGCCAGATCAAAGGAGAGTGAGAGCAAATTCCAGCCTGCAGGGAGCCATCGACAGGTGTGGGGGCTCAGGACCAAGCCGGGCTTCTGGGTCTGGGCATTCCAATTTAGCCCTTCCATCCAGGAGGGGTTGTTGTTTTATTTAAGTTAAAGTTAAAAGTAATTTGGTTAAGTTTGTACCTGCTAGCCTGGAGGTTGCCAGTGATGTCCTCCAGGTGCTAGCCCTCCCTCCGATGTCGGGGAAAGATGTGGACCAAAGACCAGATGTCATCATGCAGTGGTGAGAGCGCTGACCAAAACCTCAGTCTTGAGAGGACTGAAGATGCCAGGATGCCTTCTGTAGTGGAGACCAACCATGGAGGACCTGCGTGAGTACCCTTATACCCCCGGTGCAAGGGAGAAGTTTTGCAAGTTAATCTATGGGTCTGCTGGCCCTTGCAATTGTTTACGTAACCTTAGGGCTGACATGCCTCCTAACTTCTAAGTTGAGAATATCTGTGAAAGTAATTAGTCTGGGCCGCTTTGCCGAAGAGACTGTTTTCCTCTGGTGCGTATCTTGTTTTTACCTTGCCTGCTGCCCAAATGGCCCAGTGCAGGTGTATTAAGTTCTGTGTTGTTAAATCATATAATGTGCTGATATCTATCTATACCCTCTATAGGTCAAGACTGCCCTGTTGGAGCTGCCAGCCAAAGTTGCGTTGCCACTTCAGTGAGGACATGAGGCCCTAGAGTTTGCTATGTTTAAGTTATACGTCTGGGAATTACATATTTCCGCATTGCTTGACTCTGTCTGATAGTAAAGATGCTTGAGAAAAAGTATTGGTATCTAAATGTACGGGATGTGACTTCATCTAATAGTAAAGATGCTTGATAAAAGTATTGGTATATGAGTGTACTGGATATGACTACAATTTGCATAATGATGAATGTTCAGGATTTGCGAATCCAAGATCTAGCCAAGGTAAACCGGATCAGTTGCCTTTTCTGAAATGTTCAGTTCTGCGACAAGCAGGGCAATCCCTGCCTTCCTGTGACCAGCAGGGCAACCCCTGCTACTCTGCCAAATGCAGGGCAATCCCTGCATTATTTAGGATATTCAACAGCCATTGTTAAAAGTAGCTTTCCAAGTTGGCCCCTCCCTCCTAATCAAAGCCAGCCAACTCGATCAGCTGCAACATCCACCAAGCCTGCAACATCCAGGACTTTGGTATCTGGGTACCCAGTGTAGAGTGTGAGATTGCGGGGTTTCAGCTGTATCTGGGACTGGTACCAGTGGGAAAATAATTGTTGTGTAACATCTGCTTTTGTCAGCAGCCTTAGATAGCCAAGGTGTTGGGTATCCATGTCGTGTTGAATTGTTATTGCCTTTTCTAGTAATCTAGTAGCCACCAGCAAATCAAACCAACACCATTGTACATTTTGTAAATAGAGATCAGCATAACTTCTACTCCTCCTGTTCCCCTTCCTAACTCCTTTGTCCCTAAATAAATCTATTATTACTTTTGCAAATCTTCATGTGAGCATATTGTTAGAGAGAGAGAGAGTCATTAATTGTAAAATGTCTACAATGTGGGAAATGCTTATGGGTCATGTGTGGGGGTGGCTACCGGTATTTGTGGGTGGTATAACATCTCAGGGGTTATACCAGGTAACAATAGCCCATAAAAGTATACTCTGAGTGGAGGCATTAGCATTGTTTAGACTTGCTGTAAGTTAATAAACCCACACCACTCAGCCTAGCTCCTAGGTAGTAGGCAGGGTATAAAATTAGAGTAGCACCGCCTAGGTTACAACTGCAAAAACAACTGTATTTCCTTCACATTCCCAACAGAGAAAAATACTGTTTGTATTGAGAGAGAAAATGCCAGCTGCAAAAGCAGTGGAAAAGTGCCTCCCAGTCAGTGGGGAAGGGCCTTTTTCCAGACCTATTTTAGATTTGAGATACCTGAACAACATATCAAAAGAAAAATTCAAGATGGTAACACTAAGAGCTGTTATACCATCCCTACACCTTACAGGACTGGCTGGGGTCACGGATCAGAAAGATGCATACTTCTACTTTCCAGTAAGGCTATCCCACATAAAATACCCAAGCTTCAGGCTAGGGAACTGACAGTACCAGTTCACCGCTCTCCCTTTCTGCCTCACCTCAGCATCCAGGGTGTTTACAAAATTCCTAGCTGTGGCGGCAGCACACCTAAGAAGGCAGGGTGTGATGGTTTTTCCCTACCTGAACAATGGGCTAGACTCAGGAAAAGCAGAACAGGAAACAAAGTGCTCAGTACAACTGGTAAAGAGCACTCTAGAAAACCTGGGTTTTCTAATAAATCTGAAAAAGTCCCAAACAAAGCGATCACAAGTGCTGGACTTTATAGGTGCAGAACTGGAAACCTTGCAGGGAAAAGCACTACTTTCTCAGGCAAGGGTATCAAACCTGATTGCAACTGCAGATTCCTTCAAAAGGGGCCACTCAAGGCCTGCAAGGTATTTCTTGCAGCTCATGGGACACAAGGCATCCTCCACAACAGTGGTTTCAGGAGTCATGTTCCAGATGAGAACATACAGTACCACCTAAGGAGCCACTAGTCTCAAAAGTGGGATTCTCTGTCAAAACTAGTGCCAATAACAAAAACATCCCTGTAAACACTAGAGTGAAGAAAGGAGGAAAGCAACCTAAGAGGGGGCATTTCCTTCCTTCAGCTTCCCCCACCAGTATAATCACAACAGATGCCACCTTCCTGGGGGTGGGGCTCCCGCTTGTAGGATTTCACAGTAAGTGGCATCTGGAGTCCAGAGGAGATCAGGGAACACATAAACCTGTTAGAACTTAGGGCAGTGTTCCTGGTCGTGCAGGCTTTGCCCACCCAAATCCAAGGTCAGTCTGTGCAAATCAGAACAGACAATACCACTACAGTGTATTACACAGACAGGGTGGAACCAGATCACCAAAACTGTGCACAGAAGCCATGAAGATCTGGAGCCTAGCTTACTCCCTGGAAGTTACTCTGTCAGCAGTGCACTTGTCAGGAAAGGACAATGTACTGGCAGACTCACGAAGCAGAATCAGCTAAGGAAACCACAAATGGTTACTGAACCACACAGTGCTGGCATCAGTGCTGAGGAGGTAGGAGTACACATTTATTTGCACTGGGCCTAAAATAAAATTACCTTAAATACCAAATAAAACAAATTAATTAGTTGTTCCTGATCATCACACTCTCCTTACACACATAAACAGATTAGAAAAATTAAGTATTGTTTATAGTTTTCATTACAATTGTTTCTTTGTGGCAATAAAAACTCCCCTTCTGTCTTTACCTGCTCATGGAAATCTCTTCTTCTTGCCCAGACAGTGAGATTATTGAGTCTCTGGCTATAACAGAGGCCTTTTGCTGTGTGTGTGTGTGTGTGTGTGTGTGTGTGTTGTGTGTGTGTGAACAGTATGTTAGAGAATAACATTCTACCAGTGGAACCAAGCACAAATTTAAATCCATGTATTCCATGGTAAACATTCCATATCTTGAATGTGGGGAAAAACAGAGGAAAAGAACAGAAAGAAGAAAGTAGGCAATAATACAATGGCATCATCAATGACATCATTTGCAGTGGGCAGAAGGACTATTTTATCATAATAATAGAATCATAGCATCATAGAAGCTTGACCTCAGAAAAGAACCATGTACTCCGCTCTTTTCCCCTACACCTCCCCTCCCTGCCACCCCGCCTCCCCGATACTCTGCCCCATTTGCTTGTCCCATGCCCTTTTAATTCTTTCACCAATTTAGCCCTCGCCACTCTGTCTGGTAGTCTGTTCCAGGGCTCCACCACTCTCTCTGTGAAGAAACGCCTGCTCACATTGCCCTGTATCTTTTCTTGCAATTCTTGGCTGTGCCCTCTAGTTTCGACCCTCCCTTCCTCTTAAGTAAACCTCTTCTCCTACTTTATTGAGCCCCTTACATATTAAAAGTTTCATCTATGTCTCCCTTCCCTCCTTGTTCCAGATCCAACTCCTTACACCTCTGCTCGCATGACTTTCCCTGCATACCCTGCACCATCTTGATTGCCCTTCTCTGAACCCTCTCCAACGTATCTATATCCTTGCGGAGATGTGGCCTCCAGAACTGAACCCTATACCCCAGGTGCGGCCTCACCAAGACTTTGTAAAGGGGCATTATTACCTCCCTCTTTCTGCCAGTAATGTCCCTGCCTATGCATGCCAGCATTCAGTTGACCTTTCACGCGCCTGCTACATTGGATTCCTACCTAAGGTTCGAGAGACTATGATCACCAGATTCCTCTCCTGTTTTGTTACTTTAATTTCCTCCTGCCTAGGGTGTACCCTGCTCTTCTGATCCTACTCCCCAAGTGCATCACAGCGCACTTCTTGGCATTAAATTTCAGCTGCCACGTCCCAGACCATTTTTCAAGCATCTTTAAGTCCTCCCTCATGTCCTCTACCTCCCCTGGGCTGTCCATCCTATTGCATATTTTTGTGTCATCAGCAAATAGGCACACCCTCCCCCTCAAACCCACAGCAATATCACTGATGAAGCTATTGAAGAGAAGTGGACCCAAAAGTGACCCGTGTGACACTCCACTCTTCACCCTCACTGTCCTGGAGTGCACCCCATTTAGCACCACCCTCTGAGTTCTTCCTGACAGCCAGGCCTCCACCCAGCTTACTGTTTTCCCACCCAACCCCAGGCTTTCCATCTTGCTTACCAGCCTCCTATAGGCCTTACTGAAGTCCAGATAGGCCACGTCCACCACCCCCCTGGTCAATCACCTGAGTCACCAGTGACAGGGAGCTCCTGCCACTCTTGAGGGCTGACCTTTTCTTAAATCTGTTGCAACAGTTCTTCTATTTCTTAGTCTATTCTATCCTTTACAATTTCTAGTCCATAAGGTTGGCCATCTATGGGCACCTTCCTCCCTCTTGACTATGCTATGGTGTCCTCTTTAATTTCCTTTTCCTGTCAGGTCCTCAAACAGGAGGTTATTGTTGTGACCTCCAAGTGTATGTAAAACAGGTTGTGTTTATCGTTGTTGGATTTAGTATGTAATAGCACTATGTCATAATATAACTTATGTTTATGAAGCCTGTAAATGTTGAAAAAACCATGGCACTAGGTGTTTTTGATAATGGTAAAAATTACTAGGTGACTATTATAGAAATTAAGTTAATTGTGCTATTTAAAATGCATGTAGATTGCTGTAAACTGAACCAGTCTGAAATGTCATGGTGATTTGCATATATCCCATGATGCGTTGTATTATGGAAGTAGGTATGATGATGTATTTCTTTGAAACTTGATTTGTTGACAATGCCCTTTGGGGTAACCATGTTTTCAGTGATTCTACATTGAGGTTCTTTGCCTATAGCTTGTTTTTTTTTTCTTTTTGAGCCCCCACTACCCAAGCAAACGGGGCCCACATAGGGATGAAGGGTTTTCACTGAAAAGTGGTTAGATCAGAGATCAGTGTCAGTAGGTGCTGGCTAAGTGCAGATAAAGGACATTCATAGTTTGTTGCTGCAAATTGATGTACTGAAGAAGGAATACGCTATTGCTGAAGCTTATTTCCTGTATGCTGAATAAACATCACAGAGAGATTGTGTGTTGAACCTGAAGTTTGGTGTCTGGTCCATCTGTTATCCCACAACCCCTCCACATCACCCAATCTAAGAACTGAATTAGATTTGTCTGGTAAGACTTCCCCTTCGTGAAGCCATGCTGTCTGCTGTCCTGCAAGCCACTCTCCTCCAGGTAATCTACCACCTTCTCCTTGATTAATGCGTCCATTACCTTTCCCATCACTGACATAAGGCTGCAAGATCGGTAGTTCCCCTTCACCTCCTTACTACCTCCCTTGTGTAAAGGTATCACGTCTGCCTCTTCAGTCCTTCAGCACTTCCCCATATCCAGGGACAAGTTGAAGAGCCTTGTCAAGGGTGCATAAAGTCACACAAGCAAATATATTGTTTCTACATATAAACATGATTTTCCCAACTATAAAAAGTTTTTTAAAAAGAAGACCATTTTATAAGTGCAATAAGGCACTCCGGGATGTACGTGGAACACATTTTACTGTATAGCCAGCATCTAAAGTCACTCAGCCTTCGGCCTTGTGCTGTATTACACACCTGGCCGTGGGAAAAAATGTGTTCCACACACACCCTATCATGCCTTATTACTTACTAAGTGTTCTCGTGTTCTTCATAATAATTAACTTTGGTCTAATTCAGTACTGATTTTCAGTCATTTTAATATATCACAATTTATTTGGTGTTTTCAAAATACAGCTTAAATTTAGAATTTTGACAGCCATTTAGCTAGATTCAGTTGTCACATCTCCTCTAGCTCAAGAAACAAATCTGATGTTTTGCTGGGAAGCTGTGACCACTCAGTAGAGGTTTGAATTGTATTGCAATTTCATGTAAATAGTCCATCATTTACATACAATTCTACATCTCCGGGCACTGAGATCAGTGGGCCTGATGCAGTTGAGGCATCCTTGGAAGAAACAGAATTATTATGGTGAGTAATTTTCTCCTGCTGCAGTTTAATACTTTAATTGGTTCAAAATAAGTAAGTCGTGCCAACCCAGTGGCATAGAGGGTTGAGCACTGGACTCCACACACCTCCCGGGCTCGCCGGTGACCAGGGTTGGAAACAGACTTGGCGCCGGGGTTGGCGTGGGAAGAAGAGGATCGGCGCCCGAGGACTGCTCTCTCTCCTGGGGAGGGCTGGGGGCTCCGCTCTGTAGTGGCCCCTGGTGGAGACCAAGAGTACTACCCATGGTGGCACAGGAGGGACGAAGAAAAGCCGAAAACAGTCGTGCCACTGGATGATGGCAGCCATTCTCCATGCTCCTGAACCTCCGGGAGCCTCCCTCCACACAGCAGGTGCCCCGGATCGTGAAAAATAGTGTGCTGGGCTTCTCAGCCACCGGTGCCTTCCCCTCGGAGGAGGGGAACCCACCAGCATGGGACATGCTGGGCAACTGGGATCGGTTGCATGTGTGTGGTGCGTGTGAGGGAGAGTTCTGAAGAGGATTGCTGGTCATGGAGCACTAGGCGTCTGGCAGAGAGGCAGACACTGGAGTGTGTAGGAGGAAGGTAAAAAAAGATAACACAAAAAAAAATGGTAAGTACCCTCACTGGAAACCATATCAAGCTTCTGTCACAGACTCTAGCTTCCCATCCCTCCTCCTCATTCACTCTACCATGTACACACCCCTCTTAATCTCTCTCTGTTTTCTCACTTTAAGACTCTGTTCCCCTCTCTCTCCCCTCTCTCCAGCCTCCTTCCGTCTGTCCTAACTCCTTCTCAGACCCCTTCCTTCTGCCCCTCCCCTTCCCCTCTTCAGTCACTGACCCCTTCTCCCTCCCTCAGCCAGACCTGCCCACCTCACCCTGCTCCCTGTCTCCCCACCTCCAAATCCCTCCCCACCCTTGCTGTACTTCCCAGCTGCCCACTCCCCTGCTCACTCCTTCTCCCACACCTACTCACTCTAGCCTATTCTTATCTTCCTCTCTAAACCTTGAGGCCCTCCTCCGCTGTATCTGCCTCTCTTCTCCCCCCCTTCACTCAGGTGCCATCAAAAAATCTAAATACCCCCCCTCCAATTTTCCTTTACTTCGTCCCCTTACTCCTGTCTGGGGATGTTGAAATAAATCCTAGTCCCCCACCCTCTCAAACCCCCGCAGCACTGCCAAAGGGTCTGTGTATTTTTCATCTGAATGCAAGAAGCCTCCTACCCAAAATGGACACCCTAAATGTCTGGGTCACACAACACTCCCAAAATGTACTGTGCATGACTGAGTCTTGGCTCTCTGCCACGATCCCAGATTTATTCCGCTCTGTCCCTGATTTCAACCTATACCGGCAGGACCGTGGTAAGCTTGGAGGCAGCATGGCTATCTATGCTAGGCATTTCCTCTCATGCTCCATCTCCCTCTGAGATGCCCACCCTCCTCCCATGAACTTCTTACTGTCCTCCTCTCCCTTCTCTCCACCCTCCCAATCTGTACAGCAGTACTATACTGCCCACCCAGAGCGTCCCACAACTCCATTGTCGAGTGCATCTTCTGCATCACCTCTCACTCAGGAAAGGTGAGGTCATCCTACTAGGAGATTTCAATCTGGACTGGCTCTCCCCATCCTCCAAATCTTCCATCCTTAAAATCAAATCCTTAAAGCTGTCACAGTTGATCTCAGAGCCAGCACGTCTAAACACCAAGTCTCTGAACCACACTCTCCTTGACTGGGTGCTCTCCTCCCACCCTCACTGCATTTCTGCTGCTGGAGTACTCCCCGATGCCCTCAGTGATCATTGCATTACATTCTGTGTTAGGAAGCTTCAATCCTAATTATCCCCAACTATATATGAGTATCGCCCGCTCAGCACCCTGGACTCAAATTCCCTTCTCGAGGATTTAATTCAAGCAGATTGGTCTTCACTGTATTCAGCCCATGACGTTGACACAGCTCTTCAGTTGTTCATCAAAACCTTAACCAAAATTTAGAATTTCCATGCCCCCCTAAAAAAGGCAAGAGTGAAGCGTCACCATCTCCCCTGGATAACACCAGACCTCACCCTCTGCAGAACTCGAGACAGACTCTGGGCTCAATTCAAGGTCTCCCTTCTACCTTCACATTTCCAAATCTACAGGTCCCATAGAAATGCCTGTACCAAGGCCATTAGAAAAGCCGAATCAACTTATTTTAAGTCCCAGCTACAAGCAAGATCCAGTTCCCCATCTAACTTTTGGAAAGTTCTCCGCTCCCTCATAGACACTCCCTCTGCTCAGGCACCACTAATCCTAAAACACAAAGGATCGACATTTTCTGACTCTGCTTCAGTTGCCATTATTTTCAAAACCTTCTTTACAGCCTGTGCCCTCCCTGATCATCCCATCCCCCCCAACCTGGTCCTCCTCCCCCCACTGCTGTTGGACTGGCTGCGTCTGGGTTTCCTTCCCCCATCTCCTCCCAAGAGGTTTACAAGGCACTTATGATGTCACTCAACCCTACTAAAACATGTCCAGGCAACCTCCACCCCAAGATACTTCATATTTCAGCACCTGCTATTTCCACTCCCCTTGCTCATCTCCTAAACCTTTGCCTTACTACGAGTACCATCCCCCAAGCTTGGAAATTAGCCAAAGTGCTCCCCCTCCATAAAGGTGGGGATGCCACCTCGCCCGGCAACTACAGGCCCATCTCCCTCCTACCTGCTCTTGCCAAACTCCAGGAATCTCTTATCTACCCAAGGCTCTTGGAACATCTCTCTGCAACTGACAGGCTCTCTCCCTTCCAGTCTGGCTTCAGGAAGCAGCACTCCACTGTCTCCTCCCTGCTCCGTGTCACCGACTTGATCCAGTCAGTTATGGACAAAAGATTGGTCACTGAAGCCATTTTCATAGACCTGGCAAAGGCCTTTGACTCTATTTCTCATGACCTTCTAATCCAAAAACTCCATTCCTCCGGCCTGGCTCCAACTGCTTCTGATTGGTTCAGGGCATACCTTCAACACAGACAGCAATCCGTACAAGTAGGTAACGACCTCTCTCCCTTCTCCCAGTTCTAGCTGGCATCCCCAAGGTTCCATTCCAGGTCCCATTCTATTCTCAATTTTCATAAATGACCTCTCCTTCATCTGCTGCCCCTCTAAAGTCCATATGTACGTGGACAACACCATTATATAATTCTCCAGTCCCTCTGCGGCAGGCATAACTCCCTCTTTGTAGTGTGACTTCGACAAAGTGCAGCAATGGTTTCATCAAAACCAGCTAAAACTAAACTCCCAAAAAACAGTATCAATGTTGTTTGGATCGAGGCAAAGATGGTCCAAGTTCCTTAACCCCCCAATATTCAGCACCTTGGACAGCTCTCCTTTAGAAACAGTCAGTTAATTCAAATACCTAGGGGTCTGGTTGGATAGCAGTATCAGTATTTCAGCCCATATAGACTGCATTTTCACCAAACTTCACCCTAAACTTGGTGCCCTATACCAACACAAAGAATGCCTCCCTTTGCCCACTCACCGAGATATAGTCACTAAAACCATTCTCCCTGTAATTGACTATGCAGACATTGTCTATGACTCTGCTACTGCTACTTCCCTAGCAAGACTTGATACCCTACTCAACTCATTTTGCCGCTTTGCCACCTCCTCCCCCTCTCACTTACCACAGAACCCTCCCTCCTCCCTCTGCCTAACGCCTCTACCCATCCGGTAGCCAGATATCACCTTCATTGGCAAATTCTGGTTTGGGACACTCACCCCACCTTAACTCCGGCCCTCACCAGCTAGTTTCTTCATGTACTCCCTTTATTCTAGGGATGCTAGAAATGTTCTCCCTTCACCCTGCACTTGTGCAGGCCAGGCAGCATTTATTTAATGTCTCCCTCACCACTGGAATCAACTTCCTTGAGATACTGGCCACTCCCCTACTTTCTCTGCCCTAGAATCCCTGCTCCGAGATGTCCCTACCAATACATGCTCTTGGCAATCCTCATCCTCCCCCTCCCTCCCCATTCCTGTCTCCTCTCCATTCATCAGTACAGCATCCTTGCCAGCCCAAGGAGTCCTAGTCTCCCTGGTCAGACCTCCACTGAAACTTTTAGTTCTCTTAACTAAAAATCTCTTACTATCATTGTTTGACTAGTGCTGATACTCCTCACATACAATTATTTTGCACATGACGACTATTGTAAGCATGTATTATTGTATAACTCTGATGCCTCTGTATATACCTTTGCTCTGTAATTTCATAACTTGTATCAATTTCTGTACTGTACCGATTGTCTTTTTACCCTGTATTGTGTTTTACCTCCGGCTCGCACCTGGAAATGAGCCTCGACACAGTGTGCCTTTCCCAGTTATCAGCTTTTAAATAAATAAATAAAATATCAAGTAATGGAAAGACTAACAGCACAACATATTAAAGTGCATAAGTGCCATAATTTAATTGATATTTGCTGGTACAAAATGTATGCATTAATACAGCTCAATGCCTAGTACATGGGCAGGCACCCCCGGCACTTCGACCTATGACATGTCTTCCTCAGGCAGCCAACAATAATAATACCTTTAGTTGTTACATATTGGATGTGAGATGTAAGATGAATCATCTGATGTTACTGACCTTTGTTTTGTAATTCTGGGGCAAAGAAGACTTTTGCACACTTTTTTTTTATTCAGTATGCTTTTCTGGCAAACCCACCTAGAGATCAGCCCCAACCCACTCCTGGTCCCTCTTCGTCCCAGGACTTACCTCCATCAGGATGATACCCCCTGGATTGCCCCCAGGGCAGGGCTGCCGCACCAGTGTGAACCCGCACAGTGACAGAAAAAGGTTGCCGGTAGGGTGCCTACTGGCATTGCCTCCCTGGATTGTCCCAGGGCGGGCGTGGGGTCCAGGCCAGATACAGCAGACATTGGATAGGGTGGCTTTCAGGAGTGCCATGGAGGACAATCGGGGCCAGGAGAAGCGGGGCGTCATGTGTGGCGGACGCTATTTTTTTCCTTGGTGCTGTTATTTCTTTGAAGGAGGTGTGGCATGCAGTGACGCCAGTGTCTGGCACACCTCTTGAGGAATCTAGGTGCTAGTCACAGCGAAAACCCCAGCCTCTGCTAGGAGTCCAGCTTGCACCAGACACACAGCTCCCCCCCCCCCCGGGAAGGAGAGCCATCCCTAGAATGCTCAGTCTTTCTCCTCCTGGCCAGCCCTCCGACTTCTCTAGTTTGTTCCCGAACCCGGGATGACGGTGTAACAGATGGACACCATGCCACTGCATCGGCAGGCTGGCGCATACACGTTATTTTTTGCCCGTGGTACAATTCACTAAGGCAGGTATGGTTGGGGAACTAAGCTTTTTTTAGGCAAAGAATAATCTTCTAACATCTCTGATTCTTCAGATTTCTATATTTCGAGGGCCTAACCTTATTTTCTCAAAATGTTCAAAGAAAAGGGCTCGTAATGTTTACACTCTGAACTTTAAGACCAGAGAGCATGCAAAATACATTGGAGCCTTTCTATTTTGCGAGGGGTGCTATATGCTGTATATATCCCTTCAGATTGTTTAAAATATAGAAACATAGAAGATGACAGCAGATAAGGACCTCAAGGCCCATCCAGTCTGCCCATTTTTTCTACCTTATGAATGTGCCATAGGCCTTTATTCTGTCAATGGCAGATCTATTCATACTCCTCCGTATTGCTCCTTTATGCCTATCTCATGCCTGTTTGAAGCCCTGCACTGTATTCGTATCCACCACTTCCTGAGGTAGGCTGTTCCATGCATCCACCACGCTTTCTGTGAAAAAGAACTTCCTCACATTACCCCTTAATCAGCCTCCCTCTAATCTAATGCTGTGTCCTCTTGTCCTGCTATTTTCCTTATATTGAAACGTTAGACTCTTTCGTCTTGTTAACGTCCTTAAGATGTTTGAATGTTTCAATCATATCACCTCTCTCCCTCCTTTGCTTTAAGGTATATATATTGAGCTCCGTTAATCTGTCCTCATATGTTTTCTGATGCAGTCCCTGCACCATTTTGGTTGCCCTTCTCTGGACTGCCTCCATTTTGTTAATGTTCTTGTGCAGGTGCGGCCTCCAGTACTGTACGCAGTACTCCTGATGGGGCCTAACCAGTGTCTTGTAAAGAGGGATTATTACCTCCCTCTTACAACTTGTGATACCCCTACTGATACACCCCAACATCCCTCTAGCCTTACCTACCGCTTTAGTGGTCTGCTTGGAAGATTTCAGGTCATCTGTGATGATGATGCCCAAGTCTCTTTCTTCCTTGTGATTGCCAGCAACTCCTGCCCAACCTATAGGTAGCTTCAGGGTTTCTCTTCCCTGTGTGCATGATCTTGCTGCGTCTTTGCTCTAAACTCAGTTGCCACTCTTCGACCATTTTGCCAGTTTATCAGATCTCTTCTCATTCTGCCCACCCATCTGGATCATCTACTCTGTTGCAGATCTTGGTGTCATCTGCAAACAGACAAACCTTACCCTCAGTCCATCTGCAATGTCACTGATGAAGATATTGAAGAGGACTGGCCCCAGAACTGATCCCTGAGGTACCCCACTTGTGACTTGCATCTCTTCTGACTGTATACCGTTTACCACCACTCTCTGCTTCAAACAACAGGAAGTATTGCTGTATTCTGACAATTGCAGTTATCCCCAGCCTTTAAACTGCCCCGGAGAATATAGGGTTAACTTTTCTATGCGTGGCATAGAATGTTCATCTCGAGCTCGGTTGAAGCCTCTGCCTGTTGTTATTCGGACTGCAACAGTCAGATTCTTTACTCTGCCCTCACTGAACAGTCGCTCAGAGATCTCTCCTGCCTCGGTTCAAAGTCGGTTGTGTCGGTTTTCAGTCGGTTTTCTACAAATTATTTGTTTCCACATAGTCAGTTCAAGTCTCTGTCTGTGGTGCCGTGAGTACCAGATAGGTTTTGTTCTGTTTTCTGTGTGGAACTTGTAAAAGTGTGGATCGGTTCGGCTGAACCGATCATTTTGAGGTAAAATTTGTACTTTACTTTAGTGTGTGGTTACTAGTCCATACCGGTTCTAAAAACTGGGGGTTTAGTCGTTTTTCCAAGACCCGTGTACACGTCCAGGAACCGATAGAGTCTTGCCTGGTGGTTGGCGAAAAAGAGTAAGTTTGGTTAGGTTGGCCATGTCAGAAACCCAAGAAAAAACCAGGCCCACTGGGTTTCAACACTGCAGTGTGTGTGGGAGGTCTTTCTAAGTCCGATTCCCTCCACCTGTGTTTATTGTCTGGGGTTTGACCACCTCGATTCAGACTGCCAATTTGCAAAAATTTCCCAAATCTACCCTGGAAAAGAGATTAGGTAAACTGAGGGAAAGGGAGGCTGAGAAGTCAGCTGACCCAGATGGCCAGCCCAGTTCGGTTCCAACCGAACCAGGAGTGCCCTCTGACCAGGGCAATACTTCTTCGGGAAAAAGGAGAGCCAATTCAAAGGAATCAGTTCCGACAAAAAGAAAAGACAAGTCAACTGGTTTGGATCCAGAATCTCATACTCTGACCGCCGATGAAATAGCCAAAGCTATTCGTATTGTGGAGTCGCTTCGATCGGTTCCGACTGATCCGGCACCTTTTGGCAGGGGCTCGGTTCGGTCGGTTCCCCCGGTTCCAGATTATACCCTGGAAGAATTTTGTGAACCGGAGTTTGAGGAGGAAGCAGAGTTGGAAGATGATTATGGTGATAGTGAAGGTCTGGATGTGCCTATTGACCCGGACATCTCCCCAGACAGACCTTCAGATGTTTCTCCTCCTAGGCTTTCTGAGTCCCCTTCACACTTCATGTTTTACAGAAAGGTGGCTGATACCCTCCAGTTTCCTGTGGAGGAGGCAGTGGAAGATCAGGAAGAGCCTGACTATGTAGAGATGATGGACATCCCAGAGTCCAGGAGACTGTCTATTCCCCTCCACAAATCTTTTGGGAAACAGACACAAAAGATTCTTAAGTCTCCCAATTCCATACCTCCTGTGGACAGAAGAATGGAAAAGAGGTATACTCTTTCAGGCTCAGATACGGAGTTCCTTTATCAGCAATGCAGCCATGTTGGGGTTGGACAGGCTGCTGCCTGTGATAAAGCAAGCATTCCTTGGCATCACACCCCCAGACAAGCACTCAGGAAGATAGATGCCATGGCAAAGAAGCAGTACATGGCATCATCCTTGGGACTCAGGCAGGCTATTTATGTGGCCTATGCAGCCAGGTACCAGAAGTCCAGGTGGGACACTGTACTGGCTAAACAGGCTTCCCCAGCTTGCCAAGGAGCTGGAGGAGGTGGCTGCATATGGGACTGAGGCATCGAAAGTTCAGTTTCATGCTGCTGTAGACTCCAATGATGTATCATCACAAAGGTCATGGCTACATCTGTGGCTCTTGGAGAATGGCTTCACTCAGATGTACTAGCCTCTCTGAGATACCCAGGCTAAGGCCATGGATTTTCCTGTAGTGGGTTATTCTCTGTTTGAGGAGCAGACAGAGAATTACATGAAGAAAATGGATGAATACAGGACCACTTACAGGAGTGCTCAGGCCAAGGAAAGGCAAGCAACTCCTCAAAGGCAGAGATCCAGGGGCATGGGCAGGCCTTTCTAAGGCCCTTTTTGCAAAGCACAGGCCTCTTCTTCCTTTTCACAGAAGGGGTTCTTCAGAGGGAGAGGCTGAAGGAGAGGAGCAGGCCTGCATCCACCCCTCAGCCTTAAGCCCTGCCAAGCAGACACCCTGATGGGCCTGCCCAGGTCGATTCTCCTATCCCAATAGGGCAGGCTGGCTTACTTTATCCAGGACTGGATGTATCTTACATCAGACAAGTGGGTCCTGGAAGTAGTAAGCCAGGGTCTGGTTCTCAGCTTCAGAAAATTTCCCAAGCTGAGAGCCAGATCTTTTCCACCTGCAAATCTCTCAGAAACCCTTGCCCTAGAGGCAGAGGGTTTCTTCTCTCCTAGCTCTAAGAGCTATGAGAGAGAGTACCTACCCTGCACTGGGGCAAAGGATTGTACTCCAGGTACTTTGCTAATCCCCAAAAAGACAGGAGAGTGGCGACCCATCCTGGACCTAAGATACCTGAACAAACATCTTTTAAAGCCAAAGTTCAAGATGATAACTCTGGGAATTATCCTTCCCTCTCTAAGGCCAGGGGACTGGCTAGCCTCCCTGGACCTCAGAGATGCCTACTTTCACATTCCCATCAGGTGCTCCCACAGAAAGTACCTCAGGTTCAAGTTGCCCTTGGGCCACTGTCAGTTCAGAGCAATTCCCTTTGGCCTAACATCAGCCCCAAGGGTCTTCACAAAGTCCGTGGCAGTAGTTGTTGCCTTCCTAAGAAGACCAAATATTTCCATTTTTCCATATTTGGATGACTGGCTCATAGTGGGCCAGTCCCCAGACCAAGTCAAGTCACACCTGCAAGTGACCCAGCAAGTGCTCACTTCTTTAGAATTTCTTCTCAACCTACCAAAGTCAGTTCTCAAACCAGTGTAGCTCCTCACCTTCATAGGGGCAGAGCTGGATATGGTAAAAGCAAGAGCCTTCCTTCCCCTGGAAAGGGTAGGGCCCTCATGGAACTGGCCTCTTCATTTCAGCCTTCAGGTGTCTCGACCAGCAAGGCTTTTCCTTCAGCTACTGGGCCACATGGCAGCTTCTACAGCAGTGGTCCAAGGCGCAAGATTCCAAATGAGGGACATTCAGTTCCACTTAAGAGCTTTTTGGTCCCAAAGAAAGGATTCCCTTACCAAACTAATTCCAGTGACTCGAACTCTGATCCAAGCCCTGCAATGGTGGCAGGATCAGGACAATTTGAGCAAGAGGTTCCATTGTCAATCAGTCTCATTCAGTGATCCTCACCACAGATGCTTCCCTGCTGGGCTGGGGAGCCATTTGAGAATTACCACCAGGGACTGTGGTTGCCTCAGGAATCTCTTCTGCACATCAGTCTCTCTTGGAACTCAGAGCCATGTTTCTGGCACTGCAAGCTTTTTCCAAATCAGTACAGAGCAAGGTGGTTCAGGTCAGAACAGACAACACCACCACCATGTGGTACATCAACAAGCAAGGAGGCACTCAGTCTACAGCCTTGTGCATAGAAGCAATGAAGTTGTGGACCCTGGCCTATTCCCTGCAAACCTCTCTGACAGCAGTTCACCTTCCAGGGAAGGACAATGTTCTAGCAGATGCACTGAACAGAATATCTCAGGGCCATCACGAATGGGCCCTAGATCCTCTGGTGTTGAAGGTGATTTTCTCAAGATGGGGCACTCCAGTGATAGATCTTTTTGCACCCCAGACAATCACCAACTTCCTCTTTTTTGTTGCAGACCCCCAGCCTTGGGCTCAGTCCCCCTGGAGGCTCTGATTCAGAACTGGGAAGGGAAATTTCTGTATGCTTTTCCCCCCTTCCCTCTCCTGTTCAAAGTGTTAGTCAATATAAGGTCACAACCATGCAAAGTGATTCTGATTGCTCCAGACTCGGCCAGGCAGCCATGGTATCCCTTGTTGCTGTCCCTAGCAGTCCATCTTCATCTGTCTCTTCCCAGGAATTAAAACCTGTTAACATCCTCTCAGGGGAGGGTTTGGTACCCCAATCTTCAGTCTCTCAATCTCAAGGCTTGGCTCTTGAAGAGTTAGAGTTTGCAGATCTGAATCTTTCCCAAGGGGTTCTGGATATCCTTAAGGCATCTCAAAAGCCCTCCACTAGAAAGACTTACAACTTCAAATTGAAAAGATTCAGCATTTGGTGTTCTAAGAAGAATATTTCTGCAGACTCTGCTGAATTGCCTACAGTTCTGGATTATATGGTTCATCTCAATGGCCTAGGTCTCAGACCAGCTACTCTCAATGTACACTTGGCAGCTGTTTCTGCTTTCCTGTCAGTGGGCAAGTCTTCCTCACTGTCATCCCATCCTGTATTCTGTAAGTTTTTCAAGGGATTGCTTCACACCAATCCCCCTTTAGGGATCCTGCTCCTGTGAGATTGTAATGTTTGCATTGCTCAGCTTATGCAACCCCCTTTTGAGCCTTTGTCCTCAGCAGAGCTTAAGTACTTGAGTTGGAAAACTGTGTTTTTGGTAGCCATTACTTCTGCTAGACGTATCAGTGAATTGCAAGCCCTGTCAGTGGAACCTGATTTCATCTCTTTTCACAGAGATAAAGTGGTCCTTAGAACTAACAGAAAGTTCTTGCCTAAGGTAGTTTCAGATTTCCACCTGAATCAGTCTATATCTCTCCCTGTTTTCTTCACTGATCATTCTTCCTTGGGAGAGAGGAGACTACACAGTTTGGATGTTAAAAGAGCCCTTAGCTAGTGCTTAGAGCGTACCAAGGGTCAGAGGTTGACTCCCTCCAGTTGTTCCTCACTTATGGAGAAGTTGGGAAGGGCAAACCTGCCACCAACAGATCTATTGCCAGGTGTATTGTTTCTTGTATACAATTCTGCTATGAAAAACTGGGTAAAACTCCACCCTCAGGCCTGAGGATCATTCCACAAGAGGTACAGCTGCTTCTCTGGCTGCTGCCTGGGATATCCCTCTTTTAGAAATTTGTCAAGCAGCACCTGGAAAACAGTCCATACTTTTACCAAGCATTACTCTCTGGATATCCAGGCTAGGAGTGATGCTCGGTTTGGCACAGCAGTACTTCAGAGCCTATTCCCAAAGTAGGTTCTGTCCTTCTCCCTGGAGGTACTGCTTGGTAGTCTGCAATTGTCAGAATACAGCAAGACTTCATGTTGTTTGAAGAAAAAATTACTCACCTTAATAATTATATTTCTTCTAGTGGAGTCTTGCTGTATTCTGACCTCCCCCCTTGCCTCCCCTCTCAGAACCTAGATTTTTGGGATGTGGATGGGCAGGCGCAGTGTTGGCACCCTAGAGGTGCCCTCTTTTTACACCCTCTGTTCTCTTTAGGTGGAATGTTATTTAATTTGATTGTTTTTGGTTTTTGGGTTTCCTGACTTGAGTCTTCCTTTGAGGACCCAAAACATTATTTTTCTGCCAGTTGGCTAGTTAAAAATGTTACAGTTTCCACACAGAACACCTAGTGAGTTTTGCTTGTAAAGATCTGATGGCTGCAGTTCGAATAACAACAGGCAGAGGCTTCAATCGAGCTCGAGATGAACATTCTATGCCATGCATAGAAAAGTTAACCCTGTGTTCTCCGGGGCAGTTTAAAGGCTGGGGCTAATTGCAATTGTCAGAATACAGCAAGACTCCTTTAGAAGAAACATAATTACTAAAGTGTGTAATTTTTTCTTTCTGCCTGCCAACCAGTTTGCAACCCAGTTGACCAAACTCTGACCCACCCCAAGCCTACCCAGTTTATTAATCAATCTTCTATGTGGAACAGTATTGAAAGCTTTGCTGAAGTCAAGGTAGGCAACATCAGCTGCACCCTCTTGGTCCGCCACTCTGGTTACCTAGTCAAAGAAATCTATGAAACTAGTTTGACAGGACATTCCTGTTGTAAACCCATGCTGTCTTGGATCCTGTGCTCCTCTGGATTCAGGGTGTTGCACTATCCTTTCCGTAAGGAGTGCCTCCATAATCTTGCCCACTACTGAGGTAAGACTGACTGGTCTGTAGTTCCCTGCCTCCTCCCTGCTACCACTCTTGTGGAGACAGGATCACATGAGCATTTCTCCAGTCTTCTGGGACCTTTCCTGTGCTCAGAGACTGCTAAACAGTTCTGATAATGGCTCTGCTAGTTCCACCCCTTGCTTCTTTAGTACCCTGGGATGTATGCCATCAGGTCCTGTGCCTTTCCACCCTGAGTTTAGTGAACTCTTGTAGGACCTTTCTTTTGTGAAGGACTTGTGCACACCTCCTCCCACCCAGTGTCCATGGTGCTGAGCTGTGTGCCCTGCCCTACCTCCTCCTCAGTAAATAGTGAGCAGAAGTATCTATTTAGAATATACGTTTTTTCTTGGTCCTCCTCCACACACTCCCCCTTATCCCCTTTGATCTTAGCAGTACGCCCTCTGGACTTTCTCCAGTCACTAATGTGTCTATAGAAAGTCTTGTCCCCTTCTTTTATTGTTCATGCTAGTGTTTCCTCAGTTTGGGCCTTTGCCTGCCTTCCCTGCTTCCCTTAGGGAAGTTTGGTATCCTCCTATCTTGTCCCTCCGTTCCCTTTTATTTCCTGAAGGCCAGCCTTTTGGCTCTGATCTTTTCTGCAACTGTTTTGAGAACCAAATTGGTTTCCTCCTTCTTTTGCTCTTGCTTTTCTCCCTAAAGCAGTGGGGTGTTTCAAGTATTGCATTCTTAATGCTTGTCCACTTCTGTACCTCCTCACCTGTATTTCTTCTTGCCAGGGCTAGCTGAACTTTGTTGGCCATCTTATCAAAGTCAGCTACTCCAGATCCCATATTTTTGCCTTGGAATGGGATGATGTTAGTTGTACTAGCCAGATTGAACCATGCCATGTGATGGTCACTGGCCCCTGATGACCTTCTACCTGGAGATCTGTGATCCTTTCCTGTTAGTCAGTACTGGATCCAGAATAGCCCTGTCTCTTGTGGGTTGTACTAGTTGTTTGAGGCCCCACGCAGGGAATCCACTGTGTGTCTAGTTCTAGCAGATGTTCCTGCTAGGGCTGAAATGTAGCCTTTCTGGATTTCCATGGAAAGGCATTTCTAGCCCTGGAAATTTATTTTTAGAGCTAGCATTTCCGTGTGGAACTGCATACTACAGTATGCTGGCTTGGCCACTTGGCTACAGTGGCAGTAAAGAGCCTCAGTAGTGCATGCGCGCTCCATGCCTGAGATAGAGGGGGAGTTTAAAAAATGAATGCACATCATGCGCTGAAGTGGGGGGCGCTACGCTAAACACAATGATGGTTGGCACACAAGTGCGTGATGTGCTGGAGGGCAGGGCGCTGAGGGTGGAGGGAGAGTATGTGCTAGAACATCATGTGCTTTGGCGGGTGGGAAGCAGGCGGGAGAAAGGCAGCTTGCTTGTGGAAATTTGTTGTGCCAGCTCGGGGAAGGGAAATGCGGGTCCATAATTTTGAAGTGGAGCGCGGAAAAGTGGAGATAATCATGGGCTGAAGAGGAGGCTGCTGAGAAAAATAAAATACAAGTTGGACAGAAGGCATGCAGGACCAAAATACAGGTGGGTAACACCACAATACACTGTTGGTGTAGTTCTAACCACTAAACAATATTACTTGGTCTCTCTCTCTCTCTAACCTGTGACTTTTTAAACAGCAGCCTGTATGGACTTTGATGTTCAAATCTGTAGGTAACTGTTCTTCCTTAAGTGCTTGAGCCTAACCAGTGCATTTCTGCTTAAACTGCTTATATTGTTCTTGACAATATTTTTTGTCACTATGCATTTGAGGTGAAAAATTTGTAAATGAGCACTGATGCCCAAAAGGTAAAGAAAGAGACGGGGGGAGTCCTGCGGCACAACTGATTAAGAAAAAAAACATTTAAGGGCTCTGCAGAGAACAGGCCTGCCTCAATAAACCGGGCAAATGTCCTGCCTGAAGGCAATAGACTTGTCAGAGTGTGAGAGGAGAAAATTCCTGTGGCACAAGTGGGGTAAAAATAAAAAAAGGCTCTGCAGAAAGGGGAAAACATAAGGGAGGGGGCAAAACATCCTGTCTTCAGATCAAAGGGCAGAGTGTGAGGGGGAAAGTCCTGTGGTACAATAAGTTGGGGGAAAAACAAAAGCTCTGCAGAAAACAAAGGTTAGTGCTGCCTGAACAATAAAAAAGGAGGCAAAACGTGTAAACATTCAGGCTTAAGCTAATTAAGGGCAGAGTGTGAGGGGGAAAGTCTCCTGGCACAATCTGGTGGAAAAAAAACACAACGGCTCACAGAAAGGGGAAACATCCTGCCAGAACAGAAAAACAGTTTAGAGGGGGCATGGCTCCTGCAAATCAGTCAGGTCTTGGAACAAAAGGCAGAGTTTTTGGGTCAAAAGTTCTTAGGCATAATTGGGGAGAAAGTCCTACCTGAACAATGGGTAAAGCGTCCTGCCTGAACAGTTGGCCTTTCTGGGGAGAACAAAAACTGTGCAGACAATTCATAGACTGCAGTGAGGGTGGAAACGTCCGTCACCTGTCAAGTTTGCACTTCAAAAAGAGTACTGCAGTCCACTAATTCACAGGATTGTGAAGGGAGAATTAAACTGTGTGTGCTGTGATTTGACTAAATAATGAACAAACGACTCAAATAAAAATTTTTATTGACAGAATGTTTCTCACATCAGTAAGCATCACCATGTCTCTTCTTAGCTTTGGGTTTACAACTTAACCTATCAAGCAGTTCCTCTGATGGAGAGAGTGAGGGGGAGGATTAACTTGTGTTCCTGCACCGCTCTACTGTGTTTTCTAAAATAAGTATTATTTTCTATGTGGAAATGTACCATTTGCCCTGGAAATGTAATCTGCACCTCCTACATTTCTGGAGGAAATGTACCCTTGAGACCATTATTTCTAGCCCTGTGCTGGTATTGACCAATCTGTATCTGGCATGTTGAAGTCTTGCATTATCAGAACCTCCCCTTTAGCTGTCATGTTTTATATATCTTCTAACAGTAATGTGTCTATGTTCTCCGCTGGTCTGGAGGCCTGTAGACAACCCCATTTCGTATGGCTGCCCCATTTCCTGTTTCCAGAGTGTCCCACAGTTTTTCTGGCTCCTTATGTGTTTTCTGAATTTCTGTAGCTTTGATATTTTAATTGACATAAAAGGCCACTCCTCCCCCCCTTTTTGCACCTTGGTCTCTTCTGAACAGTACATAGCTGAGTACTGAAGTCTCCCAAGTGTGGTTACTGGTGAACCGTCTCTCACTAATGGCTACTATGTCCAGTTTAGCCTCTGTCATTCTTGCCTCCAGGTCTGGGATCTTGTTTCTCAGACTGCTGGTATTTGTGTACATGATTTTCCATTGGCCAGATTTTGGTGCGTTAGTTGTTGGGCGAGGTCCAGTGTTTCCCCTGCGTCGTAGGGGGAACCTGACCTTTTTCCTTACCTGGTGGTGCAGATGAACTTCAAACATGCTGAACTCCTGTTTGATCACTAGCTGAGGGTGGAGGAGTGTTCTTCCCTTTCGATGTATCATTGTGTAATAGAAGATTGGGCAACAGAATGTTATTTTTTTGCATTATTTTTACTGCTTCATTCCAGTTGGATTATGAGATTATGAAAAGGGCCATCCTATGGAGGTATTTAGGTAACCAGACCTGAGCCCCCACAGGGTGGTTTAAACCATATGTTTATGTGCCACCTATTTGACAGTACAGGTTTTATTTTATTTAGTTTTTGTTGATTGGGTAAGTGCACTAGACAAATCCTGCCTGTTTTCAGGCACGACCAGGGGGAGGGGGATACAGATGAATGCCAACTGACCTTGAACCAGATTAAGCTGTTGGTGGTATTTTTAGTGAATGAGGGAAATTTGGCCCTGACACCAGAGAAATTCTCCATCTCTCCTGTGGGGTTCCCCTTACATCCTGGTTTTCCGCCAAGATGGCTGCCTCTGGAATTGTTGTGGAGGACATGGAGGTGTTGGAGGCAGGGGGGTTGGTCTCCTCCCTGTCTCTGGATTGCTAGAGGCCTTACTGATTGCTCTAAGATTCTTCTACTGAACCTGAGTTACATCCATCTGCAAGTTTGAATATTTCCCCAGATATCTCGGTGGATCAAAGTAAGCAGAAGATTGTTTAATCTCAGACTATTCCTGCATTAAAACAGCCAGTGTCTGATATTGAGTCTGCAGGCTGCTTAAAGAAGGAGATGTGGATGCTTTGCTTTTACTTGAGGAACCATGTTATTTTGTGAAAAGACAGGAGCTTTTAGCCCTAAAGACTTCAACTATGCAGTTGTCCAAAGTTCTGACTCACAGTTGTTGAATGCTCGTCCAGATGCCCAAGTGCAGGTTTTGACATTTCGCATTCCATTGCAGACCGCCTGATGCTTCCTTCTGTTTCTCCTGCTCGTTTTCTCCTGGAGACCTTGCTTTTCATCTAACCAGCTATGACAAAGCACTGTATCCGACCTGCTCCCTGCTGAGCCTGTTGCACCAGGAGACTGGTCAGTTGATTCGGCACTTGCTGCAGCGGGGTAGGAGAGAGGATCTGGTTGTTGATGCGATGGCGCTCCAGTCCTTCCCCATTACATTATGTCCCCTCAGACATCCCAACTGTTACCCCATGAAAACCAGCTGGATTTGACTCTAATTCCCGATTTACGTTTAACACAGAACCCGGTTTTAAAGTTCAACATCTTCTGCAGTTCCGATACTGGACTCCGACTCTCCTCACTGAAGTCTCCTACCTCAGGGCCCTGGTCTGTGACCCCAAAAGACTGAACAGCTAAAACCTTTGCATTCTGTAGTTCCGAAAACATATGCCTCTTGTTTTTCTGTCCCCACTCAACAGGCTAAGAGACATAACGCTGTATGGTTACAGTATCTGGGGGAGTGGGGTTACCTGAACTGCCTGATAGGGTTTTTGTTGGGTGCATTTTACTAAAGAAATCTATGAAATTTGCAGCTTATGATATACATGCCTTGAAACATGTCTCTAATGAGTCACACTTTGATGTTAGTTTTAAAACCTTAAAAGGTTTAGAAAAGTTTTGGTCCCAATTTCACTTGTTAAAAAATTCCCCTTTATGGACACCCTTCAGTGCTATTCCTTTGACTAAACCTGCACAAAAAAATATCACCATTTTGTTCAGAAATGAAGGTGTCAACTTGAATGATATTAAGGTTTGGTTACGGCTTGGTTAAAACAAAGGTGCACAGTGCTTTCTGATCCTGAAGCTATTTTTGATACAGAAAATTTGTGGACGGAGGGTGAAAGGTTAGAGATATGCTCAGAACCACAGATGCTGGGATACAACACCTGCCCAATAGTTTTATGTTGGGCACGGATAGAGGAGTACTGTTTTATTCTGGGCAGCCAAAAGCATGTTATAAGTGTGGTTCCATATCCCACCTAAGTAGCATTTGTGACACAATTAAATGTACTGTGTGTTGTGGTCTTGGACATGCAGGCTCACAGTGTGTTGAAGAACCTCTTTGTGTTTTGTGTGACGACCTAGGACATACTTTTCAGCAATGTTCCTGGGCTGCCCATAATTCTCCCTCTTTAGCAGATGGAGAAGAACAAAGGCTTATCATTACAGTGGCCCAATGCTCTAAAATTAATGGTCCCTCCTCCTTTCCTTCTATGGTTAGACCTTCTCCTACTACTTCAGCTGAATCACACAGTATTGCTTCTACTGCCACTGTAGCACCTGCTAGTGAGGATTTGACTGAGATTGTTTCAAATCATGTTCAGTCTACTGTATCTTCGATCTCCACCGTCCTCTCCTGTTCTTCCTAATTGTTCAACTTCAGATGACTCATCTATGAGACCCCCGGCTCCATTGGGAACAATGGAACCCCCCTTGACCTTTACTACACCTCCAGAGTCCCAAGGGGTTTGAGGAAGTTCGGTTCTCTTTCCTTGAGCTCAAAGGATGGAGCTCTTCCTTTAGCAAATAAATATGAATTATTATGAAATACTTCTGAGAATACGGACTCAGATTCCTCATCTGTCTTGTCCTCTCACCCTGAACTGACCACTAATACTGAAGTCCCTATTGACAATGTGGGGTCCCAAAGAGTAAGGCAAAAGCCAAGATGAGGCATAAAATTTGCCCTGAGGAAAAGTAGGCCGAAGTGATTTTTGCTAGTATGTCTACCTCTTTTGCAATACATACTGTTAATGTTAACAGTATTAAAAAACAACCTAAGTGGGATTCAGTTTTTTTTTCCTTTTATCCTGCCTTACGGCAGGTATTATACTTTTACAGGATGTTAGGTTCCATTCCTTGCCTGAAATTTCTAGGGCACAAAAAGCCTGGCATCTAGGCCCTTCCTATTGGTCATTTGGACAGGAGTCATGTTCTGGGGTGGGTGTATTGTTTAATCTCCCTAATACAGTATATCTGTAGTTAAGATCTTAGATTTATGCCGTGTTAGAGTATTACTTATAGACTTTAAATTCCTTTCTGTCCCCTTTCGGATAGTGAATATTTATGCCCCACAAACTGAGTTACTTAGAATTGAACTTTTGAAAGTAGTACTTCCCTATCTTTACACTTCTATGTATGTTATCTTTGGTGGTGACTTCAATTGTGGTTTGTCCACAAAGGATAGATCCTCGGCCTCTAAAACCACGAAATTGTTTTGTGATACCAATTTTCTTAAAAATCTCTTATTTTCAGCAAAATTAAAGGATGCTTATCTCTCTCTTACCCAGAAATATACTCCTACCTTTCATAAAGGCTCTTTAGCCACCCGTATATATTTATTTTTTGTTTCCCCCTGTTTGCAAACTTCTGCTACTGAAATACAAGTGGCTGAGTTTTCAGATCATGATTTGCTTTCTGTTTTTCTTGGTCCTAAGAATACTATAGTTTTTGGCCCTGGTACTTGGAAATTTAATGTTTCCGTGCTAGAGAATTCGTTATTGTTGACACATCTTCAGAACTTTCAAAACAGAAATCTGTGTTTTTCTTTATGACAGTCTTTGGTGGTGGTGGTTGGATACAAAGAGTAATTTAACAAAATTGCTAAAGACCTTTAGCAAATCACATCATGAAGATTGCTATTTTACATACCACAGGACAAGGAATCAGTTGCAAAACTCCTTACCCTGTCTTATACAACAGGCCAAGCTTTTCTTTTGCAAATTAGTATCTTGAAAAAACTTTAATGGATTACCACTCCAAAAATATGCTTAAATGCAACAACCCAGCGATTTAGTGTAAAGGGCACCTAAGATGTGATTTGTCAGTTTGCTCATTTTTCTAAACAGATTACTGGTGAAACCATTGACACTGTTGTAATGGAAGATAATCGTGAACTTACTGAATCAAGGCATATTCAACATTATGTGGCCCAGTATACATGAAAATTATTCAGCCCAATTACTACGTGTCTAGATGATATATTAGCTTACCTTAGCCCCATTCAAATTCCCGGTGTACAACAATCGGTATTAGATATGCTTGATTGTGACATACAGGCATGGGAAGTAGTGGAGGTCATCAAAATTTTGCGATCTGGAGTATCTCCGGGTTTGGATGGCCTTCGAAATTAACTTTATAAATTGCTTAGTATTGAGTTAAGTGCAGAATTAGCTGCAGTTTATAATTTTCTTTTAAAAGCAGATACCTTACCATTGGACTTTAATATGGGAAGTACCTTCTATATTTATAAGAAAGGGGACAACAAATTCTTACAAATTGGAGGCCTCTTAGCCTACTGAATACAGATTTTAAAATCCTAAGATTCTTTCTCTCCGTCTAGCGTAAACTAGCCCCTTTAGTAATTTCAAGCTCAATCTAGTAATGTTCAGGTAGGAGTATACATAATCATGTCCTTTATTACGGGAACTGGTGGAAATATGGCAATTCAGATAGGTTAACAGGCCTACTGTATTCAGTGAATCATGAATTTTTATGGCAGGTTTTGAGACATTATAAAATTCCAGATATTACCCTCTCCTGGTTACGATTGTTATATTCTACAGCCACTTCTATCCTTATTGTTAATGGCTAAAGGGTCCTCTAATACTTCTGAAGAGAGGTGTTCGACAAGGATGCCACTCAGTCCCCTTTTATATATCTTTTTTTGGATCTCTACTTAGCACCATTAATACAGCACAAAATGTAAGACCTATTCTTTCATTACCACTTTCTGTTTCAGCTTATGGTGACAATCACGGAGTTTGATAGTAGCTGATGTTCCTTGACAAACTCATCTCTCACCTCTGTACATCTTTTGGTCATGTCTCAGGGACATTTCTGAATTTGAGAAATCGTCGGTCAAAGACTCTGGTCTCAGCAGTTGACTGATACGGTAGTTTCTAATATTGCACTTTGTGAAACCCTATTAAAATTTTGGGATTTCTGTTTGGCACTGGTTCACTAGATATCCTGAATTGGACTTCTAAGTTGGAACTTGCACAGGCCAAGGTTTCTCTTTGGAACACATGGAAGCTCAGTAAGATAAAGAGGTTTATTTAATACGTTCTCAATTGCTTCCAGTTTTTTTGTTTTGAGCCTATGTCCCCAATTTTGAAGCAGAAACTTTTGAGTATACAGTATTTTCAGGCCTTATGGGAAGACCGCCTGAACCATTAGCGTTCTATAAACTGCTTATCTTTCAGGAAGGGTGGTCTTAACATGATACACCCAATTTTTTATAATAGTATATTCTTTATGACTAATCTTAAACCACTTTTAATTAATTACGATGTAGGCTGGGAATTTTATTTCTTTCAGTCTTGTAAACTTTGGTTTCATCTTTGGGAACTTAATAATTTAAAACAAATTAAACATACCTCTTCTACCCCTTCTTATCTTCGTGATACCTTTTGTCGTTTAAAGCAATGGAAGATTACTAATCACATGATTATGTCCCTAGATAGGAAAGCTATTTATAAATTTTTGATAGATAACCACCTGTGCAGACCTTGTGATATTTCCCAAATGTCCCCCTCCACACTTACCTGCCTTATACACACTGTTAAGGAATCCTCGCATCCCCAGAAGATGTGGGATCTGCATTGGCTTAGTTGTCATGAGCGAATCAATGTAAAAGCTCAAATCAAACTTTATTTGTAAAAGGCGCTTTCCAAAACCAAGGCACCTGTACATAACATAATAAATAAGGAAAACTATGTTAAAATTAATCCAAGGCAGCAACATTAAAAATCATTACATGCAAGGCTAAAATAAATGTTTTAATGCCCCTTAAAACTTTGGACAGTCAGGCAATCTAGCACCTGCGAGTGAGAAATTCCACAGGGTTGGGGCCATAAAACTAAAAGATCTGGCCCCAGATGTCTTTAAACGAACCCTGGGAATCTCCAGCAGTTCCTCATCAGTGGATCGGAGAGAGCAGGAGGGACAATAGGGACAAAGGAGATCTTTCAGGTAACCAGGTCCCTGATCGTGTAGGGCCTTATAGGTCAGCAAACCAACCTTGAAGGTGATTTGCCAGCATATTGGCAGCCAGTGCAGTCCGCGGAGCACAGGAGTTATATGACTAGCCCTAGAAGAACCAGTCAATAGCCTGGCTGCCGCATTCTGCACTAGCTGCAAGTGGCGAATATCAACCCCTGGTAGCCCAAGATAAAGGGCGTTGCAGTAGTCAAGGCGGGAGGTAATGAAGGCGTGGACCAAAGCTGGAAGATCGTCAGGAGGAACCAGGTGCTTCACCCAGGCGATGTTTCTCAGATGGTAAAAAGAGGCTTTGACTACTGCCGACACCTGAGATTTAAGTGTCAAACAGTCATCAAACACAACACCCAGGTTCCGCACCCAGTCTGAGGTAGGTAGCTGAACACCCCCAAGCCATAAACCCGAGGGTGATCCCGCCAACAAACCCGCCTCCCGGCAACCTGGGTCCACAACCAACACCTCAGTTTTCTCTGGATTCAACCGCAGCCAACTCACATTCATCCAGTCCTGGATTTTGGCTAGACAGTTGATAAGACCGAAATGGCAGCATCTTGGCCGGGCACAAAGGACATGTACAGTTGAGTAGCATCTGCATAGCAGAGAAAACTCAGACCGTACCGCCTAATAATCACTCCCAATGGCAGCATATACACCGCAAACAACATGGGCGCCAAAATGGAGCCTACGGCACCCCATAGCATACCTCTCAACCTCCTGCCTCATAAATCAGGGACAAGGCTTAAAACAATCAGGGACAAAGGACCAAAATCAGGACACATCTTTAAAATTTGAGATATCCACCCAGAAAGCTGGTAGAACATGGGGCTTAGTGAAAAATGCATTTTCTAAAGAAGAGCAAGTCTGTAACTTTAATGCTTGACATTATTTTTTGCTTACAATCCCCACTGCTTAGCCACGGAAACACAAATTGTAGGAGGGACAGAGTAAAATTTTGAGGCAAAATCAGGGACATCCCTGAAAATCAGGGACAGTTGAGAGATGTGCCCCACAGGATAGGGGAAATGATGTCGAGGAAAAAATCCCAGACACCACCCTCTGAGTTCTACCCTCGAGGAAAGATCGAAACCAACTGAGGACTGTACCAGACAGCCCACAGATAAACCTCAAGTGCTCAATAGCACACCATGGTCCATGGTGTCATATGCTACAGAGAGATCAAGAAGGACCAAGATGGAATGGGTCCTTCGATCTCTCGCTAATAGGAAGGTGATTTAGTACCGGACAAGAGCTGTCTCGGTACTGTGTCTCTTCCTAAATCCGGACTGGAGATAATCATAGACATTGTGGCTGGTCAAATGACCATCCAGCAGCGCGACCACCTTCTCAATAACCTTACCCATGAAGGGCAGGTTAGGGACAGGCCTGTAGTTAGCCAGACAATCCGGGTCTAAGGAGGACTTCTTAAGAAGGGGCTGAACCACAGTCTCCTTCAGAGGATTTGGAAAAATCCCCCTCTCCAAAGACCTCCAGACTATCTCAGCAAGGACGGACTGATTCTATCCTCACAGCCCACTAAGAGTGTGGGGCCCGGGTCCAAACCACAGTTGGTCGGACGCAATGACTGGATGACCATCACAATGTCACTGATTGTGGGAAGGCTGAAGTCAGACCACACAAATTGGGTGTCCGACATCTCCTGCCGACCATCACAGCTCCCATTAGGGAGGGTCAAGCGGACATCAGACCTAATTGTGGCAACCTTATCTGAAAAGAATTGAGCAAACTCCTCACACCATTCTTGAGAAAAGGCTCTTCTGGGCTGAAGACAGATTGGCTTGCACAGTCTGTCCACAGTCCAGAAAAGCTGAGCTGGTCGATTCTGTGCAGCAGCAGTCTCTCTCTGGACAGGAATTCTGCCTTCTTATGAGAGATTGCTGATTGATAGACCATATAATGGTCTATCAAACTAAGTTTGTCACAATCCAGGCCCGATTTCTGCCAGCACCTCTCTAACCTTCGTCCAAATCCCCTCAACTCCCTCAGAGTCTCATCAAACCAAGGAGACCTGGGGTGAAGAGTGTGGGGACAAACACGAACAGGAGCAATGGAATCCAGGGCCCCTACTGCCGCCTTATTATAGGCAAGTATCAAGTCCCCAGTATCCATGCAATCACTTGGTAAACCCGATAGGTCCAGTACCGCCATCAGGCCATCTGGGGAGACAGCCCCAAAGGGCGGTACCGGACCATCACCGTAGGGGCTGGCCTAATAGGGGTGGCCTCAAAACTGAACCCAGTGGTATGATGGTCAGACCACCTGACTGGTTCCACCACCAAATCGGATATCTCCATCCCCAGTAGGAACACCAAGTCCAATGAATGACCATCAATATTGGTTGAGGAGGAAATAACCTGTGTGAAGCCCAGTGAAATCATTAACTGGCAGAAGTCCTGACCAAACTGCAAGAGTTCATCGTCGACCCAGGCATTGAAATCCCCCAGAAACAACCATCTGAGGGATCCCAATGTCAGGTCGACAATGAAGTCTGCAACTTCCCGCAGGAAAAATTCCCGTCACCTGGTGGACCGTAAATGAGAAGTATCCTGCACCCCACACCCTCACCCATGATACATTCAAAGGAAGTTGGTAGTTCCCACTGGTACCTCCACTATGCCCAGTTCCAATCTAAAACAGATAGCAACATCCTCGCCCCTACGATCCATCCTAGGGCGGTGTATCACCAAGTACCCAGTCGGAATTGCTGATGCCAAAACTGGGCCTGCATTCTCATCCAGCCAGGTCTTGGTGATGCACACCATGTCAGATAATCCAACAAAGTCTGCTATAATAGCGGTTTTGTTTTTAATAGACCTGGCGTTGCATAACACCACCTGAGTAGGATGAGAATCTGAGGATGACCGTGCTATCTACCTACTATAAGCAGAACCCTTGGGTATGGGAACCAGACAGGGCAGACCCCTTTCCTGGACCCATTTCATACTAACATACTAAAATGCCAGCAGAATAGGCCTAACGGTCTTTCGTGTCTGCTTGTTTGGTCAGCCCCCACCCTGGGAGCTGACCTTGCTGCCCCCCTCACCTTCTCTGGCTTCTCCCTTCCCAGTTCCGGATATTCTTGCTGCACTGGATTTTGCTTCCAGAACCCTTCCCCTGTAGCTGTCAACCCTCTCTTGAACCCCTTCACCATCTCTGCCTCCACCAGCCCCCTGGGCAGCGCATTCCATGGCTCCACCACCCTCTCAGTGAAGTAGCACCTCCTTCTTTCTCCCCTGAATCTTCCTCCCTCCAGCTTCCACCCATGCCCTCTAGTTGCCCCCTCCTCCTTCCTTTGAAGCACTCTGACTGCTCCTCCCCATTTACCCCCTTCATGTACCTGAAGACCTCTATCATGTCTCCCTGGTCCCCTTCTGTCTTCCAATGTGTACATATTTAGCTCTTCGAGCCTCTCCCCATAGGTCCTGTCCCCCAAATCCCCAAATAATTTTGGTTGCCCTCCTCTGGACCCTCTCCAAGAGTTTAATGTCCCTCTTTAAATGTGGCCTCCAAAACTGCACGCAGTACTCGAGGTGTGGCCTCACCAACTAGTTATACAGAGGGAGTATCACTTCCCTCCTTCTGGAGGTGATCCCCCTAGTGATGCATCCCAGCATCCTGTTGGCCTTGGCTGCTGCCCTCCTACAAGTCTCCGAGTTGTTCATCTTGACATCCACCCCCACCCCCAGGTCCCTCTCAGCCATCAAGACTTGTAGCATTTCCCCCCCAGGGTGTACACTTGGCCAGTTTCTGGCCCCAGGTGTAGTACCTTGCATTTCCCTGCACTGAACCTCAGCTTCCACTTTCTAGACCATCTTTCCAGAGCCTCCAGGTCCCCTGTGAGGGCCACCCTCCCCTCCTCCCCATCCACCACTGCCCCCAGTTTTGAGTCATCCACAAAGAGACTCATCTCACTCCTGATACCTGTCCTTATGTCAGAGACATAGGCGTTGAACAAGAGGGGCCCAAGGACTGATCCCTGTGGGACCCCACTAATGACCCTCCTTGGGGATAAGACTATCCCGCCAACTACGACCCTCTGGGTCTGGTCCTGGAGCAAATTGTCTATCCATCTGATCATCTGGGCCCCAACCCCCATTTCTCCCAGCTTATCTAACAGGCCCTCGTGAGGAACAGAGTCAAATGCCTTGCTGAAGTCTAGAAAGAGGACTAGATTTCACCCCAGGGCGTCTCCTTGTCCCCACTATCCATATCCAGCCCACCCCTTTCCATTCCTCTCCAGGTCCAGCCCTTGTCCTCCTCCTCTTTCTAACAATCCCACAGAGCCCTACTCTGTCTGTACACCCCTCTGGCGATGGGAGGGAGAAAAAAAGGACAGAGGTCCCTGAGCCTGGAGGGGGAATAATACCTGACCATCCTTATGTCTTCCCAACACATATTTACCACACTAAACAAATACCAGTAAGAAACAACCCCAAAATACAGATTTAACCCACACCCAAACATACAATACTCAAATACTCTAACAAACGTCCACAAAACTAAACAAATGCAATGCTCTATATAACAATTTAACAGCAGAATATAACAGAGAATCCTTCACAGATCCAAGTCCAGTACACAGAAAGAAGAAAGAGCCCAGAAACTGCCAGTTCCCAATGAGAAGCTAATCATAAACATAAACAGCTGAATGACAGATTGTGTTCTAGACCCTTATGTGTGCGACAGGATGAAACAATACAACAGCTTTTTTCCTTTGTTCTTATATAGCTGGTTTTTGGTAATTTTTAGCAAACATATGGAGAGAACTCTTATTTACTTCTATTACCTATGAAATGTTATTATATAGTACGTTTCCAGCATGCTGGAAAAAGTGGAATATTGATACTCTTAATTTATTGTTTACTGTAATTAAATGGCATTTTATGGACTGCTCGATGTCTCTTCACCTTACAGCAAAAAGATATGTCCCACCTCCTGGTGGTCCAAGGCATTGAACAGGATTTGAAAGACATTTACTTTTCTGAATGCAAAGTCTGTCATTTGGAACTTTGTTTGCTTTATGGAAAAGTTTACCATGGATTACTGATTCTGATTTTCCTGTTACATGAGTCCTCTGTATTTGTTTTGACATGTGATTTCTGTTTTTCAGTTTATTTGTTAATAAAAATTTTCCCTACTCTTTTCGATAAGTGCCATGGGATCTTTAACATCCACCTGAACTACCACCAATCCAGGCAGATGGGACCTCGGTTTAACGTCTCATCCGAAAGACGGCACCTCAGAAGTGCAGCACCCCCCCTCTCATACTGCACTACAGTGTCAGTACTGGGATATTAACCCAAGTGCCAGATGTGGGAAATGAACCCACAGCCCTCTGATCTCCCGGCCTCAGAAGCGAGTGTGCTACCTACTGAGCCACTGACACTGACATTAAGTTAATGCTCTCTCTTCCAACAACCTTGATCTTGTTTTAAAACACCCATTGTCTGATATGTATTTTTATCATCCTAAGGATAAGTTAATAAACAGAATTAGGTTTCTATTTTTCTTTAATGCCTGAAGTATGATTTGTTATAAGAATTTTAACCTCAGTTTCTTATGCATTTCTGTTTAAGGCTTAAAATCGCTGAACAACAATGATTTACCTATGAACATGAGCGTGCCAGCAGAAACAGGCCACCGGACTATCTAAGTCTGCTCGAGTGTGCAGCAAGCACTCCCTAGTTTGCAGCTGCCCTACTCCTCCCTTTGTCATCCACTGCCGCCCCACCTCCCCACCCCCTCTCTCCCCTGTTTCCTGTCCCATGCCCTTTTAGCTGTTAACAGATTTATATGATACCACCTATTCTGGTAGTGTGTTCCATTTTGCTACCACCCTCTCTGTGAAATAGTGTCTCCTCATGTCCCTCCTAAATCTTCCCCCACTATTCTTAGCCCGTGCCCCCTGGTATCCTTCCCCATCCTTAGCTTAAAGACCCCATTTGCCCCATCCTTATTGATTCCCCTCAGATACTTGAATGTTTCTATCATGTCACTTCTGTCCTTCAGGGTGTACATATTCAGGTGTCCCAGCCTGCTCTCATAGTCTCTCCCCTCCATCCCATATATCATCTTTGTTGCCCTCCTCTGTACCCCCTCCAGTAGCCTGATATCACGCTCAGGTATGGCCTCCAAAGTGCACACAATACTCCAAGTGTGCTTACCAGTGACCTGTGAGAGGGCAAGATCACCTCTCTTTACCTGGATAAAACCCTCGCTATACTTACATTTTGTTAAGCTTTGCAGCTGCTCTCTACACTGGACAGTGTTATTCATGGTCCCTGTTGCCATTACCCCTAGGTCCTTCTCCTCCTCAGTGATCCCCAGCTTAACCCCGCCCCCCAACCAGTATTCTCTCCTTGGGTTCTTCGCCCTGAAGTACATAACTTTACACTTCTTTGCATTGAACCCCAGCTACCACCTCTCTGACCACTCCTCTAACTTGCTTAGGTCCACCTGCGGCTGCTTCTATCCTTCCCCTCCATCCACCACTGCTCCCATTTTGGTGTCATCCATGAACAGACTTACCTTGATTACCACCCCTTGCTAATGTCTGATGAAGAGCCCAAATGATACTGGTCCCAGCACAGATCCCTGTGGCACTCTGCTCCTCACCAGCTTCAAAGTTGAGAACTCCTCCCACCACCACCCATGCAGCCTCCCACTCAGCCAGCTTGTAATCCGTTCATCATTCAAACAACATTAAATCTTGCTGTATTCTGTCAAATTGCAGTGAGGTCCAACCTTGAACTGCCCGGAGATGAAAGAGTTAACTTTCCATGCCAGGCATGGAGCGCTGAGCTTCGAGCTCCGGTTGAGACTCTGTCTGTTGCTGTTTGAACTCAAACCGTCAGATTCTTTCTCGCCTCACTGAACAATCGCTCGGAATTTCTCCTTTGCTCAGTTCAATTTGTTGGTTAAAGTACCGTTTTCTCGGTTTCGACGAATTTAAACCGTAACCTATCGGTTCAGTCTCTGTCTGTGGTATTCGTGAGTACTAGATAGGTTTATTTTGTTATTTTCTGTGTGGAACTTGTAAGCGTGGGATCAGTTTGGTTTGAACTGATCAGGTTGTTTAAAATCTTTATTTCTGCTTTTAGAGTGTGGTTACGGTTCTTATCGGTTCTAAAAACTGATTTATTACGTTTTTTCCACGACCTATATTACAGGTCAAGAACCGATAAGGGTGTCTTGCCTGGCAGTTGCCGAAAAAGGGTGAGTTTTGGTTAGAACTGGCCATGTCTGAGAAACCCAAAAGAAAAACGGGCCCCTGGGTTTCAACACTGTAGTGTGTGTGGGGAAGTCTTTGCAAGGCTGATCCCACACCACCTGTGTTTATTGTCTGAGGTTTGACCACCTCGATTCAGACTGCCAGATTTGTAAAATTTTCCTGCAGCTACCCTGGAAAAAGAGTTGGTAGGCTCAGGAAAGGAGGCCAAAAGTCCGCTGACCGGATGGCCAGCCAGTTAGGTTCCAACCGAACCAGAAGTGCCCCTCTGACCAGGCGAAACTTCTTGAGAAAGAACCGATTCAAGGAGTCGGTTCGTTAAAAGAACAAGAAGGATAAATCAGTCGGTGCGGATCAAAAGTTCTTTCTCCGACCGCTGATGAAATAACCAAAGCGATAAAATTGTTCAGTACGCTATCCGTTCCGACCGAACCGGCACCGTTGGAAAAGGCTCGGGTTCGGTCCAGTTCCACCAGTTCCGATTATGATTTAGAGGAATTTTTAGAACCAGAGGAGGAGGAAGGAGAGTAGAGGAAAGTGAATGTGATGGTGAAAGTCTGGATGTGCCCATTGACCTGGACATCTCCCAGACAGACCTTCAGGAGTGTCTCCTCCTAGGCTTTCTGAGTCCCCTTCCCATTTCATGTTTTACAAGAAAATAGCTGAAACTCTTCAGCTTCCTATGGAAGAAGCTGTGGATAACCAGGAGGAGCCTGACTATGTTGAAATGATGGATATCCCAGAGTCCAGGAGGCTGTCTGTTCCACTTCATAAGTCCTTTGGGAAACAGACATTAAAGATTTTAAAGACTCCTAATTCTATACCTCCTGTGGATAAGAGAATGGACAAGAGGTATACTCTGTCAGGCTCAGATACGGAGTTCCTTACCCAGCAATGCAGCCATGTTGGGGTAGTGCAGGCTGCAGCCTGTGATAAGGCAAATATACCCTTGGCCTCACACACCCCCAGACAAGGACTCCAGGAGGACTGATGCCATGGCAAAGAAACAGTACATGGCAGCATCCTTGGGACTCAGGCAGGCCAATTATATGGCCTATACAGCTAGATATCAGAAATCTAGATGGGACACTGTAATGGCCTTTGCTGAACAGGTCCCTGGTCAGCTTGCCAAGGAGCTGGAGCAGGTAGCTGCGGATGGTATTGAGGCATCCAAGGTGCAATTCAATGCTTCAGTGGACTCCAATGATGTGTCATCTAGAGTCATGGCTACATCTGTGGCCCTTCGTAGGACGGCTTGGCTCAGATGTACTAGCCTGTCTCAGAATACCCAGACCAAGGCCATGGATTTTCCTGTTGTGGGTAATTCTCTGTTTGGGGAGCAAACAGAGAACTACATGAAGAAAATGGATGAGTACAGGACCACCTACAGGAGTGCTCAGGCCAAGGAAAGGCAGGCCACTCCTCAGAGGCAGCATCCCAGGGGCAGGGGCAGGCCTTTTCATAGGCGTTTCTACCAAGCCCAGGCCTCCTCTTCTGCTTATGCTCATAGGGGGTTCTTTAGAGGGAGAGGCAGATGGGGTACAAGCAGACCTGTTTCCACCCCTCAGCCTAAAGCCCCTGCCAAACAGGCACCCTGATGTGTTTGCCAGGGCTGACTCTCCACTACCAACAGGGGCAGGCTGGCTTACTTTGTCCAGGACTGGATGTCTTTAACATCAGACAAATGGGTCCTGGAAGTAGTAAGCCAGGCCTGGTTCTCAGCTTCAAAACTTTCCAAAGATGAGAACCAGATCCTTTCCACTGCAAATCCTTCAGAGGCACTTGCCCTAGAGGCAGAGGTCTCTTCCCTCTTGGCTCTCAGAGCTATAGAAAGGGTTCCATCCCTACACTCTGGGAATAATTCTACCCTCTCTAAGGCCAGGGGACTGGCTAGTCTCCCTGGACCTCAAGGATGCCTATTTCCATATTCTCATCAGAAGCTCCCATCGAAAATACCTCAGGTTCAAGCTGCCCTCAGGCCACTACCAATTCAGAGCAATGCCCTTCGGCCTAACCTCTGCTCCAAGGGTGTTCACAAAATGTCTGGCAGTAGTAGTTGCCTTCCTAAGAAGGAAAAGGATTTCCATCTTCCCATACCTGGATGACTGGCTCACAGTAGGCCAGTCCCCAGACCAAGTCAAGTTACAGCTACAGATAACTCAGCAACTGCTTACTTCTCTAGGATTCCTTCTGAATCTTTCAAAGTCAGTTTTAGAGCCTGTACAGCTCCTCACCTTCATAGGTGCAGAGCTAGATACAGTAAAGGCAAGAGCCTTCCTTCCCCTGGACAGGGCAAGGACCCTTATTTCACTGGCCTCTTCGTTTACCCTCCAGGTATCTCGACCAGCAAGGCATTTTCTACAGCTCCTGGTGCACATGGCTGCTTCCACAGCAGTGGTGCAGGGAGCAAGATTTCAGATGAGGGACATTCAGTTCCATTTGAGAGCCTTTTGGTCTCAGAAAAAGGATCCTCTGACCAAACTGATCCCAGTGACTCGAACCCTGATCCAGGCAATGCAGTGGTGGCAGGATCAGGACAATCTAAGACAGGGAGCTCCTTTTGTCACTCAGTCTCACTCTCTAATCCTTACTACAGATGCCTCCCTCTTGGGTGGGGGCTCACTTGGGAGACCCTGACCACCCAAGGGTTATGGTCTCCTCAGGAATCTCTGCTTCACATCAATCTATTAGAACTCAGCAGTGTTTCTAGCACTTCAGACTTTTTCCAAGTCTGTTCAGAACAATCGGTTCAGATTAGGACAGACAATACTACCACAATGTGGTATATCAACAAGCAAGGGGCACTCGGTCTGACCTTGTGCACAGAAGCAATAGAAGTTATAGTCTCTGGCCTATTCCTGAACACCTCTTTACAGCAGTACACCTCCCAGGCAAGGACAATGTCCTGCAGATGCTCTGCAGGATATCTCAGGGCCATCACGAATGGTCCCGGGATCCCCTGGTTTTGAAGGTGATCTTCTCCAGATGGGGCACCCCACAGATAGATCTTTTTGCAGCCCCAGACAATCACCAACTTCCCCTTTTTTGCTGCAGGCCCCCAGTGTTGGGCTCAGTCCCCCTGGATGCCCTAGTTCTCAATTGGGAAGGGAAGTTCCTGTATGCTTTTCCTCCCTTCCCTCTCCTGTTCAAGTTGTTAGTCAAAATCAGGTCTCAACCCTGCAAGGTGATTCTGATTGCTCCAGACTGGGCCAGACAGCTCTGGTACCCTCTCCTGTTGTCCCTTAGCAGTCCACCTTCCCCTGTTTCTTCCCAGGAATTACAACCTGTTAACCTGTGCTCAGGGAGGTTTGGTATCCGAATCTCAAATCTCTCAATCTCAAAGCCTGGCTCTTGAAGAGTTAGAATTTGCTGACTTACACCTCTCTCAAGGTGTTATGAATATCCTAAAGGCTTCGAGCCTTCCACAAAGCACCCACAACTCCAAATGGAAAGATTCTCCCATATGGTGCTCTGAGGAAGCATATTTCCCCAAGTCTGCTGGCCTGCCACAGTCCTTGACTATATGGTCCATCTTAATAACTTGGGACTCAGACCAGCTACACTAAGAGTGCATCTGGCAGCTGTTCTGCTTTCCCTTTCAGCAGGTAAGCCTTCTTCCTTTCAGCTCATCCTGTATTCTCTAAGTTTTTTCAAGGGATTGCTTCATACCAATCCGCCATTCAGGGACTGACCCCGTTTGGGACCTTAATGTTTTCAGCTCAGACAACCCACCCCTTTTTGAGCCTTTGTCATCAGCAGAGCTTAAGTACTTGACTTGGAAAACTGTTTTCTTGGTGGCCATCACTTCTGCCAGGCAGCACAAGCGAGGTTACAGACCCTGTCAGTGGAGCCTGAATTTATCTCTTTCCATAGAGATAAGGTGGTCCTCAGGACTAACAGGAAGTTTTACTAAGGTGGTTTCAGACTTCCACCTTAGGTCTAGTCTCTTCCTGTTTTCTTCACTGACCATTCCTCCTCTGGTGAGAGGAGGCTGCACAATTTGGATGTGAAAGGGCCCATGCTTTACTACATACTTTCGGCGTACCAAAGGGTCACAGGTTTGACTCCCTCAACTGTTCCTCACTTATGGTGAGGTTGGTAAAGGAAAACCTGCCACTATGAGATCCATTGCCAGGTGGATTGTCTCTTGCATTCAATTTTGTTATGAAAAACTAGGCAGGACTCCACCCTCAGGCCTGAGGGCTCCTCTACCAGAGGTACAGCTGCTTCCTGGCTGCTGCCAGGGATATTCCTATCTTAGAGATATGTCAAGCAGCTACCTGGAAGACAGTTCACACTTTGCAAGCATTACTCTCTGGACATCCAGGCTAGGAGTGATGCTCAGTTTAACACAACAGTGCTTCAGAGCCTATTTCTAGGTAGGTTCTGTCCCTACTCCATGGATTGGCATGGTAGTCTGCGTTTGTCAGAATACAGCAAGGCGTCATGTTGTTTGAAGAAAAATTACTCACCTTAGTAATGTTGTTTCTTCTAATGGAGTCTTGCTGTATTCTGAACTCCCCCTGCCTCCCCTCTCAGAACCTTTGTTTTGGGATGAGGTGGGCAAGTACCAATCTGGCACTCTAGTGGTGCCCCACCTTTTATTATCACCCTTTACTTTGGGTGAGTGGGTGTTGTGTTTGTGTTCATTTTTGGGTTTCCTGACTTGAGTCTTTGTTTGGGACCAAAAATCTGTTTAATATAGTTAGTAGCCAATTGGCTAGTGTAGGTTTACAGCTTCCACACAGGACACTCAGTGAGTTTAGCTTGTAAAGATCTGACAGTTTGAGTTCAAACAGCAACCGACAGAGTCTCAACCGAGCTTGAGCTCAGCGTTCCATGCCTGGCATGGAAAGTTAACTCTTTCATCTCCGGGGCAGTTCGAAGGTTGGACCTCACTGCAATTTGTCAGAATACAGCAAGACTCCATTAGAAGAAACAACATTACTAAGGTGAGTATTTTTTTCTTTTTGCTCCTACCCCTATACCATGTAGCTTCCCCCCAAGCTGCCCATGAGGCACTGAATCTAAGGCCTTGCTGAAGTCCAAGTAAAGAACATCCACCACATGACCCTTATCCAGTTCACTTGTCACCCAGTCATAATGTTGTATCAGTTTGGTTTGACAGGACTTCCTCGAAATGAACCCATGCTGCCTCACATCCTGGAGGCCATTGTCATCCAGGTATGACATCAGTCTTTCCTTTAGTATCGTTTTCATGAGTTTGCACACCATGGAGGTGAGACTTACGGATGATGATTACCTGGTTCATCCCTTGAGTCACTCTTGTATAATGGCACTACATGTGCCAGCCTCTCCAATCAGTGGCACATCTCAATTCCAGTGAGTGCTGTATAGATCTGCTAAGCGGCTCCTTCAACACCTCCGCCATCTCCCTCAGCAACCTGGGGTGGATACCATCTGGCCCTGGTGCCCTAATCTACCCTCAGTGCCCTTAGTCCCTCTAGGACTCCTACCTCCCTCAGTTCTTCCATCTCAGGCATTCCTCTCACCTGTTTCCTCCTCCCAGCCCATGGTAGTAGTAGTAGTCCTCTTCTGTGAACACTGAGCAAAGCATTCGGTGCTTCTGCCTGCTCCTCCCCTTTTCTGTCCACTTCCCACCCTTTTTTATCCTCACTATTGTCTCTTTACACTTCCTTTTCTCCTGATGTATCTGAAAAGTCCCCGGTTAATTCCTGCTCTAATCTCAGCTACTTCTGGGCCTTGGCTTCTCTCCTTTTCTGGTCACCTCCTGGACCATCTTGCCTTCTCCTCCCTGTCCCTTCCTTCCCGTCCTCCTATACCTCTAGTGTGCCTCTCGTTTGCCTCCCACCACCTCCACTACCTCACTGTTCAACCAGCATGGTTTCCTTGCTCTGCTCCTCTTACTCTGTGTATTGGTGCAGGCTTCCGTTGCCTCTGTAATCCCCCATTTAATATCCCATTTCTGCTCCGCTTCCATCTCCTGTCTAATGCCCTCCAGTTTCCCTTTCAGTACTTCCCGCATCCTCCCAAAGTCTTCCCCCTGAAGTTTACCACCCGGGTTACTGATTTCTCTGGCTCCCAGCACATTGTGATATTAAACCACACCGTTTGGTGATCGCTGTCGGCTAGTGGGTCCTCCACCCTTACTGCTCTTACTGTCTCCCCATTCGACAATACCAAATCTAAAGTGTTCTTTAGCATAGTAGGTACACTGACCAACTAGGTCAGTAGACCCTCCTGGATCACGTCCAGGAGCACTTGCGCCCTAGAACTGGAGGTAACCGGAATGCTCCAGTCAACCCCCGGCAAGTTGAAATTTCCCACAATGACCACCTTCCATTTTCTACATACTTTTCTGATTTGTTCCGCTAATTCCCTGTCAAGCTTCTCAGACTGGGACGGTGGCCTGTATACCACTTCAAACCTCAGTTTCCTACCCCTTGAGTCTAGGAGCTGCAGCCAGATTACCTCTGTTCTCCTTTCCTCCTCCTTTTCCCTTGCATTTGATCCCATCCCTCTCATAGACTGCTACCCCACCCCTCCTTCCCTCCTTACAGTCTTTCTTGTATAATTTGTATCCTGGGATTGCCAGATCCCAGTCTCAGTCTTGGCTACCCACATTTCTGTGACAGCTGCAATATCCACCCTCACTGCCAAGATGCCTGTAGCTCAGCTGATTTGTTGCCTAAGATTCTCACATTCAGCGAGACCACCCTCCATCTTGCCCCTTCCTTCATTGCCCTCCATCTCTCCTCCTTCTACTCCCTCCTTTTCAGCCACCCGAGGTCCTTCCTGCTAGCCTGGGGTGAGGCTGTGAGTCCCACTCTATCGGATCAATGCCTACCTGCTGTCCACTTGCCATCCCCAATCTAGTTTAAATCTACCTTTGTATAATATACCTCCCAATCTTTGCATTAATACCTCCTTCCCTCCGCTCAAGTTCAACCTATCCCTTGCAAACAGATTGTTGTTATCCAGGTACTGCCTCAGCATTCCAACCCCATACTCCTTAGTTTGACATCATTCACCAACCATGCGTTCAACTCCCCAATCCTCTCCTTTCTCACTGTGCTTGTGCAGGTGTACTGGGAGCACTCGAGAAGGCCACAAACTCCACAGTCTACTTGCACATACCTTTCCTTATTACCTCACCATTTCCTCCATGGAGTCATTTGTTCCCACATGTACCATAATGCGATTCCTCCTACCCTCCTTGCACCTTAGGATTGCCAGTCCTGCCTTGTCTGCTTTTAATCCTGTATGGACTCTACCCGTATTCAACTGTGCCTCTCCCCTTGCTGCCCATCTGATCCCATGAGTATAGAATCCCCCAACACTAGTACACCCACCTCCTCTTTTCTTGTGCCCATTGCCACCCCTCACCCAGGTTCTCATTCCTGGGGCCACTCAGGTGCTTTTACCATTTGACCCAGTGTCTTCCCCCCTGCCCCTCTCAATTGAGACCCCTCCCTCTCCTCCTGTTTGACTGCCAACCTCCCTCTCCCTCCTCACCTCTCTGAGTATTATCTCGCCCCCTGCGATGTGTGCTCAGTCTCTCCACTAGTAATGTCCTTCACTCCCTCCTCTTTATGAGTACTATCCCTTGTGCAATCTCCTCCTGTGTTCTCTTCCCCACGTGTTGCTAGTACAGCAAACATGTTCCCTACCCTCTTTGCATTACTATGTGTTTTCTCCTCCCTCCTGCCTGCTACTGCTCCTCTTTTTATAGGCCCTACTACAGTCCACCCTTCATCAGCTGGCTTCCTGTCTAGTTTTCCCCTTCCCCGACCCCTCCCTTGACCCACTGTTCCTTCTCTGTGGTGCCCCCCTGATACTCTCAGATGTCAGCCCTTCTACCAATGCAACCTTCCCCACCTCTCAACCTCCCCAGCTCCCTGCCAAGTCAATGAACCTCTTCCTTGAGTCTCCTTAGCCTGTGGCATATTGGGCACCCTCCCAGCCTCCACAGTATGTTCATCCACACTGCTGCCCCACAACAATTGCACCCCACAATCCTTCCCATGGTTCACACTACCTATATAGGACAGTGAAATACAGTCTATCTATACTGATTGCAGTTGTTTATGAACACAATTACAAACCCACCAATAGCATTACCAAGTCTCACAGACACATGACATATAGTTCAGAACTTAGAGCGTTTGCCCCGGTCCTCTTTAGGCCCCGGCTTTAAGTGAGACTGTTGTGCCTCCCATTGAGCTTGATTCAAAAAAACACAGCCACACAAACATTTCATTAAATTAAAAAAATAGAAAACTTACAAAATCCTCTCCACACTAACTCTCTCACAGCAACGGAATTAACTAATCCTAGCCCAGCCTCTAACTGAAATTGTAATACCAAATTCCCTTGCATGCAGCCTAAGACAGCCAACTGCAGTAATAACTGGAAACTACAATCCTACTCATAAGATCTACAATACTAACTGTACACCACAGTCCTACTCATAGGTTATTTATATTTATATATATCTCTCTAGAATTAGCTCATATGGCTGTTCCTTGTTCCTCCTCCTGACCAGCCCTGAGGCTCAGGTCAGTTAGCATCCCAAAGCTCCTCCCTCACAGCCTTCAAACCCAACCCCAGTGGCATTTCAGTATTTAAGAAGAGCTGGTGGAAAGGGTGGGTGAGAGACTTTACAACAATCCCTCCAGCCACAGAAATCTTTAAGCTAAATTTCACTTTAAGCTGAATTAAAAAAAAAGTAAAGCAATAGCAAAACTTACAAAAATCCTTTCCACACTAACTCTCTCCACAGCAAATAGAATTAACTAATCCTTCTTTCCTGCAGTTTGATGGCTCTGTCAGAACTTAAAGGCTTTGTGGGTGGGCAAGTCTGGGCATGTCCTGCTCAATCCCTCCGGCACAGAGACCTTTAATGAGTTCCACCCCAATCTAAGTTAAAAGATTAGCAAACCTTACAAAATCCTCTCCACACTAACTCTGTCCACAGCAAGTACTGTAGAATTAACTAATCCTTCTCTCCTGCAATTTAAAAAAAATAGCAAAACTTACAGAAATCCTCTCCACACTAACTCTCTCCACAGCAAGTAGTATTAACTAATCCTTCTCTCCTGCAGTTTAAAAAAATAGCAAAAGTTACAAAAATCCTCTCCACACTAACTCTCTCTACATCAAGTAGAATTATAAAAAGGGTCTGAGAAATGAAGCTTTCTGATTGGCTGCAAACATTCTAACAGCCTTATGTTAATCTTTATTAACATACATGTAGAGGCTTAGCCATATGCTGAACAAGGTTTAACACTGTTTAAAAACATTTTTTTATAATAGCAATAAAGGCACTCCAGGGATTATGTTAATGGTCGGTTAATCACCCTCTAGGGGCATGTGACACTCGGCTACACCTCGTGCCGTACACCCTAGAAGGTGATTAACAGAACATGGTCATGCCTTATTGCTAATTAACTAATCCTTCTCTCCTGCAGTTTGATGGCTGTGTCAAATTTAAAGGCTTTGTGGGTAGGCAAGTCTGGGCATGTTCTGTTCAATCCCTTCAGCCACAGAAACCTTTTAGGCTAAATTCTGCTTTAAGCTAAATTTAAAAAAAATAAATAAAAATAACTAAATTTACAAAATCCTCTCACAGCAAGTAGAATTAACTAATCCTTCTCTCCTGCAGTTTAAAAACAACAGCAAAACTTACAAAAATCCTCTCCACACTAATTCTCTCCACAGCAAGTAGAATTAACTAATCCGTTTCTCCTACCTACAAAACAGATTCAGTAGCAGTAAACAACAGGAAATACAAACAATTGTGTTTATTTGTACAGTTACAGTGTCTTTTATAAAGGTAAAAGGGATGTCTGAGTTGTGTCTTCACTAATCAAGAGTGTCGTATTGAGATTTTGTGTTCGAGAGCAGTTCTGAAACACAGAGGCTCTCAAAATGAGAGTCTTGCTTAGCCAAGGGACATTTCAGGCATCCTATTTGGATTTTATCAAGTATTTTTTTGCTTTATTAGCAAAGTCTAAATGGCAGCAGGCCAGGTCACCATTACAGAGATACAAACTGTGACACTCTGCCATCTGCTTATGGTTATATGTATGATATTTATAATATAAATATATGGTATGTGATTGTCTGCCTAGGACAAGCAGTCAGAGTGTGAGAGACTTGACCTTTGACCTTCAAGGTGTCTGAGGATGTCATGAAACTGACCAGTGAAACCTAATTAAATGCCTTCCTTCCAGAGACAGTTTATTACCTCTTATAACCTGCTCCTGCTTTTGAAGTTGGTTCCCATGTATGCATTTATGACATAGCAGGAAGAAGTAATTTGGTTGATTCCTCTTGGTTTTCTCACCTAGATGGCGACTAGTGACAGGATGTGAGTTTATGAGCCATCAAAGGAACCTGCTTGAAAAGACGGCCACATATTTTTTTTAATTGGTAACTGCTGATTCCAGCCAGCAGGAGAAAAATATCTTTTTTGGATATCCATACTCAGATTACAAATTTATCACCGATCTAGCAGTGACCTCAAGTCATGGGTGATATCACCAGGAGGTGGAGAAAACTGGCTTTTGAATATTGCTTGCAAGAGAAGTTTGTGCAGAAGGAGTCTGTGGAGAATCAAAGACACACTTATCCTGTGGACTGCTAACTAGGCACTTTAGAAAAAAAAATTCAGCTGAAACTTAAGTATCTGTGGTAGGCGTATTTGTGTTCTGTAACTTCCCATTTATTTTAAGTGACTGTAAGTTGTTGATATATTTGTTCTGTGTTTGATATTTTATCTATTTTACAATTTTTAGTAAACAGTATTTTCTTTGAAATTCTGCCTGTGTCTTCTCAGTTTTCTTTTACATGTGAATACTGAACCTGTGTTTAAGTCTGACGGCTGTTAAGGGCTTGAATGTGTTACTAATCTTGAAAACGGTAAGAATATACCTAGGTCTCATATTGAGTCATAAGGGTACATTTGGAAACCTGCCTGGTGCCACTGGGTGAAGGATTGTACTGCATTCCTGAAGAGGGTACATATCTGAGCCTGTTAACTGGGTGCACTAGCATAAGATTCATATTAGACTCCCAGGACTCAAGGCTAGTAGGTGATTCGGACCCAAAATAGACAGGAGGGTTACCCTGTCTGTCCCCTGTCACACTACCGCACTTGGAGGTTGGCACTGTGGGAGCAGAGAACCTGACTTGTGGAGCACGTTTGTGACACAAACTATAAAGAAAATATATATTTTTTTTATTTTTCCATGGTGCATAGTGAAACATCTGTTTTTTCCAAGAGATACGCATTTATTTATGACAGCAGCAGAATCGATACATGAAGCGTTATTTTGTGGGGCCTTGAACTGGCATTCCTTCCTTCTAAGGAGCAGTGCAATGAAAAATGTCATTTCAAAAGCAAATTTTCGGCTATGGTTATGAAAAATATTGGCAGAACTGTTGATTTGAGTTTTCGGATGCTTCCTATGCTGTGTACTGTACATCTGAATTTTGTATGGACTCTTACCCTCCTTGGGGCCTCAATATTATTTCTTTGCAAAACTGAGGCGGACATCTTTTTTTCTTGAAAAATAATGATTTTAAAACTTTCATAAAATTCTTTAAATGATAATGAAAACTGAAAATTTTACCACTAAAATAAATTGGAAGACATCTGGCATCGATTAAGAAGAAAAGAAGATGGGGGTCAAATTTTAACCCATTTTCGTTGCACTATTGCTTTAAGTTTTTATTTATTGAGCCACGATCCCTGTACTCAGGAGAACTGATTCATGTCCAAGCTGTTATCAGACTTGGCCTCACATAATGGGCATTTTTGCAGGAAAGAATGAAACAATCATGGGTTATTCTGTGTGGAAAAAATGTACAGTGAATTAAAGTTGGCAAATGCGATCTTTTGTGATGGGAACAGGTATGTTTTTTTGTTTTTTTTTGCGGGGCTCACTCACCGAATGCCATCTGTAAGTTACAAAGATGGAACAAGTTTGGAAACAAATTTAAGACTGCAGCTCCACGTGGAGGCTGCAGCCCATGAAGACATCATGGCTATATAGAAGGTCCGCATGCGCTGCAGCCTTTCACATTTTCTTCTGTGGGATAAACAAAGTTCTTTGGGAGAGAGAGAGAACAGTGAAGTTTAGCAGTTCTGTCACACTGATGACTTAGGAAATGGAAGAAACTTAAGAAACCACTCACTGGACTTAAGAAGAAATGTTAGAACTATTAGCATATGTTATAAGAATACCTGTAATGTTTAGCGATAAACAATCCTGATAGGTTAAGAATGATGTCATGATGTATAAAAACAAACAAACCACCAAAGCATATCCAAACAGTGGGTACTGTTGAAATAAATAAACAAGTGGGCATTTAAGGCACCAAATTTAGGGCTGGCATGGCCCAGTGGTGGTACGGTGTGCTATCTTGCCAGAAACCTGGGTTCTGAAGTGAGCCTGGGGTGCTGGCAAATGGATGGCAGTGATTAAGGAAGGTGTAAGTGGCAACACATCCTAACTCAGGAATGGGACGTCATGCTTCTGCACCATCAGCGACCCTTGCACTTGGGCCCAAGCTGGTTCACCCTCAAGCTGCAGGGGACACTGCATGCTGATGAGCCTGCCTAGTGGGTGGGTGTGCACCATTGTGGGTAGAGGGAACTGGAGGGAGAAAAAGTTGGGCAGTGGATTTCACCCCTCCAACAGAATAATGGCCACTGGTACTCTCAGAACCTGCACCATGGAGTCTGTGTTATGGCATGGTAAGGAGGTCACCAGTTAGGAAAGGTAGGAGGAAGGCCTAAATAGGGACCATCAGAATGAGGTAGGGGAGAAAAAACTGGACAAAAAAACTGTTTTATCATTACCTTTGGTTTAGGAGGGCCCATCCACAGAATTTGGTCCCGTGTACAGTTTTAAGGGAATGTAAACCCTATTCACATTTTTTAATGTTAGCTGTCTAGCTGTTAATGTGTGGATGTGTGAAGTCTATTTAATCACACCAGTGTATTGTATTGTTTTGTGAGTTTGTTTTGAAGTAGTCCTATTTTTTCCTTATTTATTGCCCCATATTTTTTCTTTTCAGTTCTGTTTAGTCACCTCGGCTCAGGTGGAGATGTACCCTCTTAGACCCCCACCTAGAATAACCCTCCAGCTGCCATGACTGGGAGGATCCATAGCTTACCTCCAAAGACGAAGCTCTGCAAAGGTAGAGACCAAGATCCACCTTTAAATTCCACTGGAGACTTATGTGGGGGTGCTGCTGCTCCTGAGATCTTTTCTCTTTGGTTCCCCTATACACCCAGATATGCAGTGATGTCAGTGTGTGAGCATGCGTGCTCCCATAAATGCCTCACAGACATCCAGCGCCATCTCATCCCCTGCTACATGAACCTGGCTGATGTACTCCCAGCCTGTGGTGGGCATCAGTTACGTGCGGACACCCACCACCACCCCACCCACCCACCCACGGATGAGGAAGAGAGCAGTCCATGGGATGCTCATCCTACCTCTACCTCTACCTGGCCGCCCTCTGATGCTCAGACTTGTTTCCAAACTCGGGTCATCAGCGTCCCATGTGGTATCACTATCACTGCACTGGTGGGTCAGCTTTAGTGCCCCATATTAATGCAGCCTTTTTTGTGCCCAGTATTCATATTTAATTATTTAGCAGTTCCAGAACCTAGTGACATCTGTTGAGCTGAAGACTGCAATGAAGCAAACTGATGACCTCAGCTCTGCTGGTTCTGGTTCATTGTGATCTTCCGCAAATGATATCTCTTGGTTCCAGAACCGATTAAGTAATTAAAAATGAAATGAATATTGGGCAGGAAAAGGCAGAATTAATCAAGGAAGCTAAATAAGGAAAAAATTGGACACTGCAAAGCACAAAAAATATACTCGGTGGCTAAACAGACTTTACACATGCCGTAATTACCAAATATGTTTCAAAATCTAAATAAATAACTACCTATGTGGCCATTAGATGGGAGTATGGACTAGGTATGTAGATAGAAAGGAGGCCTGGAAAGGGTCTGCTTTGAAACAGGAAGGTTACTTCCTTGCATGTCTGGCGAGAATATGTCTGGAAACACCTTATATGTTTTTCAGAACTCACTGGCCATTACTGCCCAGTATCTGAGGAATGGAAGGACGGACTGCTGGCAGGCCTGTGGCTCTACCAGGTGACTCATACACATCTAATGTGGGCATGTCCAGCATTGGGACCTTTCTACGGAAGTTTGAGGGAGTTGTTGCAGAGATGCTACATGTCCCAATGAAGCTTACACAGCAAGTATATTTATTTCATATATACCCCAGAAGTACTTAGGACAGACAGATAAAATTCCTGCTGGAAATAATGCTCTTAGCAGCTAAGAAGGTATCACGCGAAATGGTTGTCCTCCTAATGTACTACATTGGATCAGTGGAGAACCACTGTCAATGAGATTTATAAAATGGAAAACAGTGCATTTAGCCTAAATGATAACATGAAGGGTCTTTGCATCCAGATGGAATTCCAGGGTTTTCGTGCTGCATCACAGCAATAATTTCCTCCTCTAAGCGGCACAGGCCGTAGACAGTCACATGCTACTGTATGGGGATAATTGCTGAATACGCTGCATAGATTTAGAAAGCCATGAGCAGCACAGAAATATAACAAGAGGGTGAGAGATGCATACAAACATCTAGGTATCAATAGACTGGGGTCTCCGCTTGGGCCTTCCCTGCCTCTAACTCCCATCCAACCCTTGAAGAGGGTGCTTTAACTAATAGGTTGTGCTTACTGATGTTGTAGTTTATTAGGAGTTCAGAACTGAGTGTTAAAATTAACACAGGGGTGACGTCCCCATTGCTGTGTCGTGAGGCAGAGGTCACCTTGTCAGATTAAGTATACATATTTTTTTTTTTGGTGCCACCTACCGCTGTTACCTCTGCTCAGTCACGGACCCCTAGACTAATTATACATATTTATCTGTCTCATACTTCCTGTGGCATTAAGTAACCTGTGAATGTCATTTACGGCAATGTCTGTATTTAACTTGGCAAGAATTTCTTTAATAAAAAGATATTCACCAAAAAAATGTAAACGACAAAGTTTGTGTTCACTATAAGATGTTTGCGCAAGTATATTCTGAAAATAGTGAAATGTATATGAGCTGCAGAAGGATATAACAAAGAGACATAGTCCATCAGCTGTTTGTATATGAAGTTTTTAAATAATGTTCAACAATGTATTAGTGTCAGGTTAGTCACACAAGAGAATCATTACATCACTCTTATCCACAAAAGCAAATTTCAGAGTAATTTCAGGAGTTGTTGGGCTTCACTGATTCCTCTTAAATCAATTGGTTAAACTAAGTGCCATGTCTGGGAAGCTCCAGCAGATCTGACCTTTCCCTGTCTTAAGATCCTTTCTGTTTAATTAAAAAAAGAGACACTTTTATTATATTAATTGCTCAAAACAGAGCCTCATGGTAATCCTGCCAGGTGAGAACATCACCATCTGACTTATTAGAGGGTGAAAAAGCAGTTGTGCTGGCCGCCAAAAAAAGTGGCTGAGGCTTACCTCCGCCAGACCACCTGTGACAGAAATCTGAGTCAAACAACTATTGCCATTGCTCACTCTAGCTAGTGCGGGTCAGGGCCATCTTTTCTTCATACCCAGACAGAATTAGTAAGGTAAAATGTAAACTATTTTCCAAGAGTTATTTATACCTTATTGTAGCCTGATTCAGTAAAGAAGCCAAATCGTTCCCTTACTGAATAGGAAAAAACAGCATACCATTTTTTGTGTAGCTAACATTGCTTGCTGCTTTGGGGAAAAAACAGACACAGCCACCTAAAGAAGACCTGAGAAGCCATGGATACATCTCTAGAACATGTAATGAAAAACAGTTGCTGCAGGTACAGATAAGCAGACAGTGCAAATTATAGTATACAGGTTAAGCAGGAACACATAAGGTAAAGTAAATATAACTTACCATGATTCTTTATGTTTTGACAGATTCCCATGAGCACACCAAGAAAAGAGGGAACTTCTGTTTGACATCACATCAACTCAAGTGTCTTTCCCAACTCGCAAAAGTTCTTCTGTACATGGAGGACAAAGTAGAGCATCTGTTTGGTGAATTGGTCATTTGTGGAAAAGATGTGACCAAAAATGTCCAAGGTATGGCATTTGAATAGTAACACACTGCTAGAAATTGGACTGCCAATGAAGATCATTTTGATTTCTTTAGTTTATTCACCCAGTATAGCGTAACTGAGATGGAGCATCGTATTTCAGTGAGGGTCTTATTCTGCCCCTAGAAGCACACAGAGGTTACACAAGGTTTCAAAGTGAACTTTTGATTATGGTGAGATTTAAATCAATTGCTTGAGTAGCATTTCTGTGCACTAACCACTGGACCAAACTAGAACTGACTCCTTCCACCCATACTCTTGCTTAACGCTGTAGGTTGTTTCAGAGTTACATGTTAACACAGCAAGAGAGACCACTGTAGTGGTAGCAAGTGGTCCCACATGCATTCTTAGGGTGGGAGAATCATGAACCATAATTGACTGCTGACAGCCTGAGAATGTAAGTGAGATGACTCATTGTGGTCTCCCTGGCCATATTAATATATTATTGATAGAGGCTTATCAATAATATATTAAAATTTAAAAACTTTCACTGACTATGCCTTCCTCCTGCCATCCACTCTGCTTACTTTCTCTTTTTCCCCTCAAATACCTCCTTCGTGACTTCTCTACTCACTCTTTTAACTGCCTTAGACTGCACTGTGTCCTGGCATCCTCACCCGATACAGTCTGCCTTCTGAGCACCAACTCATCTTGTTTTTGCACAAGGTTTGTGCCAAATCTGTTATTCATTGCATCTATACATTTGATCATAGCTAATGTATGCTTATTCTGTGGTCATGTTTCAGTCATCTACCAATTTTATATCGCTGTCTTATGTTTATTTTCTTATTTATTGTACATTAAGTACATGGCTACATAGATACAGAGACAGTGACAGAAGAAAAAAGCTTTTGGCCCATCCAGTCTGCCCACCCTACCTAGCTATTCTGCCTTGCCCTAGTGGGCATTCTCCCCCTATTTACTGTCCCTCCCTTTTCTAACTAAACACACCTGCCTCTCCCATCCTTACTTGAATCTGCTGATTGACCTGGCCTGTACCACTTCTTCTGGTAGCTTATTACGCTTATCTACCACCCTTTCCATGAAGACGTGCTTCCGGACATCCTTTTTGAATCTTCCCCTTTCCAGCTTTAGTGAATTCCCTCTCACCCCAGTGTTTGAACTCTAGGAGAATAGTTCCTTAGCGTCTGCTCTGTGTATCCCAGTGAGGTACTTGTATGTTTCAGTCATGTCACCCCTTCCCTCCTTTTTTCCAGGGTGTACATGTTTAAGTTCTGCATCTTTTCCTTATATGGCAAATCCCCAAGGCCATGCACCATCTTTGTTGCATTGCATTGTGTACTGCTTCCACCTTGTTGCTGTCTTTCCTCAGTTGTGGGCTCAAGTACCTTACGCAATCCAAGTGCAGTCGCACCAGTGACCTGTACAGATGGAGGATCATATCCTGCCTTCTGCTGCTTATCCCCCCTTCCTATGTATCCCAGCATTCTGTTTGCTCACTGCCCTGTTGCAGTGTGCATATATTTTAAGGGTCTCTAATATAATCACCCTTTTCTTCTGTAGTGCTTATACAGCACCACCCCTCCCATTTCATATTGCACCCTTGGATTTATTTTGCCAATGTGCATTACTTTACATTTTCAGCATTAGAGTTCACCTGACAAATCTTGGACCAGCTCTCCAACATTCCCAGATTCTTCCTTGGTTCCCTTCTTCTTTCCTCCATGTCTACCCTTATGCAGATCTGTGTGTCATCTGCAAAGAGTCTGATCTTACCTTTGATACATACATAGATACATAGAAATTGTTGGCAGATAAGGGACCTCTAGGACCATCCAGTCTGCCCATATGCCCTATACATGTTGTGTCCACTGACCCTAAGTGACCAATGGCTTTTCTTCAATCCCTCCCCACCCAAGGTTTCCTTTATGTCTGTCCCAGACGGGAGCACAACAATTTCTCGCCATTTCGCTTTCGCTATTAAACTGACAGTTCTTGACAACCCGCCTCCTGACACCCGCTCTTCTTGGCAGAGTTAAATTACCAGCTTGCAGGAAACAGCCAGTTGTCACAGAGCAAAATGCTAATACAAGTAAGGAATTCTGTTTAAATGATCATACTTTGTGCTATGCTGTGGTCATTTTTTTTTTTTCATGGGCAGAAGCAAGATAGAACAAAATTTCAGTCTTATACAGTATGCCCCAAGACTTACGATGCACATTCTTACCATTACACATAGTCACTCAGGTGACAGATAAACAGCCTCACAGACTATGTAAAACAAACAACCTCACTGACTTTTCACAGAAGTGCAGGTAAATCGACAACTTCTAGGTCCAAAGTTTCACGGTGCTTAATTCATTAGAGCTTTATCAGGGGCAGGGTAGTGAACATGTGCCTCCTACTAGCGATTGGTAGTCTGCAGTCAGAATCTGAACAGCCACGGAATGTTTTAGCGGAGCAGGACAGAGAACACATGTACCTCCTTCTAGCAGTCAGTCTGCAGTCGGAACATGGGACAGCCATGGAATGTTTAGCGGGCGTGATGACTGGGGAAACTTTATAGAGACTTTGAGTGTTGTCCGAACTCGGAAAATGCAACTTCCTAGTTTTGTGGGTTTTCTTGTTTTTTTGCGCAATCGAAGACATAGGGCTGAGGTGTACATGCCTGGAAGATAGCTCCGGCATGATAAGGAATACCAGTAAAGGTAGGTGTGCATTTTACTGCAAACAAATGAACATTTGTAGTTTCTGCTTGAGTGGCATGAGTTTGAGAGAAAGCACTGGGGAGCAGTAGGAACATGGGACAGTCCCCTCTCAGTTCTTGTTTGTGTCACTGTTTTTTGTGCTGAGTTCTACCAGTGTTTGGACTAGGTTCATTTTGCTCCATGACAACTGGCTGTTAGTAATTTAATTAATTTCACCAAGGAGCAAATTGTTAGGGGCAGGTTGTCACTGGAGCAAATTGTCACCTGAGCCAGTTGTCAGGAGTGAAATGATGGGAGCGAACTGACATGGACCTGTCCCAGGCATGCTTAAACCCCCTCCACTGTGCTTGCCCCACTACCTCTTGTGGCAGACTGTTCAAAGTGTCCCCACCCTCTCTGTGTGAGAAGCACTTCCTCCGATTTACCTCTTAATCTACCCACTCAATTTCATATCATGTCCCTCGGTCTCTGGTATCTTTTCTACATTGGAAAAGATCCCCCACCTGCCCCTTGTTTATGCCCTTGAAGTACTTGAAAGTTTCTATCATGCCCCCCCTTTCTCTCCTCTCCTCCAGTGAGTACATATTGAGGTCTCTTAGTCTCTTCTCATTTGTTTTGTGCTGTAAGTCATGCACCATCTTTGTCACCCTTCTCTGGATAGCTTCCACCTTGTGTATGTCCTTATGCATGTGTGATCTACAGTACTGCACGCGGTACTCCTGGTGAGGCCTTACCAGTGTTTTATACAATGGCATCACCACCTTCCGTCTCCTTCTAGTAATACCTCCTGCCTATGCACATCAGCATGCCACTGGCCCTCCCTGCCACCTTTGCGCACTGCTTTGATACCTTAAGGTCATCAGATATGATGCCCCTAGGTCCCTTTCCTCTTTGGTGACAGCACCCCCTCCCCCAATTCTGTAGCTCTCCCCAGGGTTCCTCCTACCCAGGTGCATTATCTTGCACTTTTTTGCATTGAACCTCAGTTGCCACACCTCTGACCATCTTTCAAGCTTCTCCAGGTCCCTCTTCATTTTCTGTACCCCTTCTGGAGTATCCACCCTGTTGCAGATCTTGGTGACATCTGCAAATAGGCAGACCTTTCCTTCCAGCTTCTCTGCAATGTCACTAATGAAGACATTAGAATGGGACTTGTTCCAGTACTGATCCTGTGGTACTCGCTGGTCATCTCTCTCTCTCTCTCTCCTCCCAGATTGGATCCCATTTACAACCACCCTCTGCCTTCAGTCCATCAGCCAGTTTCTACCCAATGTATCATTATGCCCCATGCTCAGACTACTCATCTTGTTAACCAGCCTTCTATGTAGGAATGTATTCAAGGCTTTTCTGAAATCTAGGTAGGTGACGTTTACTGACTCTCTCTGATTCACTTCCTTAGTCACCCGATCAAAAAAATCTATCAGATTCATTTAAAAAGACCTTCATGCTGTGAATCCATGTTTGCCTCAGATCCTGGACATCATTGGATTCCAGGTGTGCCACTATTTTTTCTTTCAGCAGTGTCTCCATGATCTTCCCCACCACTGAGGTAAGGCTGACTGGCCTATAGTTCCCACTTCCTCCTTACTGCTACTTTCGTGCAGTGGAACTACATGCACCCTCCTTCAGTCCTCTGGAACCACACCTGCGTTGAGTGACTCTGTGAACAGGGCGACCAGAGTCACTGCTAGTTCCTTGTAGCTCCTCAATATCTTCAGATGTATGTCGTCTGGCCCCCATGGCTTTATACACCTTTAACTTTGTGAGTTCCTCCAGAACTCTCCACGGTGAATGGGCTGGTGTTCATTTCTCCCCCTGATTGCCTCTGCTCCCCAACTGTGGTCTTTGACCCTCTCCTTCCTTAGTGAATATGAAACAGAAGTATTTGTTCAGTATTTCTGCCTTGTCTAGATCCCTCTCCTTACACTCTCCTCTTCCCTTTGAGCCTCTCAATCCCCCCCGTTGTTCTTCTATCACTGATATACCTATAGAATGTCTTGTCCCCTTTTTCACAGTCCATACTAAACCGCATCTATGCCTTAGTTCTCTAACAGCTTTCCCTGCTTCCTTAGACATTCAAGATCCTCCTTGTCCTCCTCCCTTTGAGTCCCCTTATACTTCCTGAAACTTGCTCTTTTAGCCCTTACTTTGTCTGCCACCTCTTTAGAGCACCATGGTGATTTCCTTCTTCTTTTCCTTTTGGCCATTATCCTAACACATTGGTTAGTTACCTCCACTATGGCTCATTTTAGTTTCACCCACTGTTCCTCCATTCCGTCCATTACCTCTCCCTTCTCCAGGGCTGTTCTTGAACATCTACCTAGTTCATTAAAATCCACCCTCTTGAAGTAATACTTTTGCCCTTGTGTGGCTTAACTGAGTCCCTGTCTCCATGCCAAACCAGACCATGTGGAAGTCGCTGGATCCCAGTTGCCCTTCCACCTGGACCCTTCAACTGTTTTCCCATTGGTCCATACCAGGTCCAGAATCGATTTGTTCCTGGTTGGCTCATGTATCAACTGTCTGGGTCCAACCCCTGCGGGGATTTTAGGATGACCGTGCTTCTGTGCTGAAGCAGCTGCCTGGGTGGTCAATCACATCTGCATATTGAAATCCCCATCAGCAGGATTTCATCTTTAACTGCCATGTCATGAATTTCCTCCACTAGTACCCTGTCCACTTCCTCCTTCTGTGGTGGAGGTCTGAGATCTCCCGAATCATTGCTGTGACATTTCCTGGTTTATTTATTTATTTATTTAGCTTTTGTTGACCAGGTAAGTACACTAGACAAAACATGTGCCTATTTTCAGGTATGACCTGGGAGCATACAGGAAATTAGCAGAACATACAGAGGTACAAATTGAAGCAAGTAGGGCAGATACAATGAGTTCAGCAGAAGCAATACATACATAGTAGATAACTTGGGTTACAGCAGTGATACAGTCAGGTATACAAATATAGAGTCAATAAAACAAGGTTACAAACAATATAATCATATGTGTATATATATATATATATATATATATATATATATATATATATATATATATATACACACACATCTATGTACAGAATATACAACATTTCATAGGGCCACGCCAGGCAAGGTAGTGACAGCGGATTGGAGCTAAGGTACAGGAGATGTTATGCTCAAGAGCAGTGCAGGAGCCAGGGAAATCAAGGAGGACGAAACAGTCACATACTGAGGGAGCCTCAGGTGGTTCCACAGGGAGGTTCGCACGTACATCTGGGAAGGGAGGCCAGACCTGGACAGGAAAGGAGTTCCATAGTCTAGGGACACAAGATGCAAAATCCCTGTCCCCAGTTTGGGTACACACAGCGGAACCTTAAGGATAGCAGGGCCCAATGAACTTATGGAGTAAGTGGTGGAGACAGCTGGTGCAAGGAGTTCCGCCAATCCAGGAGGGGTGCCTGAGCCCAGAACCTTACCTGTGAAGCAGCCCAGGACAAAGTTAATGTAGTTGGATGGGAACAGCCAGTTAAGCCTACTGTACAGCTCACAATGGTGAGTGAGACGAGCAGCCGAAAGTGCAAAACAGCAGATATTATTGTAAGCTACTGTCCATCTTGTGAGATGGACCTTGGAAGTATGGGCGAAAAAGAGGAGCCCATAACAGAGGGATGGTAGAAACATACCTCTGGCCAGTGCTAGGAGAGCAGCCATAGTAAGGTTATTGCCTCGGCCTCGCCCTGTCTTCCCTATGTTTCTGTAGCGTTTATACCTTCTCTGATGTACAGGACCACCCCCACTCCTATTTATCTTCTCTGGCCCTTCTGAACAGTGTATAGCCTGATACATTGACATCCAGTTGTGATTAGCAGAGTACCATGTCTCTGTGTATAGTATATCAGGTCTGGAACCTTGTTTCCCAGACTGCGGGCATTTGTGAACTATGACCTTCCACGTTTCGCCCCTGCCCTCACTCTGTTAGCATTCTCTCTCTTGCCTCTTTCCCCACCCCAGTTTTCTTGTTTATGTGCTCTTGCTTCCCACCCCCGATCTCTTCACCTGTGTCACAGATGAAAATATTGAAGAAGGACCAGTCCTATTACCAACCCTTGAGGTACCCTGCTGTTCACTTCCCTTACCTCTTAAACGTCCCCACTGACTCCCCCCTCTGATGTTCTACCCCTCAGCCAACTCTCTGCCCATTTCACCATCATTTCCCTGCCCCAAGGTCCCTAATCTTTGTGACCAGCCTCCTGTGGGGGACTGAGTCAGAGGCTTTGCTGAAGTCAAGTATACTATATCTGTTGCCTGCCCCTTGTCTACTGCTGTTGTAACCCACTTGAAAAACTTGACCAGATCCATCTGGTAAGACCTTTCCTTCGTAAACTCGTGCTGTCTGGGGTACAGCAGCCCGTTCCCTTCTAGGAAGTCCACCAGGTCATCCCTCAGTGGAGACTGCATGATCTTCCCCACTACAGACATCAGGCTGACTGGCCTATAGTTCTCTGGTTCACCTCTCTTCCCACTATTGTATAGCACAACCACATCAACTAACCTCCAGTCCCTAGGGATCACCTTTATGGCTATCGAGCTATTGAAAATGTCTGCTAGTGGCCCTAATATAATCCCTGCTACCTCCCTTAGCATCCTCAGGTGTAAACCATCAGGTCCAATAGATGTATTTACTTTTGACCCTGCTAGCTTTTCCAGCATCCTTTTCTCAGTTATCCGGACCTTTGCCACCTCCTTCCTAATACGCAATCTGGCAGTGGTCCATTATCTCCTTCATAAATATCAAACAAAAATAATTGTTCAGTACCTCTGCCTTCCCTCATACCCCTCGTCTCACTCCTTATTGCTCTTAAGACTCACTGTACTCCCTTGTCACTTGAGTTTCTGCTGGATGTACTGGAAGAATGCTTTATCCTTTCTTCACCCCTGTTGACAACCAGAGCTCCATCTGCTCTTCGCCTCCCTCACCTTCTTGGTAGTTTCTTATGCTTCCACATACCTCACCCTGTCATCTCCTTTGACTGCCCTTATACTTTGAAACATGTCATTTTCATTTTACTGCCTAAGGAGTAGTACAAGCAGGATGCCTCCCTCTGCACAGACTTCTGAAAAGGATTTCAGGAAGCTGGATACCATGGCCAAAAAAATGTACACAACTGCTTCCTTGCTTCTATGACAGTCAGCTTATTTGGCCTACACAACTCAGTACCAGAAAGCACTGCGGAATGCAGTAGTGGCGCTGAGTGATAAAGTAGAAGGTGAAGTGGCACAGGATCCAGCAGCAATAGCAAAGTCAGCCCTGGATGCCACAGAACACTACATCTTACTTCAAGAAACAGCTCTTGCAGCAGGTTACACCATTAGGACTACAAGCGGCAGGCGCCAGGACCCGGAAATTTTCTGCTAGCTAGGTATTCAGCAGGACCACCTCCAAGCCATTCCCGCCCCGACGCCAGGCGAGTACATAAGAGGTGGTCCCCCATAATCCTCAGTTCTTTTCCCGCCATTGACTCGCCAGCATTGGCCTCTCAGTCTCTACCTAGCGTACGACAACTGCAGAACTTTCTGTGAATTTCTTTGCACAGCTGATGTCCTCTCCAGCTCCATCGCTTGAGAGTCACCTTTCTAAGTGTGCCTGTGGAAAACAGATCCCTTTCAAGGATCCTCACTCTTCCTGCATGCGTTGCCTAGGCCCAGACCACGATACCAAGGCCTGCACCTTTTGCCAGGGGTTCAATAGCTGCACCAGGATCTGCCGTCAGAAGGCACTACAGGCATATCTCGTCGAAGAGAAATTAAAAAGGATGAACCAAGAACCTTTCTCCAGGGAAGAATCTTCTTCTAAAGCCCATAAGCACCGGGACAAGCACCGGGAGAAGGTGAGGTCTAGGTCCCCAGCTTGGGCTTTGGACTCCTGCAGCTCCGGCTCCAGATCAGACCGCTCTCCCTCCAGGGCTCGGTCACAGCCCCCCTCGGTTAAGGTCTGGACTTCAGGCGGCTCTTCCTCGCTCCAGCCGATCAAGACATCGAGTCCCTCGGCTTCCTCCACCCCATCCAAGGCCTCTTTGAAGTCTTCTGAGCGCCACAAGTCCTCTTCATCCACCCGACGTTGGGACACCGACTCCAGGTTGGTATCCCAACCGCACAGAGGTCCTGATCCTGCACCCAGAAAGACCAAGGACCTGACGTCCCTGAAAAGGGCATCGGACCCGATGTTGGCTAAACATTCTAAATCAGCCAGGCGCTCACAGGAGCCGACGACACCAGTTGCCGACTGGGCATTCGCCGCATCTGAAGGCGTCGGCCAGGAGACCAACGTCGGCACCTCTAGAGCAGAAGACCACCCCCCCCGTCACCGGCGGATGCCGGTCATAGGGAATCGATGGAGGAGGACACCTCACAGCCCAGAGACCAGGCGGGCACAACCGAGGATGCTGGGCTCCCACGGGAACCCTCCCCAGACCGGGAGACACCCGGGGACCCGACGTCCGACCCCGGTGACAGACCACCGGCGCCAGGCCCGTCTTCGGGTATGAATAGCGAAAAAGTAAAGGAACTCTTTACTTTTTGTGGGACACCATCAGAATGGATATGGTCCCCGTCAAACCTCCTCCTCCTACTCCTCCTCCCCCTACTCCTTCACCTCCTACACCCCCTCCTCCACCTAAGGGGCCAGCAGGACGACCACCAACTCCCATGGAACAGACTCCACCTCCTAGGGGCAGATCTAAAGACAGGAGAAGGCCTCCTTCCAGATCTCCATCAGGGTCTCCCAGCCCCAAACGACCCAGACGCCGCCGGTATACTCCATCGGGGGAGGATTCCAGATTGGACACCTCGGACTACTCCAGATCTCCTTCTCCGCTGAGCATCTCCTCTCCTGACCCACATGACCTCCCAAGTCTCCACCGGATGATCCCTCTTCAGTGAGATCATGAGGCACATCCAGGACAACATGGGGTGGGATGCTGAAGACCTTGACCCGAACAGCAGCGCCTTGCCCGCTATCTTGACAAAAGACCCCAAAGCCTGCGGTAGTCCCACCCTTGGTGGACACCTTCACAACGACATCACAAAGCTGCGTAGAGCGCCCGCCTCCACTCCCGGCGGTGCGAAGAAGGCTGACCGCCTGTACAAGGCTCGAGAGAAGACCAGTACCCCTGCCGAGCGACTTCTGGCAGACTCCTGGTCATCATGGCCTCACCATGACCGATCTCAAAGGCCCCAGCATATGAGCACTCAGCCACTGGACCAGAATCCAGCAATTGGATGCCTGGGAAGGCGCACTCTGCGGCCGCTACATGCGCCATCAGGTCTCTGAACTACCTTACCCATATGGTACAGTTTCAGAACTCCCTGTGGGAACAGGGACAGGACCTGGTCGAAAAGCTTCCCGATGGCGACCAGAAAGTGGAGCTCCTTAACCTACTCCACACCGGGTCAGATGTGGGGACCCAAGTACTTAGAGCCACATATGATTCTATCGACTCTTCTGCCAGAGCTGCAGCTTCAGGCGTTTGTCTGTGGTGACACTCCTGACTCCGTGTCTCCAGCTTCACCCTGGACGTACAGAGGAATATTCTAGGCATCCCGTACAACGGCGAGGTACTCTTTGGTGAATCCTGGGAGAAGGATATCACCAAACTCCAGGACACAGGGAAGGCAGTCCAATCTGTACAGGCCATGTACAGATCCAGGCCTAGTTTTTTTCATAGGGCCAGAGCCATTTTACTTGGCCAGCAACAAAGGCAGCAGTCACGTTCGGCCAGCAGCAAGGCGCACCGTAAGGCCCAGGCCAGGTCATCCCAGGCAGAGGCCAACATTACACAAAGCGGCCCAGCCCACAGGGACCAATGCTGCCACAGCATGACTCCGTCCGGCCCCACCCTTCCTCTGGATCAATGGGCACAAAGGTCGGGGTCGATGCGCGCAACGCTTAGGGTGGCACCTCGATCACCGACAGGTGGATTCTCCACTTGGTCAAGAAAGGCCATTTCATAGAATTTCTAGGCTACCCACCTACAAGATCTCCCTGCTCTCCCGTTACTCGGGTCAGCATGCCCTGCTCATACAGAGCAGGAGGCGCTCACGCTTCTGGGAAAAAAAGCCATAGAGCACATACCAAGGAGCCAGAGGGGAACTGTTTGTACGTGACAACTATTTAAATGCTGCCTTGAACTAACTACCTTAGTTCTAAACCCCTCAGATTTCACTCTCCGCCTGTAAAGTCGAGTCACACGGAGTCTCGCTCTTCAACTTGTTCCTGTGATGTGAAGAAACTTATAATTTCATATAAGTATCTTTTTCTTTCATTTGCTGCCTTTTACTCATTGTTAATTTTAGCTAAACCTAGGTTTTCATGTTAAATTTTGTGTTTTTATCGATTCCTCCCAGTTCTGTATAACCGGTGGGGAACCGACTTAGATTTATTAGTTTGAATGTTTTCTGACTAAAAAAAAAACAGTTTAGTTTAAATTTATTTTAAATACTTTATTTTAGTAACCACTTTATTGGTTACTGAACTGATGGCCTCACTTCATTTTTTGCATCAGTTTCGGTTCCCATCGGTTCTTTATCGATTCCGGAACTGACCGCAATTACAAAACTTTTGTTAAAACGTTAAAATTATTTAGCAGTTAACGTTTTTATCGGTTACCGATAAGATGTCAGAGAAACCAAAAAAGAAATCCAGTAAACCTGGTTTTAAAAGTTGCAGTGATTGTGGGGAAGTATTTGCCAAGGCAGAAAAACATAGTTTATGTGTGGCTTGCCTGGACTATGATCATCTTAATGAAGATTGGGACATCTTTAAAACCTTCCCAGATAAAACAGTGGAGAAATGCCTGGAACAGCTTAAGAAAAAACTTCCTCCACCTAAGGGTCCCTCTGGCTGTGGCCAGCCGATACTCTCTTCTGCTGTGGGTAAAACCACTACAATAATTGCTTCAACCCCTGTAATGGGTGATAAGGGCACTAAGAGGCTTGCTGAACTGGCTGACTCCCCGGTACCCTCAAAAAAGACAAAGAAAGTAAAGCACACAGAACCCCCAGCTGAAAGGAAGTGGACTTCTGTGGGTGCTCTGGCTCTGCCTTCTCCTCAGGAAGTAGCTCAGGCCTTTAAAGTGGTCCAGGCCTTACAAGGTCTTTTTCCCACTGGCTGCTGTTCCAGTCCCAGCTGGACAGACTGGCAGCACATGTAAATCCTCTTTCATTGAAGAAGAGAATTATGATGAATATGAAGAGAGGTATGAAGGGAACCCATTGAGCAGGATTTTGGTTCGCCTCCTAGAACTACGGAGGATTATTCCTCACATTTTACTTTGTGAGGAAAATGGCTGATGCCTTGGACATCACCACAAGTGAAGATATAGAGACGAGGAAGAGGTGGAATACCTCAAGGTGATGAGGTTAACCCCATCAACATCCTCTTGCCTGTCAATAAATTCTTCAAGAAAGATGCACTGAAGATTTTACAGACTCCTCATTCTATTCCTCTTCTTGGCAAGAGGCTGAACAAGTACCGGCTGGAAAGGAAGGGCAGAATTCCTGTTTTCCCACCCTGACCACCAGTGACAAGGCTAAGGTGCCCCTGGCTTCTCACACACCAGATAAGGAGTCCAGGAAAATTGACTGTATGGCTGAAAAAGGGTACTTGTCATTTCCTTGGCCATTAGGCAGGCAAATTTCCATGCCTACGCTGCTCAGTACCAAAAGTCTTTATGGCAGTCTGTACTGGCCTTGGCACACAAAGCCCCTTCACCTTTGTCTAATGGCCTGGCAGAAACTGCCAGGTTTGGCTTAGAGGCAGCCAAGTATCAGTTCCAAATGGCTGCTGATACCAATGATACAGCAGCTAGGTGGATGACAAACACTGTTGCTCAACGTAGACTTGCCTGCCTAAGAGCTACAAATCTTACTCAGGATACTCAGACAAAAGCTCTGGATTCCCCCCCGGAAGGTAATTCATGTTTTGGTGAAACAACAGTAGCTTATATGAAGAAGGTGGATGAATATAAGGCCACCTTCAAGAGCAGTTCTGCTAAGGAGAAAGCCTCTCCATCCACCAGACACTATGGAAGGGGAGGCAGGGGCAGGTCCTTTCATACTAGTCCCTTTTTCCAGGGAATGGCTGCACCCCAATACCAACAGTATCCCCAGCAAGGGTACTTCAGAGATAGGGGCACAAGGGGTTCCAGGCAGGGATCTCAAACCCAGCCTCACCCCCAAAGCAAGCAAACACCCTGTTGTGTCTTCACAAGCCACCTCCTCTCTACCTGTCAGAGGCAGACTGTCTCACTGCCTCCAGGCTTGGCAAAAGATCACCACAGACAAGTGGGGCTTGGGGGTAGTGAGACAGGGACTGTCTCTGAGTTTCAATCCCTTCCTTCTCTGAGAACTAGAGTGTTTAGACCATCTTCCTCATAGAAAAAGCTGTTAGAGACAGGTTCGAAACCTGCTGCTGTCATGGTGGGTGTGGAACCTGTCCCAGACCACCAAACCTGCAGTGTCAGTGGCTCAGCAGGTAGCACACACCTCTGAGGCTGAGAGATCAGAAGGCTGTGGGTTCTATCCCCACACCAGGCACTTGGGTTAATATCCCAATACTGACACTATAGTGCAGCATGAGGGGGTGCTGCACTCCTGTGGTGCTGTCTTTTGGGTGAAACCAAGGTCCTATCTGCCTGTTCTGGTGGTAGTGCAGGTGAAACATAGAACATAGAAACATAGAAGTTGATGGCAGATAAGGACCGCAAGGCCCATCCAGTCTGCCCATTTTTTTTCTACCTTATAAATGTGCTATCGCCTTTGCTCTGTCAGTGACTCATCTATTCATAGTCATTTGTATTACTCCTTATGCCTATCCCATGCCTGTTTGAAGCCTGCACTGTATTCATAGCCACCACTTCTTGTGGTAAGCCATTCCATGCATCTACCACCCTTTCTGTGAAAAGAATTTCCTCACATTCCCCCTTAATCGGCCTCCCTCTAATCTCATGCTGTGTCCTCTTGTCCTGCTATTTTTATTATATTTAAACATATTAGACTCTTTCACCTTGTTTATGCCTTTAAGGTGTTTAAATGTCTCGATCATATCACCTCTCTCCCTCCTTTGCTCAAGGGTATACATATTGAGCTCCGTTAATCTGTCCTCATATGTCTTCTGATGCAGTCCCTGCACCATTTTGGTTGCCCTTCTCTGGACTGCCTCAATTTGATTAATGTCCTTGTGAAGGTGTGCCTCCAATACTGCACGCCAGTACTCCAGATGGGGCCTAACCAATGTCTTGTACAGAGGGATTATTACCTCCCTCTTCGACCTGGATACCCTACTAATACACCTAACACCCCCTAGCCTTACCTACTGCTTTAGAGGTCTGCTTGGATGATTTTAGGTCATCAGTGATGATGATGCCCAAGTCTCTTTCTTCCTTTGTGACTGCTAGCAACTCCCCTCCCAGCCTATAAGTGGCTTCAGGGTTTCTCTTCCCTATGTGCATGATTTTGCACTTCTTTGCATTAAATCCCAGATGCCACTCTTCTGACCATTTTGCTAGTTTATCCAGATCTCTTCTCATTCTGCCCACCCCATCTGGATCATCTACTCTGTTGCAGATCTTGGTGTCATCTGCAAACAGACAAGCCTTACCCTCTAGTCCATCTCGGGAGGTCACTAATGAAGATGTTGAATAGGACTGGCCCCAGGACTGATCCTGAGGTACCCCTTGTGACTTGCATCTCTTCTGACTGTATACCATTTACCACCCTCTCTGTTTTCTGCCAGTCAACCAGTTTGCCACCCAGCTGACCAACTTCTGCCCACCCCGAGCCTACCTAGCTTATTTATCAATCTTCTATGTGGAACAGTGTCAAAGCTTTGCTGAAGTCAAGGTAGGCGACATCAACTGCTCCCCCTTGGTCCACCACTCTGGTTACCCAGTCAAAGAAATCTATGAGATTAGTTTGACAGGACCTTCTTTGTAACCCATGCTGTCTTGGATCCTGTGCCCCTATGGATTCCAGGTGTTGCACTATCCTTTCCTTAAGGAGTGCCTCCCTTAATCTTGCCCACTACTGAGGTAAGACTGACTGGTCTGTAGTTCCCCTGCCTCCCTGCTACCACTCTTGTGGGCGGGATCACATGAGCCCTTCTCCAGTCTTCTGGGACCTCTCCTGTGCTCAGAGACTCACTAAACAATTCTGCTAATGGCTCTGCTAGTTCCTCCTTTAGCTCCTTAAGTACCCTGGGATGTATGCCATCAGGTCCCATTGCCTTATCCACTCTGAGCTTAGCAAGCTCTTGTAGGACCCTTTCTTTTGTGAGGAGTAGTGCTCACCTCCCTCCCCTGTGTCCATGATGCTGAGCTGTGGCCCTGCCCTACCTTCTCTTCAGTAAATACTGAGCAAAGTATCTATTTAGGATAGATGCCTTTACAGGGTCCTCCTCCTCACATGCTCCCTTTTCTCCATTAAGCTTAGCAATACCTCTGGACTTTCTCCTTTCACTAATGTATCTATAGAAAGTCTTGTCACCTTCTTTACTGTTCATGCTAGTGTTTCCTCAGTTTGGGACTTTGCCTGCCTTACTGCCTTCCCTGCTTCCCTTAGGGCAGTTTGGTATGCCTCCCTATCTTCATCCCGCTGTGTTCCCTTATATTTCCTGAAGGCCAGCCTTTGGCTCTGACCTTTTCTGCTACTGTATTTGAGAACCAAAGTGGTTTCCTTCTTCTTTGCACTTCCTTTTCTGTCTAACACAATGGGATGTTGCTTCAAGTATTGTATCCTTAATGCTTGCCCACTTTGCCTGTACCTCCTCACCTGTGTTTCTTTTGCCAGGGCTAGCTTAACTCTGTTGGCCATCTCATCAAAGTAAGCTCCTCTGAAGTCCCATATTTTTGCCTTGGAATGGGATGATTTAGATGTAGTAGCCAAATTGAACCATACCATGCGATGGTCACTGGCCCCCAGGTGACCTTCTACCTGGAGATCTGTGATCCCTTCTATGTTAGTCAGTACTAGATCTAGGATAGCCCTGTCTCTTGTGGGTTGCTGTACCAGTTGTTTGAGGCCCTCCCCCTGCAGGTGGATGTTAAAGATCCCATGGTACTTCTTGAAAAGAGTAGGGGAATTTTTTATTAGAAAATGTGGACTTCATTACAATACATATCAAACAATACAGTAAGCATACAGAATTACTGACAATACATACATGACAGAAACATGTCTTGTCTATAACAAAACAATACCCAAATTAGTCACACTATTGTCTACAGTTTAACCGTAAATGAGTAACTTTAGATAACGAATGTTTGTGTAAATCATTATTCAACAATTGTTGTGTAGCCTTTTCACATTCAGAAATACCACAGTCGGATGAATCCATTTTTGCTGCAGCACACATATATCATATCCTTATAATATTTTCCAAAAATCCTGGATTGTTACCATGTACAATCTCTGAGTATTGTAATTTTAAAACAATTGCTCTCCCACTCTTTAGCTAGAATGTCCCAAAACAGCTGAGCAAACCTACAGTCTAGAAACAAATGATTCTGAGTTTCTAGGATCTGAGTACAAGTATCTCTTGGGCAATATTTATCTGAAAGCTATTTATGCTTATTATTGCCTTTCACCCCCAGCCTCCCATAATTCCCCAACCACACACAGTCAATGCATATAATGGAATCCTAGGATTTATCAATTGTTTCAGGACATACGTCTTTCATTGTTCTGGACATAATGGAAATTCTACAACGTCTGTATTCTCATGATTCAAGATGTGTTGATACATCTTCTTTCTGTCCCCAATAATTATAACAGCAGGTGTCCATTTCCTTTGTAAAGCCCATTTAATACCATCCAACCATACTTAGGAATGGGCAGATCTTATTTCGAGAGGGCTCTTGCAGTAGGTAATTACATATAGGACTGACGCTCGGCAGGCGGCAGGACCCCACGGAAAAATTTCTAGCTAGCAGTCCCTGGCGGGGACCGCCCCCATGTCAGGTGACCGGCGTCAGATGACGTCGGTATAAAGGGGCGGTCCGGATGCCCGCCTTCCAGTTCTTTCTCGCCGTCAGCTCGTGCAGCGCCTCGCGGTAAAGTTCGTGCTCAGCCCTGTTCTTTTCGTTGGTTTTACGAAAATTATTAGTATTTATTACCTTATCGTCAGGTGAGCATTGGTTTATGCGTCCCTTCCAAAAATAAGTGCGACTAAATGCGGTATAACTACCTCAGAAGGGCGGTCCTCTCTCTGCCTTTTTGCTAGGGCTCGCCACCACGCCGTCGACAAGTGCCCGTGATTGTCTGCTATTTCAACGCCAAGCACCAGCAGATGACGCCAGCAGTCTTTTGGAGGCCCAGTTGCTTAAAAGAAGATGTCACAATGGAGAACGAGTTGAAGAAGCTTAGGCAGGCATCGACCTCTCCAGAAGGACACCATAAGAAGCGGGACAAAGAAAGGCACAGGGAGAAGACCTCCTCATTGCGGTTCAGGTAACGTCCCCTCTGGGGGATCGCTGACAGCAGCCTCAAGGTTTTGGAGGCGTCAACCCGCCCGTCGTGCGCTCTCGGGTCCTGCAGGCGCCTCCGGCTAAAGGCCTCTGCCCCAGTACTGCTGCAGGCTTTTGGCCTACTGGGTAGGCACTCCCTTAAGCCGGACGTCGTCCTCCGGCCTCGCGGAAGACCGATAAGATGCCCGACCCTTTGGGCATCGTCACGTCCCCGGACCGGCCACTTCCCACCCTTAGCCCGCCTCCGGCGAGGGACCCCTTAAGCGACGCCCGGCTCCTCTGGCGTCTGCGGATTCCAGTCCCTAAGTCGCACATCGGCTCCTCCGGCGTGTGCGGGCATTGGAGCCTACAACAGACCCTCCATTGTCTGTCATCCCAGGTTCCCCACAGCCTTTGCTGCTGTCCGGGCACGAGTCACCCCTGCCTGACCCCAGGGAATTTTCCCCTCCGTCCCCGGGCGATGCACAGCATGCTTTTCCACCATCAGACCCTACTCCTACAGAATCGGATCTGACGCTGGCCCCCCGGACGCCGGTCCCGCCAATGTTGGCCCTGACACCGGCCCCACCGATGCCTGCGGGGGATATCCCTCCTCCGTCGGGCCGGACCCCCCACGGGCCTATCACTGTTGATCCACCCGTGGGGCTCCCTACTGGGCCGTCTGCTCGGCAGCTCCTCGACCTTGGGTATCCGCGCGTCCTATCCGGCGCCCGGCACCGGTCCGCGGTATCCAGCGCGCAGTACCCGACACGGCTCCACCGATGCGCGGTACCCAATGCTGCAATACCCGGCACGGTATTCCAGCAGCGGGTTATGGATACTCACCTTACGGATATAATCCATATAATTATCCCCTCCTCCTCCTCCTCCCGCCCCAGGCTGCCGGTGGATCTTCAGGAGACTCTGGCTTCCTGGTGGGCCGAGCAAACTCAGCTCACCAAGAAAGTCGAGAACCGCCTTCGGCAATGGTGCCGCCTCCGGCCCCGTCGCCTGAGGCGCACACTCCTCTCTGCCTCTGGATTCCCGAGCTCTTTCCTCTGGATCAGAGAGAGGCAGGACACGTGTCCAGGATCCCCCTAAGGAACCCGTTCCTCCCCCTAGACGAGTCAGGGAGTCTTACTCTGCTTCTAATTCTTCTTCTTCTTCACTCTCTGATTCCTCCGATGGATGCTCCGAGAGAGACAACGAGCCTCACTCTCCGTCCAAGCCCTGGCCGAGGACTCCTCCGCAGGATCCTTCCTTCATGGCGTTGCTCAGGAAGATCCAGGAAGTACATCAGTGGCGTTCTTTGGAACCAGATCCTCAGTGAGTTAAACTCGCCGAACATCTGGACCTGCCTCTTATGGCCCCTACTCAAGTGCCACCCTGGATCGAGCCTCATGCCCACCTTGCTTCCACTATGTGGAAACAACCATCGGCTTTAGCCCCGCTTCCTTGGAAGTCCAACAGGCTATACCAGGCTCCGGAGGGTGTAGATTTTTAGATTCTCACCCCGTGCGACTCGGTACGTGATTAAGCGCCGCTCACGGTCGGTCAGCACACCCAAACATTTAAAAGTCGTCTCCCGGATAAGGAGTCTCGCCTTCTGGATCAGTATGGAAGAAAAATATACGCTTCTTCCACACTGGGGATTAGGGCCCTGAATTATGTAGCACATATGGGGGATTACCAGAAGGCTGTCCTTACCCAGGCGGAATCTAAGATTGAGTCCTTACCTGACTCCCAAGTCAAGCAGGAGTTAGCTGACCTAGTCTGTTCTGCTCGTTCGGCCAGTCGTCACATCCTGAGGACGACCTACGATGCAGTGGACACTGCAGGGCGGAGTTCTGCATTCGCCGTAAGTCTTTGGCGTCACGCCTGGCTCCACGTGTCAAGTTTGGTCCCGGAGGTGCAGTCAGCAATCTAGGAAGCACCTTTCAGGGGTTCAGTGCTAATCGGCGGTGATGTCAAGGACATCATACCGATTTGCAGGAGAAGGGGCCGGCTCTGAAATCTGTGGATTCCATATAACGTCTCCATTCCCAGCAGCGCCGTCCTTTTCAGAGCGCAGCCGACCTCAAGTGAAACCCCAAGGAAGGTGGGCCACAAGCGCGGGCCCCGCAGCTGCTAGGCCCGCCACCCAAAAAGTAGCGGTGCCCCAGCTGCAGCGCTACCCTACACCACCTGACTCCTCCCCTCTCCCACGCCTCCGGACTCCCGGAGGAACCGGTAGGAGGGAGATTTTCCCTCCACCTTCCGGGTTGGTAGAGGATAACATTGGATTCGTGGGTGCTTCAGATTATCGCGGAGGGGCACTCCATAGAGTTTCTACAGAAACCTCCACGCCACCCCCTTCTGAAGTCCTCTTACACATGGGACCATCTTCCTTTGGTCGGGGATGAAATATCTGCCCTTCTCGCGAAGCAGGCCATAGAACCCATTCCTCCTCACCTTCAAGGGACGGGTTACTATTCCCATTTCTTCCTAGTACCAAAGAAGACGGGAGATCTCAGACCCATTCTCAGCTCCCTGAACTTCTACGTGGAATACAAAAAGTTCAGGATGCTCTCCCTTCAAACTCTTCTGCCCCTTCTTTGGCTGGGTCAATGGCTTTGTGCGCTGGATATGCAGGATGTATATCTGCACATCCCCATTCATCCCTCGCACTGCAAGTACCTCCGGTTTGCTTTCCAGGGGGACCATTACCAATTCCAGGCACTTCCCTTTGGTCTTTCCTCGGCTCCCCGAGTTTTTACCAAATGCCTGGTGGTGGTAGCAGCCCACCTGCATACTTTGGGAGTTCAGGTGTTTCCCTGCCTGGACGACTGGCTCCTGGCGGCCTCATCCAGGAAGGAGTTCCTGCATTTTCTCTCCCTCACCCAGCAGGTTTTCACTTGCCTGGGTATCACCATCAACCATTCAAGTCTCATCTGGACCCTCCCAGAGACTTCAGTTCATCGGGGCAATCCTCGATACAACAGTGTGCAAGGCCTTCCTTCCTCCGGACAGGCGGCCTCTCCCAGTCTGAATTTCCCTGCTATCAGAATGCAGGAAGGTTCCGGTGGTCGGTTCTCCGTCTTTGGGCTTATGGTGGCCGCCATCCCAGCTGATTCAGCCGCGGCTCACATGAGAGTTTCTCAGTGGACTCTCCGCTCTCAGTGGGATCAACTCATAGCGACTTAGATCATCTGGTGCTGATCTCCTCGCCAATGACAAGAGACTTGCAATGGTGGATGGTTCAAGAGAACCTGTTTCGGGGGGTCCCCTTCTGTCATCATCCCCCCTCCCAGACTCTGACCACGGACGCATCAGGCGAAGGTTGGGGAGCCCATCTGGGTCCTCACCGAACCCAGGGTTTATGGTCCAGATTGGAGTTAGCTCTCCACATCAATGTGCTAGAGCTATGAGCAGTTCTATATGCCCTTCAAGCCCTTCATCAATACATCCTTCCTGGTCACCTAGCTGTCCAAACGGACAACATGTGCATGGTGTGGTACATCAACAAGCAGGGAGGGACTCGATCCTACCCGCTGTGCAGGGAAGCGATGAGGGTTTGGGACTGGGCAACGCTTCACAACCTTCCCCTCATGGCGATCCATGTTCCAGGAGTCGACAATACCCTGGCAGGCAAGCTAAGTCGCTCCTTGGCTCTGCCACATGAGTGGGAGCTGGACCAGAAGGTTCTAGACAACATCTTCCAGCTTTGGGGACTCCACAGGTAGACTTGTTCGCCTCTTCCCAAAATGCAAAACTTCCCACCTTTGGTCGCTCACTCCAGAGCGAGGCGCTTTCTGGAGTGACGCTCTGTCTCTAAACTGGAAGGGCAGATTCGTCTATGCTTTTCCCCCAATTCCTCTGGTCCCTCGTGTACTGAAGAAACTTGCAATGGAAGGAGCGAGAATGATTCTGATTGCTCCTTTGTGGCCCAGGCAAATCTGGTTCTGTCTTCTACAACAATACTGAGAGGTTCCTCCTCTTCCTCTTCCTTTATCTCGAGGATTGCTGACCCAGGATCAGGGGACCCTGGTCCATCCGGGACTCAAGTCCCTACAACTTCATGCATGGCTCCTGCAGATCCTTGCAATCTTGCTTTTAACCAAAATAATTCGGGAACCTGAAACTGCAGAAAAATCTGAAACACGGATTGTAAAGCATATTCATCCGTTTGAGGGCCAGTGTTAACACCACATCATCTGCATAGGTTAAAATTTTCACGGTCTGTGAACAATGTGGCAACTAATCCAATTATCCAGTTCCTGTATACATAACCTAATAAAATGTCCATACAGAAGATATACAGTAAGGGGATCAAGGGACATCCCTGCCAAACCCCCTCCGTACAGTAATGTTTTCCCCATACCAACCATTCAAATTTGGAATCACGACTGCATCCCTGTACAATAATTTGATCCAGTCTACAGATATCTCCGTATTCCAAAGCTTTTAATACCAAAAATAAAAGTCATGGGATAAACGATCAAAAGCTTTTTCCTGCTCAATGCTGACTATCCGGCCAGTCAAACCCCGCCCCCTTCATCTTGATAGAACAGTTCCCTAAGCAAAATTAAGTTATCTTTTCATTGTCTACCTTGCACTGCACAAGTCTGTACTTCATTAATTACATACGTAGCTGTTTTGGTAAGTCATCCTAATAACAGTTTAACCAAAATGTCAACATCTGTATTCAGTAAACTTAAAGGTCTCCAATTATTAATATCCACTGAAGGGCCCTTTTTGTGTATTAGCACTAGTATAGCTTCTTTCGTAGATGAACCAATCTACTGTCATGTAACATGTAATTCTATAAAATCACCAAAGCTGGGGCCAGGTGATCCTTAAATTGTTTATAAAGACCTGCACCTATTCCATCAGATCCCGGGGCAGAGCCCTTTTTTAAGCTATCAATTGCCTGCACCACTTCCCCTACTGTAATTTCACGAGTAAGCATGACAAGATCCTTTAAGTCTACCTGTGGAAGATGTAAACCATCCAGTAATCTACTCTCGGTGGTAGCATGCAACTTTTCACCAAACATCTTCTGAGCCTGAGTTTGTACTATATCTAAAATGCCTAAATGAGAGGATACAGTTTCTCCTGTTGAGGAAAGCAATTGTGTAATAATTCTTACATTCACCCTCTCCTTACAATCCTTGTAAGAGTCAATACTGTGTTTCCCAGCATGCATCCCAAATTTAGCCTCCTGCCCCAAAGATTGTGCCCTATTATATTGCAATTTTTGCAACTGTGGATTAATAATCTGGATTTGAGACCCAAAATCCTGGGACGTAGTTTCTGATAGTGAAATTAAGCGTTGCAACTGTTGCCTTAACTGCAAATAGTCTAAATAGTTTTCAGTATGCACCAGATGTGACCTATATTTAAATAGTTCCTGCCAGGATTTTTTAGTATCTTCCCACCACTCCGTGAGATCCTCATAGCATTCAACCACTGACAATCTGGCTCTCCAGTTTTGTCAGCAGAACTTCTGAGTTTTAGCTTCTGATAATACAGACTAATTTAACCTCCATTTAGTCTTTTTACACCTTGGGGTGTCTTGTCAGGATATCCTTGTACAAAGTGCAACAGTTATAGTCCTACTAGACAACACTTTAAAAATTTTTGAAACAAAAATGAAGTCTATGCGAGTCTTTAGTTTACCTTTAAAAAATGTAAAACCCCCTGAGGTATGCAAACTTCGATAGGAATCCTTCAATGCAGTATTAGAAATGACATTCTGTAATGCCACTGAATCACAAAAAAGTTTATCCATCTGTAACCCTCTATCCTTTTGGTGTAAACTACAATTAAAATCCCCTGCCCATAGGACAAGTCTAGATGTATGCAAAAGTGGGTGAATGTCTTTAAATAAAGCAGCCCTAAGAGCATTGGTCTGAGGGGCATAAGTTGCAATTAACTGAAATATATCTGAAAAATAAGAAATATCCAATAATAAAGCCCGCCCCAGACAAATGTCTACCAATCTAGTAACTATGAGATCTTTATTTGCCAACAAAATCCCAACCCCATCACATAAATCCAGTCCTAGCCACCAAAAAGGGTTCCACAAGTGCCACGCTTGCGAGGCTCTGGAAAGTTCTCCCCTGTTTTTAATCTGGTATCTAAAATACAGGCAATGTCTGAGGCACTTTTCTGAAGAGAAAACATGGTGCCTGCCAATTTTCTTTCCCCTTTTATACTATTTACATTAATGGAGGTAATGGAGAGCTGTTCAACAAAGTTGGCAGAATATCTCATAATCTAATGTGGTTATGATGCCTGTTTCTTTTGTCTGTGCCTTATACGAGTGGCTATGGAGTCTGTACCACCAACCTCTTCAGTGTCACTGTAAGAAACTACTGAAGAAGAGTCTGTCCCTTCCCCATCCTCTGAATGTAAGACCGTAAACATATTACCACTTTTCCTTGTCTCTGGTGATGCAGCACTGTCCATCCCTCCAACTTTTCGTGACACCACCTTACCCATTCTAGATCTTTTAGTTTGAGTAACAATTTTAAACCCATCCATATCCGGGGGGTGTGGGCATTCCTTTAGGAGAACAACCAGTACTGTCAGTCACCATTGGAATATCAGGCTCCTGAATAGGATCGTCCCTTAAACCTCGAACAGAATCATGTCTCATCTCAGGCCCTGGCTCCTCAGATACAAAAACTGTAGGCCGAACCTCTTGTGGAACCAAAACTGTTTCCTGTCCATGTGTTTCTACCTCTTTCCTAGTACTTAAGTCAGCAGTCTTTTTAGCTTGAGATTGCTGGGCCATGTTGATAAGCCCTTCATGAGAGGGGCAATCCTCCCTGTTATGTGAGGCCCAGGGACACCTACCATAAGAATGACCTGTCTGCTCACAGAGGTTACACCGAAACAAATTGAAACATTTCCCTGAAACATGTCCAAGTTCCAAGCAGTGACTACATTTTACTGTGTTGCAGGCCGAGCTCAGGTGAGTCCTATCCCCACATTTAAAACAGAAACGAGGCTGACCTGCTTAAAAAACAGAACCTCTGTCCTTTCCTAAATAAAAGTACTAGGTAGATGAATAGGGCCTGTGTTCGTCATAATCAGTTTAACTTGACCCTCCACTCTCCATCCCAAATTTGCTCACGATCAAGTGTAGGACTAGGCCTATTTAATATCTCACATCGTTGCAGTAACTAATAAAGAATATCTTGATATTCACTCCTTAATTCTTAAATATAATACTAATGATTTTAATAGCCAGCCTGGATAGTGGTATTGCGTGAAAGGGTACCCATAAAGGGTATTTTCAGCTTATTATATTGGGCCCAAACCTATCTAAACCTGACACATTTTAAAACTAACATCAAAATTATGATTACCCAAATGCAGGGCGCAAAAATTTCAGATGAAAATTTTAAGAACCTTTCAGTAACTGGCAATAAAAACTCTGTCTGGAGGCTCCACCAACACCTTTATACAATAACCTCACTGCATTGCGATGTGGAGCAGGCTCACCTTTGTTCTGAAATAAGTCAGACATTTTCAACGCTGGACCATCCGCCCCCGTCCTCAGTATTCATAATTTTTTCAGTGATACCTAATTGAAGTGGGCCCACAGATAGGTGTGCTGAAACACAGGACGCTGGGCATGTAGGGTCCGATTTATCAGGAACCCAAGTCCCTTCGGTTGTTTGTTCCCAACCAGTGCTCTGTAATGCCCGGCTAGGAGACCATTCCGGGCCTCTCACTACGTCCTTATCTGCAACGGAATCCAAAGCAGTAGATCTATCCTGGGGTGTCGGTATAGTTTTTGAAGGAAGCACACCCGACTTACTCCAACCATGCAGCGATTTGTTCTTAGGGAAAGCGCACTCCTGCCCCTGTTGTTTCACAAGAGTGCGCGCATCGAGAACCTGCAGTTTATGCATATCCTGTCCACAGCCTACTCCTAGCCTCTTCGACTGCACTTTCTTGCCTTCAACAGCACATGCTACAGGCTCTCGGCACACAGCATTAGTGCTGCTTGAATTGCCAGCCTGATCATGCATCTCGGGTCTCACTTGTTCATCCTGTCCTGTTGGTATGCATACTGCTGATTTCTGAAGCACGGTGGGACTTGCAAGTTGTCCCTGGGGGCCTTGTCTATCAGGCAGAGCAGTCTCCTGTACAATTCCTGTGGCCGGTTGTGTAGAGGCACATACCACGTCAGCAGTTCGCAGACTGGTAACATTAGTAGAAATGTCCAAGACAGTGTCAGATTTGCAAATGATACATTCTAGCGATGCATCCAGTTGTTCAATTCATGCAGTAGTACCTTCTTTTCTGAAGCATATGGCGTTGTCTTTCAGAAGTTAAGGATTCAACTCCTTACCTGCATCTCCATGTAAATCTTCATCCAAACCAAGCACTTCCAGTAGTTCGGAGGAATCAAAGTCTAACAAATGAGCACGCAGTCAAAGCAGCATCCACAGCCTCTTGCAAATCAGTGCATGGGGGAGGCCTGCTCCCAACACTGCCACATCCATCTCCTCCAAAGGCCCATCCGGACTGCCCATCCTGCGAACAGTCGACCAAGTATTCCCCTTGCTGGAGAGTAGGGGAATTTCCCTGGTGCCCTGGCCAAATTTCCCCCATTCACAAAAATACCACCAACAGCTTAATCTGGTTCAAGATCAGTTGGCATTCATCTGTATCACCCTCCCTGGGTCATGCCTGAAAATAGGCAGAATTTATCTAGTGCACTTACCGGTCAACAAAAACTAAATAAATAGTAAAATAAAAGGAAAGGGGTTTTACTCAAGGTACTTCCTTACTACAAAGAAAAACGGGGAGTGGTGGCCTATCTTGGACCTCAGGGTCCTAAACAAGCATTTGAGAAAACCAAAGTTCAAAATGGTAACTTTGGCACTGATTCTGCCAGCTGTCCAAAAAGGAGACTGGTTGGTATCACTGGACCTAAAAGATGCCTGTTTCCACATCCCCATAAAAGAGTCTCAAAGAAAATATCTCAGGTTCAGACTTCTATCAGGTCAGTACCAGTTTTCAGCCCTGCCATTTGGCCTAACTTCGGACCCTAGGGTATTCACAAAGTGCTTGGCAGTGGTTGTGGCACACCTTCGCAGACAGGGTGTCACGGTGTTTCCATACTTGGACGACTGACTGGTGGTAGGAAATTCACCAGACCAGGTCAGACAGCATCTGCAGACCACCCAGGGGCTTCTAGAGTCCCCGGGGTTCTTGATAAATCACAAAAAAATCAGTCCTTCTACCTGCACAGGTGTTGCAGTTCATAGGAGCAGAGATCAACACACTGCAAGGCAGGGACTACCTGCCTCTGGACAGGATAAGAAGTCTCCAGTTGATTGCAAACTCATTCAGCCTCATAAGCAAAAATAACAATAGGTAGTTCCTACAGATCCTGGGTCATATGGCTGCAGCCACAGGCACATTCCTAGGCTCCAAGTTCCAAATGAGACATCCAGTTCCACCCAAGGGCACATTGGTGCCAGAGAAGTGATCCCCTCTCAAAGCTGATTCCAGTAACAAAAACTTTGTTACAAGCACTTCAGTGGTGGAAAGAGGAATCCAACCTGAGGGAAGGGGTTCCTTCCAAACCACAGTCTCCATCAGTTGTTCTCACAACAGATGCATCTCTACTGGAGTGGGGTGCCCATTTAGGGAACCACACAACCCACGGCACTTGGTCAAGTGCAGAGTCAACTCCAGCACATAAACGTGCTGGAACTTAGAGCAGTGTTTTTGGCACTAAAAGCTTTCACAACACTGGTACAAGGGAAGGTGGTACAGGTCAGAACAGACAATACAACCACAATGTACTACATAAACAAACAGGGAGGCACCAGGTCAGATCCTCTCTGCACAGAGGCCATGACATTTTGGAGCCTGGCTTACTCTTTGGGAGTTTCCCTGCAGGCAAGCCATCTGCCAGGAAAGGACAACACCCTAGCAGATGCTCTGAGTTGAATCAACCAGGCCCATCACTAATGGGCCCTGAACAGGCAAGTGGTGGAAATAATCTTCAGGAGGTGGGGCACTCCAGAGATAGACTTGTTCGTATCCCACCAGAACCATAATCTGCCACAATACTGTTGCAGGCCACAAGACCTGGGGTACACTACCCTGGATGCTCTGGACTGGTCAGGAAACACCTATGTGCTTTCCCCTTCCCTCTGGTGTACAGGGTATTGCTTGAGCTCAGGTCCCACTCAGCATCAATGATATTGATAGCTCCAGACTGGACCAGGCAGCCATGGTATTCTCTTCTGCTCTCCATGTCTGTAGCCAAGCCAATACACCTCCCTCGGAGGCACAATCTGTTAACCTCCAACCAGGGGAGACTCCTGTATCCGAATCTCAGGTCTCTCAATCTCACAGCTTGGCTCTTGAAGACCTAGAATATGCAGGTTTACACCTCTCTGAAACTGTTTTGGAAATTCTGAGAGGTTACAGGAAACCTTCCACTGAGAAAACATATGCTTCAAAATGGAAGCGGGTTTCTATTTGGTGCTCAACCAGTTACCAACACAGGCTGGGGTTCCAGCTGTTCTTGATTACCTCTCATATTTACATTCCTTGGGATTGCAGTCCAGTACCCTCAAGGTCCACCTGGCTGCAGCATCTGCTTACATTTGTGCTGGAAGGAATGTGTCAGTAGCTTCAGACCCTATGTTTAAGAGGTTCTTCAAGGGTTTGACCCATTTGCACCCCCCTCATAGGGAACCGGTGCCAGAATGGGACCTTAATGTATGCATAGCCAAACTCATGGGACCTCTTTGTGAGCCATTGTCCTCCACTCATCTGAAATATGTCACCTGGAAAACAGTTTGCCTAGTGGCAATGACTTTTGCAAGAAGAATCAGTGAGCTTCAGGCTCTCTGCACCGAATAGGACTACATCTCATTCCACAGGGATAAGGTGGTCCAGCGAACAAACAGGAAATTTCTCCCTAAAGTGGTCTCTGACTTCCACCTGAACCAAACCATTACCCTACCTGTCTTTTTCATTGAGCATTCCACCTCTCGTGAAAGAAGGCTTCACAGTCTGTATGTCAAAAGAGCTCTCAGCTACTAATTGACAGTCACTAAGGACCATAGGCAGGACAGAAAACAGCTGTTCCTGACTTACGGGGATGTGAGAAAGGGTAACCCAGCATCGAAAAGGTCCATTTTGCATTGAATAGTCCAGTGTATCCAGTTCTGTTACACTAAAGCTGGAAGGGAGCCACCAACAAGATTGAGGGCCCACTCCACAAGAGGGACAGCTGCTACCTTAGCAGCTGTCAGGGATGTTCCACTAGTGAACATCTGTAAAGCATCTGCCTGGAAAACGATGCGCATCTTTACAAAGCACTACAACCTGGATATTCAGTCCAGGGGTGATGCTAGATTTGGCACAGCAGTCCAAGTAAAGTCTGTTTCAAAATAAGGTTCTGTGCCCACCTCCAAAGGCACTGCTTCATAGTCTGCAGAAAGTTAGGAATGCCTGAGTATTAATGGGGTTAGAAGAAAAAATTGCTTACTATAGTAATCTTGTTTCTTGCCAGTGATACTCAGGTATTCATAACTTCTCTCCCTGCCTCTCCTTCTAGAACCTTTTTGCCTCTGCACTCCTGCATACTGTGCTTTCAGGGGTATACCTGCCACTTTCTGGCACAAGTTTGTGAAACAAGGTTCATGTTGTGTTTTTCCCTTCTTTCAGGTGACTGACATTTTTGGGGGTATTTATTGTGGTTTTCCCCTCCAGTTGGAGGGTTCATTTAGGGGGTTATGAGTTCAATTATTACTATTATTGTTATTGATTATTACTACTATTCAGTATTCCTAGTTCTTGGGGGCCTGCCTTTCCAGGCGTCCAGGAAATTGGAGGGGTTTAGAACTAAGGCAGTTAGTTCAGGGCAGCATTTGAATAGTCATCACATGCAAAGAGTTCCATCATTTGCATGTGTTCTATCCTCTCCGGGCAGTTCTGGCTTAAAGGGACACTGCAGAAAGTTATGAATACCTGAGTATCACTGGGATGAAACAAGATTACTATGGTAAGTAATTTTTCTTCCGGTCAGGTGCTGTTCCAGTCAGACAGTCTGTGTTGTCTACTATATCAACAAGCAGAGGAAATCATTTGTACCACCTGTGGGGAGGCCATGAGAGTCTGGTACTGGGCATTGGACCACAGCCCTGGTCGTACTGGCAGTCCATGTCCCAGGTGTGCTGAACTCCTAGGCGGACAGCCTCAGCTGGTCTCAGTCTAGCATGCATGAATGAGAACTCTCTCATCCATCATAGAAGATCTGTTCAACAGATGGGGTCCTCAGAGCGGACTTTTTACATTCCCTCAATGCAAACTGCACAGTTTCTGCTGACTAGATCCAGGGCCTGGAGTTTTCTGACAAGACTTGTCCATGTCCTGAAGTGGGAGGTTCCTTTATGCCTTCCTTCCATTTCATCTGATTCAGAGGTGCTAATCAAGTGCAGATGAATGGGGCCAGCATAATCCTGATCACATCCTTCTTTGCACGCAGATATGGTTTCCATCACTGCAACAGTTAGCAGAAGAACCTCTGGTTCCTCTGCCTCTTTGCAGAGATCAGCTGGCACAGGCTCAGGGGACCCTGGTCCATCTGAACCTCAGGTCCCTTTGTCTGCATGCCTGGCTCCAGAGGACATAGCCATCGCCTGGTTTGGAGTATCTCAGAGTGTGGCGGGTGTGTGGCAGTGGCAGCTCAGAAGCCCTCCACTAGAGCCACTTAGGTTATTAAGTGGAAGAGGTTTGCCATCTGGGCAGCCAAACATCATCTGGACTCGTTTACCTGTCCCGTGAGCCAGATTCTGGACTACCTAATCTCCCAGTTGGCCTCAGGCCTCTGGTACTCCTACCTCATGATGAACCTTTCGACAATTTCTGGCTTTCACAAGCCCATGGGCTGTCATACCATGGCTCAGTTAGATGTGCTACGCACTTTTCTCAGGGGCATCCTGCACCTGAAACCTCCAATCCGTTCCCCTTTCCTGGCTTGGGATTTAAATTTTGTTTTGGAGACATTGACCCTATCTCCATTTGAGCTAGCCACGACTTGTGAACTATGCTTTCTTTCTTGGAAAGTGTTATTTTTGGTTGCTATTACTTCTACTTGAAAGATTTCTGAGCTTCAGGCTCTCTGTTATGAGGAGCCTTATTTGATTTTTCACAAAGATAGGGTGCCTTTGTGCACTAATCCCAAGTTTCTCCATAAGGTGGTGTCTGAGTTTACCCTGAACCAATCTATCCACCTTCCAGTTTATTTTCGAACGTGCCAATTCAGGGAAGCACTGCTCCATACTTTATATGTGCACAAATTCTGAAATACTATCTGCTCTGAACTAAGGACTGCAGAAGAGCAAGCAGCTTTGTTTCTTTGACCCAGGATGAGAGGGCATTCAAATTTCCAAACAATGTTTGTCCACATGGTTGGTCCATTGTATTGTGTTCTGCTGCAACAAGCATGGTAAAGAGTTATCAGTGGCAGTAAAGCCACTCCACAAGGGCATGGCTAGCTCTGTGGCCTTTTCAGTCTCAGCCACTGAACACCTGGAGTGTCGTCTATACTTTCACCAAGCACTACAGTCTGGACATTACTTCTAGAGCCAGAGCAGGCTTCTGCCAGACTGTTCTACAGGGCTTCCTGTCCTAGGCTTTGGTTGGCCTTCCCCCAGACTGTTCTGCTTCAATCTGTAACTGCTTGGGACTCATTCCTGTGGTGTGACCTGATGACCGAAGAGAACAGTTACGTAAGAACTTACCATAACAGTAGATCATTGAGAGGAATCTCAATCATCTGGTCTGCTTTCTATCCCACCATCCCCCTCTTATGGGGCTCTCTTCTCAGAACTAGCTAACTGGTGTATCCAGCCTTTTATTCTGGCCTGGGTATTTCTCTCTCCTTGGTCCCCCATGGTATGGGGTTTCTCCCTTAGTCTACAGGGGAAAGAAATGAGGGGGGAGCAGGGCTGCTCACACTTTTATAGGGTTGGTGACGTCAGTGTGGGTGGCCCCAGTGGTAATGCTGGAAAATCTTCCATGTGGATCCTTCATCACTGGCAGTGAAGTTCCTATAGTGTGACCTGATGACTGCGATCCCCTCCAAGATCTACTGTTATGGTAAGTTCTTATGTAACTTTTCTTTTCATGTACAACATGCTGCCAGCAGTCAGCTGAGTGGCATCATGATCAGCCTGTTGCTCCTCCACCCCCAACCTGACAGCTTCTCCCCAGCGCCCTATCTGTAAAAAAAAAAATCCAACCCTCTGCAGTGTAGTCCCCCACCTCCAGATCAGTTCCCCAATGCCCCATGCATTTCCTGACAATCCGCCCTCTGCAGTGTAGCCTGCCCATCTCACAGTTGCTTCACTGGTGCCCCATGCCTTTCCTCCACAACCCGCCCTCTGCAGTGTAGTCTGCCCACCTCCCTATTGCTTACCCAGTGCCCTGTGAGTGTCCTGAGAAACTCCGACCCTCTACAATTAAGCCCACCCACCTCCTTATCGCTTCCCTGGTGCCCCGTGCATTTCCTCACAATCTCACCCTCTGCAGTGAAGCCTGACCCCCTCCCAGTCACTACCCTGGTGCTCAGTGCATTTCCTGACAACATTTCAAACTCTGCAGTGTAGCCCCACCTCCTGATCACTTCCTCTGGAGTCCCGTTTCCTATACCTGCAATGAAGAAAATGGTCCAGTGATGACTTCATCCTCCCATGCCCCTCCTTAACCCCACTTCAACACCCAGTAGTCCACCCACCCCCCCCTCACTTACCTATCCAGTCCACCAATGGCTCATCCTGTTGCTTGGAGCCCCAAATTTTTGAACATAGGCTTTTTTTTGCCACCTCATGAACTGGGTAGGTGGAATTTTTAAATCCCTTCCCAAAGTGTTTTCAGGTTGCCCTGCACAATCATGTTTGTGGTGTGATTTTTTAAAATTTCACCTATCTTGGTCATAAGGTGTGTTAAATAAAAAGGCTGTACCGAAAATATTGGATCAAAGTCTCAAAAAAACAACAGAGTTATGAAGAAACATTGAAATTCTTCAACATGTCCAGCCTGCTGGCACAGTGGTAGGGCTACTGCTCGTGACACTGACGACTCAGGTTCGGAAGCAAGCCTGGACATCGGAGGGCTGGCCAGGGGAGGAGGATTGAGCGTCCCATGGACTTCTCTCCTCTGGGGGTGGGGCATAGATCGCCTGACCCATAGTGGAAGCCAGGGGTTTGACAGCTGGCATGCCTATTAATGTCATTGCATGTCTCACCTGCCAGTCCAGAAAACAGAAAACCCTCCATTACATAGGATGCCATACATCACTCATCACAAGCTCTGCATCACCGACTAGGCTGTCTACCTCACCAACCGACTAGCTGCACCCTGCCGGGGGTTGTGAGGGGAGGCCCCCAGTCGCCTTTCCCATGGGGGGGGTCATTTGTGGAGGTACGCAGGACACAGGTAAGTCTCAGGGCTGGCGGGTGATGAGGCTGGGCTGGTGGGCAGACCAATAGGAGCAGGTGGAGCTGTAGGAGGGAAAAAGGCAAATTAAAAAATAAAAACAAATTCTTCAACATTTATTCATAACATTGCTATTTTTCCAGATTGTATGCCCACACTTGTGCAGTAGGGGTGGAGATAAATCTCCACTGATAAATGGTGTTATCAACTGATAAATGGCTAATGACGTGTCTACCATATGTATAAATATGAAATGTCACATTTATATACATAGTAGACATGTCATCAGCTGTTTATTTACAGAGTAGACACATCATAAGAATCCCCTCTCAATTCGACACCACGCCGTTAATTCCAGTTTAATCCTTTTCAACTGACACACTTAAACGACATTTTCTAGCCACTTCAGAAGCTGCCCTGTCCCAAGAAATGAACACAGGTTAGAAATTGTTTATTTTTTAATCCACGCTATTACATGTCTCCCCAGTGTCAGTCATCATCTGTACTCACCTCTCTAACTGCCAGAAACTATCTCAGTACAGACGACAGAGCAGCTTCTAATGCTCGCAATGTGCTCTTTGCTCCCACCACAAAGCCAGCTCTCTCTCCTTTTGAACTGCCTCCACCACAAATGAATATACATGTTTTTTTTTAATAACAATAACTGAAAAGTAGCCACCTCCATCAACTCGCTCAACAACTCTGCCTCTGTCTCCACAAATTCTGTGTCCTCTGAAGTGTCCAATATACTTGGCAAAAGAAGGACTTTAACAATGTCTTGGGCTGCTCACTATGTCTCCCCCCCCCCCCACATTTACCTAACTCCCATTCTCTTGATCTGCTTACTGCTGGTCCCCATCTAAAAATAACAATGTAGACAGTGCGTTATGGAAAGATGCAATCCACGTGTAAAAAATATACCTTGATGTTTTTCAAACCAGTCCGCTTTCCTCCTTGTCCTCTCTGTCGCACTGCTCCCTCTTTATCAACACGATCCTTTCTTCCTGCCAATCCACAGGCACACAGTATGAAAAACACTGTGGTACTGTTTTTCTTAACAAGATCAAACAAAAAAGAGAACTGCAATTTAAACAACAACCTCTCTGAGAAACTGCCACTCACTCCATAAGATTTCTCGCTAAACTGCAACGCCATGTTTCCGCTAAATTTTTTGAATCGGTTGGTCCTCAATCAATCCAATGTGATGCTGCTGTGTCAGTGCTGTCTTCATGATGTGGTGTCCATAGCAACCACTGTAGCAGCAGAGTTACTGACAAGCGGAGGCACATTTTTTACTAAAAAAAAAACAAAACAACCATTGAACATTTAAATATAAAAAAAACAAACAGTGGCTCACATAAAAAAATAAGGTCCCTGCCGATTGCATAAATGAAATACACAACAGGGACCTTGTGTAATACATGATTAATTTTCACTCGTGCTGTTTAACCTTGGGCAAATCACTTATGGCTAAAGCCACTTGTGAGGTTACCCATTGTCAAACAGCACTTGTGAAAATAAATCATATATTCCTGAGTCCCTATTGTGTATCCATATTTGCAACATAGCCTTTTTTTTACTCCACCTCATGTGCCATGTAGGTGGTATTTTTCAAATCCATCCCAAACATGTTTTCGCAGTTGCTGTCCGATGTCACATTTTGGAGGGTATTTTAAAAATTCCACCTGTGATAATGATAAGCTGGAGTAATAAAAAAATTATTTTGAAGATTTGGGGCTGAAATCTCGAAAAGCAACAAAGTTATGAAAAAGAAGGGTGAAGGAACATTGAAATTCTACGACATTTACTCACAACTTTGCTATTTTTACAGATTTTGAACCCACATTCTGACATAGGCTTTTTTATCCACCTCATGAACCAGTAGATTAATTTTGTCACAACACACACACACACACACACATTCCAAACATGTTTTTGCAGTCACTCTGGGAAATTGTGTTTCGGTGGGATTTCAAAAGTTCCATCTATCTTGATCATAAAGTGGGTTAATAAAGACTATATTGAAAATTGGGGTCAAAATCTCTAAAACAACATCACAAAGAATGTTGAAATTTTCAGTGTTTTTATAACGTTACTCTTTTCCCAGATTTTGACTCCAAATTTTTAACATAGCATTTTTTACCCCATCTCATGAACAAGGCAGGTGACATTTTTTAAAAGTCCCTCCAAAACATGGTTTCGCACTAGCTGCCGAGGTCACTTTTCAGACAGGATTTAAAACATTTCATCTGTCTTGTTCATAAGGTGGGTAAAAAAAAAGACTATGTTGAACATTTGGGATCAAAATTGAAAACAAATGAACAAACGCATAACTTTGCATATTTATTATTTTTTTAACCCATGTTTTCAACATGCTCGTATTTTTCCCCTTCAAATGAACATGGCAGGTGTCATTATCAAATCTCCCTCCAAACCTGTTTTTTTTGTCATTCCACAAAGCAATGTTTTGTTCGTATTTCATAAATGTCACCTACCTTGCTCATATGCGGGGTAAGAAAGCCTAGTATTTTGAAAATTTTGCATCATGATTTAAAAAACAACGTTATGTGTGAATCTTTACATTTCCCAATCATGACAATTTCACTATGTCATGAAGGAAGGCTCCCACAATGACCTGGGATACCCAGGCAGAGCAAAAAGGGACCTGTGTTTACAGGTCGATAAGGATCTAAGTGTGAATAAGTCCCAATATTTTTTTTTTTATTTCTAACAAAAAAAGCAAAATCTGAGAAGTCAGCCAGGGTGTTTTATTGAAAAATGCAATAACAGCATGCAGTATTTCCCCTTATCTGCATGACGGTCCTGTCACTAATTACATATAGCACACGTGCAACTGTGGGATGCTGCATGCTAGAGGTTTCTTGGCAGGCTTTGTTTCTGCAAATCACTAAGATAGCAATATGGAAAAAAACAAGTGTTTCTAGCACTATTTGCAAGGACATGAGAAAACCAGTTCTTGGCACATATATTTCCTAGAAGTTTCCATTTTGTGCTCTGGCCAAAGAAAAGACTATCAGTACAGTCTTACTTTGCAAACAGTAGGATGCTGCAAGGCAAGACCTGGAAAGATCGCAGCCGTGATGTAAATAGGTCCAGCAGGTCTCTTGGCTAGACTTGCTGGTGGGTCACAGACAGATGGATTGACAGATAAAAGTAGCCACAGACAGACAGATAATGTGGTAAGAAAATTGATCAGCCCTTAGCTTTTAGTACGAGTCCTCTCATGCAGAGATTAGTGGTCACAGAAAGACTGCTTTTTGGGGAAAATAATTTGATTTAGGCTTGGCCACGATGACTGCTTTATGATAGAAATACAGTACTAGCTTACAGTGTGCATATAAAGGGCGGGATATTCAGACTGCGCCAGGCTGTAGCACAAGCCTGGGCGCAGCGCAACTTGGATGCGCGGGGCATTGACAGGATGATATTCCAACAGAGCTGCGCCATGGCACAGCATTGTTGAATATCGCTGCTTGGCCACCCGCAGTGCGCATGGCGCAGTGGCACTGCGCCAGTGCCAGTGGCCAGAGTGGAGCAGGGGGATGCACTAGCACAAGTGCCGTTGTGATAGGTGCAACTACCACGATATTCAAAAGTGCACATGCAAATGGGGCCATCTGCATATCATTATGGCTCCATTTGCATGCAGTTGCGCCCATCCCCGGCGACTTGCGCCTTGCCAGGCTGCAGCCATCGGGGACCAACGCCCCCTGCACAAGTGGTAACATGCTCCGATGCCTGATCGCGGGCATATGAATAGAATGTAAATGTCCCGTATCCCTGGTGGTCCAGTGGACCGCACACAGCCCGATTGCGGGCAGAAGTACATGAAAATACACCCTCCAGTATCCCTGGTGGTCCAGTGGACTGCTCGCAGCCCAATCACGGGCAGAAGTACATGAAAATACACCCTCCCGTATCCCTGGTGGTCCAGTGGCCGCTCCCAACCCTGATCGGCGGGCATATGAAGTATTATAATAGTTCTATATCCTGGTGGTCCTAGTGGACCACTTGCAGCCAGATGCGGGCATATGTTACAAATAATAGTTCTATATCCCTGGTGGTCCAGTGGACCGCTCGCGATCGATCGCAGGCGTCAGTAATAAATTATGACAAACCAATCCAAACCTGGTGGTCCTCGTTACCCCTCCCCACCTGCCCACTGGCCCCCGCCCGCTCCCCTCCCAGTCAGCGGCAGGCGGCAGCTGTCCACCCGCTTGCCGCCCGTGCGCCTGCCGACTGACTCTGTACGGTAGGGCTGTCGCCCATTGGTCCTGGCGTGAGCCAGTAGGCGTGCAGCCCGTGCCGTACTACACAGTCCAGATATGTGAATGGATCCATTCACATTTCTGGACTGTGTGTTGTACAGGCTACATGCCCACTGGCTCCGCTGTGGACAATGGACACACAGCCCTACCATACTGAGTCAGTCGGCGGGTGGGAGCTGCCGCCCGCCGCTGACCGGGGGTGTGGGGCTGTGGGACTCACTGGGCGGGTGGGAGGGTACTACTGAACCACCAGGTTTGGATTCAGTTTGTCATTGGTTATCTACTGGCGCCACTGATCGGGCTGTGGCGTCACTGAACCAACGAGACGATCAAGACCTGTTATTGTAACATATGCCATAATCCACACCTGCAATCACTGGACCACCAGGGGATAAGGGAATTTTCATGTGCTACTGCATGATCGGCTGCGAGCGTCCACTGGACCACCAGAGACATAGGACTATGATTTATGTATATGCCCATGATTGGGCAGGGGGGCACCATGAAGGTGCCGCCGGTGCTTGGGTGGCCACCCATAGGTGGCAGCTGCCGTGTTGTGCCCTGCAATATGGCAGCTCACCTGTGGGTTGCCAGCTGTTGCTCCTTCTTTTTTTGGCTCACCTGTGTGCAGCACAAGTAGGGGTTGCGCATGTATGGGCTCAGCACATCCCGGGCTGAATATCGGTATATGCGGAGTATGCATGGGCACGCCTCCCCCTACTTGCACCGCATACATTATGATTCGCCTGGCGCATCAGGATTTGTGCCAGGCTCAATCTCCCTTTGAATATCGCTAGTGCACATCAGTGGGTTAGCGTTGCAATCCTTCTGAATATCCCGCCCAATATGTTTATTGTTGTTTATTGCTCTTGGAAATATGTGAGAATATGAGAATTACAAAATTGTCATTTTTTGCTTATTGTTCTTCTGGGGGAAAATATACATAATTCTTTCTTCTATACATACATATTTTTGTGTGGTGTTTTATTCTAATCTAATAATGATTAAGGAAACCATTCCAGAACATGTCAGGTTGAGGCTTTTGTAATATGAACCCTGGGCACCAGATCTGGTGGTCATCTAGGTCCCGGACCGAATCTTGGTATTGGGTCCCAAATTGCCACTCGCCCCTGCTCACAACTATTATTTTTTTCTTTTGCAGTGCTCCTGCCAGATTTTCACTCTGGTCACGGCCCCGGTCTTCCACCTACTGTCTCTCGCGGATCCCTGGTCACCCCAGCTTTCCCAGATGAGGCCGTGAACTGGTCCACTATCCAGCCCATGGAACCAATATCTGGTTGGCGGATCTGGCGACAAAGAGCTAGTGAAGCCGAGGAGGGCTTCATAGAGAGGGAGACACAATTTGAGTTTTTCCTGTTTTTTGCCCACTGGCTGTTTTGGACGCAATTGTTGATCTACGAGTAACATGCAGACGCCTGCCGCTCGCTTCTATGTATATGCTCAAGATTGTGTCGAACACCCAGCCTCCGCTGGTGTCACTGCAGTGCAGAGTATGTCCTCACCACCCGAAGGAGGAGGAAGCTGTCACAGGACGCTCAATCCTTCCTTCCCCCTGCCAGCCCCCGGCGGCCCGAGTCCATTCCCGAACCCGGGTCGCGGCGTGGCTTGAGGTGTGGTGTCCAGCACCTCAACCCTCAGTGCCAATGGGCCAGCTGCTCACAACTATTATAACTCATGTTATTAATTTGTTAATTTTAGCCTCTGCACTATCAGTGCTAAACCCCTACACTGCAGATACACGCAAGCGAACAAACATACGGCATTGGCAAATGCTTGTTTTGTTAAGAACAACTTGTTCTGTGTTGTTCTGCCAGATGTGTTCTCTGCATCAGTTATAGTATATGCACCATGTCAGTACTCCTCACTCAGTCCTGCAATGGTGAGCTGCAGTGTTGAATCTGTCTGATGCCGCTTTATTGTGTTCTTGTAGTCAGCCCTCCTCTGTATTATCAGTTAAGTGTTTCCAACTAGCGTGTCAGGCCTCCTGGCCATCCTGTGGGATCTTTGGGGTAAGCTGACAGGAGGAGAAATACAGAGACTGGAGAGGGCAGCACGGAACCATAAAGGGACATTCTGAATTTTTAAAGGGACATGCAGATACAATGTTTGTTAGCCACAGTGGCAAACTGAACCTCCAAAATTTGAGCCAAATAGAATTTGAGGTTGCTACTGGCGGCAGTGGTGACCCTTGGCGTACACCCAGCATACTGAATATTAGAGACCCGTAATCTTAAGATTGCATCATGCCTGTTTGTATGAAATTATGAAACTAATTTGTTATACCTGTTTAACAATTCCACTGATTTGGTTACAATGTACAGTGCTGAATTTTCAAGGAATAAAAATTGATGTTTTAAGAACAAATCTTTTCATTCATGATTAAAAGGTGGAGGAACAAAGAAACTGTTGCATTTCCATTCCTGTGCACAGATGTAATGAGATTTTTTCAATATACGATTTAGGCTGGGGTTGTAGTGAAACACAGCCCTTAACTGAAGGATCACAAATCACTGTTGCATAATTTAATATGATTATGTTTAATTTTGGAGGTTAATTTAAGGTAATTATACAGTGTTTTCTGTCTGTCAAAAACTAGGGTTGTTTAAACAGACTTCAGAGGATCTTGCAACTAAGCCATCAATGAAAAGTAAAACCAACACACAGGCTGAGCAGTTACTACAGGTAGCAGAGGTGAGTTTTTTTTTTTTATTTTTATTTTTGTATTCTTTGATTTCTCCTGTTTTTAACCTTCCCTTTTTTTCATCCCGGTGATCAGAAGTCACCATAGCTGCACCCTTCCTCTGCCTGGGAAGGTGGGCAGGTGGTTGCATTTACAGCCAACACCAATATTGCTGCTTGGTCGGCCAGCAGGGGGTGCATGCTTGCAGGGTAGCTCATATCCTCCCTACTCAGGAACAAGGGTAGGACTTATGGGCAGACTGGATGGGCCTAGTAGTCCTTATTTGCCGACAATTTCTATGTTTCTGTGATCTGAACTCCTCACCTCAGTGACACGCTTGACCCCCAGTGTGTCTCACCATGGGATTTCAGAGCTAACAGGCAAATCACGGTCTCATAGGTGGCAACACAATGAACTGCCATCATATCACTGGGCCTGTGAAACAGAAGCAAGCTTTAAAGAATTATTCTTACCTAAGGGTATTTCCCAGGATTTAATAATTAGACTGATTTGAGATTTCCCTTACAGACTTGAGACGGACCAAATTTTGTAACTGAAGCATTCAGTAGAATTTCGATCACTGTAGCTCCTTTCATACACACGGACTCAAAGCACTTTACAAAGCAGTGAAGTCAGCACTGGAGGTGGGGCAATGACTGTAGACAGACAGAACTGCCATTGTGTACTCAGTAATCTCACACACAAAATTTCATTAGGTTTCATTGTAGTCTGAGCCATAATATTGACCAGGGCACTCCACTACTCTTGTTTAAGTGACATGAAATTGTGAACTTCTGCATAGACACAGGTATAAGAAACCTGTTTAAATGTGGCATCTAAGGGGTGGCATCTCTGACAGTGCGCTGCACTGCTGCGTCAATGTAGGCCAGGGCATGGGCTCTCATTTGCAGTACAAGGCTTTTGAGACCCTGGACCTTCTGGTTCAGACTCACTATATACTGTAAAACCATTTCTTTTTGTGCAGACATTCTTGTGCATGGTGCTCATAGCCTAATATTGCGCAAATTTAATTTCATGCTTTGTGATTATTGCCTATTTAATGCATATTATAAAAAGGGTCTGAGAAATGGAGCTTTCTGATTGGCTGTAAACTTTCTAACAGCCTTATGTTAATCTTTTATTAACATACATGTAGAGCTAAATCATATGCTGAAGAAGGTTTAACACTATTTAAAAAAAAACATGTTTATTACAATAGCAGTAAGGCATTCCCAGGGGTTATGTTAATGGTCAGTTAATTACCCTCTAGGGGCATGTGGCACTCGGCTACACCTTGTGCCACATTACACCCCTAGAAGGTGATTAACAGACCATTAACATAACCCCTGGTCATGCCTTATTGCTTAATCGATATTAGGGAATCTTGACCAATTAGCCCTATTTTATTTTCACACAATTGACACATTGCACAAAAATAGCAAAAGTATTTTACAGCCAAAGTAACTAGTTTTTCTACATTTTAAAGTGCAGAACAGGAGAACAAAATCCAGTAATGCCACACAGCTGTTTTGGTTTGTTTGTCTGTGTATTGGTTTAGACTGAAACATTGATACATATTTAACTGTATTGGTTTAAGTGAACATGAATTCATTTGCATACAATTACATATGTAATGGTTTAAATATAAATATATTAATATAGTTTCACATAATGGAGTGTGTGTCCATTGGTTTGAGTTAGAGTGTCTTGTTTTAAGAAAATATGTATCAGTTCCAGTAGACATATATTAGTTTAAATGAAAATGTATTCTTTTATAGAAATGTATTTTTGCAACAAATTGTGTTTTCTGTAAATATGCATTCGTGTTTGTCAAATATATTGTTTGCAGTAAAAAAATATGATTGGTTTCAGTGGAAATGTATTGGATGTAATGAATATGGATTGGTTTTAGTGTGCATATGTTGGTTTCAGTGTAAATGTACTGGTTTCACGGAAAACGTATGGGATGCAAACATTGTAATAAGCATAAAAGAGACTGCCATAAGGTCCTTTATCTTTAAGCAAGGATCTCAGAAAATCAGATGCAAATATCCCAACATGACAGTGAAGAAACAGAATTCTGAATATTTAAAAGTCTTCGACAATTCGGTAGTGAAACACCTGATTACTATCCCGGGTTAATATTATACCTGAAAATAGGCATTTATTTATTTAGTGTACCTATCTGGTTGACAAAAACTAACCAACTAAATACACACACACATATATTATATACTATATATATATATATATATATATATATATATGTATGGTCTGATACATCCCAGCCCCACACCATGGAACCTGATTCCGGTTCGGATCCTTGCTGTCTAGTGGAGGACATTCCTCCTGAATAACTGCCAAGGGGGTCGAACCATGACGAACGTTGATGTGGCAGGTTAGTGGAGGATGAGGCTGTGTGGTTCACGGGGTCACAGGGAAGGGAGAAGAAGCCATGTAGCAAAATATCCATCATCTGGGACAAGTATCAGGGTTGAGGGAGGGAGCTAACAGAGGGAGGGAGTGGAAATAAAGTATCTTTTTTTCAAACAACATGAAGTATTGCTGTATTCAGACATAATGCAGTTAGCCCCAGCACTTGAACTGCCCCAGAGAGGAAAGAGTTAACTCCATGCAGAAGCATGGAACGTTGAGCTCGAGCTCGGTTTTCAAACCTCTGTCTGTGGTACTTCCCAGTGTAACCGTCAGATTCTTTACTCCGCCTAACAGTGAAGTCGCTCCGGAGATTCCCTCTGCTCGGTTCAGTATAGTAAAGCGTTCAGTTTTAAAAACCATTTCTTTATTGTTTTTTCGGATTTCCAGCCTCTGTCTACGGTACAGGTAGTGTTGTAGATAGGTAGTGACTGGGTTTTAATTTTGTTTAACAGTAGAAATTGTTTGTCTCTTCAGTTTCTTTTCAGTCGGTCCAGTTAGGAACCGACCTTGTCAATTCTCTAATTTTAAATCATATCTTTCTGGGATTAGTGTGGTGTTCCAGTACCAATCGGTTTCAAAAGAAATGGGCTTTTTCTCGGTTGTTTTCCAAACCCGTGACACAGTTGTTACCGATCGGTTGGTATTACCTGGCTTGAAAGCTTCTGTAGGGTAATTTTGGTAGGTTGGCCATGTCTGAAAAACCCAAAAAGAAAACCGGTCCCGCTGGGTTTAAACACTGTACTGAGTGTGGGGAGGCCTTTGCCAAGGCCGACCCCAACCTCATCTGTGTTTTATTGTCTGGGGTTTGACCACCTCCAGTCAGACTGCCAAATTTGCTAAAACTTTCCCAAAACCACTCTAGAAAAAAGACTGAGTAGGTTGAGGGAAAGAGAGGCCGAGAAGTCCGTAGATCCGGATGGCCAGCCCAGTTCGGTTGCGGACGAACCTGAGGAGGTGCTTACTAACCTGGGCGATACCTCCTCGGGCAAAAGGAGAGCTGACTCTGAGGGGTCAGTTCCATCAAAAAAGAAATGAAAGTCTGCCGGTTCGGATGCAGTACCGCATACTCCAACCGTGGATGAGATAGCCACAGCAATTAATATTGTCCAATCGCTTCGCCCGGTTCCGTCCGAACTGGCACCGCTGGTTAGGTTGTCGGTTCGGTTGGAACCGGCTCCTTCGGATTACGATCCAGATGCTTTCTATGAGGAGTGGGAGGGAGACGAAGATTATCCCGACGATGGTGATGATGACCAGGGGGTCTGGATGTGCCCATTGAACCGGACAGCTCCCCAGACAGGCCCTCTGATATCTCTCCTCCCAGGCTCTCTGAGTCCCCTTCACACTTCTTGTTTTACAAGAAGGTGGCCCAGACCCTCCAGCTCCCTATGGTTGAAGCTGCTGAGGAGGAAGAAGAGCCTGATTTTGTGGAGATGATTGACATCCCAGAGTCCAAAAGGTTGTCTATCCCCTTCATAAGTCATTGGGGAAACAGACACAAAAGATTCTACAGACTTCTAACTCTTTACCTCCTGAAGATAAAAGAATGGACAGGAGGGATATGTTAGCAGGCTCAGCTGCAGAGTTCCTTTATTCACATTGCAGCCATGTTGGGGTAGTGCAGGCTGCAGCCTGTGACAGGGCAAACATTCCTTTGGCTTCACACCCCCAAGACAAGGACTCCAGGAAAGTTGGTGCCATGTCCAAAAAAATATACTTGGCATCCTCTTTGGGACTCAGGCAGGCAGGCAAATTATATGGCCTATACAGCCAGGTACCAGAAGTCTAGGTGGGATACGGTTCTGCAACTGGCTCAACAGGCCTCCCCCCAGCTAGCCAAAGAGCTGGAGGAGGTGGCTGCAGATTGAATTGAGGCATCCAAAGTACAATTTCATGCTGCTGTCGACTCCAACGATGTGTGGCATCCAGAGTCATGGCTACATCTGTGTCTCTCAAGAGGCATGCTTGGCTCAGATGTACTAGCTTATCACAGGACACCCAGTCTAAGATGTAGATTTTCCTGTAGTTGGTAACTCTCTGTTTGGGGAGCAGACAGAGGCTTACATGAAGAAAATGGGTGAACACAGGACAACTTACAGGAGTGCACAGGCCAAGGAAAGGCAAGCCACTCCTCAAAAGCAGCAGTCCAGGGGCAGGGGCAGGCCTTTTTACCAAGCCCAGACCTCCTCTTCTTACCCACAGAGGGTTTTTTCTGAGGGAGGGGCAGGAGGGGGATGAGCAGGGCTGCGTCCTCCTCCTAGTCTAAGGCTCCTGCCAAGCAGACACCCTGAGGTGTCAGCCCGGGTCGACTCCCTAATCCCAGTAGGAGGCAGGCTGGCTTACTACTTTCAGGCCTGGACATCTGTTACCTCAGACAAGTGGGTCCTGGAAGTAGTAAGCCAGGGACTGGCCCTCAGTTTCAAAAGGTACCCAAAAAGGAGGGCCAAGTCTCTTCCACCTGCATCAATCTCAGAAACCCTTGCTCTGGAGGCAGAGGTTTCCTCTCTCCTAGCTCTCAGAGCTGTAGAGAAGGTTCCTACTCAACACAGGGGGAAAAGGCCTCTACTCCAGGTACTTCCTTACCCCAAAGAAAACAGGGGAGTGGCGACCCACCCTGGATCTAAGGTACTTGAACAAACACATATCAAAACCCAAATTCAAAATGATAACTCTGGGAATAATCCTTCCTTCTTTAAGGCCAGGAGATTGGCTAGCATCACTGGACCTCAAGGATGCCTACTTCCATATCCCTATAAGGTGCTCCCACAGAAAATACCTCAGGTTCAAGTTGCCTTCAGGCCACTATCAGTTCAAGGCCATGCCTTTTGTCCTAACATCAGCTCCAAGGGTGTTCACAAAGTGCCTTGCAGTAGTGGTGGCTTACCTTAGAAGACAGGGTATCACCATTTTTCCATATCTGGATGACTGGCTGCTGGTAGGGCAGTCATCAGATCAGGTCAGGGCAGCTCTGCAAACCACCCAGGACTTGCTCAGTTCTCTGGGGTTTCTTCTAAATCTGCCCAAATCAGTCCTCGAACCAGTACAGCTTCTCACCTTCATAGGGGTGGAATTGGATACTGTCCAAGCAAAAGCCTTCCTTCCTCTGGCAAGGGTGAAGGCCTTAGTAGACCTCGCTTCCTCCTTTCGGCCTCAGGTTTCTCTTCCAGCGAGACAGTTCCTCCAACTCTTGGGCCACATGGCAGCCTCCACTGCAGTGGTTCAGGGAGCCAGATTTCAGATGCGGGACATTCAGTTCCATCTAAGGTCCTTTTGGTCACAGAGAAGGGACACTCTCTCCAAACTGATTCCAGTGACCTGAACTCTGGTACAAGCTCTCCAGTGGTGGCTGGACCAGGACAGCCTCAGACAAGGGGGTTCCATTTCTCCCTCAAATTCCATCAGTAGTACTCCTAGGCTGGGGAGCACACCTGGGAGCCTTAACAGCTCAGGGAAACTGGTCCCCACAGGAGTCTCTTCTTCATATCAATCTCCTGGAACTCAGGGCAGTTTTCCTAGCCTTTCAGACCTTCTCAGATTCAGTCAAGGGCAAGGTGATCCAAATCAGGATGGACAACACTACCACAATGTGGTATATCAACAAGCAGGGAGGCACTCGGTCCACGGCCTTGTGCACGGAGGCCATGATGATTTGGTCTCTGGCCTATTCTCTTCAGACTTCCCTGGTAGTGGTTCATCTTCCAGGGAAAGACAATGTGTTAGCAGATGCCCTGAGCAGGATTTCACAGGGACATCACGAATGGTCCTTGAATCCTCACATTCTGAGGATCGTTTTCTCCAGGTGGGGCATCCCAGAGACAGATCTATTTGCAGCACCAGACAATCATCAACTTCTTCTGTTTTGTTGCAGACCTCCAGTCCTGGGGACAGTTCCCCAGGATGCCCTCATTCTGGACTGGAAGGGCAGGTTTCTCTATGCCTTCCCTCCTTTCCCTCTCCTGTTCAGAGTTCTGATCAAGATAAGAACTCAACCCTGCACAGTAATTTTGGTGGCTCCAGATCAGGCCAGAGAGCCCTGGTACCCTCTTCTGTTGTCCTTGGCTGTGTCACGTCCCCTGTGTCTTCCCAAGAGATACAGTCTTCTCTCTTCCTCCCAGGGGCGGATCTGATTCCCAAATCTCCAGTCCCTCAACCTCAAGGCCTGGCTCTTGAAGAGTTAGAATATGCAGCACTTCATCTCTCTCAGGGAGTTCTGGATATTCTAAAGGTCTCCAGGAAACCTTCCACTAGAAAAACTTACAATTCTAAATGGAAGAGGTTCAGTATTTGGTGCTCTCAGAAAGGCATCCTGCCTGATTCTGCAGACATTTCCACAACCTTAGACTATCTAGTTCATCTGAATGGTCTAGGCCTTAGGCCTGCCACTCTGAAGGTTCATCTAGCAGCTGTCTCTGCATTCCTCTCAGCAGGGAAGGGCTCTTCCCTGGCATCTCATCCTGTTTTTAGAAAGTTTTTCAAAGGTCTGCTCCACATTAACCCTCCCTTTAGGGAGCCTACTCCGCCTTGGGATCTTAATGTCTGCATTGCTCAGCTGATGCTACCACCTTTTGAGCCTATGGCTTCGGCTGAATTGAAGTACTTGACCTGGAAAACTGTGTTTCTGGTAGCTATTACTTCTGCCAGGCGGATTAGTGAATTACAGGCCCTGTCAGTTGGACCTGACTTCATATTCTTCCATAGGGATAAAGTGGTCCTAAGAACTAATAGGAAGTTCTTGCCTAAAGTGGTATCAGAGTTCCACCTAAACCAGTCCATATCGCACTCTGTGTTTTTCACTGACCATTCTTCTTCAGGGGAAAGAAGATTACACAGTTTGGATGTTAAAAGGGCTCTTAGCTACTACATAGAGCATACTAAGGCACACAAAAATGACTGTCTTCAATTGTTTTCACTTATGGTGAAGTGGAGAAAGGTAAGCCTGCCACTAAAAGATCTATTGCAAGGTGGATTGTTTCTTGTATACAATTCTGCTATGACAAATTGGGTAGAACACCCTCCTTCAGGCTTGAGGGCTCACTCCACTAGGGGTACAACTGCCTCTCTAACTGCGGCCAGAGATATTCCCTTGTTAGAGATCTGTAAAGCAGCCACCTGGAAAACAGTACATACATTCACCAAGCATTACTCCCTGGACATCCAGGCTAGGAGTGATGCTAGGTTTGGCACAGCAGTACTGCAGAGCCTGTTCCCAAAGTAGGTTCTGCATTCCCTCCTCCATAGGGAACTGCTTGGTAGTCTGCATTATGTCTGAATACAGCAAGACTTCATGTTGTTTGAAGAAAAAATTACACACCCTAGTAATGTTGTTTCTTCTAATGGAGTCTTGCTGTATTCAGACCTCCCCCCACCTCCCCTCTCAGAACCTGTTTTTGGGAAGTGGGCTGGCAGGTACAGTGTTGCACCTCAGGGGTGTACCTTGTACCCTGCCTTTTGGTGGGGTAGCTGTTATGTTTATTATTCTTATGTTCATAGCCTAAATTGTCACTGCCTTGTTTCTTCTTGGGTTCTCGACTTGAGTCTTGTTGGATCCCAAAACTATTTTTTGCCTTTTGGCTATATGTTTCAAACAATTTCCATAGTTTAGTGCCTAGTTAGTTAGTTGCTCATAAGAATTTGACAGTTACACTGGGAAGTACCAGAGACAGAGGTTTGAAAACCGAGCTCGAGCTCAACGTTCCATGCTTCTGCATGAAGTTAACTCTTTCCTCTCCGGGGCAGTTCAAGTGCTGGGGCTAACTGCATTATGTCTGAATACAGCAAGACTCCATTACAAGAAACAACATTACTATGGTGAGTAATTTTTTCTTTTAGTACACCGGGATCATGGTTGTGCGAGAGGAAGTCAACATCGAAGGGAGTGGAAATTTAAATTTAAAGTTAATTATGTCAATCTAAGATGTCGCAATAGACAAATTTACATCTCCTGATGCAACTCTAATAAATGAAAATTCTACTTCACCAATATGTTATGGAATTCTTTACCCCAATATTTGGTAGATAATTCTGACTTTGAGAAGTTTAAGAAAGAGATGGACACATTTTTATTGGGAACTTCTTTCTAATTTGCCTCACTGTTGTGGGGAGAGTGGTCACGAGGGGCCTTGTGCCTTCTTCCACTCTTACATACGGAGTAATACAGAGACAATATGGTTTCTTTTTTAAAATTACACTGGGATCAGGGTTTTGAGAGAGGAAGCCAGCAGTGGGAAGAAGTGGAAATAAGGCTTCTTTAAAAATTAAAAAAAATTACACCATGATCTGGGTTGTGAGGGAACCAGCAGCCAGAGTGAGAGGGAATAAGGTCGTCTTCTTTTTTTTTTTTATTACACTGGTATCAGGGTTGTGAGAGACGGAGGGTGGGAATTCAATTTTTTTATTACACTGTAATCAAGGTTGTGAGGAGAGTTAGCAATGGGAAAGAGTTGGAATAATGCCTCAATTATTTTAATTACAATGTGGTCAGGATCGTGAGGGAAGGAGGGGTGGGAATAAGGTTTTTTTTTTTTTAAATTATGCCAGGATCAGGGGTTGTGGACGGACCAGCAGCAGAAGGGAGTGGGAATGATGCCTCCTTTTAAAAAAAATTACAGTGGGATCAGGGTTGTGAGGGAGTTAGCCAGCAGTGGTAGGGAGGGTGTGTTAATAATATATTTTCGAGGGAATCTCTTGCAGCAGGTCATACTCTTGGGTGTCTGCCAGAGGGCGCTCCTGGTGACAATAGCTTTCACCAGCAGTGTTGACTGGGGGTCGCCCACAGTGACGTCACCACATTCAGGTCTCTAAATATGTGGGTGGCCCCTAGTGGCCTCAGTTCTTTTCCCACTGTCTCTCAGCTTGCTGCACATTGTAGCTCTCGCCACAAAGTGTATTCACTGCCGTCATCGACGAGCAACACAAACGTTAAGTGGATCACAGTTCATTTTCTTTTTTCCTACAACTCAATGTATGTCTTCATCGGAATCGTTATTTCGAAAGTACCAGTGTGGCCGAAAGATTTACCAATATGACATTCACTTGGTCTGCGTCCGTGGTCTGGGGGCTGCTCATAACGTTCGCTCCTGTGCCCACTGCCAGGACTTTAGTCAGGCTACACATCATCGATGACTACATGAGCTTGAGGCCTCCTTCATGGAACAGAAGGTTGCTCTCCTCGAGCAGGAAGTTCGCTCCCGCCCACTGTTGACGACGTCTCAGACTTCCCAGACATCACATTCTAAGCATTCTTCTAAACACAAACATAAAGAGAAAGAAAAATCCTCGATGCAAGGTAAGACCTCCTGTCCGTCGATGGCTCCCACTTCTGGTGGCCCGTAGATGGTGGCTTCTTCTACCATTCAAAAAAACCTCAGCCTTCGTTGACAGCGGCTCTGCCAGTCCTTTTGTCAATGACTTTGACACAGGCCCTTTTGATTGTAACCACATCTGCTCCCTCTTCATCAATGGGTCACTCGCTGTTGATGACTCGGTCCACCAGCATGGACCAGGGTTCATCGTCAACAGCTTCCACTTTCTGACATTCTTCCACTTTACCTTTTCAGTCCCCATCGACGGAGTTCTCTAACATGGACAAGGGCTATACTGTCATTGACGAGGGGTACTCTTTGACAGTCCTGCTGAAGCTGCCATCTCCTTCTCAGCCAGCTAGCCATCAAGGCCTGGTGGACACATCATGAGTTAATACCCCACACGGTTCCAGCTCTTGGCCGCATTCACAGCCGTGCCTGCAGTCTTCTGTGTTGATGCCTCCCAATAAGGATACTCCTAGGTCTCTGGCCACGCCCTCCATAGCCCCGTCAATGGCTCTGTCCATCAACGTGGCTACTGTGGTGCAGGCTGTCCTTCAAGTAATACAAGTGCCTGCAACAGCAGCAGCCTCATACTCATCCTCAACCTCGGCCTTCCTCATCTCCCTTGCTGCCTCCTCCTAAGTGGCCTCACCGGGACCCATCTCCCAACCCTCACAGGGATCCGTCTCCCGCACCCTCTTTCCATTCTTTTTAAATTTTATTTATTTATTTAAATCTCGGATTAACACCTTTGAGCTCAGAGCTCTTTTACATAAGTTCCACGTCAAGATACATAGGCAAGGTACAATATAACTTATGACATGAGGACATGTGAACAAAAATACAATAGGAGGCAAACAAAGCAATTACTATGGACAAACAAACAAACTGAAAACAGGCATTGGACAATATATGCCTGGTCTACTGACTAATAATCTAGAACTAAGACAGAGATTTGCAATTACTAGTGCTCACTTTCTTACTGTACATTAGGAGAAATGCAGCCCAGAGGCATTGTCAAGGTGGGAGAGAGAGATATTGGGTAGTGAGATTTTGATGAAGGAGAGAGAAGGGGGGTTGCAGAGTTAAGGTGTTAGATGGAGGTTTCAGATTAGAATGAAGTACAGAATGGGAGCGGATGGGTAGAGAGAGGGGGAATAGGGAGGTGGATTGGAATAAGGGGACACGTTGAGAGAAATAATTGGTAGGTGTTGGAGGGATGGGGTGGGTGGGGCAGAATGGGGTGGGTGGAATGTAAAGAGAGGACAGTTAGTAGATGATGTTGGCAGAGGGGCAGACCTTCTCCAGTTTTAGTGAAACAATCACAGGAGGCACTGGCCACAAGGTGTTGCCGTAATTTGCATCTGAAGGGGCCTAGTGTGGCAGTGTTGGTGATATCACAGTGAAGCGAGTTAATCCACTTAAGGGCTCTGATTGAAAATGACCTTGGGAAGTATGACAGAAGGGCACTTGGAAAGTTAGGTTGTCAGAGCCTTGTTCACTGGGAGCTGCAGTATGGACTGAGGATCCTCTGAACCCCTGGGACATAAGACCAAGAGAGACTTTGTTTGCTAATAGGCAGGTCTGATAGGAGATTCTTCCCTTTAACTAGAGCCAGTTAGCCTGCTGATAGATGTCACAGGTGTAAGAGAGGCAAGCAGCCCCTGTAAGGAATCAGCTGGCCTTGTTAAGAGCTATAGCAATGCGACGTAGGGCAGTGTCAGTGGCAGATCCGTAGATCACCAGCCCGTAGTTGATGACGGAGACTACAGTTTTGGATTTCCAGATTTAGGGCTTCAGTAGTTAGACAGTGCTTATATTTGAACAACAGACCGATGCGGATGTTCACGGCTTTGGCAACATTGTCTATGTGATTGGTGTAAGATAGAGTGCTGTCTAAGGTCACTCCTAGGTATCTGAACAGTTGTGTCTGTTCAAGTGCAATGCCCAAGCAGTTTCAGACTGTCAATTGCTGGGCTTTATGCCCACTGTGCGAGCTGTGGAATAACATTACCTTTGTTTTTTTGTAGTTTAATGTGAGTTTGTGTGAGTTGAACGAGGCCTCAACATTCACAAAACTGCTCTATAGTTGGTTCTCTGGACGTAAGGGATCGGGGTTGCTGGTGTAGATTACCATGTCATCCGCATATAAAAGGATCTGGTCATGGCAGGAGGCAGGGAGCTTGTTTGAGGAAATGCTGAAAAGGAGGGGACCCAGGATTGATCCTTGAGGGATGCCTGATTGAACAGATTGCTTGGTTGAGAGGACAGCTCCAGTCTTCACTTGTTGTGAACAGTCACTGAGATAGCTGTTAAACCAACTTGTGGTGTCGTTAGATAGCTCTATTTCAGTTGTTCAATCAGCAAGGAATGGTTGACCATATCAAAAGCCTTGGTAAGGTCAATATACGTGGTGGCGCCAACAAGTTGGCCATGGTCCAGTACATTGATGGATGTAGTTTATAAATTCAAGTAGGGCTGTGGTGGTACTGTTAGATAATCTACCAGTTGATCAGCCACAATTCATTTGAGAGCTTTGGAAAGAGGTGAAAGAATGGAGATAGGACTATAGTTTCCATGTTGTGCCTTTCTCCACTTTTATGGATTGGGGTCACCAAAGCTGATTTCCACTTTTTTTCATTTTAATTTTTTATGCTTGTAAACCAGATGAGCAGGAACTGCCGATTTTCATAGGTGACAAGTCATACATAAAAAAACAATAAAAATTAAAAACACAATATTCAGAGCAGACAACTTTAGAGGGAATTGTGATAGCATGAGGGAATGGTTTATAATTTTTGTCGGGGGACAGGCCTTCATCCAGAGTAATGGCAATGAGTTTAAGATCAAGCAACTCCCCCCTTGATCTAGTTTTTCCAAGTACCTTGAGTATATGTTTTTTAGCTTCACCTTCATTCACCACTTTAAAGTAGAAAGGTGGATGTTCCTGTATCTTTTCCAGTTTTGCACTGTAATCAGTGCCTGAGGGGGTATCAAAGAAATTTGAGGGGAGTACATGACTAAGGTCCGTGAAAGCAGAGTTAAATGTATTAGCTATGTTTAAGGGGTCAAGGATAATTATGCTATCAATGTTGAATATGGAAGGTGCCACTTTAGGCTCCTTCCCAGTTACTTCCATGAGGTTACTCCAGAATTTCCTACCGTCATTCCAGGAGTTGGCAGGGGCTTCTCTATAGTACTGGGCTTTTGTCGAGCAGATTGCTCTGGTACAGGCATTCCTAGCTTTTTTGTAGGTCTGAATGTCGACTTGTCTGCCAGTGGCCCTTGCCCGATACCATAGGTGGTCTCGGGATTTCATTAGTTGTAATAGTTAAGGTGTAATCCAAGGCTTACTGATGCTCCTGACCTTTCGCTTTTTGTAAGGCGCATAGACATCGCAAGCCGCATTGAAGCTGGAGATGAATTAATCCAAAGCTGTGTCCACATCAGCAGCTGTATCAATTTATGTCCAGTCATGTTGTCGCAAGAGTGCTTTTAGTGGCTCAAGGTGTCCACGGGCCAGTACTGTACTATTAATTGTTTTGGCTGGTGGTTTGATGAATTTGTTTGACTAGAAGCACAGGATAGGGGATTGGTCGCTAATAGAATCAGGGAGTACTTTAGTGTTAGTGATGTGTTCAGGGTGGTTAATAAGCTCCCAGTTCAATAGCGTATTAGTCCTTGTTCTGTAATTTGTCCTAGTCAGGGACTGAACTAGCTGTGAGAAGTTTGCAGCAGCCAAGGCATCCTTACAGCTACTCGCATTAGGAAGAGCAAGTTTACATTGAAATCCCCTAGCATTATGATTTCAGAGTTATGTCCTAAGTTGCGGATGCAATCAAGGAGCAAGTTTAGGCCAGGGGCCATCAACTTGAGTGGTATGTAAACTGATGAGACGGTTAACACCTTGTTGTGTGCACCAAGCAATATCTTGAGAGCAAGGACCTGCATGTCAGTCTCAGTTCTAGGTAAAGACAGAACATGCCCCATTAAATATTCTTTAAGGTATAGAGCACAACCACCACCTTTTTTAGATAATCTGTCTTGCCTGAAGATAGTGTAACCTGGTATTGCAATGGCAGTATCAGGGATCCTGGACGATAGCCACATCTCAAGCACTGATAGGACGTCCGGATTGTGCTGTGAGACCCATGCGGTAAGGGCATCAAATTTTGAGAGCAGGCTGCAGATGTTGATACTTGCCAGGGAGAGTAGCCCAGACTCTACTTTGCCATTGGGACTAGGCTGGGGGCAAGGTTAGGTGCATGTTGCCAGAGATAAGCAGTAACAACAGTATCATCTGTTTCACAAGTTCTCTGAGGTACTTGCTACGAAGCAAGTGTTGCATTCTTAGGGAGGATTCATTGCTGACTATTCGATGAACAGAGGGGGAACCCTGCAGTAGAAGCGGTATTCAGAAAAAGTGGGGATACTTTGTGGGGGCCCCATGAAAAACCAAGCTGAGAGGAAGCAGCAAACTCCTGAAGCTTCCAGAGAAGAATTTTAAAAAACTATTAAAACTCAAACTTATTATTTTCTAAAATACCAGAAACTGCTCTAGAGTGCTTGGACTACCTGTAATTGACAAGATGGGCAAAACTAAAGGAGCTGGGGCTCCAGCTGGCAACTTTTTTGCTCCTAAAAAGCAGAACAAGGAGGAGAGGCCTGATCAGCGTGGAGAAGCAGGAGACTCGACTGATAAGATACTGGAGGAGGCCTCACTAGCTTCCATACTTTCCACACTCCATCAGCTTGTGTAAACAGTGCTGGACATCGATAAAAAGTTTGATACTCTCACTCCGAGAGTCTCTACTCTGGAAACCAGAATGGACCAATGTGAAACTATTGTTCAAAGCTCTGAATCTTCCATCCTAAAATCGACTGATGCCACTACTAAATTAATAAAAGAAAACTCGCACCTTTGTCAAAGGTTGGAGACAGTAGAGAACCAGGCAAGAGAGCACAATTTATGAGTTATCGGACTGTCAGAGAATGCTGAAGGGGAGGACAGCCTGATCTTTGCCAGAATGTTTTTGCCGGCCATACTGGGGCTTGACGAAGCTGAACCTACTCTATCCCTGGAAAAGGCTTATAGAATTACCCCTAGAAGAGCTGCAGAGGACTCATCGACTCCAATAACCTTCTTAATAGCGTGCACAGGAATTGGGGACAGAGATCAGGCTCTTGCAATTGTCCGGCGCCATAGGGTCCTGAAATATGGCAAGGACAAAGTCATACTGCTAGGACCTCTCGTTCAGCACCATGCGTGTAAAACCCTTCAATGGGCTGAGGAGCCGCTGCATCTACTTAAAGTGCAGCACTAGCTACTTCTCCCCGCTAAACCCGTTAATGTGGAATGGGCAACAGTATTTATTCAGTGAACCGGACGCTTGGCAAGATGGTCCGGAAAATTGAATTGGAGCTGGAGGGGTAGAAGAAAGGAAGGAACTCCCTGATGGTGACTGATCATCTAGGGTATCCGGGTAAAGTAGACTCATGTTGTGGGACTGGGCCTGTGGGCGTAATGGCCCATCTCTGGAACTGAGAGCATTGTGTATAGACTTTATTTTGATTTTAACTCCAGATCCCACTTTGTGATAAATGCAACTGTTAAGCTAATTTTGATTCATTTACTACTTAACATGACACCACTGGTCTTCACTCCTCTGGGGAAAATATATGTGGGGCCATTATTACACGGGTTAAGTTCAGTTCCACTTACATTTGGAATACATCATAAGAAAATGAGGGAGTTGTTATATCTAGTTATTCTATTGCTGTTCTTTTCATGTTGGGAGTAAAAGGGCCACTTGAGGGTTAAAATAGATATTCTTCTTAACTCCTGTTCAATGCTGCTGGTGCTTTATAATGACTTGGGATATGTCTGGTAAAGGAAATGAATATTTAATTTCTCTGGGAGTTTTGGGTATGAGATTGGAATATATCTATGTAGACTGAATTGGGGGAATCAGTAAGACTGTATAGTCGCTTTGGTAGTAGGGAAAACCTATTTGCTCAATCTGTTAAGATTCCCTGTTGGTCTTGCTAGCTGCATGTGTTGAGTGAAATTATTCAGTATATATTTTCATTTTGGAATTTCCCCGCCATGTTGTACATAAAGGGGTGTCGACACAAGATCTTTATAAGAATATATTGTCTGTACTGTAAACTTTATGCTATCCTCCTATGTACAATTTGCTTTGTAAGTTTTACTTGCAAAATCAATAAATAAATAATTCAAAAAAAGTGTGTAGTAATCCTTGAAATTAAAGTCACTGTTGTTCAGGGCTATGCCAGAAGTTACAGTTCTGTAGATATTTAGGGGTATTTATCTAATAGAATGTGGTAGGGAGGGGAGAATGTTCTCCAATCACACCCTGTGAAGGCAGTCTGAGTGAACATGGTGAGCAGACAGGGCACAAGGAATGTAGGTGCCATTTCATTAACAGATGTAGTAGATTAGGAGAGTACAGTAGTCGAATCAGGTCTGTACTGGAAGTAACTGTGCAGGAGAGTACAGATTTAATGAATGCTTGTACAAGTGTAAGCTAGCCTATAGTGGTTAAAATTAATGTGTGTTAGTGCTATAGACTAGAGGTTAAATATTATATCTTACAGAATGGGACACTCTGTATTTAATGTTCTTGTGGTCGTAGAAAGGGTAGAGGGTTTAAGAGAAGAAAGAAGGGGAAGTCAGACCTATAAGACTGGAGAGTTGCCTTAAGTTTCAACCAATGGGAGAGGGGAAGATGAGGAGGGAAGGAGTCTGAGTGTATTTAATAGAGGCCGGGGCGGGAGAAAATTTCAAAACAAACAGGTCCAGAAAAGAAAAAAATCAGGTTTTAGCTTAGTTTCAGAGAGAGAAGAGTACAGAGCCAATGAGAGGCAAAGAAGAAGGAGAGCCAGCCAATCACAGGCAGCACCTGGGAGAAAGCGGCCAATCAAATTTGTGGCTTCCGATGCGGTGTACCTTGGGAGGTCAGAGCAGGCAGGGGGGGAGTGCGGTCGGTGGCAGGAGAGCCCAACCGCGCTGCAGTTGTGGATTTGCGGCACCCGGTCAGAGGAGAAAGCTGGAGAGAGAGAAAATGAGAGAGGGGTTAGGATTATAATAGCGGCCGGAAGGTCGGCCTAGGGCTAAATCGGTGGGAGGGTCAGGAGCCAGAACAAAAGCCAGGAGGTGAGAAGCAAAGGGGGTGGTAGCCTGAGGAGTTAAACCAGCAGTGTTTAACAGTGCTTTGGTGTCAGAAAGAGTAAAAACAGTTTAAGGAACTAATGGCAGTCTGGAGCAGCTGAGGGTACGGGGGGCCTAGAGGAGAGAGAGAGAGAGAGAGAGAGAATGAGTGAGGGAATGAGAGCAAGAAGACACAGAGGGTTAGCTAGGGCAGGAGGGAGTAAGATACAGGAGGCAAACAGTATTTCCTTAGCACAGATGTCTAAGCAGCAACATTAGTTAACTAACAGGTTATACAGCATTTTCTCCAATAACAACTGTCGTGTATGCAAATGACGTCACCACGCTCTGCGGACGTGGGTGTAATTAGGCACGAGCAGCAATGGAGTAAAGCCATTGGAAGCCCAACCTCTGAGTCCGTGTATTTGTTCAATGAGGTATTGCATGACATGATAAAGTCGAGAATAGAACAATGGCGACGAGGTGGGATCAGTGAAACGCTGATTAGATCCAGAAACACAACAAGCTAGGGAAAAAAAAGAAAAAGAGATGGAAAGCGCTATACCAAAGTTTGATTGTTATAGTGAACCAGCCACGCTTGGGCGAGATGGACCGATGGCTTCCGATCCCTGAACTGTTTGCTGATGGGAAAGGGTTGATACTAGCTGAAAACGTGAGTGCGGCTACAAACAACGGAGGAAAGCTTTATTGCTACACCATGCTGGGACAGATGTACAGATATTTTCTCCGGCGGCTTGGGGACACGGAGGAGCCAGCGGACTACGATTTAGCGGTAACAGCATTGAATACCTACTTGTGCCACAAGTGAATACTGCGTTTCTTGTGACGAGCCTTTACCAGTTGAAACAAAGGCGGGGAGACCGTGCAAGCAATTTGTTACCCGCCTGAGACAATCGGCTAAAGACTGTGACTTTGCAGGCGATAAGGACAATCAGATAAGGGATGCAATACTAAGTAAGTGTAATTCTGAATATGTATGCCGCAAGTTGTTAGAGGAGGGACCTGGGCTGACATTGGCAAAATTACTTGAGCTGTCCGCACAGTGTGAGAGAATCGAAGTGCAAATGGCCGCAATGCACGTGAGCTCAGAGGCCCAAAAACCTGAAACAGTTAATCGCGTATTCAAAAGTGAGGAGAGACATCGCAGAAGAAAGCCAAAGAGAGAAGAGGGAAAAGATAAAAATGAGAAGGTGTGTTACCGGTGTGGCCACGCAGATCATTTTGCAAAGGACCCTACTTGTCCAGCGCGAGGGCAGACGTGCAAGAAATGCAACGGCAGAAATCATTTTGCTAGAATGTGTAAAACTAAAGGGAACATAAAGCATACAGTTAAACGTGTTGATTCAGAGAAACCAGACAGAGATTATGCGTTTGTGATAAGGGGAAAAGGCAGCACGGACAGAACGATGTTCTCGGTGGGAGGAGTCGACTTGTTGATGCTAATTGACTCAGGGGCTTCTAGTAATATTGTGGACCAGCAGACCTGGGAAATGCTGAAGAGCAAACAAATCAAGTGTCAATCATCAAAGACTGACAAAAAACTGTACACATATTCAGCAACTGAACCACTGGCAGTAAAGGGGGTCTTCACATGCAAAGTAGCCATAGGCAAGCGTAGTACGCAGGCTGAATTCACAGTGATATGTGGACATGGTGAACCGTTGCTGGGAAAAGAGACTGCTGTAAAGCTGGGTGTACTTAAGCTGGGTGTTAATGTAGCAGCAGTGACTGAGGTCAGAGTGCAGATAAGGCAGCAATACCCAAGATTGTTTAAAGGAGTGGAAAGCTCAACACAAAGCAAATAAGCCTGCACATCGATGAGCATGTGACCCGGTGGCACAGCCCATTAAGCGGGTACCCTTTCACCTGAGAGGAGCCGTGGGGGCCAAGATCAAAGAACTATTGGACATGGACATAATCCAGAAGGTTGTTGGTGCCACACCATGGGTGAATCCGGTAGTGACTGTGCCAAAACCAAACAAAGAAATCAGGATGTGCCTGGACATGAGACAAGCGAATATGGCAATCGTACATGGCAGGTACCCAATTCCCACAGTGGACAAACTGTTGCAAGGCATGAATGGATCTGTCATGTTTAGTAAATTGGATCTTAAATGGGGCTACCATCAACTGGAGATGACACCAGAATCAAGAGGCATAACAACGTTTGCAGAACATAATGGGACCTACAGATATAAACAACTCATTTTTGGGGTTTCATCCACCAGCGAACAGTATCAGCAAGAAATTGCAACAGCACTGGCAGGCATTGAGGGAGTGGAGAACATTTCAGATGATATCACTGTCCACGCCCCAGATAAGGAAAGCCATGTCCGGCGACTGCATGAGGTCCTTAACAGATTGGAGAACTCTGGCCTGACACTTAATCCAGACAAATGCGAGTTCAACATGGACAAGTTGGTTTTCATGGGCATGTTACTATCACAAAAGGGCATAGGTCCCACGACTGAAAGAGTAAGGGCGGTGGTCGAGGCCAGGAGCCTGAGACAACATCAGAGGTTTGCAGCTTTCTGGGATTGGTGGGATACAGTAGTAGGTTTATCCCTCAGTTCTCTACACTCACGGAGCCTCTGCGGAAGTTGACAAAGAAGGACACAGTATTCAAATTTGGGCCGGAACAAAAGGTAGCGTTTCAGGCACTGAAGAATAAATTAGCTGAAGCGGCAACGTTAGCCTACTTCGACAAGGATGCGCCCACTAAAGTGATAGCAGACGCAGGACCAGTAGGCATAGGAGCTGTGCTGGTGCAGGAACAACATGGAGAGATGGTTCCAGTCTGTTATGTGAGCAGGAGTTTATCAGAGTGTGAACACAGGTACTCACAGACAGAGCGTGAGGCCCTTGCATTGGTTTGGGCTTGTGAAAAACTTCACCCATATGTGTATGGCAAGAGATTTGACTTAATGACTGATCATAAGGCGCTCGAGGCTATCTATAGTCCTCGCTCAAAGCCATGCGCTCGCATCGAACGATGGGTACTGAGACTAACCTTATGACTTCCGGTGGTACATACCAGGGAGACACAATTAGCAGACCCTTTGTCCTCGTCAACTGGGAGAGCGGCAATGAAGGAATCTCACACACATGGAGCAGAAGAGTACATACGGTTCGTGGCCGTTAATGCAACTCCAAGTGCGCTGACCACAAGAGAAGTTGAGGAGGCGTCGGCCGTCGACAACGAACTGAGAGAGGTGAGAAGTGCCATTCAGACGGGGTGCTATGAGAAGTGCAAGGCATACGCACCCATAGCAAGTGAACTGTGCACAATTGGACAGTTAGTTCTTAGGGGAACGCGCATTGTGTTACCTCATGAACTTCACCGGAGAGCTTTAGCCTTAGCCCGTGAGGGACACTTAGGTATTGTGGGCACGAAACAACACCTCAGGAGCAAAGTATGGTGGCCGGGAATGGACAAGGCTGCAGAAAAACATGTCAAGTCATGTCGTGGTTGCCAGATTGTAGCACGACCAGACGTGCCAGAACCGTTGAGACCAACGATGTTACCTGAAGGACCGTGGCAGGACCTTGCCACTGACTTGCTGGGTCCACTACCAACAGGACAGTTAATATTGGTAGTTGTCGATTATTACAGCAGGTATTATGAATATGATGTGATGCAGTCTACCACTGCCGAAAAAGTGATTGATAGTCTGGAGACTATTTTCAGTTGTCATGGTCTTCCCATAATGATTAGGTCAGGACTGTGGTCCGCAGTTTATGTCAACTCAGTTCCAGAACTTCTGTCAGGAGAGCGGAATGCAGCACGTGAAGATGACCCGAAATGGGCACAGGCAAATGGTGAGGTGGAAAGGCAGAACGCCTCCCTCATGAAGAGGATCTGAGACGCACAAGCTGAGGGGTCAGGACTGGAAACGGAGCTACGTAAATATGTCACCGTTTACAGATCCATTGATCACTCCATTACGGGCCGGAGCCTGGCTGAACTTCTTTTCAAGAGAAAATTGAGGGGAAACTTCCAGAGATAGCACGCTGCAGAGTGATCTAGAGACACGAGACCGGACGCTGAACAGAAAGGGAAGTACAAAGTTTATGCAGACAATCAGTGAGAGCCAAACACTCGGATGTGGACGTTGGGGATCAGGTTCTCTTGAAACAAGACCAAGTGGATAAGTTCACAACACCTTTCAATAAGATACCACACATGGTGGTCAGTAGAGAGGGAAGCAGGTGGTCATCCAATGTCACGGCGGCAAGGTACTCCAGGAACACAACGCTCAGGAAAAGGTATATACCTGAGGAGAATGCTCTACAACCAGTGAGAGTACCCAACCTGAGGGAACAGGAGAACAGAATCTCATGATACAGAGTTCGGTGAGTCCAACCAGGAGTTACCACAAAGGCCTCCAGCACCAAGAACAGACAGGCCTCATAGGCAAATTAAACTACCCCAGAGACTTACAGACTTTATTATTAAGTAGCTGTACTATAGAGTAATCATATATATAAAAAAAAAGAAAAAGAAAAACGAAAGTAAAATACATAGATTAAGGGAACAAGAGATGTGTAACAAGTTTAAATCCAAGTAAAGGGGGGATGTCGTGTATGCAAATGACGTCACCATGCTCTACGGACGTGGGTGTAATTAGGCACGAGCAGCAATGAAGTAAAGCCGTTGGAAGCCCAACCTCTGAGTCCGTGTATTCGTTCAATCAAGTATTGCATGGCATGATAAAGTCGAGAATAGAACAACAACATTTAAGCATTACATGAATTTCAAAACAAACAGAAGGTCCAAAAAAAAAAAAATCAGGTTTTAACTTAGTGTCAGAGGGAAGAGTACAGAGCCAGTGAGTAGTGAAGAAGAAGGAGAGCCAGCCAGTCATAGGCAGCACCTGGGAGAAAGCAGCCAATCATATTGGCAGTTTCTGATCGACATACATTGGTCATCAGAGCAGGCGGGGAGCGTGGTCGGCTGCAGGAGATCCCAAAGTGCCGCAGTCGGAGTTGCAGCACCCGGTCAGGGGAGAAATCTGGAGAGAGAGAAAGAAAATGGGAGAGAGTTATGATTATAATAGCAGTCGGAGGGTCGGCCTAGGGTTAAATCGGTGGGAGGGTCAGGAGCCAGAACAAAAGCCAGGAGATGAGAAGCAGTGGGGTGGGTGTGGTAGCCAGGGAGTTAAACCAGCAGGGTCTAACAATACTTTGGCATCAAGGAGAGTAAAAACAGTTTAAGGAATTTATAGAAGTCTGGAGCAGCTGGGGGTGTGGGGGGGCCTAGAGGAGAGAGAGAGAGAGAGTGAGCAAGGGAGTGAGAGCAAGAAGGCACAGAGGGTTAGCTAGGGTGGGAGGGATTAAGATACAGGAAGCAAACAGTATTTCCCTAGAACAAATGTCTAAGCAGCAGCATTAGTTAACTCTAACAGGTTATACAGCATTTTCTCCAACAACAGCATTTAAGCATTACACAAATTTCAAAACAAACAGGTCCAAAAAGGAAAAAAAATCATGTTTTAGCTTAGTGTCAGACAAAAGAGTACAGAGCCAATGAGAGGTGAAGAAGGAGAGCCAGCCAGTCGCAGGTAGCACCTGGGAGAAAGTGGCCAATCAAATTGGTGGCTACCAATGCGGCGTACCTTGGAGCTCAGAGCAAGAAGTGGGGAGCACGGTCAGCGACAGGAGAGCCCAACCGTGCCACAGTCGAAGAGTTGCGGCGCCTGGTCAGAGGTGAAATCTTGGAGGTCAGAGCAGGCAGGGGGTAGCACGGTCGGCAGCAGGAGAGCCCAAGTGCGCCATGGTCATGGAGTTGTGGCGCCTGGTCAGGGGAGAAATCTGGAAAGAGGGAAGGAGAGTACCTCCTGGATTCTGACAAAGACTATGAGGACGACATGGATATGGGTGATGACCTTCGCCCATCTTCCAGTACCTCTGCTATGTCTTCTGTAAAGGAGGATCCTGGTCTTTACACCCCCTGTTCCCCTCCTGATGATCCAACCTTCATGGACATCATGGTACAGATCCAACAAGTAATGGGGTTCAGTACCACAGAACAAGACAAACATCGCTGAAATTTGACAGTTACGTGGTCACCGGGAGGATCCTGCCATATCTCCATTGGCAGGGGTCCTCAGCCTCCGTTGATACCGGAGGCATCCAAGATGCCATCTTAGTGGCCTGGTACCACCCTTCATTCATTCCACCTGTCCCTAGGAAGGCTGATTGCCTTTATCAGGCACCAACGGATTATCCTTTTGCTGCTGCACAGGCTGACTCTGTGGTCATTAATGCAGCCCATGATAGGACAAAATGATCAAACACCTGCACTCCCTCCCGCCAGATCGGGAGTCCAGGAGACTGGATTAATGGGCAAGTGCCTATATCAGGCTGCCATTTTAAACATGTGCATACTGAATTACATTGGCCATATGTTGAAATATCAGAAAACACTCTGGACTACTGCTTCAGAGGTGGCTAACAAGCTTCCACAATCAGCAGAAAAGGACCAACTGGTTGCCACCTCCAGACTGGCACCATCCTCTCCATCTCCTTCACATGGATACAATGCTGTTGACACATCTGCCCAGACTTGGCCATGGGTGTGACCCTCCACAGACATACGTGGTTAAGGGCCTCTGTTTTACTCCAGGCGTCCAACAAACCATAATGAATACCCCTTTCAATGGACACAAGCTTTTCGGCTCAGACACTAAACCATCCTGAATGACCTTCAGGTGTCGGGACGTACTCTCAGAACAGTTTGTGGTATGTACCACACTTCTTAGCCTGTGGGTCAGCGAAAATATTATCAGCCTTTCAATTCTGCATTGCCGCTCATCAGCGTATGGCCGACCACCCACTAGTGGCCAGCAATAACCCCAGACTGCTGACCGTGTGCCTCTGCTGCTGCCTCTAAGAGCACCTGGACCAACCTCCTCCCCCGCAGCATGGTGCCATCAGTCCTTTGACTTGCTCCTCTCCCTCCTCAGTCTCTTTCAGCTAGCCTCAGAGGCTGTGGGAGGAAGATTATTCTTCCGTGTAGAGGCATGGCAACAAATTACAATGGACGACTGGGTCCTACAGATTTTAAAGACAGGCCACAAATTGGAACTGACCTCCACTCCACCAACCCATCCACCACGGTCCATGGCTTATACACTGAACCATGTTCTGGTTCTACTTGAAGAACTAATCTTACTCATCCAGAAACACGCAGTTCAGCCCATGCCCTCGAAGAACAATGGCAGGGGTTTTACTCCCATTTCTTTCTCGTACCAAAACGCACAGGGAATCTGTGTCCTGTTCTGGATCTCAAAGACCTAAATTAGTACATTTAGTAGAAATGCTTCAGAATGATGACCCTCGCCACTATCCTTCCTCTGTTACACTGAGGATAGTGGCTTTGCACCTGAAACATGAAGGATATACAAATACATCCTGTGCATCGCCGTTACCTCCGATTTCAGCTACTAGACCATCAGTACCAGTTTCGTGCCCTACCCTTTGAGTTGTCCTTGGCACCCCGGGTCTTCACAAAATGCCTGGCGGTGGTGGCTGCTGCCCTACATCATCAGAGGCATTTCATCTTCCAGTACTTGGACAACTAGCTCATCAAGGCCTCAACCAAAGATGGGTTACTATGGTCCCTCAGTGCCACCCTCCACCTGTTTCACGAGGTCGGCATTTCCGTCAGCCTGCCAAAATTACATATGGAGCCCTCATGTCTCCAATACATAGGAGCCATCCTAGACACGCAACTCAGTCGTGCCTTACTCCTGGACAGCAGATGCCAGAAACTGATCACCCTTGTCAAGCACTGTCAGACCACGCCTCACATCACAGCCGGTCAGTACATGCGCCTGCTGGGCCATGTGGCCGTGGCCATCTCTGCCGTTCCTCATGCCTGGCTGCACATGCGTCCGGTTCAATGAGCTTAAGACACCAATGGCATCAACAGACCGGGGACTTCGAGGACAGGATCTCCATTACCCCAACCCTCAAACACGCCCTGACTTGGTGGACGAATCCGTCCAATCTCACCCAGGGAGTCCCCTTCCAAACTTCTCCACCGTCCCAGACATTAACCATTGACGCCTCCACCCTCGGCTGGGGCGTTCACCTCAGTCCTCATTAGACACAGGGTCTTTTGGGGCCCAACCACTGCCTCACTTCATATAAATCTTCTCGAGATGAGAACGGTCCGCATTGCCCTGCAGGTCTTCTGACCATGTCTGCTCCCAGGCCCCCTTCTAGTACAAATGGACAACACCTGTGTTGTCTGTTACTAAACAAACAACGAGTGCAAGGGTCCCTAAGACTTTGTCAGGAGGTAGTCACATATGGAGACAAGCACTAACACAATACCTTCACCTGGTCGCTGTTCATGTTCCGGGAGCCCAAAATGTCTTGGCTGATCACCTCAGCCACCATGCTCAGGGTCACGCAACAGTCCTCCAAGACATCTTCCATCTCTGGGGCACACCAGTGATCAACCTGTTTGTCTCCCCAGTCAATCACCGGCTTCCACAATGCTGTTCCATTATACTGGACAACAAGGGACACTCTATCAGTGCTCTGTCCCTTTTTTGGCAGGGACAATTTTTATATGCCTTCCCCTCGGTCCCTCTCCTCTAGCATGTCCTCCTCAAACTCCAACTCAAGCCTGCCTCCATGATACTGATAGCTTCCTTTTGACCCTCTTCTCCAGCAGTTGTCAGTCGCCGATCCCCTACCCCTTCCCCTACTGCCCAACCTACTCACACAGCATCACGGGTCTCTCATGCTCCCCAGTCTTCGCTCCCTGTGCCTTCATGCTTTGCTCCTGAAGATGCTTTTACAAATAGACAGCAAGTCTCGGCCTCAGTGGTCGTCATTTTGTTGGCTTCCAGAAAAATTTCCACTAGAAAAAATTGCCAAGCAAAATTGAAGCATTTTGCTACCTGGTCGACTGCTAACACCCTTAACCTCTTTTCCTGCCTTCTTCCTCTATCCTGGACTACTTGTCAACCCTTTCCTCTCAGGGTTTGAGCTACTTATCCATTAAGATACATTTATCAGCGATTTTCACCTTTCATTAGCCCATTGGGGGCCACCCAGTCGTTCAGCAGGACCTTGCCTACATGTTTCTTAAGGGCATTGTACAGCTCAGACCTCCTGTTAGGAGGCCAGTGCCTCCCTGGATCTCAATTTTGTTATAGAAAAACTGACCCTGGAACCTTTTGAGCCTGCTGCTACTTGTATATTACACTTCTTGGCCTGGAAAACTATTTCTAGTAGCTATTACCTTGGCTCGCGTATTTGAAGCTACAAGCTGTCATGTGCTCCGAGTTCTACTTGGTTTTCCACAAAGACAGTGTCTGCCTTCATACCAGTCCAGCCTTTCTTCCAAAGGTCGTATCCAAATTCATGTTAAACCAATCCATCCAATTGCCCATTTTCTTTCTTTTTGTTTTTTCAAATGTAGTTTGGGTTTTTTTGCGGGTTTTTCTCCCGGCCCCTACACCTACGCATCCCTGGCGTAGCGCGTGCACGTGGAGGCACACATGTGCATACTGTTCTGGACACCCTTCCCTTCCAGTCACACTGCTAGCCAACTGTGCTGGCACTAAACCTCCATTCGGTGATGGTGGGACTACGGGTGGGCGACCCCACCCCTTACCCGGGAGAGGAGAGTCAATGCTTGATCCTGCTCTCACCCTTCCCTGCACCACGTGCTGGGGCCTGGCGACCCAAGGTCATTCCCGAACCTGGGTCTCCAGCATAGCATGAGGTGTGGCATCCAGCGCCTCAACCCTCAGTGCCACTGGGCAAGCTACAATGCCCATTTTCTACCCAGATCATACAATCCAAGTGAATCCACTACTACATACCTGATGTACACCGATCCTCCTGCTACTACCTCGCATGCACGAAGTCCACTCAAAAATCCAAGCAGCTCTTTGTCGCCTATGCCCCTGGCAGGGAAGGTCTCCCAGTCATCAAACAAACTTTATCCAATTGTCTGGTACATTGCATAACCTATTTACACTAAATATAAAAAGCCACTACCAAGAACCGTCCATGCCCTTTCTATACGGGCTCTCTCTACCACCGTGGCATGTTTCCATGGAGTTTCCATTATGGACATCTGTGATGCCACCATCTGGTCTACTGTGCATACCTTCATGAAGCACTACAGCCTAAACAGTGCCTCTCGGCACCACGCCACTTGCGGTCATGCTGTCCTGCAAGGCCTCCTTTCATAACTGGCCTCCCCTCCTGGTCCACTGCTTGTGAATCATCCCAAGAGTATGACCTGCTAAGAGATTCCCTCAAAGAAGATAGTACAGTTTCATACTCACCGTGCAGGTAGATCTTGAGGGAATCTCTTGCAGCGGATCATGTTCTTCCTCCTCTATCCCCTCCTTCACAGGGAGAGCAATCTTCTGAAAATCGTAATAAATGTAAGAATGGGTACCTCTGGCCTCCTTGGTTCCCTTCAGAGTCCTGCTGCATGAGCTGGTTGCTGGCAGGGAGCTGAGGCCGCTAGGTCGCCTGCATATTTATAGACCTGAGCATGGTGACATCACTGTGGATGGCCCCCAGTCAACACTGCTGGTGAAAGCTGCCGCCGATGAGAACACCCCAGACGGATACCCAAGAGTATGACCTGCTGCAAGAGATCCTCTTGAAGATGTTACAGTAAGTACAAAACTGTACTTTCTTTTCTTTTTTTTTTTTTTAATTACAGTGAGATGAGGGTGCGAGGAAGGGAGTCAATAACAAAGGGAATGTAAATAAGGCTTCTTTTTTTTAAGTCACACTGGGATCAGGGTTGTGAGGGAGCAGGAATAAGGCTTCTTTAAAAAAAAAAATTACAATATGACCATGGTTGTGAGGGAGGTAGCCAGCAGTGGGAGGGAGTGGGAATAAGGCATATTTTTTATACAGGGTTCAGGATTTGTAAGGGGAGGGAGGATTGGGAATAAGGTTTATTTCTTTTAAATTACATCAGGGTTATGGGGAAGGGAAACAAGAAAAACTGGCTGGGCTCACAGAAATAGTTGCAGCACTGGGCCAAAAATGTGATCGAAGATCAAAGAAAGCTGCAGAGTGTGCAAAAAATGAAAAGCAAGGACTCTACAAGTATTGCAGCAAACGGGATTTATTGTAGAACAAGTAGGACAGCATGAAATGTTTGAGCACTCCACAGTTTTCTTTGGTCTTTTATGGGGGGAGGAAACCAGTGGAGGAGTGGAATAAGTTTTTTTAATTACATGGAGATCAGGGTTGTGAATGAGGAACAGCAGCAGGAGGGAGTAGGACTAAGGCATTTATTTTAAATAACACCAGGATCAGGGTTGTGAGTGAGGAGCCAGCGGAAGTGGGTGTGGGAATAAGGTTTCTTTTTTGTTTTCTTCTTTTCTTTTAGTTACACTGTGATTAGGGTTGTGAAGGAGAGTGGGAATAAGGTTTCCTTTTTTAAAAATACACGGGATCAAGGTTGTGAGTGAGGATCCTGAGTAGGGATGGAGTCAGAATAAAGCTTCTTGGTTTTCATATACATCAGGATCGGGGTTGTGAGGAGGGATTGGGAATAACTTTTTATGTTTTTTTACTCTGTTTATTGTGATATTTGACCATCAAACCACCAAATAAATATGCATAGTTTCATAGTCAGAAGAAATAAAAAAAAATTGGCTCACAAGTCATAGTTAATTAGAAATGAAGTTGTGTAACTTACAGTTGAAGAAAAAAATATGGATCATCCCAAATAAATAGGAAGTAGCTTAAAATCCTAATTATATATTGGGAGGGAAGAGCAAAATTTGGTATCCTGTTAAGATTTATGATGTGAATCCTCGTAGAGTTCCCAGCGGATCCCTCTATTCTGATAACTCAGGGTTTTCTGTTGCAACCCACAGGTAAGTTTTTCAAATCTTTGTATATGCTGCACTATACATTTCCAGTTGGAGATCTCTGGTGAGTCTGAACTGAGCCATCTTTTAATAATGGCTTTAATAGCAGTCACTATGAGAATTAACCATAAATATTTTGCTTCTGTCCCGCAGAATTCCATGGGATAAAGCCCTAGAAGTAAATGTTCCAGGCCTAATGATAAAGCTATTATAATATTCATTTTAGATGGGATATAACGTCTTCCCAGTAGGGCTGAATCTTTGTACAGGTCAAAAAAATATGAGCTTGCAAAGCAATTGCTTCTCTGCCTTGTCTCCAACAGGTGGGTGAGATCGTAGGGTTCCATTTTGAGACAGTGGCTGGGACAAGAAAGTATCGTATCTGTAGCTTCCAAATGAATTCTCTCCATATTGGAGAATAAGTGTTTTCCCACACTCTGACCCACTGCTTCTCATCTAGAGAAATATGTAAGCCTGTCTCCCATTTTTGTTTAATTTGAACTGTGGTAAAGGCCTGATCTCTTATGTAATTGGTATATTACTGTGAAATGGCTCTCTCACCCGAGGGGAGGACCAGATTTTCTCATAAGGAGTGTCTGACTGGTACCCATGAGATTCCAGTAATGCCTTTTGGATCTGGCTATTAATGTAATCTCATAACTGGTAGAATCTGAATTGGTCCGAAGGGGGCCAACCAAAACACTGTTGTGCTAGTTCAAATGGGATAACCAAACCAGCTTGTATTAGCGTCAGGAACGACAATACCATGTCCAGCCTGTCTGATGAACCAGGGGTCCAGTTGAGCCAGTCCAAAAGTGGGGTCATCTACCCACCATCTATATTTCCAAAGCTGGGCCTTAGTTGGGCCCCAAGAAGTGCCTCTCCTCCAACCCTCCAGTACTGCCACAGTTCCTGTAAGGGCCAGATCACCCGGGTGAGTGGTTCATTTTGAAGAAAATAACTGCACCGGGGGGCATCTTCTGCTAAATCAATTGATATCCAGTGGGACATGTAGGAAGGGTTACCCCACAGAAGGGCCACTCTCATCTGGGTTGCCATCCAATAGCCCAGAAGATGTGGTAGAGCTAAGCCACCCTGTTTAGGAAGGTATAATACTTGTTTTCTGACCCAAAGTCTTTTCTTCTCCACAAGAAGAAGAAAAAATTGATTGCCAGGTCTGAAAATCTGAATTAGAGAGCCAGCACCGGGACACCGAAATAAAGTATCGAGGGAGGGCATTCATCTTAAGGGCTTGCATATGAGCATGTAACAAAAAAGGTAGTAATAGCCATCTCTGAAAATCTAGTCTTAGTTGGGTTATTAGACGTGCATAGTTTAATTTGTATAGCTTGAATGTATGCACTCCAAGATGGCTCCCTAAATATTTCATAGAGGTAAGGATCCATTTCATAGGGTGGGTGTGGCGGAATAATACATTTATTTATCTGTTTAAAAGTTGATAACCGGGAAAGGCACCAGTGAGCTGAGGCTCGTTTTGAGGTGCAACCCAGGGAAAGGGTGCATAGGGATGACAAAAACATAACTAGGCATGATAAAATACTTTTGAGTAACATAAAGGGTCATGGTTACAAGACCCCAAACAATAGGAAAACATCAAGCAACAGGGACACGATAAATAATAAAAGTAATACAGTAGATTTACAATACAGCATGTGCATTTTGAATACAGACCAGACCACGGGTCATGGGTTTGAGCCCCCATGACTAGGAAGCATCCAGAAAGAGGAATACAGTATAAAATAAAAGACAGTACAAAACCACAGTGTACTACAAAAATATTTTACCTAGTACTGGACCTGTGATGACACGAATGAAACTGAGGCCAGGTGCTAGTCACAGGAGCAAAGGTCCACAGGATGATTACTGAGGGCACATCAGCAAAGGGAAGAGGGCTTAGGAGGAGTAGACAACTAGGCGGATACTTCAGGTAGTTAAGGAGGACAGGGTTGGAGGACATTGAGAGCAATGAGGGTGAGAGAGAATTTCAGTTTTCGATGTGTTAAGAGAGTAACTTGAGAGTAGTGAAAACTGTTGTAAATAGGTTAAAGCGTCGGAAAGGAATGGTCAGGGTCTGTCAAGTATAATAAAATATAATGAGCATATAATGCCATTTTGTGTTCATTCCACCTAAGTGAATACCTGTGATAGAATGATTTTGTCTGATACCTTGCCTAGGGATTCTGTGTACAGAGCAAATAATAATGGGGAAAGGGGAAATATGGCCATTCGCCCTTATGTATCCTAGGGGGCTATGATAAAGTTTAAACAAACATGTAATAAAGGTTTGCGAGACTCCAAACCTAGAAAGGACCTCCCTCAGAAAGGTCCAGGAGACCTTATCAAAGGCCTTTTCTGCATCAAGGTTTAAAAGCAGTGAGGGAATTTTTGTTTTGTGTATATGATCAGTTATGTGGATTGTCCTACATAGGTTATCCTGCGCTTGGTACCCTGATATGAAGCTTGATTAATCTAAATGAATAAGGGAGGGCATTATCTGTTGTAATCTCTGTGCAAAAATGGATGTTAGCATTTTATAATCAGTATTTAGGATAGAGATAGGACGGTATGAGGCACTGTTAGAGGTGTCATTTCCAGGCTTGAGAAAACTTGGGAGCATGGGGTGGGGAGGAATTGGACTGTCCTGGGGAATGGTGTCTGCATAGGTGGTTAACAAAAGAGGGGTTGCCATTTTACAGAAAAATTTATCAGATTTGTCCGGGAGGCTGTCTGTGCTGGGGCACTTCCCTGTTTTAAGTTTGCTGACCTCTGCTAATGTTTCAGGGGCTGTGATCAGGGCAGTTCAGGCTTCATTCTGCGGCTGAGTAAGAGACGGTTGTTTTAATTTGTCAAGAAAGGTCGTCAGAGTTGTCTCATCAGGGGAAGGGTCTGGGGCATAAAGATTCTTATAGTAAATTCGGAAAGCTTCTGTTATGTCAGGAACAGAGTGGAGGGTCACCTGGGAATTAGGATGTTTTATTACAGATATGATGGCCTGCGCTCCTTGTATTCAAAGCCTGCCTGCTAATAATTTTAACGATCTGAGTCCACTCTCATAATACTTCTGTTTCAAAAATAGTAACTTCTGTTCTGCATAGTAGTCTAGGAGGGAGCCCAGTTCCTTTTCTAATGTCGCCAGTTCCTTAGTTCGGGTTTTGTCTCTTTTTACTTTTTTTTTATGTTTCTAATTGGTGGATTTATTGAGTAAGTTGTACCCTCTGTCCTTCCCTAAGCCGTTTCTTATGGGCTGAAAGTTCTGTGGACTTCTCTCTAAGAACAGCCTTCGTCATGTCCCAAAGGATGGCTGGGGATACATCCGGAGTCACATTGTCTCATACCGCCTGCTCATAAGCAGCTATAATGGAGTCCTTCACCTCTAGATCCTACAGCAAGGAGGCGTTAAGTCTCACAAGTGTTTCTCTGAGGCGTTCTATGTTAACTTCAAATAAAGGGGCGATGGTCCAAAAGCGTAAAGTCCCAATCCAGCTGTCTGTGACCTTATCTGTCACTTCCTCAGGTACAGTAAAGTGGTCTATAGCGTGAGTACATCCAATGGGCAGCTGAGTAGAACATATAGTCTCTCCGCTGCCCATGCAAATGAAGCCACACATCTGTGTACCATATCTCCCTTAATAATTTATGTACCTCTAGTGCCACCCAGTGTTCTTGCCGGGGTATTTTGAAGGTAGTATCTAAGTGGGGATTAAATACAAGGTTGAAATCCCCTCCACAAATTAACATCCCCTCTGCCCAATCCTGTAAAGTAAGTAAAAAGAAGCGATAATCCGAATGGGCCAAACCCGGGTGGAAGTATACAGATGCCAAAGTTACCAATGTGTTTTGAAATCTACCTTTCATTAAACATATTTCCCTTCATCATCAACTAAGGCGTCAGTCATTTCAAGTGGGGTTCGACAGGGAACTAAAATTGTAAACCCCCCTCCCGCATCTACCCTTTTTGTAGGATGCTGTAGCAACCGATCCAAACCCAAACTTGGCTAATTTCTGATGTTCTGCTCAAGGCAAATGAGTCTATTGCAAAAAATAGGAAGTCAGCTTTTGTACCCCTGAGGAAACCTAAAACCTTGCTTCTCTTTACAGGGATCGTGAGACTGTGGACATTATATGAGCAAATAACTGTAGACTTATTATCCATAATCAAAGTGATATAAATTTGTCAATCTGATTCTCTGTCTGTATATTAGCCTAAGCATGAGAGCTAGTAACATAAAGTACAGCTTCCGAATGTAGCAGAAAAACATATTTGACCCATAGAGCGAGCAGGTTAAGAGTGCCAACAGGGCACTATGAACACCAATTTAACGAGTTTCCAAAGTAAAGTCTGATATCTCAGACTTCTGCTCCCTTCCATTTCAAAGAGATGTATAGATAAGGGAAGGAGACACACCCCAGGAATTGGGCCTGCTTCTGGAGCCGTGTAGTAAACAGTTGGGCTCCTAATCACTAAATCATGCATGAGGTGACAACATGGAATGGAGGTGAGGCAACCTGATAACTCAGTGTTTCACTCTCACCTCCAGGAAACAATAAGCCACATCAGTTTTAACCTAAGTTTGGAGCTAGAAAAGATGATGTATTCATTTCGACAGGGACCAGTAGTAAATAGGACATGCTGCAGAATAGAATGCCTGGGTACCTGTGTCTTAAAAACATTGCCCAGACATTCTCTGCATACGTGGGGTATTTGATCACATTGGACTTGGTAGAGGGTGGGGAGGTGAGAACAAGAAAGTACTACACAGGTTTTTTTATATTTCATTTTTTGAACTCCACTTCCATGTTAATACCAGGGTAGCCTGACTGGAGCTAACAATACCTGGCTCCCTGTCTGAAAACTTTCCCATGCAGAGAATATGATCTTTGTTTCAGGGCTGTTACATTTATCACCCCTTGTGCTGCCATCATACATTATTCAAATATGGAGTACCTGCTACATGTAACTAAACCAGTATATCCACTGTAATAGAGACAGACAGTACTACTGTATGTTGTAGTATGAATGTAGATCCGACTGCAGTCATTAAAGTTCTGAAGCAGAAAGAAGGTGCTCTTTCTCATTTGAAAGAGACTCCCCTCCTGCACCCTGTTCACCCCAGTGAGGTACTTGTAGTTTACTATCATGTCTTCTCTCTCTCTCTCTCTCTTTTCCAGTGTCTACATGTAGAGATCCCATAGTCTTTCCTCATAGAACTTTTGATGCAACCCCTGTACCATTTTAGTTACCCTTCTCTGGACTGGCTCCACCTGTCTATGTCCTTTCTAAGATATGATGCTGGTAATACCTGGTGATGATACCTCTCCCTATGCATCCCAGCATCCCACTGGTCCTACCCACTGTTTTGTTGCACTGCCTTGCCACATTGAGTTAATCAGATATGATAACCCTAAGGTCCCTTTCCTGTTTAGTGACTGTCATTACCTCCCACCCCCCATCTTGTACTCTGCCCCTGGATTCCTATGCCCTAGGTGCATGATTTTGCGCATTTTGGCATTGAACTCCAACAGCCACACTCTTGATCCCTCCTTGAGTTTCCCAGGGTCCCTACACATTCCCTCCACCACCTCCTGAGTGTCTATCCTATTACAGATTTTGGTGTGATCTGCAGAAAGGCAAACCTTCTCTTCCAGTTCTTATGCAATGTCACTTCTGAAGACATTGAAAAGGATCTGTCCCAGTACTGAGCCCTACGGCACCCCACTGGTCACTGTCCCCTCCTTAGAGTGAATGCTGTTAACCACCACCTATCCATTAACTAATTCCTTACCCAGTTTACTACTTTGGATCCCACACCTAGGCTGCTCAGTTTCTTCCTCAGTTTCCTATGTGGCACAGTGTCAAAGGCCTTGCTAAAGTCCAAATAGACCACATCCATTGCCCTCCCTGATCTATTTCCCTGGTCACCCATTCAAAGAAATCAGTCAGATTCTTCTGGCAATGAATGCATGCTGCCTTTGGTCTTGTAGCCCAATGGATTCAAGATAATCTACCAACCTTTCCTTTAACAGGATTTCCATTAATTTCCCCACCATTGATGTGAGACTGATCAGTCTGTAGTTACTAGCCTCCTCCCTGCTGCTGCTGCTCTTATGGAGCGGGACCACGTCTGCTCTCCTGCAGTCCTCTAGAACCACACCTGTTTCCAGTGAGCTGTTGAATGAGGCCATCAGTTGAGTAGCTAGCACCTTTCTGAGTTGTTTTATTATCCTTGGATGTATCCCATTCAGTCCCAAGCCTTGTCCACTTTCAGAGTTGTAAAGTCCCTTCAGGGCTCTTTCATCTGAAGATGGACTCTGTGCCCCCTGCTCCTGTTGCTCCTTGGTCCAACCCTACCCCCGTGAAGACTAAGCAGAAGTACCTGTTCAGGATGTCTGCTTTTCCTTGATCCTGTTCTGTGCAGTCTCACCCAGCCGCCCTCCTTATCCTCACTATCCCTTCCCTTGCTTGCCACTTCTCACTTATGTAGCTGAAGAAAGTCATACCCCTTTAGCTACCCCTTTTTCTATCCTTTTCTCGGTATTCTGGGGTTGTCTACAGGCCCCCAGACCAGAGGGAGGACATAGACACATTACTGTTAGAAGATATACAAAACATGACAGCTAAAGGGGAGGTTCTGATAATGGGAGATTTCAACATGCCAGATACAGATTGGTCAATACCAGCAGGAACATCTGCCAGAACTAGACTCATAGTGGATTCCCTGCAGGGGAGGGGCCTCAAACAACTGGTACAGCAACCCACAAGAGACAGGGCTATCCTAGATCTAGTACTGACTAACAAAGAAGGATCACAGATCTCCAGGTAGAAGGTCACCTGGGGCCAGTGACCATCACATGGTATGGTTCAATTTGGCTACTACATCTAAATCATCCCATTCCAAGGCAAAAATATGGGACTTCAGAGGAGCTGACTTTGATAAGATGGCAACAGAGTTAAGCTAGCCCTGGCAAAAAGAAACACAGGTGAGGAGGTACAGGCAAAGTGGGCAAGCATTAAGGATACAATACTTGAAGCAACATCCCATTGTGTTAGACAGAAAAGGAAGTGCAAAGAAGAAGGAAACCACTTTGGTTCTCAAATACAGTAGCAGAAAGGTCAGAGCCAAAAGCTGGCCTTCAGAAAATATAAAGGAACACAGCAGGATGAAGATGAGAGGCATACCAAACTGCCCTAAGGAAGCAGGTAAGGCAGTAGGCAGGCAAAGTCCCAAACTGAGGAAACACTAGCACGAACAGTAAAAGAAGGTGACAAGACTTTCTAGATACATTAGTGAAGGAGAAAGTCAGAGGAGTATTGCTAAGCTTAATGGAGAAAGGGAGCATGTGAGGAGGAGGACCCTGTAAAGGCATCTATCCTAAATAGATACTTTTGCTCAGTATTTACTGAAGAGAAGGTAGGGCAGGGCCCACAGCTCAGCATCATGGACACAGGGGGAGGAGGTGAGCACTACTCCCTTACAAAGAAAGGGTCCTACAAGAGCTTGCTAAGCTCAGGGTGGATAAGGCAATGGGACCTGATGGCATACATCCCAGGGTACCTAAGGAGCTAAAGGAGGAACTAGCAGAGCCATTAGCAGAATTGTTTAGTGAATCTCTGAGCACAGGAGAGGTCCCAGAAGACTGGAGAAGGGCTCATGTGATCCCACTCCACAAGAGTGGTAGCAGGAGGAGGCGAGGAACTACAGACCGGTCAGTCTTACCTCAGTAGTGGGCAAGATTATGGAGGCACTCCTTAAGGAAAGGATAGTGCAACACCTGGAATCCATAGGGGCACAGGATCCAAGACAGCATGGATTTACAAAGGAAGGTCCTGTCAAATAATCTCATAGATTTCTTTGACTGGGTAACCAGAGTGGTGGACCAAGGGAGCAGTTGATGTCGCCTACCTTGACTTCAGCAAAGCTTTTGACACTGTTCCACATAGAAGATTGATAAATAAGCTAGGTAGGCTCGGGTGGGTCAGAAGTTGGTCAACTGGGTGGCAAACTGGTTGACTGGCAGAAAACAGAGAGTGGTGGTAAATGGTATACAGTCAGAAGAGATGCAAGTCACAAGTGGGGTACCTCAGGGATCAGTCCTGGGGCCAGTCCTATTCAACATCTTCATTAGTGACCCGCAGATGGACTAGAGGGTAGGCTTGTCTGTTTGCAGATGACACCAAGATCTGCAACAGAGTAGATGATCCAGATGGGGTGGGCAGAATGAGAAGAGATCTGGATAAACTAGCAGAATGGTCAGAAGAGTGGCAACTGGGATTTAATGCAAAGTGCAAAATCATGCACATAGGGAAGAGAAACCTGAAGCCACTTATAGGCTGGGAGGAGTTGCTAGCAGTCACAAGGAAGAAAGAGACTTGGGCATCATCATCACTGATGACCTAAAATCATCAAGCAGACCTCTAAAGCAGTAGGTAAGGCTAGGGGGTGTTAGGGTGTATTAGTAGGGGTATCACAAGTCGTAAGAGGAGAGTAATAATCCTCTGTACAAGACATTGGTTAGGCCCCATCTGGAGTACTGCGTGCAGTATTGGAGGCCACACCTTCACAAGGACATTAACCAAATTGAGGCAGTCCAGAGAAGGGCAGCCAAAATGGTGCAGGGACTGCATCAGAAGACATATGAGGACAGATTAACGGAGCTCAATATGTATACCCTTGAGCAAAGGAGGAGAGAGGTGATATGATCGAGACATTTAAACACCTTAAGGCATAAACAAGGTGAAAGAGTCTAACATGTTTAAATATAAGAAAATAGCAGGACAAGAGGACACAGCATGAGATTAGAGGAGGCCGATTAAGGGAAATGAGGAAATTCTTTTTTCACAGAAAGGTGGTAGATGCATGGGAATGGATTACTACAAGAAGTGGTGGCTATGAATACAGTGCAGGGCTTCAAACAGGCATGGGATAGGCATAAGGGAGCAATACAAATGACTATGAAAAGATAGGTCACTGACAGAGCAAAGGCCGATGGCACATTTATAAGGTAGAAAAAGAAATGGGCAGACTGGATGGGCCTTGCGGTCCTTATCTGCTGTCAACTTCTATGTTTCTATGTTTCTATGTTTCTTATTCTGGAGAAATGGTTGCAGCTGAAGGAAGCACTCGAATGCCAAATTGTCTGCTAAATAATTTATTTAGGCAACAAAACTTTTTGGGTCACAGCAGACAGAGACAGAGCACTGAAACCAGGAGAAGAAGGAATCCCCAGCATTTCAAGCCCAAAGAAGGCCTTGTCAGGTTGTGCATGACCATGCTTAGGCTCTCTAGGCCCCTCTTTGACAGGAAAATGTATCTCAGTACCTCCTTTAGTACAGGAAGCTCTTCAGACCAAGGGTGGCAGGGCCCTTGATCTTTCCTTGGAACTGTCTGTCCTTTCCTCCTCCTGTGACCCTCCCTTAGTAGGAGTAATGCTCTGAGGCACATTAACTGAAACTCTGCCGAGGTCCCCCATCATTCAAGGCTTCTTAGGCTTAAGTGGTCCCCACCCCCACCTTCCTAAAGGGGCAGGCCTTCCCTCTGCTTCTGTTTGCCATTTACCCTGCAGTTGGTGCCTCTTGTTTTTTCCTCACAGTTGGGCTTGTCACTGCTTGTCACTTGACCATGGAGTGGTGCTTTATGGGAAGATTGACTCTAAAAATATAGGAACGTTACTTACCATAACTCTTGATCTTCTGGAGTATCTTCTCCGTAGAGTCATTCTCAGCCTTCCTCCTTCTCCGTGTAGGTGGTCAGAGGCACTCTAGTTTACTGTAAGATATATCCTGGCAAGCAGCAAAAAAAAAATATTTCATTTGGTTTCACTAGCTTGTGATGCAACAACCCATGAGATTTTTTTCTTGGTATCCTGGGTTCCAGTGACCTCTTTTTCTCCTGATACATCTGAGTCTGCAGGACAGTTAAGGGTAATTTACATTCTTTTGTTAGTACATGCCATGATGTAAATGGTATCTTCTGCTCCTCCTTAAGGCACAGGATTCTGCCTTTGGGAACTTATACTCAGTGATACCAGGGCATACGCTAGGGCCATGCCCCATGCCCATTCCACCGCCTACGTTAATTTTCTGTGGGATGAAGGAATCCACAATTAAAAACAAAAATGATTATACGACAGATATAATTACTCAACCCTCGCATTTCCAGTTCTTTAGATCTGACCCAGGCCTTCAGCCTTCTTTTCCCTGGGGCCAGTGTGTCCCTGTTGGGTGGCCCTCTGACTGCAGTGGTGGGAAAAGATGCCTGGATCCTCTCTCCTTTCATCCAGTTTTACTGGCTTGTCCCTGCCGTGGACCTCCCCACTGTCTAGAGGAGGAGCGAACACTGTCAGGCGGAGGCTGAGGGTCTCCTTCACTGGTGTGCTGGGAGGGGGGACTGTTGGCATGGGAGGCACTACAGGGTTGTCATCTGGACCACTGTGTAGCATATTTCCTCCTTTTCTCTGTCCCACCTACACTGACAATCACGCTGTGGCTGATTTGGGGAGGGTGCCTGTTGGCATGTGGTCACCTGTGCTGTCAAAGGCACCTCCATGCACCACCACCAGGAGCTGCTGCATAGCGATGGAGCTCGATAGGGTGCTCTGAACCCTTTCTGCCAGCCTCTGCTCCTGATGTAGAAACATAGAAGTTGACAGCAGATAAGGACCGCAAGGCCCATCCAGTCTGCCCATTTTTTTTCTACTGTATGAATGTGCCATAGGCCTTTACTCTGTCAATGGCCTGTCTATTCATACTCCATCTTTATTGCTCCCTTATGTCTATCCCATGCCTATTTAAGCCCTGCACTGTATTCATATCCACACTTCCTGAGGTAGGCTGTTCCATGCATCCACCACCCTTCCTGTGAAAAAGAACTTCCTCACATTACCCCTTAATCAGTCTCCCTCTAATCTCATGCTGTTTCCTCTTGACCTGCTATTTTTCTTATCTTGAAACATGTTAGACTCTTCGCCTTGTTAATGCCCTTCAGGTGTTTGAATGTTTCGATCATAAAAATTCCAGGTATTCCAGGCTCGGAGCATGAAACTGGGTCTCAAGCACTTTCTTATTTTAAAAATAATATGTTCAGGAATAGTGGGCACCATGTGTGTAGTGTTAAGGAGTGTTTCTATCCAGTTAGTTTGGGTTTTAATAGTTTCTGTGTTCAGAAATCGCTCTAACATTGCGATAAACAACAGTAAATCTTTGCAGAGTAAGGGTAAGTTTTGGTGTAAAATACCTAGCGTTATGCAAAATGCAAAGCAACTGAGAGGTAAGGTGGGGACACCTTATAAATGTATCATGCCTGTGCTAATGCACAGCATGACATCGTGCATCAGTGTCCCAACTCTGAAATATTTTCTCCTACAGTATCCCAGCACCTCCAGCACTAAGACCAAAGAGTGCGGCTCTGTGGACAAGATACTCTAGAAGATCAAGAGTTACAGTAACTAACTTGCTTGTTGCTGAAACGGATACATTTTAAATACCAGCACATTTTAATTTAAATTAATACATTTACTGGAACCAAATGCATATTTTTTTAAACCAATACATTTTCACTCAAACTAATACATTCCCACTCTTCCAGTATATGTGAAATTATTCAATTATATTTAAACCAATATATACCTCATTGTATGCAAATGGATACATATTCACCCAAACCCATATGGTTAAGTCTCAACCAACCTATTTCAGACTTAACCAGTACATAGTCAAAAAAAAACAATAGGTTGTGTGGCATTATGGAACTTTTTTCTGTTTGGTACCTCATATGTGTGTTGCTTTCAGTATGTGTACATTAACTAGCCCTGACAGTTGGCATTAAGGAAGGAATAATCCATGGTCAGGTGTGCGGCAGTATTGTAATAACCAAACAACTTGGGTGGTTTATGAGATCCACGACATAGCCGAGGGCCTTTAGCCACACAGGAAGTGAGATCATTACAGCTTTTTTTAAATAAAACCTTTTCTCTCACTGGTCGGCATGGGCGGGCTCTCAGCCTTGTCCCTGCCTCCTCTCGCCCGGCACCTATCTCTCCCAGTCTCCAAGCCCTAGATCCACCATGGATTGCCTCCCGTGGTGGGGCTGGGAAAGGAAGGGCTGTCCTCCTCCCATCCAGAGACTCTCATCCAGATTGTTGGGCCACAGACCGAACCTTGGCCGGAGTATGGAGGTGAGCGAGCAGGGCTTCATGTGCGTCAACAATTTTCCATTTTCTTCCTGTAGTTCCTACCCAGTCATGGTGTCACGTAAGTGTGTGTGTGTGTGGAGATGTGCACACTCTGCAGAACCACTGCCCCTCCCTGTGTGCTGCTTGAGCTGCCAGTGCTACCTCCAGGCTTCCACCTGGTGGCAACCTCGGGCCGAGCTGACAAGCCTTCCCATCCGGGGGAGGAGAGCTGTCCTCCGGATGCTCATTCCTCTCCTCCTGGTGACCTGACCTCATTCCCAACCCGAGGTCACTGGCGTGGTAAGAGGTAAGGCGCTAGGTGCCTCAGCCATCTATGCCACTGGGTCGACTAAGATTATTACAGCTTTGACACACACCCGGAGTGGATTATTACTCTTAGAACATTCGAAAAATGGTCAAAAGTGTTATAATATGGATTATTGTCCAGTTTGATAAGTAATGGACCTGACAGCATCCCAAGCTATACTCCAGGATCAGGTCTAATGGAGAGCATTTTGTTGCTGCATAAGTTTATCTGGAGACTGGAGAGTATCTTACAGCTGTAAGAGTGTCTTTCCACATTTTCTTAAAGTAAGAAAACTATGAACTAAAGTTAAGGACTCTCTGGTCTAACAAACAAGGAATGCCAGAAAACCAAAAATACTTGGTGCCCATTAAAAATGTGTTTATTGCTAAAAATACATACCACAGCAGTAGCACCTCCTACCCCTTTGACAAAGCACAAGTTTTGGCGTGCAGCGATGGTGCAGGTAGGAGGTGCTACTGCTATGGTGTGTATTTTTAACAATAAACATAGAAACATAGACTTTGACGGCGGATAAGGATCGCTTGGCCCACCTAGTCGGCCCATTTTCCTACCTACAGGATAAGCTGCAGATCCTAGTTAATCGACAGCCTATTTCTTCTTACCCTACACAAGAATTGCCTTATGACTGTCCCATGTATTCTTTGAATTCTCCCACAGTTTTAAACCCCACGACCTCCTCAGGAAGGCTGTTCTATGCATCCACCACCCTCTCTGTGAAATAATATTTCCTCACATTGCCCCTGAACCGCCCCCTTCTTCTATCTTTAAATTGTGTCCCCTTGTTCTTGCATATCTCTTTTTCTGAAAGATGTTACCCTCTTGGACTTTGTTGATTCCACTGAGGTATTTAAAGTTTCTATCATGTCCCCCCTCTCTCCTCCTTTCCTCAAGGGTATACATATTAAGCTCCTTTAGTCTCTCCTCTTGTGGCTTCTCTTGCAGACCCTGCACCATTTTAGTTGCCCTACTATGGACTGCCTCTATCCTGTCTATGTCCTTTCGGAGAGGGGTCTCAGAACTGGATGCAGTACTCCAGATGGGGTCTCGCCAACTGTCTGTACAGAGGGATAGCAGCGTCCTGTTTTCTGCTGGTGATGCCTCTCCCTATACAGCCCAGTATACCCCCAGCCCTCCCTACTGCCTTCTCACATTGCTTGCTAACCTTAAGGTCATCTAATATGATTACCCCCAGGTCCCTTTCCATTTTTGTTGTTGTTACTACCTCCCCCCCACCCATTGTGTAATCTTCCCTGGGTTTTTGTTTCCCAGGTGCATTATTTTGCACTTCTTTGCATTGAATCCAAGCTGCCATACTTCTGACCATTCCTCCAACCTTGCCAAGTCCCTTCTCATCCTTTCCATGCCTCCTTGTGTATCAACCCTGTTGCAGATCTTTGTGTCATCTGCAAAGAGGCATACTTTTCCTTCCAGTCCCTCTGCAATGTCACTTATAAAGATGTTAAAAAGGACTGGACCCAGTACTGAACCCTGCGGTACCCCATTAGTAACCCCTCTTTCTTCAGAGTCCAGCCAATGTTTTACCCAGGCTACCACCCTGGGACCCACTCCCAGGCTGGTTAATTTGACTATTAATCTTTTGTGTGGGACTGTGTCAAATGCCTTGCTAAAGTCTAGGTAGGCCATGTCCACAGCCCCTCCCTGGTCTACTACTTCGGTCACCCAGTCAAAGAAATCAATTAGATTCATCTGACATGACCTTCCCACTGTGAACCCATGCTGCCTTGGGTCCAGTGCCCCACTGGCCTGTAGGTACTCAACAATTCTTTCCTTCAGAAGTGATCCCATCACTTTCCCTACCACAGAGGTCAAACTGACAGGGCTGTAGTTTCCTGCCTCTGTCTTGTTTCCACTTTTGTGAAGGGGACTCACATCCACTTTCCTCCAGTCCTGAGGTACCACACCATCCTTCCATGGTTTGTTAAAAAGGGTAGTAGTGGTTTCTCTAGTTCTCCCCTTAATTCTTTTAGAATTCTGGAGTGAATTCTGTCAGGCCTCTTTGCTTTGTCCACCTTCAGTTTTAGGAGTTCTTTCAGAACCCTTTCTTCTGTGAAAGGAATGGGATCGACCCCCCTATCAAGAGTTAAACAGATTTTCAATCTGCACCAAGTATTTTTGTTTTGTTGGCATTCCTTGTTTGTTAGCCAAGCAGTTGTGCTCTGGTCTGACTGGTTATTTCGCTGTGGCTTTAAACCTTGTATCCAGTGCTACCTTTTCAGATTTCCTAACTCTCTTGTCTCCATATAAATATATTGTAAATTCATCATAGTTACAATAAGCAGGAAGAGTAAACACATGTTTAAAAAATAAAGTTTAAACAGTGGAATATTCCACTTGTTCAAACACTTGTGAGAAGTTAATATTTAGCAAAAGTTTCCACAAAAGGTACTGTACTACATCGCAATTACATAGAAAAATAGAAGTCATCGGCAGGGAAGGACCTCTTGACCCAACTTGTCTGCCCTATTTTCCCTACCTACTGTGCAGTTAAGCAATAAAGCGTGACCAAGGATTAGATTAACAGTTTGTTAATCACCCCTAGGAGTGTAATGTGGAACTAGACATAACTCAGTGCAACATGCCCCTAGGGGGTGATTGATTGTCAATGTAAGTCTTGAGAGTGTCTTATTGCGACTATAAAAACTAACAAAAACCTTTTGGTATTTGCTGTTTTTTTTCCCATTTTGAGGCAGTAAATGTGTATTAATTAAAGATTAATGTAAGGCTGATATAATCTTTACAGCCAATCGGAATTCTTGATTTTCAGCTGTTGTTTAATAAGTACATAGACATCTGTGTATCTACCACTGTGATTGTTTATGGCTTCCTGTGTTGTATGTCCGTAATTTGTGCTTATTTCTCATTTGTGTTACTGTATGTTTAGTATGTATTTTATTGCTTTTTATGGTTTTCTCCCGCTCCCCCCCGCCCACATGTCCTTGGCAGAACGTGCACGTGTGGAGGCATGTGCACATCATGCACTGCGGGATGCCCCACCCTACCTGTCACCCATGGCCACCTGCACTGCCACTGGCCCTCCATCCGATGATGGCGGGACTGTGGACAGGCGACCCACCCTCCCGGGAGAGGCGAGCCATCACTCAATCCTGCTTCCATCCTCCCCCTGTGCTGGCACTCCGACGACCAGAGGTCATTCCTGAACCCAGGTCGCTGGCGTAGCACGCGGTAAGGTAAGGATGCCTCAGCCCTCAGCTCCACCAGGCCAGCTGTACTGTATGCTTTTGTATTATAAATTAATAAATAGGTATAAAAAGTCTAGAAACCTGATTGGCTGAGGAGCTCAGAACCCAGTGCTGATATCCCTGTACAACAGCACTGGATAAAGATCCTGTAGTCTCTTAACAATAAAATCAATACTACCATATATCCCTGGCTGCGATCACAAACATGGCTGTTGCCTTTACTCACTAAAAACCTTCAACTAGGCCCTAAAAATAAAACTGCCTTAAATTAAAAAACATAATAAAATGTTATTTGCCCTCATAATCCTTTTCTTACACACACATACACACCCATTCATACCCATGAAGTACTACAGTACCTATGGTTTTAATTCTTGGGATGTGGATATGATGTACTATCCAGACTTCTGGCAGTGTTCCTTTCCCGTTTAAATTCTGCCAGAGTGTCTTCAAGCTAGCACCTCCCACCCACCTGGGTGGTAACTCCCTCAGCACTGTCCCGAGATGCGAGATCTTCCTTTCCGCTGGAAGAAGAAAGTTCCCTCCTTACCTCTCTCTACGCTGAGTGGGCCCTTTGCTTCATAACTTGACAAACTTTTCAAAACAATTCTTGTTTTCAAACGATTTTTGAATCCTTCGAATCCTCATCATGGATGACTTGAAGTCAGTGCCCGGTTTCAAGAAATGCGAGTGCGGACAGAAGATGTTCTGGATGGACCCACACATCTTGAGTGCCTACTGCCTAGGCCACAAACATGATCCCCAGGCGTGTGGCCTTTGTCGCACCTTGCATCCCAATACTCTGGAACACCGGCATGCTCGGCTGCTTTTAGGGTGCCCAGATGAATGGGACCCTCCCGTTAGGTTGAAAGAGGCCAGTTGGACGGTCTCTACAGCTGCGGGGTCCACAGAACAACTTGCAACTTTTGAAGTAGTGGCAGCTCAGGTCAAGGAGCATGCCTCTTCAGCTTCGGCCTTTGTACCACTTTCCTTTGGCGCCACCTTCATGGGGGTGTTTAGGGATTTGGGCCAGTCCCTTCCCACCTTTGGGCAGGGCCCCTCTGAAGGCATGAAATCCTCCAGATCTTCAAAAAAGGAGACTAAAAAGAAGTCTCACCATCAATCGTGGGATCACGAGTGCTCTCGGGCCTTGAATTCCCATGCTTCTCTTGAGGTTTTGATTACGGTTGATCCTTCAGTCCAGGCCGTCGGCTCCATGGTCTCCTCGTTGAGCCAGTCAGTTAAGATGTCCATCGACCAACCTGTCAAGATTTTTCTCGAGCCGGTCGATGCAATGTTGCAGGATGAGGCAGATCCCTCACTTTCTAGGACTCTGTTCCTACCTGTCACATCTCAAGGTGGGTTGGATCAGCCCGCTGATCTGGTCCCTAACAATCGGGATCCCATTACCCTTGAGGATCCTTGGCTTTTGCCAATTCCCTCTGAGTCTCGCTGTTGGTGTCCCCAACGGTCAATGTCATGATCCCAAAATCCAGAGTCAAGCAGCCCATGCCGCCATTTGCATTCCTGCTCTCGGCATTGACAAGCAGCACCACCTCTATTCTTCTTCTTCCTTGGATGAAGAGAGGCTCCACTGCAAATTGCACCAGCACTACAAAGAACTCATGTGGCATCAGCTCATGTTGTGAGGGGTTAAGCTGGTTCCAGCTTCAACCCCGGCTCTACCGGTGCTCCTGCTACTGAGGCCTCAGCCCATTCTGGCCTCTCCGCCCATCCAGGTGGAGCCACCGCCTAAGCAGCTGAAGGAGGGACCCCTCCTAAGGATGCCCATACCACTTATGGGCTTCTTCATCGGCTGTCGGTCACAGTTACTCCCGACAGACCCCATAGAGTCAGCAGGGACTCTGGCGGTCAACCGCTTTTTGACGAATCCCTGGAGTCTGAGGGCTCCTCCCTGCATTCTCATCCATTGGACACTGAGTCGGGGGAGGATTTGTCCACAGAGCTTGGTCCCACCTCTTTAGTAGGCCTGCTTCAGTTAGTCTCATATTCTATGGGACTCCAGTTGGAGCCCGCCCAGAAATGGGCCAAGTACCCATTGACCAAGATTCTGGACCAGGGTGACTCCCCTAAGGTGGCCTTCCCAGTCACCGAGGCCATTCTTGGCCCAGCTCTGGAGCTTCAGCAGCACCCTGCCTCTTGCCCTGCACCATCGGCATAGATGGCCTGCAAGTATGCTGTCCCTACTGGTTCCCTGTTGGGTTTCACCGAGCATCCCTGCTGAGGGTCCGGTGGCTGACTCAGCCTTTCAGCATACCAGCAACTTCGGGAATGTGGATAAGCCTTCTGATAAAGAATCCAAGAAATTGGATCACATGGCCAAAAAGGTCTGTGTGGCCTCTTCTCTTGGCCTTTGGCAGGTGAGTTCAGCCCTTTTGATGGCCCACTTCGTTCATGCCCTCTTAGGCACTCTCAATGAGGTGCTTTCCCAGCTCCTGGCTGACTTACAGACCACAGTCAAGCAAGTCTGGGACCAGGGCCGAGTGCTGGCTAAGCAGCAGCTCCAGAAGGCTATGGACTTTGGCGATTCCTGCACCTGGTCTGTGGCCACTGCAGTGGCCATGCACCACAGGGCTTGGCTGCAGATGTCTACCTTTACAGCAGATACCCAGCACAAGTTGGTGGATGTTTCTTTTTTAGGCACTGACCTGTTTGGGCTAGGGGTGGAAGGACACCTCACTAGGGCTGAGAAGTCCAGTGCCACCCTAGACTCTGTCACCTCTGCCCAGAGGGATCCCAAGGGCTCCAAGATTCAGAGGAAGAAGTCCTTTTGAGCCCTCTCTGCCCCTGTGGCCAAGCCATCCCAGCCCCCAGCTGGACAGCAGGCACAGGCTTGGCATCCTCAACCAAAATCAGTTGCTTTGGTCATCCGCAAATCAAGGGGTCAAGGTCCTGCTGCTTTCTCAGCTGTTCCCTACTCTTCCAAGCCTGCCCAGTGAAGGGATGGGGGGTGCCTCCCCCATGCCCATCTTCTCACCCCTGGCTCCTCCTGTGGGATGCCGACTCTGCCACTTCCTTTCCACCTGGTCCACTGTCACCACGGACAGGTGGGTCCTCGAAGCAGTCGGCCAAGGTCTGCCTCTGGAGTTCGAGGCTTACCCGCCTTACCAAGCCTGCGCCCCATTGGAGGACATGGTGTCCACAGTATGCTGTCCGTCCTTTGGGAGGACATTGCCAAGCTCCTCCAGAAGGAGGTAGTGGCTCTACTCCAGGATCCTCCAGTAAGCCCAGGGTTCGTCACCAGGTACTTCCTGATCCCAAAGCAGATGGGGGCTGGTGCCCCATTCTAGATCTGCATGACCTGAACACATTCCTCCAGTTGCACACCTTTAGGATGGTCACTCTGTCTCAGATTATTCCATCCCTGGAGCAGAACATGTGATTCAAACAACATGAAGTCTTGCTGTATTCTGACTAATGCAGTTAGCCCCAGCCTTTAAACTGCCCAGGAGAACAAAAGGTTAACTTTATATGCAGAGCATAGAATGCTGAGCTCAAGCTCGGTTGGTGTCTCTGTCTGTTTCCCCTTGAAATCTAACCATCAGATTCTTTACTCCACCTCACTGAACACTCGCTCCAGAGATTTCTCCTGCAGCTTGGTTCGAAAGTCGGTTGAAGTGTCGGTTTATTGTCAGTTTTTAACCAAAATTTATTTCCGCATAGTCGGTAAAGTTTCTGTCTGTGGTACTGTGAGTACTAGATAGGTTTTGTACTGTTTTTCTGTGTGGAACTTGTAAAAGTGTGGATCGGTTCGGCTGAACCGATCAGTTGTTAATTCTTGTATCTTACTTTAGTGTGTGGTTACCGGTCCTTATCGGTTCTAAAAAAAACGTGTTTGGTACGTTTTTTTCCAAGACCCGTGACACGGTTGGGAACCGATAAGGAGTCTTGCCTGGCGGTTGCCAAAAAAGGTAAGTTGGTTAGGTTGGCCATGTCTGAGAAACCCAAGAAAAAACGGGCCCACTGGGTTTCAACACTGCAGTGAGTGTGGGGAGGTCTTTGCTAAAGCCGATCCCCACACCACCTGTGTTTATTGTCTGGGGTTTGAACACCTCGATTCAGACTGCCAAATTTGTAAAATTTTCCCAAATCTACCCTTGAAAAGAGATTAGGTAGACTGAGGGAAAAGGAGGCCGAGAAGTCCGCTGACCGGATGGCCAGCCGGTTGGTTCCAACCGAACCAGAAGTGCCCTCTGACCAGGGCGATACTTCTTTGGGCAAAAGGAGAGCCGATCCTGAGGGTTCGGTTCTGACAAAAAGAAAACGCAAAGAGAAATCGTCTGGTTCAGATCCAGAAGCCCATGTTCCGACCGCCGAGGAAATAGCCAAAGCGATTCGGATTGTGGAATCGCTTCGCCCGGTTCCGACCGATCAGGTACCTTTTGGCAGGGGCTCAGTTCGATCGGTTCCCCGGTTCAGATTATACCCTGAAGAATTTTATGAACGGAGTTTGAGGAGAGGGAGTTTGAAGATGATGATGGTGAAAGTCTGGATGTGCCTGTGGAACGGACATCCATAGAAACATAGAATTTGATGGCAGATAAGGACCGCTGGCCCACCCAGTCTGCCCATTTCCTACCTAACAGATAAGCTGCAGATCCTACTTAACCAACAGCTTACTTCCTCCTACCCTCCATTAGGACTGCCTTATGTCTGTCCCATGCATTCTTGAATTCCTCCACTGTTCTTGACTCCACAACCTCCTCAGGGAGGCTGTTCCATGCATCCACAACCCTTTCTGTGAAAAAATACTTCCTCACATTACCTCTGAGCCGTCCCGCCTCTATCTTTAAATTGTGCCTCCTTGTTCTTGCACATCTCTTTTTCTGAAAGATGCTACCCTCTTGGACTTTGTTGATTCCCTTGAGGTGACCTAGAAGTTTCTATCATGTCCCCTCTCCCTTCTTTCCCAAGGGTATACATATTAAGCTCCTTTAGTCTTTCTTCATATGTCTTCTGGTGCAGACCCTGGTTGCCTCCTCTGGACAGCCTCCACTCTGTCTATGTCTTTGCAGAGATGGGGTCTCCAGAACTGCACACAGTACTCCAGATGGGGTCTCACCAACTGTCTGTACAGAGGGATAACAACTTCCTGTTTTCTACTATTGATGCCTCTTCCTATGCATCCCAGTATCCCCCCAGCCTTCCTTACTGCCTTCTCACATTGCTTGCCCACCTTTAGGTCATCTGATATTATTACCCCCAGGTCCCTTTCCATTTTTACTGTTGTCAGTATCTCACCCCCCATTGTGTACACTTCCCTGGGTTTTTGTTTCCCAGGTGCATTACCTTGCACTTCTTTGCATTGAATCTGAGCTGCCATACATTTGACCATTCCTCCAACCTTGCCAAGTCCTTCTCATCCTTTCTACTCCATCTTGTGTATCAACCCTGTTGCAGATCTTTGTGTCATCTGCAAAGAGACATACTTTTCCTTCCAGTTCCTCTGCAATGTCACTTATAAAGACATTAAAAGGACCGGTCCCAGTACTGAACCCTACGGTACCCGCTAGTAACCCTCCTTTCTTCACTGTGGACTCCATTTACTACTACCCTTTTGTCCTTTTGTCTAGCCAATTTTTATTTAGGCTACTCATCTTGGGACCCACTCCCAGGCTGGCTAACTTGTGTATTAATGTTTTGTGTGGGACTGTATCAAATGCCTTGCTAAAATCTAGGTAGGCCATGTCCACAGCCCCTTCCTGGTCTACTACTTTGGTCACCCAGTCAAAGAAATCTATTGGATTCGTCTGACACGACCTTCCCATCGTGAATCCATGCTGCCTTGGGTTCTGTGCCCCACTGGCCTCTAGGTACTCAAAAATTCTTTCCTTCAGAAGTGATTCCATCATTTTCCCTACCAGTGAGGTCAAACTAACTGGTCTGTAGTTTCCTGCCTCTGTCCTGCTCCCACTTTTGTGAAGAGGAATCACACCTGCCCTCCTCCAGTCCTCGGGTACCACCCATCCTCCCATGATTTGTTAAAGAGGTAGTCAGCTGTGTCACTAGTTCTACCCTTAGTTCTTTTGAATTCTGGGTGAATCCATCAGGCCCCATTGCTTTGTCCACCTTCAATTTTATTAGTTCTTTCAGAACCCTTTCTTCTGTAAATGGACTGGTATCGACCCCATCTTCAGAGTGTTTCTCTTGTTTGGTTTAGGTACCTCCTCCTCCTCTTCCTTTGTGAATACTGAGCAGAAATATTCGTTCAGTATCCCTGCTTTTTCACTGTCACCCTCTACCCACATTCTCTTCCCTTTATTAAGCCTCAGTATCCCTCCTTTGGTCTTTCTTCACTCCCTAATGTACCTATAAAAGGTCTTATCCCCCTTCTTAACAGAATTGGCTATCCTTTCCTTGGTTTGGGCCTTTGCTATTCTGACTGCCTTCCCAGCCTCTTTGTGCTTTAACTGATAAAGATCTCTGTCCTGCTCCTTCTGTGTTTCCTTATATTTCCTGAATGCTATCCTTTTCTCCTTAACCTTTCCTGCCACCTCTTTTGAGAACCATAGCGGTTTTTTCCTTCGTTGTGTTTTATTGATTTGTTTTACACAAAGGCTTGTTGCCTCTGTGATGGCTGTTTTGATTACTCCCCATTGTTGCTCCACCCCTCCTTTTTGCCTGTTTGCTAGTGCTTTTCTGAGGCACTCTCTCATTTTCCCAAAGTCAGCCCTCCTAAAGTCCAGTGCTCTTGCTTTTGTGTGTCTTGATTGTATGTCTGTGTTTATCGTGAACCACACTGTTTGGTGGTCGCTTGTTCCAAGATGGCTACCCACTTCTAAATCTAAGATTCTTTCTCCATCCCCATTTGAGAGTACCAGGTCTAAGATTGCTCCCTCCCGAGTGGGTTCCAGTACTAGCTGTCTGAGGCATGCCCCCTGCAGGGCATCAAGAATGACTCTGCTCTTGGATGTGCCTGCAGCAAAGGTGCTCCAGTTAACATCTGGCACATTCAGGTCCCCCATCAACAATATCTCCCCTTTCAAACAACATGAAGTCTTGCTGTATTCTGACAGTAGCAGTGAGTCCCAACCTTCGAACTGCCCCAGAGATGAAAGAGTTAACTTTCCATGCCAGGCATGGAATGCTGAGCTGGAGCTCGGTTGAGACTCTGTCTGTTGCTGTTTAAACTCAAACCATCAGATTCTTTACTCCGCCTCACTGAACAGTCGCTCCGGAGATTTCTCCTTCTGCTCGGTTCAATTTGTTGGTTAAAGTACCGCTTTTCTCGGTTTTCGACCGAATTTAAACCATAACCTGTCAGTTCAGTCTCTGTCTGTGGTATTTGTGAGTACTAGATAGGTTATATTTTATTCTATTCTGTTTGGAACTTGTAAACGGTTCATCGGTTCGGTTTGAACCGATCAAGTTGTTAAAAAATCTTAATTTGTACTTTTAGAGTGTGGTTACCGGTTCTTATCGGTTCTAAAAAAAAACAGATTTTATTACAGTTTTTTCCATGACCCATTGACACAGTCAGGAACCGATAAGAGGGTCTTGCCTATGGATTGCCATTAAAAGGGTAAGTTTAGTTAGGACTGGCACAATGTCTGAGAAACCCAAAAGAAAAACGGGCCTACTGGGTTTCAACACTGTAGTGTGTGTGGGAAGTCTTTGCTAAGGCTGACCCCCACACCACCTGTGTTTATTGTCTGTGGTTTGACCACCTCAATGCAGACTGCCAGATTTAGTAAAATTTCCTGCAGCTACCCTGGAAAGAGAGTTGGTAGGCTCAGGAAAGGGAGACCAAAAAGTCAGCTGAACGGATGGCCAGCCGAGTTCGGTTCAAACCGAACCAGAAGAAGGTGCCCTCTGACCAGGGGCGAGACTTCTTGAGACAAGGAGAGCCGATTCTGAGAGTCGGTTCCGGCTAAAGAGAACTAGAAAAGAAAAATCAGCTGGTGTGGAGCCAAAACTTTCCTCTCCAACCACTGAAGAAATAGCCAAAGCGATCAAAATCGTGCAGTCACTTTCCCCGGTTCTGACCGAACCGGCACCATCAGGCAGGCGCTCGGTTCGGCCGGTTCCACCGGTTCAAGAGTATGATTTAGAGGAATTTTATGAACTGGAGGAGGAGGAAGAGGAGTATGAGGAAAGTGAATGTGGTTTTAAAAGTCTGGATGTGCCTATTGACCCGGACATCTCCCCAGACAGACCTTCAGGAGTGTCTCCTCCTAGGCTTTCTGAGTCCCCCTCCCATTTCATGTTTTATAAAAAAGTGGCTGAAACCTCCAGCTTCCTATGGAAGGCTGTGGATGACTAGGAGGAGCCTGACTATGTAGAAATGATGGATATCCCAGAGTCTAGAGGCTGTCTGTTCCTTACACAAATCTTTTGGGAAACAGACATTTAAGATTTTAAAGACTCCTAACACTATACCTCCTGTGGATAAAAGAATGGACAAGAGGTATACATTGTCAGAGCTCAGATCACGGAGTTCCTACACAACAATGCAGCCATGTTGGGGTAGTGCAGGCTGCAACCTGTGATAAGGCAAATATTCCCTTGGCTTCACACCACCCAGACAAGGACTCCAGGAGGATTGATGCCATGGCAAAGAAACAGTACATGGCAGCATCCTTGGGACTCAGACAGGCCAATTATATGGCCTATACTGCTAGGTATCAAAAATCCATATGGGACACTGTTATGGCTTTAGCAAAACAGGTCCCTGGCCAGCTTGCCAAGGAGCTGGAGCAGGTGGCTGCTGATGGTATTGAGGCATCCAAGGTGCAATTCCGTGCTGCAGTGGACTCCAATAATGTGTCATCTAGAGTCATGGCTACATCTGTGGCACTTCGAAGAATGGCTTGGCTCAGTTGTACTAGCCTGTCACAGGATACCCAGACTAAGGCCATGGATTTTCCTGTTGTGGGTAATTCTCTGGGGAGCAGACAGAGAATTACATGAAGAAAATGGATGAATATAGGACCACCTATAGGAGTGCACAGGCCAAGGAAAGGCAGGCCACTCCTCAAAGACAGCATCCCAGGGGCAGGGGCAGGCCTTTCCTTAGGCCTTTCTACCAAGCCCAGGCTTCCTCTTCTGCTTATGCCCAGAAGGGGTTCTTTAGAGGGAGGGGCAGATGGGGTACAAGCAGGCCTGCTTCCACCCCCTCAGCCCAAAGCCCCTGCCAAACAGGCACCCTGATGGGGTTGCCAGGGCCGATTCTCAACTACATGTAGGGGGCAGGATGGCTTACTTTGTCCAGGACTGGGAGTCTCTGACATCAGACAAATGGGTCCTGGAAGTAGTAAGCCAGGGACTGGTTCTCAGTTTCAAAAAGTTTCCAAAGATGAGAACCAGATCCTTTCCACCTGCAAATCCCTCAGAGACACTTGCCCTAGAGGCAGAGGTCTCTTCCCTCCTAGCTCTCAGAGCTGTGGAAAGGGTTCCACCCCTACACCAGGGCAAAGGGTTGTATTCCAGGTACTTCCTTACTCCAAAAAAGACAGGAGAATGGCGGCCCATCCTGGATCTCAGATACTTGAACAAGCACCTTTTAAAACCAAAATTCAAAATTGTGACTCTGGGAATTATTCTACCCTCTCTAAGGCCAGGGGACTGGCTAGTGTCCCTGGACCTCAAGGATGCCTACTTCCATATTCTCATCAGAAGCTCCTATCGAAAGTACCTCAGGTTCGAGCTGCCCTTAGGCCATTCCCAGTTCAGAGCAATGCCCTTTGGTCTGACCTCTTCTCAAGGGTATTCACAAAATGCCTGGCAGTGGTAGTTGCTTCTCTAAGAAGGCAAAGGATTGCCATCTTCCCTTACCTGGATGACTGGCTCATAGTAGGCCAGTCCCAGACCAAGTCAAGTTACACTTACAGATAACTCAGCAACTGCTCACCTTTTTGGGTTTCCTTCTGAATCTTTCAAAGTCAGTTCTAGAGCCTGTCCAGCTCCTCACCTTCATAGGCGCAGAGCTAGACACGGAAAAGGCCAGAGCTTTCCTTCCCCTGGACAGGGCAAGGACCCTTGTCTCTCTGGCCTCCTCTTTCACCCTGCAGGTGTCTCAACCAGCAAGGCATTTTCTACAGCTTCTGGGGCACATGGCTGCTTCCACAGCAGTAGTGCAGGGAGCACGATTTCAGATGAGGGACATTCAGTTCCATTTGAGAGCCTTCTGGTCTCAAAGGAAGGACCCTCTGACCAAATTGATCCCAGTAACTCGAACCCTGATCCAGGCCGTACAGTGGTGGCAGGATCAGAACAATCTGAGACAAGGGGTTCCCTTTGTCAGTCAGTCTCACTCTTTAATCCTTACTACAGATGCCTCCCTCTTGGGGTGGGGGGGCTCACTTGGGCAACCTGACCACCCAGGGGTTGTGGTCCCTGAGGAATCTCTGCTTCACATCAATCTGTTGGAACTCAGAGCAGTATTTCTAGCACTTCAAGCTTTTTCCAAATCTGTTCAGAACAAAGTTATCCAGGTCAGAACAGACAACACCACCACAATGTGGTACATCAGCAAGCAAGGAGGCACTCGGTCTACGGCCTTGTGCACCGGAGCGATGAAGTTGTGGTCTCTGGCTTACTCCCTGAACACCTCCCTCATGGCAGTTCACCTCCCAGGCAGGACAATGTCCTGGCAGATGCTCTCAGCAGGATATCCCAGGGCCATCACGAATGGTCACTGGACCCCCTGGTCTTGAGGTGATATTTTCAGATGGGGCACCCCAGATAGATCTTTTGCAGCCCCAGACAATCACCAACGTCCTTTTTGCTGCAGGCCCCCAGTGTTGGGCTCAGTCCCCCTGGATGCCTTAGTTCTCAGTTGGGAAGGGAAGTTTCTGTATGCTTTCCCCCCCTTCCCTCTCCTGTTCAGAGTTCTAGTCAAAATCAGATCTCAACCATGCAAGATGATCCTGATTGCTCCAGACTGGGCCAGACAGCCCTGGTATCCACTCCTACTGTCCTTAGCAGTCCATCTTCCTCTGTGTCTTCCCAGGAATTACAACCTGTTAACCTGTGCTCAGGGGAGGGTTTGGTACCCGAATCTCAAATCTCTCAATCTCAAAGCCTGGCTCTTGAAGAGTTAGAGTTTGCTGATTTACATCTCTCCCAAGGTGTAATGGATATTCTGAAGGCTTCTAGGAGACCTTCCACCAAGGCTACTTATAATTCCAAATGGAAAAGATTTTCCATATGGTGCTCTGGGAAGCATATTTCCCCAGAGTCTGCTGATCTGCCCACAGTCCTTGGTTATATGGTCCATTTAAATAGCTTGGGGCTGAGACCAGCCACACTGAAGGTGCACCTGGCAGCTGTTTCTGCTTTTATTTCAGCAGGTAAGCCCTCTTCTCTTTCAGCTCACCCTGTATTCTCCAAGTTTTTCAAGGGATTGCTTCACACCAACCCTCCATTCAGGGACCGTGCCTCTGCTTGGGACCTTAATGTTTGCATTGCTCAGCTTATGCAACCCCCTTTTGAGCCTTTGTCTTCAGCAGAGCTTAAGTACTTGACTTGGAAAACTGTGTTTCTGGTAGCCATCACTTCTGCCAGACGCATAAGTGAATTACAAGCTTTGTCAGTGGAGCCTGATTTTATCTCCTTTCATAGAGATAAGGTGGTCCTCAGAACTAACAGGAAGTTCTTGCCTAAGGTGGTTTCAGATTTCCACCTTAATCAATCTATGTCTCTTCCTGTGTACTTCACTGACCATTCCTCCTCTGGCAAGAGGAGGCTGCACAGTTTAGATGTGAAAAGAGCCCTTAGCTACTACATAGAGCGTACCAAGGGTCACAGGTTTGACTCCCTCCAACTGTTCCTCACTTATGGTGAGGTTGGTAAAGGGAAACCTGCCACTAAAAGATCTCTTGCCAGGTGGATTGTCTCTTGTATCCAATTTTGTTATGAAAACTGGGTAAGGTTCCACCCTCAGGCCTGAGGGCTCACTCTACCAGAGGTACAGCTGCTTCCCTGGCTGCTGCCAGGACATCCTATTCTAGGATATGTCAAGCAGCTACCTGGAAAACAGTTCACACTTTTGCAAGCATTACTCCTGGATATCCAGGCTGGGAGTGATGCTCGGTTCTTCACAGCTATTGCTCAGAGCCTATTTCCTAAGTAGGTTCTGTCCCTCCTCCATGGAGGTACTGCTTTGTAGTCTGCTACTGTCAGAATACAGCAAGACTTCATGTTGTTTGAAGAAAAAATTACTCACCTTAGTAATGTTGTTTCTTCTAATGGAGTCTTGCTGTATTCTGACCTCCCCCCCTGCCCCTCTCAGAACCTCTGTTTTTGGGATGTGGGTGGGCAGTGCAGTGTTGGCACTCAGTAGGTGCCCACCTTGTTGTTTTCACCCCCTTTTCTTGGGGTGAGTGGGTGTTGTGTTTTCATTTTTGGGTCTCCTGACTTGAGTCTTTGTTTTGGGACCAAAAAATGTGTTTTATGTTTAGTAGCCAGTTGGCTAGTGTAGATTTACAGCTTCCACACAGGACCTTAGTGAGTTTAGCTCGTAAAGATCTGATGGTTTGAGTTTAAACAGCAACAGACAGAGTCTCAACCGAGCTCGAGCTCAGCGTTCCATGCCTGGCATGGAAAGTTAACTCTTTCATCTCCGGGGCAGTTCGAAGGTTGGGACTCACTGCTACTGTCAGAATACAGCAAGACTCCATTAGAAGAAACAACATTACTAAGGTGAGTATTTTTTTCTTTTCTGCCATTCTAAGGAAGCCTTCTATCATGTCCTTGTCCATTCCCTCTCCCTGAGATGGGGGTCTGTATACAACCCCCATGTGGATTGTGGTACCATTTCCTGTCTCCAGGGTGACCCAGAGTGCCTCATCTGCTCCCTGTTTACTCTTTAGTTCTGTTGCTTTGATCCCTTCATTTACATAGAGAGCTCCTCCTCCTCGTTTACCCTCCCTGTCCCTCCTGTAGATAGTGTATCCTGGTATGTTGACCTCCCAGTCATGGTTCTCTGTGTACCATGTTTCTGTGACTGCCACAATATCCAGGCAACCGTCTTCCATCAAGGCCACTAGTTCAGGGAGCTTGTTACACAGACTACGAGTATTGGTACTCATCATCCTCCACTTTTTGATAGCCTTACCCCTTTTAGCCCCATTCCTGTCCTTACTGCCTTTGCCTTTTTTTACATTTACCTCTGTTCTGCTCCCTAATAACTTCTCTACCTTGGTGTTTACCTCACTAATTACCATGTTTTGTGGGGGGAGGCTGGGATTTCCCTGCTCCTTTTCAGTGCCTCCCCCCTTGGCTAGTTTAAATGCTTGCCAATGAAGCACTTAAACCTCTCACCTAGGATCCTGGTTCCCCGGACAGATGCAGATCATCGCACCAGTATAGGTCTGCATCCCTCCAGGTGGCTCCCCAGTCCCCAATGAAGCCAAAACCCTGAGCTCCACACCAGCTTTTCAACCACTCATTGAATTTCCTGGTGAGGAGTGCCCTAGCATCACCCTTGCCATAGACAGGCAGCACCTCCGAGAAGGTTACCGTATGCGCTACTTGTCTAAGGCCCCTCCCCAACTCTACAAACTCCTCTTGCACTGCTCTGATCCCATTCCTAGCCAGGTCATTTGTCGCTAGGTGGACAGTGACATCCAGCTCCCTCCCTCGTGCAGCTCCTCCCACGATTCTGAGGATTCGCTTCCTGTCCCTCCAAGCTGTGGTGCCAGGAAGGCACCTTACCTCCTTCTCCCCTTCCTCCCCCATTTCTACTCCCCTGATGATTGAGTTCTCCACCAGGAGTTGTTTCCTTCCCCTGTGGGGTCTCATGCCACCCTCCTGTGGGTCTCCTTTGTGAAGGTTCCGAGCATCTTCCTTGGTCTCCACTGCAGGTGCCTCCATAGAGGAACCACTATCCACCAGAAGAGCAAATTTATTGTGGAGAGGTACAGCTGGAGGGATGCAACTCTGTTCCACCACCCTCTCCCTCCCTGAGCCCACCCTGGTCCAGCCTCTCCTCTTTCTTGGCAACCTCTGAGGTAGTGACATTGGTCTTGGTGGTCCCTGGGTGGGTGAGGAGGTTTCACGAATCCTAGCCAAGTCAGCCTGGAGATGAGCAACCTCCTCTCTCAGACCAGAGAGGTGCCTACAAATAGGGCAGCATCGCAGCCTCCAGAATGTCTCCCGGAACACTGCCGCCCCAGAGCCATTGCACTGCTCCACTCCCATCATGTCTTATTTTGTGTCCCCTCTACTGTTTCTCTGTATTCTTACTCTCTCCTCTCCTTGCAGCTCTCACTCTTTCTGTTCTGGGACAGCAACTTCCTATCTTCTTCAGTAGCCTCCTTCTTCCTTGCACAATGTCAGACCACCAGCAGCTGGGGGGGTGAGCTATTTTTTTCCTTTAGGGGTGACAAAACCAATGTTTCTCTATGATCCTTCCCTTCCTACTGCCAAACAGGAAGTTCCTGTTGACAGTCAAATCCAGTGGCTATAAAAGTAGAACTGGCTTAGGGTGGGATGGAGGGCAGTTAGTAAGAAAAAAGGCTAGCAGCAGGAAGTTGTAATTTGAGTCACCTGCTTTTATAGTGTCTAAGCCACACCACCAATTAAGCTCTCTTTCCTCCTACTGGTTTAGCAAAGTCAGCTGATACAGTACCCTTCCCAGCACAGAACACACACTAACTTTCTTTCTTTTTTTAACCCTAAATAAGACCACTTCTGCTTCTAATAAAGTATCTGTCTACTTATTCTCAACAGACACTGACTCCTGCTGAGATATAAGTTTTAAATTAATAAGAAAATGTAGCTTCTTTTAGTTAGCTGCTTTCTGCTCTACAAGCAAGGCTAACAACAGGAAGTTGTAATTTGAGTTACCTGCTTTTATAGTGTCTAAGCCACACCCCCAGTTAAGCTCTCTTTCCTCCTACTGGTTTTGCAAAGTCAGCTGATACTGTACCCTTCCCAGCACAGAACACACACTAACTTTCTTTCTTTTCTTTCTTTTTTTTAACCCTAAATAAGACTTCTACTTCTAATAAAGTATCTGTCTACTTAATCTCAACAGACACTGACTCCTGCTGAGATATAAGTTTTAAATTAGTAAGAAAATGTAGCTTCTTTGAGTTAGCTGCTTTCTGCTCTGCAAGCAAGGCTAGCAACAGGAAGTTGTAATTTGAGTCACCTGCTTTTATAGTGTCTAAGCCACACCCCAATTAAGCTCTCTTTCCTCCTACTGGTTTAGCAAAGTCAGCTGATACAGTACCCTTCCCAGCACAGAACACACACTAACTTTCTTTCTTTTCTTTCTTTTTTAACCCTAAATAAGATCACTTCTACTTCTAATAAAGTTACCTGTCTACTTAATCTCAACAGACACTGACTCCTGCCGAGATATAAGTTTTAAATTAATAAGAAAATGTAGCTTCTTTTAGTTAGCTGCTTTCTGCTCTACAAGCAAGGCTAGCAACATGAAGTTGTAATTTGAGTCACCAGCTTTTATAGTGTCTAAGCCACACCTCCAATTAAGCTCTCTTTCCTCCTACTGGTTTAGCAAAGTCAGCTGATACAGTACCCTTCCCAGCACAGAACACACACTAACTTTCTTTCTTTTCTTTCTTTTGTTAACCCTAAATAAGACCCCTTCTACTTCTAATAAAGTATCTGTCTACTTAATCTCAACAGACACTGACTCCTGCCGAGATATAAGTTTTAAATTAATAAGAAAATGTAGCTTCTTTTAGTTAGCTGCTTTCTGCTCTACAAGCAAGACTAGCAACAGGAAGTTGTAATTTGAGTCACCTGCTTTTATAGTGTCTAAGCCACACCCCCAATTAAGCTCTCTGTCCTCCTACTGGTTTAGCAATGTCAGCTGATACAGTACCCTTCCCAGCACAGAACACATACTAACTTTCTTTCTTTTTTTTTAACCCTAAATAAGACCCCTTCTACTTCTGCTGAGATATAAGTTTTAAATTAATAAGAAAATGTTGAACCTGTTGAACCAGACATCTCCCCAGACAGACCTTCAGGTGTATCCCCTCCTAGGCTTTCTGAGTCCCCTTCCCACTTTATGTTCTACAGAAAGGTAGCTGAGGCCCTCCAGCTTCCTGTGGAGGAGGCAATGGAGGATCAAGAGGAGCCTGATTTTGTGGAAATGATGGACATCCCAGAGTCCAGAAAACTGTCTATTCCCCTTCACAAATCTTTGGGGAAGCAGACAGAAAAAGTCCTGAAGTCTCCCAATTCTATACCTCCTGTTGATAGAAGAATAGACAAGAGGTATACACTTTCAGGCTCAGATACGGAGATCTTACTTCGAGAGGGCTCTTGCAGTAGGTAATTACATATAGGACTGACGTCGGCAGGCGGCAGGACCCCACGGAAAAATTTATAGCTAGCAGTCCCTGGCGAGGGACCGCCCCCACGTCAGGTGACCGGCATCAGATGACGTCGGTATAAAGGGGCGGTCCCGGACACCCGCCTTCCAGTTCTTTCCCGCCGTCAGCTCGTGCAGCGCCTCGCGGTAAAATTCGTGCTCAGCCCTGTTACTTTGTCGGTTTTTTACCGAAAGTTATCAGTATTTTAGTACTTTTTTGTCAGGTGAACGTCGGTTTATGTCGTCCCCTTCAAAAAATAAGTGCGCCTCGTGCAGCACCCAACTGCCTCACAAGGGTGGTCACTCCTTCTGCCTTTTTTGCTTAGGCCCCGACCACACGGTCGAAAAGTGCCCGCATTGCCTGCATTTCAACGCGGCCACCCGCAGATGACGCCAGCAGTCCTTGGAAGTCCATCTCCTTAAAAAGAAGATGTCTGCAATGGAGAAGCAGTTGAAGAAGCTTAGGCAGGCGTCGACCTCCCCAGAAGGACACAAGAAGCAGGATAAGGAAAGGCACTGGGAGAAGGCCTCCTCCTCCGCGACTCCGACCGGAGTCGCGGCTCAGGTAACGTCCCCTCCGGGGGATCGCCCGACGGCAGCCTCCAAGGCTTTGGAGGAGGCGTCGGCCCACCCGTCGGGTTCGCGTTCGGGCCTTTCGGGCGCCTCTGGGCAAAAGGAGGCTTCTGCCCCCACTACTGCTGCAGGCTTGCGGCCTACTGGCACGGGCTCCTCCCATAAGACGGACGTCGGCTCCTCCGACGTCCGCCGGGAGAAGGCCGCTAAGACGATTGACCCTTCGGGGCGGCGCATGGCAGTGTCCCCCTCAGACCAGGCCGCTTCCCACCCTTGGCCCGCCTCCGACGAGGGACCCTTTAAGTTGGACACTGGTTCCTCTGGCGTCCGCCGGTATTCAGCCCCTAAGTCGCACGTCGGCGCCTACGACAGACCCTCCGTCGTCTGTCGTCCCAGGTTCCCCGCAGCCTTCTCTGCCGTCTGGGGAGCCCAAGTTGCCCCGGCCTGACCCCGAGGACTTTTCTCCTCCATCCCCAGGCGATGCACGGGATGCCTTTCCGCCGTCAGACCCTCCTCCCAGTGAACCGGATCTGACGCCGGCCCCTCCGATGCCGGCGGGAAGATATTCCTCTTCCATTGGGCCCTCCCCCCCCACGGGCCTATCACTGTTGATCCGCCCGTGGGGCTCCCTACTGGGCCGTCTGCTTCGGCAGCTCCTCCGATACCTGGGTATCCGCCGTCGTATCCGATGCCGGCTTACCAGGGTCCGCAGTATCCTGCGCCGCAGTACCCGACGCTGGCTCCTCCGATGCCGCAGTACCCGACGCCGCAATACCCAGCTCCGGTATTCCCGCAGCCGGGTTACGGATACTTGCCTTACGGATATAATCCATATAACTATCCCCCTCCTCCTCTTCCACCACCCCCAGGCGGCCGGTGGATCTTCAGGAGACTCTGGCCTCCTGGTGGGCTGAGGCCAAGGCTCAGCTCACCAAGGAAGTCGAGAGCCGCCTCACGGCAATGGTGCCACCTCCAGCCCCCGTATGCCCGAGACGGCACACTCCCTCTCCGCCTCTGGATTCCTGAGGTCTTCCCTCTGGATCCAGAGAGGGGCAGGACATGCGTCCAGGGATTCCCCCTAAGGAACCCGTTCCTCCCCCTAGACGAGTCAGGGAGTCTTACTCTGCTTCCAATTCTTCTTCTTCTTCTTCTTCTCTCTCGGACTCCTCGGATTCCTCCGACGGATGCTCCGATAAAGACGACGAGCCTCGCTCTCCGTCCAAGCCCCGGCCGAGGACTCCTCGGAAGTCTCCTCCGGAGGATCCTTCCTTCACGGAGTTGCTCAGGAAGATCCAGGAAGTACATCGGTGGCATTCCTTAGAACCAGATCCTCAGCGGGTTAAACTAGCCGAACATCTGGACTTGCCCCTTATGGCCCCTACTCTAGTGCCACCCTGGATCGAGCCCTCACGCCCACCTTGTTTCCACCATTTGGAAACAACCGTCAGCTTTAGCCCCACTTCCTCAGAAGTCCAACAGGCTATACCAGGCTCCGGAGGGTGTAGACTTTTTAGATTCTCACCCCCATGCAGACTCGGTTGTGATTAGCGCCGCTCACGGCCGGTCAGCACACCCTAAGCATCTGAGCTCGTCTCCCCCGGATAAGGAATCTGGCCTTCTGGATCAGTATGGAAGGAAGATCTACGCTTCTTCCACACTGGGGATCAGGGCCCTGAATTATGTAGCACATATGGGGGATTACCAGAAGGCTGTCCTTACCTAGGCGGAATCTAAGATTGACTCCTTGCCTGACTCCCAAGTCAAGCAGGAGCTAGCTGACCTTGTCCGTTCTGCTCATTTGGCCAGTCATCACATTCTGAGGACGACCTACGATGCAGTGGACACTGCAGGGTGGAGCTCCACATTCGCCGTAAGTCTTCGGCATCATGCCTGGCTCCGCGTGTCAGGTTTGGTCCCGGAGGTGCAGTCAGCAATTCAGGAAGCACCTTTCAGGGGTTCGGTGTTTTTCGGCGGTGATGTCAAGGACATCATCACCGACTTGCAGGAGAAGGGGACGGCCCTGAAATCTGTAGATTCCATGTACCATCCCCATCCCCATCCCCCACAGCGCCGTCCTTTTCGCAGACACAGCCGGCCTCAAGCGAAACCCCAAGGAAGGTGGGCCACCAAATGCCGGGCCCCCACAGCTGCCAGGCCCCCGCCACCCAAAAAAGCAGTGGGTGCCCCAGCTTTGGCGCTGCCCCACACCACCTGACTCCTTCCCTCTCTCACCGCCTCCGGACTCCACGGAGGAACCGGTAGGAGGGAGATTCTCCCTCCATCTTCCGGGTTGGGAGAGGATAACATCGGATTCATGGGTGCTTCAGATTATCGTAGAGGGGCACTCCATAGAGTTTCTACAGAAACCTCCACGCCATCCCCCTCTGAAGTCCTCTTACTCAAGGGACCATCTTCCTTTGGTCAGGGAAGAAATATCTGCCCTCCTCGTGAAGCAGGCCATAGAACCCGTCCCTTCTCACCTTCACAGGACGGGTTACTATTCCCATTTCTTCCTGTACCAAAGAAGACGGGAGATCTCAGACCCATTCTCGATCTCAGCTCCCTGAACTTCTATGTAGAATACAAGAAGTTCAGGATGCTGTCCCTTCAAACCCTTCTGCCCCTTCTTCGGCCGGGCCAATGGCTTTGTGAGCTGGATATGCAGGATGCATATCTGCTCATCCCCATTCGTCCCTCGCACCGAAAGTACCTCCGGTTTGCTTTCCAGGGGGACCATTACCAATTCCCGGCACTCCCATTTGGTCTTTCCTGCCCCCAAGTTTTTACCAAATGCCTGGCTGTAGTAGCAGCCCACCTGCGTACTTTGGGAGTCCAGGTGTTTCCCTACCTGGACGACTGGCTCCTGGCGGCCTCATCCAGGGAGGAACTCCTGCATTTTCTCTCCCTCACCCAGCAGGTTTTCACTTATCTGGGTATCACCATCAACCATTCCAAGTCTCATCTGGATCCCTCCCAGAGACTTCAGTTCATCGGGGCAATCCTCGATACGACAGTGTGCAAGGCCTTCCTTCCTTCGGACAGGGCGGCCTCCCTTCAGTCACAGATTTCCCTGCTTTTGGAACGCAGGAAGGTTCCGGCGAGGTCGGTGCTCCATCTCTTGGGGCTTATGGCAGCCGCCATCCCGACGGTTCTGCGTGCTCGGCTCCACATGAGGATGTCTCAGTGGACTCTCCGCTCTCAGTGGGATCAACTCGTAGACGACCTAGATCATCTGGTGCTGATCTCCTCGCGGATGACAAGAGACTTGCATTGGTAGATGGTTCGAGAGAATCTGTTTCAGAGGGTCCCCTTCTGTCATCCTCCCCCCTCCCAGACTCTAACCACGGACGCATTAGGCGAAGATTGGGGAGCCCATCTGGGTCCTCATACATCCTTCCCGGTCACCTAGCTGTCCAAACAGACAACATGTGCATGGTGTGGTACATCAACAAGCTGGGGGGACTCGTTCCTACCCACTGTGCAGGGAAGCAATGAGAGTTTGGGACTGGGCAACACTTCACAACCTTCACCTCACAGCGATCCATGTTCCAGGAGTCGACAATACCCTGGCAGACAAGCTAAGTCGCTCCTCGGCTCTTCCACACGAGTGGGAACTGGACCAAAAAGTTCTAAATGGCATCTTCCAGCTTTGGGGGACTCCACAGGTAGACCTGTTCGCCTCTTCCCAAAATGCAAAACTTCCCACCTTTTGCTCGCTCGATTCAGAGCGAGGAGCTTTCTGGAGCAACGCTGTGTCTCTAAGCTGGATGGGCAGATTCGTCTATACTTTTCCCCCAATTCCTCTGGTCCCTTGTGTGCTGCAGAAGCTTACAATGGAAGGAGCGAGAATGATTCTGATTGCTCCTTTCTGGCCCAGGCAAATCTGGTTCTCTCTTCTACAACAATACTCAGAGGTTCCTCCTCTTCCTCTTCCTTTATCTCGGGGATTGCTGACCCAGGATCAGGGGACCCTGGTCCATCCGGGACTCAAGTCCCTTCAACTTCATGCATGGCTCCTGCAGACCTAGCCCAATCTCATTTTGGCGTCTCTCCTAAGGTGGCTGAGATTCTGGTAGAGGCTAGAAAACCCTCCACTAGGTCCACCTACGTCATGAAATGGAAGAGATTTTCCATTTGGGCTGCCTTCAGGAACGTGGAGCCTTTCTCCTGTCCTGTGGCCATTCTGCTTGATTATTTACGTCACCTCTTCGACCTGGGTCTCAGTCATTCCTCTTTGAAAGTTCACATGGCCACTATTTCAGCCTACCATGTCCCTTTCGCTGATAAAGCCTTTGCCCAATTAGAGGTATCCAAGACTTTTCTCAGAGGGTTCCTTCATCTCAGGCCCCCTGTCCGGACTCCAACTCCCCCTTGGGATTTGAACTTTGTTCTCGAGAAACTTACGTTCCTCCTTGAACCTGCGCTTCCGTGAACTTGAAGTTTTTCGTGGAAGACGCTCTTCTTGGTGGCCATTACTTCTGCTCGAAGAATTTCCGAGCTCTATGCTCTTATGTGTAAAGTCCCCTATCTGATTTTTCGCAAAGAACGAGTTGCTCTTTGCACGAACCCTAAGTTTCTTCCGAAAGTGGTAGCAGAGTCTACCTTAAATCAGTCTATTGAGTTACCTGCCTTCTTCACGCAGTACTCCAATCAGGGAGAATATTTGCTCCATACCATGGATGTTCACAGGATTCTGAGATACTACACCGATAGGACAAAGGATCTCAGAAAGACTGATCAGTTGTTCATCTCTTTTGCTCACAAAGGGGAAGGCAACGCTGTTTCCAAGCAATGCCTGTCAAAGTGGTTGGCTCATTGCATCACTTTCTGTTATGACAAGTACAACAAGACCCTTCCGGGTCAAGTCAGAGGTCACTTGACTCGTGGAGTAGCAGCCTCTGCGGCTTGTTTCAAGAATGTGTCTGTGGCAGACATCTGTGCTGCCGCCACTTGGACTTCCATTCATACCTTTACGAAACATTACAGTTTGGACATTGCCTCTCGCCGTAGAGCAGGCTTCGGCTTAGTGGTCTTGCAGGGCGTTCTGTCTTGAGGTCTGCAAGGTTTTTTGCTACTTCTTGGAGTAGTTCCTCCTCCCGGTACCTTTCATTTGTTCCAGACTGCTTGGGATTCTGTCCTATATGTAATTACCTACTACAAGAGCCGTCTAAAAGTAAGATAGTACAATTACGCAAGAACTTACTGTAACAGTAGATCTTCGAGAGAGGCTCTTGCAGTAGGTAATATCTTCCCGCCCTCCATCCCCCTAGGCTTTTTCAGCTCCTTTTCCATCGAGGGAAATATCTGCTTCTCTCTCGTCCGGGCCTTCCGGGCCTGTGGCGGGAAAGAACTGGAAGGCGGGCGTCCGGGACCGCCCCTTTATACCGACGTCGTCTGACGCCGGTCACCTGACGTGGGGGCGGTCCCTCGCCAGGGACTGCTAGCTAGAAATTTTTCCATGGGGTCCTGCCGCCTGCCGACGTCAGTCCTATATATAATTACCTACTGCAAGAGCCTCTCTCGAAGATCTGCTGTTACGGTAAGTTCTTACGTAACTGTACTTTCATATATCAGCAATGCAGCCATGTTGGGGTTGTGCAGGCTGCTGCCTGTGATAAGGCAAACATTCACTTGGCTTCATACCTCCCAGACAAAGACTCCAGGAAGATTGATGCCATGGCAAAAATCAGTACATGGCATCTTTCTAAGGACTCAGGCAGGTGAATTATGTGGCCTATGCAGCCAGGTACCAGAAGACCAGGTGGGACACTATGCTGGCGCTGGCTAAACAGGCCTCCCCCCAGCTAGCCAAGGAGCTGGAGGAGGTGGCTGCAGATGAGATCGAGGCATCAAAAGTTCAGTTTCATGCTGCTGTGGACTCCAATGATGTGTCATCAAGTGTCATGGCTACATCTGTGGCTCTTCGGAGAATGGCTTGGCTCAGATGTACTAGCCTCTCGCAGAACACCCAGGCTAAGGCCATGGATTTTCCTGTAGTGGATACTTCTCTGTTTGGGGAGCAGACAGAGAATTACATGAAGAAAATGGATGAGTACAGGACTACTACAGGAGTGCTCAGGCCAAAGAGAGGCAGGCAACTCCTCAAAGGCAGCAGTCTAGGGACAGGGGCAGGCCTTTTCATAGGCCTTTTTACCAAGCACAGGCCTCTTCTCCCTTTTCACAGAGGGGTTCTTCAGAGGGAGAGGCAGAAGGGGGATGAGCAGGGCTGCATCCACTCTTCAGCCAAAGGCCCCTGCCAAGCAGACACCCTGATTGGCCTGCCTGGGTCGACTCTCCTATACCAGTAGGGGGCAGACTGACTGACTTCGTCCAGGACTGGATGTTTATTACATCAGACAATTGGGTCCTGGAAATAGTAAGCCAGGGACTGGTTCTCAGCTTCAAAAAATTTCCAAAGATGAGAGCCAGATCTTTTCCACCTCCAGGTCTCTCAGAAACCCTTGCCCTAGAGGCAGAGGTTTAATCTCTGCTGGCTTTAAGAGCCATAGAGTACCTACCCTACACTGGGGCAAAGGTCTGTACTCCAGGTACTTCCTTACCCCAAAAAAGACAGGGGAGTGGCGACCCATCCTAGACCTAAGATGCCTAAACAAACATCTTTTAAAACCAAAGTTCAGGATGGTAACTCTGGGAATAATAGTTCCCTCTCTAAGGCCAGGGGACTGGCTAGCCTCCCTGGACCTCAAAGATGCCTGTTTTCATATTCCCATCAGGTGCTCCCACAGAAAGTACCTCAGGTTCCAGTTGCCCTCAGGCCACTATCAGTTCAGAGCAATACCCTTTGGCCTAACAACTACATCCCTAAGGGTCTTCACAAAGTGCCTGGCAGTAGTAGTTGCCTTTCTAAGGAGGCAAAAGATTTCCATTTTTCCATATCTGGACGACTGGCTAATAGTGGGCCTGTCTCCAGACCAAGTCAAGTCAGACCTGCAAGTGATCCAGCAAGTGCTCGCTTTTCTAGGATTTCTTCTCAACCTTCCCAAGTCAGTTCTCGAGCCTGTCCTGCTTCTAACCTTTATAGGGGCAGAGCTGGATACGGTCAAAGCAAGAGCCTTTCTTCCCCTGGAAAGGTAAGGGTTCTTATAGAACTAACCTCTTCCTTCAGCCTTCAGGTATCTCGACCAGCAAGGCATTTCCTCCAGCTCTTGGGCCACATGGCAGCTTCTTCGGCAGTGGTCCAAGGGGCAGGATTCCAGATGAGGGACATTCAGTTTCATCTGAGGGCTTTTTGGTCTCAGAGGAAGGATTCCCTTACCAAACTGATCCCAGTGACTCTGACCTTGATCCAAGCCCTTTAATGGTGGCAGGATCAGGGCAATTTAAGGCAAGGGTCCCATTTGCCACTCAGTCTCATTCAGTTATCTTACCACAGATGCTTCCCTTCTGGGCTGGGGAGCCCATCTGGGGGCCCTTACTTCCCAGGGACTGTGGTCCCCTCAGGAATCCCTTCTCCATATCAATTTCCTGGAACTCAGGGCAGTTTTTCTGACCCTGCAAGCTTTCTCTCAGTCAGTACAGAACAAGGTGGTTGAGGTCAGAACAGACACCACCACCACCATGTGGTACATCAACAATCAGGGAGGCACTCTGTCTACGGCCTTGTGCACAGAAGCGATGAAGTTGTGGTCCCTGGCTTATTCCCTGCAGACCTCTCTGATAGCAGTTCACCTTCCAGGGAAGGACAATGTGCTAGCAGATGCACTGAGCAGGATCTCACAGGGCCATCACGAATGGTCCCTGGACCCTCTGGTATTGAAGGTGATTTTTTCAAGGTGGGGCACTCCAGAGATGGATCTTTTTGCAGCCTCAGACAATCACCAACTTCCTCTCTTTTTTTGCAGACCCTCAGTCTTGGGTTCAGTCCCTTTGGGTGCTCTGGTTCTGAACTGGGAAGGGAAATTTCTGTATGCCTTCCTTCCCTTCCCCCTTCTGTTCAAAGTTTTAGTCAATATAAGGTCACAACCTTGCAAAGTGATTCTGATTGCTCCAGACTGGGCCAGACAGCCCTGGTACCCCCTGTTGCTGTCTCTAGCAGTCCATCTTCCCCTGTCTCTTCCCAGGAATTACAACCTGTTAACCTCCTCTCAGGGGAGGATTTGGTACCCCAATCTTCAGTCTCTCCATCTCAAGGCATGGCTCTTGAAGAGTTAGAGTTTGCAGATTTGCATCTGTCTCAGGGGGTTCTGGATATTCTCAGAGCTTCTCCAAAGCCCTCCACCAGAAAGACTTATAACTCCAAATGGAAGAGATTCAGCATTTGGTGTTCTAAGAAGCATATTTCTCCAGATACTGCTGAATTGCCTACAGTTCTGGGCTATATGGTCTATCTTAATGGCCTAGGTCTCAGACCAGCTACTCTCAAGGTACACTTGTCAGCTGTTTCAGCTTTTCTGTGAGTGGGGAAGTCTTCCTCACTATCATCTCATCCTGTATTCTGTACATTTTTAAAGGTTTGCTTCATACCAATCCTCTCTTTAGAGACCATGCCCCTGCCTGGGATTTAAATGTTTGCTTTGCTCAACTTATGCAACCTTCTTTTGAGCCTATGTCCTCAGCAAAGCTTAAGTACTTGACTTGGAAAACTGTGTTTTTGGTAGCCATTACCTCTGCCAGACGTATCAGTGAATTGCAAGCCCTGTCAGTGGAACCTGATTTTATCTCCTTTCACAGAGATGAAGTGGTCCTTAGAACCAATAGAAGGTTCTTGCCCAAAGTGGTTTCAGATTTCCACTTGAATCAGTCTGTGTCTCTTCCTATTTTCTTTACTGATCATTCTTCCTCAGGAGAGAGGAGGCTACACAGTTTAGATGTTAAAAGAGCCCTTAGCTACTACATAGAGCGTACCAAGGGTCACAGGTTTGAGTCCCTCCAGTTGTTCCTCACTTATGGAGAAGTGGGAAAGGGCAAACCTGCCACCAGGAAAACTATTGCCAGGTGGATTGTGTCTTGTATACAGTTCTGCTATGAGAAACTGGGAAAGATTCCACCCTCAGGCCTGAGGGCTCACTCTACAAGAGGTACAGCTGCTTCCCTGGCTGCTGCCAGGGATATTCTTCTCTTAGAAATTTGTCAAGCAGCCACCTGGAAAACAGTCCATACCTTTACCAAACATTACTATCTGGATATCCAGGCTAGGAGTGATGCTCGGTTTGGCACAGCAGTACTTCAGAGCCTATTCCCAAAGTAGGTTCTGTCCCTCCTCCATGGAGGTAGTGCTTGGTAGTCTGCATTAGTCAGAATACAGCAAGACTTCATGTTGTTTGAAGAAAAAATTACTCACCTTAGTAACTGTGTTTCTTCTGTTGGAGTCTTTCTGTATTCTGACCTCCCCCCTACCTCCCCTCTCAGAACCTGTTTTTTGGGAAATGGGTAGGCAGGCGCAGTGTTGCACCTCAGGGGTTCTCCTTTACACCCTCTGCTTTTTTTGTTTGGGTGTTTATCATGTTGTTCTTCTTATTTGAAGGAGTTTTTTGTTTTGGGTTTCCTGACTTGTGTCTTCCCTTAGTAATCTAAAACTTTTTGTTGCCAGTTGGCTAATAAAATTTTACAATTTCCACATAGGATAGCTAGTGAGTTTTTGCTCGTAAAGATCTGATGGTTAGATTTCAAAGGGAAACAGACAGAGACACCAACCCAGCTCGAGCTCAGCATTCTATGCTCTGCATAGAAAGTTAACCGTTTGTTCTCCGGGGCAGTTTAAAGGCTGGGGCTAACTGCATTAGTCAGAATACAGCGGGACTCCAATAGAAGAAACATAATTACTACGATTAGTAATTTTTTCTTCTGCTCCATACATCTTCGGGACACATTCTTCCTTGTTAAAATCCGTCCATCCCACCGCCAGTTCCTTTGATTATGTGCAGAGGGGAAGCTCTATGAGTTCCAGGCCATGCTTTTCAGCCTCTCATTGGCTCCCGGGGTCTTCAACAAGTGCATTGCATTGATGGCAGCTCACCTGAGACACTGACGCATCTGGGTGTACCCCTGCCTGGATGATTGGCTGATAGCAGGTCCCTCCAGGGAGGAGGTGGAGCAGTCCAGGGATCTGGCCCTCCAGACCTGCTTGTCCCTTGGCCTCCTCGTCAGTGAGGCCAAGTCAGAGCGTGTACCTTCACAGGTGATTCACTTAGTCGGGGTGGAGTTCAACTCTTGCAGAGCCAGGGCTCAATTCCCAGCGGACTGTGCAGAGGTTCTTTCCTTCTGTGCCCGATCATTTCGGATTGGGTAGTTGCACCCTGCTCAGGATTTCTTGTGCTTCCTGGAATTCATGGCGGCATTCACCAGTGTGGTCTGTTGGGCCCAGTGGAGAATATGCTCTCTGCAGTAGGAGCTAGCCCATCAATGGTCTTAGCACAAGGGCCACTTCGACCAACCGGTCACCATGACCTAGTTGATGTGGGATGCCCTCCAGTGGTGGTTAGTCCTGAAACATCTGCAGGAAGGAATCCCATTTGTCCGCCTGAAGTTGACTGTCACCATCAGGACTGATGCCTCCCTGATGGGCTGGGGTGCCCACCTGCGGTAGCACAGAGTCCACAGACTCTGGACCCTGAAGGAGTCCTGATGCCATTTCAACCTGCTGGAGCTTTGGGCAGTTTGGCTGATGCTGACAGACTTGGCTCCACACATTTGAGGTCAGGTCGTTCAGGTCCAGAAGGACAACACCACAACTGTGTACTACCTCAGTGAACAGGGAGGGAAGGCCGACCCAGTGGCGCTGAGGGATGAGGTGCTGGACACCTTACCTCACACTACGCTGGTGACCCGGGTTTTGGAATGATCTTGGGTTGTCGGGGAGCCGGTGTGGGGGGAGGGATGGAATGGGATCAAGCAGCTGCAAGGCAGCTCTTCCCTCCCAGGGTGGTTGCCCGCCCCAGATTCTTCCCCGGGTTGTGGTCCGGTGGGAAGCATTAGGTGGGTGGGGGCAGCAGCGATAACAGGGGTGGGGTGGAAGGGGCCGAGCCGGTTCCCTGTGTGTGTTCCTCCACACACACGCATATGTGTCTACTGGGATCCCAGGTCCATGAGAAAAACGGGGTAAAAACTAAAATATCTCTCTCTCTCTCTCTCTATAGATATATAGGTGTATATATATAGAGGATAATGGCTGGGGATCGGGTGATAACCATGCTGTAATCACCTCGAGCGGTTGCAAGGGCAACATGGTAAACCTCGAGAGCGCAGCTCGAGAGGTTTACTGTAGCCCTAGCAACCATGAGAGGTGATTTCAGTGTGGTTGTCACCTGATCCCCAGCCATCATCTTTTATAGTGTATGGTCAAAAAAACACTGTTTGCATTCAATTGTGTGAGAATTATGGAACTCTGGTGCATTCTTTTTTGCTATGCCACTGTTTGGAAGTTCCAAAGTGTGGTTAACAACTTTTAAAATTCTAAACAGTGCATAACAAAGCTGTGTGACTGCTGATTATGGTGGTTAATAGGCACTTACCATACATTATATATATATATATATATATAACCAAACAGGGTGGGATGCACTCCCTTCCTCTGTGCAGGAAAGTTCTGCACATCTGGAGCCTCATGCTCAGCTTGAATACCGATCTCCTGGCCATCCATGTGGCCGGCGTACCCAGCCAGCTGGTGAACGCCCTCAGCCGGGTGGGTGATGCGTTTCACGAGTGGTCTCTCCATCAGGAGGTAGTGCACAGTCTGTTCTCCAAATGGAGCACCCCTCTGGTGGATGTGCTTGCCTCCAGGGAGAATGCCAAGCTGAGGCTGTATTGTGCCTGCCCCCCTCAGCAGGGAACACTGCAGGGGGATGCCTTCTCAAGGCCCTGGAACCTGGGCTCCATGTGTCAAAGGGTGTGGGATTTCAAAAAACAGAAACAGGCAGCCAATAACGAGGTGCATAAAAAATGCTTAAAAAGCGTTTATTATTGTATTTTTCATAAATTGTCAGGATCGAAAATAACAAACTAAAATAAAAAAATAATTCTTACAACAGCAGTACTGCAACTCCTAGTACTGCACACAGCGTGGATCACTTTAAGGTTTCAAAGTCCACTTTCCTCTGTGCTCTTTCTTGAACCATTCACTGGCACAAGTTCTCCAGATTCCTCTCCCAAGGCTGATCTGGCTATGCATGGGTTTGGAGGGTTTATATAGCCTGCCCACTTAATACTAGGCCTGTCCACAAAAGGCAGTTAATTATTTCTGTAGCTCGCCAAGGTTCACAACCAGACCTATACATAAAAAATTGGTTGCTTCTAAGTCTTGGGTTACAGGGAGCTTTAATAATTTTATAATACTAAAATTATCTTTTGGCTGGCCTGTGTGGTGTGTACAATATATTTAAGTACATACTTTAGCTAAGCTCCTCCCAGTGGTCAGCAGGTGCATCTTTCATCTCTTAGTATAGCAAATTCTGGTCAGATCCACCAAGGCTGCATGATGAAGTTAGTGAAGTTGTGTGGCATTGTTAAGGTGGTATGGAGAAACAACACAATGTTTTGTAAGTAGTAAGATTTGATCTTATCTGTGTCAATCTTCACCATTCATCACAGATGGGTTATCTGGCTATCTGGCCGGAGGTCAGGACCCCGCGGGAGCTTTTTTTTTTTTTTTTTTTAAAAGGGTAGGCAGAGCCGACACACCATCGCGCCGCCCTCGAGGCCAACGTACTGCGTGGCGCTCGAGGGTTGGCCGTTAGGCTGTGTTGACTCCGCCTGCCTGCCAGTTCTTCGTCTCCTGCCGTCAAGGTCGCCTTGTGGGAAGCTTGAAGAAGATTGTAGGCCTGATTGCATCCTATTTCTTCAGCGTTAAGTCCGTCGGTTCCCTGCCGGTTCTGTTTTCTGCCTCTACTCGACGTCGCCCGGTAAGATCTTTCCTTGTTTTTTGAATTTTGCGATGTCGAGTCTATTTTGGTGTTTTTTTCCGTAGGTCATGTCTCGGTCGGAGGGCAAGAAGTCTTCGAAGATGGATCGGCCCCCTATGCGACGGTGCCCATGCGTCGAAATTCTCTGTCACTGACCAGCACGACTGGTCTCTGCGTGGTCTTGGCCCGCTCACGACTATGGACTCTGCATGATGCCTGCTTCCATGGACCGCCGGGTCCTCAACAGCACGCTGAAAGTGGGGCTAGCTCCGCCAACTTTGGGGGTAGGGTTCAGACCACCGGGCCAAGTCACGCCTTCGGCCTTTCCTCCGGGTTCCTCCCGGTTCTATACGGACCGAGGAGGAGGAGGACCTCGGCTACTTGTAGCCTAGCCATTGCCGAGGCTCCTTCCAGGAGGCGCAGGAGGCCCGCCCGCTCCCTCCTGGGAGTGGGCAGGAGGTACTGCATACTGGCAATCGCCCACTTGAGGTGAAAGGCTCCCGGTGTCATTCCGCGGCTCGGAAGGCCTGGGTTGGCGCCGTCCTTGACGCCGTCGGTTGGCGCCGTCAGAGCCTTCGGCGTCATTCGCAGCACCTTGGGTCCTGGAGGGGCCGTCGTCAGTGCTGACTTGTCGCTCGGCGCCGTGGGCTCAGTCGATGCCGATCGCGGCGCCAGTACTGTTCGTGGTGCCGTGGGACCACTCCAACGTCGCCCTTCGCCATTTCTCACCTCGGCACCGTCCTCGGCGCCGAGGTTGAGCACGGCGCCATGTCATCGAGGCTCGGCGCCATGGGGCCTTCAGCTCCATCAGTCGGTGCCGTCCGCGCACTCGGTGCCACTCGGGGCGCCAGGGAGCCGGGCGGTGCTGTGTTCAGTGCTGGTGCTGGGTCTGCCTTCGGGGCCATCGGCGGTGCTGCCACAGTCCTCGGCGCTGCTTTTGGCGCCGGGGAACCAGGTGGTTTTGACGTCGGCGCTGAGGGTGCCGCCGGGGCTGTCATCGGCGTCGTCTCTGTCCTTGGTGCCGCCCCCTGGTGCCGGTGGATCGGATGGTGCCGCGACTGGTCCTGGCATTGGACCTCTGGCTCGGGCCGGGGCCGTGCCTCCCTCGGATCCCGCTCGCGAGGTTGTGGGGGGTACTGGCACCGACTTGGGCAGAGCGGTGGTTTCCAGGCCCAGTGGTAGGGATAGTTCTGCCCGCCCTCTAATGGTTTGGCTCAGAGCCTTGGACTCTACCTCTTCGGAGACGGAGTCAAGCTCTGAGTCGGACGTGCAGTCGCACCCCTTGGGGTTGGCTGCGGACGTGGGCAGTACGGTGGTCTCATCGATGAGTCAGAGCCAGCCCCCTCCTGAGGAGAGGTCGGTGGCCCCCGAGACTAGGGTCAGTGGTGCTGACCAGCAGGCAGTGGTGCGTGCCACCATAGCTCTGCAGCCTGGTCTTGGGGGTTTCATCGATCCCTCAGTTGTGGTACTCCCTCCAGTGGTGTGTCTTGATCGCCCGACTTTGGGGCCCATCGAGGCACCTGCAGGGGGGGAGGGTACTGCTCCCTGGGTATCCCCTTCGGGGGCTGCCCAGAGATGCCAGCTACCTAGGCTGGCCCTCTCAAGGAGGAGGAGGACTCTTTTGGACTCTGAGGGGTCGAGGGGTGTGGGATCGGCGCGTCAGCCTTTTCCTGGGTTTCACCCGGGCCCTGGGAGGAGCCGTAGTGCAGATTTCCACTCCTCCCCCTTGGTTTCTTTGAGGGAGTCCCGTTCTTTTGAGGTAGGGGACCATCCTTCTGGACCTTTACGGCCCCGGTCGCCTCACTGGGGGCATTCTTCCGGGCGCAGCCAAGGCAGTACCAATGTGGTTGTGCAGCTGTCGGCTGTGGAGTCTTCCGGGGCACCTTCTTCCTCGGGTGCCCATGGTCCGCTCCCTAACCCTGGCGGAGGTCAGCTGACATCTCTTCTCGGCTCTGCCCCCATCCCTCTGCCACACACTCCTGCGCTCCCAGGCATCTTCGGTCCTAGCGGCCCTCTCACCTGGGAGCAGTTCAGAGTGGTGGCTGCCCGGTTCCCTGCTTACGTTAGGGCAATGGACAGCCAGGTTTTTCAACCTTCCCCCATGCAGCCACCCACTGAGCACATGGTGACCTCCAGCTCCTCATCCCCCTCTTCAGGGGTAGAGGAACCTTCTGTCCACATCTCTCCTGCCGCTGATCTCTCGGAGTATCAGCGATTCCTCGTGAGGATGTTGGAGGATTTGCACCTTTCAACCTTTCACCCTCCACTATCAGCAATCCTGAGCACGCGGCGCATGCCTTTCTAGGCGATTTTGGCAAGGCCACCCTTGTGATGCCGCCCTGGCCGGCTCCATTTCGGGAGGTGTCGTTGCGTTTCTGGCAGAGGCCCTTCTCCAGAGTTCCTGCCCCAAGGGATCTCAGCCAGAGGTATTGCGCACCCCCAGAGTCTCCAGGTTCCATGCCTCATCCACAGTCTGGTTTGACGCACTTGGATACTCCTGATGGGCTTCGCGCCCTTCACCGTGACCGGCCCCCAGATCAAGACTCCTCGGATTTTGATTTCTGGGGGCGGAGGACCTTCTACCCGGCATGGTTACTCTTCTCTATTTCTGCTCATCAAGCCCACTATGCAGCCTACAACAGGTTCTTGTGGTCCAGGCTAGGTCAGCTCCTAGCCTCATTGCCTGACTCTGAGCAAACCAGACAAGCCATCGCACTCTCTGCACGTAGCCTGGAGCTAGCAAGGCATCAAGCGAGGGCATCTTATGATGCCAATGAGGTAGTTACCAGGGTCGTAGGGACAGCGATCTGCACTAGGCGATCGGCATGGCTACGTCTTTCCCGGTTGTCACCCTTGGCCCGGCTTAGGGTGATTAGCTCCGCCCACCAGGGAACCTACCTTTTCTCCTGTAGAGTGAGACAGCGCTTGTCGGGGCAACTTCCTTCCCCCTCCGGGGTAACCCCGTCTCTCTGTCCCCACTCTCGGGCCTCACCAGGCCCTGAAGGTTCCCCCCCTTAGTGTGTCACTCACTGAGGGCTAAGGGACTTTGTCCCTTAGGGTGTAAAGAAACAACCCCCTTCGGTGGGGCTTGGTACTCACCCATCTATGATGAATGGTGAAGATTGACACAGATAAGATATGAAAATTACGTACCTACCATAATTATGAACTTTCTGTGTATCTTTACCATTCATCACAACCCCACCCACCATCCCCCTGGGGCCTCAGTCTCTGGGTCCCCCTCCCTCTCTGTGACCCCCCCTCTCCTCCTTAGGAGTGGGGTAAAGTAGGGACACACAGGGGAGTATTTTCCAAGGAGAGTGGACAGCTCGAGCGGCACTCCTTCTCTACTACTTTGTCTCCACCCCTGTGGGGTGGGAGTTGGTAATTGCCCTCCTTCTATCCTCCTCCTGGTTTCCATCCAACTATTTCTCTTAAAAAAAAAAAAAAAAAACCTCTTTTTTTCACCAAACATCTTTTCTTGAGAGAGTACTGAATCCCTGTACCCTGTCCTTCTTCCAGAATAGCTGACTCTGCTTCTGAAGTATTTGCCAGTTATTCTGTGCCTTGAATTCTGGCAGACAGCTTTGCTAATCCTTGCAGTTCTATACAATCTGGTGACGGACAAGGGTCTCGGATAGCTTAATACCACTCCCTCTCTCCTAAATTCTTTCCCCACCCTACCCTCCTTTCTTCTGCTTCCAGAGATTGGGGCCCCTCCCAATCCCCTTAGTCTAACCTCTTCTTTGCTGTCCTCTCAGTCGTTATTTCTCCTTTTAGTTCAGACATCCTTTCCTTTTTCTGTCCCTTGGACTCTCTTGTCCCACCCTCCATCCCTTCCTCTTACCTCTCTGGCGACTCAGAACTGGCAGGCAGGCGGAGTCGACACAGCCTAACGGCCAACCCTCGAGCGCCACGCAGTACGTTGGCCTCGAGAGCGGCGCCGATGGTGTGTCGGCTCTGCCTACCCTTTTTAAAAAAAAAAAAAGCTCCCATGGGGTCCTGACCTCCAGCCAGATAACCCATCTGTGATGAATGGTGAAGATACACAGAAAGATCATAATTACAGTAGGTACATAATTTTCATTTTTAGTTTCTGTTCTAAGGAAGGCATACACGTTATTAGGAAAATACATGGAGGTGTACATTTTAATGGAAGGAATAGGAAGCAATATAGGTTTTCAAAACAACCCCAAAGGAAATGCCACTGATGTATGTGTTATCCCAGATAATATTGGCCGGACAGCCAAATTTTAAAGAAAACACAATTGCACATACCCCAATAATGCAACGCATCATGGGAAACATATGCGAATCCCCTTGATGATACAGAAGGTGGCAGTAAATGAAAAAGTAATGGCTGGCATATGTTCAGCCTTGGGATTATTTAGACATGTTTTTTTTTGGTTTTTTTTTTTTAGAGATCAGGGATCTTCCCTTGTCAGTCTTCACCATTCATTACTGCTTGGGTTAGTGCCGGAGGTGCACACCCGCTATGGGAGATTTTTTTTTTGGAGTCGGCTCCAATGGCACTGCCCACGAGAGCGACGCACTGCGTCATGCGCAAGAGGCAGCCGTTAGGTGCTGCAGACTCCTCCTCCATCTCAGTTCTGTGTCTCCCGCCATCGAGGCTGCACCTGCTGCATGGTAGAATTAACAGTATGCCACTAGGCCTAGTTGTCGTTCGTCGACGCCGTATTTCAGACTTCTCCTTTATCCTGCCTTTTTCTCGACGTCATCACTGGTAAGACCGTTCTGATTTTTTTCTCTTTTATTCGACGACGCCAAGTGCTGTGCTTTTTTGCCATGATTGTTTTGCATCATGTCAGGTTCGGGGGCAAAACGCAAGTTGAAGGCGGGCTGCGCCCCTATGCGTCGGTGCTCCAGTGGCCGGCATTTTTCCATCACAGGACCGGCATGATGTTTGTCTCCGTTGACTGGGACCCAACCATAATATGGATGCGTGCGATGCCTGTTTCTCTATGGACCGTTGCGTCCTGGAAGTCCACGCATTTAAGATCGGCAAGGCTCCGCCGACTTTCGGGGGATGGTGCCACTCCAGGGATTCCCAGGTAAGGTCTCTAGACCCTTCCTCTGGGTCCCCCCTCAGGCCTATATGGTCTGGAGAGAAGGAGGCCTCCTCATCTTCTCTTGCGAAGAGGAGGCCACTTTCGTGGTGTCGGAGGCAGCGGGGGTCCCTCCGGGGCCACGGTGGAGACACCGCCTCGGCAGTGCAGGCTTCCCCAGTGTCGCCGAGGGCCAGGTCTGCCGGGCCAGCATCAGTGGACCCTTGGCGCCCGACTTCGGGCCGTTCAAATCCCGGCATCGCGAGTGGCACCAGTGACCAAGACGGTGCTGTTCATGGTGCTGTGTTGGCTTTCAGCACCGGCCACGGTGCCATGGGCCTGGTCGGCTCTTCTAGCGGTGCCGAGTTGGGTCCCGGTGCCGAGGGCAGTGCCGCGGGTCTGGCCAGCGCTGTAGGGGAGTCAGGGCCAGGTTTCGGCATTACGGGGGGGTCCGGGGTCGTCCAGCGATGCCGCTGGCACTGGCGCCATTTGCGGTGCTGTTTCACTGGAGACCCCCGGGGTGGCCAGTATTGTGGTCCAACTGGTCTCTTCCTCCTCAGAGGAGGATGATTCATATGTGGACCTGTCCTGGCACCCTGACTCTTCGGAGTCAAGGTCTTCAGTGAGATGAGGTGCTAGGCGGCCCAACGCGCCTATTCCTCTGTCTCCTCTGCTGTCCTCCCCTGAGGCCTCCCCGACTGGGGGTGGTCTGGGGTCCCTGGAGGGGGATGGCGTGGAGGCAGAGGGAGGGGCTCTCCCTCCTGAGGGGTTGTGGCCACTGCCGATCCCATGGGTGGGGTGTCACTGGGATTGAGGAGGAGGGCATTCTTGGAGTCCGGGGGGTCGAGAGACCGGGTTGAGGCACCTCGGTCTTCACCTGTCACCCCTTGGGGCGTGGGTAGGAGCTGTAGCGCCGGTCCCCGTCTTTCCCTCTCGAGCTCCAGGGACCCTTCTGGTGACATTGCTGTGGGCTGCCCTTCTGGACCCATGCAGCCCCAGGTTCGTCACAGGGGAGGATCCCCTACTAGGCTGTTCCAGGCTTCGCATCCCCAGGGTTCCATTCTGTGACCTGGTTTGTTGTCCAGGATCCTGCCAGCTCGGGCCCCATTTTCCGATTTCAGAGCCTCAGGAGAGGACAGTTGCCTCACCATAGGTGCTCCTGTCCCATTCCTCTGCAGCCATCCCCCTCTCTCCCAGGCCATGTTAGTCCTACGGGCCCGTTATCCTGGGAGACGTTCAGAGGCTCTGCGGCGGCCTTCCCCTCATATGTTAGATATATGCATGAGCGGGTGTTTCGCCTGTCCCCACCGCCGCAGGAGTCCTCTGGACATTCGCGCTTTCCATCATCCTCGTCTCCCTCCTTGGAGGGAGAGGAACCCACTGCTCATCTCTCGTCCGATGCTGATTTCACTGAATATCAGCGATTCCTTTCGAGGATGGTGAGGGATCTTCATATCTCCTTTGTTAGGCGAGACAATACCAAATGGGAGACACGTGAATTCCTCAGTGCCCAGCATTTGGTGGTACTATTCTGGCCTATTCCCTTCCAGGAGGCGTCTATCCATTCATGGCAGTTGCTGGCCGCCCTTTCTCCAGCCCCGGCAGACTGCAGAAGAAGGTATTGTGCTCCATCGGAGTCTCTAGGTACTCTTCCCAACCCGCCTTTGGGATTGGCATACCTAGAAACTCCCTTTGGGTGCCGCCGCGTTGCGCACGACCGTCCACCGGACTCGGATTCCCTACAATTTGACAGGTGGAGGTGAAGAGTGTTCTCTTCCTCTCGTGCGATGTTATGCATTGCATCACATCAGGCTCACCATGCTGCCCACAGTAGGTATTTGTGGTCGATGCTCTCCCAAATCTTAGCATCAATGTCTGATATGGAGTAATCCAGACAAGTTATTGCCCTCTCTGCTTTAGGCCTGGAGCTGGCAAGACACCAAGTAAGGGCATCTTATGACACCAATGAGGTGGCTTCCAGGCTTGCAGGGACAGCGATCTGTATTAGATGGACAGCATGGCTTTATCTATCAAGGTTGTCACCCCAGGTCCGGCATAGGGTGATTCGCTCCGCTTTCTGGGGGACCCGTCTTTTTTGCTCCAGAGCTAGGAGACATCTGCAGGGGCTTCCTCCATCTCCCCATCCTCAGCAGACACCTCCTAGCTCTCCTCCACCATAAGCTTCTCACATGATTAGCCCAGGGTCTTCCCGTCCTGTTTCCCACCAACAGGAGGCTGGGGGTCTTGTTCCCTCGGGGTTCCTATTGGTACTCACCCAAGCAGTAATGAATGGTGAAGATTGGCAAGGGAAGATATGAAAATTACATACCTACATAATTCTTGATCTTCTCTTGTACCTTCAGCATTCATTACTGATACCAGCCCACCTTCCCCTCAGTGGCCTCCTACTGCGGCGTCTCCCCCTCCCTTCTCATTCCTTTCCTTTCCTTTGGCCTTTGTGCCAAACAAAAAAAAAACTATCTTGGTTTCTGTTCTTCTATGGACGAATCTTTTTTCCTCAAGGTAAAGGGGAACGAGTAGGACTTTTTTCCTATCCTGAGGGAACTCTTTCTGATTGTCCCTAAGGGTGACCTCTTGGCTCCTTAGCCATGTTGTTCAGTTCATAGCTGAAGAGACCGTCCCTCTATGGCTCGGCCTCAAATTTCAGGTTCCCTTTGGCAGGCATCATTGAATTGTCAACTTCTTCTGGTTGGTGCTTCTGCACTTCTTAACCTTGAACTGTTGTCCTTGCCTTGCCTTCAGGGAGTCCAATTGAGTTCCCACTCTATCCTTCATACAAACCTGCCTTTTGTAGGGCCTAACCTCTACCCACACACTCCAGTGTTAGCATTTAACAAGGTGCTAAGGGGCTTACCCCCCCTCATAGTTGGGCGCTCTCCTTCTGGAACAGATTCCTGCCTGAGCAGTCTGTGAGTTCTCAGCTAGAGTGTAGAGGGGTTGGGATGACGAGAAGTTAGAGAATCTGCCCTCTGTGTCCAATCGATATAAACAGTTCAGTGGAACCTTCTCTCACTCCTGTCAGGAGGGATTCTTGCTCCCTTGTTTTTGGTTCTGAGCTTATAACCCTCTCAAACAATGTATCTATGGGCAGTGTTCTCCCCTCTCAGCATCCTTCCTTTTTTCTTCCCTTTTCTTCTTCTTCCTTTTCTCTTTACCTGTTCCTCCCTTAGACCGCCCCAGAAGGGAGGCCCTGCGGTCCCTTAGGGTAGGTATTCCTCCTCTTCTGTCTGTCCTTTACCAGCTTATTCCTTCTTCAGTTTATATCCTTTCCTTTTCCTGTCCCTCGGCTCTCTTGCCTCGCTCTTCCTTTTTTTCCTTTACCCTTTATTTCGCCTCTCTGGCTACCAGAACTGAGATGGAGGAGGAGTCTATTTAAGAGTCACAAGATGACGCAGCGCCACTGCATGGTGCCTGAGCCGACTCCAAAAAAAAAAATCTCCCATAGCGGGTGCGCACCTCTGGCACTAACCCAAGCAGTAATGAATGGTGAAGATACAAGAGAAGATCAAGAATTATGGTACGTACGTAATTTTCATTTTTTGTCCATGAGGTGATACAAGTTATATTTAAGCAATGTGTTGATGTCAGGAAATCAGGTGTAATGATGATGGACTGTTAGCAGAGAAAATGTGATATTAACTTTCAGAGTGGGTCGCTTTTGATAGGGGCAAGGTAGTTATGCTTGTGATAATGGGAATATTAGGAAAGTATGAGGTCTGTCCAGAAATGGAGTACAAATATGCACAGTTTCATAAGTATGTACTCAGAGTGCAGACAAATGTGATATGCAGGTTTGTTTTAGAAATAGGTAAAAATAGAGATACATGCAACTGATAGAAAGATAGATAATTACATAGACATGCAGGCCCTGTCCATACTACGCTCGAAAAGCTGTAATGGATTCAAGCCGTTACAGACTGTAAACATTGCAGTGTGTCCACACTGCCAGTGAACAGTGTGGATAATGGTTTGAAAACATTACAGCCTGTCCACACTGAGTGTGATAGTGTGTGTGGTCTCACCCCTGTAGTAGCAGTGCACATCTCATTGTGCACTCGGTGATGACAGCTGCATTTTGAGATGCCCTCCTACATGTCCTATGAAGTACTGTGTATATGGCACAGTCGTATTATGTAAATAATCATATTTCACTGTTATGAGACACACTTATGTTGTGGAGGTGACAGAGAGAGGTTCGAGGGAGGGGGAGGTCCGTATGTTGGAATTGGGGGCCATTTCAGTGAAAGGGAGGGAAGGGAGAGAGAGAGAGAGAGAGCGAGAGAGAGAGGAGACATGGCATCAGTTCTGCCAGTATTAGGGCACCTGGGCACAACAGAAGATCTTACTTCGAGAGGGCTCTTGCAGTAGGTAATTACATATAGGACTGACACCGGCTGGCAGCAGGACCCCACGGAAAAATTTCTAGCCAGAAGTCGATGGCGAGGGACCACCCCCACATCAGGTGACCGGCGTCATACGACGTCGGTATAAAGGGGCGATCCCGGATGCCCGCCTTCCAGTTCTTTCCCACCGTTAGCTCGTGCAGCGCCTCGCAGTAAAGTTCGTGCTTCGTCAGCCCATATCTTTCATCAGTTTTACGGAAAATTAGTTATTTTTTTCTTATAACGTCAGGTCATCATCGGTATATGTCGTTCCCTACACCCTCCGAGCACAAACACAAGTTCGACTCGTGCGGCGCCCAACTGCCACACAAGGACGGCCATTCCCTGTGCCTTTTCTGCCTCGGCCATGATCACCTGGTCGAGAAGTGCCAACGCTGCCTCAACTTCAATGCGGCTACCCGAAAATGGCGCCAGCAATCCCTGGAAGCCCATCTTCTCAAGAAAAAGATGAGTTCTATGGAAAAGGAACTAAAAAAGCTGAGGCAGGCGTCCACTTCCCCCGAAGGACATCGGAAAAAGAAAGACAAGGAGAGGCACCAGGAGAAGACCTCCTCTACCGCATCTCCCTTGGGAGACACAGGGACTCGGGTAACGTCCCCCCCCCGGGGGACTGCTCCTTGACGGCCGCCTCGAAGGCTTTGGAGGCGGCATCAGCCCGCCCGTCTGGCTCACACTTGGGCCTTGCGGGTGCCTCCGGGCTATTAGAGGCCTCCTCCCCCGGTTTGGCTGCAGGCTTGCAGCCTACTGGCGTGGGCGACTCCTCTAAGTCGGGTGTCGGCTTCCCCAATGTCCGCATGGAGAGGTTGGTAAGGCGCCCGACCCTTTGAGAGCAGCGCACAGCCTCTACCCACCCGGACTGGGCGTGCCTTCCCTCAGCCCGCCTCGGTGATAGCTCCCGTAGGCGGATGCCAGCTCCTCTGGCGCCCTCGAATCGCCCTGAAACGCATGTCGGCTCCTCCGACGCTCAGCGGGCGACGGAACAGATGACAGACCCCCCCCTCGTCCGTCATACCCGGTTCCCCGCAGCCTTTGCTGCCATCCGGGGACACAGAGTCACCCCAGCCTGACCCCGGGGATTTCTCTCCTCCATCTCCGGGTGATGTGGGGGATCTTCCTCCTCCGTCAGACCCCCCTCCGTTGGAACCAGATCTGACGTCAGCCCCCCGGGCACCGGCCCCGATGCCGGTACCTCTGCCGGTCCCTCTGACGCCGGCCCCGACACGATTTCTACTGGCCCCAGGAGACATCCCATGTCCGGATGTCCTCCCTCCAACGGGCCCTCCGCCTTCCGGGCCCTCCAATGTGGACCCACCCGTGAGGCCGCCGGCCAGGCCATCTGCTCCGGCAGCCCCCCAGCTCCCAGGTACCCGCCGTCTTATCCGATGCCGTCGTACCCGGGACCGCAGTATCCAGCACCGCAGTACCCGATGCCCGTCTTTCCGACGCCGCAGTACCCGATGCCGGGTTTCCCGCAGCTGGGTTTTGGATACTCTCCTTACGGGTATAACCTGTACACTGTTCCCCCTCCTCCTCCACCTCCACTGCCCCCACAGCTGCCGGTGGATCTGCAGGAGACTCTGGCCTCCTGGTGGGCCGAGGCCAAGGCTCAGCTCACCAAGGAGGTCGAGAGCCACCTTACAACAACGGTGCTGCCCCAGGTTCCCATACGTCCGAGGCGGCAGACTTCCTCTCCACCTCCAGACTCCAGGGTTCTCCCGTCTGGGTCCAGAGAGGGCAGGATACGCGGTTATGGATACTACCCAAGAAAACCGTTCCTCCCCCGAGTCTGGTCAGAGAGTCTTATTCTTCTTCTTCCTCTTCACTCTCGGATTCCTTGGACTCTTCCGAAGGATGCTCTGAGAGAGACGACGAGCCCCGCTCTCCGTCGAAGCCCCGGCCGAGGACTCCTCCAAAGTCTCCTCCGGAGGATCCATCTTTTACGGAGTTGCTTAGAAAAATCCAGGAGGTGCATCAGTGGCAGTCTTTGGAACCAGATCCTCAGCGACTGAAACTTGCTGAACATCTGGATCTGCCCGTGACAGCTCCTACATTAGTGCCACCCTGGATTGAGCCTCACGCCGACCTTGTCACCACGATATGGAAACAGCTGTCGGCGTTCGCCCCTCTTCCAAGGAAGTCGAACAGGCTATACCAGGCTCCCGAGGGTGTTGACTACCTGGACTCTCACCCTCGGGCCGACTTGGTCGTGATTAGCGCCGCTCATGGCCGGTCGGCATACCCAAAGCATCTTAGCTCATCCCCTCCTGATAAGGAATCTCGACTTCTGGACCAGTATGGGAGAAAGATTTACGCCCCCTCCACACTGGGAATTCAGGCACTGAACTATGTCAGCCACATGGGGGATTACCAGAAGGCTGTCCTTACTCAGGTGGAATCCAAGCTGGACTCCTTGCCTGACTCCCAAGTCAAACAGGAGTTAGCCGACCTCGTCCGTTCTGCTCGTTCGGCCAGTCACCACATTTTGCGGGGGACATACGATGCAGTGGACACTGCCGGGCGGAGCTCCGCTTTCGCCGTGGGTCTACAGCATCATGCCTGGCTCTGCATGTCAGGGTTGGTCCTGGAAGTGTAATCCGCTGTTCAAGAGACACCTTTCCGGAGGTCGGTGCTTTTCGGGGGTGATGTCAAGGACATCATCACCGATTTGCAGGAGAAGGGGACGGCTCTGAAAACAGTGGATTCCATGTACCGTCCCCAACAACAGCAGTGCCATCCCTTTCGCAGACGGATTCGGCCAAAGGCGAAACCACAGGGACGGCGGACCACCAAACATCGGGCCCCCGCAGCTGCTAGGCCCCCCCGCCCAGAAAAGCAGCGGGTGCTTCAGTTGCGGTGCTGCCCCACACCACCTGACTCCTTTCCTCTCCCACCACCTCTGGACTTCCCAGAGGAACCGGTAGGAGGGAGGTTTTCCCTCCACCTTCCGGGATGGGAGAGGATAACCACAGATTCTTGGGTGCTCCAGCTCATAGTGGAAGGGCATTCCATAGAGTTTCTTCAGAAACCACCCCACCACCCTCCCCTGAAGTCGTCCTATTCAAGGGAACATCTTCCTTTGGTCCAGGAAGAAATCTCGGCTCTTCTCACGAAGCAGGCGATAGAACCCGTCCCCCTTCATCTTCAAAGGACGGGTTACTATTCCCATTTCTTCCTGGTCCCAAAGAAGACGGGAGATCTCAAACCTATTCTAGATCTCGGTTCCCTGAATTTTTATGTAGAATACAAAAGGTTCAGGATGCTCTCTCTGCAGAGCCTTCTGCCCCTCCTTCAGCCAGGTCAATGGCTTTATGCACTGGATATGCAGGATGCCTATCTGCACATTCCCATTCGCCTTTCTCACCTCAAGTATCTTCGTTTTGTGTTTCAGGGGGATCACTACCAATTCAAGGCGCTCCCCTTTGGTCTATCCTTGGCCCCCCGAATATTTACCAAATGCCTGGCTGTAGTAGCGGCCCACCTACGTACAATGGGAGTACAGATGTTCCCTTACCTGGATGACTGGCTCCTGGTGGCCTCGTCCAGGGAGGAACTCCTGCGTTTTCTCTCCTTCACCTAGCAGGTTTTCACTTGCCTGGGTATTACCATCAACCATTCCAAGTCTCTTCTGGATCCTTCCCAGAGACTACAGTTCATCGGGGCTATCCTAGATACAACCATGAGCAAGGCCTCCCTGCCTCCGGACAGGGTGGCCTCTCTTCAAACCCAGATTTCCCTGCTATCAGAACGCAGGAGGGTCTCGGTGAGGTCAGTCCTCCATCTTCTGGGGCTCATGGCGGCCGCTATTCCGACGGTTCCCCGAGTTCGACTCCACATGAGGATCTCTCGGTGGACTCTTCACTCTCAGTGGGATCAACTTGTGGATGACCTAGATCAATTAGTTCTGATCTCATCGTCGATGGTATGAGACTTGCAATGGTGGATGGTTCGAGAGAACCTGTTTCGGGGAGTCCCTTTCTTTCATCTTCCCCCCTCCCAGACTCTGACTACAGATGCATCAGGCGAAGCTTGGGGAGTCCATCTAGGTCCTCATCGGACCCAGGGCTCATGGTCTAGGCTGGAACAAGTTCTCCACATCAGTGTGCTAGAGCTTCGTGCCGTGTTGTACACTCTCCAAGTCCTTCACCAATACATCCTTCTGGGCCACCTAGCCGTCCAGACGGACGACAAACAAACTCTGTCCTTCCCTCTATGCAGGGAGGCAATGAGGGTTTGGGATTGGGCAACACAACACGACCTTCACCTAACGGCGATTCATGTTGTAGGAGTCGACAACACTCTGGCAGGCAAGCTAAGCTGCTCTTCTGCTCTGGTACATGAGTGGGAACTGGACCAAGGGGTACTAGACGATATCTTTCAGCTTTGGGGGACTCCGCAACTAGACCTGTTTGCCTCTCCCCAAAACGCAAAACTTCCCACTTTTTGCTCGCTCGTTCCAGAGCGAGGCGCTTTCTGGAGCGACGCTCTGTCTCCAGACTGAAGGACAGATTCGTCTATGCTTTTCCCCCAATTCCTCTGATCCCACGAGTATTGCAGAAACTAGCCTCAGAAGGAGCGAGAATGATTCTGATCACTTCTTTCTGGCCCAGGCAAATCTGGTTCTCTCTTCTACAACAATATTCAGAGGATCCTCCTCTTCCTCTTCCTCTATCTCGAGGTTTGCTGACCCAGGATCAGGGGACCCTGGTTCATCCAGGCCTCAAATCCCTTCAACTACATGCATGGCTCCTGCAGATCTAGCCCAATCCCGTTTTGGAGTGTCTCCAAAAGTGGCAGAGATTTTAGTGGAGGCTAGAAAGCCATCCACCAGGTCCACTTATGCCATGACGTGGAAGAGATTCTCTATTTGGGCAGCCTCCAAGGACGTGGAGCCTTTCTCCTGTTCAGTGGCTTTCCTGCTAGAGTACTTATGTCATCTGTTCGACCTGGGTCTCAGCCATTCCTCCTTGAAGGTTCACATGGCAGCTATCTCAGCTTATCATGTTCCCTTCACAGATAAAGCTTTCGCTCAACTGGAGGTCTCTAAGACCTTTCTCAGAGGGGTCCTCCATCTGAGGCCTCCCATCCATACTCCTGCCCCCCACTTGGGACTTGAATTTTGTTCTCGAGAAACTTACTCTTCCTCCCTTTGAACCTGCAGCTTCTGCAGATTTAAAATTTCTTTCGTGTAAGACGCTCTTCTTGGTGGCCATTACTTCGGCTCGAATAATCTCCGAGCTTCAGGCCCTGATGTGCAAAGTCCCCTACTTGATTTTTCACAAAGAACGAGTTGCTCTTCACACGAATCCTAAGTTTCTACCTAAAATAGTAGCAGAGTCTACTTTAAATCAGTCCACAGAGCTACCTGCCTTTTTTATGCAGTACTCTAACCAAGGTGAATATTTACTCCATACTATGGATGTTCACCGGATTCTGAGATACTACACCAACAGGACGAAGGATCTCAGAAACACTGATCAGTTGTTTATCTCTTTTGCTCACAAAAGGGAAGGCAATGCTGTTTCCAAGCAATGCCTATCAAAGTGGTTGGCTCATTGCATTACTTTCTGTTATGACAAGTACAACAAGACCCTCCCAGGTCAAGTCAGAGGCCACTCCACAAGAGCAGTAGCTGCATCTGTGGCTTGTTTCAAGAATGTGCCTGCGGCAGACATATGCGCTGCCGCCACCTGGACTTCCGTCCATACCTTTACAAAACATTACAGTTTGAACATTGCCTCTCGCCGTAGAGCAGGCTTCAGGCTGGCTGTTTTGCAAGGCCTCCTGTCTTGAGGCTTGCATGGCTAGGGTTACTTTTTAGAGTAGTTCCCTCCTCCCGGTGCCTTTTTCCTTGTTCCAGACTGCTTGGGATTCAGTCCTATATGTAATTACCTACTGCAAGAGCCCTCTCAAAGTAAGATAGTACAGTTACGTAAGAACTTACTGTAACAGTAGATCTTCGAGAGAGGCTCTTGCAGTAGGTAATACCTTCCCACCCTCCATCCCCCTAGGCTTTTTCAGCTCCTTTTCCAAGAATGGAAACATCCGCTTCTCTCTCTCTCGTCCGGACCTTCCTGGCCTGTGGCAGGAAAGAACTGGAAGGCGGGCGTCCGGGACTGCCCCTTTATACCGACGTTGTATGAAACCAGTCACCTGACATGGGGGCGGTCCCTCGCCAGGGACTGCTGGCTAGAAATTTTTTCCTTGGGGTCCTGCCGCCAGCCAGCATCAGTCCTATATGTAATTACCTTCTGCAAGATCTACTGTTATGGTAAGTTCTTACATAACTGTACTTTCATGTACTACTGCTGTATGGCTGAAGGCAGACCCTCTACTACTGCCTTTAGTGTTCCTCACTGCTCCACTGTACACAGTGCCACATGTCTATTGTCCACCGCAGCAGTGCTCCACGATGCACTCAGGGGCTCCATTAATGTGTGTGTTCACTACTTGCACTGCTCTGCAGATAGTATTGCTGCCACATCACACATGGGCAGGCAGGGTACTCCCAACACTCGGCACAGTGAGAAGAGTAATCAAGGGCAGTACATGGATACCATCAGGAGGTGGCCCTCTGGGAGGCAAGTGCAGACAGAGAGGTAGGTTAGGTGGGGACATGGAGGTACACCGGGGGGGGGTGCACATACAGCTGTCAGGTTACTGTGGTATGGAGGCATCCCAGTATTGCAATCTACACTGGTGCTCCACACTGCCATCTGCATATGTCCTGGTAGCCTCCGACCTCCTTGCATGCAGTGAAACAGTGCTGCAGTGCATGCAGGTATAGTGGGAGACTGGAGGCTACACGGTGGAGCATTTAGACACTATTGCAGTTAAAAACTGATAAAGGTGTAAAGCTGTAAATAAGAGTGAAATAACCATGCTGGTATGCACACCACAGAAAGTGGTTCTTAGAAGGATACAGATTGGGGATGGCTGAATTAAAGGAGTAGTTCACCCAGAATTTGCAAAAACATATGTTATGCAGAGTGTTTTGATTTGTATGCAAGGTCCTAGTGTGTCCTTCCCTCTGTCTGCTATTAGGAGTTTTTCCTAAATTAGACTGCTTGGTTTAGGGTAGTTTTATGACCCCTGGGGATCTCTATCACAAATAGGTGTATTGCCTTCTGCCTCATACAATGCACCCTGTCTCATGTGACAGCGATGTAAGCAGACCCATAGATTTAGCATATGCAGTGCTTTTTAAAATCAGTTCACAACAGAGAGCTTTGTAACTGTTCTTATCCAGTGAGCACAAATGGCAACAGTTACAATTTAGCAGATGCCTGAGAGCTACCTAACTGGGGTTTCTGTAAGAAAACAGCTACTAAATAGTTCTAATTCACTATTTGCGTTTTCTGGGTGTGTCATGTCTAGTTAGCAGTAATATGTGTTTTCATTTTAAAATTTAATTTCATCAAAATACGCACAACAATAAAAAGCACAGAAATTGCCCCAGATCATCACTGCTATAATTAGTGAAGACTATAGCAGTTTTCTTACAGAAAACTCACTCAGTTAGCTCTAAAGTATTTGCTAAACTGTAAATATAGGTACCAGCATTCTTTTTTTTTGACCAGGAGAGACACACTAAAACTTGTTTACAGGTGTGACCTGGGAGCACTAGGAAGTTAAGTGATTTGCTCAGGGACACACAGTAAGCATGTGGAGGCTGTGGGATTCAAACCCAGGACACTAGGTTTGCAGGTCAGACAGAGCCTTAGACCAACGCACTATACTGCCTTCTCTATTCTAATTGGTAGAACTGGCAGTTAGTACTGATTTTGCTCTGTGATATGATTTTCAATTTTTTTTTAGTTACAAATGTGAAGTATCTTTTTAATAAAGTATAAAAATATGTATGTGTGAGTTATTTAGTTTGGTGAGTATTTGTTTTATTATTTGAAAAAGTGGGAAACACTAAATGTGTAGTGCAGTGAACCATTGTAAAATGGGATCAAATGTGTAGCTGAAATAGTCACTGTCATCCTGTTGTTTTCATGCTATACCACACACGGGAGAAAAAGTGACTTTAAAGTATTTTGCAGTTTCTAGGCTGCAGCTTCATACCATACACTTCATTTGTCAAAAAAAAATGAAAATCGTATCACAGAGCAAAAATCAGCACTAAATGCTAGTTATATCTAATAGAATGCTGGTACCTACATTTATAGTTTAGCAAATACTTGAAATCTAACTGAGTGGGTTTTCTGTAAGAAAACAACTAGAGTCTTAACTAATTATAGCACTAATGATCTGGGCAATTTCTGTGCTTTTATGGTTGTGTATAGTTTGATGAAATTAAAAGTTTTAAAATTAAAACACTCCTGCAAGCTAGACCTGACACACATAGAAAATAACAATAGTGAATTAGAGCTTAATTTAGTAGCGGGTTTCTTACAGGGACCCCAGTTAGCTAGCTCTCAGGTATCTGCTAATAGGCTAATTTAAGAAAAACTCCTAATAGCAGACAGAGAAAATGACACACTAGGACTTAACATATAAATCAAAACACTCTGCATAAGATATGTTTTTGCAAATTCTGAGTGGACTACTCTTTTAAAACTGCAAGCCCAGTAAAAATACACTCTACAGCCTCTTGCTGTACTGACATGCTTCAGCTGATGCAAAATACAGAGTAAGGTGGTGGGGGAAGGGTTGGAGGACAGGTCTGAATAACACCATATACCCACCAGGAGGGGCTTTCCATCTCTTGGAATGTATTTGTGAAAATGTGTGACCAGGAGAGGAATGTAAGCTGAGCCAAGGCTGTTTAAACAAGTGCTGTATAAGGATGCAGTTTCAGGCTTTTTCTTTCCTTCTGAAGCTTAAGCTCTGATGCCCTAGGCAGCTCTGATAGTCAAGTGTTCCATCATGATAGATCCACCTCATGCCCCTCCCACAAGAACCAAAGAAAAAGGTGGGGTGGATCTTTAGGAGCTTCTTGGGTAGAGGTGGGGGTGGATCTTACTCCCCCCAAAAAACTAATGCTTCCTCCCACTACTCAGGTTCTAGTTCTTGTACCTCCCACTTAAGAAAGAAAATAGTGCACTGCAACCATTGACTAACATGAACGCATATTTATTTGAGAGCGGAAACCATCTCTTGGAGGAAGGTAAGGTGGAGGATACTATTTACACCTTCAGTCAGTTCCACGGACAGAAAACATGACATCACTCCTTTTGTACATGCAGAATGTCTGCAGGCTCCGCCTACTGCAGCCATAAAACAGGCCTCTAGGGGCTGCTGCTCCCTAAAGGGAATAGTCCACTGAAGCCTTACTTCAGGTCAGTTCACCATTTCATAGGCTCTTGTTATAATATATTGTAACATTTAGACAGTTATTTTAGTGAAATACAGGGGTATTGTGAGGATTATAGCCCTTAAAACAATATATCAGGGCTTTGTACATTGTGGTACAATGTGGGGCACCTTAGAAACCTAGTGGTATCTCTTTTTTCCCTAAATTACTTTTGCAGCCCACTTTGTATTTGTTTATCTGAACCCCATTTGTTTTAATTTTGGTGCTTCTTTATAATGCAGGAGCCTAGATTTAATTCACTAGGGACATCTTTGCCCCGATATAATCCTGAGCGGCTGTTCTTTCTTTTTTAGCCCCTCTTTAGGTCTCCGTCGGCTGAAATCCCTAGCCGTCGGGTGCAACTTTCATTTGGGCCCTTTTTTCTAATTAGAAAACATTTAATTCAAGAGGCATCAGGGCATAGTTTTATTATGAGGAGGCTTCCCTCTTTCAATCTAGTTCAGCCCTCTTTTCCACAGGGCACTTCGTTTCAGTAAAAGGGACTTCACTATCCCTTATTAGGATTTGCTTATTTATTTACCATTGCAGAACGGCTATCTGCTAAAAGTGAAAGTTTTCAGGCACTCTGCTTTGGTCTGCGCCACAGCATACTTGCAGAGAGCGAGAGAGAGAGAGAGAGAGGGGCGGCCGTACTCCCCTTTTACCAAATTACTGCTCTCTCTCTCTTATGTCTTTAGACCCCGCAGGGTCTTTTCAGTTAAGGGGGGGCACCAGTTATAATATTCATAGGGACGTCCCTGTTCCCTTTTCACTTCAGGGCACTTGCTTGTTTTTGTAAGAGCGGGGTGGCTGAAATCAGCAAAGTCTTCTGAAGCTGTCTGCTTCACTTCTGTTGCTGTGACAGAGCAGCTTTACACAGCTTATTAGGAGCTAGCATGCTCCCGTGCTTGTTTATTTAATTTTTAAACATTTGCCCCTCTTTACTGGGGTTAGGAGAGTCTTGTTGGGTGCCCATAGCTCACTTCCTAAGTGAACCAAAAAGACAGCGAATATCGCAAACCCTCAGAGCGGCAGCTGTAATTTACAAATGCCGCCGCACTCCGAGGAATACCAAATGCGGTCAGCTGGGTTACAGTGGAGGGGACAAAATAAAAACATAAACAGCTGCAGAAGGCAGCATTTAACTTTGGGAGGCTTTCCCTCAATTTCACCAGCAGTAAAGCCAACCCGTTTCTCTGGGTCATACATAAATCAGCTTGTATGTCCTCAGACTATACAGTACACCTATTTTAATTTACATACAAGGCTTTCAGGCCAATGTATTTATTTTGCAAACATTCATTCATTGCTGGGCATTCCTCAGCTTGCGTTAATGAGGACATGGGGGGAGAACCCCAGTCTCCTACCCAGGGGATAATCCTAAAACGGGTCACCCTGTCACACCATGTATGCCTTCTTTTCCATTTCCAATGATCTACAAAGTGCTGATGAAAGCCAGGATGGACTAGGCTCGAATGATCCTGGTGGCTCCAGACTGGTCCTGCCAGTTCTGGTACCCCTATCTCCTCAGCCTCAGCTGCAGGCTCTTCTGGCATCTTCCTCTACACCCAGATCTGCTTTCTTGCAATCAGGGGAAGGTACTCTATCTAGACCTTCAATCCCTGCACCTGACAGCCTGGTTCCTGAGTGGCTAGGGTTCCAGGCTTTGGGTCTCTCTGAAGATGTCCTCACCAAGGTTGAGGTTTCTCGGAAGGAGTCGACCCGAAAATGCTATGCCTTCAAATAGAAAAGGTTCTCCATTTGGTGCCAGGGCAAGGGGCTGGACCCTTAATCTTGCCTGGTGGCTAGCATTCTCAACTACATTTGGTCCCCTCTCTCAGTTGGGCCTTTAGTCAACAATCCTTAAGGTGTACCTGGCAGCCATCTCTGCATACCAGGCATGGGCTGGTATACAGTCAGTGGCACAGGTGAAGGTGGTCTGGCACCTTTTCAAAGACCTTGACCACATTTCCCCTCCAGTACGTGAACCACCACCACCTTGGGACTTGTTGCTCATGTTGGCAAAGCTCATGTGCAAGCCATTCGAACCGATGCAGAGGTGTGACATTTCTCACCTGTCATGGAGGACTGCCTTGTTGGTGGCTATCATGTCAGCCAGAAGGATCAGTGTGCTTCAGGTGCTCTCGGGGGACTCTCCTTATTTGGTCTTCCACAGGGACAAGATTGTCCTCTGCCCCAACCTGAAGTTCCTCCCGAAGGTTGTGTCTGAGTTTCACCTTAACCAGGTGATCAATCTCCTGGTGTATTTCACCAGCCACACCTCGGAGGCTGAGCACAAGTTCTTTTGGTGCCAGATTCAAACCCTTGTACAGGGTTTAAATAGCAGCAAACTGCAAACAGCGGTGTGCACATCGTGGCACAGGCTCTCCCCATTCCTCTGATTACGTCCACATAGCTGGAAACTGCCATGCTATTGGAGGACATCCACTGATAGTTTTCAGCGTTCTTTCAGAGGGAGACAGGGTTTGTTGCTGAACCTTCTGTGCCTTTCATAGAACTGCGCTTCGTCCAAACAGCAGAGGGAAACAGGGCATGGTTGGGACAGCAGGGAAATCAGTGGAAGAATAACTGCTCAGCACAGTACAGGCATATACTATTTACCTGCCACCCACCCCAACCTTCCACCCTCCCAACCAGGTGTCCTTCAATATAAAGGGAGCTAGGACTGATTGACCACAAGAACTTCCTACAGGACAGGAAGTAGAAGTTTGCTTGGCCTTCCCACAAGCAGGTTAGGATATAGTCGGGGGAAGGAAAAAAAAAACACAGACACAGGGAAAGAATAAACAACCACAAGGGATGGATATCATCGGTTGCCAGTGGTGTGGAGCGCTCTTTCACAGAGGGTATCTCTGGGCAATAGGGCATTGCCCAATTTGCTGAACCCTCCGAGAGCTCAGAGAACAGCTGTATGCAGCAAAGGCAAAAGTCTCACAACTACAGCACATCCTATACAAGGAAAGGACAACGCACCATCCCTCTGCAGGACCCCAGATCTGAACAGAGGGACCACTCCCACAAAGGCTATCAGATCCAGGAGGATGGCATGTGGTGAGAGGGAGAGGTCAAAAATCGGGGGAATAACTCATCTCACTTCAAAGCAAACCATACCAAAAGCAAATTGTTTTACACCACTATCTGAGGGAAGGGACATAGCCGCAGGGAAGGCAGAGCCCAAAACAGCTGGGGAGACCGGACAGAATCCTGAAGGGTCAAGCGCGGGAAAAGGAGCACAAAAGAGGAAAACAAGAACAAAGAAAATACTTTTTGTGGGAGACTCCATGATAAGGAAAGTGGAGGCCCACCTAACAAACAGCAAAGAAGCAGAAGTGATGGTAAGATGCCTCCCCAGTGCAACAGCAAGAAAAGACGCCACTCGCATTGAAAAAATAGGGAAAGGGCAGGGAAAGGCATCGTAACCATAATGCATCTAGGGACGAATGACCTGGCAAACCAGTCAGTAGTAGACACCAAGCTGAACTTAAGTAAACTGGGGGATTGTTTGGCCATTCATTCGGGAAACATAGAAACATAGATTTTGATGGCAGCTAAGGACCACTTGGCCCACCCAGTCTGCCCTTTTACCTACCTATTGGATAAGCTGCAGATCCTAGTTAACCAGCAGCCTACTTCTTCCTACCCCTACCCCCTAGAATTGCCTTATGACTGTCCCACGCATGCCTGAATTCCACCACTGTTTTTGACTCCACAACCTCCTCCGGAAGGCCGTTCCATGCATCCACAACCCTCTCTGTGAAAAAATACTTCCTTAAATTACCTCTGAGCCGCCCCCTTCTATCTTCAAATTGTGCCCCCTTGTTCTTGCACACCTCTTTTTTTGAAAGATGCTACCCTCTTGGACTTTGTTGGTTCCCTTGAGATACTTGAAAGTTGAGCCCTAGCCTTCTCTGAGGTCCTCCCCATGTGGGGCAAAGGTGGCAGTACATAGAAGAGAGGAAATCAAGGAATTCAATGAATGGCTGAGAAGCTGGTGTCAGGACAAAGGCTACCACTTCATTGGAGGATGGGGTGACTTCTGGGAGAGAACCTTCTTCAGGTACGACAGCCTGCACCTGACAAGAGAAGGAGTAAGGGCACCAGGGCAAAAGTTTGATGTCACCATCGGACATTTAAACTAGTGGGGGCAGAGAGGCAGTGGTCCCCAACAATGTGAGGAACCCTGTCATCACTCCACTGGCAGAAAGCACTTCACGAGGTCAGCAGAAGAAGACGAGCAAAAGTATGGGTGGTGGGCATAATGCTCAGTCAGCAATCAGAGAGGTAAGACTGCCTACGAAGGGTGGTGACAAAAAAGAACTGATAAATCTATGCAAGGGGAGGGTTGGAAATGCTAGTAAGAAGGGTAGCATGACATGAAGGGCCATGTGCATAAATGCCCATAGCCTGGCAAGCAAAATCCCAGACCTGGTAGCCTTAATGATGGAAAAAGAACTAGACGTTGTGGCTATTACTGAAACATGGTACACAGAAAACTATGCCTGGGAAATAGCAATACCAGGGTATGCCCTATTCCGGAAGGACAGATGTGGGAGAAAAGGAGAAGGAGGAGTGGCTATATGCGTGAGACAGGGTATCAAAGCAAAAGAGGTCAAAGGGGGTCAGAATGGGGCGGAGGCTCTATGGATCACATTGGAGACAGGCAACGGGGGGCTATCCAGACAGTGGTGGTATACAGACCACCGGGCCAGAGGGAGGAAAAAGACAAGGAGCTTGTGAAAACCATATATAAAATGACAGAAAGGGGCAGTGTACTGATTATGGGTGACTTCAGTATGCCAGACATCAATTGGGGCTCTCACACTGCAGCCACAGGAAGGAGTAGAACCATCCTGGAAGCCCTGAATGGGTCGGGATTCAGGCAGCTAGTGATGGAGCCCACCAGGGAGGGATCTATTCTGGACCTAGTGGGGATAGGGTAAAAGATGTAAGGATGAGTAGCCATCTGGGCTCCAGTGATCACTGTACGGTGTGGTTTTCTGTAGAAACAGTGGAGGAGTCCAGTAACACAAGGGTTAGAATCATGGATTTCAAAAGAGCCAACTTTGCGAAGCTAGGAGAATGTCTAGTGAAAACACTGCAGGGAAGAGGGGTGGATGAACAATGGGCAACTCTAAAGGGCGCAATAACTGAGGCTACCAATATGTGTATTAGGCAAGTAAGCAAGAGTAAGAGGAGGAGTAAACCACTGTGGCACACCAAGAAAGTAGCCGGGAGACTAAGGGGGAAAAAAACAAGGCCTTCAGAAAATAAAACGAGACAAAGAGGCAGGTGAATAGGGATGCATACAGGGAAAAACTAAAGAAAACCAGTAAAGTAATTAGGATGGCCAAAGTGCAGACTGAGGACAGGATTGCCCAGTCAACTGAGAAGGGAGATAAGACCTTTTATAGATACAGTATGTCATTGAGAATAGAAAAGCCAAGATGGGGCGGATAGTGAGACTAAAAGGGAGGAAGGAGCGCCAGCGGTGGAGGATCGGAGAAGGTAGAAATCCTGAATAAATATTTCTGCTCAGTATTTACAGATGAAAGGAGGGAGACGGACCACTACTGGGAGTTAAAAGCAGTCAGAAATGGGGTGGACACCAGTCCTTTCACAAAGGAGAGAGTCCTAGAAGAGCTGGAAAAACTGTAGATAAAGCCATGGGACCAGACGGAATTCACCCAGAATACTAAAGGAGTGCAGGAATGTCCTAGTGGCACCCCTGGCAGAACTCAACAAATCAAGACAGGGGCAGTCCTGACGGACTGGAGAAGGACAAATGTAGTTCCACTCCATAAAAGTGGGAGTAGAGAGGAGGCAGAGAATTATAGCCCAGTCAGTTTGACCTTGGTGGTAGGGAAATTGATGGAATCATTGATCAAGGAAAGGGTGGTGGAGTACCTAGAATCGAGCGGGCAGAAGGATCTGAAGCAACATGGCTTCATGGCAGGAAGATCTTGCCAAACAAACCTGATCAACTTCTTTGACTGCGTAACCAGGGAGCTAGATCAGGATGGAGGTGGTGGACACGGCCTACTTGGACTTTAGTAAGGCCTTTGACACTGTCCCACACAAGAGGCTTGTAAACCAGTTGAGAAGCCTGGGAGTGGGACACAGGGTGGTGAACTGGGTTAGTAATTGGCTTAGTGGGAGGACTCAAATGGTGATGATGAATGGGGCTCAATCCATAGAGAGGGTGGTGACCAGTGTGGTGCCCCCCAGGGATCGGTGCTAGGGCCAGTCCTCTTCAGTATCTTAATAAATGACATTGCTGAGGGGCTGGAGGGGAAGGTGTGTCTTCTTGCAGATGACACAAAGATCTGTAATAAATTCGACACTCCAGAGGGAGTAGAAAGAATGAGAAGGGACCTATGCAGGCTGGAGGAATGATCAAGGGTGTGGCAGCTGAAATTTAATGCAAAGAAGTGCACAATTATGCACTTTGTGCATGAGACTCAGGGAAAAGTATTCGGTGGGGGGTGCACATGTTTATTTTTTGTTTGATTTGATGCTTGGTTTTATTTCCTTTTTTTGTTTTTCTTGTTTTTGAGTATTTTTATTTAGTTTCTGTCCATGAGCATCTGATTGATAGCCCGTGTCCAAAGAGATAATAGACATTTTGAGAACTTCCACTAGTGCTGGGCTCATTCAACCTCGGGGGTCAAGATATTGTTCCACCTTATTTCCCCTACCTGCTTTGCTGGCAGTGGTGGACGGCTTCAGTTGCCTGAGGTCCGATGGCATTTATCCATCTACTGGGAATTGGTTTGGGGCCAGCTCGGGGCGTGGAGTCGACCGTGGAGTTGACCGCTTTGTTTTTAGCTCCAGACTGGTTTAAATCTCTGCCAGGGCATCTGACTGAGGAAGGAATTGCAGAATCAGTGCAATTTGCTGTTTGGGGACTGTGGGTTGCTTGGTCCTAGGAAGTACCATCAGCAGGAAAACTCTGTTGGGAATTAGCGCTGCTGTTTGTTTGGTTCCGGTTCTGCTGTCCTTTCCTTGGAGTTCTAGGATCTACAACTGCATCGGATTTGGTTTTTGAGCCGGCTCGCGAGCTATCTTGAAGAGCTGGATTTTTTGCTTGGGAACCCAGCCTGAACCCCGGGGGTTGTTTGTTGGGGTCACTGCCATGGGGGGGGGCCCGGGTCCGGTGTTCTTAGAGGACGGGCACTGTTTGTCCCAAGGTCCCTAGGGCAGACAGATGGGTTGGAAGGTCTGCCCATTCTGAGCAGACCACGGCTGGTGTCTCTGGCAACTCCTTGGGGGACGGCTGGGCAAGCAATCTGCGTTGGAGACTCTCGTAGCTGGATGCCAAGTTTGAACCAGGAGGTGGAAGGAGTACTGTCGGTGGACGTCTAATCTGCTTTTCTCTAACTGAGGACTGGTAGCAGTGAGAGTGCTTTTTTCTATTTGTCTAACCACTGCTTTTGGGAACCTGTTTATTTTTCCTGCCTATGTGAGAGCAAGACCGGAAGATTAAATTCCTTTTGTTCTGGTGAGGCGAGAGCTCACCAGATGGGTCATTATCATATACTGTTGGAAGACTTTGGGCTATCCATTTACCATCTGTTTGGCTCTCAGACATTATTTGTTTGGACTTTAATTTTATTATAGCTGATTGTTTACTGTATTATTTGTTTTAACATAGGGTTGTGTGCATGGGTGTACGGATGTTTATAAGGATTGTGTGCATGGTGAGTGAGTTTTAAGTTGTGTATAATTTTGGAAGGGGTGGGTTGGGTTTTTGCTGTTGTATTGTTTCATATTATTTTGTTGGTTACTCCCATAGTGAGAATTGTGGGAGTACTGCACTGTTTTAATTTGGGTTTTGTTTGGTGGTGTTCCGTTTTTTGTTGGGGTTTTTTTCGTTTGTTTTAGCCTGACGTATATTATGTGTTGGAGGCCTGCCTCCCCCTGGTCATCCTCTGCCCTCCACGCCTTACTCCCCTTAAAATTTTCAACCTATCAGTGCTGCAAAGCACTGGCATTGCCCGCAGGGAGAGGAGGGGTCAGGGCGGAGGATGTGAATGGCGGAGGATGGATGAGCTCTCGCATCAGGGTTGTTAGGACCAGAAGACGCCCTGAGGTGAAATGGATTCTGGAATGTGGTCTGCCATGTCTGGTCTCCATACTCAAGGGCACCTCCATTATTGGTGGGCAGGTAGCTCATACAGCCCTGGAGACCCGTCCAACTCGAGCGGTGTTATGCAATGCCAGATCTATCAAGAACAAGACTGCAATCATTGCAGATCTTGTTGGGTCAGCTAATCTGGCTTGCATCACCGAGACCTGGCTGGATGAAGATGCTGGCCCCATATTGGAGGCTGCGATTCCAGCCGGGTACTCGGTGATATACCGCTCGAGATTGAACCGCGGTGGGGGGGGGTAGCGGTCTGTTTTAAGACCGAATTGGGTCTCACTAGTGTACCAATTGAGGAGGCTGGGTCATTTGAGTGTACTGTAGTAGCAGGTGTAGGTTGTAGGATAGCCCTCATTTACCATCCACTCAGGGATGAGAAGCGACTCCTACAAGAAGTAGCGTCCAACTCGAGCGGTGTTATGCAATGCCAGATCTATCAAGAACAAGACTGCAATCATTGCAGATCTTGTTGGGTCAGCTAATCTGGCTTGCATCACGAGATCTAGCTGGATGAAGATGCTGGCCCCATATTTGGGCTACGATTCCAGCCGGGTGCTCGATGATATACCGCTCGAATTAATTTCAGAAGTGGCGGTCTGTTTTAAGACCGAATTGGGTCTCACTAGTATACCAATTGAGGAGGCTGGGTCATTTGAGTGTACTGTAGTAGCAGGTGTAGGTTGTAGGATAGCCCTCATTTACCATCCACTCAGGGATGAGAAGCGACTCCTACAGGAAGTAGCGGACTTTGTGATTGACATGGCGTTTGAGTCTCCCACGCTGATGGTCCTGGGTGACTTTAACGCCTGGGTCGATGACGAACTCTCGCAATTTGGAAAACACTTCCTCCAGTTGATGACATTACTGGGCCTTACAGAGACTGTTACCTCTGCTATGTATAAACACGGTCACTTTCTTGACCTGGTTTTCCTCCTGGGGATCGAAGCCTCTGATTTTGGGGTGGAACCTGTCAGATGGTCTCTGATCACTACACCGTGGGATTCAATTTTCGTACCCCCCCTTCAAAGGCCTGCCCCTGTGTAGATGGTCAGATACCGCCCTTTACGGGAAGTGAGTCCTGAAGGCCTAGTGATGGCACTTGACCTATCGGAGTTTCCTGTGGCAAGCGGGAGTCCAGAGGATTTGGTTCAGGCCTATAACAAGGCCATTACCACAGCCCTGGACTCTTTGCTCCTGTTCATGTTCGTCCTCTCTCCCTTCACCCTCGGTCCCCTTGGTTTGATGGGACCTTGAGGGAGATGTGGCAACTTGGACGAAGGTTAGAGCGTTGCTGGTGGAAATCCACCCTGGAGGCTGACCATCTTAGATTGCTAGAGCATTATCAAGCCTATCAATCAGCAATCTCCCTGAAGAAGGCAGAGTTCCTGTCTGGGGAGATTGCTGCTGCTCAGAAATGACCGGCTCAGCTCTTTCGAACTGTGGACAGCTGTGCAACCCAGCCTGTCTGCAGTCTTGAATAGCCTTTTCACAATTAGAGTGTGACGAGCTTGCGCGGTTCTTTATGAATAAGGTGGCTGACATCTGGGCAGAGATCCAACCAGCACACTCTAAGGGGGATGCTACTGATCAGCACTCGGTCACTTTCTCTATCTTTTCCTGGAGTACCTTTGACCGGCTGGAGCTTGAGGATGTTATTCGGATTGTCCACGGTATGCGCACTATGTGCTGTAGTTTGGATCTGCATCTAACTTCCTTGATCTTGGGTTGTTGCAACATCTTTGGCCCGGTCCTGGCACAGATAGTCTGGTGCTCCCTTGAGTCAGGTGAGTTTCCCAGCTCCCTGAAGGAGGCGGTGGTGACATCCCTCCTGAAGAAAGCTTCTGTGGACCCAGACTGCCTTGCCAACTACAGACCTATCTCTAACCTCCCCTTTGTGGGGAAGATTATTGAGAAGGTAGTTGGAGAACCATTTGACCATCCATAGCATCTACGAGCCTCTCCAATTTGGTTTTGGAAAGAGGCATAGTACCAAGACTGCGCTGGTTTGGGTGCTCAGTGATCTCCTGATGGCGAGAGATCGGAAAAACCGTTCCATCTTGGTTCTTCTGGATCTCTCTTCAGCATTTGATACCATGGACCGTGGGTGCAGCTTGAGCACCTGAGGTTCATATGTGGCCTGTCTAGTACAGTCCTCAGGTGGTTTGAGTCCTTCCTCACTTGCAGATCTCAGAGGGTGGTGTCGGGGATTTACTCCTCCAACCCCCTCTGTCATGTGGAGTCCCTCAGTGCTCGGTGCTGTCCCACCATGTTGTTCGCAGTGTACATGCTGCCCCTCGGAGACATTGTAAGATGGTATGGGCTGAGGTTTCACTGCTGTGCTGATGATACCCAGCTCTGCCTGTCTTTTGCACCCGACCAGGATAGTGCACTCGGTCTTTAATAACTGCCTCGCTGAAATCCAGGATTGGATGAATACCAGCTGGCTGAAGTTGAACTCGGGAAAGACTGAGGTGATGGTTGTGGACCCTGGTCACCGGACAGGAGGGTCAGGGGCTGGTCTGCCTATGGGACTTTTCCTGGGGGGCTCCCAGATTCTTGCCTCTGAACAGGTGTGGGACCTGGGGATGGTGCTTGACGATGGACTTACACTACGATCTCAAGTGTCGGCAGTCCTCAAGTCATCCTTTTACCATCTGAGGAACATTGCCAGAGTCAAGCACCTTGTTCTGCCTGGCAACCTTCCTACACTGGTCCACGCCTTTGTGACCTTGCACCTTGATTATTGCAACTCCCTTTACCTAGGGCTACCGGGGGTTGACATCTGCTGCCTGCAGCTAGTACAGAACGCAGCAGCCCGGCTGTTGACGGGGACTCCTCGGACGTGTCATATCACGCTGGTCCTGTGCGAACCGCACTGGCTGCAGATTCAGTGGCAGATCACCTTCAAGGTCGGACTTTTAACCTATAAAGCCCTACACGGACTTGGCCTGGACTACTTGAAAGAGCTTCTGTTACCCCTGCTGCCCTGAGCTATCGCTCTTCTCGGCTGACGAGGGGTTGCTAGAGATTCCAAGGGTGTCTTTAAAATCTTCCAGGGCCGTGCATTTATGTATGCGACCCCAGCCCTTTGGAATTCTCTACCCTTTCAGCTACGGGAGTGCGTGACCGTGGGGGGTTTCAAGCAGGCATTAAAAACACACTTATGGCTTCAAGCATATGCTACCTAATTGTATTGTTTTAATGGTTATTAGTCTTATTGTGTGTCCTTTTAATCTGTTTTTACTTAATTTTTATGTAGAGCGCCTTGATGTTCGTGAAAGGTGCTAAATAAATAACATTTATTATTATTATTGCTGGAGACCACCAGGCAAGAAAGGGATCTGGGGGTGATTATAACTGATGACCTAAAGGTGTCCAGACAATGTGATAGAGCAAGAAGGAAGGCCAATGGAATATTGGGATGTATAGGGAGGGTTATATCCAGTAGGAACAAGGATGTAATAATGCCACTTTACAGATTACTGTTAAGACCACATCTGGAGTACTGCGTTCAGTTCTAAAGGCCATGCCCCAGAAAGGACATTGACAAGGTGGAAGCAGTCCAGAAGAGGGCTACGAAGATCATGAAGGGACTGCACCAGAAGACATATAAAGAAAGGCTCAGAGACCTTAACCTGTATTCGCTAGAAATGAGAAGAGACAGGAGGATATGAATCGGATAGAAACTTTTAAATACTTCAAGGGTATTAATAGAGTCCAGGAGGGCTGCCTACTTCAGCAAAAAGAATGCATGAAGTCAAGGGGTCACGATATGAGGGTAGTGGGAGGTCGGTTCAGGGGGAATGTGAGAAGGTACTTTTCATGGAATTGGTGGTGGATGCATGGAACAGTCTCCCCACAGAAATGATAAAGGTACAAACAGTTGAGGCTTTCAATAATGTGTGGGATAGGCATAAAGGAATCCTAGCGAGGACTAGGTGAGGGGCAATGGGGCATGTGGGGGAATAGAGTAGGTGGGCAGACTGGATGGGCCACAAGGTCCTCATCTGCCATCAATTCTTTGTATCTGTGTATTCTTTGGACCTGTGACAAGCTCTTGCCTATTACAAGGAGTGCACGGCTGGAGTTCAGGGAGAGGTTCACCAGCTCTTTGTCACCCACGCTGAAGATGTGCCTGGCAGACCGGCAGCTAAATGGACAATTGGCAGGTGGATTGTAACCTGCATCGACCTCTGCTATAGGTTGGTGGGTAGGAAGCCTCCCGTAGGACTATGGGCTCATTCCACCCATCATACCACTGCCTTGGTGGCTGCTTCCAGGATGTCCCTATCCAGGAAGTCTACAGGACTACTATCTGGAAGTCAGCACACACCTTCATTTCCCACTACAACATCCACCTTGAGTCATACTGGGATGCTGGTTTTGGGGTCTCAATTCTCCTATCTCTGTTTCCTAAATAGGTGGCATGCGCCTTGCCCCCTCCTCCTGGAGAACTGCTAGGAGTCTGCCAGAAGTGTGGAACTGTACATCATATCCACATCCCTAGAAAAACAGGTTATTCACCTGTAACAGTAGTTCTTGGTGTGATAAATGATGTACATCCACACCGACCCACCCGATATGTGTACATCCACACTGACCCACCCGACCTCCCCGGCAAGTGGCACACTGGTCTTGCTTCCAGTGGGTAAGATCTGACATCACAGGGTGGTGCCGAGGGAGTTACCACCCAGGTGGGTGGGAGGAGTCAGCTTGAAGACATTCTGGATGAATTTAAAGGGGAAAGGAACACTACCAGAAACATGGATGTACACCATATACCACTCCTAAAACGACTGTTACAGGTGAGTAATCTGTTTTTTTTCTGGTGTTTCTTTGCTGACCATGAAAAATCCCCCTCCTATCCTCACCTGCTTACTAGGGAAGACTGTGCTATTTAACCAGCTACAGATAAAACAAAAACCCTGGTTCCATTTCAAGCCTTCTGTTATGTGACAGTGGGGGTAAACATTCTGCCAGTAGAACTGACTGATGGTTTGAATTCTTGTGTTCCATCCATAGTAAACATTCAATCTCTTGAATGTAGGCAAGACAGAAAATAAACAAGACAGGGAAAGGGAAGGGAATAATATCAAGAAAAAGAAAGAAAAGTGAGGAAATGGCTAGATTGGGTGGGTTGGGAAAATAGTGTGTGTAAGAGCTAGTTAAAAATACATGTATTTTGCTGTGGTTAATATTTAAACCTGAGATGGCATGTCAGTGTTGGGATGTGGTGGGACTATTTTGCAGAGGTGGATAAACCTTTTTTTAAAAAAGTCATAAAAATGTTTCTTTTTTGATTTTGGTGTATTCCTTCACCCCCTCAAAAAAACAAACAAACTTGGATCCATTTTACAATCACAATAAGACACTCCAGAGTGTGTGTTGTGGTGGGATAATGGCATTTCTCAGGTGGTTAAAGGCACTCGACGATGCTTCATGCCTCACAACACGTGAGGTGTGCCGTTATTCCACCACAGTGCACACCCTGTCATGTCTTATTGCTTAAATAAAACATTTTAAGAAAAATTTAATAGTGACATTAGATTATCTTGCTTGTGTTCTAAGAGGAACTAAAAGTAATATTTGCAGCTGAAAAAAATACTAGTGGATGGGCCGGTATCTCGAGAACCTACTGTCACTTTTGCAATGCAGGTTTGTGATTTGAGCCCCAAACCACACAGTGTGTTTACGTGGCAGTGAGTATTCCAGTCTTAGTGGGAATATTCAGTATTCTGAATAAGTAATCCAGCCATGTAAATGGCAGTACAGTTTCCTCCATTTATAGTGCCCGCAGTTTAAACTGGCAGTTGTTTTTTGCGGGCAGATTGCAGTTTTCACTTTCCCATTCCGTATACTATAATGTAAAAAACGCTGTTTATTGCATTCTATGCCTGCCTTCTGTTTTGGGCAGATTAGCCAGATCAGCTGTTAGTTAGCGTCAGTTCACACTTCAGTATACAGCTTGAAGGGCACAAAAGATTCAACATCTGGCACCTAGCCTAGCAGCCTCATGAGTATATTGCCTGCAGTGTTGTGAGAGGTCACTTCCTCGGTGGTCGGGTGTCAGCCTCGGCAATGGGAGGAGAGGTTGTCCCAACAGGACTAGCATCTAGCATTTTAAAGCTACTGTACAATTTGGCTGAAGTGCATGTGTGGTGTTAGCTGCAGAATGTGGATTTCTCCTAACTTTCCTGCCAGAGCCTTCCCTACTGTTGCCATGGTCGCCTCTTCCAGTGCTGCCTCTTTTTTACAATACACTGTCCTTGACTGGATTGAGCCCTTCAGTACAGGTACAGTTTAAACTGAATCACATCTTGCGTTTTAAGCTGCACAGAATCTTGTCGTGCTTTGTGCTTGGGACTGGTGTGTACGCTATCAATCTGTATCTTAGTTTAATAATGTAATATGAAATAAACACTCATAAACATTTATTTCATATTACATAAACTTGGTGTATCAATAATCAGCGACCCTTCATTAAAAAAACATAGAACTTGGTTACAGTGCCCACCCCATATAACTGGCAGAATGTGCTTACATAGGTGCGCCCATTATAAGCGGTGGGAACTGTATACTGAAAACTATGTAAGTATTCCAAATAATAGTATAGAATGATGCAGCGGGGATATTCCACTTGTTTTCCGAATACTAGTGGAGTGCTGTGCCATGTAAATGCAGAATGCTTAGTATTCAGAATATTTCTTAGCCTGAATGCAGAGTATGTGCATTACCTCTGCCACATTTTTCAGAGAGTAGCATCACATAAATACTAAGCAGTGTACCGAGTATGCTTGAAGTGCTGCTTATTCTGAGTACTGCAACTTAAAGGACAACAGCACTGAACATATATGTAGTTTCCCATATAAAAGTTGATTTTTAAATACTGGTTTCAGTTCTGGTATTGTTCCATCTCTGTTGGCTTTTTTACTTATCTTTCAGCCTGTTTACATGGCTGCTCCACTGTGACTTGTGGTCTGCTCCACAAATGGAGCGACCTCCCAAGCCGGCCCTGTCCTGTGTTTACACAGTCCCTCTCGGCACTGATGCAAGATGCGCTGGAGAGGGACTGTGAGTCTGAGGGCAGTCAGGTGCCTTCTGATATATGACTGGTGATGATAGGAGGTTGGACAATGCAATCAGAGAAGCAGCAGGAGGGTGGGCAGTGCAAACAGGAATGGGGCAGTGGCAGGGTTGTGGGCAGTGCAAACAGGAATGTGGCGGGGGGAGTGGGAAGTACAAAGAGTAATGAGGCAGTGGCGGGGGGTGGGCAATACAAACAGAAACGGAGGAGGCAGTGTTAGGGGAGTGGGCAATACAAATGGAAACTGAGGGCAGCAGCAGGGTCATGGGTGATACAAATGAGAACCAGGGAATGCAGATGGGAACCAGGGCCGAACCAAAGCAGTAGGAAGAGGAAAACAAAATAAATTAAAAAAAAAACATAAGCACACGACCACGAACAGGTTAATTTTGGGGGAAACATGTAATCAAATGGACCATACTTCCTTGTTGTGGGCTGCGGGATCATAGAAGGACATTTGAGAATGCTGGGAGAGTTTCTTGTGCGTCGGAGCAAGTGGTGCAGCTTTCCACATGGCTTCCTACACTGCTCTATAGCGAACGCATTCCTTACTCTGCAGCAGCTAAGGAGAGGAGTAATGATCGGTATACCTTGATTGGGTAAGTGTCCACAAGGCTAGATTTGTACCGCAGCAACCTGTGTGCTTGTGTTGATACACAGGAAAATGCTGCCATGTAGACAAACCTTTAGTGGGTGTTTCTGTTTTAAACACAGATAGTAAGTGCCATTTTGGAAAAGTATGATGTAGTTTATGTCCATGCTCAACTCTTCCACTGATGGCAAAATGCATCTATGTTCTATTACAGAACTTTAGCTGAGAGAGACACAAAGTACATCATACATTTCCAAAATGGTACTTAACAACAGTGTGTGTCAGAAGCACCTACAATAGTGTATTGTGGAATGCCGTTATGCATGGAATTCTGTGCCTGGAATATAGAGGATTGTGTATGAGCAGTCATACACAACAAGGCTATTCTTGTAACAGGAGGTTTCCTTGGTAACAGATGACCTCGAGAGCAGAGCTTGAGAGGTGCTCTGTCACCAGGGGAAACTCGAGGTACAAGAATATCCTTGTTTGTGTATGAGTGCCCATACACAGTCTTTTATAGTGTATAGGCAGTCACAGCATAGAAAGTCACACAAAAAAACACGAGTGAAGACAATGGAGGATAGAATTGTTACCATTTTCTGTTTTCTTTAAACTGACAGTGTACTGCAGATGTTTCTGCAAGTTCAAGTTTAGAAAAAAACAAACTTCCAGTTTAACTGGATAGATGAAAGCAACTCTGTGGCAGCATTCCAAGTTGTTCTGCTGTAGTAGTGACATCACTACTGCAGCAGAACAACAGAATGATGTCACTGCTGCAGCAGAACAAGCATATTCAGGCATGGAATTCCATGCATAACAGCATTCACCATCAGCTATATGCTTGTTCCTGCTGCTGATAGTGTTATCATTATGTTCATTCTGCTGCAGTAGTGATGATGTCCTACTACAACAGGCTAACATTCTACCACATATAATTCCCCTATTCAGTTAAGCTGGAACTTGTTTTTTAAACTTGAACTTGCAGAAACATCTGCAGCACACTGTGTCAGTAATTTGAGCCTACCACCAACCGTCAAGTGGCCCTCCAGCCTCCAGTTCACTAAAACAAAGTGCAATGTCCGAAATAGACATTGATGCCCATACACTATATAGAACAGTGGATGGGCAACTCTATGCACAACCAGTCTATTGTGCCACCTCGGGGATCTGATTCCCATGGACCTCTCGAGCTTCGCTCTCGAGGTCACAGGGAATCAGAAACCCTCGGTGGCACAACACACTGGTTGTGCATAGTTGCCCATCCATTATCCTATATGTGTTTACTAAAAGACCTGCACAGAGGGAACAATAACAGAATTGGAGTTGTGCTTAAAAACAGCTGCTACCCAGGAAAATGGCTTACAGGTTCAGCACAGTTCTCCTTTAAAGGGGAACCGTCGGCACCAAGTCCAACATTCAAGTGTGGGCTTATTCCAAGTTCCACTTTGTGTGGTTTCATGTCATAGGTTATCTTAAAGCATAGATAGGCAATTTGCCTTTAACTGCTTATATTCTTCAATGGTTATACACACCCTTGTGTGCAGAAACATTTTTTTTACTGTTTACTTCTGTATAATAGAGTGTATCAGACTGATTCTGTATACTTGAAATCTGATGTTTCAAACACCATGAAGTCTTGCTATATTATGACTTAAGGCAGTTAGCCACAGCACTTGAACTGCCCCGGAGAGGAAACAGTTAACTCAAGGGAGACTGGAGTTCTAAAGCACGAGAGCGCTATGCCAAAGCTCTATCTGGCAAGTTTCAAATGAAACTGTCAGATTCTTTACTCAGCTTCACTGAACAGTCGCTCCGGAGATCAGCTCCTTCAGCTCGGTTCATTTCTCGGTTCAAAGCGGTATTTTCGGTTCATTTGAACCAGCAAAAAGTTTTATTTTACGCATTTCGGTTCAAAGCTCTATCTGGTAAACCGTAAGTACAGGATTTAAAGTCTGTGTGGAAAATTAATTATCGGTTCAGTTTTGAACGATCGGTTTACTAAAAAAGCATTTCTATTCATATTTTGGGCTTTTTAGAGTGCGGTTCCCGGTTCTTATCGGTTCTAAAAAAACCTATACTTTTGGGGGTTTTTTCAAATACCCGTGACACGGTTAGGAACCGATAAGGGTGTCTTGCCTGGCACTGCCATCAAAAGGGCAAGTTTTTGGATAGGCTGGCATTATGTCTGAGAAACCCAAAAGAAAAACCGGGCCCACTGGGTTTCAACACTGTGATGTCTGTGGGGAAGCCTTTGCCAGGGCTGACCCACACACCACTTGTGTTTATTGTCTGGGGGCTGACCACCTCCTGTCAGACTGCCAGGTGTGTAAAAACTTCCCTGCAGCCACCCTGGAGAAGAGATTGGGCCGGCTCAGGGAACGAGAGGCCAAAAAGTCCGCTGACCCGGATGGCCAGCCCGGTCCAGCACCCACTGGACCAGAGAGGTGCCCTCTGACCAGGCGAGACTTCCTTGGGCAAAGGAAGGCTGGTTCAGAGGAACCAGTCCCAGTAAAAGACAAAAGAAATCAGCAGGTCTGGAGTCCAAAATTGTCTCTCCAACTGCTGCAGAGATAGCTAAAGCCATACAGATTGTCCAGTCACTGTCTCAGGGACCTGTCGAACCACCAACAGGTAGCAAAAGGTTGGTTTGTTCAGTTCCAGTGATTCAAGAGTATGATGTTGAGGAATTTTATGAACCACAGGAGGGGGAGGAGGAATTTGATCATTATACGTGTGGCTGGGAGGGTCTGGACGTGCCCATTGAACCGGACATTTCTCCAGACAGACCTTTAGAATCTCCCCCTATGCTGTCTGAGTCCCCTTCTCATTTTATGTTTTATAAAAAAGTTGCAGAAACCCTCCAGCTTCCTTTAGAAGAGGCTGTGGATGAGCAAGAGGAGCCTGATTATGTAGAAATGATGGATATACCAGAGTCTAGGAGGTTGTCTATTCCTTTGCATAAGTCATTTAGGAAGCAAACAACAAAGATTTTAAAAATCCTCATTCTGTCCCTCCTGTAGATAAAAATGGACAGAAGGTATACTTTGTCAGGCCCTGATACAGACTTCCTCACTGAGCAGTGTAGTCATGTAGGTGTGGTACAAGCTGCAGCCTGTGACAAGGCTAATATTCCCCTGGCCTCACATCCTCCTGATAAGGATTCCAGGAAGATTGATGCCATGGCAAAAAAAACAATATATGGCAGCTTCTTTGGGACTCAGGCAGGCAAATTATATGGCTTATGTGGCTAGATATCAGAAATCTAGATGGGACACAGTATTGCAGTTAGCCAAGCAAGCCCCATGGCCAGCTGGCTAGTGAGTTGGAACAGGTGGCTGCTGATGGCATTGAAGCCTCTAAAGTTCAATTTCATACTGCTGTTGATGTTAATGATGTTTCCTCTAGGTCATGGCCACTTCTGTAGCTTTCCTCAGAGTTGGCATGGCTCAGATGCACTAATCTGTCCCAAGATACTCAGTCAAAGGCTATGGATTTTCCTGTAGTGGAAATTCTCTGTTTGGGAACAAACAGAAAATTATATGAAAAGATGGATGAATACAGAACTACCTACAAAAGTGCCCAGGCCAAGGAGGGCATGCCACTCCACAAAGGCCGCCCAGAGGTAGGGCAGGCCTTCCACAGGCCTTTTGCCAATCTCAAGCCTCCTCTGCGTTTGCACAGAGGGGTTTCTTCAGAGGCAGAGGTGAGCAGGCACAAGTAAAGCGTCCCCTCCCCTCAGCCTAAGGCTGCTGCCAAGCAGGCACCTGATGGGGTGCCCAGGGCCGATTCTCCTGTACCGTGGGGGCAGGTTGGCTCATTTCAGCCAGAACTGGCTGTCCCTAACTTCGGACAGATGGGTTCTGGAGGTAGTAAGCCAGGGTCTGGTTTTCAGCTTCAAACAGTTTCCAAAGATGAGAGCCAGACATTTTCCACCTGCAAATCCTTCAGAAGCCCTTGCTTTGGAAGCAGAGGTTTCTTCTCTTCTAGACTGCAAAGCAGTGGAAAGGGTCCCTCCTTGCCACCAGGGCAAGGGGCTGTACTCAAGATACTTTCTTACCTCAAAAAAGACAGGAGAATGGCGGCCCATTCTAGATTTAAGGTTGCCTTCCCTGAGGCCAGGGGACTGGCTAGCTTCCCTGGACCTCAAGGATGCCTATTTTCATGTCCTGATCAGGCCTTCTCACCGAAAGTACCTCAGGTTCGAACTGCCCTCAGGCCACTACCAGTTCAGAGCAATGCCCTTCGGCCTTACCTCTGCTCCAAGGGTATTCACAAAATGTCTAGCTGTGGTAGTAGCTCATTTAAGAAGGCAAGGGTTGCTGTGTTTCCTTACCTGGATGACTGGCTTATAGTGGGTCAGTCTCCAGATCAGGTAAATCCACTTGCAAGTCACCCGCAGCTTCTCACTTCCTGGGATTCCTGCTGAATTTACCAAAGTCAGTTCTGGAACCAGTTCAGGTACTAACTTTCATAGGTGCAGAATTGAACACAAAGTTAGCCAGGGCATTTCTCCCCTCGGAAAGGGTAGACAGACTCATTGCCCTGGCATCCTCCTTTACCCTCGGGTCTCTCGACCAGCAAGGCATTTTCTGCAACTCCTAGGGCACATGGCTGCTTCACAGCTGTTGTGCAAGGAGCAAGATTCAGATGAGGGACATTCAGTTCCATTTGAGGGCCTATTGGTCTCAAGGAGAGGACCCCCTGCAAATTAGTCCCAGTGACCCAAACTTTGATCCTGGCTCTCCAGTGGTGGCAGGATCAAAGCAATCTATTACAAGGGGTTCCCTTCATTCCCGTTTCCCACTCCTCACCTCACCACGGATGCCTCCCTGCTGGGTGGGGGCTCATAGGCGACCTTTCCACTCAGGAGTGTGGTCCCTCAGGAATCTCTGCTCCACATCAATCTTTTGGAACTCAGAGCTGTCTTTTTAGCTCTTCAGGTTTTTCAGCATCTGTCCAGAACAAAGTAGTTCAAGTCAGGACAGACAACACCACAACAATGTGGTACATCAACAAGCAAGGGGCACTCGGTCATCAGCCTTGTGCACGAAGCAATGAAGTTGTGGTCTTTGGCTTACTCCTAGACACCTCCCTGATAGCAGTTCACCTTCCAGGGAAGGACAATGTCCTGGCGGATGCCCTCAGCAGGATTTCTCAGGGCCATCACCAGATGGGCTCTGAATCCTCAGGTGCTGGGGTCGGTCTTTGCCAGATGGGGCACCCCTCAGATAGATCTTTTCGCAGCCCCAGACAACCACCAACTTCCTCTATTTTGTTGCAGGCCTCCAGTGCTGGGCTCAGTCCCTCTGGACGCCTTTCTGTTGGATTGGAAGGGGAAGTTCCTGTATGCCTTTCCCCCCTTCCCTCTTCTCTTCAGGGTATTAGTAAAAATCAGATCTCAGCCCTGCAAAGTGATTCTGATTGCTCCAGATTGGGCCAGACAGCCCTGGTACCCTCTGCTTCTGTCCCTGACAGTCCACCCTGCCCTGAGCTTGCCCAGAGTCCACGACTTGCTGGCCTGTGCACAGGGGAGAGTGTGGTATCCTGACCTCAAATCCCTCCATCTCAAGGCTTGGCTCTTGAGGAGTTAGAATTGCTGATTTACACCTTCCCAAGGTGTCCTGGATATTTTAAAGGCTTCAAGGAAGCCTTCACTAGGAGCCACTTACAATTCTAAGTGGAAGAGGTTTTCCATCTGGTGTTCTGAGAAACAAATTGTCCCAGAATCTGCTGATTTGCCCATTTTACTGGACTATTTGGTCCATTTAAATTCAACTACCTTAAAGGTTCATCTGGCAGCTGTCTCTGCTTTTTGTATCAGCAGGGAAGCCTGCTTCTCTTTCCTCTCATCCTGTGTTTTCCAAGTTTTTTAAGGGTTACTTCACTAACCCTCTTTTGGGAACCAGCTCCTGCCTGGGACCTGAATGTTTGCATTGCTCAGTTAATGCAACCCCCCTTTGAGCCTCTGTCTTCAGCAGATCTCAAGTTTCTAACTTGGAAAACTGTTTTTCTAGTGGCTATCACTTCTGCCAGACGCATAAGTGAATTACAAGCCCTGTCAGTGGAAAAAGATTTTATATCTTTTCACAGAGATAAGGTAGTCCTTAGGACTAACAGAAAGTTTTTGCCTAAAGTGGTTTCAGATTTCCATCTGAACCAATCCATCTCTCTTCCAGTATTTTTCACTGAGCATTCTTCCTCGGGTGAGAGGAGACTGCACAGTTTAGACGTCAAAAGAGCTTTAAGCTACTATTTGGAACGCACCAAGGGTCACAGGTTCGAATCCCTCCAACTCTTCCTTACCTATGGCGAGGTTGGCAAGGAAACCTGCCACTAAGAGGACAATTGCAAGGTGGATTGTCTCTTGTATCAATTTTGTTACCAAAACTAGGTAGAGAACCCCCTCAGGACTGAGGGCTCACTCCACCAGGGGTACAGCTGCATCTCTAGCGGCTGCTAGAGATATTCCCATTCTGGAAATCTGTCAAGCTGCTACTTGGAAAACAGTTCACGCTTTTACCAAGCATTATTCCCTGGATGTCAGTCCAGGAGAGATGCTTTCGTTTTGGCACAGCTGTGCTTCAGAGCCTATTTCTAAGTAGGTTCTGACCCTCCTCCATGGAGGTACTGTGTGTAATCTGCCAAGTCATAATATAGCAAGACTTCATGGTGTTTGAAGAAAAATTACTCACCTTAGTAATTGTTTTCTTCTCATGGAGCTCTTGCTATACTGACCACCCAACCTGCCCCTCTCAGAACTTCTACTTGGGTAGGGTTGGCAAATTAGTGCAAGCACTGTGTCATGCCATTTAGTTCTTCCTTCCCCTTTTTATTTAGGGTTGGGAACTAGGTATTTCTGTTTTTTAAGTAGCGTATGGCCCCTTCCTGGACTTGAGTCTTTTGGGGAAGGGGGTCTAATAGTGCTTGTTGAGGTGAAACTAATAATATTATTATCATTGTTATTATTATTATTGCTCTTGTTGTTGTTGTGTTCGCTGTTGTTATTCCTACTAGTAGGTAGCCACTTAGTGTAGAGCTTTCCACACAGACTTGCTGCTTAGTATTAGCTTCGTAAGATCTGACAGTTTCATTTGAAACTTGCCAGATAGAGCTTTGGCATAGCGCTCTTGCGCTTTAGAACTCCAGTCTCCCTGGAGTTAACTGTTTCCTCTCCGGGGCAGTTCAAGTGCTGTGGCTAACTGCCTTAAGTCATAATATAGCAAGACTCCATGAGAAGAAAAGCAATTACTAAGGTGAGTAATTTTTTCTTCGTACTTACAAATCCCAGAATCCCCTGCAGCTGACATCAGAGGAGGACTGCAGCAGTGGGAGATTCAGTAGCCTGCAGTGCATGTTGGACCTTTTATAAGCTCCAGTCAGATGTTTGCTTGTCCCACTGTTCTCCCAGGTCTAAGCATAGTCCTCTGTGACTGTACATAGCTCAGGGAGGACAGTGTGACCACCAGCAAACAAAAGATCAGAGCACTAGAGTAGGGCTCTTAGACTCTTAGTGCTGACTGCTCCCCTCTAAATGTAAACTGAAAAAGTAAGAGGAACATATATATATATATATATATTTTTTTTCCAGTGCCACATAAGTGCAGTTTTCAGAATACTAAATTGGAATATTCAGTAGTCTGAATACTTCAGTACTGTGTTCAATATGCTAAGGCCACGTAACCGCACTGACTGTTGCCTTGCAAGAGAAGGACTGAATGTTCAACTGGGTGCTATCCTTTGAGTGAAGCATCTGGAAACCTCTGCTGTAGCACTGCATCCTTGTGACCCAGGGAGTGAGATACTGGTAGGCTCAATGGTACATTCGGAAGCTGTAAGTGAGTTGGAATTGGTGCTCTGCCTCCTTGTGACCCAGGGAGTGAGATGCTGGTAGACTCAATGGTACATTCGGAAGCTGTGAGTGAGTTGGAATTGGTGCTCTGCCTCCTTGTGACCCAGGGAGTGAGATACTGGTAGGCTCAATGGTACATTCGGAAGCTGTAAGTGAGTTGGAATTGGTGCTCTGCCTCCTTGTGACTCAGGGAGTGAGATACTGGTAGGCTCAATGGTACATTCGGAAGCTGTAAGTGAGTTGGAATTGGTGCTCTGCCTCCTTGTGACCCAGGGAGTGAGATACTGGTAGGCTCAATGGTACATTCGGAAGCTGTAAGTTGGAATTGGTGCTCTGCCTCCTTGTGACCCAGGGAGTGAGATACTGGTAGACTCAATGGTACATTCAGAAGCTGTAAGTGAGTTGGAATTGGTGCTCTGCCTCCTTGTGACCCAGGGAGTGAGATACTGGTAGACTCAATGGTATATTCGGAAGCCGTAAGTGAGTTGGAATTGGTGCTCTGCCTCCTTGTGACCCAGGGAGTGAGATACTGGTAGACTCAATGGTACATTCGGAAGCTGTAAGTGAGTTGGAATTGGTGCTCTGCCTCCTTGTGACCCAGGGAGTGACATACTGGTAGGCTCAATGGTACATTCGGAAACTGTGAGTTGGAATTGGTGCTCTGCCTCCTTGTGACCCAGGGAGTGAGATACTGGTAGACTCAATGGTACATTCGAAAGCTGTGAGTTGGTAGAATTGGTGCTCTGCCTCCTTGTGACCCAGGGAGTGAGATACTGGTAGACTCAATGGTACATTCGGAAGCTGTAAGTGAGTTGGAATTGGTGCTCTGCCTCCTTGTGACCCAGGGAGTGAGATACTGGTAGACTCAATGGTACATTCGGAAGCTGTAAGTGAGTTGGAATTGGTGCTCTGCCTCCTTGTGACCCAGGGAGTGAGATACTGGTAGGCTCAATGGTACATTCAGAAGCTGTAAGTGAGTTGGAATTGGTGCTCTGCCTCCTTGTGACCCAGGGAGTGAGATACTGGTAGACTCAATGGTACTTTCGGAAGCTGTAAGTGAGTTGGAATTGGTGCTCTGCCTCCTTGTGACCCAGGGAGTAAGATACTGGTAGGCTCAATGGTACATTCGGAAGCTGTGAGTTGGAATTGGTGTTCTGCCTCCTTGTGACCTAGGGAGTGAGATACTGGTAGGCTCAATGGTACATTCAGAAGCTGTAAGTTGGAATTGGTGCTCTGCCTCCTTGTGACCCAGGGAGTGAGATACTGGTAGACTGAATGGTACATTTGGAAGCTGTAAGTGAGTTGGAATTGGTGCTCTGCCTCCTTGTGACCCAGGGAGTGAGATACTGGTAGACTGAATGGTACATTCGGAAGCTGTAAGTGAGTTGGAATTGGTGCTCTGCCTCCTTGTGACCCAGGAGTGAGATACTGGTAGGCTCAATGGTACATTCGGAAGCTGCAAGTGAGTTGGAATTGGTGCTCTGCCTCTTGTGACCCAGGGAGTGAGATACTGGTAGACTGAATGGTACATTCGGAAGCTGTAAGTGAGTTGGAATTGGTGCTCTGCCTCCTTGTGACCCAGGGAGTGAGATACTGGTAGGCTCAATGGTACATTCGGAAGCTGCAAGTGAGTTGGAATTGGTGCTCTGCCTCCTTGTGACCCAGGGAGTGAGATACTGGTAGGCTCAATGATACATTCGGAAGCTGTAAGTGAGTTGGAATTGGTGCTCTGCCTCCTTGTGACCCAGGGAGTGAGATACTGGTAGACTCAATGGTACATTCAGAAGCTATAAGTGAGTTGGAATTGGTGCTCTGCCTCCTTGTGACCCAGGGAGCGAGATACTGGTAGGCTCTTTTTTTTTATTTTCATCTTTATCCCTCCTCTACTGCCTCCGTGCCCCCTCCTTCCGGCCATGTCCCCCGGGTACCTACCTTCAGGGATCTGCCCTAGAGTGCCCAACCTCCCTCTCCTCTGCACATCGGGTCTGTCCTATCAGTGGTCGGCGGACTTAGGCAGGACTTCATCTAGAGCTGCGGAGGTATTTCAGTTTTCTCCCTGGCGTCCCGCTCCCCAGGGCGCCTTGCGCTGAGGGCGTCGTCCCAGTGGTAAGCGTGCTTACGCGATACAGACCCTCATGCGCCGAGATGTCCCCCTCCCGACTCCGACCAGCGGAGCCGCCTCACCCTTCCCTCTGCGGTGCTTCCACCGCTGGTGTAAAGCCGTCTCGCTCTTTAGTAGCACCTGGGAGGAGAGAGCATCCGTTGGGACGCTCAATCCTCCCTCCTCGAGCCGACCCCGACGGCCCGAGTCCGTTCCCGAACCCGGTTCGCCGGCGTGGTACGAGGTGTGGCGTCTAGCGCCTCAACCCTCAGCGCCACCGGGCCGGTCTCCGATACTGGTAGGCTCAATGGTACATTCGGAAGTTGTAAGTGAGTTGGAATTGGTGCTCTGCCTCCTTGTGACCCAGGGAGTGAGATACTGGTAGACTCAATGGAACATTCAGAAGCTGTAAGTGAGTTGGAATTGGTACTCTGCCTAGTGGAGTGGGAAAGGGAGTGGGTGATCCAGAGAAGGATGTCTCTGTACTTGTTGCTTATTCCAGTAGTAGGAGGAGAACATACATTCTGTGGTTTAAAGCAGGAAGGAGCCGAGTACTGTGAGAGTGCTTTGTGTCCGATTATGAACCCTCTAAAAAGATCAAGGTGGACAGAGTTGTTGAGTGCACCAAAGGGAACCAGGTGCCTCAGAGGAGGAACAAAATAGAGAAAAAAAAATGTCTCCATGCAGGTTACATAGGCATAACATTACAACTTGATAAATGTCACCACTTATTACATCTTACTTTGGAATCTGCAGTGAACATGCCTGGAATCATTCAGGGTTTTACCCAGGGTTTCACCTCTTTTAAACGTATTCCAGAGTCTCAGATGTCACAGTCAGTTTTTTGCAGCAGAGCATCTGCAGTAGTGATGGCTTTTTAGGTAGGCAGCATACGACAAATCACTTCCAGGGTTTTTCACTACTGCCATGTTTGTTCCTAGAGATACACAGCTGGCTTTTCAAAGCTCACAGCTGCAGGATTTTTTTCATGAAAATAAAGTTTTTTACATTCATCAAATTTAAAGCCACTGTCAGTGTAATAATACCTTGGATGTAAAACAAGATTAGCATAAAACATCAATGCTTTTTTGATACAGATTTATAATCAGAACACAAACATGACCATCAGGACTGATGCTGAATTGTAAAGAGGGACTCTGGCCATAGTTTGTAGCATCACTTAATTCAGAATTTGGATCAGCATATCACTAATGAGCCTCATGCCAAAAATGAGATTCTGAGTTACTTTGTTTAAAAGTCACAAGTCATTATGTGACCCTACATTCACTGCCTGTTCAAAAAAGCCAGTTTCAGTGAAGAGCTGCTGATGATTTCATAACCAGAACTTGCAGCCTAGTTCTCCATGCAAGCTACCTTATAGGATTTATTTCTCCTACATTACACAAAACTGCAGTTGTAGGCGGTCCGGTGGCGCTGAGGTGCTGGGCACTTTACCTCGCGTTGTGCCGGTGACCCGGGTTCAGGAACGACCTGTGGTCATCGGGGAGCCAGCGTGGGGGGAGGGAGTGGGATTGAGTAGTCGAAAGGCAGATCTCCTCTCCCAGGGGAGGTTGCTTGCCCCCCCCCATAGTTCCTCTGCATTGGGTGGAGGTCCGATGGGGAAGCATAAAGCGGAAGGAGCTGACGGGGCGGAGAATGCTGGGGGTGGGGTGGAAGGGGCTGAGCCAGTACCGGTATGTATGTGCATCTCCTTGTGCACACACCGCAGCGTGTCCCTAGCAGGGTCCCGGGTGGGGGCAAAAACGGAGGAGAAAAGTGCAAAAATTGTAAAGTAAAAAAAAAAACTGCAGTTATAGTAAACATTTGAAAAAGGAAAGCTATCGCCGAGTGGATCACAGCATGCATTTTCGTAATGTACAGTACTTGAGAATGTGATAGGGGGGTTGGAATGCAGTGGAAAAGATGTCTTTAGAATGAAGAAGTTGTGTGCAGTTAGTAGAAAACTGCAGGGATGAGATTTCAAAATGCCATCAGGTTGCAACTGTGGAATGCAGCAATGACGCAGTCTCAGAAAGTAGCTGGGACACACAGTTTTGGAATGTGGCAGTGTCATATATTTTTTGAATGAGGCAGAGATACGCAGTTTTGAAATGCAGGAAATACATAGTTGCGGAAGGTGGCAGGGATATGCAGTTCAATAATGTGTCATGGATGCATAAATTCGGTATGTGGACAGCCGCACAGATGCCCAATTTCAAAATGTGGTTGGGATGCCTTTAAGATTGTGGTGGTACCATGCGGTTTCATAATGTGGCATGGACATAGAATCGCAGAATATGGTGGTGACACAGTTTCAAAATGTGGTAGTCACATATAATTTCAGAATAAGACAGGGATGCATAATTTTAGAATGTGGCTTGGACATGCAATTTCAGAATGTGGCAGTGACACTCATTTTCAGAATGTGATGGGGATGTGCAATTTTGGAATATGGTGGTGATGCACATTTTCAGAATGTGACAGTGACAGGCAATTTTGGAATGTGGAAGTTTACACACTATTTCGAAATGTGGCAGGAAGGTACAATTTTAGAATGTGGTGGGGATCCGCAATTTCAGAATGTGGCAGTGCCACATAATTCTGGATTGTGGAGGTGATGCACAGTTTCAGAATGTGGCAGTGATGCGCAATTTCAGAAGTGGCAATGATGCACAATTTCATAATGTGATGATGACACAATTTCAGAATGTGACGGTGAGCAAAATTTTATAATGTAGTAATGATGCACAATTTCAGAATGTGGCGGTAACATACAGTTTTGGAATGTGGCAGTGACACACAGTTTAAGAATGTGGTGATGATGTACAGTTTCGGAATGTGGCAGTGACTCACAATTTCATGATGTGATGGTGACACAATTTCAGAGTGTGGTGGTGATGCACAGTTGTGGAATATGATTATTATGCATCATTTCAGAATGTGGCGGTGACACACAGTTCCGGAATGTGACAGTGACATACAATTTTGGAATGTAACAGTGACACACATTTTCAGAATATGGCAATGACACACAGTTTCTAAATGTGATGATGACACACAATGTCAGAATGTGGTGGTGATGCACAATTTCAGAATACGGCAGTGACACACAATTTCAGAGTGTGACCGTGACTCATAGTTTCAGAATGTAACAATGATTCACAGTTTCAGAATGTGGAAGTGAGGCACAACTTCATAATGTGGCAGCGATGCACAATTTTGGATTGTGGCAGTGACGTACAATTTTGGAATGTGGCAGTGACGTACAATTTTGGAATGTGGCAGTGACAAACAATTTCAGAATGTGGCAATGATGTGCCATTTCGGAATGTAGCAGTGATGCACAATTTCAAAATGTGGCAGTGAGGCACAATTTTGGAATGTGGCAGTGATGTTCAGTTTCGGAATGTAACAGTGACACACAATTTCAGAATATGGTGTCAGTGCACAATTTTGGAATGTGGTGGTGATGCACAATTTCAGATTGTAACAAGGATGCACAAGTTCGGAATATGGTGGTGACACACAGTTTCTGAATGTGGCAGTGAGGCACAATTTCGGAATGGGGTTGTGACGTACAACTTTGGAATGTGACAGTGGGGCCCAATTTCAGAATGTGGCGATGACGCACAGTTTCACAATGTGGTGGTGACACACAGTTTCGTAATGTGGCAGTGAAGCACAGTTTCAGAATGTGGCATTGATGCACAGTTTGAGGATGTGGTGGTGACACAATTTCGAATGTGGCGGTGACACACAGTTTTGGAATGCATCGGTGATGTAAAATTTGGGAATCTGGCATTGACACACATTTTCAGAATATGATGAAACACAATTTCAGATTGTGTCAGTAATGTATAGCTTTGACGCACAGTTTTGGAATGTGATGGTGACGCACAGTTTTGGAATGTGGTGGTGACTTACAGTTTCGGAATGTAACAGTGATGCACAATTTTGGAATGTGGCAGGAAGGTACAATTTTAGAATGTGGTGGGGATACGCAGTTTCAGAATGTGGCAGTGCCACATAATTTTGGAATGTGGAGATGATGCACAGATTCAGAATGTGGCAGCGATGTGCAATTTTGGAATGTGGCGATGAAGCACAGTTTTGGAATGTGGCGGTGACACACAATATCTGAATATGGCAGTGACGTACAATTATAGAATGTAGCAGGAAGGTATAATTTCAGAATGTGGCAGTGCCACATCATTTTGAAATGTGGAGATGATGCACAGTTTCAGAATGTGGCAGTGATGTGCAATTTCGGAAAGTGGCGGTGTCTCACAGTATCTGAATGTGACAGTGACGTACAGTTTCAGAATGTGGCAGGAAGGTGCAGTTTTAGAATATGGTGGAGATCTGCAATTTAAGAATATGGCAGTGCTGCATAAATTTGGAATGTGGTGATGCACATTTTGGAATGTGGCAGTGACGCACAATTTCAGAGTGTGATGATGACACAATTTCAGAATGTGACGGTGAAGCAGAATTTCATAATGTGGCAGTGATGCACAATTTCTGAATGTGGTGGTAACATACAAGTTTGGAATATGGCAGTGACACACAGTTTCAGAATGTGGTGATGTTGCACAGTTTCGAAATGTGGTAGTGACGCACAATTTCATAATGAGATGGTGACACACAATTTCAGAGTGTGGTGGTGTTGCACAGTTTTGGAATGTGACAATGCACAATTTCAGAATGTGGTGGTAATGCACAATTTCGGAATGTGGCAGTGACACACAGTTTCTCAATGTGGCTGTGATGCACTATTTCATTAATGTGGCAGTTATGCACAATTTTGGAATGTGGCAGTGACGTACAGTTTTGGAATATGGCAGTGACACACAGTTTCAGAATGTGGCAGTGACACACAATTTCAAAATGTGCACAAAATGTTCAATTTCAAAATGTTCAGAACATAGGGGTGACACACAGTTTTGAAATGTGGCAGTGATGCACAATTTTGGAATGTAACAGTGACTCACAATTTCAGAATGTGATGACACACAATTTCAGAATGTGGCTGTGATGCACAATTTCAGAATGTAGTGGTGATGCACAATTTCAGAGTGTAACAGTGATGCACAAGTTCAGAATATGGCGGTGATGCACAGTTTCGGAATGTGACAGTGATGCACAATTTCAGAATGGGGCAGTGACTACAATTTTGGAATGTGGCAGTGACACACAATTTCACAATGTGGAGAGGATACATAGTGTCACAGTGTAGTGGTGACATGCAGTTTCATAATGTGGCAGTGACTCACAGTTTCAAAATGTGGCAGTGATGCAGTTTCAAAATGTGGCATTGATGTACAATTTTGGAATGTGACGGTGATGCACAATTTCAGAACATAGGGGTGACACACAGTTTTGAAATGTGGCGGTGACGTACAATTTCGGAATGTGGCAGTGATGCTTATTTTTGGAACGTGATGATGGCACACAATTTCAGATGGTGGCAGTGATGGTACAGTTTTTTTTTTGTGTGTTGTTTCTTTTCTCCCCTACGTGCTGCCTCCTCAGCCACTCCTTCAGGCTATGTCAAGACAGCATTTGACCCGTCTTGTGCCTGAGCCCCGACCCTCATATTGCAGTCGTCCCCAGGGAAACTGGGACATAACTCTTTGCCAGGCGGGTCCCCCTCCTCTGAGGGGGAAGGCACCGGGGTAGGCTAGCACAATACTTGGCTCTGGGGAAACTACTGAGGGACTGGGAGCTCCGGGCAATTGATAGCATCAGAGCGCCAGGCGGTTGTCATCCGGCTGAATGCGGAGCCATTTTCCGTTTTTCTGGTGACATTCCCTTGCATTGCGTCTGCACTTCTCCTGGTCTCCACTGGAGGTTGCTGCAGAGCGACGCATCCCTGCTACCCTCCTCAGGAGAGGAGAGCAGTCTTAAAAACGCTCGATCCTCTCCTTCCCCTGCCAGCCCCCAGCATCCCGAGTCCATTCCCGAAACCCGGGTCGCCAGCATGGCTCGACGTAAGGTGCCAGTGCCTTAGCCCTCTGTGCCAACGGGGTGGCTCGATGTACAGTTTTGCAATGTGGCAGTGACACAGAATTTTGGAATCTAACATTGATGCACAATTTCGGAATGTGGCAGTGATGCACAGTTTCTGAATGTGATAACACAATGTCAGATTGTGGTAGTGATGTACAATTTTGGAATGTGGTGGTGACACAGTTTCGGAATATAGCTGTGATGCACAGTTTTGGAATGTGGTGGTGACGCACAGTTTTTGAATGTGGCAGTGATGCACAGTTTTGGAATGTGGTGGTGACAGTTTCAGAATGTCACAGTGATGCACAATTTTGGAATGTGGCAGCGATGCACAATTTTGAGTGTGATGGTGATGCACAGTTTCTGAATGGCAATGCAGAGTTTTGGAATGTGGTTGTGATGCACAGTTTCGGAATGTGACGGTGATGCACAGTTCCAGAATGTGGCAGTGATGCACAAATTTGGAACGTAGTGGTTGTGATGCTCTGCCCTCTGCTTATGGTTATGTGCATAATATTTATATTATAAATAAATGGTTTATGATGGTCTGCCCAAGACACTCCAGTCAGCTAGTAAGCTTGACCTTTGACCTCATAGGTGTCAATATGAATGAAAAAGCAGGATGTCATAAAACAGATCAGGGAGAAGCACTAATATAAGGTTTCCTGTCCTGTCTTTTTAACAAAAAGGCTTATTGCCATATACCAAGGGATGACATCGTAAAATATCCCTTTTGAAGTTGGAACCTAAATATGAATTTTATGATTCCTGCAGGAAGAGACTGTTTGGTCACAGAACCATGTTATGTCAGTCGTAAACCTAAGATCACTCTTGCAAAACAGGAAATCAGCAGGAAGACATCAAGTGGAATGTTTTGATGAAAGACTGTCATATTTTGGGAAATTACTAATTGCTGATTTTCAAGTAATAACATACATCCTTGTGGATATTATGCTAAGAAGTTAAAGTTATAGGAGGATCTAAATGTGACCTCACCAAAGGGGGTGGAGAGATGGATTTTGAAAAGATCAGGCATCTGAGGGAAACAGAGCTTGTTAACTCTGGACTCAAGACAAAGCACTTCATGGTAACATCTAGCTAGGCAAGAACTTTTAAGTATTTGTGGTAGGTGTATTTGTGTTCTGTGACTTCCAATTTATTTTATTTAATTTATTGATATATTTGTTCTGTGTTTGATATTTAACCTATTTTACCATTTTTAATAAACAATATTTTCCTTGAAATACTGCCTGTGTCGTCTCAGTCTCTTTTTGCATGTGAATGCTGAACCAGTGTTTAATTCTGACAGCTGTTAAGGGCTTGAATGTGTTACTAATCTTGCAAAAAGGTAAGAATATACCTAGGTCTCGTATTGAGTCATAAGGGTACATTTTGGGAACCTGTCTGGGTGCCACTGGGTGAAAGATTATATTGCATCTCCCTGAAGAGAATATTATCTGAGCCTCTTAACTGGGTGTGCTAACATAAGGTTCACATTTGACCGCCAGGACTCAAGACAGGTAGGTGATTATGACCCAAAACAGACAGGAGGGTTACCCTGTTTGTCACCTGTTCACACTATTGCACTCCGAGGTTGGCACTGTGGGAGCAGAGGGCCTGACCTATGGAGCGCATTTGTGGCAGTGGTGATGCATGGTTTAGGAATGTGGCGGTGACAGTTTTCAGAATGTGGCATTGAAACAACCTTGGAATGTGGCAAGAATTTGCAATTTTGGAATATGGCTGGGATGCATAATTTCAGAATGTGACTGGGGTGCACAGTGTCAGAATATGGTAGAGATGTGATGCACAATTTTGAAATGTGGTGGGTATGTACAATTCTGGAATGTGGTAAGGATAATTAATTTCAGAACAAAATGGTGTGTCCTGTCACATTCCGACCGTGTGCATCCCCACCATATTCCAAAATTGGCAGACTCTGTACTTTATGTGTGTTCTTTTCACGTTTCATGATTGAGTGTCCCACCACATTTGGAGATTGTGCATCCCTGCTGACATGTTTTGAAGTCCAATACCATGCATCTGAACATTTTGTAAATGCAACCACTGCAGCCAACCCTATGTCAGTTATTTTGTGTTTTTTTTGTTTTGTAAATAATTGCTTCAGCTACAGTTTCTTGAACTTTGGAGAAGTAGGTCCTATAAGTTTTCTGACAGGAAGGACTAGGCTGTGAGTTCTGGTTATGACATCATCAGCGGCTCTTCACTGAAACTGACTTTTTTGAACAGGGAATGAAATTAGGGTTACAAAATAGCTCATAACTTTAAAATGAAGTAACATAGAAACCTAATTTTTGATATGAGATTGATTTGGAGTATTCTGATATAATTCTGCAATGTAGCACTTTTGGCTGGACTACCTCATTAAAACTTCACTGTCTCTTTAATTAGAGCAGGTTAAGTTACATCCATGGTATGAGCTTCTAAGGTTGCACAAAATGCACAAAGCATTGTTGGTGTCAGTTTTTTTAAAACTAATTTATTATTATGCCCTTTACTCTGCAGTATAGACCCCTTCTGGCATCGATTGCCCAGCTCCTGATTTATTCATTTATTTGCTTTTGTTTACCAGGTAAGCACACTAGACAACCAAGTGCCTATTTTCAGGTGTGACCCAGGAGGTTACAAGGTACATTCAGGAACATTAGGCAGAACAAGTACAAGGTACATTCAAGAGCATCAAACCAAACAAGGCCAATACAAGAACAACAGGGGTTTACATTGCAAGCAGTAGGTAGATAACAGCATGGTTCAAGCATGGAAGGCAGTAATCATCATACCGGGGCAACAGTGCCCTAAAGGATGAGGTTAGTAGGTAGATAGAATAGTCACAATTGGGGATTGGAGAGAAACATGAAGATAGAATAATAACACGTACACGATTAATGAGCAGTTGGGCCAAAGTGGACCCAGCACAATCAGTTCTTCTAATAGCTGCGAACTCGCTAGTGGGTAAGGTGCAGAGACTCACCACCTTAGGCAGACAAATTAGGTAATGACTCAGCCAGTCAGAGTGGAAAGGGTCGAAGGGGGTTTGTTAAGTGTAGAAGCAGGTAGAGGCCGATTTGAGGAAGCCCCAGAGGGAGGCTTTAAAGCAGGGATGGGAGGAGGAGTGAGTGCTTGCTGGAAGGGAGTTCCACAACCTGGGTGCGTTTGCAGCGAAGGCCCGGTCGCCCATTTGGGTGCAAGTTTTTGGAACCAGGAGGACATAAGAGTCACTGGATCTTAAGTGGTATGAGAGGGTAGTGGGAAGAGGGATATGGCGAGGGTAGAAGGGGTGGCATTTATGATGACATTGTCGATGAAGTTGCCTAAGAGGGTGCGATGCTTTTCCAGTGGGAGCCACTCATGCCGGGAGTAAAGCTCACAGCGGTGGGTGAGGCGAGGAGCTGAGAGGGCAAAGTGACATACACTGTTGTAAACCGTGTCCCATTTTGAGAGGCTGGTTTTGTGACATGGGCAAAGGTGACAAGTCCATAGCAGAGTGTGGGTAGGAGGACCCATGGCTAGGGTGAGATGGGCAGCTGGGGTGAGATAGCTTTTTGCTCTGTATGCAAGGCCCAACTTACAGTTTGAGGCCTTCAATGTGTTGTGTATATGCAGATTGAAATCCAGTTGTGGGTCAAGTGTCACCCCCAGGTACTTGATAGAATCTGCGACTTGTAGGAGGGACCATCGGCACCTGAGATGTTTAGAGGGGCAGGGACAGCTTGTGTCTTGGCTGTGGAGCCAAAGAGCATGGTCTGAGTCTTCTGCAGGTTGATAGTGAGCTTGTGGTCTTTTAGCCAGGTTTGGAGTTGGTCGAAGTTTGAGTTTAGCTTGGCGTTGATGACAGAGATGTCCTGGGAGCTAGTCAGGATGACTAGGTCATCTGTGTAAAGAGTTGATCGCCCATGAGCCGGGGCCGATGGGCAGCTCATTTATGAAGAGGGAAAATAGGAGAGGCCCAAGGACAGGGCCCTGGGGTCCCACAGTTAACTGGAGAGGGCTCAGACAGGGCCTTGTTAAACTTGGTATACTGCTGTCTGCCCGAGAGGTAATTAGTGATCCAGGCAGGGGCGGGGGAGGAGAAGCCAAGAGACAGGAGAGAGAAACACAAGAGTGAGTGGTCAACCCAGTCAAAGGCTTTCGAGAGATCCACGAAGATGGCTCCGGTCAATTTGCCTCAATCTGCAGCAGACCTCATCTCAGAGGTGACAATGGCTAGGGCAGTGGAGGTGCAGTGCCCTTTTCTGAAGCTATGTTGTGCAGGGGAGAGTAGATTATGGATCTGTCAGTAGTGGGTGAACTGTGAAGCAACCACCTTTTCAAGAAGCTTGCTGATCGCTGACAGGATCGGTATAGGTTGGTAGTTCTTGAGATCTTTAGGGTCACCTTGTTTGGGAACAGGGACGACTTTGGCCACTTTCCAGATGTCCGGGATGATACCCGAGGTTAGCGATAAGTTAAAGATGTGGGTGATGGGCCGGGCTAGGGTAGATTCCCCTAAACTGAGTAGTTTGGGCTTGAGGCAGTCGTGCCTGGCATCTGTGTGAGGGGAGAGACCAGCAAGGAATTTCTGGGTCTCCATGACAGAGATGACCTTGAGGTAGAAGAGGGGTCGGGTGAGGTTTCCCACGGGGGGGGGGGGTCCTGGTCCTCGGAGTCATGGGGCTGGTAGGGGAGAACTGGAAGGTCAGTGAACAGGGAGTTGAAGGCATTGGGGATTGTTGCAGTTAATCCCGCCAATGTGCATATCAGTGACCTGAACTCTGGCAGACCCTCCAACCATGTTTTTGATGTTCTGCCAGAAGCTCCTCGGGTTTCTGGCTGAGGGGAGTAGGGCAGATTGAAAGAACTCACTCTTTGCAGAGTGGATGGCTCTTTTACGCAAGTTCTTCAGCTCTCTGTACTCAAGGAGGTCTGTACTGGAGAGGGAGGCCTTGTATCTCACCCAGCATTTGTCCCTTTGCTTCATAAGAGAAAAAAGGCCACCATGGAGTCACTTTGTGACAGTGCCCCTCACCCTCCTTTTTAGTGAGGGGAGCATGCTTGTTTGCAAGGGAGTAAAGACAGCAAGAAAGTTGTCAAGGGCCCCTGAGAGGTCTTTTGTAGCAGTGACTGGGGCCAGTCTGTTTGTCACAGGTCAGCAAGGTAGTCTCCAGCGTTAAGTTTGGAGTAGTCCTTCATCTGGATCACTTTACATAGAAATATAGAAACATAGACTTTGACAGCAGATAAGGACCACTTGGCCCATCTAGTCTGCCCATTTCCCTACCTACAGGATAGGCCGCAGATCCTAGTTAACCAACAGCCTATTTCTTCCTACCCCCCCACAAGAATTGCCTTTTGTCTGTCCCATGCATTCTTGAATTCTCCCCCAGCTTTAGACCCCACAACCTCATCAGGAAGGTTGTTCCATGCATCCACTACCCTCTCTGTGAAATAATACTTCCTCACATTGCCCATGAACTGCCCCCTTCTATCTTTAAATTGTGTCCCCTTGTTCTTGCACGTCTCTTTTCCAAAAGATGCTACCCTCTTGGACTTTGTTGATTCCACTGAGGTACTTAAAAGTTTCTATCATGTCCCCTCTCTCCCTTCTTTCCTCAAGGGTATACATATTAAGCTCCTTTAGTCTCTCCTCATACGGCTTCTCTTGCAGACCCTGCACCATTTTAGTTGCCCTCCTCTGGACTGCCTCTATCCTGTCTATGTCCTTGTGGAGATGGGGTCTCCAGAACTGGATGCAGTACTCCAGATGGGATCTCACCAACTGTTTGTACAGAGGGATAACAACTTCCTGTTTTCTGCTGCTGATGCTTCTCCCTATACATACCAGTATACCCCCAGCCCTCCCTACTGCCTTCTCACATTGCTTGCTAACCTTAACGTCATCTGATATGGTTACCCTAGGTTCCTTTCCTTTTAGTTGTTGTTACTACCTCCCACCCATTGTGTATTCTTCCCTGGTTCTTGTTTCCCAGGTGCATTATTTGCACTTCTTTGCATTAAATCCTAGCTGCCATACTCTGACCATTCCTCCAACCTTGCAAGTCTCTTTCATCCTTTCCACACCTCCTTGTGTATCAACCCTGTTGCAGATCTTTGTGTCATCTGCAAAAGGCATTTTTCCTTCCAGTCCCTCTGCAATGTCACTGATGAAGACATTAAAAGGACTGGACCAATACTGAACCTCATGCGGTACCCCATTAGTAACCTCTCTTTCTTCAGAGTGGACTCCATTTACAATTACCTTCTGTGCCCTGTTGTGCAGCCAATGTTTTACCAGGCTACCACCCTGGGACCCACTCCCAGGCTGGTTAATTTGACTATTAATCTTTGTGTGGGACTGTGCCAAATGCCTGCTAAAGTCTAGGTAGGCCATGTCCACAGCCCCTCCCTGGTCTACTACTTTGGTCATCCAGTCAAAGAAATCTATTAGATTGTCTGACATGACCTTCCCGCTGTGAACCCATGCTGCCTTGGGTCCTGTGCCCCACTGGCTTCTAGGTACTCAACAGTTCTTTCCTTCAGAAGTGACTCCATCACTTTCCCTACCACAGAGGTCAGACTGACAGGTCTGTAGTTTCCTGCCTCTGTCTTGGTCCCACTTTTGTGAAGGGGAATCACATCCGCCTTCCTCCAGTCCTCGGGTACCACACCATCCTCCCATGATTTATTAAAAAGAGTAGCCAGTGGTTTCACTAGTTCCTCCTTAATTCTTTTTTAGAATTCTGGGGTGAATTTATCAGGACCCATTGCGTTGTCCACCTTCAGTTTTAGGAGTTCTTGCAGAACCCTTTCTTCTGTGAAAGGACTGGGATCGACCCGCCTATCAAGAGTGCTTCTGTTAATTGGATTAGGCACTTCCCCCTCCTCTTTTGTGAATACTGAGCAGAAATATTCGTTCAGTATCCCTGCTTTTTCACTGTCCCCCTCTGCCCACCCACCGTTCATTCTATTCAGCCTCACTACCCCTCCCTTTGTCTTTCTACGCTCGCTGATGTACCTATAAAAGGTTTTATCCCCCTTCTTAACCGAGTTGGCTATCTTTTCCTCAGTTTGGGCCTTTGCTATTCTGACTTCCCTCCCTGCTTCCTTCTGCCTTAACTGGTACAGCTCTCTGTCCTGCTCCTTCTGTGTTTCCTTATACTTCCGAATGCTATCTTTTCTTCCTGACTTTCACAGCCACCTCTTTTGAGAACCATAGTGGCTTTTCTTTCATTTTGATTTGTTTATTTGCTTCACACAAAGGCTTGTTGCCTCTGTGATGGCAGTTTTGATGATTCCCCATTGTTGCTCCACACCTCCTTCTAGCCTGTTTGCTAGTGCTTTTCTGAGGCACTCTCCCATCTTGCCAAAGTCAGCCCTCCTAAAGTCCAGTACCCTCACTTTTGTATGGCTTGACTCTGTAACTGAGTTTAACATGAACCACACTGATGGTCACTTGTTCCCAGATGGCAACCCACTTCTAGATCTGAGATCCTCTCACTGCCCCCGTTTGAGAGTACGAGGTCTAAGATTGCTCCCTCACGAGTGGGTTCCGAAACTAGCTGTCTGAGGCCTGCCACCTGTAGGGCATCAAGAATGGCACTGCTCTTGGATGTGGCTGCAGCAAATGTGCTCCAGTTAACATCTGGCATATTCAGGTCTCCCATCAACAGTATCTCCCCTTTCTCTGCCATTATGGTTATAAGGATTTACCACCTGATACCATTTTAGTGACAATGGATGTAACATCCCTCTACACTAATATTCCACACACAGATGGCATTGCAGCATGCCTTAAATACATACATGAGAAAGGACCGGAACAAAACATCAACCCTGGAGTGGTGGGGGAACTTATGGAATTCATTTTGACACATAACAACTTCAACTTCAATGGTAAACATTATGTTCAAACTATGGGAACAGCAATGGGCACCAAAATGGCTCCACAGTATGCTAACCTCTTTATGGCTGACTTGGTGGAGGATTTTTTAAGGCAGTATCCCCACAAACCACTAGCTTATTTCCGTTACGTTGATGATTTGTTTATCATCTGGATGGAAGGCACAGATGCACTCAAAGATTTTCATCACAAACTTAATAATCTCCACCCTACCATAAAGCTTACCCTGGAGTACTCTACCACCAAGGTTAACTTTCTGGATACCACAGTCATCATTAAGGATGGAACCTTACATACATGTATTTACAGGAAGCCAACAGACAGACAGAGATACCTGCACAAGAAAAGTAACCACCCAAACCATACAAAAAACTGTCGATACAGTCACACTCCGTTGTCACCGTATTTGTTCAAATGAGGATGACAGAGATACACATTTGGTTATGTTGAAAAACACCTTTATTGAGCAGGGACACTCTTCCAGGAAATTGACAGGATAACAGAACGGGCAACGTAAGTACCAAGACAACAACTACTTCAATATAAAGAAAAGACAGCTACAGACAGAATACCCTTGGTAGTCACATATATCCAGACCTTGAAAGTCTGTGTAAGATTATTAAAGATCTCCACCCAATATTTAGTGAGGATGAAACCCTTAATTGTATTTTAAGGAACTCCACTACTATCTTTTAAACAACCACCAAATTTATCCAGCCTAATTATTAGGAGCAAACTTTCACCGAACAGAATACCATGTCACACAATGGCACACGACCCTGCAATCAACGTCCCTGTAAGACTTGTGGGCTCATTTCTACCTCGGACTGTGTGGTTACATCACAAAACAGACAATTCCAGGTGCATGGAGTTATACATGCATGTCACGCATAGTTGTTTATTTCATTCAGTGCAAGAGATGTCCACAAACAGGTTATGTTGGAGAGACACGCCAACAGCTCCGCACTAGGATGAACTCACACAGACATACTATTACAGCAAGGAAGACTGAAAAACCAGTGGGACATCACTTCTCCCAGCCTGACCACTCAATCTCAGGTATGTCAGTAATGGTCTTAAAAGGAAACCTCAAAAACACACAACAGAGACAAGCTTTTGAGATTAAACTTATTTTACATCTCAATATGGTAGCAGATGGGATGAATGTTGATCTTGGCTTTATGGGACACTACAGAAACTAACATCCACAGACCTTTTCTTCTTCAAACTGACATATTATAGGACTTCAGCATGTGGGATGTGGGTGCGTAAGTGTATGTGTGTGTGTGGGTATGTGTTGTGAGGTATGTGATATAACAGATGTGGGGTTTGCTGTCAGCATTGAGGTAAGTCTCTATTTAGATATATGGAGTTATAAAGTGTTACTATTCTTATTTCACACACATAATGAATATTAATTCCTCCTTACTTTTTATCTTTACCTGGGGGGGGGCGGGATTGATTCCATTTTACCATATTCAGATTACCTAGCCTGCTAGTGTACATACAGGAGTGTTATCATATACTGTTACATATATTTTTGTAACTCTGTACATATTGGAGTACGTGATCTCATTTGCATGGGGGTCCTGCACAGATCTTTTTACATTAGGCTAATATTGTAGTAATTTGTGGATATGTAGGTATGTTAGACCTCTGGTCTTACACATATACTTTATATTTACTTCTAGTTACCTTATCCTGGGGAGGGTGGCAGGTTTATTTCATGGTAGTTCTATCTAGTATCCTTGGATATGTTACTATGCAGATAGTAGTATGGTTAAATAGTGTTACATTTTTGCTTTGTAGGTATTAGGAGACATAAGCCCTTTTACTCAGGATTTCATGACAAGTTAAATTCCTTTGGGGAACAATTGCAGTGACTGAAGTTAATATAGGTTCACTAGGAGAGAGAGAGTGTGTGTGTGTGTGTGTCTGTGGGAGAGACAGAGAGAGAGAAAGGTGGGAGAGAGAGAGAGACAACATCTCTTTTAAGCTATGTATCTCCCCCACCCACATTATGGTGATGTGGGGTGGGTTAGGTTGTATTGTTTGTATGAAGAGGAGGAGAGAAATTAAATTTTTGTCTCTTTTTCAGATTCCTTAGACACTTGTGGTACATCAAGTTGTTACATTCTCAGTGTATATTGACATCAGTACATAACAGGCTACACGGTCTTAATTCCTTGAGGTTCCTCGACTAGAGTTTTTTGTTTGGCACTAATATTATCAATTTATATTTAAATTATCATTTATATAGTCCTGAGGTTTTGAAATTTCTTGGGCCTTATATCTAGCTTGAGAATACAGCTGGTGACAGGTCCAGCTAGGTTTTACACATCACACAGTGTGCACTGATGTTTTAAGACAACTTTACTGGTAAATTCTTGTCTATAATGCAAACATTGAAACTTCATGAGCCCTATAACAATCTTAGTTTGTCTTTAATCTGGGTGGGGGTTGCCTTTCAGTAATCACATCCTTATACTAACTGTGACACTCATAGCTTGATTTAGGAGTTATCTGATTCAGCAGTGTTATCTTATGTCAATTTAATTTATATGCAGTAGGATTCTTTGTATGTGTGTTCCACCAAGCACGTCTGACCCAAGGTTCTTTCTGGCTGAAGGCAGTATAGTACTTTTAAACTTCTCTGACATCATCTTCTGTTTTTTTTTTTTTTAAAAAGAGTATTTTAAACCAATGGGGATTTTTTTCTGTTTTTCTCTGCATTATCTAGCTGTTATAAGTATTGTATTTTCTAAACAACTGCCATGAGCTTCTGAAGAAGGACTGGTTGATCCGAAAGCTAGAGCACTTTGTTCTTGTTGTTACATCTATGTTGGTCCATTAAAAGGTATTAAATCATTTGCTTCTGGATCTGCCATTCTAAGAATGCCTTCTATCATATCCTTGTCCATTCCCTCCCCCTGACATGGGGGTCTGTACACAACCCCTGTGCGGATTGTGGTGCCCTTTCCAGTCTCCAAGGTGACCCACAGTGCCTCCTCTCCTCCCTCTTTACTCTTTTGTTCAGTTGCTTTTATCCCTTCTTTTACATAGAGAGCTACTCCTCCCCCTCTTCTCCCCTGCCTGTCTCACCTGTAGGTCATGTACCCTGGTATGTTAACATCCCAGTCATGGTTCTCTGTGTACCATGTTTCTGTGACTGCTATGATATCCAGGCATCCCTCTTCCATTAAGGCCACCAGCTCAGGGAGCATGTTGCCCAGACTATGGGCATTGGTACTCATTACCCTCCATTTCCTGATGGCCTTACTCCCTTTTGCCACATCCCTGTCCTTCTTGCCTTTGTCACTTTCTCCATTTACCCCTGCCCTTCTCCCTATCGACACCTCTATGTTAGTGTTTGCGGCACTGACTACCATGATTTTTTTGGGGGGGGCTAGTATTTCCCTGCTCCTTTCCAGTGCCTCCCCCCTTGGCTAGTTTAAATGCTTGCCAATGAAGCATTTAAACCTATCACCTAGGATCCTGGTTCCCCTCCCGGACAGATGCAGCCCATCATGCCAGTACAGGCTTGCATCATTCCAGGTGGACCCCCAGTCCTCAATGAAGCCAAATCCCTGAACTCCACACCAGTTTTTCAACCACTGATTGAATCCCATGGTGCGGAACACCCTAGCCTCTCCTATGCCATAGATGGGCAGCACCTCCGAGAAGGTTACCATGCGTGCTACTTGTCTAAGGCCCCTCCCCAATTCCACAAACTCTTCCTGCACTTCTCTAATCCCTTTCTTAGCCAGGTCATTTGTCCCTAGGTGGACAATGACATCCAGCTCCCTCCCCTGTGCAGCTGCTCCAGCAATCCTGAGGATTCGCTCCCTGTCCCTCCAAGCCATGGCACCAGGCAGGCACCTTACCTCCCTCTCCCCTTCCTCCCCAGTTCTACCTTCCTAACAATGGAGTCCCCCACCAGGAGTTGTTTCCTTCTGCAGGGTCCCCTGTCACCCTCCTGTGGGTCTTTTTTGTGGAGGTTCCCAGCATCCTCCTTGGTCTCCACTGCAGGTGCCTCCATAGAGGAACCACACTTTGCCAGAATGGCATAGCAACTGTGGAGAGGTAAAGCTGGAGGGATGCGCCTCTGTTCCACCACCCTCACCCTCCCTGAGCCCACAGTGGTCCAACCGCTCCTCTTTCTTGGCAACCTCTGAGGCAACGGCAGTGGCACTGGTGGTCCCTGGATGGAAGAGGAGGTCCCACAAATCCTGGCCAACTCAGCCTGGAGATAAGCAACCTCCTCCCTCAGCCCAGAGAGGTGCCTGCAGATGGGACAACACTGCATCCTCCAGAACATCTCCCTGAAGACTGCTGCTCCACAGCCACTGCACTGCACCACTCCAATCTTGTCTTATTTCTGGCCCCTAACTGTTTGCAATCCTTACTCTTTCCTCTGTTTTTTTTTTCTCTCTCTCCTTACTTTCTGCCTGTGTGCCCTTTAAGCTCCTGATTGTCCTGTTCTGAGACAAGAATATCCTATATTTCTCAGTAGACCCCTTACTTGCTCAGAGGCAGATCTCCAGCAGCTAGAGGGGGCCAGAGAGCTACTCTTGCCCTTCTAGGATGGTGGGTCTTTGGTGACTCTGTGATCACTCACTTCCTGCTCCCAAACAGGAAGTTCCTGTTGTCCGTCAAATCCTGTGCCTATAAAAGTAGAACTAGCTTTGGGTGGGAGGGCAATATAGTCCCAGTAGAGAAGTCCAGTCACACAGCAGTCCTTTCTCCTGGTGTCTTCTGCCAAGCTATTAGCAGAATCTTTCTAAGGCATTCTTTAAATGTAGCTTCCTTCTAGCTAAGCCTCTCCTCCTACTTACTAGATCTTTCTACAAGTAATTTAAACCTCACAGCTATTAAGTCCTTTCAATCACCTGAGATTTACACCTAGATAACTGTTCAGATAACCATTTAGTTCAGTTAACTCAGACAAGCACACACTTTTTTTGTTTTATTTGTTAGTTTTTTGCCCTAAATTAAAGGTCCAAGTACAAAAGTTCTTCTTTAGTCCCAGAAGAGAAGTCCAGTCACACAACAGTCCTTTCTCCTGGTGTCTTCTGCCAAGCTATTACTTTACAGGGGATTTGGGGAGAGGAGATCCCCCATATACAGTAGGTGGGAGAGTGATCCGAGATAACATCAGGGAGACTACCACAGGAGACAATTCTGTCCAGTGTGTTGCTCAGCACCCAATCAATGAGGGAACCCTTGTCTTCGTGTGAGGAGAGCCTTGTGAGTTCAGTAATGAGTTGGCTGAGGGCGAGACCAGCCAGCAGGGGCTCGTATTGGATGTAGTGGCCCACCCAGTTGAAGTTGAAGTTACCTAGGACTAATAACTTATTCGAGCCGACCATGGGACTGAGGCTGTCAAGGAGGGAGGAGAGCCCTAGTGCTCCACACGTGGGAGGATTGTAGGCACAGAGCAGGTGTACCTTTTTTGGTGTTGCCTAGCAGGAGAAGAGTATGCAAGAACTCACAGGTATGGGATGGGTGTGGGGTATGTCCTATGACAGATACATTTAAGTGCATCTTATAGTATAGGAGCACCCTACCCCCTCGCTTGTTCCCTGTTCTGTCTTGCCTAACAAGGTTGTAGCCCGGGAGGGCACATGCAGAGTCTGGGGTGTGGGGCTTCAGCCATGTTTCCATGACCCCCATAATATCAAGGTTGTAATGTGCCACCCAGGCTTAGCTCTGCTAGGTTAGGTGGCAAGCTACGTACGTTCAGGGGCACCAGTTTCATGTCTTTGGCAGATAGCCAGGCGGGGGGGGGCTTCGGAGAGGATCTGGCGACCATTGGCCAGGGTTTGGGGCTGTTACCCAGACATCTCCTCCTATCAACCTCAGTCTACTCCTGCCATATTTTTATTTTTATTATTTATTTATTTTTATTTTATTTATATTTACAGTTGAATAGCCCAACAAAGGTACATCGTCTCATTTTCAGAGGGTTCCAGTACTCCTCTCAATCCTTTTTAACTCGTATATGGGACAAGGGCCTTCAGACTGTGGGACATATCAAACATTGAAATACAAACTACTGAACTGTGTGGGACCTAGTGCTCTGTTAGTCAGTACAGCATCATATGCCATTATGAATTACAGCACCTGCTTCATGAGGGACAGAAGTTTCCAGAGAGGTAAAATGAGGACTGCCCTTCCTGATGAGGGACAACTAAGAAGTATGGGTTGTGGTTTCTTCCATATTTTACAGATGGGTGAGCTAAAGTACCTGGAGGTAAAGTGACTTGTTCAAGGCCATGCAGTGAGTCATTTACTGCAGTGGGATTTCAATCTAGCATCTTGTTTCGTAGTTCCGTGTTGTAACCGCTAGACTGCAGTGCCTCCAATCTGCCATTTGAAATACTATTTTGATGGTCTGGAAAGAGAGTAAACACCCAACTTGTCAAAAGTACTTTTGCAGATGGCAGAGCTGGGGAGGTGAAAAAGCTTAGCAGAATACGGAACAAATTAGATGCTTAAGGCAGTGTTGAAGTGTGTGATATCACCCCCTGCTATCTCAGGGTTATCTTGTTTTCAAAGTCCCCAAGTCTGGGAATGAAGTTATGTGTTTTGTTTGTTTCAGCCTCTTTCTTTGGAGTTTGACTGGAGGTGTGTTTTCAGAGATCTGTCTGCCTCTGTAGCCCACTGCTTAAAGATAGTCATTGAGGACATCTGCCTTAAGAGCATACAGCAGGAACAGAATCAACCATCCTCAGCTGTAGGCTATTCCATGAATCTGGTAAACATTCAGCAAATGAAGGCATCGTGGGGAGTATTGAAGGAGGGGGAGCAGTCAAAGAGAATTGCAAAGGCAGGTATCGAGAGATTGATGGTCCAAGGCTGTACCATATGTTGGGAAATGTTTCATGTTACACTGTATCTATACACCATGTAGCAAGGTGAAAGTGATCCTTTATAAATGCAAGATATAAGAATTGAGCATGATTATTTAAAAGATTTTTTACAGTATAATAAAAGCCATGTATTTACTGATATAACTCTATTGGGTTACTGCAAAGAAATAATCCGTGTATTATCTTAAAGGAGATCTACTGGGTACAGTGAAGCCCTGACTGCGTCACAGATCGGGGCTTTACTGTGCAAATTCACCCTGCAGTCACTGTATAAAGCAAATATTTTTTTAAGCTCACTGCTCGTAAAATTTGGAAAAGCCCCCAGTGCAGCCGGCATTTTGTATTATGGCGCTGTATACCAGTTCTGCTCTCACTACTAAACACATGAGATGATGACGTGCCATTGCCCCTGCATTATGGGTAGCCCTATGTATGGAACTGTACAAACTGATATTTGTGAAATACCGATCCTTGTTTTTACACACTTTGACTGGGATATTCGGAAGGGTTGCACATGGCGCAACACTGTTGTGCCATGCACAACCCACTGATGCGCCCCAGCGTGATATTCAAACGGAGATTGAGCCTGGCATAAATCCCGATTCGCCGGAGTGCATCAGTACGTATACACCCAGGGGGGCGGCTCACAGTATTACCCACACATCCCGATATTCAGCCCGGATGTGCTGGAGCCCATGGCATTAAACCTCACCTGGGCCGCATTGGCCAGGTGAGCTTCAAAAAAGGAGCACAGCTGGCCACCACAGGTGAGCTGCCGATTGCAGGGTGCAACACGGCAGCTGCCACCTGTGGGTGGCCACCCGAGCTCCGGCTGCACCTTCGTGGCGGTGCTCCCCCAATGCTTGATCACGGGCATAGGTAGAAGAAGGATAGTCCTATATTCCTGGTGGTCCAGTGGACCACTTGTAGCCTGATCGCGGGTATTAGTCTGTTCAAAACATTCAACACTATCCCTGGTGGTCCACTGGACCACTTGCTGCCCGATTGCAGGCATAAGTCCGTTTAAAACATGTAACACTATCCCTGGTGGTCCAGTGGACTGCTCACAGCCCGATTGCGGGCATAAGTTGAGAAATATAAATGTCCCATATCCCTGATGGTCCAGTGGACCGCTCGCAGCCCGATCGCGGGCGTCAGTGAAAAATAATGCAACACCAATCCAACCCTGGTGATCTAGCAGTACCCCTCCCCACCCGCCCACTGAGCCCCACCGCCTCCTCCCCCAGGTCAGCGGCGGCGGGGCGGCTCCCCACCCACTTCTCGACTGACCGACGGAGGCTGTACGCCGATTGGTCCACAGCGTGAGCCAATGGCATGCAGCCCGACTGTACTACACAGTCCAGATATGTGAATGGGTGGGGAGCTGCCATCTGCGGGTGGGGAGAGGGGTACCGCTAGACCACCAGGGTTGGATTGGTGTTGCATTATTTTTCACTGACGCCTGCGATTGGTCTGCGAGCTATCCACTGACCACCAGGGATATGGAACATTTATAATTCTCAACATATGCCCACGATTGGGCTGCGAGCAGTCCACTGGACCACCAGGGATAGTTACATGTTTTAATCAGACTTATGCCCATGATCGGGCTGCAAGTGGTCCACTGGACCACCAGGGATAGTATTACATGTTTTAAACAGACTTATGCCTACGATCGGGCTGCAAGCAGTCCACTGGACCACCAGGGATAGTGTTACATGTTTTAAACAGAGTTTTGCCGGCGATCGAGCTGCAAGTGGTCCACTGGACCACCAGGGATAGTGTTACATGTTTTAAACAGACTTATGCCCACGATCGGGCTGCAAGCAGTCCACTGGACCACCAGGGATGTAGGACGATTCTAATATTCTACATATGCCCGTGATCGGGCAGTGGGGCACTTTGCTGCGATGTGCAGGGGGTTTCGGTCCCGGACGGCTGCTGATCTGGCGAGGCGCCAGGCGCCAAGTCGCCGGGATCGACGCAGCTCACAGACAGCAGATGGGCTACAATGACATGCAATGGCCCTAATTTTGCACCTTGCATGCATTATGGCCCCATTTGCATGTGCACTTTGAATATTGCGGTTGTTGCGCCAGCACAACGGAACTTGTGCTAGCGCATCCCACTGCTCCACTCTGGCCACTTGTGCTGGCACAGTGCCACTGCACCATGTGCACTGCGGGTGGCCAGGGTGCAATATTCAACGATGCTGTGCCATGGGGCAGCTCCATTGAATATTACCCTGTCAACGCCCCTGCGCAGCTAAGTTGCGCTGCGCCTAGGCTTGCGCCACAGCCTGGTGCAGTCTGAATATCCAGCTCTTTGCCTAAATCCCATTTGTATGGCTGGCATACACATGGAATTTAGGTAACGTGTGTAAAAATAAGGATCGGTATTTCACAAACATCATTTTGTACAGTTCTGTACATAGGGCTACCCATCATGCAGGGGCAGTGGCACACCATCATCTCGTGTGTTTAGTTGCGAGATCAGAACTGGAATACAGCGCCATAATAGAATATGCCAACTGCACCGGAGGCTTTTCCAAATGTTACAAGTGGTGAGCTTAAAAAAAACTGTTTTATACGGTGACTGCAGGGTGAATTTGTACAGTGAAGCCCCGATCTGTGAAGTGGTCGGGGCTTCACTGTACCCAGTACATCTCCTTAAACTGACGTGACCTTATCTAAGTTCAGTAGTCTAATAACAATGTTTTTATATATCTGAAAACACCACAAATAAAATCCTTTTGCAGCAGTTCTTTTTCGAAAGGGTAAATATTCTGTCTTTATAGGCCAGTTTATTAGAGATTTGACAATGTGTATTGTACTGTGTTATTTTCTGTATACCTCTTTATCCCCAGACAGCTTTATGCCCCTTTTCTCAGAGACTGACTACCTGGTGTTGGAAACAAAGACTATTCAGAGCTGGCCCTTTGGCGCAGCGGTAGGGCTACCACTCTCGATGCCTGCGACCTGGGTTTGGGAGCTGGCCTGGGTCGCCAGGGGCCCACCAGAGGGAAGAGGATTCAGCTTCTCAGGGGACTGTGTCCTATTCCAGGGGAGGAAGATTGGTGTCCTTACTGCAGTACTACCATCTGGATGCCCACAGGTGGCAGTGCAGTTGAAAATGTCATGGGAGGGGAAGACAACAGTTGCAGACACGTGCTTGGCATACGTTTTGTGTGCATGCACACTGGGTACCTTTATGCGTGCTGATGTTTTCAGGGGATGGCAACAGGAGAAAAGCTTGACCCTGCTGGCTCCTTAAGGTACTCTGGTACAGTATATCCAAGACATTCCCCACTACCTTCTTCATTGCCCAATGACTTGTAGCATTTATGTCCCATAGAAACATAGATTTTGATGGCAGATAAGGACCGCTTGGCTCACCCAGTCTGCCCATTTCCCTACCTAATGGATAAGATGCAGATCCTAGTTAGCCAGCAGCCTACTTCTTCCTACCCCCACCCCCTAGAATTGCCTTATGACTGTCCCATGCATGCTTGAATTCCACCACTGTTTTTGACTCCACAACCTTCCTCGAAGGCCGCTCCATGCATCCACAAACCTCTCTGTGAAAAATACTTCCTTAAATTACCTCTGAGCCGCCCCTTATATCTTCAAATTGTGCCCTTTGTTCTTGCACACCTCTTTTTGAAAGATGCTACCCTCTTGGACTTTGTTGATTCCTTGAGGTACTTGAAAGTTTCATGTCCCCTCTCCCTCCTTTCCTCGAGGCTATACATATTAAGCTCCTTAAGTCTCTCTTCATATGTCTTCTGGTGCAGACCCTGCACCATTTTAGTTGCCCTCCTCTGGACAGCTTCCATCCTGTCTATGTCTTTGCGGAGATTGGCTCTTCAGAACTGCATGCAGTACTCCAGATGGGGTCTCACCAACTGTCTGTACAGAGGGATAATAACTTCCTGTTTTCTACTGGTGATGCCTCTCCCTATGCATCCCAGTATCCCCCCATACCCCGCTCAAGGGGTAATCCGAGGCTTCATTGGGGCAGACAGTAGAGAAGTAGGCAGGGATCAGTGGGAGATACTGGGACATCGGAGGGGCTGGCCCGGTGAAGCAGGGGCACAACATGTAAACCGCAAAAAGAAATTAAGAAAATTCACTGGGGGAATTCATCACATTTTAAGTAGGATCAAACATTTCTGAATGTGTTTTTTAGGGACATGTTTTATTTTATGTAAAATTTTTACTTTTTGCTTGGTCAAGTTTAATGCCTTTAAGGGGGTACATTTTACCAAGGAGCAGTCCTACCTCATTTTGCTCCTGAAACTGAATTAGACTTTTAATTTCACTCCCAGAACTGACATCATTCAAGAATCAATCTTCTACATAGAGCCCAACTCTTTTTTCTTAGGGCTGGAGACACTGGGATCCCACTGGATTCAGAATTTTTGGGACCAGCAGGCGCCATTTACATGTGCACTTCACCAAGTATAGTGCCATGCACACAGATCAAATAAATAGTTGTGCTGGCCCCATCTGGCTCCATTTATTTTTTCCCTGTCGTCAAGAGTACTCCTTTTCAGGGGATCAACAGAACTTTGGAATTCTCCTGGGAAGCATTGAAGTTTCTAGTTATGTTTATTTTCTTTACATATTGTTTCTTTTCCCAGTATGTGGTTTATTCGGTCACTCTACAACATAGTTTGGGGTCTTCAAAGTCCTGTCAGCCCTACCTTGTTTGATGACCAGTTCATTTCATAAGTTCAAGGAAAGTGGAAACAAAAGGAAGCCAGGAGGTTTTTCAAGTTCATCTGTCTGTTCAGCACCCATAATCATTAATGCCTAATGAGCTCATATATTTATCTAAATTTATCTTAATCAATCAACCAATCTTTATTTTACCAGGCGAAACACCATTGAGTGAACTCATTTTCAAAGTGGACCTGGGAAGTTAAGATAAATATAGGGTACAATAAGAAATCAGTATACACACTGGCCTGCCGGCACAGTGATTGGATTTCCACTTGTGACACCGGCGACCCGGTTTCGGGAATGGATCCAGGGAGCCAGAGGGCCGGCTGGGGGAAAAAGGACAGAGCACCCGCTGGGCTGCTCTCCTTCTCTGGGGAGGGCTGGGTGTGTGTGTCTGGAGCTTAGAGACTCCTGGCATAGGCCGGGAGTAGCACAGCTGCTGGAGCCTAGTTCTAGAGGGGTGGGGTGGACGCAGGTGTCATTGCATGTCCCCACCCCTGGGGTAACCTCACAAAAAAAACAGCTTGCAGGCCACCATTGATTACACACGCCTGGCACCGGGTCCTTAATTGCCTCAGCTGCCTACCAGCTAAATCCCAGTTCCACTGCACCATCCAGCCCTGAACCCCGCCCTAGGGGGTAAGCCAAGGAGGCTTCGCCTTTCCCATCAGAGATGGTCTGGATCAGGCATCGGCCCCACCTCGAGGGGTAAGTCGGGAGATATTGTTGGGGACTGGCTGAGACGAGGTACTGGTGTGCAGGATAGGGCTGATGGCTGGGTGGCCTGCGAGGGAAAAAGAAGATAAAAAAAAACAGTATACATAATACAGAATATGGGTACACAGGATGAACACATAATGATGTGAGACTTTTACAATAGAGAAATCTGGAGAACAATAGTCTGAGAAGGCAAAAAAGTCTATAAACAGTATGTACAAGTAACTTGCAGTTTACGATATATACAAATGCCTGCAGGCAGTTCTATAAGAGTATCCTTGAGGCAACATATAAATAAATACTAGGATACCCATTGAGCACCTTACATATGGGGAGGGAAGAGGAAGTGGGGACGTTATGCATAGTAGGAGGGAGGAGGAAAGAGTAGGATGCAAGAGGAGACAGCAGGAAGGAGGAGATACAAAGCGATGGGAGGCACCAACCTTACTTAGCAAGGATAGTGTCAGGTGCACCAAGGGAGGCAACTTTAGACATGTAATACCAGGCCACAATCAGGGGAAGCATTTACATGTCTCATTGATAGAACGTGAATAAATTGTCTTGAATGAGGCCGGGGAGATGTGTCCACAGACTTCATTTCTAGCACATATACCAGTAACATATTCCAGAACTGAATATTTCTTTCTGTAAAGAAGTTGTGTCTCTTCTCAGTGCGAAGAGATGCCCCTCTAGCTGGAATTTATGACTCCTAGTAATTGTGATACTTTTAGTTTTAACGCCGACATCAGTACTGGCATTGGTGCTCATATTCTTGGCCTTGATCTTGGCACCAGCCTCGACACTGACTTCAGTACTGCACTTCCACGGCTTCATTTTCACGCATTCTGCATTTTCCCCATGTAGTGTGTGTCATTTCTCACTTCTCTTGCATGATTTTCCCACAGTTCAGTGCATATTTCTCATAAAGTGTTTTTTCACGCAATTAGCATTTTCTTCACACGTGTCTCACTTTTCTTTTGTTTCTATACAAGTCTCTTATTTTTCATGATAGCTTAGTTTTATTTGCACTACTTTCTCTTGATAAACCTATGTTATTTGATTGCCCTCTGCAGATAGAAACATAGAAGTTGACAGCAGATAAGGACTGCGAGGCCCAACCAGTCTGCCCATTTCTTTTCCTACCTCATGAATGTGCCATCAGCCTTTGCTCTGTCGATGGCCTATCTTTTCATACTCATCTGTGTTTCTCCCTTATGCCTATCGCATGCCTGTTTGAAGCCCTGCTCTGCATTCATATCCACCACTTCCTGAGGTAGGCCGTTCCATGCATCCACCACCCTGTCTGTGAAACAGAACCTCCTCACATTACTGCTTAATCATCCTCCCTCTAATGTCATGCTGTGTCCTTTTGTCCTGCTATTTTTCTTATATTGAAACATGTTAGACTCTTTCACCTTGTTAATGCCTTTAAGGTGTTTGAATGTTTCGATCATATCAACTCTCTCCAATCTTTGCTCTAGGGTATACATACTGAGCTCCATTAATCTGTCCTCATATGTTTTTTGATGCAGTCTCTGTACCATTCAAACACCATGAAGTCTTGCTATATTATGACTATATGCAGTCAGCCACTGCAGCTGAACTGCCCCGGAGAGGAAAGAGTTAACTCCAGAGAGTCTGGAGTTCCACAGCGCAAGGGCACTATACCAAGGCTCTATCTGGCCAGTTTCAAATGAAACTGTCAGATTCTTTACTCCGCTTCACTGAACAGTCGCCCGGAGATCAGCTCCTTCACATCGGTTCATTTCTTGGTCTAAGCTTAGTATTTTCGTCTATTTGAACCGCAAAAGTATTTATTTTACCGCTGATTTCAGTTAAAAGCCTCTATCTGGTAAACCGTAAGTAGAAAATTTTAAGTCTGTGTGGAATTCAATTATCGGTTCAGTTTTGAACCGATCGGTTTGCTTAATTTAACGTTTTAAAGTGTGGTTGGGCTTTTAGAATGCGGTTCCCGGTTCTTATCAGTTCTAAAAAAACCTTGCTTTTAAAATAGGTTTTTTCAAATACCTGTGACACGGTTAGGAACCGATAAGGGTGTCTTGCCTGGCACTGCCATCAAAAGGGCAAGTTTTTGGTTAGGCTGGCATTATGTCTGAGAAACCCAAAAGAAAAACCGGGCCCACTGGGTTTCAACACTGTGATGTCTGTGGGGAAGCCTTTGCCAAGGCTGACCCACACACCACTTGTGTTTATTGTCTGGGGTCTGACCACCTCCTGTCAGACTGCCAGGTGTGTAAAAATTTCCCTGCAGCCACCCTGGAAAAGAGATTGGGCCGGCTCAGGGAACGAGAGGCCAAGAAGTCCGCTGACCCAGATGGCCAGCCCGGTCCAGTATCCACTGGACCAGAGGGAGTGCCCTCTGACCAGGGCGAGACTTCCTCGGTCAAAAGGAAGGCTGGTTCAGGGGAACCAGTCTCAGTGAAAAAGACAAAGAAATCAGTAGGTTTGGAGTCCAAAATTGTCTCTCCAACTGCTGCAGAAATAGCTAAAGCCATACAGATTGTCCAGTCACTGTCTCAGGGTCCTGCCGAACCACCTACAGTTGGTAAAAGGTTGGTCTGCTTCAGTGCCAGTGGTTCAGGAGTATGATGTTGAGGAATTTTATGAACCACAGGAGAGGGAGGACGAATTTGATCATTACATATGTGGCTGGGAGGGTCTGACGTGCCCATTGAACGCGACATTTCTCCAGACAGACCTTTAGAATCTCCTCCTATTCTGTCTGAGTCCCTTCTCATTTTATGTTTTACAAAAGGTTGCAGAACCCTCCAGCTTCCTTTAGAGGAAGCTGTGGATGAGCAAGAGGAGCCTGATTATGTAGAAATGATGGATATACTAGAGTCTAGGAGGTTGTCTATTCCTTGCATAAGTATTTAGGAAGCAAACAACAAAGATTTTAAAAATCCTCATTCTGTCCCTCCTGCAGATAAAAATGGACAGAAGATATACCTTGTCAGACTCTGATACAGACTTCCTCACTGAGCAGTGTAGTCATGTAGGTGTGGTAAGCTGCAGCCTGTGACAAGGCTAATATTCCTCTGGCCTCACATCCTCCTGATAAGGATTCCAGGAAGATTGATGCCATGGCGTAAAAACAGATATATGGCAGCTTCTTTGGGACTCAGGTAGGCAAATTATATGGCTTATGTGGCTAGATATCAGAAATCTAGGTGGGACACAGTATTGTAGTTAGCCAAGCAGGCCCATGGCCAGCTGGCTAGTGAGTTGGAACAGGTGGCTGCTGATGGCATTGAAGCCTCTAAAGTTCAATTTCATACTGCTGTTGATGTTAATGATGTTTCCTCTAGGGTCATGGCCACTTCTGTAGCTTTCCGTGAGGTTGGCATGGCTCAGATGCACTAATCTGTCCCAAGATACTCAGTCAAAGGCTATGGATTTTCCTGTTGTGGGTAATTTCTGTTTGGGGAACAAACAGAAAACTATATGAAAAGATGGATGAATACAGAACTACCTACAAAGTGCCCAGGCTAAGGAGAGGCATGCCACCCACAGAGGCACGCTCCCAGAGGTAGGGGCAGGCCTTTCCACAGGCCTTTTACCACTTCAGGCCTCCTCTGCATTTGCACAGAGGGAGTTTCTTTAGAGGCAGAGGTAGACGGGGCACAAGTAAACAGTCCTCCCTCAGCCTAGACATTGCTACAGGCACCCTGATGGGGTGCCCAGGGCTCATTCTCCTGTACCAGTGGGGCAGGTTGGTTTATTTCAGCCAGAACTGGGTGTCCCTAACTTCGGACAGGTGGGTTCTGGAGGTAATAGGCTAGGGTCTGGTTCTCAGCTTCAAACAGTTTCCAAGATGAGAGCAGACATTTTCCACCTGCAAATCCTTCAGAAGCCCTTGCTTTGGAAGCAGAGGTTTTTCTTTGACTGCAAAGCAGTAGAAAGGGTCCCTCCTGCCATCAGGGCAAGGCTGTACTCAAGATACTTTCACCTAAAAGACAGGAGAATGGCGCCCATTTTAGATTTAAGGTACCTGAACAAGCATCTTTGAAACCAAAGTTCAAAATGTTAACTCTGACAATGATTTTGCCTCCTGAGGCAGGGACTGTTAGCTTCCTGGACCTCAAGGAAGCCTATTTTCATGTTCTGATCAGGCCTTCTCACCGAAAGTACCTCAGGTCTCGAACCACCTCAGGCCACTACCAGTTCAGGGCAATGCCCTTTGGCCTTACCTCTGCGCCAAGGGTATTCACTTAAAATGTCTAGCTGTGGTAGTGGCTCATTTAAGAAGGCAGGTTGCTGTGGTTTCTTACCTGGATGACTGGCTCATAGTGGTCAGTCCTCAGATCAGGTAAAATCCCACTTGCAAGTCACCCAGCAGCTTCTCACTTCCCTGGGATTCCTGCTGAATTTACCAAAGTCAGGTCTCGAACCAGTTCAGGTACTAACTTTCATAGGTGCAGAATTGAACATAAAGTTAGCCAGGGCATTTCTCCCCTCGGAAAGGGTAGACAGACTCATTGCCCTGGCATCCTCCTTACTCCTGCGTCTCTCGACCAGCAAGGCATTTTCTGCAACTCCTAGGGCACATGGCTGCTTCCACAGCTGTAGTGCAAGGAGCAAGATTCCAGATGAGGGACATTCAGTTCCATTTGAGGGCCTATTGTCTCAAAGGAGGGACCCCTTTCCAAATTGGTTCCAGTGACCCAAACCCTGATCCTGGCCTTACACTGGTGGCAGAATCAAAGCAATCTAAAACAAGGGGTTCCTTTCATTCCGCTTCCCACTCCCTCACCCTCACCACGGATGCTTCCCTGTTAGGGTGGGGAGCTCACTAGGGCGACCTGTCCACTCAGGGAGTGTGGTCTCCCCAGGAATCTCTGCTCCACATCAAGCTTTTGGAACTCAGAGCTGTCCTTTTAGCTCTTCAGGTGTTTTCAGCTTCTGTCCAGAACGAAGTAGTTCAAGTCAGGACAGACAACACCCTAACAATGTGGTACATCAACAAGCAAGGGGGCACTCAGTCATCAGCCTTGTGCACCGAAGCAATGAAGCTGTGGTCTCTGGCTTACTCCCTGAACACCTCCCTGATAGCAGTTCACCTTCCAGGGAAGGACAATGTCCTGGGGATGCCCTCAGCAGGATTTCTCAGGGCCATCACGAATGGGCTCTGAATCCTCAGGTGCTGGGTCAGCCTTGCCAGATGGGGCACCCTCAGATAGATCTTTTCGCAGCCCCAGACAACCACCAACTTCCTCTGTTTTGTTGCAGGTCTCCAGTGCTGGGATCAGTCCCCTGGACGCTCTTTCAGTTGGATTGGAAAGGAAGTTCCTGTATGCCTTTCCCCTTTCCCTTCTTTCAGGGTACTAGTAAAAATCAGATCTCAGCCCTGCAAGGTGATTCTGATTGCTCCAGATTGGGCCAGACAGCCCTGGTACCCACTGCTTCTGTCCTGACAGTTCACCCTGCCCTGAGCTTGCCCAGAGTCCACGACTTACTGGCCTATGCACAGGGAAAGTGTGGTATCCGGACCTCAAATCCTCCATCTCAAGGCATGGCTCTTGAGGAGTTAGAATTTGCTGACTTACACCTTTCTCAAGGTGTTTTGATATTTTAAAGGCTTCAAGGAAGCCTTCCACTAGGCCACTTACAATTCTAAGTGGAAAAGGTTTTCCATCTGGTGCTCTGAGAAGCAGATTATCCCAGAATCTGCTGATCTGCCCATTTTACTGGACTATTTGGTCCATTTAAATTCTTAGGCTTTTGGCCAGCTATTAAAGGTTCATCTGGCAGCTGTCTCTGCTTTTCTGTCAGCAGGAAGCCTGCTTCCTTTTCTTCTCACCCTGTGCTTTCCAAGTTTTTAAAGGGTTACCACACCAACCCTCCTTTTCAAGAACCAGCTCCGCTTGGGACCTGAATGTTTGCATTGCTCAGTTAATGTAACCCCCCTTTGAGCCTCTGTCCTCAGCAGAGCTCAAGTTTCTGACTTGGAAAACTGTTTTCTAGTGGCTATCACTTCTGCCAGACGACAAGTGAACTACAGGCCCTGTCAGTGGAAGAAGATTTTATCTCTTTCCACAGAGATAAGGTAGTTCTCAGGACTAACAGAAAGTTTTTGCTCTAAAGTGGTTTCAGATTTCCACCTGAACCAATCCATCTCTCTCCAGTATTTTTCACTGAGCATTCTTCCTCAGGTGAGAGGAGTCTCGCACAGCTTGGACGCCAAAAGAGCCTTAAGCTACTATTTGGAACGCACTAAGGGTCACAAGTTCAATCCTCCAACTCTTCCTTACCTATGGCTAGGTTGGCAAGGGAAACCTGCCACTAAGAGGACAATTGCAAGGTGGATTGTCTCTTGTATCCAATTTTGTTATCAAAACTGGTAGAGAACCCCTCAGGACTGAGGGCTCACTCCACCAGGGTACAGCTGCATCTCTAGCGGCTGCTAGAGATATTCCCATTCTGGAAATCTGTCAAGCTGCTACTTGAAAACAGTTCACACTTTTACCAAGCATTATTCCTGGATATTCAGTCCAGAGAGATGCTCGTTTGGCACAGCTGTGCTTCAGAGCCGATTTCCTAAGTAGGTTCTGACCTCCTCCATGGAGGTACTGCTGTGTATTCGATATAGTCATAATATAGCAAGACTTATGGTGTTTGAAGAAAAATTACTCACCTTAGTAATTGCTTTTCTTCTCATGGAGTCTTGCTATATTATGACCACCCTCCCTCCTGCCCTCTCAGAACTTCTGCTTGGGTAGGGGTGGCAAATTAGTGCAAGCACTGTGTCATGCCATTTTAGTTCTTCCTTCACCCCTTTATTTAGGGTTAGGAATTAGGTATTTCTGTTTAAGTAATATGTTGGCCCTCTCCTGGACTTGAGTCTTGGGGAAGGGGTCTAATAGTGCTTGTTTGGGAGAAACTAATAATACTATTATTCATTGTTATTATTATTATTGCTGTTTATATTGTTGTTTATATTGTTGTTATTCCTACTAGTAGGTAGCCACTTGGCTAGTGTAGAGCTTTCCACAGACTTGTTGCTTAGTGTTATGCCGTAAAGATCTGACAGTTTCATTTGAAACTGGCCAGATAGAACTTTGCAGTGCCCTGCCAGCTGTGGAACTCCAGACTCTCTGAGTTAACTCTTTCCTCTCCGGCAGTTCAGCTGCAGTGGCTGACTGCATATAGTCATAATATAGCAAGACTCATGAGAAGAAAAGCAATTACTAAGGTGAGTATTTTTTTCTTTTGGTTGCCCTTCTCTAGACTGTCTCAATTTGGTTAATGTCTTTGTGAAGGTGTGGCCTTCAGTACTGCACGCGGTACTCCAGATGGGGCCTAACCATTGTCTTGTAAAGAGGGATTATTACCTCCCTCTTAGGATTTGTGATACCCATACTAATACACCCCAACATCCCCCTAGCCTTACCTACTGCTTTAGTGGTCTGCTTGGATGATTTCAAGTCATCTGTGATGATGGTGATGCCCAAGTCTCTTTCTTCCCTTGCGTTTGCCAGCAACTCCCTCCCATCCTATAGGTGGCTTCAGGGTTTCTCTTTCCTATGTGTATGTGTAACCCCCCTGCAAATGGGGGTTCCCAAAAGACTTCCAGGAGCTTGCTTGAATGCTCCAAGCCTGAATGGTGTTTGGCATTTAAGCCATTTATCAGTGAGTGTTTTTAGAACCTCTGGTACTGTCTCTTAAGAGCTGTCTGCTTGCAGACATAATTAGTTTGTATGGGGGACTGTGTGTTTCTTTGATTGAGTACCACCAAGCTGCTGCCAATTCACTTCATTTTTGCAGTCACTAGAGTGCAAAGGGAACCTATCTGAAAGATGTAACTGTTTGCCAGAAATTATTTAGAGTAATAATGAAATTACAGTTTGTCTAACCTGCTTTTTGCAGTCAGAACTGTGTCTGCTAGTTCCCATTCTAGTTTTGAACTGCTGAACTGGACCAATCAGTGTGGGGTAAGCTAGCTCTAAAATGGTGCCTTGGACGAATCAGAACTTGGACTCATAATCTGAGCCAGCCACAGAGAGGATTGTATGGGCAGTGACTCTGGGAGATGTAGTTTAGACTTCAGTGCCTTTTTGGACCAACAGCAGCAGTCTATTGTGAGTGACAGCCAATCCAGTCAAGAACTGGGAGGAACTCAAAGGAAGTGCCCGGTTTTGTCGGTTGGAGTTTCAGTTGAGCTTTGGCAGTGAAGAAGGAAGGAGCCCTGTGCTTTTTCAGTGTGCAGTTTTAGTCAAAAAACGTGTGAAAGGGCCCCTACCAGCTGCCACGGTTTGGACTAGCCACTAGGGCTTGGGTACCCAGGGACAGTAACTGATAGGGATAGGCCTGTGCACAGAGCCATAGGTAGATTATTAGAGTGATAAGCTAATTAACCTGATTTCCCCCTGTCCTTGTTATATCCCCCTAAATAAATCAGAGCTGCTTGTTTCAGCAAAGTTATACTGCCTGAGGTATTTGTCTATGTTAAAGTATGTACTGTGATTGTTGCACTGTATCTCATTTCACAGGAGGTCCCAGTGCCTGAACCAGACCTGGGGGGTAAGTGTATACTGTGAAGGTAATTCTGATATATTGTGTGGGCCACTAGTGGGAAGAAAGGGTTGCAGTGTCCAGAGGGCTGTGACCAAGTTAGTTTAACTATTGCAAACCCTGACCTCTGGGTGGAGGCACCCGCCATTGGATCCAGGCCCTCAACCTGTTAGTGGCAAATCAGGCAGGGGTAGTAGCCCTGGGATAGCGCCATCTAGGGGTTACACATGATCTTGCAGTTCTTTGTGTAAACTCCAGCTGCCACTCTTCCGACCATTTTGCCAGTTTATCCAGATCTCTTCTCATTCTGCCCACCCCATCTGGATCATCTACTCTGTTACAGATCTTGGTGTCATCTGCAAACAGACAAACCTTACTCTCCAGTCCATCTGCAATGTCACTGATGAAGATATTGAAGAGGACTGGCCCCAGGACTGATCCCTGAGGTACCCCACTTGTGACTTGCATCTCTTCTGACTGTATACCTTTTACTACCATTCTCTGTTTTCTGCCCGTCAACCAGTTTGCCACCCAGTTGACCAACTTCTGACCCATCCAGTGCCTACCCAGCTTATTAATCAATCTTCTGTGTGGAACAGTATCGAAAGCTTTGCTGAAGTCAAGGTAGGCGACATCAACTGCTCCCCTTTGGTCCATCACTCTGGTTACCCAGTCAAAGAAACCTATGAGATTAGCTTGACAGGACCTTCCTGTTGTAAACCCATGCTGTCTTGGATCCTGTGCTTCTATTGATTCCAGGTGTTGCACTATCCTTTCCTTAAGGAGTGCCTCCATAATCTTGCCCACTACTGAGGTAAGACTGACTGGTCTGTAGTTCCCTGCCTCCTCCCTGCTACCACTCTTGTGGAGCGGGATCACATGAGCCCTTCTCCAGTCTTCTGGGACCTCTCCTGTGCTCAGAGACTCACTAAACAGTTCAGATAATGGCTCTGCTAGTTCCACCCTTAGCTCCTTTAGTATCCTGGGATGTATGCCATCAGGTCCCATTGCCTTGTCCACTTGAGCTTAGCGAGCTCTTGTGAGACCCTTTCTTTTGTGAAGGGACTAGTGCACACCTCCCTCCCCTGTGTCCATGGTGCTGAGCTGTGGGTCCTGCCTTACATTCTCTTCAGTAAATACTGAGCAGAAGTATCTATTTAGGATAGATGTTTTTTACATGGTCCTCCTCCTCACATGGCCCCTTATCCCCTTTGATCTTAGCAGTACCCCCTCTGGACTTTCTCCTTTCACTAATGTATCTATAGAAATCAATCAAGTCAGTCAATCAATCAAATCAATCAGTCAATTAAAATCTTTATTTTGCCAGGTGGAACATCATTGAGACAAGCTCATTTACAAGATGGACCTGGGGCAAAACAGTTGCCAACAGGGTTAAGACATAACAGGTTGAGTGAACGTACATAACAACTACATAGTAATAATAACAACATAATAACATATGACTATCACATGTGACAAGACACTTGCACCAGAACATAGCAGTAGGTTCAACAGTTGATAGTGCCATTTAAATAAAATTGCATGGATACAGGTATGTGGATGTAAGGTAATGAACTAAAGTTCATATAGTAAACATCATTGGAGGAGTCGTAGTGAGCAGGAATGGCAGTTCCTCTAGCGTCAAAGTGCGAAGAAGATTGAGATGTAAGAGTCCTTTGATAAGTACTGTAGGCATGTCCTGGAAAGTGGGGTGAGAAGGGGAGGGGGTATAGGGAATGGGATGGGAAGGTCAGCTGAGACAAGAGAGCGTTGGACATGATGGCCTAGAGAGGAAGGACTGTTCAAAGGGAGAACACGATAGATGCCACAGGCAATGGTTCGGGTTTAAATCCAATATTTGAAGCAAAGACAGATCGTGATGTTGGGACCTTGATTTGGACAATGACAGAAGGGAGGACTCAAATGATGCCTCAGGCAATGGTTGAGGTTTAAGTCCAGAATTTAAAGCAGTAACAAATCGTGACAAGTCTTGTCACCTTCTTTTACTGTTCGTGCTAGTGTTTCCTCAGTTTGGGCCTTTGCATGCCTTACTGACTTCCCTGCTTCCGTTAAGGAAGTTTGGTATGCCTCCCTATCTTCTTCTTGCTACGTTTCCTTATATTTCCTGAAGGCCAGCCTTTTGGCTCTGACCTTTTCTGCTACTGTTTTTGAGAACCAAAGTGGTTTCCTTCTTCTTTTGCTCTTCCTTTTCTCTCTAACACAATGAGATGTTGCTTCAAGTATTGCATCCTTAATGCTTGCCACTTTACCTGTACCCCTCACCTGTATTTCCTTTTTTTTTTTTGCCAGGGCTAGCTTAACTCTGTTGGCCATCTTATCAAAGTCAGCTCTTCTGAAGTCCCATATTTTTGCCTTGGAATGGGATGATTTAGTTCTAGTGGCCAAGTTAAACCATACCATGTGATGGTCACTGGCCCCCAGGTGACCTTCTACCTGGAGATCTGTGATCCTTTCTCTTTTAGACAGTACTAGATCTAGGATAGCTCTGTCTCTTGTGGGTTGTTGTACCAGTTGTTTGAGACCCTTCCCCTGCAGGGAATCCACTGTGTGTCTAGTTCTGGGTGATGTTCCTGCTGGTATTGACTGATCTGTGTCTGGCATGTTGAAGTCTCCCATTATCAGAACCTCCCCTTTAGCTGTCATGTTTTGTATATCTTCTAACAGTAATGTGTCTATGTCCTCCCCCTGGTCTGGAGGCCTGTAGACAACCCCAGTTCGAATGACTGTCCCATTTCCTGTTTCCAGGGTGACTCACAGTTCTCCAAGCTCCTTATGTGTAGTTTGAATTTCTGTAGCTTTGATATTTTCATTGACATAAAGGGCCACTCCACCCCCCACCCCTTTTTGCACCTCTGTCTGTTCTGAACAGTACATAGCCGGGTTCTGAAGTCTCCCAAGTGTGGATACTGGTGAACCATGTCTCACTAATGGCTACTATGTCCAGTTTAGCCTCTGTTATTATTGCCTGCAGGCCTGGGGATCTTGTTTCCCAGACTGTGAGCATTTCTGTACATGATTTTCCATTGGCCAGATTTCAGTGTGTTAGTTGTTGGGCGAGGTCTGGCGTTTCCCCTGTGCATCATATGGGGGAGCCAGACCTTTTTCCTTACCTGGTGATGCAGATGAACTACAAACATGCTGAACTCCTGTTTGATAACTAGCTGAGAGGGGAAGGGTGTTCTTACCATTCGACGTATCTGGTGCTGCACCCCTCTTCCTATTTGCCAGTTTAAATATTCTGCAAAGACGTCAAACTTCTGCCCCAATGCACTGACTCCATCCTTAGTCAGATGCAGTCCATTGAATTTAAAGAACTTTCGCTCCCAAAACTGTTGCCAGTTACCTACAAATCTGTGTCCTTTTTCCTGGCACCAGCCCTTGAGCCACATATTTAGCTCCCCTATTTCCTCTTCTCTGACCTTCTGTCCATCTGTCCCCTTCTCCCAGACCGGCAGGATCTCAGAGAAAGAGATGCCGGACGAAATGGATGATAGTTTGTCCCCCCAGCCTGGTCAGGTGTTCCTTGGTCTGCACAACTGACCGACTGGTGAGATCGTGAGATCGTTAGTCCCTATGTGTACCAGGACGTCAGTGTTTTCTCCTTCTTCCTGTACAGTTTTAGCAATTCAGTCAGTGTCTTTCCATGCTGATGTACCTGGGAGACATCTGAACATTACCCCTGGCTGGAGATACGTATCAACTCCTCGAATCACGGAGTCTCCTATGATCAGAAGTTTTTGGGATTTCCTTTTTGCTTTTTTTTTGTTTTGGTTCCTGTTTTGGGTGAGTTTTGTTGTGCTAGCTCCTGTGCTGCAGTGTCCTCTGTCCCTTTGTTTCATTTCGGAGATAGAGGCAGATACCTGTTTGTAGTTTTTATATGGTTTGTGGTGATATGTTTGAGAGGACCAAGTGATAGGGCAACTGATTTGCCCCTCTTAACCACCTGCCATCCTCCCGGACCAACTACCCTCTGTGGTCAAGGTGCTTCTGTTGGATGTTGGGGAAATGGCGGGCGGTTTCCTCCTGAATATGCGATTTGAGGCACGCAATCTCTGCCCATGCTGCCTGGAACTGAGCCCTAGATCTCCAATGGCCCAGCATATAGGACAGTGTCCTAAATCCTGAATAACTGCCATTTTGTTTTGGTTCTTGTTATTATCTGTATCTCAAAGTGTTGTTCTATTCATGTGTTTCCTCCAATGTAACTAATCCTGGGTCGCCCCTGAAAAAAGGACCTTAATAATTTTGCAAAGTGTCCTGCAGTACCTGCAGTTAATAATATCCATTCCCGATAAGTTGCTGGGTTTATAACCTGGTCAGAGTGATTAGAAGGAGGAAAATGAAAGCAAAAAGTTTGCTTTTGTGTTTTGTTTGTTTTTGTATGACTTGTTATAACAAGTGAAATTACTTGTGCTGCTGTAAATGAGGTCATTGTGTAGATACCCATCTGATCCACCCCTTCCTGCTTTGCTACAGGAAATGTCATGACTGTGCTACCCTATAAAAGAAGTGTGGCGTGGGAATTGGTTGGGGATGGGGTGGAGTGTAGATCCCATGAAAGAACAATACGGACTGAAAGAAACAAGGAGGTAAGAGCAGAAAAAATCAGCCAGCAACAAATGCAGTAGCCCTGAAAGTTTATCCTAATGATAGATAAAACTGTAAAACGTGTAACGCACCACCTGTAATAATTTCACAGAAGATATACCCTGTAAGAAACACTTTGCTACAGAAAAAAATAAAGTAGTAACAGGAGATATACCTTGCAAAAGACAATTTGAATCGGAAGATTACAGCAGTAATCTGTAAGCACACACCTGTAGGCAAACCTAGTCTTCCACCTCCAAGATATCTACTAACCTGACCTTTTAACCCTTCCTTCTATTGGAAGTTACTAACAGTTTGTCAGCTCCACCCCCCAGTTACACACCTAATCCCCTGGAAGAGCTGTGGGAGGAAAGCAGTTAGCTCCTTCAATGTGAGAAGGAGACTGCAACACCTCTTGAGACAAACCAAAAAACTTTCAGCAATAAAATAAAATAGTGGCAAACAGTAATTTTGCTTAGCCTAATGATACAAAGTCGCAAAAATGTAAGCACCACCTGTAATAATTTCACAGAAGATATACCCTGTAAGAAACACTTTGCTACAGAGAAAAATAAAGCAGTAACAGAAGATATACCTTGCAAAAGACAATTTGAATCAGAAGATTACAGCAGTAATCTGTAAGCACACACCTGTAATAATTGTAAAAAACAAAAACAAGGTGCTGCATCAGCATGTGGTCTAAAAGGAAAACAAAATGGTTATATTAAATGCACGCTGAAAATAGAGTTAAAAATCTTCGTTTCGACCTTAGGTCTTCTTCAGGAAATATCTAAAAGAGAAAAAAAACGAAGTCAGTGTAGAGAGGAGGTAAATGAGATATATATATATATATATATATATATATATATATATATATATATATATATATGGGGAAAGAAGAAAGGGAGGCTCAGGGAGAAGAAGTGATAAATGGTAAGATTAAGAGAGAATCTGTGAAACAGAAAGGTGATGATGGGAAAGATAAAGCATAATGGGAGTGAAAGAGCTAGGGAAGTTCCCAGATGGGGACTAATTAACAGGGCCTAGTAAGAAGGCTGAAAGGTGACAAATGTGTGGGAAGGAGACAGAAATGGAGACTTATGATGAAAATGAAAATTAAATGAAATGAGTACAAAAACAAATAGACTTTAGGGAAAAAAAAAAGGGGATGGCCAAAAGATGTTAGTGGAAAATAAGTCTATCATTTAAACCAGAGGGCTGCTGGAAGCCAAGGTGGATGATCAGCTTGGCTTCCATGTTTTTTCTATGGTCAGGATACCAGAAGCCCTGCTGAAGGACACAAACAGAAAGGTCATTGACATTGTGGTCCCTGGAGATAAAGTGGGATACAATGGGTTTAGCAGTTTCACCGTTCCTGACTGCTCTGTAATGTTCCCTGAAACGGTCAGCAAGACGCCTGCCAGTTTCTCTGATGTAAATAGCTGTACACTTCCTGCAAAGAATACAATACACCACATTAGTGGAGGTGCATGAGAACTCCTTGGTGACGTGAAAAACACCTGTAGGCCCCCGAATTTCAGTCACACCGGAAATAAATTTGCAGGTGTAGCAGCGAGTCCTGTTGCAAGGTTTGGTACCTGGGAGGGAGGACCTGTTAGGGTTAGGTAGGCTGCTTTTAACCAGGAGATTCCGCAGGTTAGGTGGCCGGCAGTAGGAGGCAATAGGTGGTCCTGTAAAGGAAGCACCAATGTTAGGGTCAGTTTGCAAAATGGGAAAGTTACTGGTAATGATCCTGTGAAGAGAAGGTGTGCTCTGATGGAAAGGAAGCACTAGTGGAATTCGCTGTTGTTCTTGTGTGACAGTATCCTTCCTGTGGAGGTCAAGGTTACTGGGCATGTTATTGACCCGGGAGAGTGCTCTGTCCACTGTGCTTTTAGGGTACCCCCTGTTGATAAAAAAAACTATGCATTATTTGGGTCTGCTCAGCAAAGTCATCCTCTTCACTGCACAACCTGCGAAGTCTAAGAAACTGTGAATAAGGCAGGCCATTCTTGACATGTTTAGGATGGAAGGAGCTGTGGAGGAAGAAACTGTGAGAGTCAGTGGGTTTGTAATAGACTGATATCTTCAGACCAGCGTTCTGTACTGCCAGCTGGATATCCAGAAAAGGCAGTGTAGAGGAGGATACTTCAACAGTGTATTGAAGGGAAGGATGGGCCGTGGTAAACTTGTCAAGGAAGGCTTGGAGGGTCTCCCTGGAGCAGGACGTGGCCCCACACAGTCATCAATGTAGCGTTTATAGAGTTCAGGCACAGTCCCTGTGAATGAGAGAAAAAAACGTTCCTCCACCCAATAATGCAGCAGAAGGTATACCCAGCAACAACAGTTTGAAGCAGAGAAAAATAAAGCAGTAAAATGTTAGCAACAAACAGTAACAATCCCTGTGACTACAAAATAAAATAATAACACACCGTAAATCTGCTTAACCAAAATAAGCCTTAATCCTTTTCCCTGCTCTGGTAAGGTTCTTTGCTCTGTCCTCACAAGCAACCTAGAAGAAAAGAGCTCAGGTGAAGCTAGGTGTCTTTGCCAGCAAACCTAGCACCACTCCATTGGTGTCTTTTCTGCACAATCTACAGCATTTTCGTGCATCTTGCATTAATTTTCAAGCAGGTCCGTTTTGGTTTCCCAGTGCAAGTAACATCATTGTGTTTATGCAATCTACAACTCATCTATTGCAGAGTTGTGTAATTGCTCAAACAATCTTATACCATTTTGCCACATTATTGTTCCCTTTGACCTGCCCATTTGCACATCATGCTCTATGGTGTGGGTCTCCCTAGGATCACCATACAGTTTTGGGGTATTATTTTAGACACACTACGTGTGGTATGTTGGTGGTTTTATAAGGCTACCTCATGGGATATCCTCATCGCCATATCCATTCATTTACCTTTCTTGAGTAATTCTCAGGGTTTTATGTCTACTACTTTAATCCTGCATCATTTGGTGGAAACTAACCTCCTGAGGGGGATCTTGCTTTCCCTAGTTGAAGGCCCTCCAATTGCATTTTACCTCTGGTCTCTGTTCTGCTGCAGTAAAGAGCTATTTTCCACCAAGAGAGACTTTTGGGAGGCTTACCCTTTGGGAAATCCTCTCCCTAGGTACCTCCATTGATGACAGTTCTACTAAGCCTCTCTGTCTGCCACTTCAGGTGAGTTGCGTGGCTCTTTGGAGTCCTTCCCCTGCAGGATGGCCTGTCTTGGTGTTTTCACTCAACTTTGTCTTGTTAACTGTAGGGACTAAAACTTTATAAAAAGACATTTCTAGCTTCCTAAAAATACTTTTAATGTAGTAATGTAGTCCTATACACTTGGTACTGTAACTGGTTCTGATGCAGTTTTGTTTCTGTGGCATAACAATTCTGGATCAACTTAGCATCATCTGTAGCTTGGGTGTGCACATTTCCCTCCAAGCTACCGGCACACGCCCAGGTATGGGCCAGCTTTGGCATAGCTGCTGGGATATGGAGGCAGTGGGGCACCAGCGAGGGTGCCGTTCAACACATCTGGGTCACCTAATGTATGTTATCTTCTGCTGTCTGCCTCAGTTTGATGCCTTAGCTACATCAATCCCATCTTCTGCCACAGTCCTTTTATGCTTTTACAGGTGGAAAATCACTTTTCTCTGCCATGGAGTGGTGGAGTTGCAGGAGCCAGCTCCCTCTGGTCCCCCAGGATGTTCTGCGCTCTTTAACTCAGCCATAGAAGGAAATCCCTTTGTGCCCTTTCTCCTTGTTTTTCCCCCACTGAGGGCTGAAGGTCTCAGGCCTTAGCAATTAAGACTACACACCTCCATCTTTAAGGAACAGGTGGCACATGACCAAAGAGTTGTACTCTGTGGAGAAGATTGATTCTTATAAGGTACGTTTTTTACTGTAGCTCAAGATCTTCAAGAATATCTTCTCCATAAAGCTACACTCGCTAACCCACTGTCCCCCTCTTCTTTATACAGTGGCTACTTGGAGGTAGGATTTTCCTTCTTACAACCTTTTCTGTTCTCGGAAACTGAGAAGGTGAATTAGTGACTCTTCTTTCCACACCTCGCCTCATACTGCTAGAAAACAAACTGCAGTACTTGGGTTTGTAGTGTTCATGTTACCTTTTTATGTTTGCACTTGCGCAGAGCAAATATATTGCTACAGTAATGGTTTCAGGGGTGTGTCACTGGCGGGTCCAAGGTAGCTGAGGCAGCAGGGTACTTGACAGTGACACCCCAATGATCAGCGAGACTGATTATGACAGTGTTCTGTGCTTGTGGACAGAAACTTTGTGTAGTTGAAAGGAGTGAGCCGCTCCTATCATATAGTGGCTCTGTCCTTTCATCTGCATGACACCGTCCAGCAAGCAGTTGAGCATCATCACATTCAGCTCAAGCTCCCCCATTCAGAGAGGAGACATGCAGAAACAACTCTCTTCCAGTGCCAAGTATCCCACCCACCTCCTGGTACTTCCCCATGCGTCATCTGTAGCAAAAAACACCATCCCACTGCCAGGTATCCCACCCACCTTCTGATCCTTCTCCGTGCCCTGTCCATGAAAATAAAATACCCTCCCACTGCCGCATATCCTGCCCATGTCTCAATCTTTTCTGATGCCCTGACTGTGAAAATAAAATACCCTCCCACTGCCAAATATCCTGTCTACCTCCCAGTCCTACCCCATGCCCCGTCTGTGAAAATAAAATACCCTCCCATAACCAAGTATCTCACCCACCTCCCAGTCCTTTCTCATACCCATTCCACGAAAAAAAATACTCTTCCACTGTCCAGTATCTCACCCACCTCCTGATCCTTCCCCATGCCCTGTCTATGAAAATAAAATACCCTCCCACTGCCATGAAATTACACTCCCGGTGCCAAGTATCCCGCTAACATTCAAACAACATGAAATCTTGGTGTATTCAGACATAATGCAGTTAGCCCCAGCACTTGAACTGCCCCGGAGAGGAAAGAGTTAACTCCATGCAGAAGCATGGAATGTTGAGCTCGAGCTTGGTTTTCAAACCTCTGTCTGTGGTACTTCCCAGTGTAACTGTCAGATTCTTTACTCCGCCTAACAGTGAAGTCGCTCCGGAGATTTCCTCTGCTCGGTTCGATATAGTAAAGTGTTCAGTTTTAAAAACCATTTCTTTCAAACAACATGAACTCTTGCTGTATTCTGACAAATTGCAGTGATGTCCAACCTTTGAACTGCCCTGGAGGTGAAAGAGTTAACTTTCCATGCCAGGCATGGAATGCTGAGCTCGAGCTCGGTTGAGACTCTGTCTGTTGCTGTTTGAACTCAAACTGTCAGATTCTTTACTCCGCCTCACTGAACAAGTCGCTCCGGAGATTTCTCCTTTGCTCGGTTCAAGTTTGTCGGTTAAAGTCCATTTTTCTCAGTTTTCGACCAAATTTAATTCGTTAACCTGTCGGTTCAGTCTCTGTCTGTGGTATCGTGAGTACCAGATAGGTTTATTTTATTGTTCTTCTGTGTGGAACTTGTAAACGTGGGATCGGTTCGGTTTGAACCGATCAGGTTGTTCAAAAAAGTTTATTTTACTTTTAGAGTGTGGTAACCGGTCCTTATCGGTTCTAAAAAAATGGATTTCATTATGGTTTTTTCCACGACCCATAACACGGTTAGGAACCGATAAGGGTGTCTTGCCTGGCGGATTGCCGAAAAAAGGGTAAGTTTTTGTTAGGACTGGCCGTGTCTGAGAAACCCAAAAGAAAAACCGGGCCCACTGGGTTTCAACACTGTAGTATGTGTGGAGAAGCCTTTGCTAAGGCTGACCCCCACACCACCTGTGTTTATTGTCTGGGGTTTGACCACCTCAATTCAGACTGTCAGATTTGCAAGAATTTTCCTGCAGCTACCCTGGAAAAGAGAGTTGGTAGGCTCAGGGAAAGGAAGGCCAAGAAGTCAGCTGACCCGGACGGCCAGCCCGGTTCGGTTCCAACCAAACCAGAAGGAGTGCCCTCTGACCAGGGCAAAACTTCTTCAGGCAAAAGGAGAACCGACTCCGAGGAGTCAGTTCCGGTTAAAAGAAAAAGAAGGGATAAATCAGCCAGTGCGGATCCACAAAGTCTTTCTCCGACCACTGATGAAATAGCCAAAGTGATAAGGATTGTTCAGTCACTAACCCCGGTTCCGACCGAACCGGCACCATCAGGAAGGGGCTCGGTTCGGTCGGTTCCCCCAGTTCCAGACTATAATTTAGAAGATTTTTATGAACCGGAGGAGGAGGAAGGAGAGTATGAGGATAGTGATGGTGATTATGAAAGTCTGGATGAGCCTATTGACCCGGACATCTACCCAGACAGACCTTCAGGGGTTTCTTCTCCTAGGCTTTCTGAGTCCCCTTCCCATTTTATGTTCTACAAAAAAGTGGCTGAAACTCTTCAGCTTCCTATGGAAGAAGCTGTGGACGACCAGGAGGAACCTGACTATGTTGAAATGATGGATATCCCAGAGTCTAGGAGGTTGTCTATTCACCTTCATAAGTCCTTTGGGAAACAGACAGTAAAGATTTTAAAGACTCCTAATTCTATACCTCCTGTGGACAAGAGTTTGGACAAGAGGTATACTCTCTCAGGCTCAGATACGGAGTTCCTTACCCAGCAATGCAACCATGTTGGGGTAGTGCAGGCTGCTGCCTGTGATAAGGCAAATATACCCTTGGCTTCACACCCCCCAGATAAGGACTCCAGGAGGATTGATGCCATGGCAAAGAAACAGTACATGATAGCATCCTTGGGAATCAGGCAGGCTAATTATATGGCCTATACAGCTAGATATCAGAAATCTAGATGGGACACTGTAATGGCTTTAGCTAAACAGGTCCCTGGCCAGCTTGCCAAGGAGCTGGAGCAGGTGGCTGCGGATGGTATTGAGGCATCCAAGGTGCAATTCCATGCTGCAGTGGACTCAATGATGTTGTATTCAGAGTCATGGCTACATCTGTGGTCTTTCGTAGGGATGGCTTTGCCTAGAGGTACTAGCCTGTCTTGGGATACCCAGACTAAGGCCATGGATTTTCCTGTTGTGGGTAATTCTCTGTTTGGGGAGCAAACAGAACTATATGAAGAAAATGGATGAATATAGGACCACCTACAGGAGTGCTCAGGCCAAGGAAAGGCAAGCCACTCCCCAGAGGCAGCATTCCAGGGGCAGGGGAAGGCCTTTTCATAGGCCTTTCTACTAAGTCCAGGCCTCCTCTTCTGCTTATGCTCATAGGGGGTTCTTCAGAGGGAGAGGCAGATGGGGTACAAGCAGGCCTGCTTCCACCCCTCAGCCTAAAGCCCCTGCCAAGCAGGCACCCTGATGGGTTTGCCAGGGCCGATTCTCCACCACCGGTAGGGGGCAGGCTGGCTTACTTTGTCCAGGACTGGATGTCTTTAACATCAGACAAATGGGTCCTGGAAGTAGTAAGCCAAGGACTGGTTCTCATCTTCAAAAAATTTCCAAAGATGAGAACTAGATCCTTTCCACCTGCAAATCCTTCAGAGGCACTTGCCCTACTTCCTAACCCCCAAAAAGACAGGAGAATGGCGGCCCATCCTGGATCTCAGATATTTAAACAAGTACCTTTTAAAGTCAAAGTTCAAAATGGTGACTCTGGGAATAATTCTACCCTCTCTAAGGCCAGGGGACTGGCTAGTTTCCCTAGACCTCAAGGATGCCTATTTCCATATTCTCATCAGAAGCTCCCACCGAAAGTACCTCGGGTTCGCCCACCGAAAGTACCTCAGGTTCGAGGTGCCCTCAGGCCATTACCAATTCAGAACAGTGCCCTTTGGCCTAACTTCTGCTCCAAGGGTGTTCACAAAATGCCTGGCAGTAGTAGTTACCTTTCTAAGGAGAAAAAGGATCTCCATCTTTCCATACCTGGATGACTGGCTCATAGTAGGCCAGTCCCCAGACCAAGTCAAGTTACACCTACAGATAACTCAGCAACTGCTCACTTCTCTAGGTTTCCTTCTGAATCTTTCAAAGTCAGTTCTAGAGCCTGTGCAGCTCCTCACCTTCATGGGGCAGAGCTGGATACAGTAAGGGCAAGGGCCTTCCTTCCCCTGGACAGGGCAAGGACCCTTATCTCACTGGCCTCTTCATTCACCCTACAGGTGTCTCGACCAGCAAGGCAATTTCTGCAGCTCCTGGGGCACATGGCTGCTTCTACAGCAGTGGTACAGGGAGCAAAATTTCAGATGAGGGACATTCAGTTCCACTTGAGAGCCTTCTGGTCTCAGAAAAAGGACCCTCTGACCAAACTGATCCCAGTGACTCGAACCCTGATCCAGGCATTACAGTGGTGAACAGGACAATCTAAGACAGGGAGTTCCCTTTGTCAATATGTCTCATTCTCTAATCCTTACTACAGATGCCTCCCTCTTGGGCTGGGGAGCCCACTTGGGGGATTTGACCACCCAAGGGTTGTGGTCTCCTCAGGAATCTCTGCTTCACATCAATCTATTAGAACTCAGAACAGTGTTTCTAGCACTTCAAGCTTTTTCCAAGTCTGTTCAGAACAAAGTAGTTCAGATCAGGACAGACAATACCACCACAATGTGGTATATCAATGAGCAAGGGGGCACTCGGTCTACGGCCTTGTGCACAGAGGCAATGAAGTTATGGTCTCTGGCCTACTCCCTGAACACCTCTCTTACAGCAGTACACCTCCCAGGCAAGGACAATGTCCTGGCAGATGCTCTCAGCAGGATATCTCAGGGCCATCACGAATGGTCCCTGGATCCCCTGGTTTTGAAGATGATCTTCTCCAGATGGGGCACTCCACAGATAGACCTTTTTGCAGCCCCAGTCAATCACCAACTACCTCTCTTTTGCTGCAGGCCCCCAGTGTTGGGCTCAGTCCCCCTGGATGCCCTAGTTCTCAATTGGGAAAGGAAGTTCCTCTATGCTTTTCCCCCCTTCCCTCTCCTGTTCAAGGTGTTAGTCAAAATCAGGTCTCAACCCTGCAAGGTGATTCTGATTGCTCCAGACTGGGCCAGACAGCCCTGGTACCCTCTCTTGTTGTCCTTAGCAGTCCACATTCCCCTGTCTCTTCCCAGGAATTATAACCTGTTAACTTGTGCTCATTGGAGGGTTTGGTATCCGAATCTCAAATCTCTCAACCTCAAGGCCTGGCTCTTGAAGAGTTAGAGTTTGCTGATTTACACCTCTCTCAAGGTGTTCTGGATATCTTAAAGGCTTCTCGTAAGCCTTCCACCAGAAACACTTGCAACTCCAAGTGGAAAAGATTTTCTAAATGGTGCTCTGGGAAGCATATTTCTCCAGAGTCTGCTGACCTGCCCACAGTCCTTGATTACATGGTTCATCTTAATAGCTTGGGTCTCAGACCAGCTACACTAAGAGTGCATTTGGCAGCTGTCTCTGCCTTCCTTTCAGCAGGCAAACACTCTTCCCTTTCAGCTCATCCTGTATTTTCTAAATTTTTCAAGGGATTGCTTTATACCAATCCTCCATTCAGGGACCCTGCCCCTACTTGGGATCTTAATGTTTGCATTGCTCAGCTTATGCAACCCCCCTTTTGAGCCTTTGTCCTCAGCAGAGCTTAAGTACTTGACTTGGAAAACTGTTCTTGGTGGCCATCACTTCTGCCAGACGCATTAGTGAGTTACAGGCCCTGGCAGTGGAGCCTGATTTTATCTCTTTCCGTAGAGATAAGGTGGTCCTCAGGACTAATAGGAAGTTCTTGCCTAAGGTGGTTTCAGATTTCCACCTTAACCAGTCTGTGTCTCTTCCTGTTTTCTTCACTGACCATTCCTCCTCTGGGGAGAGGAGGCTGCACAGTATGAATGTGAAAAGGGCCCTTAGCTACTACATAGAGTGCACCAAGGGTTACAGGTTTGACTCCCTCCAACTGTTCCTCACTTATGGCGAGGTTGGTAAGGGAAAACCTGCCATTAAGAGATCTATTGCCAGGTGGATTGTCTCTTGCATTCAATTTTGTTATGAAAAACTAGGTAGGATCCCACCCTCAGGCCTGAGGGCTCACTCCACCAGAGGTACAGCTGCTTCCCTGGCTGCTGCCAGGGATATTCCTATCTTAGAGATTTGTCAAGCAGCCACCTGGAAAACAGTACACACTTGTACCAAGCATTACTCTCTGGATATCCAGGCTAGGAGTGATGCTCGGTTTGGCACAGCTGTGCTTCAGAGCCTATTTCCTAAGTAGGTTCTGTCCCTCCTCCATGGAGGTACCGCTTGGTAGTCTGCAATTTGTCAGAAAACAGCAAGACTTCATGTTGTTTGAAGAAAAAATTACTCACCTTAGTAATGTTTCTTCTAATGGAGTCTTGCTGTATTATGACCCCCCCCACCTCCCCTCTTAGAACCTGGTTTTTGGGATGTGGGTGGGCAGTAGCAGTGTTGGCACTCGGGAGGTGTCCTCACTCCTTCTTTTCTCACCCCTTTAGTTTGGGTGGGTGGGTGTTGTGTTTTGTTTTATTTTTTAGGTTTCCTGACTTGAGTGTGTGTTTTAGGACCAAAACATCTTTTTATTATATTTAGTAGCCAGTTGGGTAGTGTAAGTTTACAATTTCCACAAAGGACACCCAGTGAGTATAGCTCGTAAAGATCTGATGGTTTGAGTTCAAACAGCAACAGACAGACTCTCAACCAAGCTCGAGCTCAGCGTTCCATGCCTGGCATGGAAAGTTAACTCTTTCCTCTCCCGTGGCAGTTCAAAGGTTGGACATCACTGCAATTTGTCGGAATACAGCAAGACTCCATTAGGAGAAACAACATTACTAAGGTGAGTAATTTTTTCTTATTGTTTTTTTGGATTTCCAGCCTCTGTCTACGGTACAGGTAGTGCTGTAGATAGGTAGTGACTGTGTTTTTATTTTATTTAACTGTGGAAATTGTTTGTCTCTCCAGTTTCTTTTCGGTTGGTCCGGTTAGGAACCGACCTTGTGAATTTTCTTATTTTAAATAATATCTTTCTGGGATTAGTGTGGTGTTCCGGTACCGATCGGTTTCAAAAGAACCGGCTTTTTCTCAGTTCTTTTCCAAACCCGTGACATGGTTGTTACTGATCGGTTGATGTTACCTGGCTTGAAAGCTTCTCTAGGGTAATTTTGGTAGGTTAGCCATGTCTGAGAAACCCAAAAAGAAAACTGGTCCCACTGGGTTTCGACACTGTACTGAGTATGGGGAGGGCTTTGCCAAGGCTGACCCCCATCTCATCTGTGTTTATTGTCTGGGGTTTGACCACTTCCAGTCAGACTGCCAAAATTTGCAAAAACTTTCCCAAAACCACTCTAGAAAAAAGACTGAGTAGGTTGAGGGAAAGGGAGGCCGAGAAGTCCGTGAATCTGGATGGCCAGCCCGGTGAGGTTGCGGCCGAACCTGAGGAAGTGCCTACTAACCTGGGTGATACCTCCTCGGGCAAAAGGAGAGCCGACTCTGAGGGGTCGGTTCCGTCAAAAAAGAAACGAAAGTCTGACGGTTTGTATCCAGTACTGCATACTCCAACCATGGATGAGACAGCCAAAGCGATTAGTATTGTCCAATCGCTTCACCCGGTTCCGTCCGAACTGGCACCGCCGATTAGGCGGTCGGTTCGGTCGGAACTGGCTCCTTCGGATTACGATCCGGATGCTTTCTATGAGGAGTGGGAGGGAGATGAAGATTATCCCGACGGTAACGACGATGATGACGACCAGGGGGGTCTGGATGTGCACATTGAACTGGACAGCTCCCCAGACAGACCCTCTGATATCTCTCCTCCCAGACTCTCTGAGTCCCCTTCACACTTCTTATTTTACAAGAAGGTGGCCCAAACCCTCCAGCTCCCTATGGTTGAAACTGCTGAGGAGGAGGAAGAAGAGCCTGATTTTGTGGAGAAGATGGACATCCCAGAGTCCAAAAGGTTGTCTATCCCCCTTCATAAGTCCTTGGGGAAACAGACACAAAATATTCTACAGACTCCTAACTCTTTACCTCCTGTAGATAAAAGAATGGACAGGGAGGTATATGTTATCAGGCTCAGCTGCGGAGTTCCTTTATTCACATTGCAGCCATGTTGGGGTAGTGCAGGCTGCACCCTGTGACAGGGCAAACATTCCTTTGGCTTCACACCCCCCAGACAAGGACTGCAGGAAGGTTGATGACATGGCCAAAAAAATATACTTGGCATCCTCTTTGGGACTCAGGCAGGCACATTTTATGGCCTTTACAGCCAGGTACCAGAAGTCCAGGTGGGATATGGTTCTGAAACTGGCTCAACAGGTCTCCCCTCAGCTAGCCAAAGAGTGGGAGGAGGTGGCTGCAGATGGAATTGAGGCATCCAAAGTACAATTTCATGCTGCTGTGGACTCCAACGATGTGGCGTCCAGAGTCATGGCTACATCTGTGTCTCTCAGGAGGCATGCTTGGCTCAGATGTACTAGCCTATCACAGGACACCCAGTCTAAGGCTATGGATTTTCCTGTAGTTGGTAACTCTCTCTTTGGGGAGCAGACAGAGGCTTACATGAAGAAGATGGACGAATACAGGACAACTTACAGGAGCGCACAGGCCAAGGAAAGGCAAGTCACTCCTCAAAAGCAGCAGTCCAGGGGCAGGGGCATGCCTTTTTACCAAGCCCAGGCCTCTTCTTACCCACAAAGGGTTTTTTTTCTGAGGGAGGGGCAGGAGGGGGATGAGCAGGGCTGCTTCCTCCTCCCAGTCTAAGGCTCCTGCCAAGCAGACACCCTGAGGTGTCAGCCCTGGTCGAATTCCCAAACCCAGTAAGGAGGCAGGCTGGCTTACTACTTTCAGGCCTGGAAGTCTGTTACCTCAGACAAGTGGGTCCTGGAAGTAGTAAGCCAGGGACTGGTCCTCAGTTTCAAAAGGTACCCAAAAAGGAGGGCCAAGTCTTTTCCACCTGCATCAATCTCAGAAACCCTTGCCCTGGAGGCAGAGGTTTCCTCTCTTCTAGCTCTCAGAGCCATAGAGAAGGTTCCTACTCAACACAGGGGAAAAGGCCTGTACTCCAGGTACTTCCTTACCCCAAAGAAAACAGGGGAGTGGCGATCCATCCTGGATCTAAGGTATTTGAAAAAACACATATCAAAACCCAAATTCAAAATGGTAACTCTGGGAATAATCATTCCCTCTTTAAGGCCAGGAGACTGGCTAGCCTCACTGGACCTCAAGGATGCCTACTTCCATATCCCTAAGGTGCTCCCACAGAAAATACCTCAGGTTCGAGGTTGCCTTCGGCCACTATCAGTTCAAGGCCATGCCTTTGGCCTAACATCGCTCCAAGGGTGTTCACAAAGTGCCTTGGTAGTGGTGGTGGCTTACCTCAGAAGACAGGGTATCACCATTTTTCCATATCTGGATGACTGGCTGCTGGTAGGGCAGTCATCAGATCAGGTTAGGGCAGCTCTGCAAACCACCCAGGACTTGCTCAGTTTTCTGGGGTTTCTTCTAAATCTGCCAAAATCAGTCCTCGAATCAGTACAGATTCTCACCTTCATAGGGGTGGAATTGGATACTGTCCAAGCAAAAGCCTTCCTTCCTTCCTCTGGCAAGGATGAAGGCCTTAGTAGACCTTGCTTCCTCCTTTTGGCCTCAGGTTTCTCTTCCAGCGAGACAGTTCCTCCAACTCTTGGGCCACATGGCAGCCTCCACTGCAGTGGTTCAGGGAGCTAGATTTCAGATGCAGGACATTCAGTTCCATCTAAGGTCCTTTTAGTCACAGAGAAGGGACACTCTCTCCAAACTGATTCCAGTGACCCGAACTCTAGTACAAGCTCTCCAGTGGTAGCTGGATCAGAACAACCTCAGCCAAGGGGTTCCACTTCTCCCTCAAGTTCCATCAGTAGTACTGACTACGGATGCTTCTCTCCTAGGCTGGGGAGCCCACCTGGGAGCCCTAACAGCTCAGAGAATCTGGTCCCCACAGGAGTCTCTTCTTCATATCAATCTCCTGGAACTCGGGGCAGTTTTCCTAGCCCTGCAGACCTTCTCAGATTCAGTCAAGGGCAAGGTGGTCCAAATCAGGACGGACAACACTACCACAATGTGGTACATCAACAAGCAGGGAGGCACTCGGTCCATGGCCTTGTGCATGGAGGCCATGAAGATTTGGTCTCTGGCCTATTCTCTTCAGACTTCCCTGGTAGCAGTTCAGCTTCCAGGGAAAGACAATGTGGTAGCAGATGCCCCGAGCAGGATTTCACAGGGACATCACGAATGGTCTCTGAATCCTAACATTCTGAGGATCATTTTCTCCAGGTGGGGCATTCCAGAGGTAGAGCTATTTGCAGCACCAGACAATCATCAACTTCCTCTGTTTTGTTGCAGACCTCCAGTCCTGGGGACCGTTCCCCAGGATGCCCTCTTTCTAGACTGGAAGGGCAGGTTTCTCTATGCCTTCCCTCCTTTCCCTCTCCTGTTCAGAGTTCTGATCAAGATAAGAACTCAACCCTGCACAGTGATTTTGGTGGCTCCAGATTGGGCCAGACAGCCCTGGTATCCTCTTCTGTTGTCCTTGGCTGTGACACATCCCCTGTGTCTTCCCAGGAGATACAATCTTCTCTCCTTCTCCCAGGGGCGGATCTGGTTCCCCAATTTCCAGTCCCTCAACCTCAAGGCCTGGCTCTTGAAGAGTTAGAATATGCAGCACTTCATCTCTCTCAGGGAGTTCTGGATATTCTAAGGATCTTCAGGAAACCTTCCACTAGAAAAACTTACAATTCCAAATGGAAAAGGTTCAGTATTTGGTGCTCTCAGAAAGGCATCCTGCCTGATTCTGCAGACATTTCCACAACCTTAGACTATCTAGTTCATTTGAATGGTCTAGGCCTTAGACCTGCCACTCTGAAGGTTCATCTAGCAGCTGTCTCTGCATTCCTCTCAGCAAGGAAGGGCTCTTCCCTGGCATCTCATCCTGTTTTCAGAAAGTTTTTCACAGGTCTGCTCCACATTAACCCTCCCTTTAGGGAGCCTGCTCCGCCTTGGGATCTTAATGTCTGCATTGCTTAGCTGATGCAGCCATCCTTTGAGCCTATGGCTTCGGCTGAATTGAAGTACTTGACCTGGAAAACTGTGTTTCTGGTAGCTATTAGTTCCGCCAGGCAGATTAGTGAATTACAGGCCCTGTCAGTTGAACCTGACTTCATATCCTTCCATAGTGATACAGTGGTCCTAAGAACTAATAGGAAGTTTTTGCGTAAAGTGGTATCGGATTTCCATCTACAGTAAACCAGTCCATATCGCTCCCTATGTTTTTCACTGACCATTCTTCTTCAGGGGTAAGAAGATTACACGGTTTGGATGTTAAAAGGACTCTTAGCTACTACATAGAGCATACTAAGGCACACAGAAATGACTGTCTTCAGTTGTTTCTCACTTATGGTGAAGTGGGGAAAGGTAAGCCTGCCACTAAAAGATCTATTGCCGGGTGGATTGTTTCTTGTATACAATTCTGCTATGACAAGTTGGGTAGAACACCCCCTTCAGGCCTGAGGGCTCTCTCCACTAGGGGTACAGCTGCCTCTCTAGCTGCAGCCAGAAATATTCCCTTGTTAGAGATCTGTAAAGCAGCCACCTGGAAAACAGTACATACATTCACCAAGCATTACTCCCTGGACATCGGGGCTAGGAGTGATGCTAGGTTTGGTACAGCAGTACTGCAGAGCCTGTTCCCAAAGTAGGTTCTGCATTCCTCCTCCATAGGGAACTGCTTGGTAGTCTGATATGTCTGAATACAGCAAGACTTCATGTTGTTTGAAGAAAAATTACTCACCATAGTAATGTTGTTTCTTCTAATGGAGTCTTGCTGTATTCAGACCTCCCCTGCCTCCCTCTCAGAACCTGTTTTTGGGAAGTGGGCTGGCAGGTAAAGTGTTGCACTTCAGGGGTGTACCTTGTACCCTCCCTTTTGGTGGGGTAGCTGTTATGTTTATTATTCTTATTACATGTAATTACATGTCTGTAAGTCAGTGACGTTATGTTTGTAACTAAAAATGATGACTGTTGCACACGCTGACGTGGAACCTTTGTAAAAGAGCCTCGGCTCAAAGGTATTGTAATCCTAGATTGAAATAAAATAAAATAAATAAAAATATGTTCATAGCCTAAATTGTCACTACCTTGTTTCTTCTTGGGTTCTCGACTTGTCTTTTTGGACCCCAAAACTATTTTTTGCCTTTTGGCTATATGTTTCAAACAATTTCCATATTTTAGTGCCTAGTTAGTTAGTTGCTTGTAAGAATCTGACGGTTACCCTGGGAAGTACCACAGACAGAGGTTTGAAAACCGAGCTCGAGCTCAACATTCCATGCTTCTGCATGGAGTTAACTCTTTCCTCTCCGGGGCAGCTCAAATGCGGGGGCTAACTGCATTATGTCTGAATACAGCAAGACTCCATTAGAAGAAACAACATTACTATGGTGAGTAATTTTTTTCTTTCAATCCTTCCCTGTGCCCCATCTGTGAAAGTAAAAAACCCTCCCACTGCCAAGTATCCTGCCCACCTTCTGATCCTTCCCCATACCATGTCTGTGAAAATAAAATTCCCTCCCACAGCCAAGTATCCCACCTAGCTCCTGATCCTTCCTTTGTGCCCCATCATAAACCTGTAAAAGAAGAAAACGGTGCTGTGACAACTTCTGCCCCTCGCTCCCCACCCTCCCCAGCTCCCCTCTCAGCCTCCCCACCACCTGACCCCATACATAACCTATACAGTTCTGCACTGCTCTTTCTCGCATGTCCTTCTTCTTCTGAGCTCCTGCAGGAAGTGACTGAAAACAAGGTAAGTTCGGTTACTGGTATTTTAATGCAGTTTGAACTTTTACTCATAACTTTGTCATTGATTAATATTTTTACCCCAGATTTTCAACATGGTCTTTTTAACCCCTCCTTATGAAGCAAGAAGGTGAAATGTTTTAAATCTCCCTCCAAAGTATGTTTTCATTATAAACATGACATGTGCCATTTTTCAAATCCTGCCCAAAACATCTTTTCACACTTGTGCCGCAAAATTACATTTTGGAAGGATTTCATAAATGAAACCTGTCGTGTTCCTAAGGCTATATTGAACTTTTGAAGTCAAAATAAAAAAAAATGAACACATGTTGATATTTTTCATTTACTCATAACTTTGCAGTATTTTTACATTTTAACCTATATTTTCAACATATCCATGTTTTTTAATCCCGCTCAAATGAACATGGCAGGTGTCACTATTAAATCACCCTCCAGAACCTGTTTTTGGGGTTATTCCACAAAAATGCACAAAACAGTGTTTTGGGTTACATTTCATTGATTACTTTTGTCATGTTCATATGCTGGGGGAAAAAAATAGTATTTTAAAAATTCATGGTCACTGTCTATGAAAATGACAGTATTAAGTGTGAACTTCTTCATTTCCCAATCATGAAAACTTCACTGTCATAACTTCTGTTATTAATGTGTTAATTTTTGCCTCTGCACTATCTATGCTAAACACCTACTGTACACAGCAAATACAAGCAAGCAAACATTAGGCATTGACAAATGCTTGTTTCTTTAGTCAAGAGTTCCAGAGCACTGACTCTTTAAAGCTTTAGTTAGCTCAGGGCTTGTCTTCACTGATACTTGTTTAATATTAGCCCTCCAGAGTAAAAAAAATTAAAATAAAAAAAGGCTACCAAACATTTTGCAGGGGTAGCTCATTAATGACACATATTAGGGTATTTTCATTAAAACTCTTGGGGCCAGCTATTCAGAACTTTGCCCCGGGGCTAAATTAGCACTGCCCAGCAGGCAAACTTAGCACAGACACAAAAGCCTGCTACTGTATATTCAAAAGGAATACCCCCCTGGCAAACAGCTTCTGAATATAGCATGCATATGAAGCTGGGCAAACTGGGCTGGGAGTGCAGGGCAAACTTAGCCCTGGAATAAGACAGCTCTGACTATAGCAATCAGGAAGTGCAAACCACAACAGCAACACAGTACACATCAACATGAAGGTAGATAGAGGTGAACTATGTGGCCACTGTGTGTGCCAGCAAATGCATGGACCCACTACAGCTGCAGGCAGCAGCACATGTGAAAGTACAGTGTGCAAAACTGTATAATATTCCACAAATCATTAGCATGGTGCTAACACGTTTGTGTGGGTTTAGTGCGGAGTTAAGCCGTTTGCCCAGTGCTAAACTTCGCCATATTCAAAAGTGACATGCAAATGAGCCTACTTAGGTGGTCTCTAGGCAAACATCCAGATTAGCATCTCATTATGCCCTGATTTGCATGCAGTTTGCCCAGCGTTACTGCAGGGTCCCACAGCTCCACCTGTTGGTGAGTCTGGAAGTACAGGGGATGGCTGAGTCCACCCACAGCTCCACCTGTATGTCAGTCTGGCAGTGCATGATAATAGCTGCAGGCTACATGTACACAGTACAGCATAGCGTATTGTACCCCAGGCGACAACACAGCATAGGCATAGGTGGTGGTGGTGCTGCATGCAACTGCACACTATAGGTCATGCTGCAGTTTCCCAGCAGACACTACAGTAGCAAGGGCGCCAGTAGTGTGAGGGACACAGCAGTTCCTATGGTGTGTAGGGTAGTGATGACCACTGCACTGTACACATTGACAGGCCCAACTTGCAGGTGTTTACTGACAGTGAACATTATTGTTACGCTGTTGTGTGACCCAAAGATGCTGCACCTCTGGCATGGGATGCTCACAGTGACGTATACATGGCCGGCTGTGTGTGCTGTGGCATTTGTACAGCTGTGCAGTATGTGGCTGGGGGGGCACATATGATCAGACAGACACACTGGTGTTGGGGTATTCCCAATACTGGCCCATGTGTACTGCGTGATGTTTCCCAGTCTTGTGGCCACACCTGGTCTGTGCTGCAACCTGGCCACCTGAACACCCTGCCCTCAACGTCCTCCATGCCCACAGTGCTGCATGTGTGTGCTGGCATCTGTTGGTGCCCACAGAAGAGTGGTAAGCAGGTGTGTGCTGTATGGCCACTCTGCCATGATGTCCACTGGCAGCCGGGTCACCACTTACTACCTGGCATGGCTGGTACTGGTGGCAGATGATGGCATCATTGTGATGCAATCAGTGAACAGCATGTTTCCTCTATGTCTGGCTTTGTCTCTGTGTCATATTTATTTGTTAGGGTCAAGCAAAGCTGCGCAAATGCCGTGCAAAGCCAAAATGTCGGTACAGCTGATTGCCCGGTTAAAACTACCTTTTCCTGGGCGGTAATTTGCACTGCGCTATGTGTCGTTATAAGTCACGTAAAACCACTTTGCGGCTGCAGTCGCTGAATATAGCATTGCGCCTATATTCACGCACACACCCCTTCAGTTTGCCCCTTTCATACATTATGATTTTGCCCAGCGCTAATGCAGTTTGTGCACGCTATTTGGCCTTCTGAATATAGCAAACCCGAGCTAAACCTGTGCAAATGGTTTGCGCCCAGTGCAAAGTTTTATATACCTGGCCCTTGGAATCCTGTCTACAGTTCCCTTATATGGAATGCTGGATTTGAGGTTCACCTTTTATTTTAAGAGATTATGTTGGACCTCTCATAACTTCCTTCCCTTTAAGGATTGGCTGTTTTTCTCTGGGAACTCTTTCTAGATATTTGTAATGTGGAGTCTGGTTTTACTTGTTTTAGGTCTTGGGATACTCTTGTGGAAGTATTCCATTCTTCAGGCCTTTTTTTCTAATAACAAACAATGAAAAAAAAAAAAAGGAATGTTCAAATAGCTTTTTTCATTTTAAAGGTTCCCTCCGGGGTCCAAATGTTTCAGATCCTAAGACAATATTCTTGAAAATCTGGAGTTACGGTACGTAACTTTCTTTTCTCACCTCAGGAATTCTTCAGCATGTATTGACAGGTGCAGTATGCCAGCTGGGTTAAGCTGCCCCGGAGAAGAGGAGTCAATGTAAATGAGAAAGACATTGGCCAATCAGAATAGAGAGAGAGAGGAGAGTGCTGCCTGCAGTCAGCCTGAAGGACCTCAGAATTTTTCTCCGCTGAACTGGCAATACTGCCCAGAGCTCTCTCTCTTCTGAGACCTTCCTGTGAGATATTTCTTACTTTTGAGTGGGTATTTACCTTATTTTTACCATTTTAACGTGGCTACGTTTGGTTCCATGCAGTTGCAGGATTGTTAACGGTTTTCCTGCTTCTGTGTTTTTTTCTGAGGTGAAAGTTTGCCGCGTGCATGATAAAATTGTATCTTTTTTATTTTATTCGATAGTATTTAGTCTGTTAGCTTGTATTTTTACCACATTTGCATTAAAATTAGTGTTTTTATTCACGCTTTAGCGGTACTTTTTTCCTGCATTAGCGCTATTTCCTGGAACCACTTTTCTCTACATTTAACAAAATATAACATTGTTTGAAGGGTAATTCCCTTCATTTCTCAGGGGTAAAACCTTATTTTATTGTGCAGTGGGCTACTGTTGGCAAGAGGTGTGAAGGTGGTTATTGTTTCTCCTTTCCTCTGTTCGTGAAAAAATAAAAAATACAACTTTAGCAAGTTTAATTTCAATTGGCTTAGCTTTTTGGCCAAACATTCATTATCATATACTACTGCTTCTTTGCTGTTACGCTTGTCTACTTACTTGGCATATACAGCTAGATATCAGAGAGCTTTTTTTAAATCGTATGATGGCAGGCATATAAACTGTACTCAGCAGAGTACAGTAAAAAAAAATCTGACGGGGGAAACAGATCAGGCAGGGGCAACAAAAAGGACAGCAAGGACATTGAGAGTCACATTGTGTCTGTGTCACTCTGAGCCCTTTTGCCTTCGTTGTTCACTATGGGGCACTGATGCCACCAGCCAAATAAACAAACATGAACAACTTACCAGGCAGGTAGAAAAACAAGGAGAGGAGGATTACAGGAAGAAACTGATTACTTGAACTCAGACATGGCAAAAGGGGGGGGCTATTGTTGGTGTGGCAGCGCTTATTTTGGTTTACGTTTACATAACAGAGGTGGCAACAATGCATTAGTTTTGAGTACGAGTTTAAAATTCCTGTCTACACCCCTGTTGCCATAGTGCAACACGGGGGAGACACTGTGCTCAGGGATGTCACTGAAACTGTGAAACTGGCCATAGAAGCTACTAAGTATCAGTTTCACATGGCTGTAGATAATAACAACACAGTCTTGATGGTCATGGCACAGGCCATTTCTCTTAGGCGGGTTGCTTGGTTAGGAACTACCAGTCTCACTCAGGATATTCAGTTGCAAGCTATGGATTTTCCTTGTGAGAAAACTTTTTTCGGGGACCAAACTGAGGCTTACGTGAAAAGAATAGATGAGTTCAAAACTACTTACAAAAGTAACTCAGCTAAAGATAAGCCCTCTTCCTCCCAGAAGTCTCAGAGTGGGGGAGGGGGTGGGGTGAGGTTATTTCCTAGGACATTCTTTCCTATGCCACTGCCTATGGATTTTTCCCATATGAGAGTTTTTTTTCCAGAGTTAGAGGTAGGAGAGGTCAGAGGAGAACCAACCCTACTCCTGTTACCTCTGCCCAATCCAGACAGCAATTATCCTAACTCCTTTTTGGTCACCTCCCCTCTCCCTGTAGGGGGCAGGCTCTCCGACTACCTCTATCATTGGCGTCAAATCACCTCAGACAAGTGGGTGTTAGAGGTATTGGAGCAGGGTCTCTCTCTTCAGTTCAAAACATTTCCCTTCCTCCATGGTCCCAAACTCTCGAAACCTCTCACCCCAACAGAAAAACAGCTGTTGGAGATCAAGGTCAAGAATCTCTTGGAGGCCACAACCTTAGAAAGAGTACCTCTTCCCCAGTGGGGAAAGGGTTCCTATTCCAGGTATTTCTTAACTGAAAAACAGGGAGTGGCAACCTACTTTGGACCTAAGGTACCTGAACAAGCACCAGCTGAAACCAAAGTTCAGGATGGTAACCTTGGCTCAGGTCATTCATTCTCTAAAGCAAGGGGACTAGCTAGTCTCCCTGGATCTAAAGAATGCCTACTTTCATATTCTAATAAGGCAATCCCACAGAAAATTCCTCAGATTCAGGCTGCCTTCAGGCCATTACCAGTTTTCATCCATGCCTTTCAGCTGATATCCACTCCAAGGGTGTTCACCAAGTGCCTGGCAGTGATTGTAGCTCATCTCAGAAGACAAGGAATCTCAGTTTTTCCCTACCTGGACGATTGGCTGATCGTGGCCAGTTTTCCTCAGACACTTTTAGAAGCCCTAAGCCAGACAAAACACACTACAGTCTCTGGGCTTTATTATGAACAAAGAAAAATCTCAGTTTCAGGCTGCCCAAATCCTGCATTTCATAGGGGCAGAGCTCAACACACTGCAGGGGACGGCCTTCCTTTAGAATTTTCTCACTCTGCTAAATTTATTCAGTCCAGGGAAACCGAGACTGGCCAGACACTTCCTCAGACCACTCGGCCACATGGCCTCAATGACCTCAATAGTCCCAGGTCCCAAATTCCAGATGAGGGACATTCAGTACCACCTCAGATCTCACTGGTCCCAGAAAAAGGACTCTTTTGCAAAGCCAGTACCAGTCACAAAAACCTTTCTGCAGGCTCTGAACTGGTGGAAGGAAACAGAAAATGTCAGGGTAGGGGTTCCTTTTCAGATTCAGCAACCCTCTCAGATCCTGACTACAGATACTTCCCTTCTAGGTTTGGGGCACCCACCTAGGGGACCGGTCCATAAGTGGCACTTCAACGCCCAAAGAGTCCACACTCCACATTAGTCTTTTGAAACTCAGAGCAGTGTTACATAGAAACATAGAATTTGACGGCAGATAAGGACCGCTTGGCCCACCCAGTCTGCCCATTTCCCTACCTACTGGATAAGCTGCAGATCCTAGTTAACCAGCAGCCTACTTCTTCCTACCCCCACCCCCCAGAACTGCCTTATGACTATCCCATGCATGCTTGAATTCCACCACTGATTTTGACCCACAACCTCCGAAGGCCGCTCCATGCATCCACAACCTCTCTGTGAAAAATACTTCCTTAAATTACCTCTGAGCCACCCCTCTATCTTCAAATTGTGCCCTCTTGTTCTTGCACACCTCTTTTTGAAAGATGCTACCTCTTGGACTTTGTTGATTCCCTTGAGGTACTTGAAAGTTTCTATCATGTCCCCCTCCTCCTTTCCTCGAGGCTATACATATTAAGCTCCTTAAGTCTCCTTCATATGTCTTCCGTGCAGACCCTGCACCATTTTAGTTGCCCTCCTCTGACAGTTTCCATCCTGTCTATGTCTTTATGGAGACTGGATCTCCAGAACTGCACACAGTACTCCAGATGGGGTCTCACCAGCTGTCTGTACAGAGGGATAATAACTCCTGTTTTCTACTGGTGATGCCTCCCCTATGCATCCCAGTATCCCCCAGCCCTCCTTGCTGCCCTCTCACATTGCTTGCCCATCTTTAGGTCACCTGATATGACTACCCCCAGGTCCCTCTCCATTTTTGTTGTTGTTAGTATCTCACCCCCATTGTGTACTCTTCCCTGGTTTTGTTTCAGGTGTGTAACCCCTGCAAATGGGGGGTTCCCAAAAGACTTCCAGGAGCTTGCTTGAATGCTCCAAGCCTGAATGGTGTTTGGCATTTAAGCCATTTATCAGTGAGTGTTTTTAGAACCTCTGGTACTGTCTCTTTAAGAGCTGTCTGCTTGCAGACATAATTAGTTTGTATGGGGGACTGTGTGTTTTTTGATTGAGTACCACTCAAGCTGCTGCCAATTCACTTCATTTTGCAGTCACTAGGAGTGCAAAGGGAACCTATCTGACAGATGTAACTGTTTGCCAGAAATTATTTAGAGTAATAATGAAATTACAGTTTGTCTAACCTGCTTTTTTGCAGTCAGAACTGTGTCTGCTAGTTCCCATTCTAGTTTTGAACTGCTGAACTGGACCAATCAGTGTGGGGTAAGCTAGCTCTAAATGGTGCCTTGACGAATCAGAACTTGACTCATAATCTGAGCCAGCCACAAGAGGATTGTATGGGCAGTGACTCTGGGAGATGTGGTTTAGACTTCATGCCTTTTGACCAACAGCAGCAGTCTATTGTGAGTGACAGCCAATCCAGTCAAGAACTGGGAGGAACTCAAAGGAAGTGCCCGGTTTTGTCGGTTGGAGTTTCAGTTGAGCTTTGGCAGTGAAGAAGGAAGGAGCCCTGTGCTTTTTCAGTGTGTTTAGTCAAAACGTGTGTAAGGCCCAGAGTTCGTCTGCAGTTTGTGTAACAGCTTGTTAGGACTGAATCAGTCTGTGAAAAGAATCAAAGGATCTCTGAAGAGTAGAAACCAGGCTCACCCTGTAGAAGACTGGAAGAATTGCTGAAAATTGCACTCGGTCTGTCAGGAACTGAATCTGCTGTGTTCTCCCGGTATTGTGCAGTAATTGCGATCGGATACAGATGCAGCCTGCCTGGTATAGTGCTTTCTTTTATATGGATGTGTGAAGAGGTTTGTGTACCTCAAGTGAGCCCTGCTGACATTGAAGGACCCTATCTTATTTGGAGGTCGTGAGTACTAATTCAGGTCGTCGCCCTGTTGAATTGCCATTAAATCCAAATGGAATTACTGTACTGCTGACTGTTTAATTCTCCTTTCTCTGTGTGAAAGGGCCCCTACCAGCTGCCACGGTTTGGACTAGCCACTAGGGCTTGGGTACCCAGGGACAGTAACTGATAGGATAGGCCTGTGCACAGAGCCATAGGTAGATTATTAAAGTGATAAGCTAATTAACCTGATTTCCCTGTCCTTGTTATATCCCCAAATAAATCAGAGCTGCTTGTTTCAGCAAAGTTATACTGCCTGAGGTATTTGTCTATGTTAAAGTACTGTACTGTGATTGTTGCACTGTATCTCATTTCACAGGAGGTCCCAGTGCCGGAACCAGACCTGGGGGTAAGTGTATACTGTGAAGGTAATTCTGATATATTGTGTGGGCCACTAGTGGGAAGAAAGGGGGTTGCAGTGTCCCAGAGGGCTGTGACCAAGTTAGTTTAACTATTGCAAACCTGACCTCTGGGTGGAGGCACCGCCATTGGATCCAGGCCCTCAACCTGTTAGTGGCAAATCAGGCAGGGTAGTAGCCCTGGATAGCCAGCTAGGGTTACATCTTGAGGCTCACCGCTGGGATTGTGTGTCCTCTAGTGGCCATATTTACGAACCACTGTTAAGAAAAAATGGGTACCCCGACAGAAGTGGCTGTGCAACCGGCTGGTGGAGTGGTGTACTGGGAGGAGATCGACCCCAAAATGCTATGCTTATCCTGGACATCCCCTGGGTATCATCGGACACTGTGCAGGGAGCACTTTCCAAGGTGGAAGGTTTACAAACCCTGTGGTGGTGGGTCGGCATGCTAATCTGCTCACCCACACTTTCCTGGCCCTAGTAGAGTTTAAGGATCCCATAGATAGCTCCAAAGTGCCACAGACCATTACCCCAGAGGGAGCCCTCACTGCTTGGAGAGTGATAACTATGGACAGTAAAGACCTGGGGAATCAGCCCCCACCACTATCTGAAACTTTGAGGAGAAATTTGCTGAATGGTTGCTGGGAGAGGGAAAACTGTGGAGGACTTGAAGAAACTATTCTTGCCACCTGGGGTGTTCCTCCCCAACACCCTCTCCTGCTCCAGTGCCCGTAATGGTGGCTGAACCAATGCAGACTCCTATTTCTGCACCTGCCATTAGTCACGACTCTTACCAAGGTTGAGGATTTTCTCTGGCACCTCCCACCCCCAAGGGGTGATGACTGGGAGACCTGATAGACTATGTTGCCCCCCGTGCTAGGAATGGCAATGCCTCGGAAGGCTAAAAAGCTAAAGAGGGTTAGTGAGCTTCCAGGTCCTGCCCTGGCTACCATCCTAGCAAACGGGCCAGTAACCCTGAAGCGACTGCACAGGCTATCTTGAGGCCTTGGAGAATGTGCATGGGAGCCCAGATTCTGATGAGGACCTATGGTGGAGAGTAAGAAATGCACAACAGTACCAAGGGGAGTTGTTGTCTGTGTATGTCTCTGGCTGGAAAATTGTTGCAAGAATGCCTCAGAAAGGGTAGTTTGCCAGCGATTGAACTGGACCGAACCAGACTGGACAGAATCCTTAAGTCTGCCCCCTTCTCAGAACTGCTGTTGCTTCAGTTACGCCTGGCAATCGACTGGAATCCCACCTCCCATGATGAGTTAATGAGAAATTGAGGAGTTGAGAAAAGGCCACTGGAGGTACCTGCACCAACAGCTGTGGCTACGACCCGAGTGACTGAGGGTGACCCATCAATGAAGTTCAGGGCAGAGGTTGACAGTCAATGAGTGCTCTGACAAGGAAAAGATATGCCACAATGGGGAAACTGTTGAGAGAGATCCGGAATTCAAAAACAGTCCTTTATGAAGGCCACGCCTGCAAGTGACGGGCCCTGACCTATATCCGACTGCATCTGTTATGGGGGTGGGGTACCCACCCATGTATCTCCTGCTGATAACAGCTCCAAACTCAATTCCTTGACCATGGAAGTGGAGAAACTGACGAGATGTCTCCAAATGCTTATCACGCTGCAGACAGAGATGGCACCCAGGTTTCCAGTTAGTAATACCCCCACCCTGGCTCCCAGTGTGGCTACCGGCCAGCTCAAACTCCAGAAAGTATGTTTTGCTATAATTGTGGGAAAGATGGGCACATGAAAAGGGAAATGCCAGTCCCCAAAAGACACTGACAAAGTTGCATATAGGCTACAAGGAGAGCTTGAGAAGAAATCAGTGGTTAAGAGGTGCACGACATGATCCCAGTGAGGGCACCAAAATGCTAATTCACGCCCTTTGTGGCAAGGTCAGCTGCCCAGGCCCCCACTACCGCCTCCAGACTGGTCCAGAATAGTGGGTCCCTCCATGGAGACCACTGTAAAGGTGAATGGAGTGTCTACAAGAGCTGTATTAGACAGTGGCTCCATGTGACAATTATGTTCCAGGATTGGTATCAGAAGCATTTGTCAGACGCACTTTACAACCATTAGAAGGACTGCATGTATGGGGGTTATGAGAAGGCTCACCCCTATTCCGGTATATCCGATTTGGCTGTCTTTCCCACCTCCGTGGCTGGAGTGGCTAACAAGTAGAGACCCTAGCCTTAGTGTGTCCCCCACTGGACTGTATGGATGGTGTCCTTTGTTGATTGGAACAAATGCTCATATGTTCGGAAGGCTGGCACAGTTGTGTTATGAAAACAGGGTCAAAGACTAGTAGAGCTTTAAGAGTTCAGCTTTAATTAAGAAGGCCTATGAGGCACAGAGAGATGCTGAAAACAGAACCAGAGGAACCGGTCGGAATTGTATGGAAGAAGGATCCTGAGTCTCTGATCCTGGCGCCAAATGCCCAGTGTACCTTACAGGGAGAGGTCCGATCAGAAAGGATGTTAAGAATAAAATATTAATGTTGGATGCACCAGGCGATGGAAAATTGCCAGAGGGACTGCTGGTCAAGTTTAGTATTTTGCCCGCTAGAGCCCATGCTTATGCCAGAAGGGTAATGGTCCAAGTTCATAATGTGTCTGAAAGAGACATTCGAGTAAACAGAGGTTACATCCTGGCTAATGTGCATTGTGCAGACACTGCAGTGCTACCCAGCAGCAAGAGTTCAAGGAAGAATGACAGAGTAACGCCTGACTTGTTTGATTTCGCGACCGCTGCCAGCTGAATGGAAAGTGAGGATCAGTGAGAAGCTTGCCCAGAGAGACCAGGTGTTTTCTTTAAAGGAATGGGATGTAGGATGCGTCAAGGAGCTGAGCACAATATCCGCCGCATGACAAAGACCATTTCGGAGAGGTCTCGACGCCTGGCACCTGCTGACATAGATGATGTGAGACGGCATCTGCAAGAGATGTTAGCTGCTGGTGTAATACAAGAATCCAGAAGCCCTTATGCTTCCCCATTGTGGTAGTGAGGAAAAGAATGAACAGTAAGGATGTGTGGATTATCGCACCTTAAACCGCGGACTATCCCTGATCAGTACACAATGCCCCATTCAGGATGCTTTGGACTGCCTAAACGGGAGCAAGTGGTCTCTGTGCTGGATCTCCGCAGTGGGTACTACCAGATCCCGATGGCCCCAGAGGACCGTGAGAAAGACGGCCTTTATCTGTCCGGCTATTTCTATGAATTCATGAGGATGCCTCAAGGATTTTCAGGTGCCCCAGCCACTTTTCAACGATTGATGGAGCGTGCAGTGGGGGACATGAACTACTAGAGTGCCTGGTATACCTAGATGATGTTATTGTGTTTGGCAGCTCACTGGAGGAACATGAGAGCAGATTATTTAAGGTATTGGACCGACTGGAGGACTTTGGCCTTAAACTGTCCATTGATAAGTGTCAATTCTTCAAACATCAGTAAAGTATGTGGGACACATAGTATCCACCGAGGAATAGAGACCGACCCAAGTAAAGTTGAGGTCTTGACCACCTGGCCACAGCCCAAAAATCTAAAAGAACTGCAAAGATTCCTGGATTCTGTGGTTATTATCGGCGCCTCATCAAGGACTATTCAAGAGTGATCCGCCTTTACTTAACCTTACTCAAGGGTATCCCAACCCACAAAAATACCAAAAGTCAAGGCCCTCAAGACTGAAAGAGTGTATTTTCATCCGGTGAAGTATTTGGGGCCCGCTGGACTCTGATTGTGAGACTGCTTTTCATGAGATCATATATCAACTTACCCATGCTCCAGTGCTGGCCTATGCCGATCCAAGAAAACCTACGCCCTGCACACTGATGCTAGCTTGCAAGGGTTGGGGCTGTGTTGTACCAAGTGCACGAGAATGGCCTGAGACCAGTGGCCTTGCCAGTAGAAGCCTGACCCCATCCGAAAAGAACTATCCTGTACATAAGTTAGAGTTCCTAGCTTTGAAGTGGGCTATTGTTGACCAATTCCATGAGTACTTGTATGGGCTAAAATACTAGTAAAACTGACAATAATCCTTTGACCTATGTGCAGACCTCAGCTGTTGGATGCCACTGGCCATAGGTGGCTTTCTGCATTATCTACATATGACTATGCTCTAATACCGAGCAGGTCTGAACCACATAGATGCTGATGCTCTCTCCCGAGGCCTGTTCCCAGAATGATTGGGTCCGATTGGCAGAACCTGACATTCGGGCACTCTGCCGGAAGTTTGACAGGGAGGAACAATGTCCACGGACGCAGTGGACTGCATGGTGGATTGCTTGGGAGCCTCTGAGAATTGCATACCTGCTGCTTATTGCCACTTTTCTGCAATAGACATTGGTGCACTGCCTCAGCTGGACAATGACAGTATTCGGCGGGCTCAATCCCGCGATCCCATGATCAAAGCAGCTTTAGAAGCCCTCTATGCAGGAAAAGATGTGTCCAAATTACGCTCCACTGATTTGAGAACTGCACTGTTATACAAAGAAGGTCCTAAGTTGAAACTGATCAATAAACTGTTATACAGAGAAACAGTAGACAGAGGGGGACAAGTGGACAAACAACAACTAGTGCTGCCCACTGCCTTTCGAGACTCAGTACTGAGGTCCTTGCACAACCACATGGGGCACCTTGGTATAGACAGAACACTTGACTTGGTGAGATCCAGATTCTATTGGCCTAAGATGGGGGCTGATGTGAGCAACACATTCGAACTTGTAGTCGCTGCTTACAGAGGAAAGCTTTGCCCCAGAGGGCTGCCCCTTGTTAACATCACCACCAGTGCACCCATGGAGCTGGTCTGTGTGATTTTCTGAGTTTGGAGTCAGATCAAAGAAATATTAGTACTGTGCTGGTGGTCACTGACCATTTCACGAGATATGCCCAAGCTTTCCCACCAAAGACCAGAAAGCATCCACTGTGGCCAAAGTACTTGTAGAAAACTTTTTGTTCACTATGGGCTCCACAAAGAATCCATTCTGATCAAGGAGAGACTTGAGAGTCGCCTGATCAAAGAGATGCTTTCTCTGTGGGGAGGCGAAAGTCCAGAACCACCTTACCACCCCAGGGGACCCACAGCCTGAACGCTTCAACCGCGACTTTGCTAGATATGCTAGGCACCTGCACCCAAAGGACAAGTCTAGATGGAGCTCAACAAATTAGCACCCTGGTACATGCTTATAACTGCACCAAAAGTGATGCCACTGGATTCTCCCCCTACCGCCTGATGTTTGGAAGAGAAGCTCGACTACCAGTAGATGTGTGTTTTGGGGTCTCTCCTGATGGGGTTCAAGCTGACAACTATTTACAGTATGTGCAAAAGTTAAAGGCCCAGCTAACTCATGCGACTAACTGGCTCAAACCATGGCTGCCAAAAGAAATCTGGCTAAAAAGAAAGGTATGATAAAAGGTGAAAGATTGGAACCCAGGAGGGAGATCGGCATTGCTAAGAAATCTGGGACTGCATGGCAAGCACAAGATTGCTGACAGATGGCACCATCTCCTCACATTGTAGTGGGCAAACTAGATGATCTGCCAGTGTACAAAGTAAGGCCTGAGAATAATTCAAAAGATGTAAAACAATGCATAGAAATCATTTACTGCCCATTGGACAAATCTTAATTGAGTCTGAGCCCCTAGAAGATGCCCTCTGGACCAGTGACTAGAGCTGCTGCTAAGAAAAGATCAAGAAAGTCTGCACCTACAGAAGCAAAGTTAAAGTGTTCCCTCCACAAGTCCCAGTTGAGCATGACTGTCAGTCCATATCGGAAGAAAGTGAGAGGACTTTGAATACTATCCTTCTTACGAACTGAGTCAATTGTTTCTGGGCAACCTCTAGTCATTACTGGAGATGAAGCTGGGCCTTCTGGACTGTCTAAGCCCTAGCTTCATCCCTGGAGCCAATGTTCCAGAAAGTGAAGTGCAAAGCATCAGATCAGATGAAATGGAATCATTGTGCATGGTTGAACTGTTTGAGCTTTCAGGAGGAAAATGATAGATTGGGGCAGACTGGTGATACAACCGAACAAGAAGAGTATTTTGAGTGCCCTGACAGTCCACTGCCAGTGTCCGAAAGCTCCATGCAGCCAAATGTTGTGGACTCAGAAACTGTAACTCCTGGAGCTGAAAGTGCCCCAAGTTCTAGCCTCTACCCCCATGGAGACTCCCTCTGACAAGTGAGGACAATGCTGAAAATGAGGCTCAGAGTGCAGAGACTATAACAGTTCCCCTAGAAAGACTGGTCGAGCTGTAAAGCCTGTGGTGCACCTCAGTTATGATTCACTTGGGAGGCCTGTGGACTTGCTCTCAATGTTGTCCATAAAGGAGTGTATGTGTCCCCAGCTCATTGCCCAAACTGAGCATCAGTGCTAACTCCAAGTTACTTGTGTTGCCCTCTAGCATGGTGCCCTTGCCCCATCCAGCCCCAAGGTAACTGATAGGAAGGCCCTCTCTTCAGGTTTCATGTACAAGAGGTAATAACTTGAGTTATGGTACAATGTGTATGTAATACTGTGTAAAGAGTGACGATTGCAATGTTTCAGAAATGTGTTCTTGGTAAATGATATATTGACTGATGATTACATGTGCGAGCCTAATGCAAATGTATATGGTTGCAGTTGAAACTTATGGTACTTGCTTGACGCGGACGCTGCTTTCCCAGGCCAGGAAGGGTGTAACTCTGCAAATGGGGTTCCCAAAAGACTTCCAGGAGCTTGCTTGAATGCTCCAAGCCTGAATGGTGTTTGGCATTTAAGCCATTTATCAGTGAGTGTTTTAGAACCTCTGGTACTGTCTCTTTAAGAGCTGTCTGCTTGCAGACATAATTAGTTTGTATGGGGACTGTGTGTTTTTTGATTGAGTACCACTCAAGCTGCTGCCAATTCACTTCATTTTGCAGTCACTAGAGTGCAAAGGAACCTATCTGACAGATGTAACTGTTTGCCAGAAATTATTTAGAGTAATAATGAAATTACAGTTTGTCTAACCTGCTTTCTTTGCAGTCAGAACTGTGTCTGCTAGTTCCCATTCTAGTTTTGAACTGCTGAACTGGACCAATCAGTGTGGGGTAAGCTAGCTCTAAAATGGTGCCTTGGACGAATCAGAACTTGACTCATAATCTGGAGCCAGCCACAAGAGGATTGTATGGGCAGTGACTCTGGGAGATGTAGTTTAGACTTCAGTGCCTTTTGGACCAACAGCAGCAGTCTATTGTGAGTGACAGCCAATCCAGTCAAGAACTGGAGGAACTCAAAGGAAGTGCCCGGTTTTGTCGGGTTGGAGTTTCAGTTGAGCTTTGGCAGTGAAGAAGGAAGGAGCCCTGTGCTTTTTCAGGTGCAGTTTTAGTCAAAAACGGTGTAAGGCCCAGAGTTCGGTCTGCAGCTTGTGTAACAGCTTGTTAGGACTGAACTGTCCTGTGAAAAGAATCAAAGGATCTCTGAAGAGTAGAAACCAGGCTCACCCTAGAAGACTGGAAGAATTGTTGAAAATTGCACTCGGTCTGTCAGGAACTGAATCTGCTGTGTGTTCTCCGGTATTGTGCAGTAATTGCGATCGGTACAGATGCAGCCTGCCTGGTATAGTGCTTTCTTATATGGATGTGTGAAGAGGTTTGTGTACCTCAAGTGAGCCCTGCTGACATTGAAGGACCCTATCTTATTTGGAGGTCGTGAGTACTAATTCAGGGTCGCTCCCTGTTGAATTGCCACATTAAATCCAAATGGAATTACTGTACTGCTGACTGTTTAATTCTCCTTTTCTCTGTGTGAAAGGGCCCCACCAGCTGCCACGTTTGACTAGCCACTAGGGCTTGGGTACCCAGGGACAGTAACTGATAGGATAGGCCTTGCACAGAGCCATAGGTAGATTATTAAAGTGATAAGCTAATTAACCTGATTTCCCTGTCCTTGTTATATCCCCTAAATAAATCAGAGCTGCTTGTTTCAGCAAAGTTATACTGCCTGAGGTATTTGTCTCATGTTAAAGTACTGTACTGTGATTGTTGCACTGTATCTCATTTCACAGGAGGTCCCAGTGCCGAACCAGACCTGGGGGTAAGTGTATACTGTGAAGGTAATTCTGATATATTGTGTGGGCCACTAGTGGGAAGAAAGGGGTTGCAGTGTCCCAGAGGGCTGTGACCAGTTAGTTTAACTATTGCAAACCCTGACCTCTGGGTGGAGGCACCGCCATTGATCCAGGCCCTCAACCTGTTAGTGGCAAATCAGGCAGGGTAGTAGCCCTGGGATAGCGCCAGCTAGTTACAGGTGCATTACCTTGCACTTTAGCATTGAATCTAAGCGCCATACATTTGACCATTCCTCTAACCTTGCCAAGTCCCTTCTCATCCTTTCCACCCCACCCTGTGCATCAACTCTGTTGCAGATCTTAGTGTCATCTGCAAAGAGACATACTTTTCCTTCCAGTCCTTCTGCAATGTCGCTTATAAAGACATTGAAGAGGACCGGTCCTAATACTGAACCCTGCGGTACCCCACTAGTAACTCTCCTTTCTTCTGAGTGGACTCCATTTACTATTACTCTCTGTGTCCTATTCTCCAGCCAATGTTTTGAATCCAAGCTGCCATACTTCTGACCATTCCTCCAACCTTGCCAAGTCCCTTCTCATCCTTTCCATGCCTCCTTGTGTATCAACCCTGTTGTAGATCTTTGTCTCATCTGCAGAGAGGCACACTTTTCCTTCCAGTTCCTCTGCAATGTCACTTATAAAGACATTAAAAAGGACTGGACCCAGTACTGAACCCTGTGGTACCCCACTAGTAACCCTCCTTTCTTCAGAGTGGACTCAGTTTACAATTGCCTTTTGTGTCCTGTTGTCCAGCCAATGTTTTACCCAGACTACCACCCTGGGACCCACTCCCAGGCTGGCTAACTTGTATATTAATCTTTTGTGTGGGACTGTGTCAAATGCCTTGCTAAAGTCTAGGTAGGCCATGTCCACAGCCCCTCCCTGATCTACTACTTTGGTCACCCAGTCAAAGAAATCTATCAGATTCGTCTGGCATGACCTCTGGCAGAATCCATGCTGCCTAGGGTGCTGTGCCCCCTGGCCTCTAGATACTACTGTATGCTTTCCTTTAGAAGTGATTCCATCATTTTCCTATCACTGAGGTTAAACTAACAGGTCTATCGCTTCCTGCTTCTGCCTTGCTCCCACTTTTGTGAAGGGAATCACATCTGCCCTCCTCCAGTCCTCGGTACCACCCCATCCTCCCATGATTTGTTAAAAGGGTAGTCAGTGGTGTCACTAGTTCTACCCTTAGTTCTTTTAGAATTCTGGGATGAATCCCATCAGGCCCCATTGCTTTGTCCACCTTCAGTTTTAAGAGTTTTTCAGAACCCTTTCTTTCTGTAAATGGCCGGTATCAATTCTGTATCCAGCGTGTTACTGCTGTTTGTTTTATGTACCCTCTTCCTTTGTAAATACTGAGCAAAAATATTTGTTTAGTATCTCTGCCTTTTCACAGTCTCCTCTGCCCACCCTCCTCCCTTTATTAAGCCTCACTATCCTCCCTTGGTCTTCCTTCGCTCCTGATGTACCTATAAAAGGTTTTATCCTCTTCTTAACTGAGTGGCTATCTTTTCTCGGTTTGGCCTTTGCTGTTCTGACTGCCTTCCCAGCCTCCTTTTGCTTTAACTGATACAGTTCTCTGTCCTGCTCCTTCTAGATTCCTTGTACTTCCTGAATGCTTTCTTTTTCTTGAACCTTCACTGCCACTTCCTTTGAGAACCATAGTGGTTTCTTACATCGCCTTGTTTTGTTTATTTGCTTCACACAAAGGCTCAGCTACCTCTGTGATGGCAGTTTTATTATTCCCCATTGTTTTTCCACCCTCCTTCCTGCCCATTTGCTAGTGCATTCCTTAGGCACTCACCATTTTGGCAAAGTCAGCCTCCTAAAGTCCAGTACTTTTGTCTTTGTATGGCTTGACTCTATTGCTGTGTTTATTGTGAACCATACTTTGATGGTCGCTAGTTCTCAGATGGCTACCACTTCTACATCTGTAATCCTCTCTCCATCTCCATTTGAAAGAATCAAGTCTAATATTGCTCTCTCTCGAGTGGGCTCCAGTACTAGCTGTCTAAGGCATGCCCCTGTAGGGCATCTAGAATAACTGCACTCTTCAAGTGGCAGCTGCAACTGCACTCCAGTTAACATCTGGCATATTCAGATCACCCATCAGCAATATCTCCTTTTTCTGCCATTCTAAGTATACTTTCTATCATTTCTGTCCATTTCTCCCGAAGGGGGTCTGTATACAACCCCAGCGTATTGTGGTGCCATTGCCTGTCTCCGACTTACCCACAGTGCTTCTTCTCCTCCCTGTTTACCCTTTTGTTCTGTTGCTTTATTCCTTCCCTTATGTAAAGAACTACTCCTCCTCCTCTTTACCCTCCCTGTCCCTCCTGTAGACGGTGTATCCTGGTATGTTTATGTCCCAGTCATGGTTTGTGTGTACCATGTTTCTGTGACTGCCACGATATCCAGATGTTCCTCCTCCATCAAGGCCACTAATTCAGGAAGCTTGTTACCTAGACTATGGGCATTAGTACTCATTGCTCTCCATTTTTGATGGCTTTACCTTCTGTTGCAGCATCCCCATTGACCGTTCTACCTCAGTCTTTTCTCATTTAGTACCCTGTTTTGTAGGAGAGGCTGGGATTTTCCTGCTGCCGTCAGTGCCTCCTTTGACTAGTTTAAAAGCTTACAATGAAGCATTTAAACCGATTGCTCAACAGACTTGTTCCCTTCCGGGACAGATGCAGACCATCCTGTTAGTATAGGCTGGTGTCCTCCAGGTGGAACCCCAGTCCCCAATGAAGCCAAACCCCTGTGCTCTGCACCATTTTTCAACCATTCATTAAACTGCATGGTGCCAATTGCTCCCCGCCTCCCCCATGCTTTTGAACAGGCAGCACCTCTGAGAAGGATACTGTGTGTGCTACTCGTCTTAGGTCCCTCCCCAACTCTGCAGTGTCCTCTTGCACTGCTCTAATCTCATGATGAGCCAAGTCATTTGTCCCTAGGTGGACAATTACGTCCAGCTCGGAATCCCTTGCAGCTGTTCTCGTGATCCTGAGGATGTGCTTCCTGTCCCTCCAAGCCATGGCACCAGGCAGGCACCTTACTTCATTTTTCCCAGCTCCCCCCAGTTCTATACCCCTAATAATTGAGGTCCTCACCAGGAGCTGCTTCCTTTCCCTTTGGTGCCCTCTGCCTCCTTTCTGTGGGCCTCCCTTGTGACAGATATCATCAGTCTTCTCTGTGGGTGCATCCATAGGGGAGCTATGCTCCCCCAGAATGGTGTATGGATTGTGGAGTGGAACAATTGACTGGTGTGCCTCTGTTCCACCCTCCTCACCCTCCCTGAGCCCACTGTGGTCCAACTGCTGTGCTTTCTTCGCAACCTCTGAGGTAGTGGTGGTGGTGCTAGTGCCCCTGGATGGGGAGGTTCCTTCTACTGTCCAGTGTGGCCTGGGGGAAGGTTTCCTTACTATTATCCAGTGCGGCCTGAAGACGGGCAACTTCCTCCTCAGGGCAGATAGTTGTCTGCAATAGGGCAGCATCTCAGCCTCCAGAAAGACTCCTGAAGACTGCTGCCCCACAGCCATTACATTGCACTACTCCCACATGTTTATCTAGTTGTTTTTTTTTGGTATTTGTGTGTGTGTGTGTGGCGTGCATGTGTGTGATTTGTTATATAGAAATATATATATTATACAACGTGTATGCTTTATATTATCAGTGCAGTGTGCTAGAGAGGATATGACAGTGAAATGCACCTTGCACTCGAGGAAATGATGTCAGAACCTCAGGTATAAAGGAACTATTTCCAGGGGTGGGTGGGGTGAGGGTGGAAGGGTTGGCCCAAACTGTGTCCTCACAAAACAATTGACTAAAGCTCACCCACCACTGCGATGAGTGCCTTCCTGTCAGCAAGATACCCTACACAACAATTTGACAGAGAAAGTACCTGCTAATCAAACAGAGAAAATCCAGACATCCAAGTCAGACACAGGTAAACCTCTCCAGCCCCAAAACAGCCTGGTGGTTTGTTAGCCACAAAGGAAAATCAAATATGCAGTTATTTCAGCCCTTCTGAGGATGCTGACAAGATAAGCAGTTTTAAAAACCCTTTCTGAATTAAAAACTAAAACAAATACCAAGCAATGCCACTTTAACAGTGAGGAAAACTTCTCTCAGATGTAAGCAAGAGAGAGAGAGTTTAGTTACAGATAATTTGTCCAAAATAGTATATCCCACGCAGCTTCTCAGTTGTTTCCAAGCACTCCTGTACACAACTTGGAAGAAGATGGGCTTCTGCCTCACACAGGATCACACCACTAGTTTATAGTAATTGAATAATGCTGACAAATGGTCTAGCTAGACAAATGGCTATGATGCTGAGCTCTGACTTGTGAAGACAATTACCCCCACCTCAGGCTATGTTTGGCATCCAGTTACAACCTGCAGCTTTTGCTATTTTGAATCACACAACCCCACCTAAAGTTGCAAAATATATTGATGCAGATTCTCACAGAATTCTAGTAATCAGTCCAGTTAGCCACAAAGGAAAATCAAATATGCAGAAGATAAACAGTTTTAAAAAACCCCTTTCTGAATTAAAAACTAAAACAAATACCAAGCAATGCCACTTTAACAGTGAGGAAAACTTCTCTCAGATGTAAGCAAGAGAGAGAGAGAGTTTAGTTACAGATAATTCGTCCAAAATAGTATATCCCACGCAGCTTCTCAGTTGTTTCCAAGCACTCCTGTACACAACTTGGAAGAAGATGGGTTCCTGGCCATCAAGGTGTTCCTGGCCATCAAGGCTTTTGCCCCACAGCTCAGAGGATAGCAGTTCAGATAAGGACGGACAATACGACTACCATGTTCTACATCAACAAATGGGGGCACAAGGTCAACCAAACTCTGCACAGAGGCAATGAGGATTTGGTCTGTGGCTTACTCCCTGGACTGGACATGTCCCTGTCGGCCATCCATCTTCCAGGCAAGGACAACACTCTGGTGGATGTGCTATGCGGTCAGGGCCACCATGAGTGGATCCTCAATAAACAGGACCTTGCCACAGTTTGCAGAAGGTGGGGGGTTCCTGATCTGGACCTATTTGTGTCCAGCCTAAACCACCAGTTACCTCAGTACTGCTGCAGGCCCCCAGCATTGTGGACCATCCCTGTGGACGCTATGACCCTGGATTGGACAGGGAGATTCCTCTATGCTTTTCCTCCCTTTACTCTGATTTACAGGGTTCTTCTCAAGCTCAGAGTTCAGCCAGCCACCATGATTCTAGTAGCTTCTTCCGGATTGGACAAGACAACCTTGGTACTCCCTGCTCCTCGTCTTGTCAGTCAGGAAGCTCATCATACTGCCCCATCCCACAGTCTTCTGACTCTTCCTCAGGCAGGAATAGTGTTCGTTCCCCAACATACAGTCTCTTCACCTCAAAGCCTGGTTCTTGAGGAGCTAGAGTTTCCTGAATCTCAGTACTCTGAGCAGGTCCTGAAAATTCTGTGAATGGCTAAAAAACCTAGCACTAGGAAAATTTTGCTTCCAAGTGGAAAAGGTTCTCACTGTGGAGCAAAGATAAGGACATAGAGCCCTTGCAGGTTTCTCCTCCTATCTTGCTGGATTACCTAGTACACCTTCAGGCTGAAGACCTGAAAGCTTCATCCTTAAGAGTACATCTAGCGGTCATCTCGGCCTATCTTTTTACTGGAAAAGAGAAATCTGTCATCTCACAGCCTATTTTCAAAAAGTTTTTCAAAGGGCTGCTGCACCTCCAGCCCCCTCTGAGGGAATCTGTTCCCCTTGGGACTTCAACCTCTGTATAGCCAAGCTCATGGAACCTCGTTTTGAGTCCGTGGCTACCGCTGATCTCAAGTATATAACCTGGAAAACTGTTTTCTAGTGGCCATTACCTCTGCCAGACGGATTTCAGAGTTGCAGGCTCTTTGTACAGATCTTAATTACATAATTTCCCACAAGGACAAAGTAGTCCTTCGGCCGAATAGGAAATTTCTGCCCAAGGTGGTCTCTGACTTCCACCTTATCCAGTCTTATTTTCTTGCCGGTTCTTTTCACATACAAATCCACTCCAGGCAAATGCAAGCTGCATAGTCTGGACGTCAAGAGAGCCCCATCTTATTATTTAGACCGTACTAAACAGTTCAGAGAGAGACACACTTAGCTCTTTCTCACCTATGGTGAAGTGGGCAGAGGGAAACCGGTGACCAAGAGATCCATTTTCTGCTGGATTGTCTCTTGTATTTAGTTCAGTTACAGCAAAGCTGGTAAGCAACCCCCTCTTGGGCTCGGAGCCCACTCTACTAGGGGTGCCGCTGCCTCTGTGGCAGCCTGAAGAAATGCTCCTTTGCTAGAAGTTTGCAAAGCAGCTACTTGGAAAATGGTTCACACATTCACACAGCATTGCTGCTTGGATGTGCAGTCCAGATCTGATGCCAAATTTGGCAGAGTGGTGCAGCAGATCCTTTTCCTTAGTAGGTTTCTGTGCTCGCCTCCCAACTGTACTGCTTTGTAGTCTGCATCTGTCAATACATGCTGAAGAATTCTTGGGGTGAGAAGAAAAATTTCTCACCCTAGTAATGTTATTTCTTCCATGGGATTCTTCAGCATTATTGACACTCCCACCCATCCTCATTCTGTGAAACCAGTCTGGGGATGGTTCAGTTATGATGTTTACCCAAATTTGCTTAGTTTTACTGTTTTTCTTGTTGATTTGTTTCACAGTAGTGGTTTGGAATTTTTAGTTGTTTTTGCAAACAGTGTTTTGCCCCGTTGGACAGTTTTTGCTCTTTTTCAGGTACAAAACAGTTCTGAGGTCCTTCAGGCTGACTGCAGGCAGCACTCTCGTCTCTCTCTATTCTGATTGGCCAGTGTCTTTTTCATTTACATTAACTCCTCCTCTCCGGAGCAGCTTAACCCAGCTGGCATACTGCACCTGTCAATGCTGAAGATTCCCCTGGAAGAAATAACATTACTACAGTGAGCAGTTTTTTCTTCCTGTGGATCCCCCATCCGTATTTGCAACACTGTGGCTATCACCCACCCCCATCAACCACAAACATGCTGCATTTGCTACCATGTTCCCCTACAGTTTCTACCCTCCCCCCAAAGAAGCCTTCATGGCAAAGTGCTGGGGTGTTTAGTCCTTGTATGCATTTGCCAGCACCATTCGCATTGTATCTCGATTCCTTACATGTGGGCACTGAATAAAGAAGCAGGGCTTAGATCTTTTTGTGAGCCGTGTACTTTGTACCCCAGGAGTGCAGTGAAGCTCATGTTTAGCTTTTCCTCCTCCATGGTGGGACTCTGGGGGAGGGCTGTCCTCCCCCAGTGAGCTTCAGGATCCGTTGAGAAAGGCAGGCAGGCAGTAGGCTCCATGACATGACTCCTGGGTGTACTGGCAATTATTATTTAGATGGAAGCTGGTGTCCCTTCCCCCCAGTCTTCCAAGAATCTGTTCGACAGAGCCCCACTCTTTCGTCTTATGCCTGTATGTGCTAGGACCACGTGGGAGCAAACATGTTTGTGAGGGCACTAACGATGTTGTAGGCAGCTGGTGCATGTGTTACACTGTGTACTGGAGCCCATAACTTTTATTGACGCCCTGACTACCTCACTTATGTTACTGAGTGCACACCATGGGAGCAAACAGTGCTGTCTCAGTTCTGTTTATTATTGTTTCCCCAAGAGTACAGTCAGGTAGAAAGCAGCACATGCCTCTGAAGCCCATGGGGCTGCATTTCCAGTGTTGCTGGTGCAGGAAAGGACATCCCCTGCACTGACCAACTGACATACAATCTGCTTTGCCTGCTTTAGACCCACCCATGACATAGAGGCCTGTGACGCCTTCACTGGAGTTTCAAGCTCCGAAGATGGGACATCTCATTCCAGAGTTTAAAGGCAGGGATTGACACAGGTATTCTCAAGGTAGGCTGGCCGACTGTTTTTCCCTTGGCCTCTCACTGCTTATCAGAGACTGTCAAGACTGTGAGCTCTGCCTCGCTCTACTATGCTTGGGTTGTGACAGAATATCAGGTGGACCTTTGACCCCTTCAGGGCAGTTGTGGGAGCACTCATTATGGGCTAGTAGCTGCCGGTGATGGACAATCCTATCACCAGGGATATAGTGTCCACCTCGGTGACGACCACTGTTACTATAAAATCAGCATTGAGTCTTGGTGCTAACTCCGACTTAGGCTGTCAGTGCTGTTGCTGGTGTTGGGGCAGACCTTGGTGAGAACACCACTAGAGGTGTCAGCAGTGGGCTAGGCATCAGTGTGGCAGCCGCTGCCTGCCCACTGTCATTTCCAGCTCTGTCATGATCCCTGCAGCTAGATCCTCTGGAGGCCTTCAGGTTGTCAACTGGACAGGGGCTTCCTATCTGGACAGTCAGCCACTGGCATGGGAAATACTTGTGTGGGTGGTTGCATTTGCTTCTTCTCTTGAGTGGGAACGCCAAGTGGACATCATGGTTCTCAACTGGACACAGGTATGATGAGTTCGCAAACCACCACCATCTCATTTAGACTTCTGCTTCAGGTGTCAGCTTCTTATTGACAAGGTAGCTGAAGACCCTCAGGCCTCCAGGCCAATTATCTAAGCAGCAATTCCACCAGTTGATGGAGAGCATGAAGTACTTGTTTAAGGAGACTAATCCATCACTGTTTCCACTGCTTCCGTCAGCTCAATTCACTGGTGGTATTCCATCTTCCTCTCCCTCTATGTCCTTCTCTGAGGACAACAAATCTTTTACCCATCTTTCCGTTGCTGAAGATGTGCTTCCGGTGTCATTCCACGTTGTCACTGAACTAGTTATTTACTGCTGAGTAATACATGCTCACTTATTAGGGTCATCACACTCCAAAGCTGTACCATCATTATAGAACCCCTGGCTTAACCCCCTGTCATTTGCTTAGAAGGTTCAGTCTTAGTGCGTTGGCTGAAGGGACAGGCAGGATAGCTAGGAGCTCTCCTGCTTAAAGACTTTCTTTGCAACCTTTATTATTTTTCTTACTGTGGTAACTCTGACTCCTGTTTGTTTTTACAGCCAGAATTTCTAAATTTAAAATGTGCTTGTTGTTTATTTCAAAGGGGCAGGCAGCATAGCTAGGAGCACTCCTGCTTGAAGACTTTCTTTGTAGCCTTTGCACAGTTTTTTTTTTTTTTTTCACATAGTGGACAGAGCACTCTCCCAGGTCAGTAATATGCCTCGTAACCTGGACCCTCGCAGGAGGGATACTCGCATTCAGTAACAATGATGCATTCCACTAGTGCTTCCCTTCCATCATAATACGTCCTCTGTTCACAAGGTCTTGCCTAGGAACTTCCCTGTTCTGCAGAATGACCATAATATCAAAGCTTTACAGAGCCACCATTTGCCTCCTACTGCCGACCGCCCAACCTTCGGAATCTCCTGCTACGAAGCAGCCTACATACTCCTAGCAATTCCTGCCTACCAGTTACCAAAGCTTGCAACAGAACTCACTGTTATACCTGCACATTTACTACTAGTGTCTCTGAAATTCAAGGTCCCACAGGTGTTTTTCACATCACCAAGGAGTTCTCATGCACGTCCAGTAATGTGATATATTGTTATCTTTGCAAGAAGTGCACAGCTATTTACATCAGAGAAACTAGCAGACACCTGGCTGACCAATTCCAGGAATCATTACAGGGCAGTCAGGAACGCAGACGCTGATAAACCCATTGTATTCCACTTTTCCAGGGACCATACTGTCAATGATCTTTCTGTTTGTATCTTTCAGCAGGGTTTCCGGGATGCTGACCAAAGAAAAAGTATGGAAACCAAGCTGATCTAGGGTTACCACCTGTCCTAATTTTTGCAGGACAGTCCTGATTTGGGTAGCTGTGTCCTGCAAAAAAACATGACAAATACTATATGTCCTGACATTATAGTAGAAAATATGTTTTCTAATTTTCCTCTAAATGTTGCAAAAAATATAATGCCTTAATTAAATACCTTACAATGATAACAAATAGTATAAACAATTAAAAAACTGCAACATTTAGTCTTAATTCTGATTATTTAGAGAAAACAAGTCTGTTGCTTTGGTCACATGGTCGCAGTTGCATACTGTCCTTCGAGAAATCATGTTTCGATAAGAAATGTCCCACTTTGGGCTTCCTAAAAGGTGGTAACCCTAAGCTGATCATCTGCCTAGGCTCCAAGTAGCCCTCTGGTTTAAATGACAGACTTATTTTCTGCTAACGTCTTTCAGCCACCTTATCGTTTACCACAATAGTCAGTCTTTTTAACCCCCACCCCTGTAAATACTTTGGTTGCATGTGTGCATGGTACGCTTGTATGCATGGGTATGCCTTTGCACACTTCCATCCAGTGTGAGTGTGTGTGTGTGTGCGTATGCACACGCACACGCACGTGGGGTGGGCATACTCATGTGGGCATTGCAGCTATGTGTGCACCTCTATTTTCATTTTCCACAGACATCTATTTCTATCTCCTTCCCCCACATTTGTCACCTTTCAGCCTTCTTACTAGGCTCTTTTAATTAGTCCTCACTTGAGGACTGCTCAATTCATTTACCTACAACACCTTTTCATACCATTCAATCACCTTTATGTTTTCCAGATTCTTTTCTTACCTTGCCTATTACTGTATCATTTTCTCTCCTAGAGCCTCCCCGTTTTCTTTCCTCACATATATATCCCCTGTGTCCCCTTATCTCTCCCCTAACTTTGCTTTTTTTCTCCTTTAGATAATTCCTGAAGAAGACCTGTGGTTGAAATGTTGATTCTAACCCTATTTTCTATTTTCAGTGTGCATCTGATATTACCATTTTGCTTTGTTTTCAGACCACACGCTGATGCAGCACCTTGGTTTTTTTTCCCTTTCTTTGTAACCTTTATTTTTTTTTTCTTATCGCGGTAACTCTTAGCAGAGAATCCTGTTTGTTTTTACAGACAGAATTTCTACATTTAAACTGTACCTGTTTTTATTTTAATAATTTGATTGTGACTGAAACCCAAATTCCTGTCAGAGGCTGGGTGTTTTGCCATGCTGCTTGAATTCTGCTCAGAATTCTTCAAGGGTTTGTAAGTAAATGTTAAAGGTCTTGTGCTATTGTTGTTGGGATTTAGATTGTGCCTAGGTAAGCCCTTTTTTAGATTTATTTTTTGCTTCAGAACAGTTTTCTCTCTTTCCTTTGCATTATCTGCTTATTTTTTCCCCTCAGCATAGATTGCTGAAGATGGGTTCCTCTTCATTCCAGAGAGATTTTGATACTCCTCTCTCTTTTTGCTTTCTGATCATCGCCTCTGCTTTTTTGATGCAAGTGCAGCATGTTTTACTGATTTGCAGCATTTTGGCAGATTTTGATACAACTGATCACCTAAATATGCTTGGGATCGGGCAGTTCTTTATGGTCTGAAAGACATAGTGGACTGGATTATCCAAAAAATAGTCCTTCTGCAGGTGAACAACATACTCGATAGTGTATGGTGACCATACACAGCAAGGCTGTGTTTCTGTCAAGAGCAGTGATGACATCATAGAGACCTTGAGAACGAAGCTCAAGAGGTCCTTATGATATCATCACTTCCAAGGTGGAAACATGGCCTTAGTTGTGTAAGGTTACCCATACACTGTTTTGTACGGTGTATGGTTTTAGAAGCAAGTCGAGCAGACTGTTAAAAAAAAAAAAAGATTTGATTTCATTTTGAACTGTGTAATAGAGAATTAATTAAGTTACAGAACAGAACAGCCTAAAAATTCTGAAAACAGTAACAGAACATTCAAACATATAGGAATACAGGTTAATTTTGGGTTTAGCACGGGCTTAACTCTCATTGTTCACCTACGGAGAAACACACACACACACACACACACACACACACACAAAAGGAGAGTGAGCTGCTGTTTACATTGGCAATTTGCCACCTGCTCTCCACAGCACATCATACCACACTTTCTCTGAGACTCGGGCTGAAAATTATTGACAGTTTGCACATTTTGAAAAACAATTTCACATTCAAAAACAGACTTGTATCATGATCACTGTCACTGTGGTACCGCTAACTAACAGTTTCGAGCGGCTGAGGCATTAGGGTACAATAGAGCCATGCACTTCAAAGGCTGAAAATTGTTCTGGTATCGTTATGACATCAAAACAATACCACAACAACGTTTCATGACTGTTGAACTGTACCATAACGGTATTTGAGAGTGTTTGGAACTCCATACACAATAGGGGCTAACCATACACTGTAAGTCTGTCATGTACTGTATCAACAAGCAGAGAGGAGCACAGTATTACCCTCTGTGTAGTGAGGCATTGAGAGTGTAGGAATGGTGCCTGGAGCATGGGACCCTTCTTCAGGCCATCTATATGCCAGGGTCCTGAATACTCTTGTCAGACAAACTAAGTCAAACAACAGTAGATCCTCACGAGTGGTCAAGTAGCTTCAGATGTCATGAGATCCCTGTTTGATGACTTCAGAACACCAGATGTGGGCCTTTATGCATCTCCACTGGACACCAAACTGCCTTGATTCTGCTCCAGGAATCCAGGACCTGGCATTTTTTGTCAGGATACATTTAGACTGCATTAGTACTGTGTGTTTCTGTATACATTTCCATCCAATTCTTCTCATTCAGAGAGTACTGTTCAAGTTGGAGATGCTTGGAGGCAAGATGATTCTAGTGGTGCCCTGCTGGTCTCAACAGATAGGGTTTCCTCCATTGAATCAGCTGGCAGTCAGCAAATTTAGGATTTTTTCACCCTGGATAGACTTACTGTCCCAATCGCAGGGTTAGCTAGTTGATCCCAACCTATGCTCCCTTCATCTCCAGATCTGTCTTCTGAAGAAATAGAAGTGTAGGGAACAGGTTTAAATTATCTCAGAGAATCTCTGAAATACTTTTGGCTGCACGTAAACTTTCCTCTAGGAAGACATACGCAGCCAAGTGAAAACACTTTTCTATCTGGTGTTCTAAAACCCCTATGGACACTTTTAAGTATCCAACAGAGAGGGGTTTGGAGTACTTATTGGACCTTTCTGATGCAGGACTGCAATATTCCACAGTTAACGTCCACTTGTTCACTATATCAGCATACCACAAACATATAGGCACCCTCTCTCTGGTGCAGCTACCACTGTTCAAGAGGTTCCTCGGGTATCTTGCATATGAGCCCGCCCCCATTAGGAAGCCAGTGATTCCCTGGGGCCTCAGTCTTGTGCTGGATATCCTCATTCACAAGCCCTTCAAGCTGTTGCAACTTGTGACCTAAAATATCTGACTTGGAGATCAGTGTTTCATGTGGTCATCGCCTCTGTGTGCAGAGTTTCTGAAATCCATGCTTAAGTCACAGATCCTAAGTATAACATTTTCCATAAAGGCAAGGTATTGCTCTGAATGCACCCCAAGTTCCATCCTTTTATGAAATGGGCTCAGGATTTCGAGCCCTCTGATTGGTTGTTACCCCTGCGCTGAAAGTGTCTTCTGCACAATTAAAAACAAGTGCAGGTGAACTTCACCTAACCTGGCATGCTCTATCAATGCCCACGTAGAACATTGGCATTTGAAATGGCAGCCATTTTTCTTGCCATCTACCCCACTACCCACTGACAAAATTGTTAAAAAATTCCTTCATACTGTATTGTATTCCCCTGCATTAAACCTTTCACTTCATATGTTTTGTTTTAAATTTTTATTTGGTCAGTCCTCCACTTTTAGCAACTCCCCACCAATCACTCCCTTGCTTGGTCACCCAGGCTGCAGCTGTTCACTCACTTGTTGCTGCCAACTCCCGTTAACTTTCTCTCCTCTTTTATAAAACCAACACCCGTTCTGTCTCACATTCATAAAAACAACTACAGCTTAATCACTCTCTCGTACCATTTTTTAAATTTCCTTTACTATTCCTGGCTGTTTCTGTCTTGTCCTCCTTGATCTTTCTCCGGGCCCCACCCACCCGCTCGCTCTACTGCTCAATGGCTGATATACTGGCCACTCACTGGTTCCCTCTCTTAGCCCTCATTTTTTCCTCACAGTCACAACCTTTGCTTTCTTATCCATAATTTATATTGTTCTCTTCAAACCTGCTGTTGGCCTTCCTCACTGTAGTTCCACATCTGCATGCCCCGTGTTATTGAAACATTAGTGGTGTCTCCTCCTTGACGCTGCCTGTTGCTATGATACATAGAAATATTTACAAAAAATGCACCTTCTTTCCAAATACCAGTACCAGTTTGTAGGTAACACAAATGGGAATGGCGATAGTTTAGGGGGTAGGGCCATGACAACCACATCATTAAAAAAAATCAAAAACTATAACAACAGAGGCCCTAGTAAGACAAATGTTTGTTAAGTCAAAAACAAATATAGTAAAGTAGTGGTGGAGGAACTATTTTATTTAAACTTAAAACAAAAATTCAAGATTTTTATTGCTTAATCTTATGAATTTTAGTTTAGACAAGCATGTACAATTAAGAGGCCCATTTCATAAGCACAGTAAGACACTCCGGGGGTGTGCCACAGCCAGGGGCTGAAGGCACTTGGCCTGTGGCCTCATGCCTTATTACGCTCCTAGCCATGTGCTAGATGTGTCTAGCACACACCCAGTCATGTCTTATTGCTTACGTAAAACGCCTCTGTTTTTTTTCCTCCATAGGAATGCATTGTCGGCGATGCAGCATATAAAGACCTCTGCGAGAGCCAGGAGGTCTTCACACACTAGAGACTGTGGACACAGCATCATTCTGAGTGGATAATGGAAAAAAAAACTGAGCACAGTTTTTAACTGAAGTTACCACTCGGCATGAACCAAATAAAAGGTGTTAAATCTAGAAGCTCTCTATCATGAAGTGAGGGTGTTGAAACTTCTGTGAATATGGTCCAGTTTTCAGTCTCATTACTCTTTTGCAGGCTGCTAGGCACAGTACTTATGGGGAGTTGAAGTAGCTTTACATTTCTATGATATGTCTATTTTAACTGATCCAGTGACAGTGGGGAACAGTGTTTTTTTTTTTTTTCTTTGTTCACATTGGCTAAGCTAACTGAGCACAATGTTGCTCAGGACCTGCGATTTGTCTAAAACCAGCTGAACTGAGTTCAGTGATGTTCGGGAGTCGTCCATTGTGCCCACCAAGGTAACAGTCTACACCAGGAAAGAAACAATGAAAAGACAAAAAAAAAAAAGAAATGCTTAATAAAACTTAAATGGGATTTTCAAGATGTCTTTTGGCTAATGAAGAGTACTATCTCGAAACATCTTTGTGTTCCAGAACTGCTCAGCTTCACTTCGCAGTTCTCAAGCACAAAGGTGTCTCGAGATGACACTATTGGTTAGCTAAGAGACATCTTGAAAGTCTCACTTACTTATATAAAGTGGTGTTGGAGTATCTTTTGAATCAAGAACTGATTCTATCTACATACTTTGCCAGCTTCCAAAATGAGGGAGTGAGGACTCTCCACTCCCTGGATATTAAAAGGGTTCTTAAGTTTTACCTGGACAAGACAGGCAAAACAGCTTTTTGTCTTTTTCAATACCAATCGAAAGGGACAATTTGTCACAGTCAAGTGCATTTTAGCCTGGGTTGTGAATTGCCTTCACTACTGCCCATGGCAGGGGTAACACTAGAGGGCAACATGCATGCCCACTCCACCAGAGCAGTAGCCACTTTCCTGGCAGAAATACACTTGGTGCAAAGTACAGTATTTTGCAGGACTGCAGCTTAGAGCACAGTGCATTCTTTTATTTATTTATTTTATTTAGTTTTTGTTGACCGGGTAAGTGCACTAGACAAATTCTGCCTATTTTCAGGCATGACCCGGGGGAGGGGGATACAGATGAATGCCAACTGACTTTGAACCAAATTATGCTGTTGGTGGTATTTTACCAAGCACTATGCTTTGGATGTCCATGCCAGGCAGCATGCCACCTTTGGCAGGACAATTCTGAATGGATTACTATCCTGAGTGAGCCCTGAGCCCCAGCTGCTTTAGTCCTGGGGACTTTCTCTGAGTATTGTGCTATTTGTGGGACTCTATGGAAAAGATTGGTTCCTGGAAGATGTGAAAGTTACGTACTTACCATAACTGTTTATCTTCCTGAGTATCTTCTCCATGGATTACCACACCTGCCCACCATCTTCTGGACTCACTCCAGTATTGTTTTGTTGTGGTCTTCACCCCTTTTCCCTTGGTTTGGGCTGTGAAGACACTGTGCTCCTGGTTTGGTGGCCCTTTGTACATGGGCCACCAGGGCTATCATATGCCCTTAGGTTAAGTGCATAATGTACTCGTTAGATTCGTACTGCTTACCTCCTCAGTAAAAAAGGTACTGAGGCTGTTGGAGGCTGGTGCCATCGTATACTAATGGATGTGTGTGGTGACATGTGCATGGTGCCTACATGCGCCACCAGCTCCCTCCAGAAAAGTTTGGATTCTGTCCGGGCCTGGTGGCGCAGAGGGCTGAAGCGCTGGATGCCTTACCTTGCGCCACGCCAGCAACACGGATTTGGGAATGGACTCGGGTCATTGGGGAGCCGTCTTGGGGGGGAGCAGTGGGAGCTGGATTGAGCAGCCAGAAGGCAGCTATCCTCTTCTGGGGTGGTTGCTGCCCTCCCTGTAGTCCCACTACCACTGGGTGGCGATCTGGTGGTCAGCTGAGGGGGCAACATGTAGTGGGAGGGTGCCTCAAGATGCGGCATATGCATACCTCCACATGCACATGCATGTCTGAGGTATGGGGATGGGTTACGGGGTGATATTGCCTCTGCTTCAGACCCATTCATGGTAATCTGTGGAGAAGATATTCAAGAAGATCAACCGTTATGGTAATTACATAACTTTCATTTTTCATCTGTGCATTCCAGAGGGCATTTCTTTTCCTGGTCCAAGGTCTCTTCAAATCCCAGGAAATGCCAAGCAGCAGATCAAGCTTTAGATTATATACTAAGAATAGGGGCAGTGATTCCAGTTCCTCCAGTAGATGTAGAACATGTTTAATTACATTTAATTCATTGAGTTTGCCACTTCACAGCGAACCTCTGGAGAGAGGTGTAGACAATATATATACCTTATTGAGTGTTTCTAAACTTGTACTTGTGATTTTTCTTTTATCTGTGTCTTGGTGGGTAGGGTGTCATCCCACTACCAAGGCTTCTTGGTGATTTGGTGGAGCACTGTGGGATTCTGGAGGTCTGGTCTGTCAGTCCCAGACATCCCCAATCACACTAGGCGCTTTTTCACTGCTGCAAAGCACATTTAATTGCTGTTTACACTGTAACTCTGTTATACTGGGGAAGCTTGCTACAAATAAGCTGCCAGTTTTTTAATTTCTAAACATTTTGTACTCAGAGTGCAACCGGAAGTACAGCTGTTAGGCATTTCCGGTTTGGTACATCATAAGGATTTGCGCTTAGTGAGCGGGCTGCCAAGTAGGGACATATTATAGCGCTGGTTCACGGTGCGTCCATCGGGTACATCGGGACAGAGGCTAACCATTAGTATCACATTAAACAACAAGGTAAATATTCAATTCTATAACTTAGTTGGTACAATATATAGCAATGAAGAGAGCAAATAAGTATTGTTCATCTTGCCAGATGTATGCTATTGGCAAACAAACAGCCAAATTTGTTTGTGAGAAATGTCAATTAGTCATTACTCTACAGGAAGAAATTGTACGCCTTCAAAACAGGGTGCTAAATGACACAGAAACACCTAAAATGGCAGTTAATGTGGAAACTGAAGTCCTGGAAGAGTATATAGACCATATGGCTCTCCTTTTAGAAGCTAATGGTATAAACACCATTTAAAAAACTGTTGTTGTAAACAACTCTACATCACTCAGACCTATATTAAAGTCTCCAATTAAAACTGAAGGTTCTACTAAAGTCTCCACTCCTTTCCCCTATGAATCACCTTTGTCATCACAACAACTAACTGAGGAAATACCCTGGTATTATTCCACGTACCAGATCATTACAGACAAAGGAAGTGCATTTTAATTCTTCCCCTCCGATACCATTACATAATTATTTTGAACAACTGGGACTGATTACAATTGATGAAATCAGTTTTAATTATGATCAGTGTATTAAAGCTAATAATGAATACCTTGACCCAACCTCAGAATCTAACAGTACTTCATTGTTGGTTACCCAACAAAATGTACAAAAGGCTATAAAGGTCACACAGGCTCCCAACAATCTAGAAGAACACCTTTCCCTTAAGTCAATTAATAAACAGGTTTATGTACTGGGTGATTCAGTGATTAAATACATTGATCGTGTTGTTTGTAATCCAGATAAGGAGAACCAAACCTGCTCAGGCTATAGGGGGCAAGGGTCTCGGATATAATTTCCATGACTAAAGTTGCCCTCGTAGCAGCAGGCGAAAATCCTTTGGTGATTGTTCATGCTGGAACTAACGATATTAATAAAATACCCCTTCAGCAATTAAAACAGGATTTTGTCTCTTTATGTAATATTCTGATAGAGAGAGGATGTAGCATCTGCGTATCAGAGATTCTCCCTGTTCCTAGAGCCACTAATCAAATTTTGAATAAAATCAGAGCATTAAATGAATGGCTCTGTAAGTGGTGCTATAGGCAGGATATTGCCTGCCTGACACACTGGGAAGAATTCAATCAAAACCCATCCCTTTTCTGTTGGGATGGTCTGCATCTCAGCAGAAGGGGGAGTTCTCTTTTAGGACGTCAATTTTCAACATTTATTAGGAATCATTTAAACTAACAACAAGGGGGAGATAAAGATATTACCGACATCTCTAAAGACCCACTTACTAAATGCTGATAAATTAAACGTTCTATCATTCAATGCACAGTCACTTAACATTACAAAAATGGCCGAATTAGAAATAAAAATCCAGGAACTGAATATAGGACTAATAGCCATAACGGAAACGTGGGGTAATCCAACAAACAATGGATTATGGAAAATCTCTGGATTTAAACATTATAGCAAAAATGGAACAAACAATAAAAAAGGAGGTGGTGTGAGCTTATATGTTACAAATGATATTCCATCTTCTGAATTTTCAATAAATTCACAGACAGAAAGTATTTGGGTGAACCTACAACCTAATGGTCACTCTCAGATTTTGGTTGATACCTGTTATCGTCCACCCTCCTCAGATATCGGTTATATTAAACAATTAACTAAAGAGATTTCCCAACTGGCAGATAAGGGTTCAGTAATTATTTTGGGTGATTTCAACTTCCCATCTATTAATTGGGATAATTTAACAGAATCAAATCAATATGATACACAGCTAACCTCAACAGTTATAGATTTGGGTCTCTCTCAGTTAGTTCGAGAACCCACTCGTGGGACAAATACATTAGATCTAGTCATAACTAATATGGTAGCATCTTTAACTAACTTATGGATAATTGACCCAATAGGTAATAGTGATCACATGACAATTTTCTTTACAATTCCCTTGGTATACATTACCCTTAGGAATAAACTCATTATAAAACATTATGATAAAACCGATTTTCCTACAATTAATGAACATCTTAAGACTATTCCATGGGACCCATTACTTTCTCCATTAAATATAGAGGATGCTTGGTACACCTTTAAAAATATAATTTATGAACTAGAAAATCAGTATGTACCAATAAGAAGAAAATATAACAATAAAGGAAAAAGCCCTGCATGGTACAATTGCTCTATTAAGAAACAAAGTTTACATAAACAGAAGTTATTTACTCTACTAAAACAGTGTCAGTCAGATCAGAAAGAAGGAATATTATTAAATTATAGGAAGGCAGTTAAGGATTTTAAAAAATCCATTATATTAACCAAACGTAACTTGGAATTTAAAATTGCCCACTCCAAAGACTCCCATAAAAGTTGATATTCATATCTGAATGGAAAAAAGGGAGATAGTAGAAGTGTAGGCCCACTAATTATAGATAATAAAACAATAATTTCAGATAAGATGGCAGCTATGGAATTTAATAAGTATTTCTGTTCAGTTTTTGAGCAAGGATTAGAATATGTACTACTTGCCCATGTAACATGTAACAAACATAACTATACTGTTACACTTCAAGAGGCATATAAACTTTTAGATACGTTAGAAAAAAACAAGCTCTGGTCCAGATAATATAACTTCTAAATTTCTTATAGAAACAGGTGATGCAATTGTTTTACCACTTACAGTTATTTTCAATAAGTCTCTTAAAGAATCTAGGGTTCCCTTGGATTGGAAAACAGCCATTGTTGCCCCTATTTTTAAAAAGGGACTTCATTCTAAAACAGAAAATTATAGGCCCATTAGTCTTACCTCTATTCCCTGTAAATTACTGGAAAAAAAGATCAAATCCCTTATTGAGGAAGAAATGCAGTCCCTAAATATTGGCGATATAGCACAACACGGGTTCAAATCTGGTCATTCATGCACAACCAACTTGTTATCGTTTTACAACAGGGTTAGTAAATACCTGGACCTTAATACACCAGTTGACGTTATCTTGTTAGACTACAGCAAAGCTTTCGATAAGGTATCACATTTCATATTGTTAAATAAATTAATTCCATTGGGTTTTTCATATTATGTTGTTTCTTGGGTTCATAGTTGGTTGAATAATAGAACACAGACTGTTAGGGTGAATGGGGAACTTCCGAAAGGGGTAAAGTTTCGAGTGGTGTTCTCCAGGGCTCTGTTTTGGAACTGACATTATTCAGTATCTTTATTGGTGATTTGACTATTTCATCAAATAACATAATTTCAAAATTTGCAGATCACACTAAGTTGGGAGGCCCTGTTGACAGTAACAGAAACATTCTAAAAACTGAGCTTGCTAGAACTGAGTGTTGGGCAAATACCAATTGAATGTCTTTTAATGTTTCCAAATGTGCAGTTTTACATATGGGTAAAAATAACCCCAAATAATTGTATTCTCTTAATAATATTAGTATAAGAGAGTCAGTTGTGGAAAAAGATCTGGGAATATTAATAAACAACAAACTGTCATCTACCGATCATTGTAACAAAGTGGCCAACCAAGCTAATGCGCTTCTTTGTAGAATAAACAATATGTTTGCTATTAAATCTGAGGAATGCATCATGTCTCTTTATAAATCACATATTAGACCATGTATGGATTATGGATCACCCTTTTGGAATCCTTACTTGATCGCAGACATTACTAGGATAGAACAAGTGCAGAGAAGGGCAAGAAAAATTGTACCACATCTTTCTCATTTAGATTATGAAACTAGGCTTCAAAAAACTGGATTGTATTCATTAAGTCTTAGAAGAACAAGAGGCGATTTACTTCAACTTTTCAAGATTGTGCATTCCAAAACTTTAATGGAATTATGTGGATTATCATTTACAGTAAGGAAAATTGTAGCAAGAAATCATAATAAACAAATAGAAATTGATTGAACCAAACAAATAAAAGACAGCACATTTTTACAGTCAGAGCTCCAAGAATTTGGAATTCTTTGCCACATGACATTATTGAATGTGATAATATAAATAATTTTAAAACAAAATTAGACTAATGGCTTCAAAAAATAATATAAAATAAAATAACTTGACAGGGTACAGTGATCCTCAAGGTGTGGAGGACAGTCTCGATGGGCCTTGGCCTTCTTTTGTCCATTAACCGAGTAACCGAGTTGCCCCAAGAAGAAGTCAGGAGAATATCAGCTGATGCTGGATCTCTCCAGTCTGAACCAGTTTGTGGGACCCATCAGGTTCAAGATGGAGTCTCTGAGGTCAGTCATTGTGGCAATTCAGCCAGGTGATTTTCTAGCCTAAATACACCTATTGGATCCTTATCAACGCATTACGATTTGGTGGTCTCATCAGAAAGTTTTCAGATTTTCCATCTGGGATTAACACTTTCAGTATCGGGCGCTCCCCTTCGGGTTAGGCTCTGCCTAAAAAATGTTTACAAATGTCTTAATAGTTGTGGTACCTCTCATATGCGATTGTATAACTCTGGAGGTACCACCTGCCTTCTAACTGACGCTTGGCATGCATGATGTAATCAAACATCACAAAATCAATGGGGTTGGGAATAGTGACTAGCTCAAATGAGCTACACACTTTTATTCCTGTAATAAGTTAATATTATTTTAATCAAAAGGTATTATAGGGTACTATTAGGCTCAGAGGGAGTGTTGCAGAAAGCTACTAGAATGATGCTCTAAATAAGAGAATTGTTGTTTCAAGACCAGTTAATTAATCAGAGTCAGCTATATATCGGTATGTTCCCTCTAGATGCTGTACCATATGATGCTAGACTCATAAAGGACAGGAATAGGCTAGAGTCTGTGCAGGAAAGGGTCACCAAGGTGATCCAGGGCCAACAGGGCTGGTCCCGTGACCTGGCTCTGTTACCAATGCCCTTTTTGTTTAACCCTTGCCTCAGTGCTTTTGTGTTGAGGTTCTTTGTCTTTCTAGCTTGCTTTCCTATGAGGAACAGATAGAGGCCCCTAACATAGAAACATCGACCATGATAGCAGAAAGAGACCATAGGTCCATCCAGTCTGCCCATATTCCCTGGAACCTATTGTTCCACCAGGGTACTAACCCTCCTTATCCTACCCCCATTCTCTTTCCTGGTCTTGTTGTCCCAGGTGACCACTATTCCCTTCATTCTATCCCATGTTTGCTTGAATCCCTTGACTATGTTGCATGCACCAGCTCGACTGACAGACTGTTCCAAGGTTCCACCACCCTTTCTGTAAAGAAGTACTTCCTCACTTCCCTCCTGAACCTACCTCCTGTTAATTTCCACTCATGACCATGTGACCTTGAGTTGATATTCAGGATAAATAATTCCCCACAGTTTACCTTGTTAATTCATTTAAGGAACTTGGAGGTCTTTATCATATCTCCCCTCTCCCTTCTGGTTTCCAGTGAGTACATATTTAGTGCCTTGAGGTGCTCCTCGTAGGTTCTGCCTTGTTGGCCTGTTACTCTATGCTGCACTGTTTCTAACCTATCCCTATGCTTTCAGAGGTGAAGACTCTAGAACTGGATGCAGTACTCCAAGTGAGGCCTCACCAGGGATCTGTATAAGGTACATGTACTCAGCAGAGGCCAGAAAGGAGAGGGGCGATGTGGTAGAGATGTACAGGTTCCTGAGGGGAATTAATTGAGTGAACTGGGAAGATTTTTTTCAGCAGGGACAGTAATACAGTCATGAGAGGACACACATGGAGGCCAGTCAGTGGTAGCTTCAGGCAGGACATTAGAAAGTTCTACTGTATTGAAAGGGTGATGAAGCCATTGAACAGCTTATTGGCAGAAGTGGTTGGGACAGGGTCTGTAAATGGGCACAGACATGGCTAGGACAGGTTTAAATGGCAGGTATTTCTAGGAGGAGGAGCTGAGGGGATAGGGAGGGAGGGTTTTAGGTAGACAACCCATTTTCTAGCCTGCCTGGCGGTGCAGTGGTGGCGCTACCACGCGCAACGCTGGTGACACAGGTTCGAGAATGAGCCTGGGTCATCAGAGGGCCAGCCAGGGGAGGATGGTTGAGATCCCAACGGATACTCTCCTCCTTGGCGGAGGGAGTGCCCTTGGTCTTCTGTCACAGTACCGCTACCTGGATGACCATAGGTAGTGGTGCAGGCTGGAGCCAGCATTAAGGGAGGGGGACATCGTCATTTTGATGCATCCTGCATCAGACGTAACCTCCACAGCATCCATGGGCCGGGGAGGAAACAAGCAGGAAACCCCCTGATTGCATGGTATGCCATCCGCCGCAAGTCCTGCACCACTGACTGGATTCTTGCTCCCTCACTGAACCTCAGCCTCTGTTTGGAGGGATGGGTGGCCTCTGGCTGCCCTTCCCATGGGAATGTAAGGTAAGCCCCAGGAATGGCGAGTGATGAAGCTGGGCGGAGCGGCAGACCAATGTGGGCCGGTCGGGACATGAGTGAGAAAGTACAGTAAAACATACAAAAAAGAAAACGTTAGGACATTAGATCAGGGGGATGGGTTTTATGGGCAGGCTGGATGGACCTTGTTCTTTTTCTGCTGACAGCGTCTATGTTTCTGTGTTTCTATATGTCAAGCAGAAAACACTCAATGTGTAAAGATTTACAACCTAAAAACATGTAATGATGTCACCAAAAGTATCTAGATCAAAACTGTACTAGTAGAAGTCTGCTACAGACCTCTGGATAGCTGTAGTGCAGTTGAAATGAACCTAGAAGAAATTGTGAATGCATCGGACCAGGATGCTGTATTAATTCATGGAGATTTCCATTTCCCCTAGATAAACTGGCCAAATGTGACCTTGTACATAACCTGTAAAAATAATTTTTTTGTTAGCATTCAAGAATGTAATTTAACACAGCTTGTAAAAGAACTTATAAGAGGTGATAATGCCCTAGGTCTAGTATTACATTTTTCATTTATCAACTGTTCTTTTTCTAACCCCAGGAATTCTTCACTATGATTAACTCTAGCAGTCAGCCTCCTGTGTTGAACTGCCTTGGAGAGAAATGGAACTTATGCAAATGATGAAACATCTATTGGCTCGTGCCACCATTCAAACTGCTGCCCTTAACAACTGCTGCGTTCTATAACGCTCAGATTTAATTCTCTGCCTGCCTAGTAAGACACCTCAGAGACAGCTCTTCAGCGTGACTGAGTTTCAGAAAAAAAAGTAAAACTGTTTTTATTTCTTTATAATTCTGCTGCCTTTATTTAGTTTTTTTCATTAGCGCTAGTTTTTGGTGTTATTTTATCTCAGTAAATGGTTCCTTTTTGGTTCCTCGCAACCATCAACGAACTGGCTGTCTTTGTTTATTTTTATTTTTTATTGAAAATCCTATATAGAACTTAAATTGGCACCCTACTTAGTTTATTTGGAGCTTCGGTTTATTTTATACAGGTTAGCGGTTGATTTCCAGTTCAGGAACCGATGGCTACTCTTTGTGAACTGTCTTTGCCTGATTTATTACAGTTTACTTCGGTTGGGAATTGAGTTAAGTTCTTTATTTTCTATATATTATTTATTGCTATTGACTGTGGTTATGTCTGATAAGCCTAAAAAACAAACAGGGCCTACCGGATTTAAGAACCGTACCAAGTGTAGGGAAGTTTTTCCAAAAGCTGAGAAACATGAATTGTGTTTATTCTGCTTGGGGTTTCACATTTTCAAGCCAATTGCAAAATTTGTAAAACGTTACCCACTAAAACTGTAGAAAAGTGCTTACAGCGCTTCAAAGATAGGACTGTCTCCCAATCGGTTCTGAGTGATACTACCCCGGATCAGTCTAAAGCAACAGTTCTCAAACTTTGTCATAGTGAGCCTCCCCTAAGCCATGGAAATGATCTTGAGCCTCCCCCAAAATACTGAAATATTTTGGGGCCTCCCCATAGAAAAATAGCCTACTTTTCACAGTACATCAGAAATACATTGAAACCTCTTTGCATAGCTAGCTCTCATGTTAAGCTTATTGTAACCCCCTCCCAACAGGACAACCTACCTGCTCCAATATTTTGACTCTTGAACCATTGTTACCCTTACTGCCATACCTTTATGGGTCATACTGCTTTTCTGTTTCCTGTATCTGGAATAACCTTCCTGCCAACCTCTGCCTCTCCCCTGCTCTTAGCAACTTCTCAGGGATCATTTTGCTCCTCCTGCTCTTATTCCTAGTACCTATATGGTTAACTCTTGTATTTGGACAGTTCTGCTGCCAGTCTAATTGATCAACTGTTCCTCACATTGTTAGTTTATTGTTCTTAATTTGTTTCCACTTGTATTCATTTTGTATTGCTTGAGTATGCTGCAGTTACATTTTGAATTATATTATCTCACTACCCTTCCCTGGGTACACCTGAAATAAGCCTTGGCTCAGTGTACAGTACCTTCCCTGGTCACAGACTTGTGAATAAATACATAAATTCACCTACTATTATCCTCTTTCTATTTGCCTTATCCCTTCACACAAAATCTATAAAGTTCAAAATTGAAATATAATACTGTTTCAAGACTTGCTTGAGCCTCCCCTGAAACAGGTTGGGGCCTCCCCATTTGAGAACCCCTGGTCTAAAGAAAAGGCTAAAGATGTTTAACTGACTGCCTCTGACAAAGGCGAACTGGCTAAGCCTAAGATGTCTGGGAAACTGGTGAAAGACCCAATTCCGATCAAGAAAAAAAATAAAACCAAGCATACCGAACCTCCTGCTGAAAAAGCAGTGGAGCCCTCGGTTCTCAAGTTGGTTACACTGACAGCAGAAGCAGTGGCTCAGGCCTTACAAGTCTTACAAGCCCTGCAGACTGTGGCTAATCAAAATTTGCTGCTGGTTTTGCCACAACCAGTACCACCAGTTCCATCGGTTACATCAACGGTTCCAACCACGGTTACATCTGTGGTTCAGTGCTCGGTTCCAGTGGCACAGGACCCCTCCAATGAAGAATATGAGGAGGAAGATGATGAAGAGGGAGCATTTGAACTGGAGGTTTCTCCTGACCTGGAGTTTAAGTTACCTCCTAGGCTTCCAGAGGACTACTCCTCTCATTATACATTTGTCAAACAAATGGTGGAAGCTCTAGACCTCACCACAAATGAGACTGTGGAGGATGAGGAAGAAGCAAAGTTTCTAGATAGGATGGGGTTAGCTTCTACTAAGAGGCTTCTGCACCCCATTAATAAGTTTCTGAGGAAACATGTATTAAAAGTCCTGGAGACACCAAACTTTGTACCCCCACTGGACAAAAAAGCTGATAAAAAATATAAGCTTGACCAATCAGGGCAGAGTTCCTTTTTTCCCCACCTTGATCATGAGGGAGTGGTGCAAGCAGCAGCTTGTGATAGAGCCAGGGTACCCCTGGCATCTCACCCACCAAAAAGGATTCTAGGAGGATGGACAGTATGGCTAAGAAGGGCTATCTAGCTGTATCTTTGGCCATCAGACAGACCAACTACATGGCATATGCAGCCTAATACCAGAAAACCCTCTGAAATACTGTTATGGCCATGGCAGACAAGGCACCACCTGGATTGGCTGCTGATTTAACTTGAGTCAGCCAGATGTGGACTGGAAGCCACAAAATATCAGTTTCATGGGGGCGCTGTGGAGCCCGAGCAGCATGCAGCAAATTTTCATAGCTCACACATCGGGAGCAGAAATTTTGTTTAAATCGCATATTTTGAAGCTCCCTACAGGTTTTTCAACCTCTCCACTGTGAAGAGCGACCCAAAATCTACTAGGATGGGTAACCCTAGGAAAGATAGGACGCCCGGAGGGGCTGGAAAAGGTAAAGGAACAGCGGGACTCGGGAGAGCTGAGGAAATGGCGCTAACTGAGGATCGGCCTGCTGGAGAAGAAACTATCAGTACTTTGGGCCACAAACTCCAGACTTTGATAGCATCAGTTGCTACACTCAGCCAGAAAGTTGACGATTTTAACACCCGAGTATTGATTGTGGAGAAAGCAGTGAATGGTCTGAAAGACGATTTTAAGGAGGTCCTTAAACAAGCCGAGGCCTCGACTAGAGCGACCACCCTGCTTATTAAAGAATCCCAGCACCTTAAGGCACGTTTGGAAGCCCTTGAAAATCAAGCGCGTGGGGCCAATATCCGGATCATAGGATTTCGCGAAGGCTCGGAGGGGGACCATCTGGTCCTGAACATGCAGGAATGGTTATCGGAGAAGTTGAGCCCAGAAGCCCCAGCAAATACTTGGGACATACAAAAAGTCTATCGAGTTGTACCACGTGGTCGTTCACAGAATACGGACGACCCTCGTACTTTAATGATGGTCACCTCAGATGTGGCGGCTAGAGACAAAATTCTTAGACTTGCCCGCAAAGCAGCTCCAGTGTTTCAGGGGGACTCTCAAGTTCATATTTTTCCTGATATCAGTTATGCAACAAGGCAACGGAGAAAAAAATTTGATGGTGTGAGACGGGTCTTGAAGGAGCTGGGAGTACCGCACACAATTATCTTTCCAGCCAGGCTCCGGATCATGCATCAGAGTAGGGTCTGCTTGTTTTCAGATCCCACTGAGGTGGGTAAGTGGGTGGATAGAAGGGTCATAGAATCGCGAAAGAGAACCGAGGGATCTGACGAAGAGGACGACGAGGCAACAACTTGAAGGTGTATCGTGGGGACTTTAGACTCATTAACGTTTTTTCTTTCTCCTGGTAACATTATTATAATTTCACCCACCAGTTTATAATTTGAGTAAATCGACAAGGCCTGTACAGTTGCTTGATTTTGAGGGTATACATGTTTTGGCCCTCGCTTTCATTAGAGGTCTCTGTATTAGGAATTTGAGTGGGCCTGGTACATTTAGTTAATTTTTTAAAACTGGAATGGTGGGGAAAGTAAGAATAAATCTAAGACTAAAATGGATAAGTTACCAAGGAATAGGAGGTTGATGCCTTATAGTTATATGATTTCCTCTCAATATAGCATAATGATTTGCTGTAAATCAGTTTATGGTTGCATTTTTTTCTCTCTCATTTAGGATAGAACATGGCAACAAATAGCCCCTATGGTAGGGGCACTGCCTATTACTTTTGGACTGAATTGCTGGACAATTACTTAACATTACTCTAAGCGATGTGCTCTTGGGCTCATTAAGCAGCACGCATTAGGGGTGCTATTTAATCTTGTATTGTAAAAGTACAAGATATCCCCTTTATGATGTAACACAATGTAGTTGATGCATGATATCCTTTTGATTAAGGAGAACATTTTACTTTTCCCAGAAGGCACTGTTGTAACTACTGTGGACTGTCAACTACATGCATTTTGTCTGTCTTGCATAAGATAAAATGAAAAAATAAAGTTTAAAAAAAAAAATATCAGCTTCATATGGCAGTAGATGCCAGTGACACCACAGCCAGGTGGATGGCCCTGACAGTGGCTTTGAGAAGGTTTGCCTGGCTTAGTGCCACAAACCTGACTCATGATACCCAGGCTAAGGCCATGGATTTCCATGTGGAAAATAACTCCCTGTTTGGGGACAAAACAGAAGCATACATGAAAAAGGTGGATGAGTACAAGATCATCTATTAGAGCAACACTGTGAAGGAAAAGGCCTCAACCTCCTATGTACCACAGGGTTCTGTGTTAGGACCAGTATTATTTGCACTTTATATAAGTGACCTACACCACAATATAAACAACATGGTGGTAAAATTTGCAGACAGTATCAAATTAGGTGATCCAGTAGAAACTAAAGAACAACAACTAATGATGAGAGATAACTTAGCGAAAATTGAACATTGGTCAGTCAGGAATAAGATGCCTTTCAGTGTAGAGAAGTGCACTGTGTTGCACTTGAGTAGGCAGCGGGCAGCACAGTCCTATAAATTAAATAGGAGTAACCTAAAAGTATCAACACAGGAAAAGGACTGTGGTATCATTATTGACAATAAGCTGGATTCTAAACAACATAGGACACATCTAATATGGAGGGCGAATTATATGATCAGAAATATAAATAAAAGTTTCATCAATAAATCTATAGGTTGTCTAGTCCCACTCTATAAAACATATGTGAGGCCACATGTGGATTATGGATCACCACTGTGGAGCCTGTATATGCTTGGAGAGAACAACAGAGTGGAAAGAATTCAGAGGAGGTACACGAAAATGATAAAACCATACAAATATGAGGAAAGACTTCAAAGATTGGGACTTTTTACATTACAACAAAGAAGAGTGAGAGGTGCTCTCTTAAATATGTACAAAATAATGGGAGAACCAGAATTAATTGAGGAGATAGGAATAGTCATGCAGGATAAACCTTTACATTTATAATAATAAACTTTATTTATATAGCGCTCTTCACAGTGTATCAGAGCTCTGTACAATAAAACAACAATTAAAACCAGAAAATATTAAAATATTGTTCCATGATTCCATAGTCCCCATTACTCATAAAACAATCAGTTACAAGATAGCACCAAATGTCTGTTGAAATAAGTGGGTCTTAAGGGCAGTCTTGGAGCTTTCCACTGTCAGGCACTCACGTTCCCGATGAGGCAGAGAATTCCACAGGGTGGGGGCCACGAATGAAAATGCCCTCGAACCAGATGTTTTTAGTCGTACCCTGGGAGTCTCCAGCAATCCCTCACCGGTCGAGCGGAGCGGCCGGAGGGGGCAGTAAGGATGCAGGCGATCTTACAGGTAGCCCGGTCCCAGTCCACATAGGGCTTTATAGGTCAGAAAGCCGTCCTTGAAGGTGATCTGCCACTGAACTGGCAGCCAGTGCAGTTCACGCAGCACAGGTGTAATATGACTGTATCGAGATGATCCAGACAGAAGCCTTGCCACAGCATTCTGCACCAGCTGCAGGCGGTGGATATCAACCCACGGAAGCCCTAGGTAAAGGGAGTTACAGTAGTCAAGGCGTGAAGTCACAAAGGCATGAATCAAGGTTGGCAAGTCGCCGGACGGAACTAGGTGATTAATCCGGGCAGTATTCCTCAGATGAAAAAAAGAGGACTTAACGATGGCAGATACCTGAGAACTAAATGTCAAACCGTCATCAAGAATTACCCCCAGATTTCGCACCCATTCAGAGGTCTGGTAACAGGGACCCTCCAAGCCAAAGTCCTGAGGGACACCCCGTCCCCGATCTCTCTATCCAGCGACCAGGTTTGAGAGGGCATAAGAAGCAAATAAAAATAGAGACTGCCAAGAATAACAGCAGATACTTTACATTTATTTACAGAACTGGCAGGCTATGAAATGCACTTCCAAACAATTTAGTGTTCAGTAATTCTCTAACAAGCTTTAAGAAAGGTGTTGATAGCTGGTTGATGCAGAATACGCATAAATGGATCTACTAATGTGGGGAACAGTAACAATGGGCTGTAGAGGTCTTCTTCCATTCTAAACCCAGTATAAGCACACAGTATAGGCCACAGAGAAGTGGAGGTAGAAGTAGAGGCTTTGGTAGACCTTTCTTCCAAGCCCAGGCTAACCCTGCCTAACAGCAGCAAAGAGGTTACTTCAGGGGCAGGGGCAGAAGGGGCTCCAGTCGAGGGGATGGGACCCCACAGGCTACAGCCCAGGCAAAGCAAGACTCCCTGATGTGTCAGTCGGGGTTGCCTCCTCATTGCCAGTAGGGGTCAAGCTGACTCACTACTTCCAGACTTGGAAAACCATCACCACGGACAAGTGGATTCAGGAGGTAGTGAGTTAGAGCTTAGCCCTCAGCTTCAAATCTGTTCTCAAACTGAGATCAAGGTTTTTCAGACCATCATCCCACACAGAAAGAGCACTCTTGTAAAAAGAAGTGTCCAATCTGATGGCAGCAAAAGCAGTGGAATCAGTTCCACTTCCCCAAAGGGGAAAGGGTTCTACTCAAGATACTTCCTTACCCTAAATAAAAATGGGGAATGGTGACCCATTCTAGATCTACACGCTCTGAACAGGCATCTTGCCAAACCAAAATTCAGAATGGTGACTTTGGCAATGATTCTCCCTACTCTTCAGCAAGGAGACTGGCTGGCATCTCTAGACCTAAAGGATGCCTACTTCCACATTCCCATCAGGGAATCCCACAGAAAATACCTCCGGTTCAGACTACCCTCTGGACATTATCAGTTCGCGGCCCTGCCATTCGGTTTGACCTCCGCTCCCAGGGCATTCACAAAGTTCCTGGCAGTAGTGGTGGCACACCTAAGAAGGCAGGGCATCATGGTGTTTCCCCTACCTGGATGACTAGCTAGTTGTAGGCAAGTCACCACAACAGGTGACAGAGGCTCTCAAGCTCACTCAGGACACACTAGAGTCTCTTGGGTTCCTAATCAATGTCCAAACAGCCTGCCCAGCTACTAAATTTCATAGGGGCAAAACTGGATATCCTGCAAGGGAGGGCATTCTTCCCTCAGGACAGAGTAGACAATATCCTGCAGATTGCAGGATCCTTCAGTCTCAATAGGCCAAGGCCAGCAAGGCACTTCCTACAGTTGCTAGGACACATGGCTGCAGCAACAGGAACGGTGCAAGGTTGCAGATTTCAGATGAGAGACATTCAGTTTCACTTCAGGGCACACTGGTACCAAAGAAGAGACTCCCTCTCAAAGCTGATACCAGTGGCAGGACAGAAGCCGTCTCAGGGGAGGGTTCCCATTTGAGAAGGAATCCCACAGGTTGGTGCTCACAACAGATGCCCCCCTCCCCCCAGGGTGGGGGGGCACACCTGGAAGAGCATATAGTGCACAGCACTTAGTCTCCTGCATAGTCACTTGTGCTCATACATCTCCTAGAGCTCAGGGCAGTGTTCCTGGCACTGCAATCCTTTGCATCCCTGGTATGGGACAAGGTGGTACAGGTCAGGACAGACAATACCACCACAATGTATTAAATCAACAAGCAGGAAGGGACAATGTCCAACCTGCTGTGCACAGAGGCAATGATAATATGGAGCCTGGCATACTCCCTACAGGTATCCCTGTTAGCCTCCCACCTTCCAGACAAGGAAAACACCCTGGCAGATGCACTCAACAGAATCAGCCAAAACCACCATGAATGATCTCTAAACAGACAGGTACTGGAGGTGGTGCTTCACAGGTGGGGCACCCCAGAGATAGACCTCTTCACCTCACAGGAGAATCACCAGTTTCCTCTGTTCTGCTGCAGGCCACCAGTAAGGGGCACAGTGCCCATGGGTGCACTGGTGTTGGATTGGTCAGGAAGGAGTCTGTATACAATCCTTCCACTTCCTCTGTTGCTCAGGGTTCTAATCAAGCTCAGGTTCCAACCAGCATCCATGACCCTGATAGCTCCAAACTGGGCCAGGCAGTCGTGGTACTCACTGCTGCTGTCCCTCTTAGTGGCCCAGCCCATTCACCTCCCTCAGAGGCACAGCCTGCTGACCTCCTCTCAAGGGAGCATCCTGTACCTGAACTGCAGGTCTCTCAGACTCGGAGCATGGCTGTTGAGAACCTAAAATACTCTGGCAAACACCCCTCTGAAGGTGTACTCTGGGTTCTTAGGGGTAGTAGGAAGCCCTCTACCAAGAAAACCTATGCATCCAAATGGACAAGGTTTTCTATCTGGTGTAATACTAGTGGTATATCACCTTTCCAGGCAGGTTTTCCAGTCCTACTAGACTATCTCACTCATCTGCATTCATTAGGCCTACAGCCCACTACCCTTAAGGTTCACCTAGCATCAGTTTCAGCCTGTCTCTTGGTGGGTAAGAGTGTCTCTCTGGCTGCTAACCCTATCTTCAAACAGTTCTTTAAAGGGTTAGCTCACTTGCACCTTCCTCACAGAGAGCTGGTTCCTTCTTGGAATCTCAGTGTCTGTATCGCTAGGCTCGTGGAGCCCTATTCAAGCCCATGGCTAGAGCACATTTGAAGTTTGTCACTTGAAAAGCCATATTCTTAGTGGCCATCACCTCAGCCAAGAGGATAAGCGAGCTATAAGCCCTGTGTATAGAGCAGAGTTACATCTCCTTCCACAGGGACAAGGTGGTGCTTAGGACTAACAGGAAATTCCTTCCAAAAGTAGTCTCTGATTTTCACCTCAACCAGTCAATCACTTTGCCAGTCTTCTTTACTGAACATTCCCATTCAGGAGAGTGCAGGCTGCATAGCCTGGTTGTCAAAAGAGCTTTGAAATTACTATATTACTCACACCAAAGCCCATAGACTGGACAGTCAGCAGCTGTTCCTGACCTGTGGGGACGTGGAAAGGGAACGCCAGCTTCATAAAGGGCAGTTGCATGCTGGATTGTGGCATGTATCCAATTATGTTACAGTAAAGCTAGTAAAGAGCCCCCAGTAGGCTTGAGGGCACACTCTACAAAGGGCACAGCTGCTACAGTAGCAGCTGCCAAGACTATTCCCCTATTGGAGATCTGCAAAGTAGCTATGTGGAGAACAGTATATACCTTTACAAAGCATTACAGTCTGGACACTCAATCAACAAGTGATGCTAGGTTTGGCACAGCAGTGCTGCAGATCTTGTTTCCTAAATGAGGTTCTGTGCCAACCGCTTCATAGTCTGCTAGAGTTAACCATATTGAAGAATTTCTGGGGTTGGAAGAAAAAATTAGTCACCGTAGTAATCTTGTTTCTTCCAAAGGTATTCTTCAGTGATTAACTCTCCCACCTTACCTCCCCTTCCAGAACCGGTCTGCCTCTGCATCACAGCTGGTATCTCTTATTGTTAAGATAGTCATGTCTGGGTTGTGTTCAGTTTTAAAAACCAGATGGCTTCTGTTTTTCCTCTTGTGGTCCTATCTGGCATTACCAGGGGACAAGTTAGAAGACGGATTTGTTGTTAAGATTTTTGTTACTATATTTAGAATAGCTTAGTTAAGGGGTCTTACCCCACAGGCTTCAATGAATCTGAGCATTTTAGAATGCAGCAGTTGATAAGGGCAGCAGTTTGTATGGTGGCACAAGTCAACAGATGTTCTATTATTTGCATAAATTCCATTTCTCTACGAGGCAGTTCAACACAGGAGGCTGACTGCTAGAATTAATCATACTGAAGAAGACCTTGGAAGAAACAAGATTACTACGGTGAGTATTTTTTTCTTATTGTCCATCAGAGGGCAGTGACCACAGTACAGTTGTGCTTGCTGTAGGAAGGCAACTACATAAATTTATAGGTAATACCACTATATATCTCCTAAATAAGGATGTCACTTACTGTTGTTGTCTCTTTTCCCTTTAATCTGGGGTGCAACTTGACGTCTTGTATTGCACATAGAGCCTGAATGCGAACCTGTTGTTCCCCTGCAAACTGTTGTGATTGTAAATCTGTGAAACTATTGTAATTACTGTAAATAATGTTTTTATGTGTCTTTTCTCTGTAATTAATCCCGGGTCGCCCCTGAAAAAGGGACTTCTGGTCTCAGTGGGTTTACCTGGTTACCAAAATCCAAATAAATAAATAAATAAATAATATAACTACAAGAAGGCAGAGTTGAACAGCTTCATATCTGAACTACAAACATGGGATTGGTCAGATGACCTAAATGGTGAATAAGCTGAATCCCAGTAGTGGGTATTAAAGAATAAACTGCTCACCCTGCAAGCTGAGTACGTTCCATCATACAGAAAATATAACCATAAAGACAAGAAACCACCATGTTTGACAGGGAAGGTACGCAACTGTATCAGAGCCAAGGAAAATGCATATAGAAAGTTAAAACAGAGGGGGCCTCCAGAAGACCATAACAATATTTTAAGTGTATAAAAAAACAAAACAAGTGAAACCAAACTGCAACTGGGGAAGGAGATTTATTTATTTATTTATTTGCATATTTAAACTCAGTCGTACCAGTCATACAAGGGTGTATTTATTTTATTTATTTGTTTTTGTTGGCTGGGAAAGGAGAACTAGGCAATTTTGTCTATTTTCAGCCTCGTCCCAGGGGAGGGGGGATACAGATGGATGCCAACTGACATTAAACCAGATTAAGCTGTTGGTGGTATTTTTAGTGAATGGGGGAAATTTGGCCAGGACACCGGGGAAATTCCCTTACTTGTCCTGTAGGGGGAACTGTCGGTCAGATTCATGGCCGTCGTAGTGTGCAAGTGGTTCAGCAGGTAGCACACTCGCCTCTGAGGCCGGGAGATCAGAAGACTGTGGATTCTATCCCCACATCTGGCACTTGGGTTAATATCCCAATACTGACACTGTAGTGCAGCATGAGGGGGATGCTGCACTCCTGAGATGCCATCTTTCGGATTAGACGTTAAACTGAGGTCTCATCTGCCTGTGCTGGTGGTAGTTCAAGTGGACGTTAAAGATCCCATGACACTTCTTGTAAAGAGCAGGGGAATTTTTATTGTAGTAACATCAAAAACACACAAGTACAGTAGGTGTTAAATCACACTAACCAATAGCAATCAAAGTGTAAAAATGAGAACCAAAAATACAAAACAGTGATGATTCACACTACAAGGGGAAAAAAAACTCAGTTCATAAAAAGAAAAGAAATAAGTATTACCTTCACACATGTTTTAACAACTACAAACCACTTCATTTATATTTGATAAAGATATTAAAACCCTTCCACCACTGAAACACTTTTAGTGAAGAGTGACGTGCACCATCCGAAACATAATGTTTGGCCATAGCTTGAGATACCAGGACACGAACAGTATCATATGGCATCAACCTTTGGTATAGTATCCACTGGCACCTACTTTGCCACAGATAATACTTTAAGCAATATAAAAAAAAACAGCCAGTGTGTCTGGATGATTCCGACATCCTTATTGAGCATATTGGCCTAATATAAAAAACTCATATGACATAGTGGACCACCACTTCATGTTCCAGTAGCGGTCTAGGTGGGACCATAGGGTTTAACATAAGAATAATCGAGAAGTTCATGCTCTGCAGTTTCCTCTACATTGATACAGTCCATGTAAGGACAGTTACGTTTCTCCAGTACCTTTTGTTTAACATTGCCACGCACATTGATTCTGACGTAAACAGAGAGCCACAGGTGCTCCCACGTGAAAGGGGGAATTCTAGGATTAAGTAGCTGTACCAACACCGATTGATTATTTTGGGGAGAGCAATTCTTAAAAACGGATTTAGTAGGTGAAATCATAGCCATAACAGCCTGGTAAAGTTGATGACCAGAACTCTGAATAATTAGCTGTTTAGAAATACCCCATTTATACAATTTGGACACCACAGGATGAAACAATTCAGGCACATATAAATAGACTGACAGGGTCACCCCCAAGCAGTCAAATGTTGAGATAATATATGTCGAGTCCAGCGTTGTGGGGGTCCTGAGATGAGACTAACCCACTTTTCACTGTCTGGGAGGTCAATAAAGTATGAAAAAATACTATAGGATCAAGCATCCCAAGACCACCCTTTTCTTTGGACAGATAGGTAAAACATTTTTTATGGGGTTAATCTATTTCCGCACAGCATCTGGAAGAAAAGGCTATGTAATTTCACGTCCAGGTGCCGGGGGTGGGGGGGGATAGATCATTGCAACGTAAAGCGGGACGGGAATGAGAAATTGTGTAATGATCTGAACTCGTTTTACTTTAGACATTTTCCAGTGTTTCCATCTAACAACTTTAGATTCGACTTTCTGCAACCCCACTTCCCAGTTTAATAATGGCAAATTTTGGGGCCCAAAGGTAATCCCCAGAATCTTTAGGGGATCTGAAGAAAAAGGGATGCCCTCAACACACACGGGGAGGAGAACAAGCACCAAGAAACAGGCCCCTGCTCTTGACAATATTCAATTTTGAATTGGAAAGTACAGAATATTCCGAAATCTCCCATGGAATACAAGACAAATGGGTAATAGCTGTAAAAAAGAGGCAGTCATCATCAGCATAAGCCTGGACCCGTAATTCTCGCACAGATCCAGGTACCGAGATGCCCGACCAAGAGGGGGAAGAGCCAATTTTGTTAGAAGAGGATCCAAAGTAAATATGTATAAAAGAGGACTAAGGGGACACCCATGACAAACACCGGTAGGGACAGAAAACCCATCAGTGATTTGACACCTAACAACTGGGTGAACTATAGTAAAGGAATGTAACAATTGAATCTGTCAGATTAAAGAATACGGGATCCCATAAACTCTAAGTGCTGCAAACAAAAAAGGTGGATACACTCAATCAAAGGCTTTTTCCTGATCGATGGAAGCCAGGCAGCCAGTTGTACCATTAAGAGAGAAAAATTCAATTAGATCCCTTACTACTGTAACCCCCCTGCAAATGGGGGTTCCCAAAAGACTTCCAGGAGCTTGCTTGAATGCTCCAAGCCTGAATGGTGTTTAGCGTTTAAGCCATTTATCAGTGAGTGTTTTTAGAGCCTCTGGTACTGTCTCTTTAAGAGCTGTCTGCTTGCAGACATAATTAGTTTGTATGGGGGGACTGTGTGCTTCTCTGTTTGAGTACCACTCGAGCTGCTGCCAGTTCACTCCATTTTGCAGTCTCTAGGAGTGCAAAGGAACCTATCTGAAAGATGTAACTGTTTGCCAGAAATCATTTATAGTAATAATGAAATTACAGTTTGTCTAACCTGCTTTCTTTGCAGTCAGAACTGTGTCTGCCTAGTTCCCTATTCTGGTTTTGAACTGCTGAACTGGACCAATCAGTGTGGGGTAAGCTAGCTCTAAAATGGTGCCTTGGACGAATCAGAACTTGACTCATAATCTGAGCCAGCCACAAGAGGATTGTATGGGCAGTGACTCTGGGAGATGTAGTTTAGACTTCGGGCGCCTTTTGGACCAACAGCAGCAGTCTATTGTGAGTGACAGCCAATCCAGTCAAGAACTGGGAGGAACTCAAAGGAAGTGCTCGGTTTTGTCTGTTGGAGTTTCAGTTTAGATCTGGCAGTGAAGGGAAAGAAACCCTGTGCTCCTTCAGTGCACAGTTTCAGTCAAAAACATGTGTAAGGCCCAGAGTTCCGGTCTGCAGCTTGTGTAACTGCTTGTTAGGACTGAATCAGTCCTGTGAAAAGAATCAAAGGATCTCTGAAGGTAGAAACCAGACTCACCCTGTAGAAGACTGGAGAAATTGTTGAATTGCACTCGGTCTGTCAGGAACTGAATCTGCTGTGTGTTCTCCCGGGTATTGTGCAGTAATTGCGATCGGGATAGAGAAGCAGCCTGCCTGGTATAGTACTTTCTTTTTACCATATAAATGTGTGAAGAGTCTCGTGGAGCTCAAGAGTAGCCCTGCTGACGCTGAAGGACCCTATCTTGTTTGGAGGTCGTGAGTACTAATTCAGGGTCGCTCCCTGTTGAATTGCCACATTAAATCCAAATGGAATCACTGTACTGCTGACTGTTTAAACTAATTTTTCTTTTCACTGTGTGAAAGGGCCCTACCAGCTGCCACGGTTTGGACTAGCCACTAGGGCTTGGGTACCCAGGGACAGTAACTGGTAGGGATAGGCCTGTGCACAGAGCCATAGGTAGATAGTAAAGTGATAAGCTAATTAACCTGATTTCCCCCTGTCCTTGTTATATCCCCCTAAATAAATCAGAGCTGCTTGTTTCAGCAAAGTTATACTTCCTGAGGTATTTGTCTATGTTAAAGTACTGTACTGTGATTGTTGCACTGTATCTTATTTCACAGGAGGTCCCAGTGCCGGAACTAGTCCTAGGGGTAAGTGTATACTGTGAAGGTAATTCTGATATATTGTGTGGGCCACTAGTGGGAAGAAAGGGGGTTGCAGTGTCCCAGAGGGCTGTGACCAAGTAAGTTTAACTATTGCAAACCCTGACCTCTGGGTGGAGGCACCCGCCATTGGATCCAGGCCCCTCAACCTGTTAGTGGCAAATCAGGCAGGGTAGTAGCCCCTGGGATAGCGCCATCTAGGGGTTACACTACCATAAGGGCCTGCTGAATTTTTCGGGTGGGTAACCCACAAAACTGATAGGGAGAAATAACCAGAGTGGCATAACATTTCAACTGATTATTAAGAATTTGAGCAAAAATCTTGTAATCTGAATTTGAAATTGTAATTGGTCTCCAATTTTGGAGAAGAGATTTGTTACTGGATTTAAATAAAAGTATCAGTAAGCCTTTCAAAAAGACAGGGTGCATTTTCTGGGAAGTCAAAAAATAATCAAAAAACAATGTCAACTATAAAAAGAGTTCTGAGGAAAAGGCTTTATAAAATTCAAAAGGCAGACCATCTATAAAAGGCGAGACACCATTTTTCTGAGACCTAATAATCTGTTCAATTTCATCAGGTCCAGTTTGATCTTGATTAGGAGGGATCTCAGCAGAAATAAGTGGGATGTCGACTGCGTCCAAGTATGATTGGATGGATTCATCCGAAGGTAAAATTAGAGGACTGTGGGAGTGGAGAAAGGATGCAATAATCTCATGAATGGCTGCGGTTGAATGGACCGTCTGCCCTTGTTGGTTCTCCAAGGAGTCCATCGAGACTGTATGCCTCAAGGTTTTACAGGCCGCGAAAGGATCACCATTTGGGGATTTTTTAGTTCCTGACTGTAGCACAGCCTGTAGAGACTGCACCCTATCGTATTGATAGAGCAGCATTTCTTTTTTTAAATTATGGCTTTGGAAATAATAATCCAATTTTGTAGTGTTAGCCAGCATGAACAATTTAAACAATTGCTGACGTAAAGAAAGATATTTTTAAAATGTAATATTCACTGTTTTTTTACCAAACTGCTGGAACCAGGATTTAAAATCGGCTTTAGAATCCATCCACCATTCCCCAAGATCAGAGTAGAGGAAACTGACAGAGCAACGAGCAGCAATCAGCTTGAGGGTCCCTGGCCGGACCAGTAGATCTTTCAACACAAATTGTTGAGTCTCCTACGGTTGAATCAGGCATACAGCCCCGGGGTACAACCTAAAACAATGAACAAAATTAAATGGTCAGAATATTCAGTAGGCTGAGTATGAAAGGAGAAATGTGGCAAAGTGTTAGACACAAACATATGATCTATGGTGGTATAATATTTATTCCTCATATAGGTGAAACTAGGCCTAGATTTACGAAAAGTACTATAATCAATCAACTTGGTTGAGTCAATAACTTGTTAAAGGGTACTGGAGTCACAGTATACTTTTTTTGTGGAGGAATCCCTGCCTTTCTTATAAGAGCAATTAAAATCTCGACAAAAAAGTATAGTATGTGAAGTAACCAAGTATGGTTGTATTGCGTGGAGGAGAGAAACCCTCTCAGCCTTCAACTGTGGGCCGTATATATCAATAAGACGAAAATGCATTTCATTCCATACTCCTTCCACAATCAAACCCATTCCTGGACATACAGTAAATCAGTAAGTTTAGTTAGAAATGTTACCCATTGAACAAAACTCCCACACCATTGGCACTGTTCAGTCCAAAGGAGCAGTAGGAAGGGCCCCACACCCATTCCCCCTGAAAAGATCTAATCTGATCCTCAGGAGAACGTCCACGTTTCCTGCAAAAAGCAGATATCAAACTCAGAACCATGGATGAGTTCAAAAACTGCCTGATTCTTTAAGGGGGTTTAAAAGACTATGTATATTCACTGATCCCACCTTCAATGGGACATCAGCTTTAAGCTATCTTTTTCCGTTTTTTCTTCTTTTTACCCCTGTAACCAACCAACTCAGGCACGGAAGGGGCATGCAGGGCAGCAGTGGGCTGAGCAGCTGACTCCAACTGGTCTGTATCAGAGGCTCCATCTTCAAAGGCCAAAACCTCACAGGGGTTAATAGATTCAATGGAGCCCTGAGGCGAACAGGTTTGGCCTTCATATACCTAGAGGAACGTCTAAGAAGGGGTGCTAGGACCTCAGCAGAATGTACCAAGGGATCAGAGTCCCTATAGTAAACAGGGACCAGAGGCACCAATCCAGAGGGCTCTTCACAAGGAGGAGGAGGGAGGGGGGAGGAATAGTTACAGCCAAGGAAAATTCAAGAAGGGGGGGGCCCAGACGTCTGAGAAAGGGAAACAGAAGGGGTGGAATAGGAACCTGAGGGGGAAGAGGGTCAAACTCTGGACTGGGCACCGAATCCTGTGCATGCTGAATTAACAGGTCTGGGCTCTTACATGAGGCCTTGTTCTTAGATGCCCAAGGGCATTCACCAAAAATGTGGCCAACCTCATCGCACAAATCACATTTTGTATGGGAGGCACATTGCAAAGCAATGTGCCCTATGTCACCACAATTATCACAGCACGGTTTATCACAGGAACTGGAGATGTGAGTCCTGGAACCACACTTGTAGCATGCCCGGGGCTGCCCGGCGTAGAAGCACACTCCCCGGCCCCTACCCAACATAAAGGAATTGGGAACACGTGTAATCTCTGAATCTGACTGCCAGAGTTTGACCTTATATTTCCAACCACCAGTCCCGAATAGTTAAGAGTCTAGAATTGCCTCAGGGTCACTTAAGACTTCACATTTCTGGGAGATCCAGTAGGTAATATTATCCACGTGGACCCCCTCATTTTGAAACATGATGGTAACAAATTTAATCAATGGTTTAGTAAAAAGGTAACCAAAATGGGGGTCTGCGTGGGTGAGAACTTCACCTGATTGTACCTCTCCCAGAAAAGGTCCAGAGCATAATGAGTGCGAAAACTGATGTCATAATTATCCTCCCCACTGATGTTGATGAAGGCAAAAACCTCACGTGGGGAGCAAGTATTCTCCGACAAAATGCCTGTATGGTCTGTGCTCAAGACCCCCTTTATAGCGGATTCATACCGCATTCCTTCGGGGGGCAGCTTCTTTAATTATTCTGGCAAACAAATCAGACAAAAGAGGTTTCTGAGGTTGAGGGGGGTCCTGGGGAGATTCATCCTGGATAACAGCACTGTCCCCATGTGCTTCCGAAATTGTAGGTAAATCAGTTGAAGAAGAGGCTCCAGGCTGGCCCCCCTGAACAGGGGGTGGAGGGCAAGGAGCTTCCCCACTGCTCATTGATTTAACATCAGATGGTAAATCCACAATAAGCAGAGAGTCAGGAAGTGTTTTGGAAAGTCCCCCAGGACACCATGCAGGAGAAGACTGTGAAAAACTCTATTTTGGGTCCCAATCAGGGTTGGGAAGCCAGATACCATCAGGGGAAAGCTTCCAACCCACATCGCTGAGAGCCTTTTGTGAGGACCAGGGTTCAGTCAGGGGGAGTTTCCCCTCATTAAGAGCAAATGCAGTTTGTAACACAGCGGCAGTGGTTTTCCCGACTGAGGCGTCGGGAAGAGTTGAGGTAGACAAAACTTTACTATTATCAGAGTCAGAGACCAAAGAAACATGCCTCTTAGCTAGGGTCACGGCAGTTCTGTGTCCCTTCACATCATCTTTAGCCACAAAAGTAAAGCCACCCTCTTTAGAGCTAAATGAAAAAACTGTCACACCCTCCTGTACACAGGGTGAGCGCTGATAAATTACTGGAACAGGTCTCGGAAAGGGAGGCACCCCGTTGGGCCACCAGCAGAAATAGGTTTCAAAACAAACCCCATGTCTCTAGACAGAGGTTCCTGAATAGGAGGAGATAGAAAGAATTGACCACTGTCCAATTGGACTGAAGGGTGCTGAGGGTTCTTCTCCTCAGACCCATAAGACAACATATTTGATGTTAATGCAGCAGTTGGCTGTAGGCAGCCGCCAAGAGAAGCGGTTGAAATGCCAGCCGAACCATCAACAGAACTGGAAGAAACAATGGGTGAAATAGTTTTAGAGAGTGACTCACCTGGCCTTGCCTGGGCCAGTGCCTTTGATGCTGCTGCGTCACGAATGCTGTCACCCAGCTCTGTCAAGGGATTGACTTTCGGTGTTCTGGCTTTCAGCCTAGCGATTTGATCCTGTAAATTCCGTTCAATTTCCTGGCAACATATTCTTTCTAAAGCCAGTTGTTGAATCTAAGAATTTTCAGCTTTGGTTTGAGGAGAAACCTGCTGATCTAAACCAGTCCCAGAACTATCACCAGAACGGCTTAAATCTTCTGTTGAGTGGAATACTTCTGAAGTTTCAGCTCCAGTCTTCTGCACATCTGAAATTTGCACTAAATCGTGCTGAGCCTCTAGAAAAATGGAGGTAGGAAATGAGGCTTGCTCCCCCACTGCAGAGATGTCCATCTCCTCGGGAGGATCGCTGGAAGTGGCCATCTCACTGGCCAGAGGTTCCCCTTACAGGTTGAGCAGGTGAATTTCCCAGGTACTCTGGACAAATTTCCCCGCATTCACTAAAAAAATACCACCAACAGCTTAATCGGGTTCAAGGTCAGTTGGCATTCATCTGTGTCCTCCTCCGGTCATGCCTGAAAATAGGCAGAATTTGTCTAGTGCACTTACCCAGTCAACAAAAACTAACTAAATAAATAAAAAGTGGTGGAAGAGGTGGTGTAAACTGTTGTGGAGCTCAAGACAGACACAACCAGTGAGGTAATGCAAATGCCATTACCTGAGATGGAGTCTTGTGCTGGGATGCAGTCGTCCCAGGAAATGTTGTTTTGGCAGTGTTCTGCAATTGACTTGGACTTCTCCAGTGAGCCACTCACAGGGATGGTGCGGGAAGTTTCTGTGAGAGTGGCAACTGGATCCGCTGCTTTTGAGTTGGTGGACATTTTCTCCAGATCTTCTCTGGCCCTTCCTGGGCCTCTGGAGGCTACAGAGTTGGTGGAGGACGGAAGCATGTGGGCTGGAATGCTCCCACATTGAGTGGAGGAGCAACCCGGGCTGGTGCAGTATTCGTACCAGTCCGACGAGGAAATTCGGCGACCTGAACGAACTTCCGCACCCCATTCTGCAGCTGTTCAGATATGGAAGGTTTTGCCTTTATCGTTTACTTTTTCAGGATAGAAGGTGACTGTTGCGCAGGAGGGGAAGGAGGCCCTCCAGACCAAAGCTGTGCAGCAAGAGGTGCAGGACATGGGGGGGGACTGGAGCCTGGTAGGGCCTGGTATCAGGTGGATAGCCCGATGCATAAAGGGCCTGTTTCAATTGGGGGTGGATCCCGTCCCTCAGGACTACTGATCATTCCTTCCCCTCTGAAGAGAGGAGAATGGGGGAGACAGAACTTTTTCCACATAGTCATTGGTCCCTGAGCCGTGCTTTGCTAGATGCGGGTTGGATACGGGACCCCATTGGACAGTGGCATATAGAGCACCCCTTGGACCGTAGGGGGATTAGTTATTCTATGGAGCCTGGACTTGGGGATATAGCTCAGATGGGGATGGTGGGCACTGGGGCTGAGTTTTCTTTGGACACTGTTTCACCTGTTCCTCTGGAGAAATTCTGGTGAGTCATCCTTGTTTAACCCCCCCTAGTATGGCTGCATCTGCTATCAATGAGGTTCTTTCAGATTTGCCTACTGTGCATATTTCACCCATAATATCTTCTACGAGGTCACTGATTATCTCAAGGGCAACAATGTTGGGATAGGATCTTCTAGAGGACCACCCCAGTCACCTGACATACTGCCCTCTGGTACGTCTGCTAAGGCTTCGGGACTACATTGCCCAGGCAAGAATGCACAGCAACGTGTTTTGTCATGGGCTGACAGGGTGGACTTGGAGCTTCCTCAGTCATCTGATTGGTCCAGCCATCCTCAGCTTTCAGAGGCAGCCTCTCGTTCAGCGGCCAGTAATTGGTCACGCTTCAGAAAAATGTATACATTTGCGTCCTCTCCTGCCCCTGCCCAGAGATGGAATGCTGTCTGCTTGTTTTACAAAGGGGGCTTGGCAGGAAGCTGATAGAGCCTATGTGGGGAAGGTCCTGTTACGAGATTCCCTGCTTGTGACACCTCACAAACTATATGTTTTATTGCATGCCCCGATGGATGGTCACTTTGATTTGAGCTTTTGATCCCCAGTGTACTTAGACAAGTTTTGGACTGATTATGATAAGCTTAAGGATATCCCTCTGTGGACCCCTTTCCAGGCGGTCCCCATTACCAAGCCTCCAGTTAGGATGTCCTGCTTAAGAATGAGGAAGTTAAAGTTCAAGATGTGCACTATTGGTTGGCCCAACGTTGTGAACTGATGGGGGAACCTGACACCATTTTGGACACCTAACTTTTCTGGATGGGGCACTGGTGCTTCAGAATTAAGCTGTGCCATATGGCCACCAGTCTTCAGCATTTGTCCATTGTGTTTTATCTTGGGAAAGATAGAGCACAATGTTTCTACCCAGCACAGCCCAAAACATGCTTTCACTGTGATTCTGATGCACATCTTCATAACACATGCGACATGGTGCACTGCAACCTGGGTCTGGAAAGAAACATAGAAGCTGATGGCAGATAAAGACCGCAAGACCCATCCAATCTGGTCATTTCTTTTTCTGCCTTATGAATGTGCCATCGGCCTTTGCTCTGTCAATGGCCTATCTATTCATACTGATTTGTATTGCTCCCTTATGCCTATCCCATGCCTGTTTGAAGCCCTGCACTGTATTCATATCCACCACTTCCTGAGGTAGGCCGTTCCATGCATCCACCACCCTTTCTATGAAAAAAAAACTTCCTCACATTACCCCTTAATTGGCCTCCCTCTAATCTCATGCTGTGTCCTCTTGCCCTGCTACTTTTCTTATATTGAAACATGTTAGACTCTTTCACCTTGTTAATGTCCTTAAGGTGTTTGAATATTTTGATCATATCACCTCTCTCCCTCCTTTGGTCTAGGGTATACATATTGAGCTCTGTTAATCTGTCCTCATATGTTTTCTGATGCAGTCCCTGCACCATTTTGGTTGCCCTTCTCTGGACTGCCTCAATTTGGTTCATGTCCTTGTGAAGGTGTGGCCTCCAGTACTGCACGCAGTACTCCAGATGGGGCCTAACCAGTGTCTTGTAAAGAGGGATTATTACCTCCCTCTTACGACTTGTGATACCCCTACTAATACACTCCAACATCCCCCATGCCTTACCTACTGCTTTAGTGGTCTGCTTGGATGATTTCGGGTCATCTGTGATGATGATGCCCAAGTCTCTTTCTTCCCTTGTGACTGCCAGCAACTCTTTGCATTAAACCCTAGTTGCCACTTTTCCGACCATTTTGCCAATTTATCCAGATCTCTTCTCATTCTGCCCGCCCCATCTGGATCATCTACTCTGTTGCAGATCTTGGTATCATCTGCAAACAGACAAACCTTATCTTCTAGTCCATCTGCAATGTCACTGATGAAGACATTGAAGAGGACTGGCCCCAGGACTGATCCCTGAGGTACCCCACTTGTGACTTGCATCTCTTCTGACTGTATACCGTTTACCACCACTCTCTGTTTTCTGCCCGTCAATCAGTTTGCCACCCAGTTGATCAACTTCTGACCCACCCTGAGCCTACCCAGCTTATTACTTAATCTTCTATGTGGAACAGCATTGAAAGCTTTGCTGAAGTCAAGGTAAGCGGCATCAACTGCTCCTCCTTGGTCCACCACTCCGGTTACCCAGTCAAAGAAATCTATGAGATTAGTTTGACAGGACCTTCCTGTTGTAAATCCATGCTGTCTTGGATCCTGTGCTCCTATGGATTCCGGGTGTTGTACTATCCTTTCCTTAAGGAGTGCCTCCATAATCTTGCCCACTACTGAGGCGATGACTAGTCTGTAGTTCCTTGCCTCCTCCCTGCAACTACTCTTGTGGAGTGGGATCACATGAGCCCTTCTCCAGTCTTCTGGGACCTCTCCTTTGCTCAGAGACTCACTTAACAGTTCTGATAATGGCTCTGCTAGTTCCATCCTTAGCTCCTTTAGTACCCTGGTATGTATGCCATCAGGTCCCATTGCCTTGTCCACCTTGAGCTTATCGAGCTCTTGTAGGACCCTTTCTTTTGTGAAGGGACTAATGCACCCCCGTGTCCATGGTGCTGAGCTGTGGGCCCTGCCCTACCTTCTCTTCAGTAAATACTGAGCAGAAGTATCTATTTAGGATAGATGCTTTTACGTGATCCTCCTCCTCACACGCCTCTTTATCCCCTTTGATCTTAGCAATACCCCCTCTGGACTTTCTCCTTTCACTAATGTGTCTATAGAAAGTCTTCTCACCTTCTTTTACTTTTCGTGCTAGGGTTTCCTTGGTTTGGGCCTTTGCCTGCCTTACTGCCTTCCCAGCTTCCCTTAAGGAAGTTTGGTATGCCTCCCTATCTTCATCCCGCTGCATTCCCTTATATTTCCTGAAGGCCAGCCTTTTGGCTCTGACCTTTTCTGCTACTGTTTTTGAGAACCAAAGTGATTTCCTTCTTCTTTTGCACTTCCTTTTCTCTATAACACAATGGGATGTTGCTTCAAGTATTGTAGCCTTAATGCTTGCCCACTTTGCCTGTACCCCCTTACCTGTATTTCTTTTTGCCAGGGCTAGCTTAACTCTGTTGGCCATCTTATCATCGTCCACTCCTCTGAAGTCCCATATTTTTGCCTTGGAATGGAATGATTTAGTTCTAGTGGTCAAATTGAACCATACCATGTGATGGTCACTGGCCCCCAGGTGGCGTTCTACCTGGATATCTGTGATCCTTTCCCTGTTAGTCAGTACTAGATCTAGGATAGTCCTGTCTCTTGTGGGCTGTTGTGCCAGTTGTTTGAGGCCCTCTCCCTGCAGGGAATCCACTATGTGTCTAGTTCTGGCAGATGTTCCTGCTGGTATTGACCAATCTGTATCTGGGATGTTGAAGTCTCCCATTATCAGAACCTCTCCTTTAGCTGTCATTTTTTGTATATCTTCTAACAATAATGTGTCTGTGTCCTCCCCCTGGTCTGGAGGCCTGTAGACATCCCCAGTTTGTATTGGTGTCCCATTTCCTGTTTCCAGAGTGACCCACAGTTCTTCTGGCTTCTTATGTGTGTTTTGAATTTCTGTAGCTTTGATATTTTCATTGACATAAAGGGCCACTCCACCTCCCCTTTTTGCACCTCGGTCTCCTCTGAACAGTACATAGCCAGGTACTGAAGTCTCCCAAGTGTGATTACTGGTAAACCATGTCTCGCTAATGGCTACTGTGTCCAGTTTAGCCTCTGTCATTATTGCCTGCAGGTCTGGGATCACTCGGGAGCGCAGTGCGCCAATGCATTATGTTGTAATTTATGCAACGTTACTGGACATTCCTTTCGCACATGCCCGTGGGCCATGCATAACCAGAGTGATGTGGTAGACAGTCAGGATCATATATTGGAGCAGGCCCATCATACACACCAACAGCAATGGAAAAGGGTGCTTGCTGCATGTAGTGTACCTAGCTGTTCAGGCTTTCATTCATCTCATAAAGGGAAAAGTGGTTCAGGTCAGAACAGACAATACCACTACAATGTACTACATCAACACAAACAAGGAAAAATGGTTCAGGTCAGAACAAACAACACCACTACAATGTACTACATCAACAAACAAGGAGGGACAAGATCCACTCCACTATGCACAGAGGCAATGAAAATGTGGAGTCTGATTTACTCCATAAATGCCTCCCTACAAGCAGTTCATCTGCCAGGGAAGGACAATACACTGGCGGATGCCTTGCGCAGGATAAACCAGGCCTATCACAAATGGGCACTGAACAGTCAAGTAGTGCAAGTCCTATTCAGGCGGTGGGGAACCCTAGAGCTGGATCTTTTTGCTTCCCACCAGGATCACCATTTACTCCTTTATTGCTGCAGGGCCCTGGTGAAGGGAACTGTCCCAATGGATGCCCTGATTCTTGATTGGACAGAGAAAACCTTTATGCCTTTCCTCCCTTTTCTCTGATGTTCAGAGTACTCATCAAGCTCAGGTCACAGCCAGCCTCGATGATTCTTATAGCACCAGACTGGCCAAGACAGCCTTGATACTCCCTTTTACTCTCAATGTCAGTGAGCGAACCAATCTACTTCCCTCAGAGGTACAATCTGCTGACTTACTTCCAATGCAGGGTGGTATGTCCCAACTTCAAGTCTCTCAGACTCAAAGCTTGGCTCTTGAGGACTTAGAGTATCCAGACTCCCAAAACTCTCAAACAGTTTTAGAAGTTCTTAAAAGTTATAGAAAGTCTTCTATTAAGAAAACTTATGCTTCAAAATGGAAAAGATTTTCTATTTGGTGTACAGAAAAGGGCTTTATACCAGCACAGGCTGGCATTCCAACCCTCCTAGATTATTTGTCCCACCTGCATTCCCTAGGGTTGCAACATTCAACCCTAAAAGTTCATCTTGCTTCACTTTCAGCTTATCTCTCTGCAGGAAAAGAGGTATCATTAGCCTCAAACCCCATATTTAGAAGGTTATTTAAGGGCCTTCTGCACCTGTTTCCCCCTCATAGGGAACCAGTGCCAGCTTGGGACCTCAACATTTGTATTGCCCAGCATATGCTCCTGCCTTTTGAACCCCAGGCTAATGCAGAGCTAAAGTTCCTCACCTGGAAGGTAGTTTTCCTTGTGGCACTTACCTCTGCTAGGAGGATAAGTAAGCTACAAGCCCTATGTGTGGAAAAGGACTATATTTCTTTCCACAATGACAAGGTGGTGTTGAGAACTAATAGAAGATTCCTTCCCAAAGTAGTTTCTGACTTTCATTTAAATCAGTCTATTACCCTACCAGTATTCTTTACAGCACACATCAGCTCTGATGAGCGTAGGCTGCATAGTTTGGATGTGAAGAGAGCATTGAGCTATTATATAGCCAATACCAAGGATCATAGGCAGGACAGGCAACAATTGTTCCTTACCTATGGGGAAGTAGGTAAAGGATCTCCTGTTTCAAAGAGGACTATATCTTGATGGATAGTCCAATGTATTCAGTTTTGCTATACAAAGGTGGGCAAGGTCCCTCCTTCAGGTTTTAAGGCCCATTCCACAAGGGGCACAGCTGCCACAGTTTCAGCTGCCAGAGATGCTCCTTTTCTGGAGATCTGTAAAGCAGCTACCTGGAGATCAGTCCACACCTGTACTAAGCATTACAGCCTGGACACCCAGGCCAGAACTGATGCCAGTTTCAGAAGGGCTGTTTTGCAGAGTCTTTTTCCAAGATAGATTCTGCCACCTCATGTGGTACTGCTACATAGTCTGCAAAGAGTAATAATATTAGTGGATTCCTGGGGTTAGAAGAAAAAATTATTCACCTGTAGTAAACTTATTTCTTCCCAGGGATCCACTAATATCATTACACCCTGTCTCTGGTCCTCCCCTTAGAATCTCAGAAAAATACTTTGTACCGCTGTGATGTCTCTTAGTATGATGGGTATGTCATCAGTTCGCACATTCTCTAATACCTAGATAGTAGGTTCTTTTCTAAGGGTGCATCTGGCTCAGACAAGAGGACTCGTTCTTTATGGTTTTGTTGGCCCTTTATTGGCCTATTACTATTTCTTTTTTTTTTTTATGGCCCTGTTGGCCATTAACTTATAATTATTCACTGTTACATAGATATATTATGTATTATGGCCTCTTTGCAGGCTTCACAGAAATCTGAGGTAAAATCCAGGCAGTTAGAATAGGGCAGTTTGAAACTGAATGCACAAGCTAAACATTCCATAATTAGCATAGCATTCTATTTGGCTCCAGGGCAGTGCTGATTTATAGGGGCACTGCAAAGAGTAATAATATTAGTGGATCCCTGGGAAGAAATAAGATTACTACAGGTGAGTAATTTTTTCTTTGGGAGCGAAAGTTCTTTAAATTCGATGGACTGCATCTGACTAAGGAGGGAGTCAGTGCATTGGGGCAGAAGTTTGATGTCTTTGCAGAATATTTAAACTAGCAAATGGGGAGAGGGGTGCAGCACCCGATACATGGAATGGGAAGAACACCCTTCCCCCCTTAGCTAGTGGTCAAACAGGAGTTTAGCATTTTGTAGTTCCTTTGCATGACCAGATAAGGCAAAAGGTCCGGCTCCCCATACAACGCACAGGAAAATGCCGGACCTCGCCCAACAATTAACACACCAAAATCTGGCCAATGGAAAATCATGTACACAAATGCTCGCAGCCTGGGAAACAAGATCCAAGACCTGCAGGCAATAATGACAGAGGCTAAACTGGACATAGTAGCCATTAGTGAGACACGGTTCGGCAGTAACCACACTTGGGAGACTTCAGTAACCAGCTATGTACTGTTCAGAAGAGACCGAGGTGCAAAAGGGGGGCAGTGGCCCTTTATGTCAATGAAAATATCAAAGCTACAGAAATTCAGAATACATATAAGGAGCCAGAAGAACTGTGGGTCACTCTGGAAACAGGAAATGGGACAACCATACGAACTGGGGTTGTCTACAGGCCTACAGACCAGGGGGAGGATATAGACACATTACTGTTAGAAAATAAACAAAACATGAAAGCTAAAGGGGAGGTTTTGATAATGGGAGACTTCAACATGCCAGATACAGATTGGTCAATACCAGCAGGAACATCTGCCAGAACTAGACGCATAGTGGATTCCCTGCAGGGGAGGGCCTCAAACAACTGGTACAACAACCCACAAGAGACAAGGCTATCCTAGATCTAGTACTGACTAACAGGGAAAGGATCACATATCTCCAGGTAGAAGGTCACCTGGGGGCCAGTGACCATCATATGGTATGGTTCAATTTGACCACTAGAACTAAATCATCCCATTCCAAGGCAAAAATATGGGACTTCAGAGGAGCTGACTTTGATAAGATAGCCAACAGAATTAAGCTAGCCCTGGCAAAAAGAAATACAGGTGAGGGGTGCAGGCAGAGTGGGCAAGCATTAAGGATGCAATACTTGAAGCAACATCCCATTGTGTTAGAGAGAAAAGGAAGTGCAAAAGAAGAAGAAAACCACTTCGGTTCTCAAAAACAGTAGCAGAAAAGGTCAAAGTCAAAAGACTGACCTTCAGGAAATAAAAGGGAACGCAACGGGATGAAGATAGGGAGGCATACCAAACTTCCCTAAGGGAAGCAGGGAAGGCAGTAAGGCAGGCAAAGGCCCAAACCAAGGAAACACTAGCACAAACAGTAAAAGAAGGTGACAAGACTTTCTATAGATACATTAGTGAAAAGAGAAAATCCAGAGGGGATATTGCTAAGATCATAGGGGATAAGGGGGCGTGTGAGGAGGAGGGCCATGTAAAAGCATCTATCCTAAATAGGTACTTCTGCTCAGTATTTACTGAAGAGAAGGTAGGGCAGGACCCACAGCTCAGCACCATGGACATGGGGGTGGGGGGGAGATGTGCCCTAGTCCCTTTACAAAAGAAAATGGCCTACAAGAGCTCGATAAGCTCAGGGTGGACAAGGCAATGGGACCTGATGGCATACATACCAGGGTACTAAAGGAGCTAAGGGCAGAACTAGCAGATCCGTTATCAGAACTGTTTAGTGAGTTTCCGAGCACAGGAGAGGTCCCAGAAGACTAGAAAAGGGCTCATGTGTGATTCCACTCCACAAGAGTGGTAGCAGGGAGGAGGCAGGGAACTACAGACCAGTCAGTCTTACCTCAGTAGTGGGCAAGATTATGGAGGCACTCCTTAAGGAAATGATAGTGCAACACCTGGAATCCATAGGAGCACAGGATCCAAGACAGCATGGGTTTATAACAGGAAGATCCTGTCAAACTAATCTTATAGATTTCTTTGACTGGGCAACCACAGTGGTGGACCAAGGGGGACCAGTTGATGTCACCTACCTTGACTTCAGCAAAGCTTTCAATACTGTTCCACATAGAAGATTGATTAACCAGCTGGGTAGGCTTGGGGTGGGTCAGAAGTTGATCAACTGGGTGGCAAACTGTTTGACAGGCAGAAAACAGAGAGTGGTGGTAAACGGTATACAGTCAGAAGAGATGCAAGTCACAAGTGGGGTACCTTAGGGATCAGTCCTGGGGCCAGTCCTCTTCAATATCTTCAACAGTGACATTGCAGATGGACTGGAGGGTAAGGTTTGTCTGTTTGCACGTGACAGTAAGATCTGCAACAGAGTAGATGATCAAGATGAGGAGGGTAGAATGAGAAGAGATCAGGATAAACTGGTTAAATGGTTAGAAGAGTGGCAACTAGGGTTTAATGCAAAGAAGTGCAAGATCATGCACATAGGGAGGAGAAACCCTGAAGCCACCTATAGGCTGGGAGGGGAGTTGCTGGCAGTTACAAGGGAAGAAAGAGACTTGGGCATCATCATTACAGATGATCTGAAATCATCCAAGCAGATCACTAAAGCAGTAGGTAAGGCTACAGGGATGTAGGGGTGTATTAGTAGGGGTATCATAAGTTGTAAGAGAGAGGTGATAATCCCTTTTTACAAGACACTGGTTAAGCCCCATCTGGAGTACTGCGTGCAGTACTGGAGGCCGCACCTTCACAAGGACATTAACCAAATTGAGGCAATCCAGAGAAGGGCAACCAAAATGGTGCAGGGACTGCATCAGAAAACATATGAGGACAGATTAACAGAGCTCAATAGGTATGCCCTAGAGCAAAGGAGGGAGAGAGGTGATATGATCGAAACATTCAAACACCTTAAGGGCATTAACAAGGTGAAAGAGTCTAACATGTTTCAATATAAGAAAAATAGCAGGACAAGAGGACACAGCATGAGATTAGAGGGAGGCCGGTTAAGGGGTAATGTGAGGAAGTTCTTTTTCACAGAAAGGGTGGTGGATGCATGGAACGGCCTACCTCAGGAAGTGGTGGATATGAATACACTGCAGGGCTTTAAACAGGCATGGGATAGACATAAGGGAGCAATACAGGTGAGTTTGAATAAATAGGCCATTGACATATCAAAGGCCGATGGCACATTCACAAGGTAGAAAAAGAAATGGACAGACTGGATGGGCCTTGTGGTCCTTATCTGCCGTCAACTTCTTGTTTCTGTGTCTGGCACCATAAGTGGTAAGATATCACCCCAGTTGCAGCTTCCTTGGAGTGCCTTTCAGAAATATAAAAATGGCAGTCAGGAGCTCATTATTGGGTACACTATGCCCCCCTCCCCCCCACAAAAAAAAAACAAGCATAATACTGGGGTGAGGACACTTTTAGGGCCCTCATGCCAACCAAGAAAGATATAAAAAAAGGTGGAAAAGGGAAGGTATCTCCCTTCCTCTCTCTATTTCTTTTTGTTCTTCTCCTTGGCCAGGGTATTGCCCCTTCTGGGGTATATCCCTGTCACTTGCTAAATGCAGTCTGTGCCCCAGCACACTAGCCACTCTAACTTCACTTGGCATATGCACTGCCTATGAAAGGTGCTATGCACTGGATTGGGGCAGGCACACTGTCTCATACACAGGAACATCCCTGTGGTTGAAAGTGAAGCAGATCATTTCCCCTCATATCTTCTGACTATGACAAGACTGTTTTGGATTGGTATGCCCATTTTCTTTTCTTACACCAGCTTGGCTCTTAGCCTGCTACCTTTAGGGATGCCTAGGAAGATGAGAATATCTTGACTACTTTGGATGGTTTAATCCAGCATCTCCACATGTACCTGGAAATCCCATTTTATTCTCTAGTAAGGGTGAAAAGGGACATGTTAACTGATTACCCAGTTACTCCTCTGTCTGGTAGCATGTTTTTTTTTTTTTTCCCAGGAGTCCATGTGTCAGTTTCCTATTCTGGCACATTATGCCATCTCACTTTGAAGTGGGTCCCAATGATGGGCATCCCCCTTTTTACAGCTGCATGAGCAGAGCCCTGCAGACATTTTGCTAGTAGAGTGAAAAGGGGCTCTGGAAGCACGTGACCAGATACCTGAGCTCTGTGCTTCCACAGTGCTGCAGTCCTGTGTCCACAGTGCTGCTGTCAGTACTAGTGGGTTAGTTCTCCACTGCCCCTCACCTCTGCGGGCCGCATAACCCCTTCCCTCCGCGAGGGCCCTATTTTGTTTCGTCTCTCACTTCTGCAGTTGTCGGTGAAACAAAAGAACCCGCTGTACCCAAGATGGCCACTGTGAGCTCATTGCTCATGCATGAGTGTCACACTTCCACAGTTTTGTCTCAGTGGCCATCTTGGGCACGACAAGCTCATTCTCACTGCGCATGCGTGAGTACAGCACAAGTGCGACGTTAGCTCTGCGTACTTTTCACTTGGACTTGCTGCTCTGAAGCAGCCCTGTTGGCTCTGACCAGCGTTTATCTTCTGCCAGGGCCACTTGTTTCAGGGATACTGCCTTTAACATCACTATCCACCTCCATTCTGGTCAGTGGTGTGAGGCTCTAGCTGTATACCCAACTACCCCTTTGTGCCAACTAGTATGCCCTGTTTATCTAAAGATTGATAGTCACCATTAATTTTTTTTTGTTTTAACATTTCTATTTCCTTTCTCTGTCTCTTTGGGCTAGGAAACTTCTTGGTCTTCTCTCTTCCTCCCTTTTTCCCCACTTTATTTCTGTCCTGGTGAACAGATCTGAGGTAACTGAGGGAGCTCGCAATGGTTATTGGCTGGCATGCAACACTATATGGGGTGCACAAGCATCATGCTCTGTAGCCATGGCCGGCCCCATTCCTGAAAAGATGTGCTCTCGCAGGGTCCTGGTGCCTCCAGCCCCAGCTCCATAAGTGGTAATTAGTAGTGAAGATATTCTGGAAGATCATCAATTATGGTAAGTACCTAATTTTCATTTGTATATTACCTAACTGTGTGTATATATTTTTTAAAGCATGTGATTGTTTATTGAAAGTATCCATGGTCTTAATGTGTTAGAATCTTTTAACAGACTGTAACTGTAATGTTGCTTCCACAGGACTCTTGTTAAAGAGGTGCCGTCGAGGTACCCCTACTGTAAAAAGTTTGTTCCCTTGGTAAAATAAAATAAAGATGCTTTATTAAGAAGCTATGTAAAATTATGTAACATTGATTTTTTGGTATTATAAAGGAATTATTAGCACATTTTATTTTGTTAAATGAAATGTTTATATGATACACTCTTGCTGCAACTCATTATGCAAATTGCTGTATGCAATATGTATTTTTAAATACCAAAGTTAAAAGACTTTCATTTGTTATCAAGTGTTACTTAAATTCTAAATAACATTTACTATGTTTCATCTGTCCTTAAATATGAATAACTTCAGCTAACCTGGACAACATTACAATTTGATTTGACCATAAACTCATTACTCTGGGGAATCAACTAGTCAATATTTTTTATCAAGTTTAAATCTTTTAAAACAATATATACTAGCTTGGTGCCGTTATGAGCTCTATAAAAGAAAAAAAGGCTCTGGGCTAAACATCTGACAAGTAATAATATTGAAAAAGTTGGTAGAGAGTAATTGAAATGCAGTCAAACCTTGGTAAGATTATATCATAAGGACAGTTCAGAAATATGCAGTCTTAACCATTTCTGCTGCAGAGTCCCCTAATATGGACAATTTAGGGTGCTGGAAAATGCAGAACTAATTTTGTATACACCATCGCATGAATATAATTGACCTGAGGATGCTATATGGTCAGCCTTTTAAAATACCCCATACTTAAAGTAGCAGTGTAAGTTGATAGGTGGAGGAAAGAGATTTTTAGTTAGTGTTTAGAGCAATTAAAGACTTTTCTCAAAATTTGTAACAAGTAGCATGGGGAACCTAGCTCAGGAAGTTAATTTGGGGGTGAGTAGATAAAGAAAGCCCTGTAAATCAGGTGTGTGATTGCAGGATGGAGCTGCCAGCAGCTTAGGGGTGGACAGGCAGTTGAGGAACACCAGGAAGCAGGAAGGGGAGATAAAGGAAGTAACACCCAGCATGTCCCATCTTGCTTGTGTCCCATTGTGTGAGTGGGACAGTGCAGGAGTGGAGAAACTACCATAGACATGTCTGCATTGCATCTGCAGATGGGTGCGGTCCAGAGGAGACTCTGCAGGAGGAGCACCAGACCAAGGTAAGGAAGTAACACATACTGTTTACATTGTACAGACAGCAACTGGGAAGGTAGCTGCAGGTTGTAGGCATAACAGAAGTGGGAAAGTAGCAGTAGACACCTATGACAAGGTATGTACAGGCAGAGGGTTAGAAAAGGGAAAATAACAGACACCCTATCTAGGGTAGAGTAACAAATATATTTCAGACAAGGGCAAGCGTAGAGTAATAAATAAAGTTTAGGCAAGTGGGTAAAGAATAGTGGACATCAGGGCAAGTTAGGTACAGGTAGGTTGGTTATAAAAGGGAAAATAAGAGACACCCTGTCTTGGGTAGGGTAACACATAAATTTCAGGCAAGCAAAAGGGAGAGGTAGTAATAAAACATGAGTAGAAAGGAGGCAGCAGGGTACAGAGATGTTTCAGTCCGCATTAGGTAAAGGAAGGAAATATCATGGGATTGGTGCAGTGCAGCGGGTGTGGGGCCACAGTCTTTCAGAGCACCCTCAGGATACTGAGGTGCTGCCCTTTTTGTACTCATTTCTCTGGGTTGATAGAAGAGGTTGCTGGACTCTAGGCCAAACTGACAGGGGTGCAGAGAACATTCTGCCCCACCCAGGGGCCACCAAGTATGTCACTGGTTCCCCAGAGGATGTCTAGGCAGAGGCAGAGCGGTTGGATATTGGTGGGCTGTGGAAGGGTGGGGGTGCTGGGAAAGGTGCATACTGGTTAGCCTCTACCTTTGCAGAATTTCTTCGCCATGTTGGTGGGATGGGGCAATCGAGATTAGGCACCCATAGCAGTAGGAGGTCAGGGAACTGGTGAGGGGCCCCTAGCAAATGGCACACATGGTGGCTTTTTCTGAGGTATTACAGCCAGGGAGAGGAAAGGGTACTTCACATCAGTGCATTTAACAGTTGGTTGAAGGCATGACTCATGGAGATGAGCACTGGCTACACTGGGGACTGGTAGCCAACATGAAAGGATATGGGCCTGTATTGGGGAGACAACCTGCAACCTTCTATGAAAGGGATCACAGGCTTAGTGGGAGGTTTAAATTCTACTTGGATAAGCATTTAAATTAGCTGGGGGAGGGGGAGCTGTAGAACCAAGGGAGGCAACACTTGTCTCTCCCAAGATGATGTCGCATTAGGAAGCGAGGGCCAAAGGGGAATAAAGTCCCCTAGGGCAGGGGTACAAGAAGGCAAGGGTGGGGACAAAGCAGAGGAAAAGGGGGTATGTATCAGGAAATCAAGCATAAAGGAGTAAACCTAGGGAGGTGCTAGCTGCCCCACTGATGGCCTTATTCAGTTGATCTCCGGAACCGGGTGTGATTACAAAGGACTGGAGAAGAGCAGATCTGGTCCCTCTACATAAAAGCGTCAGCAGGGAGCAGGCTAGCAACTATAGGCCTGCCAGTCTCACTTCAGTAGTGGGGAAATTAATGGTAACCCTGCTTAAAGAAAGGCTGGTAGAGCATCTTGAATCCAGTGTGTCACAAGACTACAGACAGCATAGGTGGACAGGGAGAGGTAATGCCACAAACAGCTGATTGATTCTTTGACTGTGTGACCAGGGAAATAGATCAGGGGAGGATAGTGAATATGGTCTATCTGGAGTTTAGCAAGGCCTTGGCAACTGTGCCACACAGAAGACTGATGAAGAAATTGAGCAGACATGGGGTAGTATTCAGAGTGGTGAATTGTGTTAGAAATTGATTAATGGATAAGAGATAGGCAGTGGTGGTTAATGGCGCTCACTCAAATGTTGGGATAGTGAGTGATCAGTGGCTGCTGCAGGGCTTAGTACTGGGACCCATCCTCTTCAATGTGTTCCTAAGTGATATTGTTGAAGAACTAGAAGAGGAGGTACAGTATGCCTCTTTGCAGATGACACCAAAAACTGTAATAGTGTGGACACTTATTGCGGGTAGAGAGAGAATGTGCAGGGATTTTGGGAAACTCAAAGAGTGGTCAAGCATAGCAATTGGGGTTCAGTGCCAAAAAATACAAAATTATGCACCTAGAGCATAGGAACCCAGGAGTGGAGTATAGGATGTGGGGGAGGTACTGATAGTCACTGAGCAGGAAAGGGATCTTGGGGTTATCATGACTGATGACCTAAAAGTGGCAGGGCATTCTGACAAAGCAGTGACTAGGGCTAGTGGAGTGCATAGAAGAGGGAAGTGATGTTGCCACTGTACTCACTGATGAGACCCTACCTAGAGTACTGTGTCCAGTTTTGAAGGCTCCATCTCAGAAGGGACATAGACAGGATAGAGGCACTCCAGAGGAAAGCATCTAAAATGGTGCAGGGGTTTCATGAGAAGCCCAACGAGGAGAGATTGCGGGATCTGAACATGTACACCTTGGAAGAAAGGAGTGCGAGAGGGGACATGATAGACGCCTACAAGTACCTCAGAGGGGTGAACAGGGTGCAAAAGGAGTCTCAAGCACCAGGACCAGAGGGCATGCAGTGAAGGTTTTTTGGGGTGGGAGTTTAAGAGAGATGTGAAGAAATATTTTTTCATTGAATTGCAGGGCAAGGCAGTCTTTATTTATAAAGGACCCAATCCCGAAGGCTTTGGGCGCTGTACATAAAACAAGTAAGAAAATTGCAAACCGGACTATATCAAAACTCAGCATTTTTTTTTAAATATGATCAAATAAATAAAGCAAATATCAAACAGATCTCAAAATGAATTGGCTAGAGAAAGCTTTGTCAAATAAAAAGGTCTTGAGAGATGCTTTAAAGGCCTCCACCGTGCTAGCCATGTGAATATACCCAGCCAGTGAAAGTGTGGTAGATGCCTGGAACAGACTGCCAGCAGAAGTGGCGGAGGTGAAATCATTGGGGTTCTTAAGGCACGCATGGGATAGACATAGGGGTATGTTAGTAAATAGGCTGTGAGGGGGGAGGGTCATCGAAGACCAGTTAGGGTCTGCAGAGACAGATTAGGCAGTGAACATCTGGGCAGACTGGGTGGGCCAAGTGGTCCTTTTTTGCTGACAAATGATGTTTCTGTGTTTCAGACTGTCTTTTTAAATATTGTGTTGCAGTAAAATAAATTAAGACCCATAGCCAAGTAGTATGTTATGTAAGCAATAATTCATGACAGTGTGCATTATAACGATACAGCCATGAGCCTTAAGTACATTGCAAGGCACGAGGTGCAGCTGAGTGCTATTAAATACACCTGAGAAGTAAGATTATCTAACCATAACTGCACGCCCTTGAATGTTTTATTGTGCCTAGAAAATGGATTTTAAATATGTCTGACTAATAATGAATACAGTAAGATATTATTTTAAAAAGATAAAAATAAAGAGCAGGAAAAGAGCAATGGCTGAATAATTGCAACCTGCTAAGTAAACCCCTGAATGCGGCCGTTTCACCATCTTGCAGACTATACTGTGACATAATCACTCTACTATTGTATTGCTGCCAGCATCCAGGATCTCCCCTCTGAGAGAAGGAGCTCCCTCAATGCCATGTACTTTGAATCAAGCAGAATTACATGGGACTCTGAGGCAGAGACCTCCTAGAGAAAATTTAGAAGTTAGTTGCCAGCTGAAAATACTGTTGGGCCAGTGCAGTGGTAGCACTCCTGCTCATGATGCTGACAGCTCGGCTTTGGAAGTGAGCCTGGGTGTCTCAGGGCCAGCCGGGGGGAAGAGTATGAGCATCCTATTGACTGCTCTCCTTTGAGTGAGGAAGGGGGGAAGCTCCCGGTGCTCGCCTGACCCCAGGTGGAAACCAAGGGTCCAACAGCCAGTGCTAGCAGCTGCTGGAGGCGGGGCGGATGTTGCCATGCACACCTCTGACGTCATTGCACGTCCCACTTGCTAGGCCAGAAAACATGAAAAACCCTCTATCGCACAGGATGCCGTCCACCGCTCATCACAGACTCCGCACTGCTGACTGGGCTCTCCGCCTCACTGACTGACTACCCAAACTCTGCAGGGACTTTACGTGGCCAGGCCCCAGTTGTCCTTGCCATGGGGGAACACGCAAGGCACAGGCCAGTCCCAGGGATGGTGGGTGATGGGGCTGGGTGGGTGGTGGACCAGTGGGGGCAGGTGGAGATGTGGGAGAAAGAAAAAGCAAAAAAAAAAAAAAATACTGTTAAATTGTATTTTACGTGTTGTTCTTCTGTAGTTGTTTTTTTTTCCCCAGTTGGTTATACTTTTTCCAGTCTTTTTGAAGTCAGATCAGTTCAGTTTATATAACTATTCTCAGAAGTCAAAAAATACCATCTAGAACTGCTTTGGGAGAGGGGCAACCTACATGAAATATAGAAGTAGCAACAGAGCATACAACTTTCAGTTCCAAAAATGTCCACCTTAAAGTTAAAACTCACATCCTATAATGTGAAGGTGATTAATAGCTGCATTAAACGGACCAGATTAGTAAAACCATTAAAGAAATTGGTCACCAAAATAGCATTCATACAAAACTGCAACTCAGCCTAGCAGAATGGAGTGGCAATTCTGCTTCCTAGAAACTCGGTTCTTAAGGTACAGCAGCACTGTAACAATTCACAAGGGCGATGGGTCATGATTAATGGGACATATTTCACAACACCTATGTCCTTTCTAAATATCTAGACCCCCAACCAACCATCCATCAAACACCTTTTTTCCAGAAATCTCACAGGTTACTGCAAGCAGTGCATGTATTGTCCATTGTAGAAGGAGATTTTAACTGCATTACAGACCCTCACCTTGATTCAGCCAGAGTAATGGCTACAATACAGCTGAGGTCACTGGCGGGTAAAGCCTTACTTGCATTACTGTTGGAGCCTGGACTGAAAGATGTATGGAGGTGGCAACATCCCCGAGAGAAGGACTTCTCCATCTATTTAAATCCTCACAACACAAATAGCCAAATAGTTCAGTGCTACATGCCAGTCCCACAGCATTATAGACTAGATGTAGATGGAGGTGGGGTGTCACCCGAGAGCTAAATAAATGGCAATGGTTGTTTAATGTAGCAGATATAACCAAAATTTGTGTTCTGTCTGTTGATCGCATGAACGCTGGGGAAAAATGGTAGTTTGCATTAATTTTGTACTGACACTTTGACAAATTTTGCGATTTTCAGCTCCATGTACTTAATGCAGATTCTTGGGCCATTACTTCGAGAGTAAGTGAAATATATATTGAAGTGTGGTCTCAATGAATAGGCGAGCGTTAGAGCTTTAAAATTCATACCGATACGTTACCTCAAAAGATTAATGTTAAAAGTTATACAGTAGGGGTAAATACCAACCACTACCCCTTCATTTCTTATGACATTTCAAAATATTCTTATATTTAATCTTGTCAGACAGGATTTATTGCGCTTTACAATTTTATGTTGTCTAAAATGGTAAGGATTCTGCTTTGAAGTGCATATGTGGTTGTGAAGTTTTAAGGTAATATAAGAGGATAAATTGATAAAAGGGAAGACCCCATTAATAGACGAAATTTTAGCAAGTTTATACTTTTTGAGTTCTTCACACACACACACACACACACACACACACACACACATATATTCGTTGCAAAAAACTATGTTAATGCATCAGTTAGGGCTTTTATTAAAGCGTAAAAAGCTGGGAAATTCGATGTTAAGGTTACCAACCCTACCACCACACCCCCACCCTCCACACACCAACAGGTGTTGGGGTGTGCCTTGGAATCATCAGCCCTAACTCTCACCCCATTCCATGTGTAAACAAGATGAGATGGTTCAGTATAGGAGAATGAGGTGCAAGTTAGGCCCAATGACTCCAAGACACACCCCGATGCCTGTTGGCATGTGGTGGGTGGGGTGGTAGGATTTGTAACCCTAACATTAAATTTCCCGGCTTTTTACGCTTTAATAAAAACCCTAACTAATGCATCAACATAGTTTTGTTTGCAATGACTTTCCCTTCTTTTTGAGAAAGTGTAATGTAACTGGTATGTTGTTGTGGGAGCGTGGGCCCTCCAGGCCCTGCGCTCCCCTCATGCTACCCATTGTTGCACAGTGATATGCATAAGTGGGAGCATGGGTCCTCTGGGTCCTGCGCTCCCACTTACACATAAGTGCGGACATACTGCAGCCCTGTAGTCATGAAAAGTAACTCTTGTAACACTAATTTGGCAATATCTCAATAGCCATAGCAACTATGGAAAAAATTCCACTGCAGTTGTAATCATGACTTTGAAACCTCCACGGGTGCTTAGTCACCTGTGGAGGCGAAAAATCCATATCTCAAATTGTTTTCGAGATACAGGCACCAGAATTCAACGGACGCACATAACTCGGGCATTTTTAGGATTTTTTTCACCCAATTTTCAACATGCCATTTTGGGGACCCCAGCTCATGAACAATGTCATTGTCATTTTGTTTATCTGTCCCAAAAGTTGAATTCGCACAACAAATGCCCCATTGTGAGCCACGGGTGCAAAATCATGTTTTGGGCAGGATGTGAAAAATGACAGCTGTATACCGTTCATGAGGAGATGTGGAAAAGGGTAATGTTGAAAATCAGGAGGGAAAATATGAAAAATCAGCAACGTTATGAGTGTGCTTAGAAACTGCACAATGCACTCTCATAATGTGGCCATTTTGGGGAATTTGTTAACTAAATTTCAACATGAGCTTTTTGGGAAATCCTCTTATGAACACTGGAACTGTGATTTTATCATTCCATCCCGAAAGTTGATTTCGCACAGCAACGCACCATTCTGCAGCAGAGGTACGAAAACATATTTTAGGCAGGATGTGAGAAATGACAGCTGAACTGTTCATGAGGAGGTGTGAAAAAATGGCAATGTTGAAAATCTGGAGCGAAAATATTACAAATTGGCGAAGTTACGAGCATGCAAAGAAACTGTGCAATGCACACTGGTAACATGGCCAATTTTGGGATTTTGTGCACCAAATTTTCAACATGGGCTTTTTGGGTCCTCCCCTCATGAACACTGGGACTGTCATTTTGTTAATCAGTCCTGAAAGGTGATTTCGCACCCGAAAGTTGATTCTGTGCAGTGACCGTGAAATCACCTTTCTAGACAGAGTAACGAGTTGGCAGTGGCGTTGTTCATGAGATGAGGTCCCAAAATACTTATGCTGAAAATTTGGTGAGAAAATACCAAAAAATGGCTGCAATATCCACATTTAAATTCTTTGTTTGTATCAGAGTCATACAAAGTAGGATCCTAGTTTGTATTGTCATACAAACTAAGATCCTACGTCGTATGATGCTGATATGAATAAAGAATTTAAATGTTAAATAATGCACATTTTAAGGGCATTTTCCGAACAGTAAACTGCAAAATGCACCTGGGGGTAGCAGTTAATAAGCTACATGTGTTGGTTCCTCCCTCCCCAGAATATCATTTCAAACAACATGAAGTCTTGCTATATTATGACAATTGCAGTATGACCGCAGGTTAGAACTGCTCCGGAGGTGAAATAGTTGACTTTCCATGCAGGCATGGAACTTAGAGCGCGAGCTCGGTTGAAAACTCTGTCTGTTGTTCTTCAAATGCAAACTGTCAGATTCTTTACTCCGCCTCACTGAACAGTCGCTCCGGAGATTTCTCCTTCTGCTCGGTTCATTTTGTCGGTTTAAAAGTATTATTTTCTTGGTTTTCAGCGAAATTAAACCACAACCGGTCGTTCAAGCTCTGTCTGTAGTAATGTAAGTAATAGATAGGTTTTACATTTAGTTTTTGTGTGGAACTTGTAATTCATTATCGGTTCGGTTTGAACCCGATCAGGTTATATTAAATCTACTAGTCCTTTTTAAGTGTGGTTCCCGGTTCTTATCGGTTCTAAAAAAAAACGGATTTCATTACATTTTTTTCCACGACCCGTGACACAGTTGGGAACCGATAAGGGTGTCTTGCTTGGCGGATTGCCATAAACGGGTAAGTTGGTTAGGCTGGCATTATGTCTGAGAAACCCAAAAGAAAAACCGAACCCACTGGGTTTCAACACTGTAGTGTTTGTGGGGAAGCTTTTGCTAAGGCTGACCCACACACCACATGTGGCTATTGTCTGGGGTTTGACCACCTCAATTCAGACTGCCAGATTTGTCAGAATTTCCCTGCTGCCACCATAGATAAGAGAGTTGGTAGGCTCAGGGAAAGGGAGGCCAAAAAGTCCGCTGACCCGGATGGCCAGCCAAGTTCGGTACTAAGGGAGTGCCCTCTGACCAGGGCGATACTTCCTCGGGCAAACGAAGAGCCGGTTCTGAGGAGCCAGTTCCATCAAAAAGGACTAGAAAGTCAGCTAGCGTAGAGCCAGAAGTTCTCTCCCCAACTGCTAAGGAAATACCTAAAGCAATTCAAATTGTCCAGTCTCTCTCCCCCCGGTTCCTACCGAACCGACACCTTCAGGGAGGCGTTAGGTTCGGCCGGTTCCATCGGTTCAGGATTATGATTTTGAGGATTTTTATGAACCGGAGGAGGGGGAAGAGGAATATGAGGAGAGTGAATATGGTTTTGAAGATCTGGATGTGCCCATTGAACCGGACATCTCTCCAGATAGACCCCTAGAGGTTTCTCCTCCAAGGCTTGCTGAGTCCCCTTCTCATTTCATGTTTTATAAAAAGTTGCTGAAACTCTCCAGCTCCCTGTTGAGGAAGCTATTGATGACCAAGAGGAGCCAGACTATGTAGAAATGATGGATATTCAGAGTCTAGGAGACTGTCTATTCCTTTGCATAAATCTTTTGGAAACAGACAGTAAAAGTTTTAAAACTCCTCACACTATACCTCCTGTGGATAAAAGGATGGACAAGAGGTATACCTTATCAGCTCTGACACTGATTTCCTCACTCAACAATGCAGCCATGTGGTGAGTGCAGGCTGCAGCCTGTGACAAGACTAATATTCCCTAGCTTCACCCCGAGAAGGACTCCAGGAAGATTGATGCTATGGCAAAGAAACAGTACATGGCAGCATCTTTAGGACTCAGACAAGCAAATTATATGCTTATGCTGCTAGGTACCAGAAATCCAGATGGGATACTGTGCTGGCCCTAGCAAAACAAGTCCCTGACCAGCTTGCCAGGGAGCTGGAACAGGTGGCTATGGATGGTATTGAGGCATCCAAGGTGCAATTTCATGCTGCAGTGGACTCTAATGATGTTTCATCAAGAGTCATGGCTACATTTGTGGCACTTCGCAGGATGGCTTGGCTCAGATGTACTAGCCTGTCTCAGGATACCCAGTCTAAGGCCATGGATTTTCCTGTTGTGGGACATTCTCTGTTTGGGGAGCAAACAGAGAATTACATGAAGAAAATGGATGAATATAGGGCCACCTATAGGAGTGCACAGGCCAAGGAAAGGCAGGCCACTCCTCAAAAGCAGCTTCCTAGAGGCAGGGGCAGGCCTTTTCATAGGTCTTTTTACCAAGCCCAAGCTTCCTCCTCCGCCTATGCTCAGAGGGGGTTCTTTAGAGGGAGAGGCAGACAGGGTACAAGCAGGTCTGCTTCCACCCCTCATCCCAAAGCCCCTGCCAAGCAGGCACCCTGTTGGGATTGCCAGGACCGATTCTTCTCTACCTGTAGGGGGCAGGCTGGCTTACTTTGTCCAGGACTGGAAGTCTTTAACATCAGACAAGTGGGTCCTGGAAGTAGTAAGCCAGGGACTGGTTCTCAGCTCCAAAAAATTTCCAAAGCTGAGAACCAGATCTTTCCACCTGCAACTCCTTCAGAGGCACTCTCGCCTAGAGGCAGAGGTCTCTACCCTCCTGGCTCTCAAAGCTGTGGAAAGGGTTCCTCCCCTACACCAGGGCAAAGATTTGTACTCCAGGTACTTCCTTACCCCAAAAACGACAGGAGAATGGCGGCCCATCCTGGATCTCAGATACTTAAACAAGCACCTTTTAAAGCCAAAGTTCAAAATGGTGACTCTGGAAATTATTCTTCCCTCTCTAAGGCCAGAGGACTGGCTAGCTTCCCTGGACCTCAAGGATGCCTACTTCCATATTCCCATCAGAAGCTCCCATCGAAAGTACCTCAGGTTCGAGCTGCCCTCAGGCCACTACCAGTTCAGAGCAATGCCCTTCGGCCTCACTTCTGCCCCAAGGGTATTCACCAGATGCCTGGCAGTAGCAGTTGCCTACCTAAGAAGGCAAAAGATTGCCATCTTTCCTTACCTGGACGATTGGCTCATAGTAGGCCAGTCCCCAGACCAGGTCAATTTACATCTTCAGATAACGCAGCAACTGCTTACCTCTCTAGGTTTCCTTCTGAATCTCTCAAAAGTCAGTTCTAGAGCCTGTCCAGCTTCTTACCTTCATAGGTGCAGAACTGAACACACAGGAAGCCAGGGCCTTCCTTCCCCTGGACAGGGCAAAGACCCTAGTCCCTGGCCTCCTCATTTACCCTGCAGGTCTCCCGGCCAGCAAGGCATTTTCTGCAGCTCCTAGGACACGTGGCTGCTTCCACAGCAGTTGTGCAGGGAGCAAGATTTCAGATGAGGGACATCCAGTTCCATTTGAGAGCTTTTTGGTCTCAAAGAAAGGATCCTCTTACCAAGTTGATCCCAGTAACTCGAACCCTGATCCAAGCCCTACAGTGGTGGCAGGATCAGAGCAACCTGAGACAAGGGGTTCCTTTGTCACTCAGTCTCATTCTCTAATCCTTACTACAGATGCATCCCTCTTGGGCTGGGGAGCTCACATGGGCGACCTCACCACCCAGGGTCTGTGGTCTCCCCAGGAATCTCTGCTCCACATCAACCTGTTGGAGCTCAGAGCAGTTTTTCCTAGCACTTCAAGCTTTTTCCAAATCTGTTCAGAACAAGAGTATTCAGGTCAGAACAGACAACACCACTACAATGTGGTACATCAACAAGCAAGGGGGCACTCGGTCTACGGCCTTGTGCACTGAAGCGATGCAGTTGTGGTCTCTGGCTTACTCCCTGAACACCTCCCTTACGGTAGTCCACCTCCCAGGCAAGGACAATGTCCTGGCAGATGCTCTCAGCAGGATTTCCCAGGGCCACCATGAATGGTCACTGGATCCCCTGGTCTTGGGAGTAGTATTTGCCAGATGGGGCACCCCGCAGATAGATCTTTTTGCAGCCCCAGACAATCACCAACTTCCTCTTTTTTGCTGCAGGCCCCCAGTGTTGGGCTCACTCCCCCTGGATGCCTTAGCCCTCAGTTGGGAAGGGAAGTTCCTCTATGCCTTCCCTCCCTTTCCTCTCCTGTTCAAAGTGCTAGTCAAAATCAGATCCCAGTCCTGCAAAGTCATTCTGATAGCTCCAGATTGGGCCAGACAACCCTGGTATCCACTTCTGCTGTCCTTAGCAGTCCATCCTCCCCTGTGCCTTCCCAGGAGTCACAATCTAGTAACCTGTGCCCAGGGAAGGGTTTGGTATCCGAATCTCAAATCTCTCAATCTCAAGGCTTGGTTCTTGAAGAGTTAGAGTTTGCTGATTTACACCTTTCCCAAGGTGTAATGGATATATTGAAGGCCTCAAGAAGCCTCCACCAGGGCTACTATAATTCCAAATGGAAAAGGTTTTCCATATGGTGCTCGAAAAGCATATTTCCCCAGTCTCTGCTGATCTACCCACAGTCCTGGATTATATGGTCCACCTGAATCTTTGAGGCTGAGACCAGCTACCCTGAAGGTGCATTTGGCAGCTGTGTCTGCTTTTATTTCAGCAGGTAAATCCTCTTCTCTTTCAGCTCATCCTGTATTTTCCAAGTTTTTAAAGGGGTTGCTTCACACCAACCCTCCATTCAGGGATCCTGCCCTTGCCTGGGATCTTAATGTTTGCATTGCTCAGCTTATGCAACCCCCCTTCAAGCCCTTGTCATCAGCTGAGCTCAAGTACTTGACTTGGAAAACTGTGTTTCTGGTAGCCATCACCTCTGCCAGATGCATAAGTGAATTACAAGCGTTGTCAGTGGAGCAGGAGTTTATCTCTTTTCACAGAGATAAGGTGGTCCTCCGGACTAACAGAAAGTTCCTGCCTAAGGTGGTTTCAGATTACCACCTTAATCAATCTATTTCGCTTCCAGTGTACTTCACTGACCATTCCTCCTCTGGGGAGAGAGGCTGCACAGCCTAGATGTGAAGAGGCCCTTAGTTACTACATAGGCGTACCAAGGGTCATGGGTTTGACTCCCTCAACTGTTCCTCACTTATGGAGAAGTTGGTAAGGAAGCCAGCCACAAAAGATCCATTGCCAGGTGGATTGTCTCTTGTATCCAATTCTGCTACGAGAAGTTGGGTAAAGTTCCCCCCTCAGGCCTGAGGGCTCACTCTACCAGAGGTACAGCTGCTTCTCTGGCTGCTGCCAGAGACATTCCTATTCTGGATATGTGTCAAGCAGCTACCTGGAAAACAGTTCACACTTTTACCAAGCACTACTCCCTGGACATCCAGGCTAGGAATGATGCTCGGTTTGGCAGAGCCGTGCTTCAGAGCCTGTTCCCTAAGTAGGTTCTGTCCTCCTCCATGGGGTACTGCTGTGTAGTTCTGAATTATGTCATAATATAGCAAGACTTCATGTTGTTTGAAGAAAAATTACCACCTTAGTAATGTTGTTTCTTCTAATGGAATCTTGCTATATTATGACCTCCCTTCCTGCCTGCCCCTCTCAGAACCTCTGTTTTGGGATGTTGGTGGGCGGTACAGGGTTGGCACTTTTTTGATGCCCACCTTGTTGTTTTTCACCTTCTTTTTTTGGGTGAATTGGTGTTGTGTTTTTGCATTTTTGGGTCTCCTGACTTGAGTCTTTGTTTTAGGCCAAAAAATGAGTGTTTATGTTAGTAGCCAGTTGGCTAGTGTAGGTTTACAGCTTCCACACAGAGCCTTAGTGAGTTTGAGCTCGTAAAGATCTGACAGTTTGCGTTTGAAGAACAACAGACAGAGTTTTCAACCGAGCTTGCGCTCTAAGTTCCATGCCTGCATGGAAAGTTAACTATTTCACCTCCGGAGCAGTTCTAACTCGCGGTCATACTGCAATTGTCATAATATAGCAAGACTCCATTAGAAGAAACAACATTACTAAGGTGAGTAATTTTTTCTTTGAGAGGTTTCCAAATCTGAATTTCAGGCAAACTGGAAACAAGATGGTGCCATACGAAAGAGGAATTTTCTCATACAATGCAGGATTCCTCTTTTATATCATGCAGCTATATTGAAGTGCCCACTGAGCATTCAAAGAAATTATTTTTACTAATTTTTAAATTGTAATAACTTAAAAATGCCTTATTGTTTCTTTCAGCAGACTAGCAAAAGGCACATCTCTGGGGTAGTCCCTTTCTTTTTTTTTTTGAAATTGTAATTTTATTGATTTTTCCATTTTTGCTCTCAAAACTAAGATACATCTAAAAGTAAAATTATGACACTTAATATATCAAGTACATGCTCTTAAAATTAATTAAATCATAAGGGCAGTGTAGCTTCAAACATTTTACAAAGCTTTTAGGAAGCTAAATGCTTCCTAAAAATAATGCATCTCCAGTCACTCCACTGCTATCAGAACATAAGTAAACCTAACAAACAATCAACTTTAGACAGACCTACACATACAAAACCTTACACATACCAAAACAACAACAACCCCCTAACCCTTGTCACCCCCCCACCCAGCAGCAGTATCATCCTATTACAGTTTGGTGAAGGTGATTACTAAAGAATATAGTTGCTAAAGAATATAATTAGGATCCAGAATTCTCCAAATGAAAGTCACAGATCAAGACTTGGCTTCCCAGGGAGTCTCTGGCCAAAATCTCTATTATGGAAACCCCCTCCTGTTTACTTATGAACTCAAGGTAGGGTAGCCATCTCACTGTATCTAGTTCTTGCTGAAAGCGCAGGTTAGCAGTAAGTTGTTGCATACCCTTGATTTGCTTACAGCTCGCCAGCCATTGATCTGTAGTGGGAGATTTGTCAGACAGCCATAACTTGGTTATGGCCTTTTGGGTTGCTGTAGTCAAAATAGGGAACAAGTACTTAGCTGTAGGGCCCTTCAGCCCTGGTGGAGGTTCCCCCAGTATCAGGTAATAGGGATCCTCAGGCACCTGAACCTATAAAACGGAGGTCATACCTTGGGCTACTAAACTCCAGAAACCTCTCAGTCTTGGGCAACTCAAAAAAATATGGTCGTATGTTCTCTCTGGCCGCAGTTTCTCCAACAGTTCTCTAAGGTTGACCCCCCAAAGTGTTTTGTGATTACCGAGGTTCTGAAATACCTCGTCAACATCTGCCACCGAAATTCCCTCCAGAAAGGGGAGGCAGTGGTCCTTTGCGCCAGATTCCAAACCATCTCCCAGTTTATCTCATTCTCCATCAAATTTAATTCTCTTTCCCACCCCTGTTGAATAGGTTCCCTATGGTGATTTTGATTCCCTCTGCACATCTTATAGCTTATTGATTCTGGGTGGGATTTTGAGACCGAACAGCTGGCAATGTTATGGAGGAACTTTACCACCTGGGGGTTGGGGTGTGGGAGAGGACAGGCTCCATTGAACTTGGTGTGCAGAAAGTGTCTCAATTGTAGGTAGGTGTAGAAGTCTGCCTGTGGTAGATTAAACTCCCGCCTCAATTGGGTATAACTTTTCAGTGTGTCTCTTTCATACACCTGTGAGAAAAAGTTTAGACCCAGACCCACCCACCTCCTGAAAATTGGATTCTCTCTTCCCAGGATAAAATCAATGGATTTCACAATCTGCCCATGCAGGGGTATCACGTCCTGAAGCTTTAGGTCCTTCAGGGTCATGTGCCACACTTTCACTGTATTTTTAAACCAGGGCATAGGAAGGGCCTTCAGCAGCCTCAAGGTCTGTCTACTGAACAGGACTGGGACCTTTTTATCTGGTTGGGAAGCTTCCAACTCCATGGTTGCCCAGCTAGGTCTGTTCAAGGTGGTGTGATAGGTTGCCAGGTGTTGCAGCTGTGCTGCTTTATAATAACCCTTTAGTTCTGGCACTCCCAATCCCCCTTTGCCTTTATCCAGTTTCAGTAGTGCCCATCTCAACCTGGGCTTTCTCCTAGCCCATATGAACCTCTGGAGTATTTTATGGCTCGCATCCCAGAATTCTTTTGGTGGACTTAGGGAAATGGAGTCAAATTGAAATAACATTCTGGGTAGATTATTCATTCTAACTATCTCGACTCTGCCAGAGATGGTGAGCAGGAGCACTGCCCATCTCTCACAGTCTTTCCTTATGTCCTCAAGCAACTTCAGGTGATTGATCTGGTATAGTCTGGTCAAATCTAGGAGGATCTGAATGCCCAGATATCTGAAGCTTCCCACCACCCATTTCAGATTTGTCAGTGACCTCACTTGTGGGGGGATGCACCCTCCAATTGCCATAGTCTTGGATTTTGTCTCATTAATCTTGAATCCAGAGACATTCCCGTATTCCTCCAATAGGGCCGTGGCTCTTGGAAGAGAGGCCTCCGGGTCTTCTAAGTAAAGGAGGGTGTCGTCTGCATAGAGCAAAATCCGGTTGTCCATCAAACCTGTCTCTATACCTTTTATAGTGGGGGATGAACGAAATGCCTTTGCCAGGGGTTTCATACTCAGTACAAAAAGTAGAGGGGAGAGTGGACACCCCTGTCTAGTTTCCTTTCCAGTGGTGAAGGGCCTAGAAAGCGCGCCATTGACTCGCACGTGGGCCTGTGGGCTGGTGTAAAGTGCATTGATCCAGGCTCTAAACTTGGGACCAAAATTAAATTTCTTTAGCACTGCTGTTAAAAACGACCACTCCAAGTGGTCAGACGCTTTCACAGCGTCCAGTGTGACCACTGCCACCGTTGTGTCCCCCAATTCCCCCAGGCCATTGTCATTATATTGAGCAATCTTTTAACATTATCGTGGAGCTGTCTCCCTGGCACGAAACCACCTGGTCTGGATGGACCAGCTGGGTAACACCCGACTGAAGACGGTTGGCTATCAGCTTGACAAAAATTTTAAAATCCACAGTTAAAAGTGAAATAGGTCAATAACTACTGCACGGTGTCTCATCTTTGCCTTGTTTAAGTATTACTGATATTAAGGCCGTAGCCCAACTATCCGGGGCTTCCTGAGGCTCATGAACTGAATTGCAAACCTGGAGTAGAACTGGGGACAACGCATTATGGAATTTTTGGTAGTATTCACTTATGAAACCGTCTGGGCCTGGGGACTTTTTATGTTTTAAATTTTTTTATAACCAGTGCCAACTCCTCCTGGGTAAATGGGCGGTCCAGCAATTGTTCCTGTGGGGATGAAAGACTGGGGAGCTCCAAATTACTTAAAAACTCTTTTATCTTCTGTTACTGATCTAGGGGTGCTTCTGAGAAGTAAAGGGTTTCATAAAACCACTGAAAACACCTCGCTATCTCCTGAGGCTTGGTTTCCAACTTTCCAGGTGCTCTGGGATTTTTAATTACTGGTACATGTCTATCTGCCATTTGTTTACGGAGTCTGAAGGCCAGTAGCCTCCCTGCCCTGTTTTCTCCTTCATAGTACTTTTGGGCTACAAACCGAAGAGCATTTTCTGTCTGGACTGTTATAATTTTCTGCAGTGTCTCCCTAGCTTTTTTAGGTTCCTCCTGGACATCCTTTAGTTCCCCTTTTTTATGTTTTATTTCAAGTTCCCTAATTTGTTGTTCCAGGTTGTCTTGCTGTTGTCTTAGAGCTTTCTTCTTGTGTGCCGCAAATGCGATGGCCTCCCCCTCACCACTGCCTTCATACCATCCCACAGATGTTTAGTTTTGGAGGCCGTACCAGCATTTTCTGTGAAATAATTGGTTAGGACCTCTTTTATTTTAGATACAAATACTGGGTCTTTCAGGAGCCCCACATTTAAATGTCACACAGATTGCTTACCCACTGGTCCCAGGTCCAATGTCAAGCCTATTTCAGCATGGTCAGAGAGGCAAATTGGATACATCTCTTGGTCGGCAACTGTATGCAACCAGGATTTCTGCATGTAAAATCTGTTGATTCAAGAATGTGTGTTTTGGGTGTGGTAATAGAATGTGTAATCTCTGCTGGTAGGGAATTTCTCCCTCCACCATGCCTGCTTCCTTCCTCAGGTGAGCCAGAACCCTGAGGGCTACTCCCTCAGCTGCCTGGCTCCTGCTGGAGCGGTCCTGTTGGGTACATTCTGTGCAGTTCCAGTCACCTCCTATGATGACTTGACCTTCTCCCAGGGAGGCCTTATTTCCAAATACCTGTTGAAAAACTGTGGGACACATGGGGTGGGAGCATAGACGTTGATCACATGGATGACCCTATCTGCTATTTTCCCCAAAATGGCAACTGTCCTCCCCTCTGCATCTGCAAAGGAGTTAAGCTTCTTGAAGCCAAGGCCGTTTCTAATGAGGATAGCAACCCTGGCCTTTTTAGCTGTAGGATGAGAGGAAGCCACCACATCTCCCACCCACAAGCGTTGCAGCTTGGAGTGCTCGGGTGGGGGGAGAGAGGTGCATCTCCTGTAATAATCTTATGTTACATTGTGACCGAGCTAAATCCCTTAAGATAGCAAATCGTTTAGTTGGGGTATTGAGTCCCTTCACATTTAGGGACTGTATCTTTAGTGACCCCATTTAATCTTTATCCAGGTGGCCTACTTCCCCTGAGTGACACTGGAACCCCACATGTGTCCAGTGTTGAATTCCGCCCTTCACTCCAGGTTTCCCTGCATCTGCTGTTAAACTTTCAAAACTGTTAGACTGTACCCTCACCATGATTCGCTGCTGCAACCCAATTTCCCAAAACGTGACCATTAACTTTTGCCCAACTCCCTCCGCCCTATATCCCACAACAAACAGAGAACTAGAATTATATACATAACACAGACCCCCCTTGTCCGCCCCCCCCAAAAAAAAGTCATATATTCTCCTTTGAGTCCTTTAACAGAAGGATACTCCTTCTGGCTTGGAGCACGAGCCAAGCAACTTTGGCTCCTTGTCACCCTCACCTCTTATAGAGCGGTGAGGGTGTATGGTCTCCAGGAGTGGGCAGCAGGGAATTAAAGCTCCCCCTCCGAGTCTCCTATCAGATACTAGGGTGAGCTCAGTAAGAGAAGCTGACTCCACTGCCCCGGCTTCCGTGATCAGGTTCTTGTTAGGAGAAGGCCGGACTCCCAGCAGCAGGGTGTTTCCCTGGGACACCCCCCCTTCTTTCAGATACCATCCAGTTCCACACAGCCCCTCCCCCCCAGTTGCTATGCTCCAATTCAGCCTTCACATCAGTGTTCCTTTAATTCCAGCTGTATGGTCGCCGGAGAGTTAACCATGAGGTCTGGAAGATAGAGGGGCCGTTCCCCCACCCTTCCCTTGAAACTTAATAGCTGTTCAAATGAGTAAGACTGGTGTGTTAATGGCATTAATTACTCAGAAAAAAAAAAAAAAGAAAAACTCAGCATTTCACCCTTTAACTGGGGGATCAGCTGAGACCCCTCTTGAGAGGTGAGTCTCCGCCACACCCCCCCTTCCCATCAGAGGCTGTGGGTAAAGACCTATGTGTTTTTATGCCATTTTCTCCACGACAACTCTTGGCATGTTTAAAATTATAGGACAGCAACCACCATCATAGTGCTCCATGGCATGTCCCAGTGCAGTGTTAACCCTGAGTTTTATAAAGGCACTAACAGTTTTTTCTATCAGTCCCCCAATAGGTGGTTTTTGCCAGTCCTTTATTCCAGTGCGCTCAAACAATAATGCAGTTCTGTAAAGAAGTTCCGAGCTTGTGAAGTGGTCAATCCTTCAACACACCCAGCTCCCTCTTACATCCACTCAGTTCAGTAAAATGGGAAAAGGAAAAGCCTTCCAGCTATACCCACCTCTCTATGCTCTCCTCCTCTTACCAAAGTCCCACAAATAATTAAAGTCAGGTGTCTATTTGCTCGGTTAGCCTTTTGCTAAGTTGAACCAGGTCCTGGCATAATTGTTCATCCAGCTCTGCAGCTCCTCGACCCATTGCTCTCTGTCCCCTCTTGCCTGCAGTCGCCCATTGAAGCTGAATTTCCTGTCTGTTCCATCTGTTAGTAAATTGTTCCTTTTGGTGATTAACTGAGAAAGTGATTCTTTCCATACTGTACATTTGTGAGATTATCTCCAACCAGTCTGGAATAGACAGGGCACTCTGCTGGATCCACTTTTTGGTAATAGCTTTTAAAGCTGCTATTGTAAGGATCGCCCAGAGGTAGTGCCCCCTCTTTACCTTTAATATCAGTCGGATATAGGCCTAATAATAAGTGCTCTGGGCCCACTTCCATGACCACCCAAACAAATCTGTTAGGTAAGTAATGATCTGGCTCCAAAACCCATGGATACCAGCACAGTGCCAGAATATGTGTGCCTGATCTGCTTCCATTGAGCCGCAGTGTCTCCAGCAGGATGCCCTCTGGACCAAGCCTGACTTTAGTAATTTATATGGGGTATAAAAGTACCTAATCCTTATCCTCCAGGCATATTCTCGCCAGGTTGGGGAGGAGGTAGTCTTCCATGTATTCCTAAAAATCTCTATCCAGTCCCTGGAACTCAAAGTGAGACCAAACTCTCCTTCCCACTTCTGGTGTATGTGTTGTATACTGTGGGCCTTATCAGCTATCAGATTCCAATATAAAATAGTAATTTCCCCTTTACCATGTGTTCTCGTCCAGATAGTTTAAAAATGCCTCAGGAAAAGGTCTTTCATCTTGCCAACTTAGAATCTGGCGTGAATATGGTCCCTAATCTGATAGAAGTATATACGGTCTGTGGGGTGCCAGTCTGCCTGGGTTCTAATCACTTCAAATGGTAGTATATCTACACCTTTAAGAACCTGCCATGTAGCACATATTCCCTTTACCATCTGTTTCCTATACCAGCCTGACTGAGTGGCTGGTATGAAGCTCTCATCTTAGCACCACCACCTATATTTCCACATGGTTTCGGCAGTGAAGCCTTTTCTAGTGCCCTGGAGCCAGCTCTTTAACTTAGTCTGGAAGTACATTGTTGGTATTCCTCTGGATTTATTTGGGAGGGAGTGTTAAATAAAACTACTGACAGAGGTATCCTAGTTTTATGATTAGTTTCTATTTGCTTCCAATGGGGATTATAGGTGGGGTGTGTCCAAAGAAGGGCCATCTTCATCTGGGCTGCTAGCCAATTATCCAACAGGCTGGGACAGGCCCTGCCTCCCTCTTGTCTAGGTAAAAAGAGGGTTTTCCAGGAGACCCTGGGGTGCAAATGCGCCCACAAGAAAGATGACATCTTCTTCTGCTAGACCATAATGTCTCGTAGTGGAATTGAGCAGGGGACAGCTGGAAATAAATATAAAAATAATGGGATTATGTTTGTTTTCAGAGTCTGTAATCTAGAGTAGAATGGGAGGGGCAGGAGATGCCACTTGTGTAGATCTGCCCATATTACTTTAAGCAGAGGAGGGTAATTATCTTTATAAAGACTATGTGGTGACTTACCCAGGTAAACCCCAGAGTTCTTAATTTTCGGACAATCCCAGTGCATAGGATATTTGTTTTTAAAATGCTCTGGGACCTGGGATGATAAATTCAGTACCTCCATCTTGGACCAGTTTATGCTGTATCCTGAAAGCTGTGAATAAATTCCTATTTGGTCAAAGACTGCAGGCAGTGATGTCTCAGGGCTTGTTAGGTATAATAAAACATTGTCTGCATAAAGCACTATTTTATGGCAGGAGGTACCCCAAGTCACCCCCTGTTTTTTTGTATTCAGTCTGCTGCTCTGAGCTAAAGGCTCTATATATAAAGTAAAGAGAAGAGGGGACAAGGGGCACCCCTGTCTAGTTCCCCTGGTGAGCCCAAAGAGTAGAGAAACAAAGCCTTTCGTCCTGACACAGGCTATGGGGCTAGTATACATCTCTGCTATAAACTGGCAGAATTGAGGTGGAAAGGGTAGGTCAGGGAGCCCTGTAAGAAAGGCCAAGCATCCTGGTCAAAAGCTTTTGTAGATGTTCTGTAATGTTGACTGACCTCCTAATATTGTCTACTGTTTGTCTCCCAGGAACAAAGCCTGCCTGGTCTTCATGGATTAGTCCTGGGAGTACTTGCTCCACCCTCTTGGCCAAAATACTAGTCATGATCTTATAATCTGTGTTCAAGATAGAGATTGGGCAGTAGGAGGAGCAATTGGTGGTGTCCCTGGCCAGCTTCGGAATAACTGAGAGAATTGCCTGTGTCCAGGAAGGGGGCATCTTACCCCTCTCAGAACAAACAGAATTATATACTTGGCTTAGCAGAGGGGTTACTTCTTCCTTAAATTGCTTAAAGAATTCGCTTTGCAGGCCATCTGACCCAGGGCACTTGCCCATTTTCAGGTTTTGGATAGTTGTTAAAATTTCCCTCTCTGTAAAGGGTAGCATTAGAGTATCCCTCTGTGATTGTGTTAAATGAGGGAGCTGCAGGGGTTGCAGGAATTCTTGGATTTCCTGTTCATTTGGATTGGGCCCTCCACTGTAGAGTTTCTCATAATATACACTAAATGCTTCCGTTATACCTTCAGTGGTATGCTGCATGATATGTTAAACCGGGTCCTTGACTTGTGTTATAGTGGCTCTAGCCCTTTGCTGTCATAATCTGCTTGTAAGTAATTTTAGTGCCCTGGGGCCTCCCTAATAAAAATGTTGACATAAATACAATAATTTCTGTTCCACTTTATAATCCAAGATTTTCAAAAATTCCTCCTTCAGCCTTGCCAGATGTTTTCCCATTTCCCTGTCAGGTTTCTGGTGCTGTAGTAACTCTAAATCTTTTATTTGGGCTTGGAGATCTTTACTTCTCTGTTCCCTGTTTCTTATACCGGACCGAAAGCTCAATAAAGCTCCCCTTTACCATAGCCTTCACTGTGTCCCAGAGAATACTGAGAAATGTATCTGGGTGCTGGTTCAACCGAACAGCTTGCTCAGTAGTTTGTTTAATAATGTCTTGTGAGCTGGCCCGAGTGGTGTAGAGGGCAGAGGGGCTGGCGTCTTACCTCAAACTACACCGTTTACCCGGGTTCAGGAACGGACCAGGGACGCTGGGGGCCGCCGGGGGAAGGAGAGGATTGAGTGTCTGTTGGGCTGCTTTCCTCTCCTGGGGTGGGTTAGGGTAGCATGTCGCTTTGCAGTGGCCCCCAGTGGAGACTGGGAGCACTGCAGAGGAACATTGATGAGGGGAAAACACCAGAAAAGCAGAAACTGCATTGGGATCGGCCGGATGATGGCGGCCGACCCTGATGATGCCCTCAAGCACTCCCGACAGAGCAATGTCCGCCTCAGCAGCACCCGGGCAAGAGAGTAAGAGTGCGCTGGCCTGCCCCAACCAGTGCCTTCCCCTTCAGAGGAGGGGGACCCACCTGGTGAAGGGATATGCCGGGCTAACCCGTAGGAGGCTGCAGTATGAGGTAGGAGGCTCTGGGAAGGAGTTGCGAGGGGGGATCGCTGGTGGTACTAGGTGGCCTGAAGGAGGAGCAGGTCTCAGTGAGTAAGGAGAGAAAAACATATAATACAAAAAAAAAAAAGTCTTGTGTTTCTTTCTTCTGCATGAGGGAAATATTTAACCTCCAAAAAGTGGAGCATTTAGGGGGGCCCACTGAGTGCTCTAACAACATTAGGGAGTGGTCTGATAGGGCCCCTACCTCTGTTTCTGAGGATTTACACATTCTCATAGATTCCTAAGGGTCCAGAAATAGTCTAGTCATGAAGAAGTCTGGTGCGGGTGTGAAAAGAAGGTATATTGTCTGACATTTTTATGGTGGTGACGCCATAAGTCTAAATATGCCCAATTCCCCCAAAAGCTTTGCGACTTTACTGGCTACCCCAATTTCTCACCTGGTTATTGCTGCAGAAGAATTAAGGCTAGGATTAAGTCGCAGATTTAAATCCCCTCCAATGACTAGGTATCCCTCAGCCCAATTCGTAGTTCTCAGGAAGAACTCCTGAAAAAAAGAGTTTCTAGGGACATGGATATGTTGTTCATCCACATTGTCTGGCAGGTTCCTTGCCGCTTTAAATCTTGCCAGAAGGTCTTCAAGCTGGCTCCTCCCACCCACCCGGGTGGTGAAACTCTCGGCTCCACCCCTTGATGCCAGAACTTCCTTACCGCTTGGAAGCTCAGGTTCCCTCCTTAACGCTCTGCGTGATAGACTGGATCCTAATTCTTCGGTTCGCCTGAAACTTATTTTAAAACTTTCAAGACTTCTGTCATCTTTCTCCCTCGTGGCTGCGATGGACAAATCGACTCCCGGATTTCAGCGGTGCCCTTGTGGTCAGAAGATGTCCAGGATGGACCCGCACTCCACGTGCATCTACTGCCTTGGCCTAGGACACGACCCGCAGGCCTGCGAGTCATCGTGCCGTGCGTCCTGGAGGACAGCGCTGCCCGTTACAGCTTGGGTGGCTCAGCTGGCTACCACCGGTTAGTCGAGGAGGCCTGTTGGCGGTTACCGCGTGCTGGCTCGGCTGAGCAACTCGAGCAGATGATTGCCCTCGAGGAGGAGGCAGCCCAGGCCACATCATCCTCTTCCTCAGTCACAGCATTTATCCCGCTCTCACTGGGTACCTCGTATTCAGCTTCGTTCAAGGAGCTTTGCCAATCCCTTTCCACAAAGGGAGAGGGGCAATCGGGACATTCCTCTCGGTCCAAAAAAAAGGACTCAAAGGGTAAGTGCCATTGTTGGCGTTCATGGGAGTGGGAGAGGTCTCCTTCCCCGGACAGCTGACTGTCGACTTCGGTCAAGGTTGCGGCTAAGGCCGCTGGCTTCACATCGTCCCCATCAGGCCAGCCGGCTGAGACACCCATCAACACGGTCGAGATTTTTCTCGACCCGTAGGATGGGCTGTCGACTGATGAGGCCGACAACCCTTCTTCACTGGTTCCCCCAGTGGAGACCGAGGATCTGCCTGCGCCCCCAGTGCCGCAGTCCCCGGTTAAGGCTTCCAAGCCGAGGGAAGAGCGGGTGTTCCCCGTTCCTTCCCAGACCTGTCCTCGGAAACACCGAGGATCTTGGTCTCGGTCATCGTCTCGGTCCAGCCGATCCCACCGACATCGGCGGTCTTGGTCTCGGCACCGAGACAAGCGGCGCCACCGCTCGTCCTTGTCTTCTTCCTCGGAAGAGGAGAGGCTTCGGCGCAAATTGCGTCGACGCTACGAGGACCTGTTGTGGCAGCAGTTACTTTTGTCCGGGAACAAGTCGACGCCATCGCCTTCCCCGGCCATCAAGTGTCTGTCACCTGAGCGGCTGAAACAACCCCTCGCTGTAGTCAAGGTACCCAAGTCTGGGCCGGTTGTTCAGCCGAAACCAGCTGCCCCACCGATTGTGGTGGAGCCTCCGCCTCCACAACTGAAATCGGGGCACCGACCAAGGACTCTCGGTCATGTCAAGGCCTGCCCCACAGGTTGTCGGTCACCCTCACTCCTGACCGTCCTCGGCAGGTGGAGGGAGCTCAGGCCCCAGGCAGCTCTTCGCAGACTCCTCCGAGTCCGGCACGCGACCGCTCCCTGTTCTCAGGCCCGTTGACCTGGGAGTCCTCTGAGTGGGCCAGTCGATGGAGGCCCATCGTCCTTCATGGGTTTGCTCGGCTCATCTCGGAGTTCACGGGATGCAGCTTGAGCCCGTATCCAAGCGGGCCAAGTATCCCATGACGGAGATACTGGACCGAGGGGATTCACCCACGGAGGTCTTTCCGGTGGCTGAAGCCATTGTTGGCCCAGCCTTGGAGCTCTGGCAGTGGCCTGCTTCCTGTCCTGTGCCTTTGGCCAGGATGGCCAGGAAGTATGCGGTCCCTACCGGCTCTTTGCCCGTTTTTTCGGAACACCCCTCTGCCAAAGGGTTGGTCACCGACAGCATTTTCCGGTGTTCCGGGAATGCTAGGGACATGGACAAGGCCCCCGACAAGGAGTTCAAAAAGCTGAACTATGCCGGGCGCAAGGTGTATGCTGCATCCTCCCTTGGCCTCCACCAGGCCAGCTCGGCCGTGCTGATGGCACACTTCTCCCACGCCCTCATGGGCTCCCTGGATGAGGTGATCCCTCATCTCCCAGCTGACCTGCAGACCAGGGTAGGGCAGTGGCTAAGCAGCAGCTCCAAACGGCTCTGGACATAGGAGACTCCTGTGCCAGATTGGTTGTGGCCGCGGTGGCCATGCGCCACAGAGCATGGCTGAGGATATCCACCTTCACGGCGGATTCCCTGCACAAATTGGCAGATGTCCCCTTCCTGGGGACTGACCTCTTAGGCCCGGGAGTGGAAGGTCACCTCCAGCGGATCAAAAAGTCCAGTGCCGCTCTGGACTCGGTCACCTCCACCCAGAAGGACAAAGGCCACCGACAGCAGCAGCACAAGTCCTTTCGTCCTTCTACGCCTGCGGCACGTCCAGTCCAACAGCACCAGGGCCAGCAGGCTCATGCTTGGCATCCCAAACCCAAGCCCTCAGCTTCCTCCAATAGGAAGCAGGGAGGTAAAGGCCCAGGAGGTCCCTCAGCTGGTTCCTCCTCCAAGCCTGCCCAGTGACGGGTTAAGGGGTGTCACCCCCAGCCTCGTCACTCCCCCCTGGGTTCTCCCCGTGGGGGGACTGCTCCGCCACTTCCTTTCCACCTGGTCCACTACCACCACGGACTGCTGGTTGTTGGAGGTGGTAGGAAAGGGCCTGCCTCTGGAGTTCGAGCAGGCCCTACCCTTCCGAGCCGTCACCCCTTGGGGGGCTATGGGGTCCGCAGCCTCTCTGTCAGCCTGCCAAGCTGATATTGCCCTGCTCCTCGAAAAAGAGGTGATCAGGAAGGTGCTGGATCCTCCTCCAGACCCAGGGTTTGTGTCCAGGTACTTCCTGGTCCCAAAACGGACAGGGGGCCGGCGCCCCATTCTCGACCTGCACGACCTGAACAGGTTCCTAAGGTCTTGGACTTTCAGGATGGTCATGCTGGCTCAGATAATCCCATCCTTGGAACAAGGCATGTGGTTCTGTTCTCTGGACCTTCAGGATGTGTTCTTTCACGTCCCAATCTGTCCGTCCCACCAGAGATTCCTCCGCTTCAGAGTGGAGGGATCCCTTTTCGAGTTCTGGGCCATGCCCTTCGGCCTTTCCCTAGCTCCCAGGGTCTTCACCAAATGCATGGCAGTGGTGACAGCATTCCTGCGGTGCTGAAGGGTCCGGGTGTACCCCTACCTGGATGACTGGCTGATTGCAGCCCCCTCCAGAGCGGAGGTGGAGCAGTCCAGAGATCTGGCCCTCCAGGTTTGCTCTCAGATTGGCCTCCTCATCAACGAGGCCAAGTCGGAACTCGTGCCAAAGCAGGTGATACAATTCATCGGGGCAGAGCTCAACTCTCTACAAGCCAGAGCATGGCTCCTGGCGGACAGGGCCGAGGTTCTTTCCTCCTTTGCCCAATCATTTCAGGTTGGGCAATCGCGCCCTGCCCAGGACTTCCTGCACCTCCTGGGCCTCATGGTGGCCTGCACCAGCGTGGTCCATTGGGCCCGCTGGTACATGCATCCCCTTCAATGAGGACTGGCCAGCCAATGGTCACAGCACTTCGATCCGCTGGATCAGCTAGTGACAGTGACCCAGGGGATGTGGAACGCTCTCCAGTGGTGGACCATTTCAGCACATCTGCAGGAGGGCATCCCGTTTGTCCGCCCCGAGCTGATGGTCTGTCTATCGACCGATGCCTCTCTGATGGGTTGGGGTGCCCATCTGGGGGAGCACAGAGCGCATGGCCTCTGGTCCCCTCGGGAGTCCCGATGCCATATCAACCTGCTGGAGCTTCGAGCGGTTCATCCAGCCCTCACCGCCTTCGCTCCATTTCTGTGGGGTCAAGTGGTTCAGGTCCAGAGGGACAATACCACGACCATGTACTACCTAAACTGCCAGGGTGGAACGCGCTCCATGCCTCTGTGTAGGGAAGCTCTCCGCATTTGGTCTCTCGTGCGCAGCCTGGAGGCGGATCTCCTCGCCATTCATGTGGCAGGAGCCTCCAACACCCTGGCCGATGCCCTAAACCAGATAGGGGCTGCGTCTCACGAGTGGTCTCTCCTGCTGGAGGTAGTACAAGATCTCTTCTCCCTCTGGGGCACATCTCAGTGGGACCTGTTTGCCTCCAGGGAGAATGTGAAGCTGAAACTGTTTCATGCCCACCCCCCTCAGCAGGGCTCGCTGCAGGGATGTCTTCGAGGCTGTGGACCCCGGGCCTCTTCTACGCCTTTCCCCATTTCCCTTGATCCACATGGTGCTTCTCAAGGCGAGGAGGGACAAGGCGCAGGTGGTTCTGGTAGCCCCAGACTGGCCCCACCAGTTCTGGTATCCAGATCTCCTCAGTCTCAGTTCCAGGCTCCCAAGGCGGCTTCCAGCCAACCCGGACCTGATCGCAGTCAGTCAGGGGAAGGTATTCCATCCGGACCTTCAATCCCTGCACCTGACGGCCTGGTTCCTGAGTGGCTAGAGTTCCAGGTCTTGGGTCTTTCCGACGAGGTCCTCAACGTCACTGAGGCGTCCCGTAAGGAGTTGACCAGAAAATGCTGCGCCTTCAAATGGATGAGATTCTCCATTTGGTGTCAGGGCAAGGGCCTGGACCCTTCCTCCTGTTCCTTGGCAAGCATTCTGGACTACCTGTGGTCCCTTTCTCAGCAAGGGCTTCGGTCGACGACCCTTAAGGTGCACCTGGCAGCCATCTCTGCTTACGGGTGGTGTGGGCTGGGAACTTGATCGGTGGCGCAGGAAAGGTGGTCGGCGCTTTCAAGGCCTTGATCACATATCCCCTCGGTCTGGAAACCTCCACCTCCATGAGATCTACTGCTGGTATTGGCTAAGTTCATGGGCACATATTCAGACCAATGCACAGGTGTGACATCTCACCTGTCGTGGAAGACTGCCTTCTTGGTGGCTATCATGTCACCCAGAAGGATGGGAGAGCTCAGGTGCTTTCCCTCAAGTCTCCTTATCTGGTCTTCCACAGGGACAAGGTTGTCCTGCGCCCCCACCAGAAATTCCTTCCAAAGGTGGTGTCGGAGTTTCATCTTAACCAGGTGTTGACTCTGCCGGTGTTCTACCCCAATCACACCTCGGAGGCCAAATATAGGCTCCATAATTTGGACCCTAGAAGGGCGATCGCTTATTATAAGGAGCGGATGGCTGAAGTTCGGATAGAGGTTCGCCAGCTGTTTGTCACCTACGCTGAAGCCGCACCTGGCAGACCTGCAGCCAAGCGGACGATATGCAGGTGGGTCACCTCCTGCATAGATCTCTGCTATAGGTTGGCGGGCAAGGAGCCTCCCAGGGGTAGGCTCATTCTACCCGCCATACCGCTGCATCGGTGGCTGCTTCCAGGGATGCCCCTATCCAGGAAATCTGCAGGGCTGCTACCTGGAAGTCAGCACACACCTTCATCACCCACTACCACATCGACCTTGAGCCACGCCAGGATGCTGGTTTTGGGGCCTCGGTTCTCCAGTCATTATTCCCTAAGTAGGGGGTGTGCGCTTTGCCTCCCTCCTCCCGGAGAACTGCTAGGAGTCTGCCAGACAGTGTGGATGAACAACATATCCATGTCCCTAGAAATACAGGTTACTCACCTGTAACAGGAGTTCTAGGACTGGTATATGTTGTTCATCCACACGACCCACCTGACCTCCCTACTGACGCACAACCTGGCTTCCAGCGAGCTAGAGCTGGCGTCATGGGGCAGAGCCGAGAGTTTTACCACCCGAGTGGGTGGGAGGAGCCAACTTGAAGACCTTCCGGCAAGATTTAAAGCAGCAAAGAACCTGCCAGACAGTGTGGATGAACAACATATACCATTCCTAGAACTCCTGTTACAGGTGAGTAACCTGTATATTCAGAGCCTGGTGGGGCATATAGTGAAATCAGAGTAATCAAAGGTCCGTGGTAACGACCCTTAATTCCCACAAACCGGCCTTCCTTATCTGATAGTGAGTCTTTTAATTTGAATTGTGTTTTATGGGGTATCAAGATTGCTGCGCCCCGTCTACGACCCTTCCCATAAGAGGAATAAATAATGTTCTGAAACCCAAACTTAGTTAATTTATCGTGTTCAGGCCTGCTCATATGCGTTTCTTGTAGCATCATAAATGCTCCAGTTTTCTTTAAGTAGGTCATAACGCGGCTTCTTTTGATGGGATGCGTAAGACCATTAACATTGTGTGAAATTATTATAGTGTTGGGGTCAGCTATTGGGATTGGTCAGAAAAGCTAAAATGCATATTGTAGAATTATTGTTGGAAAGTACAGTAGGTGTCCAAATTTCCCTTAAACAAGTTATGGGTATATAGCAACAAAGTTCTCCCATTAAAAGTACAAATAAGAACTGATTAGAACTGTGAACTGTAATAACTCCAGTAACAAATAGCTCAAACATTTGGCTTCCAAACATGAAGATCTATCTCTGTATAGATCTCTATTTGCTCACTAATTCGATCCAAATTCAGGAAGAACAATGGACTCGGGACATGCAGAAAAAAAAAAACCCTGCCACTAGAAGCAGTAGCTCTCCCTCAGAGCCTCAGATGAAATATGAGGGCTGTGGTGCTGAATAATCAGCGACTGTGTGACATCACTCTAGGCTTTGGACTTTAAAGCCAAATCAGGCCCCCAATGTTAGTATGGTCATCCACCACACTTTGGTAGTTGTCACTAAATTTGTGTACCTTGTGACTGACACAAAAACCCGCCCCCCCCCGAGCTCCCAGTGTAACCACATTAGATGAATATTCATCTTAAAACTAGCTAAAAATGCTAATAGAAACTGCAGTATGAATAAGCAATGGCAAAACATCAGTTTTAAACAAACCTTAATATGTAGGACAATGTTTTATAGTCCAAAAGAACGTAGTAGAGTCCATAGAATAAAACAGAGATAATAAGACCTTTCCATAACGTCCCTACGACTTCGGGGGTTGTTATCCCTCTAGTGTGGACTCTGCATTCAGTTTGTTAACAGCTGCTGGAGCAGTATTGGAGAGTCGACTGTAAGGTTTCACCGAAACCTGGAACCAGCCAAACCCTGCACTCGCTGGTCTGCAAGAAATCAAGCAAAGACAAAGTTAAAAGTCAGTACTTGCTCAGTCCTGTGTGTCCATGTTGCTCACTCACTTCCCTTCTTGCACTTTCTGTAAAGCTGCTCGAACAGCACTAATGGGAGGTAGTGATGATGCAGGCAGGCCACAACCCCTTTTCCTCTTGTTCAGGGTGATAAGCCAATCCAAGTGACCTTGCGATGCTTGCTGGGAATCCGAGTTCTGGGGTAACTTTTCCTGGCCTTCCGTCAGGCCCTTCTCAATTAAGGCCTTTCTTGCCTCTTCAGGCGAATCGTAGGTTTTGACTCCTTCAGCCCAGAAGACTCATAGGTGGACCAGATAGGGGGTGTGAAAGAGGATAGTTTTGGCTCTGAGGATTTTCAACATCTCCACATACCTCAGCCATTGCTTCTGCACCTCAGGAGGATAGTCGTGATAAAAAGGAAAAAAAAGCCTACTGGTGAGATATTATACTTATTTCTACTGCCAGGCTTTCATTAGAATCTCCTTCACTCTAAAGCTGTTAAATTTTATTATAACAGAATGAGGTTTGGCTTCCAGAGGGTTTGGGTTGAAGTGCGCTATGAGCTCTTTCTATACCGAGCTGAAAACCATTCGGTAACTGTAGAACATTGGTTAGAAGGTCTGAGATAAACTCTGTCATGCGGCAAGTTTCAGCTCCTTCCTGCAAGCCATGTATTCATATGTTCTCTCTTCTGGAGTGCCCCTCTAAGTCAGTACACACCTGCTGTAAGGAATCGGTGTGTTGCAGCAGAACTTGGAGTATTAGGCCCAGCTTGGCTGCCTCATCCTCAGTGGCACTCGCTCTCTCCTCCACCTCGCCAACCCTCTTTTCCAACCCCGCCAGATTTTCATTCAGCTGTTGAAATTCAGCCCGATTCTCGGCTCGCATTTCCTTAAGTTCATGAAATAGCTTTTCAAATCTGGAGCAGGACAGCTGATCATATTCATCCTCCATATCTGCTATACTTGCGGGGGAAGGGCTCTGACTGCTTTCTCTGGCCCGCAGTGGTAATCCTGGGACATCTGATCCCCTCGAGGCTGTTTTCCTCTCGGATCTCCCTTGGCAGTCCTTATTTTGTCAATTGCTTGCCATTTTTAAAAGTTTTTTTGTGGTTTTGCTAGTTAAATTATAACTTAGAAGCTCTTGGGGTGGGAGCTGTGTCTAGTGAGCTACCGCTGGATCCGTGATGTCACCGGAAGTCCTCACCAGGTATCTATTGAACTTCACCAGGATCGACCTGGGGGGGGGGCATTACTTTTAGGGCATGGGCCTAGGGCCCTGTGAACTCTCTCCAAATCTAGTGGTTTGGGGTCAGGGGTAGCCAATTCTTGTCTCAGTCAGGAGCACATTAATTTGGAGGGGTTGTCTTGCTCACTGCCCCCTGGGAAGCCAAAAATACGTTTAGTTTTTCTACTGCCTCTTGATTCTGCATCCTCCACTCTGAGTGTCAGTGCACGCTCCCATTTTGCCAGAAACACTGCCACTCATCTAAGTTTCAATGTGTCCTCTTGAAGATCATCCACGTTGGTTTCCAAGTCTGAGGTACGCCTCTCTAATTTCTTTAGGTCCTGTTTGATATCTTTAACATCACTGTCGATACTCTGGAGCATTTTTAATATATGTGCCATTGCTCTACCATCTAAGGAGCTGTTGCATGAGGTAATTTCATCTTCCTCACCACCGGAGCCCACGGCTGATTCAGAGGCCCGGGAGAGGGATGCACTGGTGCTGCGATCTATTCTCGATCGCCTCGTATCACTTGCTTTTGCCGCAAATCAACCCCTGTTCTTGATTGCTTGACCCAGGATTTTGTTTTTAGCGTTCCTGGAGGTCTGCAGGCACCAGATGGATTGAGATTTTACCACCGTCGTCTTGGAGCTCTGGCTTAAGCGGCCATGCTGATTGGTGACATCACCAGAAGTCGGTAGTCCCTTTCTGTCCTGAAAATGTCATACCAAACAAACAAACCCTCTGGGCTGTAGGCAAGTTCAAAGAAAAATCCCAGCAAAGTCAATGGGTAAAAACATGATTTTTCACCTCTCTGTAACTCACAGACTGCGCATCCGACCGTATCGAAACTTGCCAGATCAAGATAGTTACACCATAGGAAGTCGCACACCAACTTTCGTGAAAATCCATTCAGTGGTTGCAAAGTTATTAAAGTGCAAAATTTTGACTTGAACATTGAAGTTCCTACTCAACCCTAACTATAGGGGCGCGGCTACACCCATACATACATACATATGTATATATATATACACACACACAGTAACACAACATTTCTTTTAATTTCAGACTCTTCGAGGATGTCTCTAAACTTTTTTGTCAAGTGGAAATGTGGAGAGGAAAATCCTATGACCCTGCAGTGTGTAGTGCATTACCCTGCCCTGACAAGAGACTGTGAAGTGACAGTAGTTACTGCACACTTATAGAGAGCAAAGATATTCAAACTCAGGTGGTGAACATCGTCATGATGAGCAGTGTGCATCAATTCCAGTGCCTAACTGTGACCCTGCCAAGCATGGCTACCATAGACAATGCTATCAAAAGTTCACAAAAGCCAAGAGTATCCAAAAATCTGGAGAACATGCAGATGCTGGTGAACATAGCTCACATCATCATCTCAGGGGTGATGTTCCTTGTGCCTCATCATCTAGAGTGTTATTTCCTGATACTTGTGGAATCTATAACAAATATGTAATCAAAGTGAAGGGGAAGAAGCAATATCCAACTGCTGTTGTTACAAAAACAGCTGAAGCCACAATAAAAAAGGCAGCAGAGCTATGTGATGCCCAAGATATGCTCACAAAAATTAAGACAGAGGACCTCATTGCAAGTCATTTCCTAAACATGACAAGTGCTACCTAAATTATACAGTATTCACAAGGGTCAGGACCCCAGATGATCAGAATTGAAGTGATGATGAGGATAACAATGAGCAGTCAGGTGGAACTGGGTTTGAGGCCGATTGTCATGTAATTGAAGACGGCATGCTTCAAATATACCAAGCCGTTTCAGTGAAGGCGTTGGATGAAATCTTGGGCATCAGAGTAGGAGATCGATGATACCGTTATAAACTTAGAAAGCAGCTGAAAAAGAAATATGGGGATTCACTTTTATTTTTAAGTTTATCCTCAGAATCAGTGCTAAATCATTAACTGATGATGCATCAGTCACAGAGCTTTTGAGAACGGATGACACTCAAGTCTTCAGGCATGCTGTTTCCTTGTTGTGAACATATCTTAAAATTTGTAGAGACAGCACCTTCACTACCATGGCCACCAACAGTGGATGCTCTCCTGAGTAAAGAACGACAGACCCCAGAGACAGTTCAATAATTTTTCTTGCATATACTAAAATCCCCCAAACATACGGAGAGTGAGCAAGTCTCTCTCAGTTGTCAAAGTCCTACTCAGAAGACCAAATTCATGGTGTGACACATGTCAAGTTTCTCACTACAAAATATGCACTTGTTGGAGTTGTGCTGCACAATATGATGGGACAGAAAATGCCTGTGAACATCCTGTTTCATTTAGGAAATAGTTGCAGTTATGGTCAAGTGTGTGAAATTTAAACTGGTTTAGCAGAGCTTTCTCATCATTTTCAAGAGCAAGGTCTGTTACTGCCCCTTCAGCCAAAGTCAGAGTTTTCTGTTGTCTTAACAGTTTTCTGGATGGACAACTTTGATCAGAACCTTGAAATAGTAACTGGGCATTGAACAGTATACAATACACATGGCGTTGCATACCAAGAAGAATCTGAAGGCTCTGTTCTCCAAGAAGAGTCTATTGAAATTCCTCACTCAAAAAGAAGGACAGTTGTATCTATCAAAAAGGAATCAGAGCATCAGTGGGTGAATTCAAAGAAGGAGCCAACCACGTTTGGCAATGTGCCCAAGTCTGCTGTGCCAGCATCAGTGGTAAATATTGGCAAGGCAAAGCTAATGCTATGGAAACTCAGCCAGGAAGCTGATGCTAGTGTGTAACAATCATTCAAGTTCACCAAAGAAGACAGTCATCACATACAGTATCTTCCACCCATCCACAAACCCATCACTGATTATGCCACTGTAGTTGAATACCTCATACAAACACAAGAAATAGCTCAGCAAGTAAATATGCCCTATGTTCGCCTGACACTTGATATTGGAGCAGCAGCAAAGGCATATCATATGTGGAATTTCCCTGATCAGTTTCACAATGTCATAATTCATTTGGGAGATTTCCACCTGTTCCTAGAAAACTTTGGTATTATAGGACAGTTAGTTGGTGGTAGCGGCTTTGAGGACATAATATTTCAGGCTGGTCTTTGTGCCTCTGACAGCATAAGGGGAGTTTTACGTGGGAAGCATTACAGTCAGGCATGAACTGTACACGAGCATTTTGCAAATGCCTTAGAGCGATTGCTTCAGGTCAGATTTCTAGAGTATTCAGCAGAACTGAATGCCACCCCTGCAGTATTGCTTGACCTGATCAGATCATCACCTCAAACAATAGACTTCCATAAACTGCTTCAGAAAGATGAGTTTGTCACTTTCCAGACTAAGTATGAAGCCTTCAGGCAGCGGATTCATTATGGTGAGCTGGGGAAAACCCTACCGTTCTGGATGACCTATCTGGGAATAGTAGATCCGCAGCATTTGCTCCACACATCAATAAAAGAAAACAACTTTGATCTCAGACTGCTGTGTTGGAAATATTTACTGTCCTTGTTCTTCGCCTTCAGCAAGCAAAATTATGCTCAATATGGGGCTTACTATGTGCATACATTTGAAACTCTTGAAGCTTCTCATCCAGGGCCCAGGACATTAATAGAAAAGCAAGGCCTTTCAGTTCAAAGTAGCCATTACAAAGCTTCTAGGGAATCAGTTGACCAAGCTGGTGACTAGACATACAATCAAAATGCCAAACTTCCAGGTGGAATCAAACACTTTGTTGCAAATCAAATGGCCTATGATAAATGGATGTTAAATTGGCCACATCTAGCAAAATTCAGAGGGCACTTTTGGAGATGACTGGCCTTCACAGTTTAGTCAGTAATCTGCAAAAAAGCATGCAGGCCATCTGAAATCATCAAGTCAGAACAATGCGTCAAAGCCTTATTGACTTTTCTCAATCAAGAGTTTATCAACCCATTCAGTGCTACTTCAGATGCTGAAAGATTGTACAGTTTGTCCTCGGGAGCAGCTGCTGCAGCTGATATTGAAGAGAACCTTACCAGTACCATTGAGTGAGGTACAGAAATGTGTGAACAGTTTGTCAAGGACAGACTGGAAAAGTGGTAAAAAGAAATATTTGATCCAATTTCAAAAGCCCCAGTGAAAACCTTCAATGATGCAAACAAAAAAGCGCAAGTAACTACCAAAGGAAATGTTACAGAACTTAAATTTGAAAGAGATATATTGGAAAAACTATTGACCTTTTCAAATAAGCACAACTTCCCTGTAGGTATAAACAAGTTGTTAACATATTGCCAGTTCCACTGAGTCTAGCCAGTGCAGATGGAAGTAGATGGACAACACCAAAGAGCAAGTTACTTGAGGTGCTAGCAGAATACTGTCCAGTGTTAGACATTTTGGAGATTCTCCCCAGGAAAGTGTCTCAGCATACATAGTTGATCTGATGGCAACAGTGTGGGTTATGACAGGAATCCCTGAAACCTTCAGTGATATGGCAATGAAACTCCTGAATAGTCTTCCAAAGGGATTTGCAAGAGTGGATGTTGTTGCAGATACTTACAGAGAGCAGTCAATCAAAGAGGCTGAGAGATTTCAATGAGGATTTAGTGAGAAGCAAATTATCAAAGGTTCCAACACCAGAGTGCTAAAGACTTTCAGTTACTTCGTTTCTAATGGATCTAGCAAGGAGCGCCTGATTGATTTGATCATGCAAGTCTGAGGAGAAAATTGCACGAGTATGCCTGAGGGCCAAGTGATCTATTTTTCAAAGAGAGACAAATGCTACATGATTACCAATGAAGTGACTGTAGTTGTGAATGATCTCTGTTCCAACCAGAAAGAAGCGGACACAAAAATTGCCCTTCATGTGCAACATGCCATTATAATATGTCCAGACCCTGTCATCATCTGTTCACCATCTGGGTATACCGATATACCAGTAATTTTACTGTTACTATTTTCAGAATGCGAGCAAAGTATGTACCTGGACAGTGGCCATGGTAACAGTAAAAATATCTTAGACATTAGCAAGTGTGAAATGACTACTGCAACAATGAAAGCTTTAGTCAGTTTCCATGCATTCACAGGCAATTTCTATGTTTCTGCGTTCTTCAAAAAGGGTAAGAAGATTTGCTGAAATGTCCTTCAAAAATACCCAAAATTCCTGGATGCCTTTCGAAACTTGGCAGTGATTGGGAAGTGGATGAGGGTGTTGTAGCTCTTTTGGAGGAGTACGTCTGTAAACTGTATGGAAGAAAACATGTTACTAGTGTAAATATAGTGAGGCAACAGATCTTCTGAGAGAAATATAACAAAAACAACAGAATAACTGATCTATCTGTGTTACCACCCTGCCAGGAAACCCTGAAGTTAAAAATTCTGTGAGCCAACTACGACTGCTGATTGTGGAGGCTTTCTTCTGTTGCAGTTATCAATTTCTCAAATGCAGCTTTGTATTGTTGGACTGATTATCTCAATGTAAAGTGGACGGACACACTATTTCCAGATGATGTTATGTCTCTGCTCTATAATGCAAATGATGAGGACTCAGATGAGGACCAAGATGTATGTGATTACCAAGATGATATTGGCGCAGACAAAGATTTTTCCTAGATGGACAAGACTAAGTTCCAGAACTTTACCAACAATCATACTTTAAACTTTACATTTTTTTAAATAAAAATGTTTTGTGTATACAAAGGTGTTTTTTTCTTTTAGATAAATTTCCTTCTTTAAAAAACTTTTCTAATTAACCTTTGAGGCAACTTACAGTATGGATATGCAATTTAAAACTCTAACTCCCACCTATTCATTGAGATCACACTTGAATGCATATTTAAATTAGTCTTGAAGTAATGGCCCAAGAATCTGCATTAAGTACGCGTAGTTGAAAATTACAAAATTTGACACGGTATAAACCTACTAAATTTTTGTCTACTAATGGTGTCTTCACTTTTATCAATTTATCCTCTTTATATTATCTTAAGACTTCAAAACCACATATGCATTTCAAAGCAGAATCCTTACCCTTTTAGATAACAGAACATTATATTATAATGAGCAATACATCCTGTCTGACAAGATTAAATATAAGTATATTTTGAAATTTCACAAGAAATTAAGGGGTGGTGGTGGTTGGTATTTAACCCTATAAGCTTTAACATTAATCTTTTGAGGTAACATATGGGTATGCATTTTAAAGCTCTAATTCAAACAACATGAAGTCTTGCTGTATTCTGACTATATGCAGTTAGCCCCAGCACTTGAACTGCTCCGGAGAGGAAAGAGTTAACTCTGTGCAGAAGCATAGAACGTTGAGCTCGAGCTCGATTTTCAAACCTCTGTCTCTGGTACTCTGCAGTGTAACCGTCAGATTATTTACTCCGCCTAACTGTGAAGTCGCTTCGGAGATTTCTCCTGTGCTTCGGTTCAGTTCTAGTTTGAATCGTCATTTTTTCAACCGCAATCCTTCCTTCGGTATTCTTACCTCTGTCTTGGTAACAGTAAGTGGTAGTGATAGATAGTGTGATTTTCTTGTGTTAAATTCACCAGAAATTGTTTTTGTTTTCAATTCTTTTTCAGTCGGTCCGGTTTAGAACTAAACTTAATTGTAATTGTTTTTTTTTTTTTATTTGTGTTTATATTGTGGTTTCTGGAACTTATCGGTTTCTGAAAAAATCTGTAGAGGTCAGATTTCAAAATGATACAGAGCCAGAACTATTAGTCCAGATCAAAGAGATAAGGATCCAACTTTTAAAAATTATGTCCAAACAAGCAGAGAGGGCAGTACAAAATAACTAAATTCACTTACTACTCTCAAGGGACCAGGGCAGGGAGATTGTTGGCATTACATTTGTGTAAAGCAAGGGCATCACGAGTAGTGCAGAAAGTTCGCTTGCAAGGTGGGACTAGACCCTAAGCAACTCTGCCAAAAACAATAGCGTCTGAGTGTGGCAAATTTTACCAGGAAATCTGTGATGCAGAACAGCCAACTGAAGATATCCCTGCGATCAGGGAGTGCCTGGCAAAGTTTAACTCCCCACACTGACAGAAGAGGAAAGAAACAAAACTGACAGCCCAGTTACAGAGGAGGAGATAGGGAAGGTTATTAAATCACTGCATAATGAAAAATTGCCAGGGAAGATGGCTTCCCTGCTGTATATTATAAAAACATTACAGTAATACCAAAGGCAGGGAAAACCCAGAAGAATGCTCCTCATACAGCCCTATATTGCAAATTCATATGAACACCAAAATATATGCCAACATTATGGCAAACAGAATCTAGGAAGTACTGGGCAGTATGGTCCACCACAACCAGACTGGCTTCATCCCACTCATGAGTTCATAGAAGAATATGTGCTGCCCACTGAATATCATTATAGCCACAAGAGGTATGAAAATCAGGTGATGTTGAAAAAGCCTATGGCAGGCTAAACTGGCAGTACCTGCAAGAAGTGCCGACAACTTTTGGTTTCTGTTGGAATTTCAAACAACATTTACTAAACTTATACAGAGGCTCAAAAGTCAGAATCTGAGTGAACGGTGTAAATTCTGTGAAGAAGCCAGTTGGGACTGGCGAACATAAGAAGCAGTATTCGCACTGCTGTCCTGCCCAGTACTGTCCTTTTTTTGGATGCCTGATGGAAAAATAAAACAGACGGACTAGCATTTTTAGAGTAAACTCTTTTGTCTGTGACTGAGTTCCTGAGCAGGGGTGAGTGTGCTCTATACTATCTGTGACTTGGTGTAAATTCCCCACAATTTGAGTTAAAGCAAGGCACCATGCTGGGATGACTCATGTCTCTACTTCTTTTTGCCTTGGGGAAGGAGCCCTTTGAATGAGGAAATAAAGCGAATAAAACGAGCAGCCATAGAACATACGATAGCCCTATATGCAGATTACACCTTGCTATTCCTTAAAGACCCAGCCTCCTGTCTACCCCGTCTTATGTGGAATATACAAAGATTTAGTAAACTCTCTGACTTCAAAATTATCTTTGACAAGACAGAAGCATTGTCATTCAGTGGTAATTATGAAGCAGAAAGTGGGGCTCAGTTCCCTTTTAAATGGGCTAAGTCAGGCTTTACTTACTTGGCTATAAGGATCAGAAAAACATTATCCCAACTTTATGAAACCATCCATAAGCAAAACTCCATGAGATCTCGAAAGGTGGCAGAGGTTGCCCCTCTCACTTGGTGCCACAGTTGGATCCATAAGGATGAATGTTCTGGAAGCTTTTTATATCTTTTCAGAATGCTCCCTTTAACACCATCAGTGACAGTTAGACAAATCGATTTCTACCTACCTTTGGGATGGCAAACATCATAGAATAAAATGCAGTTTATTATATGTCACCAAAGATAGTGGAGGACTGTCCCTACTCAGTATTAAAGGTTACTGCCTGGTGTCACAAATTCCCCCAGTATGAACAATGCTGAAAAGAAAGAGACACATGGTGGTTTGAAGACGAACAAGCCCAGATGGGAAAATACCTCCTATCACTGGTCCCTCTATTACCTATTTATTTATATTGATGTGTTTCACAAGTTTCAACAAAGACATACTGAGCTAATATCCGCTTGTTTCTAGATGCACTCTGGGGTGAGGGGGGAGAGGAGGGTCATAAATAACAAGTAGAACAGTATTTACAAAGCAGGTAAGAAACAAAGCCGAGCAGCATGTAAGCATCATATGACAATGACGACAACAAAGGAAGTTAAGCAAAATAGGTACAGTTTGTGTGGATATAGCAGGATGCAACCCAAGGATAAACGGGGATGAAAGTAAGTGCAAAGTGCAGATACTGCAGGCAGGTAGTAGTGAAGCTGACCAGTAGATATACAAGAAAAGTCTAATTGATGGGGGTGGAATCGGTGGTTGGCAGCAGGAGCTAGGGTGAGGAGTTAGAGGGGGAAGAAGACAGGTGGGAGAGGTGGAATGAGGGGAAGAGAGGTACAGAGGGGGTGTCAGGTGCAGTTGAAGGCGTGAGAAGAGAAACTGAAGAGGCGAGAGAGCATAGGGAGGAGGAGGCTGAGTGGATGGAGAGGGGGAGAGAATTCCATAGTTTGGGAAAACGGTAGGAGAAGGCAGCCTGGCCAGCTGAGGAGGACCTAATAGGGACTGCTAGGGAGCATAAACCAGAGTTACAAAGGGTGTAGAAGGAAGGGGAAGAGAGAGAGAGATAAGGTAAGAGGGGAGGGAGCCAAGTCAGAATTTAGAGATAAAGGAGGAACAATGAGAGAGACACCTGGCTTAAAGGGAAGGAAGTGAGAGGGAAGCATATAGGAAGCAGTGGTGATTGTGGGGCAGGCAGTCCAAGGCAAAGCAACAGAAGGAGTGGAAGAGGGAATCCAGTCTAGCCAGGGTGGACTTAGGAGTAGCACTGTAGAATAGTCAAAAATGGGGAGAGTAATTTGCTGGACAGTGGCTCTATGAGCTGGTAGGGGGATGCAACAATGGTTCCTGTATAATGCGTCTAGTTTAGGGTGCATTTTTTTGTGGATGGCAAGTCGAGGTGTCAATCGAGCCAGACCCTGAGGTACTTAAAGGTGGAAACATCGTCAATCGTGATCCAGTCAATAGTGTGAAAGGAGGGGGAGGTCAGTAAGCTTAGAGAGCTTCTGCCTAATAGCAAAGGTCATGGAGACCATTTTTTGGTGTTGAGGGACAGCTGATTTGGTTGGAGCCAGAGCTACACATAGCTCAAGAGCAGTAAAGGCATCCAATCAGTCAACCACACACACTCTACACGCATGGAGCACATTTAGGAAGAATTAAACAGATACTATTTCAGTACACTAGACACATACTTAAAGGACATCTAAACCGGATAATTAAGTTAAACAAAGCCATCAAAATCCGAAAACGTAGGGCTGTAGATTAAGCCCTTAAGTGATGATGTCATCGGAGCCACAGTGCTCCAGAGTGATTATAGGAGCTCCATAGGGACCTATTAAATATATATGTTTTTAACTCCCTCAGACTGCATATATGGGTAAAGTCCTTTACTGTGCATGTGTGATACCGTCTTCCCACATGCACAGTAAAGGATTTTACTCATATATGCAGTCCGAGGGAGTTAAAAGCATATATATTTAATAGGTCCCTATAGAGCTCCTATGATCGCTTCTGAGCACTGTTGCTCCAGAAACATCATCACATACGCATGTTGTGGCCATCTTATGCTGCTTCCAGGAGCAGGCACTTTGAAAAAAGTCGGCCCTTTGTTTACATTTGTCAAAGTTGACGAAATTCTGTTAAAATGCCTTTCTGGGGAAAATGAAGGACAGTATTTCACAGGTAAGGGCTTAATCTACAGCGCCATGTTTTTGTGTTTTGCCGGCTTCATTTTATTTAATTACCCGGTTTAGTTGTCTTTTAAGAAAGTCTGTCCCAATGTTTAGTAAACTAAATTGTTAATTTTGACAGTGCTGCAGTTAATACTGTGCATGCTAAGTTGCTTGTCTTATTAATGTATGAATATTGTTACTGTAGTGATTAGAAATTAGTTACATGTATGATCTTGGATATAGTATTCATAATTGTAATGTTGAAAATGCTTAATAAAAATGTATTCACAAAAAAAGCAGGAAACAAAGACAACTCAAGGCACCCTCCACTCAGTATGAAATAATCTACACTTCGACCAGACAAGGAATGAGAGCTATGTGATATAGGAGCTGGAGAGAAAGAAGGATATAAACTCTAGCAGATATCATAGACCAAGGGCAGGTCTCATCCTCTGAGAACCTTAGAAGCAAATTCCACTTTCGAAACATAGACTTCTGTAAATGTTTTCAGTTGCAAAGTTATATGCAAACAGCAGACATTTCTTTTTTATACATTTCAATAGTTCAGAAAACACCTTTGAGAAAATGCTCTTTTACAAAGGTTTCATGTCTGTGCAACAACATACAATCAAGTTACGGGAATAGACAGAAAATACAACAAATGCTATACAGTTAGTACAAAGACAAATCGCATGACTCCTATAAATATTTCAACAATGCCTGGTGATTACAATATCAAATAAAGTAAAGGTGAAAATACATTCTGCGAGTAGAAGACAAAACCAGTTATTGACATCCGTCAGGAGATGAGCGTTAAGGGAGCGCAGTGCAGAAAAAGGGGTAGCAGCCTGGAGGTCAGGCTTATTCAGAGGTCTTAGAACGGGGAATGAGGTCATGACCATGCTAGTGGAGAGAAGGGCATGGGTCAAGAGAGCTGGTGCCGCGGGGGGATGAATGCTTGATACAAATGGGACCACGAGATAAGGGGAGTGGAAAGGTGCAGGGGAGACATAGTGCAGGAATGTCATGAATAATCCACAGCCCTGGAGTCTTACTTGAAGGCTGAGAGAACATGGATAGTGGATTCTCTCCAGATATCTAAGCCATATAATATACTACAAAATAATACAATGAAAGAAATGGAACACAAATAGAAGGTCTGAGAGACTGAGTATGGTACCCACTTTGAGGGGGGAAAAAACAAATCATTTGGCAGAAAGCAAATGAAACTACTTGCTTTCCACACTGGTAAGAGTTTAAATGGGAAACTCTGGTGAAATTCTTTAGAGTTCCAACCATGACTAAACATTTTAACCCTGAAAACAGTGACCAATGTTGGAGGTCCTGTGGAGGAGAGGAGACCACCATGTTTTCTGGTCCTGTCCTGTATTACACCAGTTCTGGATAGAGATAGCAAGACATGCAGAAATTCTGGCCACCCTCATTTCACATAGCTATGAATCATTCATCCTAGGCTTTCTACCAAAGGGAGTCAGAGCTCCTCAAAATAAATCTCTCTTTCAAATACTGATAACATCAGCTTTAAAGGCAATTACTAGATGCTGGCAATGACTAGATGCCCACCACCCCAAATGAAGAGGATTGGATAACTGGTAGAAGAGAGATAAGAGTCCTGGAAACTGCACCTAAATAGATACATAAGGCAGGATTCACAAAGAAAGCCATAAATCCCACAGCTGTGGGAAAAAGGCCTGTAGCACTGCGGAAACGCAGTTGCGTGATATTCATAAAGAAAAGTGCGGAATTTCGTAAAATCTCCGCAGCTGCGGAAATTGTGCACGTGCTGAAAATCCGCAACTGTGGATCCACAGCTCCAGAAATAACTTAGGAGGCACAGCAACAGTAAACTTAATTAGCTAGAACAGCAGACTTTAACAAGGCTGCCATAGAATGAAGCTGACAGTACCCACAAAGAGACCAGCAACCAGTCCCTCAGCTGGGACCACTGCAGCAGCACAGGTACCAGCAATACCATGGCACCACAGTGGCCAACTGTCACTGCTGGTCCTCCCTCCCTGGGGTGTTCCTGTTGCCTGCAAGGGTAGCACTCACTGCAGGCTGGCCAGGCTCTACTGCCTGTGGGGCTCTGTCATGGGCTGCACTGTGTCTGGTGGTTGTTGCCTGTTGCCATATCATGGCAGTGTGTGCTTTTGTTGCTGTTACAGCAGCCACTGTTATACTATCTGGGATGCTATTACCTGTGCCTCACCTCCACCTTAATTGATTCCAATTGCTGGGGCACTACTGCAGTTTGCTGAGGGAGAGTTACACCTCATTCCACTGTGTGTAACATTTTTTCTGCGGCTGCGGAAAAAAAATGGTTGTGAATAACCTTTCCGTGGCTATGCTTTACTTATCTCACACCTTTTTTCCTCAGGGACTTCCGCAGCTGCACTTTTTTCCACAGTCCTTAGTGTTGTTTTCCACAGCTGCGGAGGGTTTTGTGAATAGCACCCAGTGCAAATTCACCTTTGTTTCCATAGCTACGGCAGTTTTAGGAACTTAGGGAAGGTTTTGCACCTTCAGAAAGCTTTGTGAATCCAGCCCATAGGCTTTTACTCTGGAAGATGCTCCCTTCCTGTACTCTGTTTATACCAGTCAGGTATTTGTATATCTCTGTCATGTCACCCTTCTCCCTCCTTGCCTCCAGGGACTACATATTTAATTCTTTTAGTCTTTCTTCATAGGTCTCCTCCTGCAGGCCCTGCACCATTCTAGTTGCCCTTCTCTGCACTGCCTCCACCCTGTCTGTGTCCTCTCTCAGGTGGGGTCTTCAGAACTGGACGCAGTACTCCAGGTGTGGTCTCACCAGTGTCTTATACTGGGGCAAAATGACCTCCCTCCTTCTACTTGTGATACCTCTCCCTATGTATCCCAGCATCCAGCTAGCCTTCCCCACCACCTTGTCACACTGCCTAGCCTCTTTTAGGCAATCTGAAATGATAACTCCCATGTCTCTTTCCTGCTTTATGACTGCTAGTACCCCCTCTCCTAGTTTGTAAGTTGCACTTGGGTTCTTGTGCCCTACGTGCATGATCCTGCACTTTTTTGCATTGAATCCCAGCTTCCATGCTCCAGACCATTCCTTCAGTTTTTTAAGGTCCTCCCTCATCTTTTCAACCCCCCGGCTTATCCACCCTATTACATACCTTTGTATCATCTGCGAATAGACATACCTTTCCTTCCAGCCCTCTGCAATGTCCCCAATATAGACATTGAAGAGGACCAGCCCCAACACTGGCCCCTGCAGCACCCCGCTTGGTACTTCTCCCTCCTCAGAGTGCCCCTCGTTTACCACCACCCACTGACTCCTGCCAGTAAGCCAGTTCTCTACCCATAGTATTATTTTAGGATCCACTTCTAGGTTACATACCATAGTCTATTTATCAGTCTTTTATGAGGGACGGTGTCAAAGGTCTTTCTAAAGTCCAGAGAGGCCACGTCCACATCCTGCTTTGGCCCACCACCTTAGTCACCCAGTCTAAAAACTCTATTATAGGTTTGTCTGGCAGGTCCTCCCCTTGGTAAAACCATGTTGTCCCAGGTCTGGTAGGCCATTTGTGTCAAGGTATTCAAATAACCTTTCCTTCAGCAAAGATTCCATTATCTTGCCCACTACTGAAGACTTCTATGTATCTGGGGCTTAATTTCATTTTTAATGGAGAAAATACAGGCACTCTCCTTAAGTGTCTAAAATGGGATTCTTGCGTGTTGAATGGGTGTTGGGACCCATCGATCAGATGAAGACAAACCACCAGCAATGTGATACAGAGAAAATATATGAAACAGAATTCTCCCTTTTCTTTAATTTACTATTACCAACATAACTGAGAACTAATCCAAGTAATCTTATTATCATCTGGATGTTCTTTTATTCTGTTAATGTTATTTTTTTTTTTTAACAAAAAGAGTTGTATCTGAATTTACATTGATTGAAAATCAATAAAAATTATTATTAAAAACCAAATGTAATTTATTGAAACATGCTTTAACTTTGAATACAACAAATGGTCTATATTGTGGTAGCTAAAAACAGTGGAAGGAAGGAAGGAAGTTAAATATGTTAAGTAACTTGCTCAGGGTCACACAGTATGCAAGTGGGGGCTGATGGGATTCAAACCTAGGTCTCCAGGTTTGCAGCTCAGTGCATTTAACCACTACACTATACTACATCCAGGCAATGATAATGATAAAGAAAACCTTGTGTGGCATTAATTTCTTCTTTTAAAAAAATATTAATTACCTAATTTGCATTTCAAACCAACTCAGGTATTTTTAATGGAACTGTGTTCAAACTGTTGAACCTGCTAGGTTGTGTGTGTATGTGGGGATGGGGTAGGATTTCTCCAGTACAGGTTCACCCATCCTGATTCAAATGCATGTGTCATTATGAACCTCATGAGTTTTTGTTTTTTGTTAAACTGCTTGGTGGCTGCCACATCCCTCCCTTCCTGGAAGAGGACAGTCTATTCTGGGTCATTCAGTCCTCTTCACCCCAGCTGGCCCCAACTTATTTTTATCTTTTAAAAATGCTGGCTTATTTTTATTCATTTTAAATTAGACATATTTAAAATCCATTTTAAAAGCACAGTAAGGCACTCAAGAGTGTGCAGTTATGGTGAGATAATCGTAGTTCTCAAAAGCATGTAACTGCACTCAGCTGTGTCTCCTGCCTGACAGTGCTCCTAAATGGTGTGATTATATTACCATAATGCACACCCTGTTGTATCTTATTGCTTATGTCATTCATAGTGAATGCTAATTTCTCTGTAAACTACTTTGTTTTGTAGTCTTATAATGTTCAGTGTAGGTAATCAAATCAATAATCGTTGACTTCAAATTATCAAATGTAAAATTTAAGTGGGATGTCAGGATGTATTCTTTTCATGGGGGGGGGTGGAACAGACTGCCAAGGGAGGTAGTCTGTGAAAAATCAGTGGGGGGTTCAAACATGGATGGGACAGATCTATGGGGCTGGTAAGGATATGAGCAAAAGAGGAAGGGGTGAGGAGGAGTGAAGGGCCACTAAGGTCCTCTTAGTCAACAACAGATAGGTGGGGCTGGGCAAACTTATTGGGATATAGGGCATTTTTCTGCCAATAACTTCTATGTTTCATTTGGCATTTTCATTTCCTCTCATCAAGCTCTCCCATGGTTACCTTGTAAATGTATTATAATGGATAAACTGCACCTGATTGTACAATTGGGTGGAGTTCATCCCTTATTAATGCAGTGTCACCTAAACCGGAAGTTTTCTTAGCATAATCAGTAATCCATGAAGCAAAATCAGTTTAATTGGAAGAATTAAGGTGATGTGTAATGGTTAACACATTTACAAATATGAATAAATGTGCACAAGACAAGCTAAAATACTTTATAAGGTGACTTAAAAAACTGCTAACTAATGACCCTCAGATGTTGGTATTGTACTTTAAGAAAAAACAACCTTGAGTGAAAGACTCCACCCTGTCATTACATGGAATTTTGCCTTTTTATACCTTCTGTAAGTCCATAATTTGTCTCTGAAAGCATTCATATGTGAACAGTGGTGAAACTATTATAAATCTGGGTGCAGTACATTGATGGCAGTGTCAGTGGCTCAGTAGGTAGCACACTCGCCTCTGAGGCCGGGAGATCAGAGGGATGTGGGTTCAATTCCCACATCTGGCACTTGGGTTAATATCCCAGTACTGACACTGTAGCGCAGCATGAGAGGGGTGCTGTACTTCTGAGGTGCCATCTTTCGGATGAGACGTTAAACCGAGGTCCCATCTGCCTGGATTGGTGGTAGTTCAGGTGAATGTTAAAGATCCCATGGCACTTCTTGAAAAGAGTAGGGGAATTTCCCTGGTGTCCTAGCCAAATTTCCCTCATTCACTAAAAATACCACCAACAGCTTAATCTGGTTCAGGGTCAGTTGGCATTCATCTGTATCCCCTCCCCCGGGTCATGCCAGAAAATAGGCAGGATTTGTCTAGTGCACTTACTACCCGGTCTACAAAACCTGAATAAAATAAATGTTGGGATGTTGGATGTCAGTTCCATTATATAAGGATTCAGTGACCCCCATGCACATAAATTACATGGCACTGTCAGAACACAAATAACTGGATGCCACATTTATTTCTCCCTAGTTCTGTTCTGACATCATGGAAGAAGTTGACACATTGCTTCCACTAGCTCTGGCATGCAGAGGCGACTCTCTTCAGGAAATTAGAGCAAACTTTGTAGAGGCCTGCTGCAAAGTGGCAACAGCTGTCCTGGCAAGACTGGAGGAGAGAAGCAGTGAAATTCCCTCAAAGGCTCCAGTGCAAAACCTCTATGCCATTCTCTCTACCGCAATACATGTCCTTCAGCTCTTGACCCAGTATGAGGCTTTGATGAAGGACACTAGCAAGAAGTGAGTCATTTGAAACAACTGTCATGCTCAGACTGTTTAATAAAAAATACCTCTTTAGGAATTGTCAAAATTAGGGTTGTATTGAAAGCGCATTATCTGATCTGACAGGATAGGCAACTACTTAGCTTATGCACTATCTGAATGCATTTTGCACTGACAAGTCATGCGGACAGAGCACTGTATCTGCCATGGCTGATGTGATAGCTAACATTATCTCGACTACAGTATCTCAGTAGGCATTGATGGGATCTACACAACATCCGTTCAAAACTGCTTTTTAATCCTTCCAGCTAAGCTGTATAGTATACTGATACATTTAGAATCAGATTTGGATATGTACTGTAATGACTGCTGACTTGGTAGCTAGGTTTTGTTTTTTTTTGCACCTGCACCAGCGGGACAGATTTGATCACCTTCTGGCCATATCAGCCATCGTACTGATGTGGCGGAGGGGATTTACTCCTTATTAGTTTTCTCTCCTTGTGAGGATGTCGGCACAAGGACAAATGTCCAGGCTGCATCATGTGAGTGCATGCCCCTGCCAAGCGCCTAACAACGTCCTCCCTTCCACCGCCCCGCAGCTACTGCACCACCACCACATGTGCACCCCATAGGCAGTGATAGCAAAGCAAGATATTGCTTCCCTTGTTCTCCAGAGGAGGAAAGCGTTTACTAGGACACTGGAACCCCCTCCTCCCAGCCAGCCCCAGCATTCCTGGCTAGTTCCAAGCCCGGATTACCAGTGTTGCAAGCAGCAACCTTACTTCTGCTCCCATGTACTGGCTGTTGTTGTTTTAATACTGGACAGCCCAAATGAGATGCAACACTTTGTTTACAGTGGAGGATCATGCTTCTTCCCAATTTTTACCTCTTGATGGGTGAAGCCCAGGGAGGTCAAGTGATTTGATAGTGATCACACCATGAAGCAGTGAATGTGGTGAGATTTGAGGTAGACTTTACGGACTTGTACTACAGTCTTCAAAACTATACTGTTTCCTAATGGGAAATCACTTCTGCATTTATTAGAACTTGTAACAGAACAAAGAAAGTTTCCTTGTGCCAAAGAAGTAGGCACTAAAGTACAGGCAACACAGCAAAAGCGTAATACAATAGCACCATAAAGCATAGTTTCACATTTGATATGAGGGCGCTTTTTTCCAGCTGAGGGGTTAATTGATGTCTGTTACTTTACATTTTTCTTCAACTAGGGGGCTTGGGGATATACTTTTCACAGGACTCATGAAGGTTATTGCTGACAAGTATATGTTTTGCAGAAGCATATATGACATTCTGATTCCAAACTACTGACATGTAATAATAGGGTTATAAAGAATATTTTTTATACAAGTGATGTACTGACAGTGCAATTTATCTGGAGAAGAACTAGTGTTTGTGGAAAAACAGATGTATGTTTTCAAAGAACCAAAAAACAAAGACCAGATTTTGGAACGTGAATGCGAACTCAGACTCCAGCACAGAGAGGAAATGAATGATTGATACCTAATAATCGAAACCATTTGTAGTGCTGGGGATTGTTACCTCCTACTGCACAGGCCTTAAATCTCTGTCTCTTTGATCATTTCCCTCTGTGCAGGCCCCTGTTCTTAGTGCTTGTCCAGCAGTATCAGGAATTCATCAGCCTTCTCCAGTTTCGGGTTACAGATTACTGCATCAGAGTTTGCACTACAGCCATTCTGCAGGATGCTGAGAGCCACTACTGGGATGACTCCAAAGCTTTTTATGAGGTGCGAGGTTAAATTTACTATCCCTCCCTTTTTCACAAATGTGTTTTACTGCCTATCCTCTTACTGACTAATTAGAAACATCAGACCAATGCTGCTGACATGCATATTCTGTTGGTATAGAAGTGGGCTTTCTCAAGCAGTGCAGTCTTTCTTCAGGACAAAATAAAGGCACCCCCTGCCCCCGCCACAAACAAAAAAAACCCAAAACAAACTGAGAATTTGAACAGGAAATAATACAAGTGCCCTGAATCATTTAGTAAGTCAACATTTAAATTTCATTAGCTTGTGATGTAGTTGTTGTAGCTAAAATACATCAGTCCTTTTGTGGTGTTATGAAGGGTGCTTTTAAAATGATCATGAAAAAAAGGCTCCAACTGTAAACAATTAAAGCCTCTTTCTTTTTCCTCTACTACTTATTTCTGTTATTGCTTTATTATCAGATACAAATCTTTGCACCAGCATGTACCTGTGGGTTGCTAGGGGGAGTTTTTGCTGCTCCAGTTGCCCCCCTCCCACTGATCAAACTCCTTCAAACAACGTGAAGTCTTGCTGTATTCTGACAATCTGCAGTTAGCTCCAGCCTTTGAACTGCCCCGGAGAGTAGAGGGTTATTTTCTATGCAGTGCATAGAACGTTGAGGTCTCTATCTGCAGCACTTTGAAACCCAACTGTCAGATTCTTTACTCCGCCTCACTGAACAGTCGCTCCGGAGATTTCTCCTTCTGCTCGGTTCAAAGTCGGTTAAAGTGTCGGTTTTTCCGCTTAACTTCCATAGTATTATGGTTCGGGGCTCTTTCTATGGTACAGTAAGTACTTTAGGTAGTAGTTCTGGTTTATTTGTGGAAATTGTAAAAACTTTTCTCGATCGGTTCAGCTGAACCGATCCAACATATTTGAAATCTGTGTGTTTTCCTTTAGTGTGTGGTTACCGGTCCTTATCGGTTTAAAAAGACGTGTTTTAACGTTTTTTTCCAATACCAGTAACATGGTTAGAAACCGATAAGGGAGTCTTGCCTGGTGGTTGCCGAAAAAAGGGAAGGTTTGGTTAGGTTGGCCATGTCGAGAAAACCAAGAAAAAAACTGGGCCCACTGGGTTTCAACACTGCAGTGAGTGTGGGAGGTCTTTGCTAAGGCCGGTCCCCACGCCACCTGTGTTTGTGTCTGGGGTTTGACCACCTCGACACAGACTACCAAATATGTAAAAACTTTCCTAAGTCTACCCTGGAAAAAGATTAGGTAGACTTAAGGAAAAGAGGCCGAGAAGTTCGCTGACCCGGATGGCCAGCCGGTTCGGTTCCGACCCGAACCAGAAAGATACCTCTGACCGGTGATACTTCTTCCGGGCAAAGAGACGATCCTGAGGATCGGTTCCTACAAAAAGGAAACGTAAAGACAAATCAGCCGGTTCGGATCCGGAGGTTCATGTTCCAACCGCTGGTGAGATTGCCCGAGCGATTCGGATTGTTGAATCGCTTCGCCCGGTTCCTTCCGATCCGGCTCCATTAGCTAGGGGTTCGGTTCGGTCGGTTCCTCTGGTTTAGGATTATGCCCCAGAAGATTTTTATGAACCGGAATTTGAGGAGGAGGGGGATTATGAGCAAGATGATGAGTATGATGGAGCAGAAAGTCTGGATGTGCCCATTGAACCGGACACCTCCCCAGACAGACCTTCTGGTGTTTCCCCTCCTAGGCTTTCTGAGTCCCTTCCCCACTATCTGTTCTACAGAAAAGTGGCTGAAACTCTCCAGCTCCCTATGGAGGAGGCTACAGAGGATCAAGAGGAGCCTGATTCTGTTGAAATGATGGACATCCCAGAGTCCAGGAGGCTGTCTATTCCCCTACACAAATCTTTTGGGAAACAGACACAAAAAATTTTAAAGTCTCCAAATTCTGTATCTCCTGTTGATAAAAGAATGGACAAGAGGTATACCTTATCAGGCTCAGACATGGAGTTTTTCTATCAACAATGCAGCCATGTTGGGGTCGTGCAGGCTACAGCCTGTGACAGGGCTAATGTTCCCTTGGCTTCACACCCCCCAGATAAAGACTCCAGGAGGATGGATGCCTTGGCAAAGAAACAGTACATGGCATCCTCTTTGGGACTCAGGCAGGCTAATTATATGGCCTATACAGCCAGGTATCAGAAGTCCAGGTGGGACACTGTACTGGCACTGGCTAAACAGGCTTCCCCCCAGCTGGCCAAGGAGCTGGAGGAGGTGACTGCTGATGGGATTGAGGCATCTAAGGTACAATTTCATGCTGCTGTGAACTCCAGTGATGTGTCATCAAGAGTCATGGCTACATCTGTGGCTCTTCAGAGAATGGCTTGGCTCAGATGTACTAGCCTCTCACAGAACACACAGGCTAAGGCCATGGATTTCCCCTGTGGAAGGTCAGTCTCTATTTGGGGAGTAGACAGAGAATTACATGAAAAAGATGGAAGAATATAGGACCACTTTGTAGGAGTGCACAGGCCTAGGAGAGGCAGGCAACTCCTCAAAGGCAGCAATCTAGGGGCAGGGGCATTCCTTTTCATAGGCCTTTCTACCAAGCACAGGCCTCTTCTCCCTTTTCACAGAGGTGGTTCTTCAGAGGGAGAGGCAGAAGGGGGATGAGCAGGGCTGCATCCACACCTCAGCCTAAGGCCCCTGCCAAGCAGACACACTGATGGGTCTGCCCGGGTCGACTCTTCTGTCCCTGTAGGGGGCAGACTGGCTTACTTTGTCCAGGACTGGATGTCTGTTACTTCAGACAAGTTGGTCCTGGAAGTAGTAAGCCAGGGACTAGTTCTCAGCTTCATAAAAATTTCCGAAGATGAGAGCCAGATCTTTTCCACCTGCAAGTCTCTCTGAAACCCTTGCCCTAGAGACAGAGGTTTCTTCTCTTCTGGCCTTAAGAGCCATAGAGAGTGTTCCTACCCTACACCGGGGCAAAGGTCTGTACTCCAGGTACTAACTTACCCCAAAAAAGACAGGGGAGTGGCAACCCATCCTAGATCTAAGATACCTGAACGAACATCTTTTAAAACCAAGGTTCAAGATGGTGACTCTGGAAATAATTCTTCCCTCCCTAAGGCTAGCCTCCCTGGACTTCAAAGATGCCTACTTTCACATCCCCATCAGGTGCTCCCACAGAAAGTACCTCAGGTTCAAGTTGCCCTCAGGCCATTATCAGTTCAAAGCAATGCCCTTTGGTTTAACATCAGCTGCAACGGTTTTCACAAAGTGCCTGGCAGTAGTAGTTGCCTTTCTAAGAAGGCAAAAGATTTCCATTTTTCCATATCTGGACGACTGGCTCATAGTGGGTCAGTCTCCAGACCAAGTCAAGTCAGATCTGCACGTGACTCAGCAAGTGCTCACTTCCCTGGGATTTCTTCTCACCCTCCCCAAGTCAGTTCTTGAACCGGTGCAGCTTCTTACCTTTATAGGGGCAGAGCTAGATACTGTCAAAGCAAGAGCCTTTCTTCCCCTGGAAAGGGCAAGAGTTCTTATAGAACTGACTTCTTCCTTTAGCCTTCAGGTGTCCCGACCAGCAAGGCACTTATTTCAGCTCTTGGGCCACATGGCAGCTTCTACAGCGGTGGTCCAAGGGGCACGATTTCAGATGAGGGACATTCAGTTCCATCTGAGGGCCTTTTGGTCCCAAAGGAAGGGTCCTCTTACCAAACTGATTCCAGTGACTCGGACACTGATCCAAGCTCTTCAATGGTGGCAGGATCAGGACAATTTAAGGCAAGGGGTCCCATTTGTCACTCAGTCTCATTCGGTGGTCCTTACCATGGATGCTTCCCTTTTGGGTTGGGGAGCCCATCTGGAAGCTCTCACAGCCCGGGGACTGTGGTCCCCTCAGGAATCCCTTCTTCATATCAATCTCCTAGAACTCATGGCAGTTTTTCTGGCCCTGCAAGCTTTCTCCCAGTCCATGTAGAACAAGGTGGCTCAGGTCAGAACAGACAATACCACCACCTTGTGGTACATCAACAAGCAGGGAGGCACTCGGTCCACAGCCTTGTGCATGGAAGCCATGAAATTGTGGTCCTTGGCTTATTCTCTGCAGACCTCTCTGATAGCAGTCCACCTTCCAGGGAAGGACAATGTACTAGCAGATGCACTGAGCAGGATCTCCCAGGGCCATCACGAATGGTCCCTGGACCCCCTGGTGTTGAAAGTGATTTTTTCAAGGTGGGGCACTCCAGAGATAGATCTCTTTGTAGCCCCATACAATCATCAACTTCCCCTCTTTTGTTGCAGACCCCCAGTCTTGGGCTCAGTCCCTCTGGATGCTCTGATGTTGAACTGGGAAGGGAAATTTCTCTATGCCTTCCCTCCCTTTCCTCTGCTGTTCAAGGTTCTGGTCAAGGTAAGGTTACAACTCTGCAAAGTGATTCTGATTGCTCCAGATTGGGCCAGGCAGCCCTGTTACCCCCTCTTACTGTCCCTAGCAGTCCATCTTCCCCTGTCTCTTCCCAGGAATTACAACCTGTTAACCTCCTCTCTGGGGAGGATTTGGTACCCCAATCTTCGGTCTCTCAATCTCAAGGCATGGCTCTTGAAGAGTTAGAGTATGCAGATTTGCATCTGTCCCAAGGGGTTCTGGATATTCTCAAAGCCTCTTGAAAGCCTGCCACCAGAAAGACTTATGACTCCAAATGGAAAATATTCAGCATTTGGTGTTCCAAGAAGCATATATCTCCAGACACTGCTGAATTGCCTACAGTTCTGGATTATATAGTCCATCTTAATGGCCTAGGCCTCAGACCAGCTACTCTCAAGGTACGCTTGTCAGCTTTTTCTGCTTTTCTGTCAGTGGGAAAGCCTTCCTCACTGTCATCTCACCCTATATTCTGTAAATTGTTCAAGGGATTGCTTCATACCAATCCTCCCTTTAGGGATCCTGCCCCTTCCTGGGACTTAAATGTTTGCATTGCTCAACTTATGCAACCCCCATTTGAGCCTATGTCCTCAGCAGAGCTTAAGTACTTGACTTGGAAAACTGTGTTTTTAGTAGCCATTACCTCGCCAGACGTATCAGTGAATTGCAAGCCCTGTCAGTGGAACCTGATTTTATCTCCTTTCATAGAGATAAAGTGGTCCTTAGAACTAATAGGAGGTTCCTGCCCAAAGTGGTTTCAGACTTCCATTTGAATCAGTCTATGTCTCTCCCTGTTTTCTTCACTGATCATTCTTCCTCAGGAGAGAGGAGGCTGCACAGTTTAGATGTTAAAAGAGCCCTTAGCTACTATATAGAGCGTACAAAGGGTCACAGGTTTGATTCCCTCCAGTTGTTTCTCACTTATGGGGAAGTGAGAAAGAGCAAACCTGCCACCAAGAGAACTATTGCCAGGTGGATTGTTTCTTGTATACAATTCTGCTGTGAGAAACTGGGAAAAATTCCACCCTCAGGCCTGAGGGCTCATTCCACAAGAGGTACAGCTGCTTCCCTGGCTGCAGCCAGGGATATCCCTCTGCTAGAAATATGCCAAGCAGCCACCTGGAAAACTGTCCATACATTTACCAAGCATTACTCTCTGGATATCCAGGCTAGGAGTGATGCTCGGTTTGGCACAGCAGTACTTCAGAGCCTATTCCCAAAGTAGGTTCTGTACCTCCTCCATGGAGGTACTGCTTGGTAGTCTGCAGATTGTCAGAATACAGCAAAACTTCATGTTGTTTGAAGAAAAAATTACTCACCTTAGTAATTGTGTTTCTTCTAATGGAGTCTTGCTGTATTCTGACCACCCTCCCTGCCTCCCCTCTCAGAACCTGTTTTTGGGAAGTGGGTGGGCAGGCGCAGTGTTGCACCCCAGGGGGTTCTTCAAGCACACCCTCCACTTTATCTGGGTGCTTTGTATTATAATCTTTTAATTTTGCATAGGTTTTGGTTTTGGGTTTCCTGACTTGAGTCTTCCTTTGGGAATCCAAAACTTTCTGTTGCCAGTTGGCTAGTTTACTCGTAAGAATCTGACGGTTGGGTTTCAAAGTGCTGCAGACAGAGACCTCAACTGAGCTTAAGCTCAACGTTCTATGCACTGCATAGAAAATTAACCCTCTACTCTCTGGGGTAGTTCAAAGGCTGGAGCTAATTGCAGATGGTCAGAATACAGCAAGACTCCATTAGAAGAAACACAATTACTGAGGTGAGGAATTTTTTCTTCCCTGCCATACAGGACTCCCAGGAGGACCTCTCCACCAGGCCTGTAAATGGGTGGTAGAACAGCAGTTAGAGCAGGGCTGTGCTCCTTTCTTAAATTTGCCCTGCTTACCTAATGAGCCTGTGTGCTGTGGCCAGAGTGCTAGCTGTTGAGTCAGCTGTCGGCCAGCCATGCTGCCCTGCAGTGTGCACCTGTGCTGCAGTAAATGTATTGCTAACTCCTTGTGATAACTTACATGTGATGCCCTATTGTCCTGTGCTCCGAAGTGTTAAACCTCCCATTACTTACACTTGTACTTTTTGATATATTACCACCTGTGTACAGTTAGATCTGGCCATATTGTCGCATTCTAGCACTCCCTATCTGGGTGGTGCCAATATTACTGCTGTGTACACATTTTGAATCTTGCTATGCTCCTTAAATGAGTGGTGCTGATCTGTGGGGCCTCAGTCATCACCACTGTACTTTTTGCTGCGTTCCTTATGACTCACATGTAGTAACGGCAGTCTTCCAGGTAGTCATTTCTGTATTGCATAGCCATACCGTGTCCCTAGATAAGACTTGTACCGAAATAGCTGCCCTTAACTTGTCCCAACTAATCACGGAACCTACTCACCTAAACCACAAATCCCATAACCACACTCTCATAGACTGGACCCTTACCTCCCATCCTCACAGGGTAATCCAGTCGGGCCTACTGCCAGATGCTCTTAGTGATCTTCATGTGATCTACATAGTTAGGAAAGTACACAGACCTAAGGCACTCCACAAACTACTAACAATCCACTCTTACAAAACATTAGACCTTGCCCCTCTACATCATGACTTAACTCACATTGACTGGGCCCTATATCCTCAGCCAAAACTATCAATCACACCCTGGCTTATTTAAAAGATAATTTCATCAAAATCTGGAACAAACACACTCCCCTGAAGCAAGTTAGAGTGCATGATAGTCACCTCCCCTGGGTAACCCCTGAACTCCTGGCCTGTCAGCAAGCGTGTGATAAAGCATGGAAAACCCATAAATCCTCCCAACTCCCTCGTGACTACGCTATCCATCGCACACTCCGAGCCAGCCCAGTGGCACTGAGGGTTAAGGCGCTGGATGCCCCATCTTGTGCCACGCCGGCGACCAGGGTTTGGGAACGAGCCTGAGCCATCGGGGGTTGGCAGGGGAAGGAGAAGATTGGGTGTCTGGAGGACTGCTCTCTTCTCCTGGGGGGTGGGTTCTGGGGATTCCTCACTTGGTGGCAGCTCCTGGCGGTCTCTAGGAGCTTCGCCCAACAGCAGGGATAAGTAGAGGGGATTGGTGATGGCAGGTGGTCTGTGTGAGGAGCCCGCGCTGATGCCATTGCATGACGCATCAAGGGGAGGAACTAACAAAAAAAAAAAAACTGCCTCGGGGTAGGCGAAGGTGGGATCAATGGCCATGGTCCCATGCCCAATGCCGGGCTCTGCCACTGTGCACACTTCTGTTCTCTCTCCTCCTCGCCGGTCACTCATCTGAATTATAGATAGAGCGCCGGAAGGAAATGGCTTTCCTGCCTGGGGGACTCAGAGCTGAGGGGGGGGTGGGTGGCTGGATGAGGAAGGAGAGAGACTGTCTGGGTGGGAGTGTGGGAATAGTGGGGGCTTCAGGTGGGCAGTAGAACCATGAGCCGAGAATCCTTACTGGAGAGAGACCACTGAGGTAGGTGCAGGAATAAAGTTTGAAAAATAAAAAATCTACTGGACACTCCAAAATGCCTGTACTGAAGTCATCCGCCTGGCCAAAGCAGAATATTTCTGGTCCACCTTTAATACAAACATAAACAACCCATCAAAGATTTGGAAAGTAGTTCACTCACTTTTCTCTCCCCAAACTAAACCCCCATCCCCGCTGCTCAAAATAAACAACCAACTAATTGCCGACCATCCTACAGTAGCGGCGGCATTCAATTCCTACTTTTACTTCCTGTGCCTCCACCCTGTTAGCCTCCCTCCCACCCCACCCTACTACCTCTTCCTCCCTCCTCCCAATTCCTCCCAACACCACCAATTAGTGGAGAGTTTTGCCTTTTCACCCATCTCTCCCAATGACACCGTAAAGGCACTGCTCTCTATCAGTCCAGGAAAGGGCAGCTCCCCCGATGGCCTTGACCCTTAGTTACTGTACCTCTCTGCTCCTGCTATTTCCCTCCCCCTTGCTGATCTCCTTAACATGTCTTTCCACACTGCGACTATCCCTGAAGTCTGGAAACATGCTACAGTTTTCCCCCCTACCAAAGGGAGGTGATCTCTCATCTCCTGGGAATTACCGCCCCATCTCGCTTCTACCCACCCTGGCTAAACTTCAGGAACACCTTGTTCTCTCCCAGCTCTCCTCCTTTCTTGATGCTTCCTTCTTTGCTCCCTTCCAGTCTGGTTTTTGGAGCAATCACTCCTCAACCACTTCCCTACTTAGACTCACAGACTCTGTCCATTCAGCCATGGATAGAGGTCACATCACTTCTGCTATCTTTGTTGACCTTGTCAAGGCTTTCGACACTGTCTCCCACTCCCTCCTCCTCGAAACTCTCTCGTCACCTGGCCTGTCTTTGTCTGCCTGCAACTGGTTCAGAGCCTTCCTGGTAGGTAGAACTCAGTTTGTTAAAATAGCTGACTCTACGTCCCCTCCACTACCCATCTCTACTGGTGTGCCTCAAGGCCCCGTACTTGGCCCACTTTTATTCTCAATTTTTCTAAACGACCTACCGTCAGTATGCTAGTCATCCTCTATCCATATGTATGCTGATGACATGGTCTTCTTCACCTCTGGCCAGTCTTCCTCTGATGTGTCTTCCAGACTACAGCTTGATTTCAGTAATGTTCAACGCTGGCTAAGCTTGCATCAACTTTTCCTCAACACCAAGAAGAGAGTCTCCATGACCTTTGGCAGTAGGCAGAGATGCTCTAGGCTGCCATCCCTTCCCTCCTTCCACACCCTTGATGGGACAACACTAGAGAACACCACCTCGTTCAAATATCTGGGTGTCTGGCTTGACCAACACCTTAACTTTTCTGTACATATTGATGCCATCCTGAAAAAACTGCGCCCTAAGCTTGGCACCCTTTACAGGAACCGTAGTTCCTTACCACTACCACTTAGGCGTGATCTTGTTCAGAAAATGATACTCCCTAATCTTATCTGTGTCAATCTTCACTAGTTGGTATAGCGCACGGGAGACTTTTTTTCATGGTCGGAGTCAACACAGGGCGGGCACCGCCCTCGAGGCTGACGTTCCACGTGGCACTCGAGGGTTGGCCGTTAGCTGCCGTCAACTCCGCCCCAGCCCCAGTTCTTACTCTCCCGCCGCCGAGTGTGGTACCTTGTGAGAGACTGGTAGTTTGCGGCCTAGTCCGTTGACCTTGTCTAAAGTGTTAGCTTCTAAAGTTGATAGTTGCCTCGGTTCTGCTTGCCTGCTCAACATCGCTTCTTACCGGTAAGACCTTTCCTTTTATTTAAGCAGCATCGAGTGCTGTTTCTGTTTTATTTTCCGTCTGGTCATGTCTCGTCTGGGAGGCAAGAAGATGTCAAAAGCGGGGAGGCCCCCATGCGTCGGTGCCCCTGTGGCCGCCTCTATTCCGATGATGGACCAGCATGACCATTGCCTTTCCTGCCTCGGCCCCGACCATGCTAATTGAGAACCGCGCGTTGAAGGTTGGACGTATGCCACCGACTTTTGGAGGACGAACGCTGGGCCAAGGCGAGGACTCTTGGCCCTTCCTCCGGGTCTCTTCCGGTTCTATACGGCCTGTGGAGGAGGGAACCCCCACCTCTTTTAGATTTGCTGCGGCTGTGGTTTCTTCTGCGGTGCAGGAGGCCCAGACCAGCCCCCTTGAGGGTCAGTCGGGAGGCACCGCATCGGCAGTCACCTCTTCAGTGGCGAAGGCTCCCTCGGTGTCATGTTCCGGGCCCTTTGGGGCTGGACCCGGCACTGTCCTCAGTGCCGTCTCGTGGCACCGCTCTTGGCCCTGGCACCATTCACAGCGCCTTGGGCGTTGAGCGTGGTGCTGTGGTCAGCGTCAGGCCTTCTCTCAGCGCCGCCATCGTCTCTGATGCTGTTCGCAGCGTTGGAGTTCTTGGCGGTGGTGGTTGGGATGTTTCTGGGCCTGGTTCTGGTCCCGGCGCCGTGCTGGGGCAAGAGCCGGCGCCATCCCAAGACTCGGCGCCACTTGTGGTGCTGGGGATGGGGTTGGCACCACGGTTGGAGCTGGCCCTGCCTCCGGCACCTCTCGCAGCACTGCGTTCGGGGCCGTGACTGACATCGGCACCGCTCACGGCGCCGGGGTGGGTGTTGGTGTCGGGCGCAATACTATGTTGGATTTGGCAATTGGCGGCGCCAGGAGTGACCCGCGCTGGGGTGGGTGTCGGCGCCGGGCGTGGGGCTGTGCTTCCCTCTGGCGACGTTGAATCTCAGGTTGCTCCGATTTGTGGTCCAGGAACTGGAGGTGCTCAGGGAGTTGTCTGGTATCAGACTTGGAGCCTGCCTCTTCAGAGGTGGACTCTGGGTCTGATCCAGGCTGGCTCCCAGGTTCTTCGGAATCATCGGTCCCCGTTGTTTCCAGCACCTTGGCCCCTATTCAGCCTCCCTCTGGGGGTTGGTTGTCGCCGGTGGGCCTTAGGGTCAGGGGGGTCTGACCAGCCAGCGGTGGTCCCTGTGACTACTGCTGTGCAACCTGGGGCCACTGGCATTTCTGTTCCTCCAGTTGGGGCACCCCCCTGCTTGATGTGTTTGGACAGCCCAAGTTTGGGGAAGCCTATGGTGCACCAGGAGGATGAGGGTATGGTTCCCTGGGTAGACTCCTCAGAGGCCACCCGGAGTTGCCAGCTACCTAAGCTGGTGGCTTCGAGGACGAGGTCACTCTCTGATTCCGATGGGTTGAGAGTTAGAGGTGTGGCGCAGTGCACCCTCCCCAGAGCCCAGCTGGGTTCTGGCAGGAGTTGCAGCGCAGACCCTCGCCTTTCCCTGAACGAGTCCCTGAGAAGGACTTAAACTTCTGAGGTCGGGGGCCGTCCTTCTGGACTTGCACGGTCCCAGTTACCTCATGGGGGGATTTCTTCCTTTGGGCACAGCTCTGACCCTTCCAACCTGGTTGAACGGCTGTTAGCTGCGGCAGCCTTCGGATCCCCCTTCCTGCGATGGGTCTCCTGTTGGCCCTCCTGCCCTGACAGAGACCATTCTCCTGTTGCCAGGAGCCTGTCCCCTGAGCCTCTGTCTCCATCCCCGGTTGTCCCAGGTATTCCCGGTCCTCGGGGACCTCTCACCTGGGAACAGTTCAGAGGTTCTGCTGCACATTTCCCCACCTACCTCCATGCTCTGGACCAGCAGGTGTTTCACCATGCTCCCGTGCAGCTGGACCCTGAATCTGGGAGCTCTTCATCCTCTTCTCCCTCTACGGAAGGAGAAGAATCTTCGGTCCACATCTGCCCAGCGTCTGATCTGTCCTCCTATCTGCGCTTCCTTGCGATAATGTTAGACGAGCTTCACCTTACCCCAGTCCCGGTTAGCAATCCCGAGCATGTGACGCATGCCTTCTTAGGTGAGTACAGTGCAGTGCAGCCCACCTGGTGGCTCCTGCCTGGCCTACTCCTTTTCAGGAGGCCTCACGTCAGCTCTGGCTACATCCCTTTTCCACCGTACCAGCCCCAAGGGACCTACGCCAGCGGTATTGCACTCCCCTTGGGTCTCCAGGTTCTCTGCCTCATCCCTCTTCGGGGTTGACCTCCCTGGACACCCCCTCTGGGCCTCGCACCCCTTGCCGTGACTGCCCCCCCCCCGGACTCGGACTCTTCGGATTTTGATTTCTGGGGGAGACGAGTGTTCTACTCGGCACGGATCTCTCTTTCAATCGTAGCACACCAGGCCCACTTTGCAGCCTACAACAGGTTCTTGTGGTCCAGGCTAGGACAGTTCCTAGCCTCAATGCCTGAATCAGAGGAAACTAGGCAAGCCATTGTCTTCTCTGTGCAGGGCCTGGAGCTAGCAAGGCACTAAACAAGAGCATCTTTTGATGCCAGTGAGGTGGCATCCAGAGTGGTAGTGACAGCGATCTGCTTTTGGCAGAAGGCATGGCTTCGCCTATCCCGGTTATCACCCTGGCCCGTGTAGGGTGGTTTACTCCACATACTGGAGAACCCATCTTTTCTCCCGAAGGGTGCACCGGAGGCTTTCGGGGCACCCTCCTTCCCCCACTGGGGGATCCCCGTCTCACCCAGACCAGTCCCAGGCATGTAAGGGTTCTCCCCTTCAGTGTCTCACCCCCTGGAGGCTAAGAGACCTAGTCCCTTGGGGTAGTTCAGGGTCCCCTTTGGGGGGGGGGCTCAGTACTCACCCACTAGTGATGAATGGTGAAGATTGACACAGATAAGATATGAAAATCACGTACCTACTGTAATTCTTGATCTTTCTGTGTATCTTCACCATTCATCACTAAATCCCACCCTCCTTCCCCCTGTGAGCCTCAGTCTCTGGACTGCCTCCTCCCACCCCTATGTGTCTTCTCTTTCTTCACTGTCCTCTCCCTTGCAATTAGGCAGGAGGGGACTGTGGATACATACGGGGTGAATTCCTTTGGGGGTTTTATGGAGATGTTGGGGGGGCCCTCTTTTCTCTTCTCCCTTATTCTAGGGCATCTGGGAGTGTTGGAGGCCCCTTCCCCTCTCCCCCACCTTTTTTCAGTATATATTTTATTTATGGACTCAGAAATTAAGCTCAGACTTTCTCCCCCTATGTTTTATTGGCTGTTTAAAATTCCCCTTTTTTTGGGGTGGGGGAGAGTTTGAGACACACCCTAAGCCTGCACTCTCTTGTTGATTGGTCTTCTAAACCTAGGCTGCTTTCAAGTTCTGGCTTGCTTCCTGCAGCTGAGCTCTATAGCCCATGGCTGGACTATAGTATTCTAAAGATATTAGTTTGCAGTCCGCTCCTGGGGGTGTGCTACTCTCCTCCCCTCCCCTTATCTCTCCTTCCCTCTCCTTCTCCTTTCAGAGATTGGGGCCCCTTCTCCCCAATTTCCTATTTTAATCTCTTCTTCTGCCTCCTCTGTCATTTATTTTTCCTTTTAGTTCATTATTCCTTTCCTTTCCTTTTATCTATCCCTTAGGCTCTCTTACCTCAACCTACTCTCCCTTCCTTACACTCTTTGGCATGTCAGAACTGGGGAGGAGTCAACGGCAGCTAACGGCCAACCTTGGCTCACGTGGAGCGTCGGCCCCTAGGGCGGCGCCGGCTCACGCCGACCGCCCATGAAAAGAAAAAGGTCTCCCGTGTCCTAGCTCGTCGCACTATACCCACTAGTGATGAATGGTGAAGATACACAGAAAGATCAAGAATTACGGTAGGTATGTAATTTTCATTTTTTGACTATTGCGACATAGTCTGCAGTGCAGCTCTTAAGTCTTTCCTTACAAGGTTGGATACTCTCTTCAATGCTTGCTTTGCTCTTGACTCCCCTTCCCACACATCACTGTACCTTGTATCATTAGCTTTTCCCTCCCTTGACTGTAGGCGTCTCTCTCACTGTGCCTGGTTCACTTCTAAATTCTGATTTGGGATTCTTTTCCTCTTACCTCTCCTCCTTACTCTCTCTACACCTTCCTCCTCCCACCCTCTCAGATCTACTGACGCACGCACTCTAGCTATTCCTCATCGCTCTACTTCCATAGGCCAGGAAGCTTTCTCCTACCGCTTCCCAAAGCTTTGGAACTCACTGCCACCTCCCAGCAGACTTTCCTGTTCCCCATCTTTAATTTCCTTAGCCCTTCACAATTTCTGTTCCCCTAACTGCACTTGTTCTTAGCCCCACTTCAACACTCCCCACCCAGGCGCATTATCCTTTAGCCCTACTTTACTTCTGTTCTCCTTACTACTGGTTCTTAGCCCCCCCTTCACAACCCTCCCCACCCTTGCACACTATCCCTACTCCTCTGTCGCTGACTTACCTCCTATCTCCTAACTGAAACCTTCCTCCAATTACTTCCTCACATGCTACCTCCTATTATACCCCCTCCTCCTCCCATCCCCTACCACAACCTATGCCATTTCAACACTCTGCTACCATCCACAACCTACTGTGCTGTTTTACACTCTACTGCTGTTCTCCCCCACAACCCCCTCTTCCCCTACTGATACTGTCCCATTTTCCATTCCTAGTTTACCCCTATTTTCTCCAGCCTCCTATTCCTATCCCTCTTCTCCCCTCTGGTCACGCACCACACTCCACCTCCTCTCTGCCCCCTTTTCTTCCTTCCTTTTCTGCCTGGTCCTGTCCCCTTCCCTTCCCCACTTTCAAATCCATCACCCGCCCAACTCCCTTCTTCCTTATCCCCTTCCTTATCCCCTGACCCTCTCTTCTGTACCTCCCTGCTCCCTTTCTCGCCCCTCCCTTTCTGCCTGGTCCTGTCCCCCTTGCAGGGATCTCAGCATCCTGAATGGGTATAGATCTTGGCTGTCCCTCTCTCTCCCTCTTCCATCCCCCCACCCTCTACCCCTTGCCGTCCACTTCCCCACTTGTCTTATAACTGTACTTCCTTGGGTATACAATAGCACTTCAAATCTTGTGCTCAGTCTACTACTTCTAGCACTTCAAATGTGTTATCCATCCTCTAACCTTTACCCTACTGGATCACCTGCTCTTGGGTTGTAATGTACTTTATATCCAAACATGGTTTTGTTTAGCCTGGCAGGTTGGTATGGGTTATTTCTGCTCTGTAATTGTACTACACTGTTTTGTTTTAGTAATTGTACTTGCATTGCTATGTGTTTGCTTGTTCTCCCAACTCTTGTATCCCCCACCCGGATGTTTCTGGAAATGAGCATGTTGTCTTTCCTGGTGAAACATTTTCCAAATAAATAAATAAAAAATGTGTAGCTTGGTGTACTCCTGTTCTACCTCCTTGCAGCTTAGTATTGTTCCCTCAGTCAGTTTATACTAACTGCTGTTCCTCCTACCATGTTGCTAGTCTTCTCCTTCCTCCTATCCTCTGTCCTCTCTGTGTCTGACTTGTCTCACTCCTGTATCTCCATGCATGCCGCTTAACATCCTTCTCCACTATTCATGCTGGCCTGCTCAAATCTGATTACCTCTGCACTTAACTTACTGGCAGCTGCCTATCCCCTCCATCCTCCAAGTGTCAGCCACATCGGTGGTGCTGCAGCAGAAAATAAACTTAGATCTGGACTCTCACCACTTTCATTACTAAAAGGCTTCTTGTCTTACAGTACTTTTATTATTGTGTGGGGACATTGAGCAGAACCCAAACCCCACAACCGCAGCTGACTTACCAAAAGGGCTGCACATCTATCACATTAACATTCATAATCTATTTCCCAAAACTAGCCTCATCAGAGTTTGGTGGTCCAAACTTACCCTGATGTATTGTTATTTTCCGAAAACCAGTTGGCTGCCAAAACTCCCTTTTCAGATATTGCGTTTCCTGGTTTTATTGTCTACACACAGGATTAAGGTAAATGAGGAGTAGGGATTGCCTTTTACATGTGTCAGTGGCTCAGCAGGTTGCGCACTGGACTCTGATGCCGGAAGATCAGAAGGCTGTGGGTTCTAGCCTCACACCAGGTACTTGGGTTAAATCTCAATACTGACACTGTGGTGCAGCATGGGTGGGGTGGGGGGTGCTGTACCCTGAGGTGCCATCTTTCGGATGAGACATCAAACCGAGGTCCCATCTGTCCATTCTGGTGATAGTTAAGGCAGATGTTAAAGATCCCATGGCACTTCTCAGAAAGAGCAGGGGAATTTCCCCTGGTGTCCTGGCCAAATTTTCCCCATTCACTGAAAATACCACCAACAGCATAATCTGGTTCAATGTCAGCTGGCATCCATCTGTATCACCCTCCCCTAGGACGAGGCTGAAAATAGGCAGAATTGTCTAGTCCTCCTTTCCCGGTCAACAAAAACTAAATAAAAACTAAATGTCCTTCACCCTAATATTTACCCTCAACTTGCAGGATGCTATACCCAAGTCTCACAAGGTAATTTGTGGTACAGTCTCTTTCCCCACACTATTGCACTGCTTGACACATGCATCTACTGTTTCCCTGGGAAAAATGGTTCTGCAGTTATTGACATTATTCAAACAACATGAAGTCTTGCTGTATTCTGACAATTGCAGTGATTCCCACAGTTCAAGGTTGGGGAATCACTGCAATTCTCAGAGGCTTAACAGACTTTCTAGAAACATAATTACTAAGGTGAGTAAATTTTTTTTTTTTTTTTATAAGCTACCTCGCTCGACTTAATGTGCTAAAACATGAGCACATTATCCTGGGTGACTTCAACTGTAATTGGCATGGCTCTAAATCATCCCCACACATCCTAAACTCAAGACACTTAACCTTCATCAATAGTTATCAGACCTGACCAGGTTAAATAACCAGTCCCCAAACCACTCCCTGATTGATTGGATCTTGTCCTCCCAACCCCACGTTATTGTCTCTGCCAGTGCTTTCCCTGACTTTTTCAGTGATCACTGCATTACTTATTACTTCTGCAAAATTAGGTCCTCTAAGGCCCCAGTAAATTTTATTACTGGGCACTCTCCTGGGAACTTTTTTCCTGGCATATTTTTTTCTTGACCTGTCCAGTTCTTATTGGAGTATAGTGTATGGCTCCATCATATTGTCTCCACCAGTGCTCTCCTTGACCATTTCAGTAATCACTGCATTAATTATTACTTCCACAAAATTAGGTTCTCTAAGGCTCCACTAAATTTTATTACTGAGCACTCTCTCTGGAACTTCTTTCTGCTGTATTTTTTGCTTAACCTCTACAGTTCTTATTGGAGTGTATTATATGGCTCCTTAGATCCTGAACCGTCCCTAAAATATTTTTTACTATGTTTTCCTGTCTGTTTGTCACATCCATGCTCCCAAAATTAAAAAAACAAAACAAAAAAAGGAGTAACATATAAACATAGAATCTGATGGCAGATAAGGACTGCTTGGCCCACCTAGTCTGCCCATTTCCCTACCTAACGGATAAGCTGCAGATCCTAGTTAACCAATAGCCTACTTTCTCCTATCCCCCATTAGATTGCCTTATGTCTGTCCCATGCATTCTTGAATTCCCCCACTGTTTTTGACTCTACGACCTCCTCAAGAAGGCTGTTCCATGCATCTACAACCCTCTCTGTGAAGAAATACTTCCTCACATTACCTCTGAGCCATCCCCCCTCTATCTTCAGATTGTGCCCCCTTGTTCTTGCACATCTCTTTTTCTGAAATATGCTACTCTCTTGGACTTTGTTGATTACCTTGAGGTATTTGAAAGTTTCTATCCTGTCCCCCCTCTCCCTCCTTTCCTTGAGGCTATGCATCTTAAGCTCCTTTTGTCGTTCTTCATATGTCTTCTGGTGCAGACCCTGCACCATTTTGGTTGCCCTCCTCTGGACAGCCTCCACCCTGTCTATGTATTTGCAGAGATGGGGTCTCCAGAACTGTATACAGTACTCCAGGTGTGGTCTTAACAACTGTCGGTACAGATGCCCAACAACTTCCTGTTTTCTACTGGTGATGCCTCTCCCTGTGCATCCCAGTATCCCCCTAAGCCCTCCTTACTGCCTTCTCATATTGCTGGCCCACCTTTAGGTCGTCTGATATGACTACCCCCAGGTCTCTTTCTATTTTTGTTGTTGTCAGTATCACACCCCCCGTTGTGTACTCTTCCCCTGGGTTTTTGTGTCCCAGGTGCATTACTTTGCACTTCTTTGCATCTAAGCTGCCATACATTTGACCATTCCTCCAACCTTGTCAAGTCCCATTTCATTCTTCCACCCCACCTTGCGTATCAACCCTGTTGCAGATCTTTGTGTCATCGGCAAAGAGACATACTTTTCCTTCCAATCCCTCTGCAATGTCACTTATAAAGACATTAAAAAGGACCAGCCCCAGTACTGAACCCTGCGGTACCTCGCTAGTAAACCCCCTTTCTTCACTGTGAACTCCATTTACTATTACCCTCTGTGTTCTGTTTTCCAGCCAGTGTTTTACCCAGGCTACCACCCGGGGACCCATTCCCAGGCTGGCTAATTTTGTGCGGGACTGTGTCAAACGCCTAGCTAAAGTCTAGGTAGGCTATGTCCACAGCCCCTCCTTGGTCTACTACTTTGGTCACCCAGTCAAAGAAATAAATTAGATTTGTCTGACATGACCTTACTGTTGTGAATCCATGCTGCCTTGGGTCCTGTGCCCCACTGGCCTCTAGGTACTCAACAATTCTTTCCTTCAGAAGTAATTCCATCATTTTCCCTACCACTGAAGTCAAACTTAACAGGTCTGTAGTTTTCTGTCTCTGTCTTGCTCCCACTTTTGTGAAGGGGAATCACATCCACCCTCCTCCAGTCCTCAGGTACCACACCATCCTCCCATGATTTATTAAAAAGGGTAGCCAGCGGTGTTACTAGTTCATCCCTTATTTCTTTTAGAATTCTGGGGTGAATCCCATCAGGCCCCATTGCTTTATCCACCTTCAGTTTAAAGAGTTCTTTCAGAACCCTTTCTTCTGTGAAAGGACTAATATCAACACCCCTATCCAGAGTGCTTCTATTGACTGGATTAGGTATCTCCGCCTGTTCTTCCATTGTGAATACTGAGCAGAAGTATTTGTTCAGTATCCCTGCTTTTTCACTATCGCTCTCTGCCCAACTTTCTTCCTCTTTATTCAGCCTCAGTATCCCTGCCTTAGTCTTTCTTTGCTCCCTAATGTACCTATAAAAGGTTTTATCCCCTTCTTAACTGAGTTGGCTGTCTTTTCTTCGGTTTGGGCCTTTGCTATTCTGACTGCGTTCCCCGCTTCCTTCTGTTTTAACTGGTACAGTTCTCTGTCCTGCTCCTTCTTTGATTCCTTATACTTCCTGAATGCTGTCTTTTTCTTCCTAATCTTCCCCGCCACTTCTTTTGAGAACCATAGTGTTTTTTTTCTTTCATTTTGATTTGTTTATTTGCTTCACACAAAGGCTTGTTGCCTCTGTGACGGGCAGCCACTCTCCCTGGGTCACCACTGAAATCACTGAGTAATTTAAACCTGGTCTGCCCTTAATGCCTCAGGTGATCCTGTTGATAGACAACACTACTGTATGCGGAGGAACCAGTGTGCCAGTGCTGTCAGGAATGCCAAGGGTAAGTATTTCCTTTCCATATTTATCCGTGTTTCCTCATCTCCCTCCAATTTTTGGTCCACAGTAAGTAATCTCCTTTAGTCATCTCACCTTGCCATTAGTATTACTAATCTTTTGTGCTCATCCAGTGTGGTCACTGACCCTCCAGTCATAGCAAATGTCTAATCCTCATTTTGTGGAAGGACCTCTGGTGATTGTTCCCCCACTGAGCACAAAATTGGATCTCCATATGAAAATCCTATACCTGGCATGCCAAATTTTGCCTTATTTCACATCACTGCAGCGGAGGTCCTGTGTGAGTTATCTTGCATAAATCCCAACTCGTGCTCTGGATCAGATGGTATTTCCCCTAAATTTTTGAAATTAGTGGCCACTGGCACTGCCCTTGTAATTGCTGACCCACTGGCCCATGTTTTTAATTGCTTCCTGTCCTCCAGGATTCTTCCCTCGCAGTGGAAGCATGCTGTTGTGATTCCTCTGCACAGAGGTGGTCTGACTCACCTGCTAATTATCAACCAATCTCCCTGCTCCCAATCCTTTTCATACTCCTTGAGAGATTTGTTGCCAGTCAGTTGTTCCACTTCTCTAATCCACACACCTTTTTTTCCCCACTAACTTCTAATCTGGTTTTTGGGTGGCCCACACTACATCCACATCTCTCCTAAGGCTCATAGACTTCATTCTGTCCAACATGGAGAACAGTGTGAACAAAGTCTGCACTCTATAGATTAATGATACATGGAAACTAAGTTCTCCATGAGTGGTCTAAGCGCTGGGGCCAGCTGAGCCCTCAGACAGTCATGCAATAAACTGTTTTGCAACATAAGAATTTAGTTTCCATATTATCATTGGTCTCCAGAGTGTAGATTTTGTCCACGTTATGAGTATCTGGGGCTGGCTGCCTCCTTCTAGCACCACCTGACATCCTTGATGTGCTGATTTTGCTTCCTTCAACATGGACAATGACCTGCCTACTGGTGTCATATACTTTGACCGAGCTAGAGTCTTTGATAGTGTGATCACATCCTTCTCCTTGATAAATTATTTGCCTCTGGCCTCACCAGCTCCTCATTCTGTTGGTTCTCTTCATACCTTTCTGGACTCTTCCAATCTGTATCTATAAGCTCTGCCCTTTACGACCATAGGCAAGTCTGTATGGAGTCCCCAAAGGCTCTGTATTGGGACCACTCTTTTTTACCATTTTTCTGAATAACCACCCTCAGGCTGTTAATTCTGCAATATTATTTGTATGTGGACAACACAATCCTGTATACAGCTGGTCACAACTCCTCAGTTATTTCCAGTTTCCTCCAGTCAGAACTTCAGTATATTCTCAGACTACTTCTCAACTAATCGGTTGTTGTTAAATTAATCTAAACTGGCTTGATGTTCTCTGGCTCAAATAAAGTTTGCTGAGCTTTCAAAACCCAGTCACTACTACCTCTGATGGTACTACAGTACTCTGAAACCAGTGACTGAGCATTAAATACCTTGGTATTCTCCTCCACCAGTCCTTGGATTTTTACCAAAAATGCCTAGTCACTGGTTTCAAAGTCCTATAGGAAACTGTTCATCTGCAGGGTGGGTGCCGGCCTCTCTCTTGGTATGGAAAAGTGCCTGGTTGAACGCATGGTCTTGCCAGTTATAGACCCGCAGTGTGATCTATGCTGTTGTCCTAAACTGCCAGCTGTCCCAGCTTGGATACATTGCTGAATGCCCTCAGCAGATTTAGCCAATGCTGCCCTGTCCAGACATACTACTAGTCACTGTACAACCACCTAAACTGTCCATTACTGAAGGATAGGCATGTACAGCACCTAGGACTCTATGGTTTCAAGTGCTGGCTAATAAACTCCCTGGTTACCTGAGCACCCAGCTTACCCCAGCTTCTCCCTCCAGCTTTAACGTACACACCCACACCCACATGGGTAACATATTAATTATACCCAAGTGCAAGCAGAAATCCAAGCAGATTACCTTTAAGCATAGACTCATGAGGTTTGGAATAACATTGCCTTGGGTAACAGCCCACCCACCAGCACTGTTCAGCCAAATGGTTCCTCAGATTTAATATTGTATCTTACCGTGACTGCGCCTGACTGCACACCATGCATTCTTGGTCATGCTTACTGCTCAGGATTCCCCATCACTGTTGTTTTATTGCCATGTAAATATTGTTATCTCTGTATAGTTACTGTAAATATCAGTTGCTGTTTTTCTCTTGATTGTGTGATCCTTTACTTCTTGCCCACACCCTCAGGTCACTGCTGTAAACAAGATTTTTTTTTTCAATATCTCTGTATTTTAACCTGGTGAAACAGTTTCAGTAAATAAATATGGTATACGGGTGTGCATTAAAGCATTTCTGATGCACACAATGGGGTTTTGTGAGGCTTGCGGCCAATGGCCATGTGATCTTACAAGCTTTGGGAAGTGCATCACAAATGCTTAAACACACACCCTGAAGTATATATTTGCACTTTTAAAATGGATTTGGTGTGTATAACAGGTGATCTTCCAGGGATGTATCTTCACCATGTATTCACGCTAATGGGTCTGCACCAGAGGCACTATGACCACGTGGAAAGCCAGAACTTTTCAGGAGGGCTGGCACTGAGTCAAGCCATGCACTTGCATGGTGCCATGAGAGTAGCTTCAAACAACATGAAATCTTGCTGCCACTGCCACTTCCTTTGAGAACCATAGTGGTTTCTTACATCGTTTTGTTTTGTTTATTTGCTTCACACAAAGGCTTGTTGCCTCTGTGATGGCAGTTTTTATTACTCCCCTTTGTTCTTCCACCCCTCCTTCCTGCCCATTTGCTAGTGCATTCCTTAGGCACTCACTAGCAGAACGGCAGGAAGGAGGTGGAAGAACAAAGGAATAATAAAACCGCCATCACAGAGGTAACAAGCCTTTGTGTGAAGCAATAAACAAAACTAACGATGTAAGAAACCACTGTGTTCTCAAATGAATGGCAGGAAGGTTCAAGAGAAAAGAAAGCATCTCAGGAAGCACAAGGAATCACAGAAGGAGCAGGACAGAGAACTGTATCGAGTTAAAGCAGAAGGAAGCTGGAAGGCAGTCAGAACAGCAAAGGCCCAAACCGAGGAAAAGATAGCCAACTCAGTTAAGAAGGGGATAAAACCTTTATAGGTACATCAGGAGCTAAGGGAAGACCAAGGGAGGGATAGTGGAGGCTTAATAAAGGGAGGAGGGTGGGCAGAGGGAGACTGTGAAAGGCAGAGATACTAAACAAATATTTTGCTCAGTATTTACAAATGAAGAGGGGAGGTACCTAAAACAAACAGTAGAAACACTGTGGATACAGAAGTTGATACCAGCCCATTTACAGAAGAAAGGGTTCTGAAAGAACTCTTAAAACTGAAGATGGACAAAGCAATGGGGCCTGATGGGATTCATCCCAGAATTCAAAAGAACTAAGTAGAACTAGTGACACCACTGACTACCCTCTTAAGAAATCACGGAGGATGGGGTGGTACCCGAGGACTGGAGGAGGGCAGATGTGATTCCCTCACAAAAGTGGGAGCAAGGCAGAAGCAGGAAACTACAGACCTGTTAGTTTAACCTCAGTGATAGGGAAAATTATGGAATCACTTCTGAAGGAAAGAATTGTTGAGTATCTAGAGGCCAGAGGGCACAGGACCCAAGGCAGCATGGATTCACAGCGGAAGGTCATGCCAGACTAATCTGATATAGATTTCTTTGACTGGGTGACCAAAGTAGTAGATCAGGGAGGGCTGTGGACATGGCCTACCTAGACTTTTACAAGGCATTTGACACAGTCCACAAAAGATTAATATACAAGTTAGCCAGCCTGGGAGTGGTCCCAAGATGACAGCCTGGGTAAAGAATTGGCTGGAGAATAGGACACAGAGAGTATAGTAAATGGAGTCCACTCTGAAGAAAGGGGTTACTAGTGGGCACCGCAGGGTTCATTAGGACCAGTCCTCTTCAGTGTCTTTATAGTTTACATTGCAGAGGGACTGGAAAGAAAAGTATGTCTCTTGCAGATGACTCAAAGATCTGCAACAGAGTTGATGCACAAGGTGGGGTGGATAGGATGAGAAGGACTTGGCAAGGTTAGAGGAATGGTCAAATGTATGGCAGCTTAGATTCAATGCTAAGAAGTGCATAATGCACCTGGGAAACAAAAACCCAGGGGAAGAGTACACAATGGGGGGTGAGATAACAACAACAGAAGTGGAAAGGGACCTGGGGTATTACATCAGATGACCCAAAGGTGGGCAAGCAATGTGAAAGGGCGGCAAGGAGGGCTGGATACTGGGATGCATAGGGGAGGCATCACCACAGAAAACAGGAAGTTATTATCCTCTGTAAAGACAGCTGGTGAGACCCCATCTGAGTACACGTGCAGTTCTGGAGACCCAATCTCTGCAAAGACATAGACAGGATGGAAGCTGTCCAAAGGAGGGTAATCTAAAAATGGTGCAGGGTCTGCACCGGAAGACATATGAAGAGAGACTTAAGGAGCTTAATATGTATAGCCTCGAGGAAAGGAGGAGAGGGGACATGATAGAAACGCTCAAGTACCTCAAGGAATCAACAAAGTCCAAGAGGGTAGCATCTTTTCAAAAAGAGGTGTGCAAGAACAAGGGGCACAATTTGAAGATGGGGGGTGGCTCAGAGGTAATTTAAGGAAGTATTTTTTCACAGAGAGGGTTGTGGATGCATGGAACGGCCTTCCGGAGGAGGAGGTTGTGGAGTCAAAAACAGTGGTGGAATTCTAGCATGCATGGGACAGTCATAAGGCAACTCTAAGGGGTGGTGGTAGGAAGAGGTAGGCTGCTGGTTAACTAGGATCTGCAGCTTATCCAGTAGGTAGGGAAATGGGCAGACTGGGTGGGCCAAGCGGTCCTTATCTGCCATCAAATTCTATGTTTCTATGTTTCTATTGTAACCCCCCTGCAAATGGGGGTTCCCAAAAGACTTCCAGGAGCTTGCTTGAATGCTCCAAGCCTGAATGGTGTTTGGCATTTAAGCCATTTATCAGTGAGTGTTTTTAGAGCCCTGGTACTGTCTTTTAAGAGCTGTCTGCTTGCAGACATAATTAGTTTGTATGGGGGACTGTGTGCTTCCTGAGTACCACTCGAGCTGCTGCCAATTCACTTCATTTTGCAGTCACTAGAGTGCAAAGGGAACCTATCTGAAAGATGTAACTGTTTGCCAGAAATTATTTAGAGTAATAATGAAATTACAGTTTGTCTAACCTGCTTTCTTTGGTAGTCAGGACCGTGTCTGCTAAGTTCTCATTCTAGTTTTGAACTGCTGAATCTGACCAATCAGTGGGGCAAGCTAGCTTCTAAATGATGCCTTGGACGAATCAGAACTTGACTCATAATCTGAGCCAGCCACAAGAGGATTGTATGGGCAGTGACTTTGGGAGATGTAGTTTTAGACTTCAGTGCCTTTGGACCAAGACAGCAGTCTATTGTGAGTGACAGACAATCCAGTCAAGAACTGGGAGGAACTCAAAGGAAGTGCCCGTTTCGTCAGTTGGAGTTCAGTTGAGCTTTGGTAGTGAAGAAGGAAGGAGCCCTGTTTTTTCAGTGCAGTTTTAGTCAAAACGCAGTGTAAGGCCCAGAGTTCCGTCTGCAGCTTGTGTAACAGCTTGTTAGGACTGAATCCGTCCTGTGAAAAGAATCAAAGGATCTCTGAAGAGTAGAAACCAGGCTCACCCTGTAGAAGACTGGAAGAATTGCTGAAAATTGCACTCGGTCTGTCAGGAACTGAATCTGCTGGTGTTCTCCCGGTATTGTGCAGTGATTACGATCGACACAGATGCAGCCTGCCTGGTATAGTACTTTCTTTTATATGGATGTGTGAAGAGGTTTGTAGTACCTCAGTGAGCCCTGCTGACATTGAAGGACCCTATCTTATTTGGAGGTCGTGAGTACTAATCAGGGTTGCTCCTGTTGAATTGCCACATTAAATCCAAATGAATTACTGTACTGCTGACTGTTTAATTCTCCTTTCTCTGTGTGAAAGGGCCCTACCAGCTGCCACGGTTTGGACTAGCCACTGGGGCTTGGGTACCCAGGACAGTAACTGATAGGGATAGGCTCTGCACAGAGCCATAGGTAGATTATTAGAGTGATAAGCTAATTAACCTGATTTCCCGTCCTTGTTATATCCCTAAATAAATCAGAGCTGCTTGTTTCAGCAAAGTTATACTGCCTGAGGTATTTGTTCATGTTAAAGTACTGTACTGTGATTGTTGCACTGTATCTCATTTCACAGGAGGTCCCAGTGCCGAACCAGACCTGGGGGTAAGTGTATACTGTGAAGGTAATTCTGATATATTGTGTGGGCCACTATGGGAAGAAAGGGGACTGTAGTGTCCCAGAGGGCTATGACCAAGTTAGTTTAATCTATTGCAACCCTGACCTCTGGGTGGAGGCACCGCCATTGGATCCAGGCCCTCAACCTGTTAGTGGCAAATCAGGCAGGGTAGTAGCCCTGGGATAGCGCCATCTAGGGTTACATCTTGGAGGCTCACCGCTGGATTGTGTGTCCTCTAGTGGCCATATTCACGAACCACTGTTAAGAAAAAATGGGTACCCGACAGAAGTGGCTGTGCACCGCTGGTGGAGTGGTGTACTGGGAGGAGATCGACCCCAAAATGCTATGTTTATCCTGACATCCCCTGGGCATCAATACGGACACTGTGCAGGAGTATTTCAAGGTGGAAGGTTTACAAACCCTGTGGTGGTGGTGGGTCAGGCATGCTAATCTGCTCACCCACACTTTCCTGGCCCTAGTAGAGTTTAAGGATCCCATAGATAGCTCCAAAGTGCCACAGACCATTACCCCAGAGGGAGCCCCTCACTGCTTGGAGAGTGATAACTAAGGACAAAGACCCGGGGAATCAGCCCCCACCACTATCTGAAACTTTGAGGAGAATTTGTTGAATGGTTGCTGGGAGAGGAAAACTGTGGAGGACTTGAAGAAACTATTCTTGCCACCTGGGGTGTTCCTCCCAACACCCTCTCCTGCTCCAGTGCCCGTAATGGTGGCTGAACCAAGTGATTCTATTTCTGCACCTGCCATTAGTCACGACTTCCACCGGTTGAGGATCTTCTGGCACCTCCCCACCCCCCAAGGGAGGATGACTGGGAGACCTGGATAGACTATGTTGCCCCAAGTGCTAGAATGGCAATGCTCGGAAGGTGAAAAGCTAAAGAGGGTTAGTGAGAGCCTCCAGGTCCTGCCCTGGCTACCATCCGTGGCTAAACGGCCAGGTAACCTGAAGCGACTGCACAGGCCTATCTTTGAGGCCTTGGAGAATGTGTATGGGAGCCCAGATTCTGATGAGGACCTATGGTGGAGAGTAGAGATGCACAACAGTACCAAGGGAGTTGTTGTCTGTGTATGTATCTCGGCTGGAAAAATTGTTGCAAGAATGCCTCAGAAAAGGTAGTTGCCAGCGATTGAACTGGACCGAACCAGGCTGGACAGGATCCTTAAGTCTGCCCCCTTCTCAGAACTGCTGTTGCTTCAGTTACACCTGGCAGATCGACTGGAATCCCACCTCCTATGATGAGTTAATGAGAGAAATTGAGGAGCTGAGAAAAGACGCCACTGGGAGGGTCCTGCACCAATAGCTGCGCTCACGACCCGAGTGACTGAGGGTGACCCATCAAGTGAAGTTCAGGGCAGAGGCTGGCAGTCAATGAGTGCTCTGACAAGGAAAAAGATATGTCACAATGGGGCGAACTGTTGAGAGAGATCCGGGAATTCAAAAACAGTCCCTTTATGAGAGCCACGCCTGCAAATGCAGGCCCTGACCTATATCCGACTGCATCTGCTGTGGGGTGGGGTACCCACCATGTATCTCCTGCTGATAACAGCTCGAACTTCGATTCCTTGACCATGGAAGTGGAGAAACTGACTAGATGTCTCCAAATGCTTATCACGCAGACAGAGATGGCACCAAGGTTTCCAGTTAGTAATACCCCCGCCCTGGCTCCCAGTGTGGCTCCCGGCCAGCTCAAACTCCAGGAAGTATGTTTGCTATAATTGTGGGAAAGATGGGCACATGAAAAGGGAATGCCAGTCCCCAAAAGACACTGACAAAGTTGCATATAGGCTACAAGGAGAGCTTCGGAGAAGAAATCAGTGGTTAAGAGGTACGACATGATCCCAGTGAGGGCACCAAAATGCTAATTCACGTCCTTTTTGGCAAGGTCAGTTGCCCAGGCCCCCACTACCGCCTCTCCAGACTGGTCCAGAATAGTGGGTCCCTCCATGGAGACCACTGTAAAGGTGAACGGAGTGTCTACAAGAGTATATTAGACAGTGGCTCCCAAGTGACAATTATGTTCCAAGATTGGTATCAGAAGCATTTGTCAGACGTATTCTTACAACCATTAGAAGGACTGCATGTATGGGGGTTAAGTGAGAAGGCCTACCCTATTCCGGTATATCCGAATTTGGCTGTCTTTCCCACCTCCGTGGCTGGGTGGCTGAACAAGTAGAGACCCTAGCCTTAGTGTGTCCCCACTGGACTGTATGATGGTGTCCCTTTGTTGATTGGAACAAATGCTCATATGTTCGGAAGGCTGGCACAGTTGTGTTATGAAAACAGGGTCAAAGACTAGTAGAGCTTTAAGAGTTCGCTTTAATTAAGAAGGCCTATGAGGCACAGAGAGATGCTGAAAAACAGAACCAGAGGAACCGGCTGGAATGTATGGAAGAAGGATCCTGAGTCTCTGATCCTGGCGCCAAATGCCCAGTGTAATTTTGGGGAGATGTCCGTATCAGAAAGGATGTTAAGAATAAAATATTAATGTTGGATGCACCAGGCGATGGAAAATTGCCAGAGGGACTGCTGGTCGCCTAGTATTTTGCCCGCTAGAGCCCATGCTTATGCCAGAAGGGTAATGGTCCAAGTTCATATGTGTCTGAAAGAGACATTCGAGTAAACAGAGGTGCATCCTGGCTAATGTGCATTGTGCAGACACTGCAGTGCTACCCAGCAGCAAGAGTTCAAGGAAGAATGACAGAGAGTAACGCCTGACTTGTTTGATTTCGGCGACTCCCGCTGCCAGCTGAATGGAAAGTGAAGATCAGTGAGAAGCTTGCCCAGAGAGACCAGGTGTTTTCTTTTAAAGGAATGGGATGTAGGATGCGCAAGGAGCTGAGCACAATATCCGGCTGCATGACGAAAGACCATTCGTGAGAGTCTCGACGCCTGGCACCCTGCTGACATAGATGATGTGAGACGGCATCTGCAAAGATGTTAGCTGCTGGTGTAATACAAGAATCCAAGCCCTTATGCTTCCCCATTGTGGTAGTGAGGAAAAAGAATGGAACAGTAAGGATGTGTGTGGATTATCGCACCTTAAACCGGCGGACTATCCCTGATCAGTACACAATGCCCCGCATTCAGGATGCTTTGGACTGCATGGTGGATTGCTTGGGAGCCTCTGAGAATTGCATACCTGCTGCTTATTGCCACTTTTCTGCAATAGACATTGGTGCACTGCCTCAGCTGGACAATGACAGTATTCGGCGGGCTCAATCCCGCGATCCCATGATCAAAGCAGCTTTAGAAGCCCTCTATGCAGGAAAAGATGTGTCCAAATTACGCTCCACTGATTTGAGAACTGCACTGTTATACAAAGAAGGTCCTAAGTTGAACTGATCAATAAACTGTTATACAGAGAAACAGTAGACAGAGGGACAAGTAGACAAACAACAACTAGTGCTGCCCACTGCCTTTCGAGACTCAGTATTGAGGTCCTTGCACAACCACATGGGGCACCTTGGTATAGACAGAACACTTGACTTGGTGAGATCCAGATTCTATTGGCCTAAGATGGGGCTGATGGATGAGCAACACATTCGAACTTGTAGTCGCTAGCTTCCAGAGGAAAGTCTTTGCTCTCAGTGGCTGCCCCCTTGTTAACATAACCACCAGTGCACCCATGGAGCTGGTCTGTATTGATTTTCTAAGTTTGGAGTCAGATCAAAGAAATATCAGTAATGTGCTGGTGGTCACTGACCATTTCACAAGATATGCCCAAGCTTTCCCCACCAAAGACCAGAAAGCATCCACTGTAGCCAAAGTACTTGTAGAAAACTTTTTTGTTCACTATGGGGCTCCACAAAGAATCCATTCTGATCAAGGGAGAGACTTTGAGAGTCGTCTGATCAAAGAGATGCTTTCTCTGTGGGAGGAGAGAAGTCCAGAACCACTCCTTACCACCCCAGGGGAACCACAGCCTGAACGTTTCAACCGCACTTTGCTAGATATGCTAGGCACCTGCACCCAAAGGACAAGCCTAGATGGAGCCAACAAATTAGCACCCTGGTACATGCTTATAACTGCACCAGTGATGCCACTGGATTCTCCCTACGCCTGATGTTTGGAAGAGAAGCTCGACTACCAGTAGATGTGTGTTTTGGGTCTCTCCTGATGGGGTTCAAGCTGACAACTATTTACAGTATGTGCAAAGTTAAAGGCCCAGCTAACTCATGCGTACCAACTGGCTCAAACCATGGCTGCCAAAAGAAATCTGGCCAACAAAGAAAGGTATGATAAAAGGTAGGCTACAGGAACTCCAGGAGGAGATCGGGTATTGCTAAGAAATCTGGGACTGCATGGCAAGCACAAGATTGCTGACAGATGGCACCATCTCCCTCACATTGTAGTGGGCAAACTAGATGATCTGCCAGTGTACAAAGTAAGGCCTGAGAATAATTCAAAAGATGTAAAAACAATGCATAGAAATCATTTACCGTCCATTGGACAAATCTTAATTGAGTCTGAGCCCCTAGAAGATGCCCCTCTGGACCAGTGACTAGAGCTGCTGCTAAGAAAAGATCAAGAAAGTCTGCACCTACAGAAGCAAAGTTAAGTGTTCCCCTCCACAAGTCCAAGTTGAGCATGACTGTCAGTCCATATCGGAAGAAAGTGAGGTGACTTTGAATACTATCCTTCTTCGAACTGAGTCAATTGTTTGGGGCAATCCCTAGTCAATACTGGAGACAAAGCTGGGCCTTCTGGACTGTCTCAAGCCCCAGCTTCATCCCTGGAGCCAATGCTCCCAGAAAGTGAAGTGCAAAGCATCAGATCAGATGAAATGGAATCATTGTGCATGGTTGAACTGTTTGTGAGCTTTCAGGGAGGAAAATGATAGATTGGGGCAGACTGGTGATACAGCGAACAAGAAGAGTATTTTGAGTGCCCTGACAGTCCACTGCCAGTGTCCGAAAGCTTTCCATCGCAGCCAAAATGTTGTGGACTCCAGAAACTGTAACTCCTGGAGCTGAAAGTCCCTAGGTCCTAGCCTCTCTCACCCCATGGAGACTCCCCTGACAAGTGAGGACAATGCTGAAAATGAGGCTCAGAGTGCAGAGACTATAACAGTTCCCCTAGAAAGACTGGTCGAGCTGTAAAGCCTGTGGTGCACCTCAGTTATGATTCACTTGGGAGGCCTGTGGACTTGCCTCTCAATGTTGTCCATAAAGGAGTGTATGTGTCCAGGCTCATTGCCCAAACTGAGCATCAGTGCTAACTCAAGTTACTTGTGTTGCCCTCTAGTATGGTGCCCACTTGCCCCATCCAGCCCTGGCAGGTAACTGATAGGAAGGGCCCCTCTCTTCAGGTTTCATGTACAAGAGGTAATAACTTGAGTTATGGTACAATGTGTATGTAATACTGTGTAAAGAGTGACGACTGCAACAAGTTTCAGAAATGTGTTCTTGGTAAAATGATATATTGACTGATGATTACATGTGCGAGCCTAATGCAAATGTATATGGTTGCAGTTGAAACTTATGGGGTACTTTGCGTTGACGTCAAGCTTTTCCCAAGCCAGGAAGGTGTAACCCCCTGCAAATGGGGGTTCCCAAAGACTTCAGGAGCTTGCTTGAATGCTCCAAGCCTGAATGGTGTTTGGCATTTAAGCCATTTATCAGTGAGTGTTTTAGAGCCTCTGGTACTGTCTCTTAAGAGCTGTCTGTTTGCAGACATAATTAGTTTGTATGGGGGACTGTGTGCTTCTCTGAGTACCACCGAGCTGCTGCCAATTCACTTCATTTTTGCAGTCACTAGGAGTGCAAAGGAACCTATCTGAAAGATGAACTGTTTGCAGAAATTATTTAGAGTAATAATGAAATTACAGTTTGTCTAACCTGCTTTCTTTTGCAGTCAGAACTGTGTCTGCTAGTTCCCATTCTAGTTTTGAACTGCTGAACTGGACCAATCAGTGTGGGGTAAGCTAGCTCTAAAATGATGCCTTGGGACGAATCAGAACTTGGACTCATAATCTGAGCCAGCCACAAGAGGATTGTGGGCAGTGACTCTGGGAGATGTAGTTTAGACTTCAGTGCCTTTTGGACCAACAGCAGCAGTCTATTGTGAGTGACAGCCAATCCAGTCAAGAACTGGGAGGAACTCAAAGGAAGTGCCCGGTTTCGTCAGTTGGAGTTCAGTTGAGCTTTGGCAGTGAAGAAGGAAGGAGCCCTGTGCTTTTTCAGTGTGCAGTTTTAGTCAAAAAACGTGTGTAAGGCCCAGAGTTCCGGTCTGCAGCTTGTGTAACAGCTTGTTAGGACTGAATCCGTCCTGTGAAAAGAATCAAAGGATCTCTGAAGAGTAGAAACCAGGCTCACCCTGTAGAAGACTGGAAGAATTGCTGAAAATTGCACTCGGTCTGTCAGGAACTGAATCTGCTGTGTGTTCTCCCGGTATTGTGCAGTAATTGCGATCGGGATACAGATGCAGCCTGCCTGGTATAGTACTTTCTTTTATATGGATGTGTGAAGAGGTTTGTGTACCTCAAGTGAGCCCTACTGACATTGAAGGACCTATCTTATTTGGAGGTCGTAGTACTAATTCAGGGTTGCTCCCTGTTAGTTACCTTATTAAATCCAAATGGAATTACTGTACTGCTGACTGTTTAATTCTCCTTTCTGTGTGAAAGGGCCTCACCAGCTGCCACGGTTTGACTAGCCACTAGGCTTGGGGTACCCAGGGACAGTAACTGATAGGGATAGGCCTGTGCACAGAGCCATAGGTAGATTATTAGAGTGATAAGCTAATTAACCTGATTTCCCTGTCCTTGTTATATCCCCTAAATAAATCAGAGCTGCTTGTTTCAGCAAAGTTATACTGCCTGAGGTATTTGTCTATGTTAAAGTACTGTACTGTGATTGTTGCACTGTATCTCATTTCACAGGAGGTCCCAGTGCGGAACCAGACCTGGGGTAAGTGTATACTGTGAAGGTAATTCTGATATATGTGTGGGCCACTAGTGGAAGAAAGGAGTTGCAGTGTCCCAGAGGGCTGTGACCAAGTTAGTTTAACTATTGCAAACCCTGACCTCTGGGTGGAGGCACCACCATTGGATCCAGGCCCCTCAACCTGTTAGTGGCAAATCAGGCAGGGGTAGTAGCCCCTGGGATAGCGCCATCTAGGGGTTACATTCTATGTTTCTATGTTGCTGTATTTTGACATTATGCAGTTATCCCCTGCACTTGAATTGCTTCTGAGAGGAAAGAGTTAACTCTGTGCCAAAGCATAGAATGTTGAGCTCGAGCTTGGTTCAGACCTCTGTCTGCTGCACATTGAAGTGTAACCGTCAGATTCTTTACTCCGTCTAACTGAACCGTCGCTCCGGAGATCTCTCCTTCGCTGTCGGTTCATCCAGTAAAAACGTCGGTTTTAAACCGCTATTTTCATTTATTTTTCATTTCAGATCCCTGTTTGCGGTACAGTAAATACTTTAGGTAGTGGACTAGTGCTGAATTTGTGGAAATTGTAAAAGTGATATTTTCAATCGGTTCGGCTGAACCGGTTGTCTGTTATCTTTCTGAATTTAGTGTGAGGTACCGGTCCTTATTGGTTCTAAAAAAAATGTATTTTATCATTTTTTTCCAACATCCGTGACACGGTTAGGAACCAATAAGGAGGTCTTGCTTGGCTGTTGCCGAAAAAAGGGTAAGTTGTAGGATGGCTTCGTCTGAGAAACCCAAGAGAAAAACTGGGCCCACTGGGTTTCAACACTGCAGTGAGTGTAGGGAGGCCTTTACTAAGGCTGATGCCCTCACCACCTGTGTTTATTGTCTGGATTTTGACCACCTTGATTCAGGCTGCCAAATATGTAAACATTTTCCTAAGGCCACCCTGGATAAAAGATTGGGCAGGCTTAGGGAAAAGGAGGCCAAGAAGTCCGCTGACCTGGATGGCCAGCCTGGTTCAGTTCCGACCGAACCTGAAGGAGTGCCCACTGACCTTGGCGAGACTTCCTCGGGCAAACGGAGAGCTGATCCTGAGGGGTCGGTTCTGGCAAAAAGAAAGAAAAAAGAGAAATCGGCTGGTTTGGGTCCAGAACCGCATCGTCCAACCGCTGAGGAAATTGCCAGAGCGATTAGTATAGTTGAATCGCTCCGTTCAGTTCCGGCTGATCTGACACCTCCCGGTAGGCATTCGGTTCGGTCAGTTTCCCCAGTTCAGGATTATTCCCCAGAAGACTATTATGAACCAGATTTGGAGGGGGGTGAAGATTATGATGCTGATGATGATGATTGTGTGGAAGGTCTGGATGAGCTCATAGTCCCGGACTTCTCCCCAGACAGACCTTCTGGTGTTTCCCCTCCTAGGCTTTCTGAGTCCCCTTCCCACTTTATGTTCTACAGAAAAGTGGCAGAAACCCTCCAGCTCCCTCCAGATGAAGCTATCGAGGAGCAAGAGGAGCCTGACTACATGGAGATGATGGACATCCCAGAGTCCAAGAGATTGTCTGTTCCCCTTCACAAATCTTTTGGGAAATGGACACAGAAGTTACTTAAAACTCCAAATTCTTTATCTCCTGTGGACAGGTGAATGGACAAGAGGTATATGTTGTCAGGCCCAGGTATGGAGTACTTGTGCCAGCAATGCAGTCATGTTGGGGTCATGCAGGCTACAGCCTGTGATAAGGCTAACATACCATTGGCTTCACACACCCCAGATAAAGACTCCAGGAAGCTGGATGCCATGGATAAAAAACAGTACATGGCATCTTCCTTGGGACTCAGGCAGGCTAACTATATGGCCTGTACAGCCAGATACCAGAAGTCCAGATGGGATACTGTTCTGGAACTGGCTAAACAGGCTTCCCCCCAGCTTGCCAAGGAGCTGGAGGAGGTGGCTGCTGATGGGACTGAAGCATCAAAAATCCAGTTTCATGCTGCTGTGGACTTAAGTGATGTGTCATCACGAGTCATTGCTACATCTGTGGCTCTTTGGAGACTGGCTTGGCTCAGATGTACTAGCCTATCACAGGACACCCAGGCTAAGGCCATGGATTTACCTGTCATTGAAAATTCTCTGTTTGGGGAGCAGACAGAGAATTATATGAAGATGGTGGATGAATACAGGACCACCTACAGGAGTGCACAGGCCAAGGAAAGGCAGGCAACTCCTCAGAAGCAGCAATCTAGGGGCAGGGGCAGGGCCTTTCACAGGCCTTTCTACCAGGCACAGGCCTCCTCCCCTTTTCCTCAGATGGGGTTCTTCAGAGGGAGAGGCAGAAGGGAGGTGAGCAGGGCTGCATCCTCCTCTTAGTCTAAGGCTCCTGCCAAGCAGACACCCTGATGTATCAGCCTGGGTTGACTCCCCAGTTCCTGCCGGAGGCAGGCTGGCTTACTACTTCCAGGACTGGAAGTCTGTTACCTCAGACAAGTGGGTCCTGGAGGTAGTAAGCCAGGGACTGGCCCTCTGCTTCAAAAAATGTCCAAAGCTGAGGGTCAGGTCCTTTCCGCCTGCAAACATCTCCGAAACCATTGCCCTAGAGGCAGAGGTTTCATCTCTGCTGGCTCTCAGAGCCATAAAGAAAGTTCCTACATCTCACAGGGGCAAATGTCTGCACTCCAGATACTTCCTTACCCTGAAAAAAACATGGGAGTGGCGGCCCATCCTGGATTTAAGATACTTAAACAAGCACCTAGTAAAGCCAAAATTCAAAATGGTGACTCTGGGCATAATTCTTCCCTCTCTAAGGCCAGGAGACTGACTAGCCTCCCTGGACCTAAAGGATGCCTATTTCCACATTCCCATCAGATGCTCCCACAGAAAGTACCTCGGGTTCGAACTGCCTTCAGACCATTATCAGTTCAAAGCAATGCCCTTCGGCCTAACATCAGCTCCATGGGTGTTTACAGAATGCCTAGCAGTAGTAGTGGCCTTTCTAAGGAGACAAAACATTTCCATATTCCCGTATCTGGATGACTGGCTCATTGTGGGTCAGTCTCCAGACCAAGTTAAGTCAAATTTGCAAATGACCCAACAAGTGCTCACTTCTCTAGGATTCCTCCTTAGTCTTCCCAAATCAGGTTTCGAGCCAGTGCAACTCTTGACCTTCATAGGAGTAGAGCTGGATACTGTCAAAGCAAGAGCCTTTCTCCCTCTGGCAAGGGTAAAGGCCATTATAGAGCTGGCTTCTTCCTTCCACCTTCTGGTGTCTCGAACAGCAAGGTATTTCCTTCAACTCCTGGGCCACATCGCAGCTTCCACTGCTTTGGTCCAAGGGGCCAGATTTCAGATGAGAGACATCCAGTTCCATCTGAGGGCTTTTTGGTCTCAGAAAGAAGATCCTCTAGCCAAACTAATTCCAGTGACTCAGACTCTGATTCAGACTCTCCAATGGTGGTTGGATAAGGACAACCTCAGGCAAGGGGTCCCATTCATCATTCAGTCTCTTCTGTAGTTCTAACAACGGATGCTTCTCTCCTGGGGTAGGGAGCTCACCTGGGAGCCCTCACAGCTCAGGGAGTGTGGTCACCCTCCGGAGTCTCTTCTCTACATCAATCTTCTGGAGCTCAGGGCAGTGTACCTAGCTCTACAAGCCTTCTCAGACTCAGTACAGAACAAGGTGGTTCAGGTCAGGACAGACACCACCACCACCATGCAGTATGTCAACAAGCAGGGAGGCACTTGGTCTATGGCCTTGTGCACAGAAGCCATGAAGTTGTCCCTGGCTTATTCCCTGAAAACCTCTCTGATAGCTGTCCACCTTCCCGGGAAGGACAATGTGCTAGCAGATGCACTGAGCAGGATTTCACAGGGTCATCAGGAATGGTCCCTGGACCCTCTGGTCTTGAAGGTGATTTTTTCAAGATGGGGCACTCCAGAGATGGATCTCTTTGCAGCCCCAATCATCAACTTCCTCTCTTTTGTTGCAGACCCTCAGTCTTGGGCACAGTCCTTCTGGATGCTCTGATTCTGAACTGGGAAGGAAAATTTCTGTATGCTTTCCCTCCCTTTCCTCTACTGTTCAAAGTTTTAGTCAAGATAAAGTCACAGCCTTGCAGAGTGATTCTGATTGCTCCATATTGGGCCAGACAGCCCTGGTACCCCCTGTTACTGTCCCTAGCAGTCCATCTTCCCCTGTCTCTTCCCAGGAATTACAACCTGGTAACCTCCTCTGAGGGGAGGATTTGGTACCCCAATCTTCAGTCTCTCAGTCTCAAGGCATGGCTCTTGAAGAGTTAGAGTATGCAGATTTGCATCGATCTCAGGGGGTTCTGGACATTCTCAAAGCCTCTCGAAAGCCCACCACTAGAACGACCTATAACTCCAAATGGAAGAGATTCAGCATTTGGTGTTCTAAGCAGCATAGTTCCCCAGACACTGCTGAATTGCCTACAGTTCTGGATTATGTGGTCCATCTTAATGGCCTAGGCCTCAGACCAGCTACTTTCAAAGTACACTTGTCAGCTGTCTCTGCTTTTCTGTCAGTGGGGAAGTCTTCCTCACTATCATCTCATCCTGTGTTCTGTAAATTTTTCAAAGGATTGCTTCATACCAATCCTCCATTTAGAGACCCTGCCCCTGCCTGGGATTTAAATGTTTGTATTGCTCAATTGATGCAACCTCCCTTTGAGCCTATGTCTTCAGTAGAACTTAAGTACTTGACTTGGAAAACTGTGTTTTTAGTAGCCATCACCTCTAGCAGACGTATCAGTGAACTGCAAGCCCTGTCAGTGGAACCTGATATTATCTCCTTTCATAGGGATAAAGTGGTCCTTAGAACCAAGAGAAGGTTCTTGCCCAAAGTGGTTTCAGATTTTCACCTGAACCAGTCTATGTCTCTTCCTGTTTTCTTCACTGATCATTCCTCTTCAGGAGAGAGGAGGCTACACAGTTTAGATGTTAAAAGGGCTCTTAGCTGCTATATAGAGCGTACCAAGGGTCACAGGTTTGATTCCCTCCAGCTGTTCCTCACTTATAGAGAAGTGGGGAAGGGCAAACCTGCCACCAAGAGAACTATTGCCAGGTGGATTGTATCTTGTATGCAATTCTGCTATGAGAAACTAGGAAAAATTCCACCCTCAGGTCTGAGGGCTCACTCCATCAGAGGTACAGCTGCTTCCCTGGCTCCTGCCAGGGATAGTCCTCTCTTAGAAATTTGTCAAGCAGCCACCTGGAAAACAGTCCATACCTTTACCAAGCATTACTCTCTGGATATCCAGGCTAGGAGTGATGCTCAGTTCAGCACAGCAGTACTTCAGAGCCTATTCCCAAAGTAGGTTCTGTCCCTCCTCCATGGAGTACTGCAGTAGTCTGCAATAGTCAGAATACAGCAAGACTTCATGTTGTTTGAAGAAAAAATTACTCACCTTAGTAATTATGTTTCTTCTAATGGAGTCTTGCTGTATTCTGACCTCCTTCCCTGCCTCCCCTCTCAGAACATGTTTTTGGGAAGTGGGTGGGCAGGTGCAGTGTTGTATCTCAGGGGTGCTCCTTTTACACCCTTTTCTTTTTGTTTGGGTGTTTGTCTTATCTTTATTCTTATTTGGATTGGTTTTTGGTTTTGGGTTTCCTGACTTGAATCTTCCTTTGGGTATCCAAAACTTTTTGTTTGCCAGTTGGCTAGTAAAGATTTTACAATTTCCACATAGAATAGTTAGTGAGTTTTTGCTCATAAGAATCTGACAGTTGGATTTCAAAGGGCTCCAGACAGAGACCTCAACCGAGCTTGAGCTCAGCATTCTATGCTCTGCATAGAAAGTTAACCGTTTGTTCTGTGGGGCAGTTTAAAGGCTGGGGCTAACTGCAATAGTCAGAATACAGCAAGACTCCATTAGAAGAAACATAATTACTAAGGTGAGTAATTTTTTCTTCTGTATTAGCAGAACTTAAGTACTTGACTTGGAAAACTGTGTTCCTGGTAGCTATTACCTCTGCCAGGCGTATCAGTGAATTGTAAGCTCTGTCAGTGGAGCCTGATTTTATCTCATTCCATAGAGATGAGGTGGTCCTTAGACGGAGGTTCTTACCCAAGGTAGTTTCAGATTTTCATCTGAACCAATCCATGTCTCTTCCTGTGTTCTTCACTGATCGTTCTTCTTCAGGAGAGAGAAGTTTACACAGTTTGGAAGTTAAAAGGGCTCTTAGCTACTACACTGAGCGTACTAAGGCACTTAGGTTTGACTCCTTCCAGTTGTTCCTCACTTATGGTGAAGTGGGGAAGGGTAAACCTGCTACTAAGAGAACTATTGCGAGGTGGTTATCTCTTGTATACAGTTCTGCTATGAAAAGCTAGGCAAAGTACCCCCCTCAGGCCTGAGGGCTCATTCGACTAGAGGTACAGCTGCTTTTCTGGCTGCTGCCAGACATATACCCTTATTAGAGATATGCAAAGCAGCCACCTGGAAAACGGTCCATACATTCACCAAGCATTACTCTCTGGATATCCAGGCTAGGAGTGATGCTAGGTGTGGTACAGCAGTACTGTACAGCCTATTCACAAAATAGGTTCGATACCCTTCTCCATGGAGGTACTGCTTGGTAGTCTGCATAATGTCAGAATACAGCAAGACTTCATGTTGTTTGAAGAAAAAATTACTCACTTTAGTAATTGTGTTTCTTCTAATGGAGTCTTGCTGTATTCTGACCTCCACTCTGCCTCCCCTCTCAGAACCTGGTTTTTGGGAAGTGGGCTGGCAGGCGCAGTGTTGCACCTCAGGGGTGTACTCGGCACTCTCCCCTTTTTAAACAGGGGGAGTGGGTTATTTATATGTTTTGATAGTTATATTTGTTCACTACCTAGTTTTTGTTTTGGATTTCTCGACTTGAGTCTTTTGGGGATCCAAAATATTTGGTTGCCTTTTTGGCTATTAAATTTTACAATTTCCACATAGTGGGGGTAGTTAGTTAGTGTTAGCTCGTAAGAATCTGACAGTTACACTTCAAAGTGCAGCAGACAGAGGTTTTAACCGAGCTTGAGCTCAGCGTTTTATGCTTTGGCTTAGAGTTAACTCTTTCCTCTCAAGAGCAGTTCAAGTGCTGGAGCTAACTGCATAATGTCAGAATACAGCAAGACTCTGTTAGAAGAAACACAATTACTAAGGAGAGTCATTTTTTCTTGTGGCATCAGACGTACCTTGGCACCAGCCCTCAACTGCCTCAGTTCCTTTTTTTCCTGCTGTCGAGTGCACTTCAGTGACTATGTTGCTGGCCCTTCAGGAATCAGAACTTCACATCTGTCCAACAGTCGTTTCAGTTCTCTCAGTTTTCAGTTGATTTAAGTTAGTGTTTTTTTTTTTAATTACTATTTTTCTATGTTCCCCACCCCAGCAGGCACCGCATCATCAGGAGCATCAATGAGGCCAGTCCCCCACCTCTGCCACCTTACCTTGACTTCTCGGTCGACCCCCATCGAGCCTCGGTTCTACCCCTCCCGGGCGGGGACGAGGTGGGGTGGGTTACACCCCATACAATCTGGTTTCGTCAGGTACCACGGAGTCAGGCAGGTGGGGGCAATGAGAGGACTACCTCGACGTTCCATCTCCCCGGAGCCTGCGGGACATTTTCCCTGTTCATGAGTGAGTGGCACGCACCCAGACGCCAAGGCATCACCGCCGTCACCACTTCCCATCCCTCGACGTCAGTTCAGCGCTTGCTGTGCCCCCGGCTTCTGCCAGAGGCCAGTCAAGCGAACTATGAATCTCCTTCCCTCCTGAGAGAGGAGGACCTCCGGATCTCAATCCTCTCTCTCCCCTACCGCCCCCATGGCGAACACGTTCCCGAACCGAAGATTACGCTGGCATGTTGGCAGTGTGGTGTCAAGCGCCTCAACCCTCAGTGCCACGCGGGCGGCTTAGTTTGTTATTTTTATTCCAGTTTAGTAATTTTATGAAACATTTTTTTCTGTCAGTTTCCCCTCAGTCCTACTGACCCTACGTCCAGATGTCTCTGCAGGTTCACAATAGGGAGTATTCAAGCAGACTGCTTCAGTGGCGGGGCTGTGTCTGTTCCACTTTCCAGTGAGGGAAGGGTTTTTGACCCATGTGCTTGGGAAGGACAGTCCTTTGGAGCATGAAAGAGCAGGCCGGTTCCAAACCCCTATCGGGTTCTTGGCACCACTCCGCCACGAGTTCTTCCTCTCGCCTTTTGGGGGCGTAAGAAACGGTACCACTTGGGGGTTGCCTTTGGGATGTCTTGCACGAGTCCCCAGATTCTGGGGCTGGGGCCCTTCACCGCCATCCACATGGGCCTTGGTGCCTGGATGCTGAGGCCTCCGACCTGTGGTCCCCTCCCTGTTCCTTGGTGGTGTCCTCAGTGGGCAGTCTCCCTGAGCAGCTCTTTGGAGCAGCAGGTGTAGCATTAGGCTGGGGTGTTGTTGCTTGTGTCCCAGTCCTTGACCCCTTTCCATTGGTAGCACTGAACCATGGGCGAGGCCCCCGAGCCAGGTAGAGCATTTGGCTCCAGTAGTGGCCTTTTGCCCTTACCAGTGACTGTGCTGCCGACTCCTGCCCTGCTGGCCACACCCCTACCTTGTGTATTTTGGTAGGACCAACCAGGTACCACTCTGGTCTCCTCGGTATTGGTGGAGTCATTGGTTCTAGTGCCGATTTCGTGTTTCGGCCTTCGAGGCCTGTCATGCTGGTACCCTAGTACCAGTCCTGGCACTGGACTGACTCCTGTTGGTGCCATCTTGGTGCCAGACTCTCTGTCTCTCTCTCTCTCCTTGGCCTGGCCTGGTGTTGTTCTGGTATTAGCTCCGGTCCCGGGTCATTGCTGCATCATCATTGGGTCAGCATCGGGAGTCCTGGTGCAGAGGATTCCAGTGCCAGGTTCAGTTGCTCCTTACGCCATCTCTGGCTATGATGATGGCACCATTAGGTGTCAGGGTTTTTCCAGGCACTTCTGTTCTTCTGGTGCCTCCTTTGCAGTTCTTATCCCAACACCAGCCTTGTGTCCAGGTTGTTCCCGGTACCATGTCTCCTGCTGTATTCATTGCTGTCTCTGATACTGTGATGGTGCCAAATCTGGACCCAGTGCTCTCTGGTGAGGGATCCAGTACCATTTTGCCATGGTTTTCAGTGCTGTTTCTCACAGTCCAACACCTTGCCAGGTACCGTTCTGTTGCCGTTTTCTATGTCCTGTATGGCACCTGGTCATTGCTGGAGTATTTTGGCTCAGGGACCATCGCCGTGCTCTAGCCTAAGGAGGTTTTTACAGCCGCTGAGTCTGTTCCAAAACCTCATCCTCTAGAGCACACATATGACCCCTGGTGTGGTCTCTTCTGACCCAGACCCTTCTGCTGTGCCTCAGATCTTGCCTCTTCTGGATTTTTCTAGCTCATAGGGTCTTTTTTCCCTTATCTCTGTCCCTTTTGAGCTCGCTTAATCCCTGTGTTAACAAAAAAAAAAAAAGAGAAAAATGGGGGTTCTGCTTAGTACCTTCCTTTTGCCTCTACTGGAGCTGGATATCTCTGATCTCACCTTTACAGCTATGGCTGTTCATTGGCTCTTCAGCTGTGCTGGAAGCTCCGCCTTCCTCCTAGAGGGCACAATAATGTACCTAGATCAGAGCACTCTCTCTTGTCCCCTCCGAGCAGGGCTCTCTAGCTGTTCAGCAGGTCATGAGGTTTCTGGATCGACCTCTCATTGCTGGTCAGTGGAGGTCTTTCTCCTTTAGTTCTTCCCCTTCCTAATCGAGTCTTGCGATGGCACCCTATTAGATATGTCCCTGCTGAGGTAGGTAACCCTCTATCAGGCCACCGAACACTTCTACTTTGAAATCCAACTGTGAATCCCCTCTTCTTTTTGGAGGAGCAATATTCTGTGGACCCTGGGCCTGGCTGGATCTCTTCATCTACAGAACGGTCCTCTCTGGACAGTTGGCAGTCCTGGACATGTCGCATAGCAGAAACGAAGAGCACACTCTTATCCCCTCTGCTGGGAGGTTTTCAGAGTGTAAGAACTGGATTTTTAGCAGAGAGTCATTTTCCAGGCCTCCTGTCTCCTGGATTCTGGAATACTGTGCCAGATGAGCTCGACCGGCCACAGGTCCATCCTTACATATGACTCTGTGAGCTCACTGTTATTAGCGGGGCTCCCCAGGTGTGAACTTTTTGCATGCCCATTCAACGTCAAACTGTCCTGTTTCTGCTCCAGAAACCAAGAGCATGGCGTTTTTTTTGTTTTTTTTTTCTGTCGGGCGGTGTTTGGAGTCCTACAGCAATGTTATGCGCACCCCCCCCAGTGCAGAGGGCATTGCTGAGCTGCAAGTTTACAGGGCATGATCATTCTGATCACTCCCTTCTAACCTCAGCAAATATGCGTCTATCTGTTCAATGGACTAGCAGGAATTAGTGGTCAGAGGACCCTTCTTCTTAGGTTGGACAATTGGCTTAAGGTCTCCTAATCCATCCTAACAAGTGCTCCCTTCAGCTCAGGCCTGGCTCCTGAGAAGATGGAAGTGAATGCATACAGGGCATTTCAGAAGGTTCTGAAATTATTTGGCTGCCCATAACCTCCCACTAGCATGACTTTCGCAGCCTAGTAGAAAAGACTTTCCATTTTATGGTCCACAACCCATACGGACCCTTTTAGTGCCCACCTGTCAAGTTTCTGGAGTACTTTCTGGACCTTCTTGATGCTGATTACAGCATCCACATTCAAAGTCCATTGTGTCTTAGATCTCCATACCAGGAGTCCCTTGGTACCTTCTACCTGGCTCATTTACCTGTTTTTAGAGGGTTTATTAGGGCATTTTGCACACAAGTTCCATATCCAGAAGCTGGTAGTTGCCAGAAATATCAACCTTGTGTTAGACATGCTCACCTGCAAGCCCCTTGAGTCTCTTGCAACATGTGAGCTAGAGTTTTTTCTTGGAAACAGCATTCTAATGGTCATCCTTCTGCTCACAGAGTGTCTCAAATCCATACCTTACTCGCAGATCACAATACTCTGTTTTCCACAGGTGCAATACTCTGTTTTCCACAGTGGTAAGGTAATTTCTAGGATTGTGGATATGCTGTGTTTCCACACCTCTGGCGGTCCATGTTCCTTTATTCTGAGGCCAAAGAAGTGTGGATGCACACCATATACCACTCCCACAACTGCAGTTACAGCTGAGTAACCCTCATGTTATGTATACATCCTGAGTCCCATCCTAAGTGGCGTGGGAGTTCCATCTGAATCAGCCTCTGTGCCACCTTCTTACTTATCCAGCTTCCAAATTTACGTGAAGTGCTTTCTCTCTCCATTCTCTGAATATGCAGAGGATCCTCACATTTACTGGGAGAGAGTTAGAATTTTGAGCAATGCAAACAGCTTTGATTTCCTTTGCTTCCAGTTGAAAGCATTAGCCTACTCCAGTCAAGGGCATTTCTGCCTGGATGGCATGCTATTGTGCCTCTGCTATAACATGACATAGGTCATGTTCAAAAGGTCAGGTATGCACCAACTTTTCCTCTGCAGATGTCACGTCCCTGGCAGAGGTTCCCCTTATGCCTGTTAATGATACCTTGCAAAGCTAAAACTTGGATCATATTGCACATTTTTCTTACACACTATGCCCTGGACTCATCCCAGGCAGTGTGCCACTCTGAATGGACTGTCTTGAATGGCTTTCAGTCCTGCGTGAGCTCATCATTCCCACCACCCAATTTCAGAGGTTCTTCTCAGTTTGGTACTCTGTCCCATTAGTGTGAAAAAATGGTGAAGATACATTAATGGAAGATATGAAAATTGTGTACTTACCGTAATTCTTGATCTACTAGGAATATCTTGATTATTTATTCACACACCCACCTGCCACCCCCCATGCTCACTCCAGTATGTTTACTGGTCTTCTCACTTGTTCAAGGCCTGAACTGTGAGAACTCTGGACTACTTACATGCTGTCCATTATTGCATGGGTCACCAGGGCTCCTTATGCCCTTAGTGTTAGTGCATAACTTCTACTTAGGCTATTCTGCACCTCCTCGGTGAAAAGAGAAACTAAGGTGGTTGAGGGCTGGTGCTGAGGTAAGCCTGGTGCCACAAGCTACTCTCGCGGCGCCATGCATGCACATGGCTTGACTCGGTGCCAGCCCTCCTAAAAAGTTCTGGCTTCTTGCAGGATCCTTGTGCCTCTGGCATAGACCCATTAGTGTGAATAAATGGTGAAGATAGAAGATAGAAGATATTCCTAGAAGATCAAGAATTATGGTAAGTATGTAATTTTCATTTTTGGGGCATAGAAAGGTGACTGGAGACCTGACCATGCAATGCTAGTGTTTTAGTGCACAGTTAGGTCCTGGATTGTGGCCAGTAAGGTTCCTATATTTGTTCTTGCCATTCTGTCAATCAAAAGCAGTAATTTCTAAAATTTGCTACGTCAAATTCTGTCATTGTACTTTAGCATAGCTCAAATTTGTACCTCTCCACTGTCCCACTGTAGGGAAGTAATCCCTCATTTTGTCTTGGAGAAGCTCTGTGTCCCACATGGCGGATGGGGGATGTCTGTGTTACTTAAATGCGCTGTAGCTTCCTTGATTAATTGATTTATTTTCACTGAAATCATTTACCAAGAACACACAGCTGAGATGAGACATCTGATGTATAATGGTGTTCCCCCCAGGAAAAGTGCAAAAGGGAACAGCATCATTGACATATTAAAAGTGTTCATCTCTACATATTGTAAAATTAGAATATGAATTGAAAGTGAATGCTAAAAGTTACCATGAACAACTGGAAGGTGATAGTGCATTTTAGTGCCAGACATGTCATAAAAAAAGAAAATATAGATCTTCCCTGTGTCAGTCTTCACCATTCATCACTGGTGGGTTATTGGCCAGAGACAAGAAATGTGCAGAACCGAGGTGGAGGAGGAGCCAAGGGCCATTTCTCGCCAACTTGTGAGGCTCCAACCTCCTAGAAAAAAAAAAAGGCTCCCACAGGGTGCTTGTCTCCAGCCAATCACCCACCAGTGATGTATGGTGAAGATGCACAGGAAGATCAAGAATTTTGGTAAGTATGTAATTTTCATTTTTATACTTTTTAAGAGGGCAAGCTGTACATATGGTTATAGAAGTATTGTCACTCAATGACAAAATATAGTCTGTTAATTGTATAGGCAACAAAGGTTTTGCTAGTTATTTCATTTGCTTCTGGCTTTCAAAGGTTTTTTTGGTCGCAAGTTAACAAACGGATTACAAATTACAACATTCTTTTGAAAAGAGTACATGTCGGTATCAAAATGCTGATTAAAAACCCTAGAATTAAGCTGCTGTTGTACAACCCATATGGGGATGCATTAATTTCCAAAATAGTTCATTGGTTTCAGAGTAAAACTGACATCACAAAAATTAAGTACATTCTGTTACTTATGCAACACGTTCCTCATGCCATAGCCAGGCCCATTACACAGGTCACATTTGAGAGGTAAGAAGAAAGCAATATCAGTACGAACATATGAAATTTGCCAGCAAATAAAGGCCTAGAGGTCTATCAAGTCTGCTCGAATATGCAGCCAGCACCCCTTATTCTGCAGCTGCCCCTCCCTTCCACCCTTCCCCTCCATTGACCCTCCCCCTCGTCCTGTCCCATCCCCTTTTGAAGCAGTCCACTGTTCTACTGGATACCACTTTGCAGGTAACGCATTCCACCTAGCTACCACCCTCTCTGTAAAAAAGTGTCTCCTCATCTCCCTCCTGAACCTTTCTCCCTCCAGTCTCATATCATGGCCCCTGGTGTCCCTCCCCTTCCTTACTTTGAACAGCCCCTCTGTACCTGTCTTGTTTATTCCTTTCATGTACTTAAAGGTTTCAATCATGTCCCCCCATCCTCCAGCGAGTACATGTTCAACTCCCTCAGCCTTCTCTTGTATGATAATTCCCCCAGCCCCTTGATCATCTTTGTCACCCTCTGCTGCACCCCCTCCAGTAACTTAATGTCCCTCTTCAGATATGGGTGCCAGTACTACACGAAGTACTCCAGGTGTGGTCTAACTAATGACCTATACAGTGATAGAATCACCTCCTCCTTCCTCGAGGATATACCCCTTGCAATGTAACCCAGCATTTTGTTGGCCTTTGCAGCTGCCTTCCTACATTGTGCAGAGTTGTTCATTGACCCTGTAATGAGCAGCCCCAGATCCTTCTCCTCCTCTGTCTGGGCTAGCTGCACTCCCCCCAGCTGGTAACTTCTCCTTGGGGTCTTCACCCCAAAATGCAGCACTTTGCACTTTTTGGCATTAAACCCCAGTTGCCAGTTGTCTAACCAGGTTTCAAGCTTTGCCAGATCATCCTGCAACCTCTGCCATCCCCCTAGGTCGTCCACCACAGCTCCCATCTTGGTATCATCAGCAAACAGACTGATCTTGCTCTTGAGGTCCAATGATATGTCTGCAGTGAATATCCCAAACAACACTGGTCCCAACACTGAGCCCTGCGGAACACCGCTCGTCACTACCCTTGGGTGTGAGAGCTCCCCACCCACCACCACCTTCTGTTGCCTTCCCTGAAGCCAGTTCCCTACCCATCTCACCAGCTTTGCAGCCGCCCTTGTGCCTTCTAACTTATTTCCCAGGCTCCCATGTGGCACCGAGTTGAATGCCTTACTGAAGTCCAGATACAGGACATCCACTGCATGGCCCCTGTCCAGTTGCCTAGTTACCCAGTCATAGAACTCCACCAGGTTGGTTTGGCAAGATCTGCCATGTATGAAGCCATGCTGTCTTCTGTCCTGTAGTCCTTTGGCCTCTAGGAGGGCCACCAGCCTCTCCTTCAGGATAGTCTCCATCAGCTTACCCACGGTGGATGTGAGGCTCACCGGTCTGTAGTTCCCTGGTTCATCCTTGGGGCCACTCTTGTGGAGGGGCACCACATGAGCCTTCCTCCAATCCTGAGGTACACACCCTGAGTGTAGTGAGGCATTAAATAGGTCTGCCAAAGGTCCCACAAGGACCTCTGCCAGTTCCTTCATTACCCTGGGGTGGATGCCATCTGGGCCTGGCACCTTGTCCACCCTCAGTACCTTCAAACCCTCCCGAACTCTGCCCTCCATGATTTCCCCATCTGTCACCCCCTCTCCCCGTTTCTGTCGTTCCTCCCCCCTTGGGTATCACCCCCCTTCTCCTTAGTAAATACTGAGTAGAAGTAATCATTTAGCACTTCTGCCTTATCGCACCCTGCTTCCACCCAACCCCCCCTCCTTCCTAATCCTTACTATGTGGTCCTTACAGCTTCTTTTCTCCCTGATGTACCTAAAGAAGTCCTTCTCCCCTTCTTAATGCCTTGTGCTAGCCTGAGCTCCATAGATGCCTTGGCTCCCCTTACTGCCCATGTCACCTCCTTCAGTTCTGTCAGGTACTCCTCCCTGTCCTCCCCCCTCCCTGTTTTCTTGTACCTCCTAAAGGCAGCTCTTTTCCTCCTTACCTTTTCCATGACCTCCTTGCTTAATCAGCTCAGTTTGTTAGCCCTAGTCTTCTTGCTGTGGGCCTTGCAGCAGGTTTTGATGCCTCCACTATCCCCAGCTTTATGAGCTCCCACCTCTGGTTAGTGTCCATACTAGGTTGAATTCTGGCCAGGTAGCCTTTTAACACTGCCCCATCCTCCCAAAGTTGGCCCTCATGAAGTCCAGCACTCTTGTGCCAGATTCCACTCCTTCCTTGCCCATATCCAGTGTGAGCCATACTGAGTGGTGGTCACTCCCTGACAGCGGTTCTTCCACCGTAAGTTCTCTCACAAACTCCCTATTTGCCAGCACAAGGTCAAGGGTATTCTCTAACCTGGTTGGTTCACTGACCATTTGCAGCAGGAAGCTGTCCTGGAAGGCATCCAGCAGTACCTGCTCCCTTCTATTCCTGGTTGTTGGGGTACTCCAGTCCACTCCTGGCATGTTGAAGTCCCCCACAATCACCACACTACCCTTCTCGCAGGTCCTCCTGATTTGTCCCGCTAGTTCCCTGTCTAACTCCTCTGTCTGATAGGGCAGCCTGTACATCACTCCTATTCTGAGAATCCTATTCTTGGAATCCTGGATTTGCATCCAAAGTGACTTCGTACTACCCTCCTTCCCTTCCTCCCTTATATACTTCAGTCCTTCCTTCACATATAGTGCCACCCTCCCTCCTTTCCCAATCACCCTGTCCCTACGAAATAAACTCAGTAACAAAAAAAAAAAAAAAAAAGAAAATTCAAAATCTTGGACTTTATAAATTTTTCAATAACAAGGAAGTGTTACAAAGTATTAATTTTGAAAGGGTGTGTGTGCAGGGGAGTTCTGCACTCTCCAGGTCTCCTGTTACCAAGGGAACCTCTTGATTCAAGCACAGCCTTGTTATATATGACTGCTCATACACAATATTCTGTATGTCCACATCTTGAAACCAACACAACTGGCATTAATTGGCACACTTGTTGGTATCTCACATGAGAAGCCAAGGATTTTATGGACATAGAGACTGAATAACCCTTTCATCTATGAGGTTGTCCCTCCATGATAGGGTCAAGGGACATTGTCAGTGCAATATAGGGAAGCAGGAAGCTTGAACTGCAATCCCCCATGCTGTAGCTGACATATGGATAAATAGAGGGCTTCAGTTTCAAGCGCTGTCAGTCTGGCATCTCTTGTGAGAACTAAAAGAGTCACTACAAACTTTTAAAAAATACTTTAATTTTATTCCCATTAGAAGTAAGATTCAGAATTCTAAATTAGCATTTTTGTAGATGTTTAGTTAAAATAAGAATGTGTGCTCATCTTCAAAACTGTACTGACAAAAGTAAAGTAATACCACCACACTGGCATACTTTGCCCAGAAGCTTTTAATGTACCATAGAGTTAAAGGCCTTGATGAAGTCCAGATAGCTTGTGTTCTACTGCCCAGCCCCTGCCCCCTGTAGATTATGGAGCTGCAGCAAATAAAGGCATCAATAAAGTTGTTAAAACTGTAGTGGGGCAGCCGGCCCAGTGGTGCTGAGGTTTGAGGTGCTGGACGCCACACCTCGCACTATGCCAGCGACTCGGGTTCAGGAACGACCTTGGGTGGTCGAGGTGCCGGCACGGGGGGTGGGTGGAGAAGGTTCGAGCATGCCGATGGGCAGTTCTCCTTTCCGTGGGTGGTGAGGGTGGGTTGGCACCCCAGTTCCACCCCAACTGGTGGAGGTCCGTGGGTAGCATAGACAGAGAGGGGGCAGCAAACAGTTACGTGTGGTAGAAGGAGCTGAGCTGGCATCACGGGGTGCATAAGCGTGCCTCCACATGCTTGCTGACCCATGTGCCAGGGCCTCGGGGATGTCAGGGGAGAAAACCTGTAAAAAAATACCCATGTGTCCCCATCGTCAGTTGGTGGAAGGAGGCGACAGGGACCAAATAGCTATATATGTATGTGTATATGTATATATATATATGTAGTGGGGCATGAGGAACAAGATTTATCAAGCAGTGACGTTGACACACGTTGGAAGACTGCAGTAGAGTGCTTTTGACAATAAATCAGTGCTGTGGAAGGTGTTTATCACTAGCCTGCTGTTCAGGCAGTAAAGCTTCATGCCCTGCCCTTGGTTTTCCATCTTGTGCCGGTGAAGCTTAAGCTGCAGTGCAGAGGTGATATGCCATGGGTGTTGGGGGTGGTATTTACAGTATCATCCCAAAGGTTTGTTCCTTACAACTCACTCAGACCTTTATTTATTTATTTTATTTTTTTATGTATTGAAAGAATTACAACCTTTGAGTCAAGGACTCCTTTGCAAAGGCTCCATGTCAAAAATGAAATAACATAACAGGGTACAAGAAAGACAAGAACAGAGCAATATTACAATGTTGAAAAGAGGACAAGTAACAAAATTCAAGGGCAGAGGGATCCAGCCTGAGTCAGACAGTGAGCAGTAAACAATAGTAGTTATAGTGTCAAAAAACAGTGATCAATAAACTACAGTCTGGTTACAGTATATATGTGCTATTTGCAGGTGCAATGCAGGACTGAGAATAAGAACATGAGTGGGAGATTGGGTGGGAGGATCAAAAATTAGTGTACAACTTTCCTGAATTTAGATGGGCAAATAATGTTCTTCTGGACTGTGGAAGTAACAAAGTGTTTTGGCTTTGCCAACCTAGTGGCATTGGCGCAAGCACTACAGAGCTGTTTGTGCCTAAGTTAGCATTCAGACCAGTGGCTTTATAAAGGTACCAGATATTGCCTGTAGCTTTGAAGCAAGAGATGAGCTCTGCAGAGACCCAGGGAAGGTTAGGAGCCCTGACTGTTGCCTTCCAGAGGGAGGCATGCCTGACCGAAATTGAGAATTCAGACTGAAAATTTGGAAGGGCTTCATCTACAGCAGAAGTAGAGATGAAAGGTCAGTCAGTGGAGTAGAGGTCAGCTAGAAGGGTAGACAGGTCATGATACCTATAGGACCAAGAGTTAAATGACCTTAGTGGGACTTTGGAATCTGAACTTTAAGCAGACCCAAGACCATACTGTGGTCACTGAGGGTGTCAGGGAGGGTACCAACTTTCACAATGCAGTGAGGATGGGATAAGAGAAACTAGTCTAATAAGAATGCCTGACCTTGAAGCAGTCATTGCAGAGGCAGACCTGGATCTGGTGGCCATAATGGAGTCATGGTGCACTGACTACCACAGATGGGAAGTGGTCATATCCAGCTAGACCATGTTCTGAAGGACAGGAGAGGGAGGAAAGGTGGCCGGGTTTGTTTTATATATGAGGGATGGTATTAAGGCCACAGAGATACAGGGACACCAGGGAGATAAGGAGGAACTGGAAGTACTATGAGCCAGCTCAGAGACAGAGTCTGGGGCTTTTATTAGCATGGGGGTGGTGTACAGACCACCAGCAGAGAGGGAGGAGTTAGACAAGGTTTTGGGGAAGACCATTGTCAGAATGGCATGCAAAGGGGAATACCGATTATGGGGGACTTTAATCTGCTGGATGTAGACTGTAGTATTCTGGCTGCAGTTGCAAGAAGCAGGGCCGTCCTCAACTCCCTATTGGGGGCATTTCTCAGGTAGCTACTTTCGGAACCCACTACAGATGGGGATGTGCTAGACCTGGTATTTACAGACAGGGACAGCATTGCAGATGTCATAGTGGTAGTCCCTTGGGTACAATCAATCACCATACTGTGTGGTTTGACATATAGATTGGGCAAGAGAAAAAACACACTAAGACAAGGGTCCTGGGCTTCAGGACTGTAGATTTTAAAGAAACCAGAGACTGCCTCAGTAAATACCTTGAAAGAAGGATTGGCCAGTGGGGGAGTGGAGACCTAGTGGAAAAAGATCAAGGAGGGAATAGCTAAGACAATGAAATGCTGTTTGAAAGAAGTAAGCAAGGGAATGAGGAAGAAGAGGCTGCTATGGTTCTCAAAGGAAGTGACAAAGGTAGTGAGAAAAAAAAAGGCATTTATGAATACAAGGAGACCCAGACAGATGTGAACAGGGAGATATATATGCGGACAAGCAAAGGGAGACAGGAAGAAATGTTAATTGAATACTTCTGCTCGGTCTTCACATTGGTTGGAAGGGACCAATATGTATCAGCAGGCACAGGGGGAGTGGACACAAGTCCCTTTTCAGAGGAGAGAGTCCAGAAGGGATTGGAAGCCCTAAACATGAACAAGGCGATGGGACTGGACAGGATTCACCCAAGGGTTCTAAAATAACAGCTTGGTGCTAGTTGTACTTCTGGCAACACTGTTAAACCCCTCATTGGAGATGGGGTTAGTTCCAGAGAACTGGAGGAGGGACGATGTGGCTCCTCTGCACAAGAGCAGCAACAGGAAGGAGGCTAGCAGCTACAGGTCAGTCAGTCTCACATCAGTGGTGGGTAAATTAATGGAGATCATGCTGAAAGAGAGGCTGATATGGTACCTGGAGGCATATGAGCTGCAGGACCACTGGCTGCACGGTTTCACAGGGGGGAGGTCATGCCACAGATCTCATAGAGTTCTTTGGGTGACTAGGGAGGTCTGCCTCGTTCACCTGTCCTACTCGGGTGGTATTGTGTTATGCCAGGTCAATGAAAAACAAGATAGCTGTTATTGCTGATCTTGTTGGTATAGCAGACCTGGCTTGCATCACTGAGACCTGGCTGGAATAGAATGCTGGCCCAGTGTTGGAATCAGCAATTCCAGCTGGGTACTCGGTGATACACCGCTCGAGGGAGGATCATAGGGGCGGGGGAGTAACCATTTGTTTTAAGTCAGATCTAGGCCATGTAGACACCCCAGTGGGAGTGACCAGATCTTTTGAATGTATCATAGGAGCAGGTGCAGGTTGCAGGATACTTCTCGTCTACTGTCAACCCAGTGGTGAGAAGGAATTCCTTCAGGAAGTCGCCAACTTCATCATTGACCTGGTGTTGGGAGTCCCTCAGATGGGTAATTCTGGGGGATTTTAACACCTGGATCGACAAGAAACTCTCACAGTTTGGGCAGGACTTCCACCAACTGATGAGCTCATTGGGCCTGACACAGGTGGTTACTTATGCTACCCAGAGTCACAGTCATTCACTGGACCTGGTCTTCCTGTTGAGGATGGAGATCACCGATCTGGTGGTGGAGCCTTTCAGTTGGTCGGACCATCATACTATAAGGTTCAGATTCGGGGCACCCCCCAGTAGATCTGCCTCTACGGAGATGGTCCAGTACTGCCCTTTAAGGTGCTTGACCCCTCTTATGCCATTGCTGGACCTATCAGGTGTGCCGAGTGTATGTGGGGAGCCAGGGAAACTGGTACTAGCCTATAATAAGGAAGTGACAGGAGCCCTTGACTCCCTAGCTCCTGTCCACGTTCGCCCCCTCACTCTTCGCCCAAACTCCCCTTGGTTTGATGGGACTTTGAAGGAGTTGAGGTGAGGGGATTGAAGGTTGGAGCGGTTCTGGTGGAAATCTGGCCTGATGGTTGATAAACTTAGATTGATAGCCCATTATAAAGACTATCAATCGGCAATCTCATGTAAGAAGACAGAATTCCTGTCCAAGGAGATTGCTACAGCGAGGAATCGACCAGCTCAGCTCTTCTGGACTGTCGACAGATTGTGCAGTCCAACCTGTCTTCAGCCACGGGGAACATTTTCACAAGTTAAGTGTGACGAGTTTGCTTGGTTGTTCACTGATAAGATTGACGCTATCAGGTAGGAGATCCGTTCAGCTCCCTCAGATGGGTATTGCAGAGATCAGCAAGAGGTTGCAAGCACCCGGTCTGTCTGGTCTGACTTCGTCCGGTTGGCGATTGTAGACATTGTGCATGTCATCCAGGGTATGTACCCAACCTACTGTAGTTTGGACCTGGGCCCAACGTTCCTCCTAGTGGGTCCTTGCTGAGACAGTCCGGTGTTCATTGTAGACAAGGGTGTTTCCAGACCCCTCAAAGGAGGCGGTAGTGGTACCTCTCCTGAAGAAATCTCTCAACCCGGACTGCTTAGCAAACTATAGACCTGTCTCTAACCTGCCCTTTGTGGGCAAGGTTATTGAGATGGTGGTTGTGGTGCAGCTGGATGACCATTTAACATCTCACAATGTCTGTGATCCTCTCTAGTCTGGGTTTAGGAAGAGGCACAGTACCGAGACTGCCCTTGTTTGTGTACTGAATGATCTCCTGATAGCAAGAGACCAGGGGAGCCATTCCTTCTTGGTTCTCCTCAATCTCTCTGCAGCGTTTGATGCTGTAGACCATGGGGTGTTGTTGGAGCACCTAAGAAATCTCTGTGGACTGTCTGGTACAGTTCTCAGGTGATTTCAATCATTCCTCACTGGCAGGACTCAAAGAGTGGTGTCAGAGATTTATTCCTCGGCCCCTCTCCCCCTATCATGTGGGATTCCACCGGGCTCTGTACTGTCCCCCATGTTGTTTGCAGTGTACATGCTGCTGTTGGAAGACATTATAAAGTGGTATGGGCTAAGTTTTCACTACTACGTAGATGATGCTCAGCTCTGCATGTCCTTTGTGCCGAAGTGGAGCGGTCTCGGTTTTTAACAGCTGCCTGTCCAAGATCCAGGGATGGATGAGTGACAGTTGGCTGAAGTTGAACTCTGACAAAACTGAGATATTGGTGGTGGAACCAGGTTGCCAAGGTATGGGGTTGTCAGCAGGTGAACCATCCGTCTTTGGCATGGGGTGACCAGTTGCTTACTTCTGACTGGTTGCAAAATCTGAACGTTGTGTTCGATAGCGGCCTGACATTAAAATCTCAGGTGTCTGCTGTCGTTAAGACTTCTTTTTACCATCTGAGGAACATCGCCTGGATTAAGCGCCTGGTCCTGCCTGGTGATCTTCCAAAGTTGGTCCATGCCTTTGTAACCTCACGCCTTGATTACTGCAATGCTGTATACCTAGGGCTGCCGGGGGTTGATATCCGCTGACTGCAGCTAGTGCAGAATGCGGCAGTCAGGTTGTCGGCTGGCTTATCTAGGTTATGCCATGTTACTCCTGTGTTCCTTGGCTGCACTGGCTGCCTGTACATTGGTGGATCACCTTCAAGGTTGAGTTGCTGACCTATAAAGTCCTGTACAGAAAGGGACTGCGCTACTTGCAAGATCTCTGCCCCTGCGGCCCCCTTTGTGTACTCCATTCCTCTGACAAGGGATTGCTAGAAGTTCCCAGGGTTTGATCGAAGACCTCTGGGGCTTGCTCTTTTGCTTTTGTGGCCCCTACACTGTGGAATTCTCTACTTTGTCGAATTAGAGTTGCCTGACCGTCAAGAGTTTTAAAGCTGCATTAAAAACTCATTTATTTCACTTAGCATTTCCTGACCTGAGTGATAGCGTACTGCCATCTGTTATATTTGTGATCATGTTTTTAAATTTTAAATTTCAGTTTTATTTATGGTTGTTTATATGGTTTTTATTGTTTATTGTACAGCGCTATGATCTTTCTGGAATAGTGCTCACAAATAAAGTTTGATATGATATGATATAAGAGGAGGAGGACAGTGGATGTGGTCTGTTGGTACTTCAGAAGAGCCTTCAGTGTTGTGCTGCTAAGCAGCTTGGGGGTCAGAGAAAAAGTGGTAAGCTGGGTATCAAACTGGTTGAAATACAGGAAGCAGAGGGTGGTGGTAAATGGCAGACACTCAGGGGACAGGAGCATGACTAGCAAGGTGCCACAGGGATTAGTACTGGGACCGGTGCTTTTCGGTATCTTCATAAATAACATTGCTGAGAAATTGAAGGGGAGGGGAAGGGAAGGTGTGTCCCTGCGGATGACACAAAAATCTGCAACAGGAGAGACTTTCAGGAAGGGGTGGATGGAATGCAGAGGGATCTGAGGAAACTGGAGGAGTAGTCTAGGGTGTGGCAGCTGGGTTTAAGTGCCAAAAAGTGCAAAGTCACGCACCTGGTCGGGAAACCAGGAGCTATGTACAAGATGGGGGTGGGGATGGGGGGTGGTACTGACAGTCACTAAGCAAGAAAGGGACCTCAAGGTAATCATATCTGATGATCTCAAGGTGGCAGAGCAATATACAAGGCTAGTGGGATGCTGGGGTGCATAGGGAGATGAATTTCTAGCAGGAGAATGGAAGTGGCATTGCCACTGTATAGTTCACTAATGAAACCCCACCTAGAGTACTGTGTCCAACTCTGGAGGTGGCATTTCTGCAAGGACATCAACAGGGTGGAGGTGATCCAAAGGAGGGCTACCAAAAAGGTGCAGGGGTTGCACGAGAAACCATACGAGGAGATACTGCGGGATCTTATTATGCACTCCCTGGGAGAGAGGAGAGTGAGAGGGGCCATGTCTGAGACCCATAAGTACCTCACCGGGGTGATCAAGGTGCAGGTGGTTAGTGTCTTCCAGAGGAGGAAAAGCACCAGAATATGGGGACTTGCAGTGAAGCTGGGATGAAGGGGTTAAGAGGGGTGTGAGGAAATACTTCTTCACAGAAATGGTGGTGGACATCTAGAACAACCTGCCAGAAGAGGTGGTGAGGGCGAAAACAGTAGGGAGCTTCAAACATTGTATGGGATAAGCACACAGGCATAAGTAGAGGAAAGGAACGTGGGTGGGCTGCTGGTGACCAAACAGGGTCTGAAAAGTTGCAATAGGCAAGGAAAAATGGGCAGAATGGATGGGCTTACTGGTCCTTTTTTGCTAGCTAAGTCTATGTATCTATGTTAACAAAAATGATATTGAGCTGGATGGACTCGGTGATGTACTGTGTGAGTCGAAGAGAATGAAAATTTTGGATTCATTTTTTCACAGCAGGCGAGCACAAATTTGAATCGAGATCACCTTAGACAAAGAGTTCACCAGCAGCAGCAAGGGAATAGAGAAAATGACAGAAGGTCAAAAATAGTGTCAAGTTTGGAAGAAGGATGAAGATTCACACCAGCAAAAAAAAAATAGGAAGAAAGAAAGGGAGGGATCGTTTGCAAGCAAGAAACTCATGGGAAGCAGAAGAGGAGGAGTTAAGGAAATATCTCGGTATACAGAAAGCAAAGGAGTTTGACTGAGCTGGAGGAGACGGGTGTATAGAAAGAAAGTTAAAATAATACCTAGTGATACAGGCAGGGGCAGTGGATTTTTTTTCTGAAATGTGCAAGTAGGAAATGACAGTTAATTTCAAAGCACAGTGTTTAATTATAAATATTATATCTGATTGGACAAAAGCCTTGGACAAGCTTTTAAGTGGCCATTTTTTGCACCACTGTACAGTATAAAAGAGATACTTTAAATCTTGTACCAGCCTGCTGTGCAAGTGACAAAGCTTCATGCCAACCCCATGTCTTCCATCTTGAGACAGTGGCGCTTGAGCCACATTGCAGAGGTGACACAATCATGACAGTCCACTTGTTGGAAATGGAATGAATACTAGAGGATTCCCCTAGTTGGGGAAAAAGGAGCAATCATCACAGGATGAAGGGATGGAGAAAGGACAAGTCCTCCCTACTAAGGGCCTCTCTTGATCCACAGCCAGGGCTGCAGGAACCACTGTAACCCTAATGTATCAAATGCTCCAGGAAGGGGAAAGTGATTGTGTTGGGTGGAGGAGAGCTTACTCTCAATATGGAGTACCACCAAAAACAGTAAAGGGAAACTGACATTTTCAGCCTCTTCCTCAGGTTGAAAAAGGCCTCTGAAACACAACTAAACACAGTACTGGCTTTAATTTAACATTCAGAATGAAAAATACGACAGCCCGTTCAGTATTGATAAGACTGTTAAGTGTGCTGTGTACAGCCAAGGCAGCTTGTCTGTTTTAGTGGAGTTTGCAAAAACTGCTGTGCACTGTTGTATATAAATTCTGTTATTAAATGAATGTACAGCTACAGTCTGATGGCTTTAAAGTTAATGTTAGCACCCAAATACTCAAAACAAGTGAATAGTGTGGGAGGCTGGGTTAGATTGTGAAATATTGTAGAAACCTCATACCTATGGGGCTTGGTTCCACTCTAGCTCAAACCAAAGTGGCCAGAATCAGTCTTATGACTATCATTAGAGAAATAAACTGAGACAGCCTGTTCCAAGCTTAAAGAAGTCTACATGCAAAACGTGTGGCTGATTTTGCATTATGGGCTCACGATTGTCAAGTTTCAGGATTTGAAGTGTAAAGAGCAAAAATGCCTTGCTGGTGCCACCAGAGGGTGCTGCCAACTGATTAGAGCTGGGAAGGACATACAGTGCAATAAGAGAAATTCTTACCTTGATACATTGCTACACAGTACCGTATTTCAATTGAGAAGCCCTTCAGTGCAGTACCAGTTTTTGAGGTCAGGAATAAAAGATCACCTTCTCTAGCACCATTCCTTTACACCAGTCAAACAAACAAAAAAATGTCTTGAATGTGGGAAGTGGGGATCTGACTAAAACTGTAGGTTTATTCTATAATCGGCAGGAAAAAATTATCTGTGCATGCTTTACAGTTAATGAATGCAAAGCTCAGACAAATTTATGTTCCCCAAAAATGTACTGTGCCCTGTGTTTTTCAGTGGCATTTAGGACCTCTACCACACTGTGTATCTCGGCGGCAAGAAAGCACATGGAAATCCAGGGCAGCCTCTTCTAGTATACTGCATTCTCTTTTTTGTTTGTTCATCATGTTTAATTTTCTTACTGTGTATTGCCTAGCAGTACTCTAAATCTTAAACCTTGGCTTGGAGTTCTAAAATGTCTGTAATCCATCCTGTTAAATCATCACTACCATTTCTAAATTCAGCAGCTTGTACTTTTGTACTTTACACTCTCTCTTATCAGAAAGAGGCCAGCACCCAGCTAATTTGCATCCTACCCTAAATGATCCAAATATTTTTGCCTTATGGATCTGCATGCAGAGCTTCTTCACATTTTTTCTCCCTAAACAAAATAGAGCTCTTGGGTTTTCCTAAGACTTGTATAAATAACAGAATGCAATGAATATGTAACCGTTTTTGAACCAAGACTCTGAAGCAAAGCTTTTAGTGTATTTAGCATCAGCTGTATTTACTGGGGCTTGTGTTTCATTAGGCTGCCTTAGCATAAAGAGATGTCTGTTCAGAACATTATTTGGTGGTTTATATGATAAAACCCAGCTGCTTGTATAGTATTTAATATGTTGAGGAGCAGATGTTTAGCATTAGAACCATTTTTCAGTTGACAACAAACCCAGAGACAGGTCAGTGACACTGAATGAATCATGGTAAAATTCTTATGGCAAGGTATACTATGCCTTTTCATGATACTTGTCTGTTTTTCTACTCATTTCTTTTTGCCAAGTTTATTTTTTAGACATTGTCATATTAGCTAATTCTGCCAGGCACTCAAAATGAAAATCGTGTGTGTGTGTTTTTAACAAGTGTATTTGCTCCCCTGTCCAGCGAGGTGGATATACCCCCTCCCCCCATATGGCCATATCAGCAATCAGAAGCATGGACACCAGAGTTTTCCTATAATTCCACCTTGTTGCTGTGTTTCCATCCCCAGGGTATGTTGGTGTTAACATCATGGTCCCAGTGCAGTATGCACGTATGCATGCCCTGCCATATGCTCCAGCAATGCTTCCCTCCTGATGTCTTAACAGCTGCACTGCCACAAACAGTGAGGCAAAGCAGACCTCCTCCCTGGAGGGGGAGAGTGTCCATCAGGATGCTCAGTCGTCCTTCTTTTGGTTGGCTGCTGATGATAGAAACATAGAATTTGACGGCAGATAAGGACCGCTTGGCACACCCAGTCTGCTCATTTTCTTACCTAATGGATAAGCTGCAGATCCTAGTTAACCAACAGTCTACATCCTTCTACCACCTACTAAAATTGCCTTATGTCTGTCCCATGCATTCTTGAATTCTCCCACTGTTTTTGACTCCACGACCTCCTCAGGAAGGCCATTCCATGCATCCAGAGCCCTCTCCGTGAAAAAATAATTTTTCACATTATCTCTAAGCCACCCCCCCCCATCTTCAAATTGTGCCCCCTTGTTTAAACAACATGAAATATTGCTGTATTCTGACTAATGCAGTTAGCCCCAGCCTTTAAACTGCCCCGGAGAACAAAGGGTTAACTTTCTATGCAGAGCATAGAATGCTGAGCTCGAGCTTGGTTGATGTCTCTGTCTGTTTCCCTTTGAAATCTAACCGTCAGATTCTTTACTCTGCCTCACTGAACAGTCGCTCCAGAGATTTGTCCAGCAGCTCGGTTCGAAAGTCAGTTGAAGTGTCAGTTTACTGTCGTTTTTTAGCCGAAATTTATTTTCTGCATAGTCGGTTCAGTCTCTGTCTGTGGTACTGTGAGTACTAAATAGGTTTTGTACTGTTTTTCTGTGTGGAACTTGTGAAAGTGTGGATCGGTTCTGCTGAACCGGTCAGTTATTAAATCTTGTATCTTAATTTAGTGTGTGGTTACCGGTCCTTATCGGTTCTAAAAAAGAACGTGTATGATACAGTTTTTTCCAACACCCGTGACACGATTAGGAACCGCTAAGAGAGTCTTGCCTGGTGGTTGCCAAAAAGAGGGTAAGTTGGTTAGGTTGGCCATGTCTGAGAAACCCAAGAAAAAAACTGGGCCCACTGGGTTTCAACACTGCAGTGAGTGTGGGGAGGTCTTTGCTAAGGCCGATCCCCACACCACCTGTGTTTATTGTCTGGGGTTTGAACACCTCAATTCAGACTGCCAAATTTGTAAAAACTTTCCCAAATCTACCCTTGAGAAGAGATTAGGTAGACTGAGGGAAAAGGAGGCCGAGAAGTCCGCTGACCCAGATGGCCAGCCCGGTTTGGTTCCGACCGAACCAGAAGGAGTGCCCTCTGACCAGAGCAATACTTCTTAGGGCAAAAGGAGATCTGATCCTGAGGGTTTGTTTCCGACAAAAAGAAAATGCAAAGAAAAATCATCCGGTTCGGATCCAGAAGTCCATGTTCTGACTGCCGAGGAAATAGCCAGAGAGATTCGGATTGTGGAATCGCTTCGCCCGGTTCCGACCAATCCGGCACCTTTTGGCAGGGGCTCAGTTCGGTCAGTTCCCCTGGCTCACGGTTATACCCCGGAAGAATTTTATGAACTGGAGTTTGAGGAGGGGGAGTTTGAGGATGGTGATGGTGATAGTGAAAGTCTGGATGTGCCTGTTGAACCGGACATCTCCCCAAACAGACCTTCAGGTATATCCCCTCCTAGGCTTTCTGAGACCTCTTCCCACTTTATGTTCTACAGAAAGGTGGCTGAGACCCTCCAGCTTCCTGGAAGCAATGGAGGATCAAGAGGAGCCTGATTTTGTGGAAATGATGGACATCCCAGAGTCCAGGAGACTATTTCCCTTCACAAATCTTTTTGGAAGCAGACACAAAAAATCTTGAAGTCTCCCAATTCTATACCTCCTATTGATAGAAGAATGGACAAGAGGTATACACTTTCAGGCTCAGATACAGAGTTTTTATATCAGCAGTGCAACCATGTTGGGGTTGTGCAGGCCGCTACCTGTGATAAGGCAAACATCCTCTTGGCTTCACCCCCCCCCCGGATAAAGACTCCAGGAAGATTGATGCCATGGCAAAAAAAACAGTACATGGCATCTTCCTTGGGACTCAGGCAGACGAATTATATGGCCTATACAGCCAGGTACCAGAAGTCCAGGTGGGACACTGTACTGGGACTGGCTAAGCAAGCCTACCCCCAGCTAGCCAAGGAGCTGGAGGAGGTGGCCGCAGATGGGATCGAGGCATCAAAAGTTCAGTTTCATCGCGGCTGTGGACTCCAATAATGTGTCATCAGAGTTATGCTACATCTGTGGCTCTTGGAGATGGCTTGGCTCAGATGTACTAGCCTCTCACAGGATACCCAGGCTAAGACCATGGATTGTCCTGTAGTGGGTAATTCTCTGTTTGGGGAGCAGACAGAGAATTACATGAAGAAAATGGATGAGTACAGGACCACTTACAGGAGTGCTCAGGCCAAAGAAAGGCAGGCAACTCCTCAAAGGCAGCAGTCTAGGGGCAGGCCTTTTCATAGGCCTTTTTACCAAGCACAGGCCTCTTTTCCCTTTTCACAGAGGGGGTTCTTCAGAGGGAGAGGCAGAAGGGGGATGAGCAGGGCTACATCCACTCCTCAGCCTAAGACCCCTACCAAGCAGACACCCTGATGGGCCTGCCGGGGTCAACTCTCCTATACCAGTAGGGGGCAGGCTGACTTACTTCATCCAGGACTGGATGTCTATTACATCAGACAAGTGGGTCCTGGAAGTAGTAAGCCAGGGACTGGTTCTCAGCTTCAAAAAATTTCCAAAGATGAGAGCCAGATCCTTCCCACCTGCAGGTCTCTCAGAAACCCTTGCCCTGGAGGCAAAGGTTTCATCTCTGCCGGCTTTGAGAGCCATAGAGAGAGAGTACCTACCCTACACTGGGGCAAAGGTCTGTATCCAGGTACTTCCTTACCCCAAAGAAGACAGGGGAGTGGAGACCCATCCTAGACCTAAGATACCTAAACAAACATCTTTTAAAACCAAAGTTCAAGATGGTAACTCTGGGAATAATCCTTCCCTCTCTAAGGCCAGGGGACTGGCTAGCCTCCCTGGACCTCAAAGATGCCTATTTTCACATTCCCATCAGGTGCTCCCACAGAATGTACCTCAGGTTCGAGTTGCCCTTAGGCCACTGTCAGTTCAGAGCAATGCCCTTTGGCCTAACTTCAGCCCAAAGGGTCTTCACAAAGTGCCTGGCAGTAGTAGTTGCCTCTTTAAGGAGGCAAAATATTTCCATTTTTCCATACTTGGACGACTGGCCAATTGTGGGTCAGTCTCCAGGCCAAGTCAAGTCAAACCTGCAAGTGACGCAGCAAGTGCTCACTTCTCTAGGATTTCTTCTCAACCTTCCCAAGTCAGTTCTCGAGCCTGTCCAGCTTCTTACCTTTATAGGGGTAGAGCTGGATATGGTCAAAGCAAGAGCCTTTCTTCCCCTGGACAGGGAAAGAGTTCTTATAGAGCTGGCTTCTTCCTTCAGCCTTCAGGTGTCCCGACCAGCAAGGCATTTCCTTCAACTCTTGGGCCACATGGCAGCCTCTATAGTAGTGGTCCAAGGGGCAAGATTCCAGATGAGGGACATTCAGTTCCATCTGAGGGCCTTTTGGTCCCAAAAGAAGGATTCCCTTACCAGACTGATTCCAATGACTTGGACCCTGATCCAAGCCCTTCAATGGTGGCCGGATCAGGACAATTTAAGGCAAGGGGTTCCATTTGCCACTCAGTCTCATTCAGTGGTCCTTACCATGGATGCTTCTCTTCTGGGCTGGGGAGCCCATCTGGGGCCCTCACTGCCCAGGGACTGTGGTCCCCTCAGGAATCTCTTCTCCATATCAGTCTCCTAGAACTCAGGGCAGTTTTTCTGGCCCTGCAAGCCTTCTCTCAGTCAGTACAGAACAAGGTGGTTCAGGTCAGAACAGACAACACCACCACCATGTGGTACATCAATAAGCAGGGTGGCACTCAGTCTACGGCCTTGTGCACAGAAGCCATGATGTTGTGGTCCCTGATGTATTCCCTACCAACCTCTCTGATAGCAGTTCACCTTCCAGGGAAGGACAATGTGCTAGCAGATGCACTGAGAAGGATCTCACAGGGCCATCACGAATGGTCCCTGGACCCTCTGGTATTGAAGGTGATTTTTTCAAGGTGGGGCACTCCAGAGATAGATCTTTTTGCAGTCCCAGACAATCACCAACTTCCTCTCTTTTGTTGCAGACCCCCAGTCTTGGGCTTAGTCCCCCTGAATGCTCTGGTTCTGAACTGGGAAGGGACATTTCTGTATGCCTTCCCTCCCTTCCCCCTTCTGTTCAGAGTTTTAGTCCAGATAAGGTCTCAACCTTGCAAAGTGATTCTGATTGCTCCAGACTGGACCAGACAGCCCTGGTACCCCCTGTTGCTGTCCCTAGCAGTCCATCTTCCCCTGTCTCTTCCCAGGAATTATAACCTGTTAACCTCCTCTCAGGGGAGGATTTGGTACCCCAATCTTCAGTCTCTCAATCTCAAAGCATGGCTCTTGAAGAGTTAGAGTTTTCAGATTTACATTTGTCTCAGGGGGTTCTGGATATTCTCAAAGCTTTTTGAAAGCCATCCACCAGAAAGACTTACAACTCCAAATAGAAGAGATTCAGCATTTGGTGTTCTAAGAACCATATTTCTCCAGACACTACTGAATTGCCTACAGTTCTGGACTATATGATCCATCTTAATGGCCTAGGCCTCAGACCAGCTACTCTCAAGGTACACTTGTCAGCTGTTTCTGCTTTTCTGTCAGTGGGGAAGTCTTCCTCACTATCATCTCATCCTATATTCTGTAAATCTTTTAAGGGATTGCTTCATACCAATCCTCCCTTTAGAGACCCTGCCCCTGCCTGGGATTTAAATGTTTGCATTGCTCAACTTATGCAACCTCCTTTTGAGCCTATGTCCTCAGCGGAGCTTAAGTACTTGACTTGGAAAACTGTGTTTTTGGTAGCCATTACCTCTGCCAGATGTATCAGTGAACTGCAAGCCCTGTTAGTGGAACTTGATTTTATCTCCTTCCACAGAGATAAAGTGGTCCTTAGAACCAATAGAAGGTTCTTGCCCAAAGTGGTTTCAGATTTCCACTTGAATCAGTCTATGTCTCTTCCTGTTTTCTTCATTGATCATTCTTCCTCAGGAGAGAGAGGAGGCTACACAGTCTAATGTTAAAAGAGCCCTTAGCTACTACATAGAGTGTACCAAGGGTCACAGGTGAGTCCCTCCAGTTGTTCCTCACTTATGGAGAAGTGGGAAAGGGCAAACCTGCCACCAGGAGAACTATTGCCAGGTGGATTGTATCTTGTATACAATTCTGCTATGAGAAATTTGGAAAGATTCCACCCTCAGGCCTGAAGGCTCACTCATTGCAAGAGGTACAGCTGCTTCCCTGGCTGCTGCCAGGGATATTCCTCTCTTAGAAATTTATCAAGCAGCTACCTGGAAAACAGTCCATACCTTTACCAAGCATTACTCTCTGGATATCCAGGCTAGGAGTGATGCTCGGTTTGGCACAGCAGTACTTCAGAGTCTATTCCCAAAGTAGGTTCTGTCCCTACTCCATGGAGATACTGCTTGGTAGTCTGCATTAGTCAGAACACAGCAAGACTTCATGTTGTTTGAAGAAAAAATTACTCACCTTAGTAATTATGTTTCTTCTATTGGAGTCTTGCGGTATTCTGACCTCCCCCCTGCCTCTCCTCTCAGAACCTAGTTTTTGGGAAGTGGGTGGGCAGGTGCAGTGTTGCACCTCAAGGGTGCTCCTTTACACCCTTTGCTTTTTGTTTGGGTGGTTCTCTTTTTATTATTCTTATTTAAAGGAGTTTTTTGTTTTGGGTTTCCTGACTTGAGTCTTCCCTTGGGAATCCAAAACTTTTTGTTGCCAGTTGGCTAGTAAAGATTTTACAATTTCCATATAGAATAGCTAGTGAGTTTTTGCTCGTAAGAATCTGACGGTTAGATTTCAAAGGGAAACAGACAGAGACATCAACCGAGCTCGAGTTCAGCATTCTATGCTCTGCATAGAAAGTTAACCCTTTCTTCTCTGGGGCAGTTTAAAGGTTGGGGCTAACTGCATTAGTCAGAATACAGCAAGACTCCAAAAGAAGAAACATAATTACTAAGGTGAGTCATTTTTTCTTCTTGCACATCTCTTTTTCTGAAAGATGCTACCCTCTTGGACTTTGTTGGTTCTTTTGAGGTACTTGAAAGTTTCTATCTTGTCCCTTCCCCCCTTTCCTCGAGGGTATACATTGCAAGCTCTTTAAGTCTCTCTTCGCACGTCTTCTGGTGCAGACCCTGCACCATTTTAGTTGCTCTCCTCTGGACAGCCTCCATCCTGTCTATGTCCTTGCGAAGATGGGGTCTCCAGAACTGCACGCAGTACTCCAGATGGGGTCTCACCAGCGGTCTGTACCGAGGGATAACAACTTCCTGTATTCTACTGGTGATGCCTCTCCCTATGCATTCCATTAGCCCCCCAGCCCTCCTTACTGCCTTCTCACATTGCTTGCCCACCTTTAGGTCGTCTGATATGACTACCCCCAGGTCCCTTTCCATTTTTGTTGTTGTTAGTATCTCATCCCCCATTGTGTACTCTTCCCCTGGGTTTTTGTTTCCCAGGTGCATTACTTTGCACTTCTTTGTGTTGAATCTAAGCTGCAGTATATTTGACCATTCATCTAACCTTGCCAAGTCCATTCTCATCCTTTCCACCCCAACTTGTGTATCAACCCTGTTGCAGATCTTTGCGTTATCTGCAAAGAGACATGCTTTGCCTTCCAGTCCTTCCGCGGTGTCACTTATAAAGACATTAAAGAGGACCAGTCCTAATACTGAACCCTGTGGAACACTGTTAGTAACCCCCCTTTCTTCATAGTGGACTCTGTTTACTATTACCCTCTGCATCTTGTTGTCCAGTCAATTTTTTACTCAGGCTACCACCTTGGGACCCACTCCAAGGCTGACTAACTTGTATATTAATCTTTTGTGTGGGACTATGTCAGATGCCTTGCTAAAGTATAGGTAGGCCATGTCCACAGCCCTTCCCTGGTCTACTGCTTTGGTCACCCAGTCAAAGAAATCTATTAGATTTGTTTGACATGACCTTCTCGCTGTGAATCCATGCTGCCTTGGGTCCTGTGCCCTGCTGGCCTCTAGGTACTGAACAATTCTTTCCTTCAGAAGTGATTCCATCATTTTCCTGACCACTGAGGTCAAACTTAACAGGTTTATAGTTTCCTGCCTCTGCCTTGGTCCCACTTTTGTGAAGTGGAATCACATTCACCCTCCTTCAGTCCTCAGGTACCACACCATCCTCCCATGATTTGTTAAAGAGGGTAGTCAGTGGTGTCACTAGTTCTACCCTTAGTTCTTTTAGAATTCTTTAGTGAATCTTGTCAGGCCCCATTGCTTTGTCTACCTTCAGTTTTAAGAGTTCTTTTAGAACCCTTTCTTCTGTGAATGGACTGGTATCAACTCCCTTATCCAGAGTGTTTCTGTTGTTTGGTGTAGGTACCTCCCTCTCCTCTTCGTTTGTGAATATTGAGCAGAAGTATATGTTCGGTATCCCTGCTTTTTCACTGTCGCCCTCTGCTCACATTCCTTCCCCTTTATTAAGCCTCAGTTTCCCTCCCTTGGTCTTTCTTCACTCCCTATTGTACCTTTAAAAGGTTTTATCCCTCTTCTTAACAGAGTTGGCTATCTTTTCCTCAGTTTGGGCCTTTGCTATTCTGACTGCCTTCCCTGCCTCCTTCTGCTTTAACTGATATAGTTCTCTCTCCGGCTCCTTCTATGTTTCCTTATATTGCCTGAATGCTATTCTTTTCTCTTTAACCTTCCCTGCCACCTCTTTTGAGAACCATAGTGGCTTTTTCCTTTGTTTTGCTTTGTTTTGTTTATTTGCTTCACACAAAGGCGTGTTGCCTCTGTGATGGCAGTTTTGATTTTTCCCCATTGTTCTTCCGCCCCTCCTCCTTGTCTTTTTGCTAGTGCTTTTCTGAGGCACTCTCCCATTTTGCCAAAGTCAGCCCTCCTAAAGTCCAACACACTTGCTTTTGTATGGCTTGACTCTACAGCTGTGTTTATTGTGAACCACACTGTTTGGTGGTCACTTGTTCCCAGATGGCTGCCCACTTCTAAATCTGAGATCCTATCTCTCCATCTCTGTTTGAGATTACCAGGTCTAAGATTGCTCCCTCCTGAGTGGGTTCCAACACTAGCTGTCTGAGGCATGCCCCCTGTAGGGCATCGAGAATGACCCTGCTCTTTGATGTAGCTGCAGTAAAGGTGCTCCAGTTAACGTCTGGCATATTCAGATCCCACATCAACAATATCTCTCCTTTTTCTGCTATTCTAAGGATTCCTTCTATCGTCTCCTTGTCCTTTGCCTCCCCCTGAGATGGGGGTCTGTAAACAACCCCTGTGCGGATTGCGGTGCCATTTCCTGTCTCCAGGGTGCCCCACAGTGCCTCTTCCCCTCCCTGTTTATCCTTTAGTTCTGTTGCTTTGATTCCTTCCCTTATGTAGAGAGCTCCTCCTCCTCCTCTTTTACCTTCCCTGTCCCTCCTGTAGATTGTGTACCCTGGTATGTTGACATCCCAGTCATGGTTCACTGTGTACCATGTTTCTATGATGGCCACGATATCCATGCATCCCTGTTCCATCAAGTCCACTAGTTCAGAGAGCTTGTTACCCAGACTATAGGCATTGGTACTCATCACCCTCCATTTTTTGATAACCTTACCCATTTTAGACCCATCCCTGTTCTTACTGCCTTTTTCTGGATTTACCCTGTCCTGCTCCCTATTGACTTCTCTACCTTTGTGTCTACTTCACTAACTACCCTATTTTGTGTGAAGGAGGCTGGGATATCCCTGCTTCTCTTCAGTGCCTCCCCCCTTGGCTAGTTTAAATGCTTGCCAATGAAGCATTTAAACCTATCAGCTAGGATCCTGGTTCCCCTCCCGGACAGATACAGACCGTCACATCAGTATAGGCCTATATCCCTCCAGATGGACTCCCAGTCCCCAATAAAGCCAAATCCCTGAGCTCTGCACCAGTTTTTCAACCAGTCATTGAATCCCGTGGTGCAGAGTACCCTAACCTCACCCATGCCATAGACAAGTAGGACTTCCGAAAAAGTTACAATGTGTGCTATTTGTCTAAGGCCCCTCCCCAACTCCATAGACTCCTGCTGTACTGCTCTGATCCCATTCCCAGCCAGGTCATTTGACCCTAGGTGGACAATGACATCCAGCTCCCTCCCCATGCAGCTGCTCCCACGATCCTGAGGATTCACTTCCTGTCTCTCCAAGCCATGGCGCCGGGCAAGCACCATATCTCCCTCTCCCTTCCCTCCCCCAGTTCTACCCCCCCCAATGATTGAGTCCCCCACCAGGAGTTGTTTCCTTCCCCTGTGGTGTCCTGTGTCACGCTTCTGTGGGTCTGCTTTGTGGAGGTTCTCAGCATCCTCCTTGGTCTCCACTGCAGGTGCCTCCATAGAGGAACCACGGTCCACCAGAATGATGAATGAATTGTGGAGAGGCACAACTGGAGGGATGCGCCCTCTGTTCCACCACCCTCACCCTCCCTGAGCCCACTGTGGTCCAACCGCTCCTCTTTCTTGGCAACCTCTGATGCAGTGGTGGTGACCTGGGTGGTCTCTGAGTGGGGGAGGAGGTTTACTGAATCCTCGCCAGGTCAGTACGGAGACAGGCAACCTCCTCCCTCAGACTAGAGAGGTGCCTGGAAATAGGGTAGCAACGCAGCCTCCAGAATGTCTCCCGGAAGACTGCCACTCCACAGCCAGTACATTGTACCACTCCCCACGTGTCTGTCTCCTTTCCTGTGTAAGATGTTTTCCTTTTTTTTTATTTTATTTTTTAGTGTGTGCAAGCGTGTGAGTGTGTTTACCCCCCATTCAGTGTGCTGTGCCTTTAAGGATATGAACAGGTGTATGTCCTTTGCACTTTTGGGGAAGTGATGTCAGAACCCCTGATATAAAGGAAATGATGTGCTTGGGGTGGGTGGGGTGAGGGGCAGGGGATGTGGGACAGAGCCCGTGCCCCCCAGAAACAATCAACTACAACTCCGACCCCAAACCCCAGTGAGTGCCTTCCTTCCTTTCAGACACCTGTTTCACAGAGTTTAAGTAACAGGTCTAGTCACAAATGACTGCACATATTCTCCCAGATAGATTTCCTCCATGGTAAATAAAAGTTACACTAAGAAAAGTGAACCCCAAAAACAGAGAACCAAAATACTGACTTCTACTTACTTACACAGGTCACAAAATTAAGAATTCAATTCAGTGTACTCTATTAAATCACCTCCTTGCTTTAAGGAAGCTGGTGGCTGCTCTCTGTCTCAGCTACAGCAGCTTATACAGGCTCATTCCTGAATGCGGGTCACTGGCGTCACAATCTTATACTACCACTGCGCCAATGGGCAAGTTGCCATTTATTTATTTATTTATTTATTTTAAACAATTTGCATATCCAGAATAGCTCAGCTAAGCTGGTTAACAACTGGCATCTGCTTCTACACAGTTTTACAGCAGGAAGGTACAATAAGAGCAGGAAAGTCACATATATTATACTGGAAGTCACACAGTGAAGTGGTAGCTTTGGTGGGATTCACTCCTCTGATCTTCCAGGAATCAAGCTTCACCATTCATTCACACTAAAGGGTCTTAGCTAGAAGTGCTAGAATGCCATTGGATGCAAGTCTTTAGCAGCTTGGTGGGGACTGACATTTGTGCTGGTGCCGCCCATGAGGTCAGCATACAGATGTGCACGTAATCCAGCCAGTAACTGATGCTGCCCCCTCCTTTCCTCAGTTCTGTTTTTCCTGCCATAGAATGTGTATTATGAGAGCAGCTCTGAAGTCTGACTGTATCAACACTTGTTTCCTCAGTTCGCTGCTGCCGTTATTGCCCCTTTTGTTGTTGGTGAATGTTTACCCGATGCCGGATTTGGTACCATCTTTCGTTTTTGGCTTTTGTTTGCAAGTTTGGGGTCAGTTTCTGTACTTTTTTCACTTTTATTTTGTCTGTTGAGACTCTGAGTTTGAAGGGGCAAACGAAGATAGACTGCAGCCCCTCCATGCATCAGTGCTCATATGGGGGCCCCATTGCAGCACCGGGCTGGCACTTGAAATGCCACACCTCCCTTTGCCTTGACTGACATGGACCAGTGTGATTCCTGCTTTTCTGTGAACAAGCAGGTCCTTAAATTTTGCTTGTAAAAGTGGGATCGTTTGCACCCCACATTTGAAGGCAAGACTCACACCCATGTTGCAAAGGTGACGTCCCTGGGCCTTTCACCTAGGCCTTTTCCCAGTACCTGTGGTGCTGCAGAAGACCAGTATCCTCCCCATACTCACCTCGCCAAGACACCAGAGGTCTTGCGAGGCGGTCTAGTGGACAGTCGACTCCTTCTGAGGGGTTAACTAAGTAGCCTTCCAGGCTGTCTGTCCTCCTGGACAGCAGATGCCCCCAGTGGTGTGGTGGAAGCTATAGCATGGTCTACACTGGTGGGCACCTCTGTGTCACGGTCTGGTGTTGCCCCGGCTGCATGTACCAAATATGGTACCGGTGAGCTGTGTGGAGCCGGTTGTGAGATGGGCCTCCCTCGTGAACCGTTCATGCTGCCAAAAGAGGGGTTGGCTCCAGAGTGGACTCTGACTCTGGATCTCAGGTGGTTGTCATCTCCTCCTCTGACCACTGCTGATGCTGTGTCTGGTGTAGGAGGCAGTACTGGCCAGTGTTCTGGCAGTGGTCTGGTGTCGAGTTTCTCCCTAGAACTGGCCAGTGTTGTTACTAGTGAGGACCAGAGCTGTTCCGTGGGACATGTACTGCATCACTGTTCTCACGCTCAAGGGCACCATCTGTTTTGCATCGCTGATGTTGGTTGGCTCCACTTGGGTGGGTTTGCCAGATCCTCTGTTTGGGAGAGGTCTCCTGAGCATTTCTGCAGCTTTGGAAGAGAGTCTGGAGCCTCTGGCTTCTGTATCCCTCCTGGACCTATGCCACCTCTCCCTGACTTGCCAAGTGTATTTTGGGTCCTCTTGGTCCCATGATCTGGCACTTGTATGGAAAGATGGCTGGTGTTCTCCACCAGTATCACATGCAGTCTGACCAGTCCTAGTTCAAGCCCATGGTCACGGCATCACCACTTACTGAGTCCAAATCCTCCTCTCCTACTTTCGCCTCTGAGGATGATGACTTCTCTCTCCATATATCCACAGATGCTGAGTACTTTGCATGCCAGCAGTTTCTCATGGAGATGCTAAAGGAGCTGAATATAGGATCCTTTGTAGGCCGCAGTCCTGCATCCTTGTTGCTGAGATTCCTTGGATATTTCAGTGGTGACTCTTCATCCCTTCTTGGCCTCGGACCTTCAAGGAACCATCCAGGACTGTACGGCTCTGTCATTTTTCCCCTTCTCAAGCCCTAAAGGAGGTATACCGTTACAACAATGACACAGGAACAGTGACACACCAGCAACAATCACTGTACAGTGAATGCCCGCACACAGCATGACAAGTGCTGCATGCCGACAGGTCGGCAGCAGCGAGGTCGGCAATGCTGACAGGTACACTACAGCACCAGGCAGGTGAATGGGAGCAGAGGCAGGAGGCAGCAGGCGTACGCTATCAGCTGTCAGCCATGGATGAGGCAAGTGGATAAGCAGGTAGCTGGGGAGGGTGAGTCCATATGCGCCTGTGCGGAAGTGCCGGCCATGGAGTACGTCCTGAGTGCGAAAGGCAAGCACCTCCTGGCCGTGGAACACTACCAGAAAGAACGGAGCTGTGGAGCTGTTACCTACCAGAAATGCATCCAGTACTTCACAGCCTGGTGCAAAGGGAGGGATAAGACAGAAGAAGAAAGTGAGGTTGGACTGTCGGGATGGCACAATCACGTCCCCAATACAGCCAGAGTCAGGGTACGGAGAGTCTGCAAAGCCATCAGAAAGTGGGCAGTAGAGATGACAGAGTCCTCCCAGCAGGTGGTCGTTGTGTGCTGCACCGGGGTCTGCGATGCGGCCGGGGGGGGGGGAGTCTGCCACCGGTGGGTAACCTAAAACATATCATACAAAGGATACCGAGGGGAGCACAGTGGGCACCCGTAGATCCAGCGTCCCTATCCAAACTGCACATCACAGACAAATACCGGACAACACTTGGCAGTGAGCCCTTCCAACTGCATGACTCCGGGGGCACAGTAAATCATTTCCTCCTCTTCAGCACCCAGAAGAACCTGGACTGCCTGGCAAGGAGCAGGATGTGGTTTGCCAATGTAACGTTTAACAGCTGTCCACTGCTGTTCTATCACCTTTACAGCATTCACGGGGTGGAGATGTTGGTGGGACTACCTACCATCTACATACTAATGACAACAGGACAGTAGCTGCCTACACCAGTGTCTTCCAGAAGGTCGTGGTGCTGTGTCCGGGTGTGCAGCCATGCACCATAATGACTGACTTTGAACATGCCGTCTACTGGGCATCGTGGGTGGTGCTCCCTGAGCTCTACCTGAGAGGCTGCTTCTTTCACTTGTGCCAGTATCTCTTCAAGCTGCAACAGACACCCAATTGTGCACTGCTACATTGTGAACGATGCTTTCACTCTCCATGTCTGCATGATCCTGGCAATAGCATTTGTGCTCCCACAGGATGTTTGCCAGGGGTTTGAGGAGATGCGGGTGTGGGACATGTTCACGCAATACAAGGAGCAGCTGCAGGGGTTCCTTGATTATTTTGAGGACACCTGGTTGGGGCACCTGATCCAGAATGGTGTCCGCCACCACCTGATCTTCCCCATTGAGTTCTGAAGCTGCTTTGCAACTGCCAAGGAGGGCATTCCTTGGACCAACATCACCATCAAGGGGTGGCACCGTTCCTTCAGTTCCCCATGCATCTGACCATTTGGAGGTTCCTGGACATCCTGCAGAGGACGCAGAGACTCACCAAGATAAAGATGCAGCAGGTCATCAGCGGTCGGGAGGGTGGCAGAGGATGTTGGAGGTACAGGGACACTACCACCAGTCTGATGGAGATCATGGAGCAATACAAAGTCCGCAGCATGAAGGACTACTTGATGGGCATCGCCCTGAATATCAGGCTACAGGTGTAGTCATGCCTGAGTGATGGACTCTCTGCCCAGCTACAGGGGGTCTTATTATGCACTGTGGGGGGTGGTGGTGAGTGTCTGTTTGCCTGCACGAGCACTTGTCAGCCAGTGCCCTATTAAATGTGTTGATGCCTATGCTGTTGTCAATGTGTTTCTGTCCCACGGATGGAGGTGGGGGACTGCCCACCTGGTGGGGGTGCTGTTGGGGGTTTTGCTCTCTGGGGTGGTGCTGCTCACTGGGGGGTTGATGCTCTCGGGGGGGCATCGCTGTAATGGATTGCTGACTGAGTGTGGTGTGGTTGCTTGCTGGACACAAGGCAAGGAAATTTTATTTATAAGGCGCACAATCCTGGGGGCTCTTGGCGCCAAACATAAATGAGGACATACAGCAGTGAATAAAAACATAATAAAACCTCATTAAAACCATAACAGATTAAAATTCAGCAAAATAGAGGTTTCCAGAAGTCAGTCTTCAAATGACTGGCCAAAGCTAAAGATGGTATCAGCAGTCAAAGGCCAAGCTGAAGAGGTGGGCCTTTAACCTCCCTTAAACCCTGCAATATGAGCAGACTTGATAGACCAAATGGCTGCCTTCTGCTGACATCTTCGTATGTTTGTTAAATACCTCAATCGAGGGAGCCTCCAGGACTGCAGGTGGAAGCGAGTTCCAAAGGGTTGGCCCAGAGACACTAAAAGCATGATCTCCAGAGGTCTTGAGCCGAACCCTGGGAACATCCAGGAGGCCCCTTGAGGAGGAGGAGGAGTGGAGGGAGCGAGCAGAGGACACCGGTGTCAGGAGCTCAGACTGGTAACCAGGACCCAGCCCATAATAGGGCCTTAAAGGTGAGAAGACCCACCTTGAAATGGACCCTCCACCTGACTGGCAGCCAGTACAGAGCACGCAGACCGGGGTCATATGACTGGACCTCAAAAGGCCCATCAGTAACTGGGCCACTGCAGCCTGCGGAGGGTCTCTCCCATGACCCCGAAGTACAGAGCGTTACAGTAGCTGAACCTAGAAGTCACAAAGGCATGTACTAGTGTTGACAGGTCCTCGGGCGGAATGAGGGGCTTAATCTGGGCCATGTTCCACAAGTGGTAAAAACCACTGCTGACTACAGCTGACACCTGATCTTCAAAGGTCAATCTGCAGTCAAGGATCACACCAGATTTCGCACCTTCGGAGAAACCACCAATGGAGTAGACCTCAGAACAAGTCCAGAGTCAGTCCCCGGTGGCAACCCATCATGCTCATGACCAGGCTCGATCACCAGAACATGCCATGCCACCTTCGTTGCTTCCATCTGTTCAGGGATTGTGGGGCATGGGGATGGGCCCTTCGCACATTGTGGGGTCACTGTGCTGTCAGTCGCCATATCGTGTATCGCTGTTTCGGCCCTCATTTCTCCAATGCGTTGCTGTACTGGTTTTCACGGTTCCGCTGTCGCTGTCAGAGATTTTGCTGTTATTGATGTCGCCACGGCATGGTGGAGCCCCTAAAGGACATCCAACACCAGTACTGTGCTCCTGCGGGGTCTGTAGGAGCTATACCTCACCACACTTTGGGAATTTTGGTACTGCAGAACCCACTGCACCTAAACTCCTTGTGCGTGACCACCTTCTCAAGGCTTATTCTATAGAAGTAGATGCATGGGGGAGGAGGGTGTTCACCGCGGCACATACCATGATGTGCTTTGCTGCACACCAGGCCCCTCAGGCAGCTTACAACATGTGCCTATGGTCATAGCTCAGTCAGGTCCTAGCTGTAATGCCTGACCACGAGTTAAACCGGCAAGCCATTCGTCTTTCTGCCCAGGGCCTGGAGTTGGCAAGGCACCAATCAAGGGCATCGTACAATGCAAATGAGGTAGCTTCCATGTTGGTAGGAACAGCGGTCTGCATTTGGTGGATGACATGGCTTCACCTTTACTTGTTGGCACCTCTGGCCTAGTGTAAGATGCTCAACTCGTATTTCCAAGAGGCTCACTTCTTTTACCACAGGGTCAGGCATGAACTGTCAGGCACCCTTCTGCTCCCGGGTCATGGGAGGCTCCGCCTGCCCCTGACCAGTCTCAGGTCCCACTGGACCTGTAAGGAGCCCCTGCTCACAGGCCATTCTCCCCAATGCAGAGGCCTGAGGACATTATTCCCTTAGGGTGAGCCAGCACCTTCTTTCTCACTGCTATGCCGATGACACTCAGCTGTACATGTCCTTTGTACCCGATCAGGATGCAGCAGTCTCAGTATTTAACAGCTGCCTATCCGAGATCCAAGACTGGGTAAGTGCCAACTGGTTGAAGGTGAATTCTGACAAGACTGAGGTGTTGGTTGTGGACCCGGGTCATCAAGTGGATGGGTGTTCGGCAGGGCAGGCAACTGGTCTTGTGCCGGGAGGCTGTCCACTGAGGACCTCTGAATGGGTGTGGAGTCTGGGCATTATTTTTCACGAAGGGCTGACCCTGAAATCATGGGTGTCGTCTGTTGTCAAGACCTCATTCTACCATCTGAGGAATATCGCCCGGATTAAACACCTGGTTCCGTCTAACGAGTTACCGAAATTGATCCATGCCTTTGTGACCGGTCTAGATTACTGTAACTTCCTGTACTTAGGGCTGCTGGGGGGAGACATCCACCGCCTGCAGCTAGTGCAGAATGCGACAGCCAGATTACTAACTGGGCTCCCTCAATCTAGCCGTATTACACCTGTGCTGTGTGAGCAGCATTGGCTACCAGTTTGGTGGTGGATCTCCTTAAAGGTCAGCTTGCTGACCTAAAAAGCCCTACACGGAGAGAGACCACACTACCTGCAAGAGCTTCTGTGCCCCTATTGCCCCTCCCGACCGCTTCGCTCCACTGATGAGGGATTGATAGAAATTCCCAGGGTTTGATTGAAGACATCTGGTGCTCAAGCATTATGCTTTTGTAGCCCCTACCCTGTGGAATTCTCTGCCTCATTGGGTTTGGGAGTGCCTGACTGTGGAGAGCTGTAAAGCTGCACTGAAAATCTATTTATTTAGTCTTGCTTTTCTTTAACTGGACACGGATAATGTTAGCTGTTATTAACTGAATTTTAACTATTTTTTTTTCTATTTTAATTGTGTTATTTATTGTCAAAGCGCTTTGATACTTGTGAATTGAGCTTTATAAATAAAGTTTGTTTATTATTTTTATTATTATTTTTTGGGAAGGCTTAGCACTCTGACCCATTAGTGTAAATGAGTGATGAAGATTGATTCCTGGAAAACATGAGAATTATGTAATCACTGTAATTTTTGATTTTCCAGAATATCTTCACCATTCATTCATTCATATAGCCATCCATCATCCCCTGCTCAGGTAAGAGCCAGGGTCAATGGGCAGCTCATCTTGTTGTGTCTCAACGCTCTGGCATCCTTTTTGCCACTCCCTCTCCGGAGCTGGTTTTTATGTGAGGATAGAATATTCTTCTTTTCAAGAAAAACAAAAAATGGGATGAGGGTTCCCCATACCCTCATACCAACCCATAAAAAGTATACATCTGGAAAAAAATCCTTGGGTTGTGAAATGTTTCTCCTCACTGCTTTAATAGTTCCTCCCTCTGCCTACTAGGGTTATCCCTTAGAGTGTGTCCCTGTTGTTGCTGGTTGTAACATTAGCTTCACCTTGTCTATGCCAACAACCTCCAAGATGCACCTGGCAGCCATCTTGGCATACAGGGCACAGACTGGTATGCTGACGGCACAGGAAAAAGTGGTCAGGCACTTCTTTAAGGGTCTTGATCACTTATTTCCTCCAGTGTGTGAAACACCTCCACCTTGGGACGTGTTGCAGGTACTGGAAATATTCATGGCAAGCCTTCCAAACCGATGCACAGGTGTGACATCTCCCACCTGTCATGGAAGACCACCTTCTTGGTGGCTGTCACCTCTGCCAGAAGGATCAGTGAGCTCCAGGTGCTCTTGGTGGGGTCTCCATACTTGTTCCACAGGGACAAGGTTGTCCTCTGCCCCAGCCTGAAGTTCCTCCCGAAGGTTGTTTCGGAGTTTCACCTTAACCGGGTGATCAATCTCCTGGTGTACTTCACCAGTCCAACCTCGGAGGCTGAGCGCAGGCTCCATACGTTGGACCTGAGGTGAGCATTTCCTTACATTATAGAGTGCTTGGCTGGTGTTCGGGGAGAGGTTCACCAGCTCTTTGTCACCTATGCTGAAGCCACAACTGGCAGACCGGCATCTAAGTGGACGATTGACAGGTGGATTGTATCCTACATCGACCTCTGCTATAGCTTGGCTGGTAGGAAGCCTCCCGTAGGGCTTAGAACTCATTCCACCAGACACACCGCTGCCTCAGTGACTGCTTCCAGGGATGTCCCTATCCAGGAAGTCTGCAGTGTTGTTACTTGGAAGTCAGCACACACCATAATTTCCTATTACCACATCGACCTTGAGTCACTCTGGGTTCTGGTTTTGGGATCTCGGTTCCCTAATCCCTTTTTCCCCAAGTAGGGATGTGTGCCATGCCCCCTCTTGCTGGAGAACTGCTAGGAGTCTGCCAGAAGTGCGGATAGTGCACCATATCCACGTCTCTAGAAATGAAGGTTACTCACCTGTAAACGTTGATCTTACTTCGAGAGGGCTCTTGCAGTAGGTATTCACATATAGGACTGACCCACCAGGCATCAGGACCTCACAGAAACATTTCTAGCTAGCACTCTCTGGCGGGGGACTGCCCCCATGTCAGGTGACTAGCATCATACGACGTCAGTATAAAGGGGCGATCCCCCTCACCCGCCTTCCAGTTCTTTCCCGCCGTTGGCTTGTGAAAGTTCCTCGCGGTAGAATCTATGCTCGTCAGTCCATTAGTTTTCAAACTTTTTGACCTATTTTCTCTGTTTTTTGAATTTATTTCATGATTCGCTGTGTAAGTCATCCCTGACGTCCTCCGAATCACATAAGAATAAGTGCGACTTGTGTGGTTCCCAACTTCCACACAAGGACGGACCTCTTATGCCTCTTCTGTCTGGCCCTGACCACCACGTGGAGAAGTGCCAGCACTGTAGTTTGTTTTACTCTACCGCAAAAGAAGGCAGCAGTCCCTGGAAGCCCATATCCTAAAAAGTAAATGGCCTCCATGGAAAAAGAGCTAAAGAAACTCGGGCAAGCTTCCACTTCCCCCGAAGGTCACAAGAAAATGCGCGACAAGGAGAAGTACCGGGAATGGGATACGGCTTCCACAGCAGCCGTGACTCCGGCCAGAATCGTGGCACTTAAGGTAACATCCCCTCTGGGGGATCACTCCATGACAGCCGTCTTGGTGGTGATCAAGAAATCGTCGCCCCTGCCATCTGGCTCGCACTCGGGCCCTTCGGGAGCCTCCAGGGCAACGGAGGCCTCTGCTCCTGTGAAGGCCGCTTTTACCACGTGGCCTTCAGGTCAGAGTAGGTCCAGTAAGTTGGACATCAGTCCCACCGACGCCCGCCCGGAAAAGGCTGCTAAGCCGCTTACTCCTTCAGGGGAGCTCTGAGCCAAAACTCTGCCCGACAACACGGCATCTCTACTGCGGCCTTCCTCAGGCAGGGAGTCGGATGTCGGCTCCTCCAACACCCGCCCGGATTTGGCCGATAAGTCAGAAGCCAGTTCCACCAATGTCTGCCTGACCAAGAAGCCTGCACCAGACCCAGCCGAACAGTCCAACGCTCCAGGCTCTCCGCAGCACTCCAAATTGCCCTCTGAGGTCCCCGTGTCTCCTCAGTTGACCCCCAGGTATTATAATCCTCTCTCCGCAGTGGTCACTGAGGATACTGGGACGCTGCTGTCAGGGAACCCTCCTTCTGGACCAGATTGACACCGGACCCTCCAACGCCAGCCTACCTGATACCACCCGGCATCCCCTTACCTGGTGATAGGCTTATCCTTCCGTCAGGTCCTTTGGACCCTATCGAAGGCATACCCATGCTGGGCCTGATGCCCACGGGGCCAGCGTTACCACCGCCTGGCCCGCCAGCAGGGCCTCTGCCAGGTCCCTCTGCTCCATCAGAGCCCCTGGCACCCGGGTACCCGACACCACAATATCCGGTGCCACAATACCCAACTCCACAGTATCTGGTGCCCCAGTACCTGACACCACAGTATCTGACCCTGCAGTACCCGACGCCGGGCTACCCACCATTGGGTTACAGGTACTCCTTCTACGGATATCCCCAATATCCATATCCCCCTCCTCCTCCACCTCCGCCGCCCACTTCCCAGCTGCCGGCAGATCTGAAGGAGATCTTGGCCTCCTGGTGGGCTGAGACCAAGGCTCAGCTCACTTGTGAGTTTGAGAGTCATCTGCTGATGCTGGACCCTATACAGGATCCCCTACGTCGGAGATGGGAGACTCCCCCCCCTTCCAACACCAGAGGAGAGCCCTCTGGCACCCAAGGAGGGGAGGATATGCACCCCAGGGAACTCCCCAGAGGGGCCATCCCTCCCCCTCATAGAGAGGAGTCTTCCTCCTCTTCATCAGATACATCTGAATCAGATTCAGAGACAGGACGCTCTGATCCCGAAGATGAGCCACGTTCTCCAGAGCGCCCTCGGCCGAGGACTCTCCCGAAGTCTCCTCCAGAGGACCTCTCCTTTCTGGAGTTATTGAGGAAAAGCCAGGAGGTCCATCAGTGCCAATCAGTGGGAGTCAGACCCACAGCGTAAGAGACTCGCTGCTCATCTGGATCTGCCCAAGACCACTCCTACACTGATTCCATCCTGGATAGTGCCTCACGCGGATCTTGTTTCCACTATTTGGAAACAACCGTCTGTGCTAGCCCCCCTTCCAAGGAAGGTGGACAGGCTATACCAGGCTCCTGAGGGTGTGGACTTCCTTAGCCCCCACCCCAAGGCAGATTCGGTCATCATCAGTGTCATTCACGGCCACTCCACAAATCCCAAGCACCTCAGCTCATCTCTGCCTGATAAGGAATCCCGGCTTCTGGACCAGTATGGGAAAAAGATCTATTCCTCTTCTACCCTTGGTATTAGGGCCCTGAACTATGTGGCACATATGGGGGATTTTCAGAAGACCATCCTTAGTCAGGTGGAATCTAAATTGGACTCCCTTCCTGAGTCACAGACTAAGCAGGAAGTGGCAGATCTTGTCCGTTCTGCTCATTCGGTCAGTCAGCACATGCGTCGTGCCACTTACGATGCAGTGAACACAGCTGGAAGGAGCTTGGCTTTCGCCGTAGGCCTACAGCGTCACACCTGGCTCCGCGTGTCAGGTTTCGTCCCCGAAGTGCAGTCCGCTATCCAGGATGCTCCCTTCTGGGGTTTGGAGTTGTTTGAGGGTGATGTCAAGGACATCATTACCAAACTGCAGGAGAAGGGCACTGCATTAAAGTCTGTTAACTCTATGTACAGGCCCCCTCAAGGGCAGCGGCGTCCTTTTCGTGGACAAAACTGACAATGACAAAAACCACAAGGCAAACGGGCCAACAAACGTCAGGCCCCCTCCAGCAATCGAGACTCCTCCCAGCAGCAAAATAGCCACGGGAGCCTTGGCAGCTGCACTGCCCCACACCTTAACAATTTATTTTTTTATTTATTTTTTTTTTTTTAGTTGTTTAACCAGGTATAGCACACTAAGCTGAAAGCTTTTTTACAGGAGCGACCTGGGAGCACAAGGAGGTTAAGTGACTTGCTCAGGGCCACACAGTATACAAGTGGATGCTGTGGGATTCAAACCCAGGTCTGGTCTGCCGGATGTCACCAGATTTGCAGCTCAGAGCCTTAGACCACTGCACTATACTGCCTCCGACCTCCTGACTCCCTGCCTCTCCCACTGCCTCTGGAGGTCCCAGAGGAACTGGTGGGGGGAGATTCTCCTCCCATCTGCCAGGTTGGGAGAAGATAACGTCAGACGCTTGGGTGCTCCAGTTGATATCAGCAGGACACTCAATAAAGTTTCTGCAGAAACCACCCGAAGACCACCCCCCCAAGTCGTCTTACTCCCCGCAACATCTTCCTCTGGTCCTAGAGGAAATAATCTCCCCTCTTTCAAAGGCGGCGATGGAACCAGTTCCCACTCATCTCTGGGGAACAGGTTACTATTCCCATTTCTTCTTAGTTCCAAAGAAACCGGGAGGTCTGAGGCCTATCTTGGACCTCAGCTCCCTGAACATGTTCATGGAGTACAAACGCATCAGAATGCTCTCCTTGCAGAGCCTCTACCTCTTCTTCGGCGGGGACAGTGGCTATGCGCTCTGGATATGCAGGATGCCTACCTGCATATCCCCGTATGCCCTTCTCACTGCAAATTCCTTTGTTTTTGCTTTCAGGGGGACCACTATCAATTCAAGGTCCTCCCATTTGGTCATTCCTCAGCCCCATGAGTGTTTACCAAATGCTTGTCTGTGGTAGCGACCCACCTGCGTACACAGGGAGTTCAGGTATTCCTGTACCTGGATGACTGGCTCCTGGTGGCCCTGTCCAGGGAAGAGCTCCTGCACTCCCTTTCCCTTACCCTGCAGGTTTTCACCAGCCTGGGTATCACCATCAACCAGGCCAAGTCCCATTTGGTCCCTTGCCAATGTCTCCAGTTTATAGGGGCAATTCTGGACACAACCACCGGCAAAGCCTTTTTGCCTCTGGACAGGGTAGACACCCTTCAGACTCAGGCCAGTCTTCTGTCCAGTCACAGGAGGGTCGGAGCCAGGTCAGTCCTCTGCCTCCTCAGGCTTATGGCGGCTGCCATTCTGACAGTCCCACTTGCTTGGCTCCATATGAGGATCTCTCAATGGACACTTCGGTCTCAGTGGGACCAGACCTTGGACAATCTAGACCAAGAGGTACTAGTTTCCGATCCCATGATCAGGGACTTGCGTTGGTGGATGGTTCAGGAGAACCTTTGCCTGGGAGTTCACTTCAACATCGAACCCCACTCCCAGACATTGACGACAGATGCATCAGGAGAAGGCTGGGGTGCCCATCTAGGGTCTCACAGGACTCAGGGCAGCTGGTCCAAGTTCAAACAAAATCTGCACATAAATGTGCTCGAACTGAGAGCAGTTCTTTATGCCCTTCTGGCCCTACACTCCCTCATTCTCCGTGGCCACCTCCTCATGCAATCAGACAACATGTGCATAGTCTGGTATCTCAACAAGCAGGAAGGAACACGTTCCTACCTTCTGTGCTGGGAAGTGATGAGAGTCTGGCATTGGGCAACCCAGCATCACCTTCACTTGACTGTTGTTCACGTTCTGGGAGTGGAAAACACACTGGCGGACCAACTCAGTCGGTTCTCAGCCAGGTCCCATGAATGGGAGTTGGATCAAGAAGTTGCAAACGACATCTTTTAGCTATTGGGAACACCTCAGATAGACCTCTTTACTTCTCCCCAAAACGCAAAACTTCCGGCCTGCTGCTCGCTCACTCCAGGGCAAGACATTTTTTGGTAGGACGCTCTGTCTCTCGCTTGGAGGGACAGATTCGTTTATGCCTTCCCTCCCATTCCCTTAATTCCGAGGGTCCTGAACAAACTCAGATTGGAGGGAGCTCGAATGATTCTCATTGCTCCCTTCTGGCTCAGGCGAGTTTGGATCTCTCTCTTCTGCAACAGTTTTCAGAGGAACCTCCACTTTCTCTTCCTCTTTTGCAACAATTGTTGACCCAGGATCAGGGGACCCTTGTTCATCCATGTCTCAGTTCCCTTCATTTACATGCGTGGCTCCTGCAGACAGCAAAAGCCCGCTCCAGAGTTTCTCCACCCGTAGCGGACATCTTGGTAGAGGCCAGAAGGCCTTCCACCAGGTCCACCTATGCCATGAAATGGAAACGATTTTCTATTTGGGCTAGCTCAAAGACTTCAAACCTTTCTCATGCCCAGTCAATAAAGTCCTGGACTACATGTGTCACCTCTTCAATCTGGGTCTCAGCCATTCCTTGTTAAAAGTCCACATGGCCGCTATTTGAGCCTACCATATTCCCTATGGGGACAGGACTTTTGCTCAGTTGGAAGTCTCCAAGGCCTTCCTCAGAGGGATTCTCCATTTGAGACCCCCCATCCGCATTCCTGTCCCTCCTTGGGACTTGAATTTCATTCTGGAGAAGCTTACCCTGCCTCCCTTCGAGCTGGCAGCTACAGCCGATTTAAAGTTCCTTTCTTGGAAGACAGTCTTCCTAGTGGCCATTACTTCTGCTCCGTGCATTTCCGAGCTTCAGGCCTTGATGTGCAAAACTCCATACTTGATTTTTCACAAGGAACGTGTGGCTCTATACACCAACCCTAAGTGTCTCCCTAAGGTGGTGGCTGAATCTACGCTGAATCAATCCATTGAGCTACCTGCTTTCTTTGCTCAACACTCCAATCAAGGGGAGTACCTCTTGCATACTTTGGATTTTCACAGAATACTGAGATACTATACCACTCGGACTAAGGATCTCAGGAAAATTGATCAGCTTTTTTGTCTCTTTTTGCTTACAGAAGATAAGGCAATGCTGTTTCTAGGCAATGCCTATCAAAATGGTTGGCTCATTTTATCACTTTCTGTTACAACAAGTACAACAAGACCCTGCCGGGTCATGTCAGAGGTCACTCCACCAGAGGAGTAGCTGCCTCTGCGGCTTGTTTCAAGAATGTGTCAGCGGCAGACATCTGTGCAGCTGCAACTTGGACTTCTGTCCATACCTTTACGAAGCACTGCAATTTGGACATTGCCTCTCGCTGTAGAGCAGGCTTCGGGTTGGCTGTGCTACAAGGTCTCCTTTCATGAGACCTGTTTAAGCCTGAGGTTCCATGCTATGGATGACAGTCCTCCTCCTGAGTACTTTTCCTTGTTCCAGACTGCTTGGGACTCAGTCCTATATATGAATACCTACTGCAAGAGCCCTCTCGAAGTACGATAGTACAGTTATGTAAGAACTTACCGTAACAGCAGATCTTCGAGAGAGGCTCTTGCAGTAGGTATTGCTCTTCTCGCCCTCCATCCCCCTAAGCTTTTTTGGGTCCATTTCCATGGGGGGGGAATATCCTCTTCCCTCTCGTCTTGCCTCTTTTGGCCCTTGGTGGGAAAGAACTGGAAGGCGGGTGTGGGGGACTGCTCCTTTATACTGATGTTGTATGATGCCAGTCACCTGACTTGGGGGCGTTCCCCACCAGAGACTGCTAGCTAGAAATTTTTCGGTGGGGTCTTGATGCCTGGCGGGTCAGTCCTATATGTGAATACCTACTGCAAGAGCCTCTCTCGAAGATCTACTACTACAGTAAGTTCTTACGTAACTGTACTTTCTAGGAACGGTATGTGGTGCAAATCCACGTAGAAACAGAAGATGATGGCAGAAGGGGACCTGTGGTCCATCAACTCTGCCCAAGCGAGGTATCACGGGACCTATTGTGCACCTGTGTTCTGTCCTCCTAGACACCCAACCTAGCCTTTGCTAGTGCCATGTGTTTGTTCCCAGTTCTTGTCCTATCCATGCTTAAAACTTGATACTGACTTTGCAGCCACCACCTTGGGAGGTAATCTATTCCAAGGTTCCACCACCCTCTCTGAAAAGTAATACTTTCTGATGTCCCTCTTGAACACTCCACCCTTCAATTTCTACTCGTGCCCTCTCGTAGTAGAATTGACGTTCCTGGTAAAAAGCTGCACTTCTGGCACCTTGTTGATGCCCTTAAGAAACTTGAAGGTCTCAGTCATATCCCACCTCTCCCTCCTAGTCTCTAGTGAATACAATTTCGTCCTAAGCCTCTCTTCATAGGTGATGTCCTGAAGGCCATGTATCATTTTTGTTGCCCTTCTCTGGACCACTTCCGATCTATCAATGTTCTTTCTTAGGTGAGGCCTCCAGAACTGTACACAGTACTCCAGATGAGGCCTCATTAATGACTGGTAAAGTGGTAGTGTCACCTCCCTGTCCCTGCTGTCTATCCCCCTGTCAATGCATCCTAACACCCTGCTAGCCCTGCTGTTTGCCTTATTGCACTGACTTTGTTGCTTGAGATCATCCCTAATGATGACTCCCAGATCACATTCCTCAGCAGAGGAGCTCAGCTGGACTCCGTTTAGCCAGTATTCTTCCTTGGGGTTGGCCCTACCCAGGTGCATCACCTTACACTTCTTAGCATTGAAGTTTAATTGCCATATTTTTGACCAACTTTTCAACTTCTTAAGGTCCTCCTGCAGTTGTTCGACTCCCTCTGTACGATCCACTCTTTTGCTGAGTTTCATGCTGTCCATAAACAGGGCGATGTTGCCATTTATGCCCTCGCTGATGTCACTAATGAATACATTGAAGAGGACTGGCCCAGGACTGACCACTGATGCACCCCACTAGTGACCTGCCTCTCATTAGATTTCACTCCATTTATTACCACCCTTTGTGTTTTGTCCCTCAGCCAACTTCGTACCCACTTTACTATCTGTTCTGCTACCCTAAAGTCTTCTAGCTTTTTTAAGAGGTGCCTATACGGGACCGTGTCAAATGCCTTACTGAAGTCAAAGTAAAACAAGTCCACCACATGACCCTGTCCAACTCCTTGATCACTTTGTCAAAGTATGTAATAAGAGTCGTTTGACATGACCTGCCTATCACGAACTCGTGTTATTTGTAGTTCTGGAGGTGATTTACTTTGAGGTATTCCACTAGATCTTGCTTAATAAGGGCCTCCATAAGTTTACCCACTACTGATGTGAGGCTGATTGGCCAATAGTTACCTGTATCTTCCCAGTCTCCACTCTTGTGCAGTGTTACCATGTCAGCCACCCTTCAGTCACCTGAAACTACCCCTGACTCCAGTGACATGTTGAATAGGTGCGTGAGAGGCGTTGCCAGCTCTTCTGCAAGCTCCCTGAGCACTCTAGAGTGTAAACCATCAGGGCCAGGGGCCTTGTCAGGTCTGATATCTGAAAGGCCCTTCCTGACCCTGTCTGTGCTGAACTCCTGGGTGCACATTCTCTGAACCCCTCTGGTCTCAGCTCTGATACCACTGTCTGGCAGTGGGCCCTGATTCTCCCTCGTGAATACCGAGCAAAACTATTCATTTAGGGCCTCTGCTTTTTGTCCGCTGTCTTCCAGAGCCTCATCCCCCACTTTTAACCTTACAATTCATAGAAACATAGAATTTGATGGCGGATAAGGACCACTTGGCCCACCCAGTCTGCCCATTTCCCTACCTAATGGATAAGCTGCAGATCCTAGTCAACCAGCAGCCTACTTCTTCCTACCCCCACCCCCTAGAATTGCCTTATGACTGTCCCATGCATGCTTGAATTCCACCACTGTTTTAGACTCCACAACCTCCTCCGAAGGCCGCTCCATGCATCCACAACACTCTCTGTGAAAAAACTTCTTTAAATTACCTCTGAGCCGCCCCCATCTTCAAATTGTGCCCTTGTTCTTGCACACTCTTTTTTTGAAAGATGCTACCCTCTTGGACTTTGTTGAGTCCCTTGAGGTACTTGAAAGTTTCTATCATGTCCCCCTCTCCTTCCTTTCTTGAGGCTATACATATTAAGCTCCTTAAGTCTCTCTTCATATGTCTTCCGTGCAGACCCTGCACCATTTTAGTTGCTCTCTGGACAGTTTCCATCCTGTCTATGTCTTTGTGGAGATTGGTTTCCAGAACTGCACGCAGTACTCAGATGGGGTCTCACCAGCTGTCTGTACAGAGGGATAACTGTTCTGTTTTCTACTGGTGATGCCTCTCCCATGCATCCCAGTATCCCCCAGCCTCCTTACTGCCCTATCACATTGCTTGCCCACCTTTAAGTCATCTGATATGACTACCCCAGGTTCCTTTCCATTTTTGTTGTTAGTATCTCACCCCCCATTGTGTACTCTTCCCCTGGGTTTTTGTTTCCCAGGTGCATTACCTTGCACTTCTTAGCATTGAATCTAAGCTGCCATACATTTGACCATTTCTCTAACCTTGCCAAGTCCCTTCTCATCCTTTCCACCCCACCTTGTGCATCAACTCTGTTGCAGATCTTTGTGTCATCTGCAAAGAGACATACTTTTCCTTCCAGTCCCTCTGCAATGTCGCTTATAAAGACATTGAAAAGGACCGGTCCTAATACTGAACCCTGCAATACCACACTAGTAACCCCCCCCTTTCTTCAGAGTGGACTCCATTTACTATTACCTTCTGTGTCCTATTCTCCAACCAATTCTTTACCCAGGCTATCATCTTAGGACCCACTCCCAGGCTGGCTAACTTGTATATTAATCTTTTGTGTGGGACTAAGTCAAACGCCTTTCTAAAGTCTAGGTAGGCCATGTCCACAGCCCCTCCCTGATCTAATACTTTGGTCACCCAGTCAAAAGAAATCTATTAGATTTGTCTGGCATGACCTTCCCACTGTGAATAAAGGCTGACTTGGGTCCTGTGCCCCTCTGGCCTCTAGGTACTCAACAATTCTTTCCTTCAGAAAGTGATTCCATCGTTTTCCCTATCACTGAGGTTAAACTAACAGGTCTGTAGTTTCCTGCTTCTGCCCTGCCCTGTTTTTCAACTTTGATGCATATCTCGGGCATTATTTGGACTGTTTGCACCAAATTTTCAGCATGAGGTTCTTAGAACCCCTCCTCATGAATTCTGTCACTGTTATGATGTTAATCAGTCCCGAAAAGTGATTTCGCAGTCACTGCGCGGAATCACCTTTTGGGACCGATTAACGCAAGGACGGTGGCAGTGTTCATGAGGTGGGCTCTCAAAAAGCGTATGCTGCAAATTTGGTGAAAAAATCCAAAAAATGGCTGTTTTACGTAGCTTTATGCTATGTACAGCTATGCACGCCGTAACTTCGCAAATTCGCACATTTTCACACCAGATTTTCAACACTGTCATTTTTCTACACCTCCTGTGAACAGTGCAGCTGTCATTTTCACATCCTGGCTCAAATTTGTCTAAGACTTCGACATGTAGTGGTGCGGTCGCTGTGGGAAATCAGTGTTTGGGTAGATTACGAAAATGACAGTGACACTGTTTATGAGCAGAGGTCCTAAAATGCCTATGTTGAAAATTTGGTGATGATACTCCATAAAATGACTAGTTACGAGTGTGCATTGCGCAGTTGCTACACATGCTCGTAACGTTGTGCATTTGTAATATTTTTACTCTGGATTTTCACCATTGGCATTTTTCCACACCTCTTGATGAACAGTACAGCTGTCATTTTACATATCCTGCCCGAAATGTGTTGTCACACGTCCGGCGCAGAATAGCACGGTGCTTCTGCAAAATCACTTTTGGGACAGTTTGAGGAAATGACAGTGACACTATGCATGAGCAGAACAGCTAAAATGCCTATGTTGAAAATTTGGTGCAAAAGTCCATAAAATGACTGTGTTACAAGCGTGCGTTGTGCATTTCCCACGCACCCTTGTAACTTCACAAATCTGCAAGATATTTACATGCCACATTTTCAACACTGCCATTTTTTTTTTACACCTCCTTATAAACAGTACAGCTGTCATGTTTCACGTCCTGCCCAAAATGTGTTTCCGCACTGCACTACCAAAGCCAATGCCAGTGCGACAACATTCGGCACTGACAAATGCTTGTTTCATATATGCCTCAGTCTGGCTACCAAAAAATAGTGGCCTTCGACAGGAAACTCCATTGCCTTAGTTTGAGTGTCCTGGGTGAGGTTGGTAGCCCTCAGCCAGGCAAATCTTCTTAGAGGAATGGTACCAGCCATCCACCTTGCAGCTGTATCACTGGTGTCAGCTACCATCTGAAATTGGTATTTGGAAGCCTCCAAGACCAATTTTGCTGTGTCTAGCAACTCTGACACTCTTAAAGAGAGGTTAGCCTCAGCATTGTCCACTACTGACTGCCAGAGAGCTTTTTGATAAAAGGCTGCATAGGCCTGGTAGCTGGCTTGACGAACTGCCAGGGATGCCAAAAGATACCCCTTTTTTGCCATGATGTCCACCTTTCTCGAATCCTTCTGGGGGGGGTGAGAGGATAAGAGAGTTTTTGCTTACTCACAGGCAGCCTGCTGTACAATACCCTTGGTGGTCTAGGTGACTAAAAAGAAACTCAGCACCAGATCTTTCTAACGTATACTTCTTGTCACACTTTTTGTCTGTGGGTGTGATTGTATTGGGAGCCTTTAGGATTTCTAAAGCATCCTTCTTAAAGAATTTGTAGATAAGCAGAAGCCTTTTTGAGGGTGTCGGCCCATAAGCTCCATGTATTGTGCCTCCTCTTCATCCTGGATCTCTTCAGCTATTTGCAGATCCAGGGTCTAACATTTCCGTAACAAAAGAAAAATGGGAAGAGAAATCCTCTGAGGGTCTGGGAGGGGAGCCAAAATCCTGTTCTGGTGATACCTCAGGTTCAATTCCCTCTCTATCTTGGTCATCCTCCTCATATGCCACTGTAGCAGTAGGCAAAAGAGGGGTAACAGTTGCTTTTTCAGCAGTAGTAATCACAGGCTGCGGAGGGGGTAATAAACCCTGCAGCACCTGGAGTAATGTGAAAGCCTGTGTCAACTCAGCAAGAGAAGGAGCATTAATAGGCACCTGAGGGACCCCTTGAGACATTTCAGCCAGGGTGTCAGTGTGTTTGGTTTTCTTTAAATTTTTTCGCTTGCACCAGGGAGTCAAGCTGGTTGATTGCCTCTCTTGCAAGAGCCTTCACCCGTATCGGGGTGGATTTAGAGGCTCTGGAAGGAACTGCCACAGTCTTAGAGGGGGTGGACTGGTTAGAGCCCATAGACCCCTCCTATAGTTTTCTTGTAAGCCTCTCCTTGCGTTTTTCCACTGTCTTAACAGGGAAAGACTTACAAATATCACAGTCTTCATTGAAGTGCTGTTGCCCAAGGCAGATCAAGCAAAGATTATGCTTGTTTGCCTTGGCAAACGCCTCTGCACACTTTAAGCAATTCTTGATCCCAGGGGGTCCCGTTTTCTTTTTAGGCTGTAATGAAAATTAAAATAAAAATATTTATTTGCTCTATGCACTACAGGAATCTGTCCTGATTGAGAGAGATATCCAGGACATCTGAACTTTGCAGCAGAGAGAAGAAATCTGAGGTAGAATGTCGGCAGTTCACACTGGGCAGTTTGAAAATAGATGCACAAACTAAACATTCCATGATTTGCATAGCATTCTGTTCTCCACCTTTCTTCCCTTTTTCACCGATATAACAGAAAAAGGTTTTCTTCCCTGATTTGACTCAGTGAGCAATTTGCAGTTCTTTTCTGTCTTGGCCTCCCTGACTATTTTCCTGGCCTCCTTACTTTTCTGAGTGAAATCTTCCCACTCCTGGTCCCTTTATGTTGCCTGAACCATTTGTATGCATTCCGTTTGGCCCTGATTGCCTCTCTTACTGGAGGGGAGAACCACAGTAGTCTTTTAATCCTATATTTCTTTGTTGTGGTCCTGATGCAGAGTCTTGTTGCCTCTAGAACAGTATCCCTAATATATTTCCATATTTCCTCCATGTCTGGCTTGTCTCTAATGTTTAACTTATCCCTCACTACCTGCCTCAATCTACCAAAATCAGCCTTCCCAAAGCACAGCACCTCTGTGCTTGAGGTGGTTTTTGTAGTGCCCGTGGTTATTTCAAACCAGACTGTATTGTGATCGCTGTTTGCCAAGGGTTCTTTCACCTTCACAGATCTAATTTCTTCAGAGCTTGTGAGAATCAGATCCAAGATGCCAGCCCCCCCGCCCCCTCCGGTCAGGTCCTTCACTAGTTGAGACAGCATGCAGTCCTTGAATGTGTCCAGTAAAGCCTGAATTCTGGTGCTGTTGGCTGCTGGGATATTCCACTCCACATCTGGCAGTTTAAAGTCCCCAGCCACCACTATGTCACCTTTACCAGCCATCTTTTGTAACTCCTCAGCTAATTGTTCATCTTTCCCCTCTCCCTGCCCTGCATTAGTGGCTAAGTAGACTAAGAGTGACTCCAAGCCCCCCCCAATAACCTTGGTGCTTTCATCCTACGTTGTTTCGATGCCCTCCCTCACATAGAGGGCAACCCCCCCTCCCCAAATGTCTGTCCCTTCTAAACAGTGTGAAGCCTGGGATGGCCAGGTCCCATTCATCATCGTCCATGGCCCAGTTTTCGGTAATAGCTACCAGATCAACCTTTGTGTCTGCCACCAGAGTCTGGAGGTCACTGATCTTGTTACTCAGGCTCTTAGCACTGAGGCAGATGCCTTGCCATGAGCTGGAGTCATGATTCTTGTTGGGCAATTTTGTTTCCCTTTTTCCTGCTGATGATCCCTTGTGTCGTTTTTCTGATGCTGGACCTTTGTTGTATGCTTTGTTTGTCCTAATGTGATTGATGCACTTACGTTTGCTCTCAGTTTTCCTGTTGGAGGAGGGTTTGGCAAGGCACACTACCTTTTTCCATGCCTTAGCCTCCCCTCCGATTAGTTTAAATGGTCCAAGTATACTTCCATCTTCTGGGCTAGTGCTCTTGTTCCCTCTTGTGTGAGGTGAAGTCCGTCCTGTTTGAAGAGTGATCTATCCCAGATATTCCCCCAGGATCTGATAAAATGAAGGCCTCTTGTCTGGCACCAGCTCTTCAACCAGTTGTTGAATTTGTCTGTTTCCTCCAGTCTGATTTTTTTCATGCTGTCATCTTTACCCCATACAGGCAAGGCTTCTAAGAAGGTTACTGTGGTCGCAGTTGTTGAAAGCCTATCTCCCAGCTTCTCAACACTCCATTTTGCATCCTCCACCGTCTAGTCAGCCAGATCATTTGTTCCAATGTGTACCAGTATTCCCATGTCCTTTTCCTCCCTGTCTACAATTCTCCCGATGCACTCGCAGTCTCTTGTTGCTGAGGTATCGGGAAGGCATCTGTCACCCTCTTCTGTGAGTACTTGTGCAGCCTAGACTCCATTCTTTGATCATGGAGTCACCGACTACCAGGATCTTCTTGGTTCCTTGACTGGCCTGCTGAGGTCTGCTGCTGTTTGTTGTGACCATTGCAACCTCCCCTGGCAAGTGGCACATGGATCCCTGCTTTCAGCGTGCAAGATCTGACATCATGGCGCAGAGCCGAGGAGGATACCACCCCAATGGGTGGGAGGAGCTGAGCTTGAAGACATTCTAGCTGAAATTGAAAGGGAAAGAAGGCTGCCAGAAGTGTGGATGTGCACCATATATCACTCCTAGAACTATGGTTACAGATAAGTGACCCTCATTTCTGTGCTGTGCTCCAGAGCTTGTAGGAGTATGTTTTTCTATGCTATACTCCTCAGCTTGTTGGAGTTCATGTTTTTCAGGCTTCATGTTGCAGGTTTGTTAACTTCTTCATGTTTCACATTTGCTAACTTCTTTTTTTTGTTTCTTTTGGAGTGGCAAGAAGATCGTATTTGTGCTCCAGGACTTGGTCAAGTAACATTTTTTTTTAATCACTCCTCTGTAAGATCTGGGTAGTTTTTATGCTACTAAATCGAGCCTGTCTGTCTTGGAAATACAAAGGTTGTTTTTAATTCAAGTTGGTATTCTGACATCTTTATTAAATAGGGGTCGTTTCAAGGGCCTTGTGTATACGCAAGAGCAATATGCCAGTGTTGCTGCCCATCACTCTTGTCTCTACCCTTCCTGTCCAGGTAGCTGACAATGGGCTATGGCTCTTTTATACACACTACCCTTGTGCCACCTAGTAGGCCAAACACTTAGTTTCTAAATTCATAGTTGGGTTTTATTTTGTTGTTATTTTTATATTCTGTATCCCTTTCCTATCCCTTTGGGCTAGCAGTCTATAGACCTCTTTCTTTTTTTTCTCTTCCACTTGTTTTCTTCTACCGGCAAACAGAACTGAGGAAGGAAGGAGGCTGCCATCGGTTACTGGCTGGCTCACATGCACAGTACCAGCACCGTTGATCCCTTCCAAACTGCAAAAAACTTTGCTTCCATGGAGTCCTATTGTCTCCAGCTAAGACCCATTAGTGTGAATGAATGGTGAATATATTCTGGAAGATCAACAATTACGATGAGTATGTCATTTTCATATCTCCTTATCTTCTTTGGGGGTATGTCAGTCATCAGGTTACACCGTAGTAACCTTCACTGTCAGTGAAGCAGGATCCACATGGAAGATTTTCAGCAGTACACGTGGGGCCGCCCACTCTGTCGACGTCCGTCGATGTCACCAACCCTATAAAGGCGTGAGTGGCCCTGCTCCTTCCTTAGTTCTTTCCCGCCATCGACTCGCTTACATGGGTCTCCACAAATGCTCCAACACAGTATTCGCGCCTGTTTTCATCTATGGTTTTTCCGCTGCCAATTTTCAGAATCTCTTTTATTAAAGAGATTCTTCCAACTTGTTTATGTTGAGAGTTAATCCTTCAGCTTCTCTCTTCTGTTGCTGCGGAAAAAAGGTTGCCTCCATAGATGAACATTCTCTCTGTGTCTGCTGCCTTGGGCATGACCACAAAGTTTCTGACTGTGAGCTATGCCAGAAGTTTAACCAAACTATCCTTAGGTGATGCAGAAAGGCTCTTAAAAATGTTTTGATGGATCAACAGGTAGCCAGTTCCGGTTGGGGGTCCTCCAGGGTCTAAGCCTCCCAGTCACCGATGGTGTCATCCAGGTCCCAGGCCTCCAAGGCCCAAGACAAATCCTCGAGGAAAAGTCATAAAAAAAACTGGGATCGTGATTGCTCCCCCTGACAGAAATCTTGTTCTCCGACGGCCTCTTCTCCTTCTTCTGGGGGATCCATGTCGGCTATGGCTACACCGATGTGCAAAACTGCTGTCCAGGTCTCTGTACCCACCAGACCCATACCGACAACACCCCTGCCTGATTCACAGGATGGTCGTCTGTCGACCTCTGGGTCATCAGCCCCTCCTTCATTGACGACGTGCTCGTCGTCGACTGCCCTCCCATTGAGGCCTGACCATCTCCTTCCAGGGCTACTGGCTCTTTGGGTTCACAGGACCCAGCAAGCAGGTCGTCGACACCTATGCCGTGGCCCCCCCCCCTTCTGTCAACTAATGTCATTGACCGGAACAAAATATTGACCAAATTCATTTCGGTGATTGTTCAAAAGCTGGGTGCATACAGGCCCATTTCACCTACTCTGTCGTCGGCAGCTTCATCATTGATGCCTACACATCGGCTGTGGGAGGCTCCCTGCAATCCGTTGGCAGCGCATCCAGTGCCGGACCTCAATTTGGAAGAGGTCAACATTAAAGAAGAGTACCATCCAGACCTCATTCTTCCTGATGATGATGAGGAAGAAGAGGAAGAGATCTGGGTCTCTGACAGATCCACAGTTTCATCTGTCAGTGAGAATTCAGTTAAGTATACTCCCAGGTCTTCTCCTGAGGACCCCACATTTTTTAATGTGATGAAACAGCTGTCCTCAACCATGGGCTTCCACACTGAGGAAGATGATGCCACCAAGAAAGAGCTGGTGGATGTCCTGGAGATCCAAGAGATTCCACCAAAAATCATTCCTCCTGTGTTTCCTGCCTTGAGGAATGCAGACACAGCAGCTTGGCACAGACCAGACATGGTGCCAGCTATGCCCCACAGAGTGGACAAACTTTACCATGCCCCTCCGGGGTTCCCCTGTTATGCTGCCCAGCCCAAAACAGATTGTGGTCATTAAGGCAGCTCACGACAGGTCTAAGGTGCCTAAGCACCTTAATTCCCTCCCCCCAAATAGTCTTGCAGAATTGACCTCTGGGTAAGAGGGTATATGCCTCCTCCACACTGGGTTTGAGGATTGCAAACCACCTGTCTCACTTGGTAAAGTACCAAAATTCTAAGTGAAAGAAGGGCAAGGTTACTGCCCAGGCCCTCCCAGATGGCACACAAAAGCAGAAGCTGCTCCAGTGCCTTCAGGCAGCTGAGGACATTAGCAGACACTTCCTCAGGGCCCTCTATGACATGGCTGACACTATTGCCAGGGCTGCTGCCACAGGCATATGCTTACGTAGGCACTCCTGGCTGAGGGTATCCAGTTTTGCTGCTGATATTTAGCAGAAGGTTCTTAATGCCCCCTTTAATTGGCACTAAGCTGTTTGGCCCTGACGTTCAGGATATTATCAATGATCTGCAAGCCTCAGGCAGGGTGCTTAAATCTGTCCACTCTGTGTACCATGCTCAGCCGAGAGGTGGACAGTGTCCCCCCCTTTCGCAAAGTAGCCAACAGACCAGGTGCAGCCTCTTGCCCTCAAGGGAAACGCAGAGCCCTGGCTACCTTGCCCACCCCCTCCAACACTGGAGCTGCGACCAAGCATCCCAGAAGTGAGGGACCAGCCACTGTGGCTGGATCCACTACTGCCAGACCCCCTTTCTGGTCCCTGACCAAGGAGTGTGGTGGTCAGAGGTCGGTTCTGCCTCCATCTAAACCAATGGAGAACCATAGCTTCTGATACCTGGATTTTGCAGATCATAGAGAGGGGTCACACCCTGGAACTTATTTACCTACCTCTGGAGACCCCTCCCCCTCCCTCCAGTTACACCCTGGCTCACTTATCTGTTCTCCAGGAGGAAGTGTAGTCCCTTCTACACAACCAGGCCATAGAGCCAGTACCCAGGTGCCAGAGAAACAAGGGGTTTTATTCCAGGTTTTTCTGGTCCCCAAAAAGACTTGAGGCCCATTCTGGATCTAAAGGACCTCAACCTTTATGTCTAGTAGAAAAAGTTATGGATGGTAACTTTTGTCAGGTCTGCTGCCCCTCTTCAAGATGGGAAACTGGCTTTGTTCCCTGGACATGCAAGATGCTTACTTGCACATATAGGTCTTTCCTCCTCACAGGAGGTTTCTGCACTTCACGTTTCAGGGCGAGCATTATCAGTTCAAAGTGATGCCCTTTGGCTTGTCCTCTGCGCTGCAGGTCTTTACTAAGTGCTTAGCAGCAGTAGCAGAAGCTCTCAGAAGGGAAGGAGTGTACGTTTTTCCTTATCTGGACGATTGGCTTGTAAAATCCCCGTCCAGAGAACAGCTTCTTCTTACTCTGGAGAGAACCCTCCTTTGTTGTTTCACTCCCTGGGCATCACTGTCAATTTGCCCAACTCAGTTCTGGTACCATCCCAAAGGCTGTAGTATATAGGGGCGCCGGGCAGTCCTGGACTCCGCACAGGGGAGGGCTCTCCTGCCCCAGAACAGGGCAGAGTGTCTTATAGCCCGAGCTCAAAAGGTTAGCCAGACCCGCTATATTCCAGCCAGGGTATACCTGAGACTGCTGGCTTTGATGGCGGCTGCCATACCCACTGTTCCACTGGCCAGGCTTTACATGCACATTCTCCAGTGGTGCCTCCGGGTACAGTGGGACCAGCATACGGATGAGTTAGATCATCCAATCCTGGTCTCTTCCCCATTCTGCAAGGTACTGCAATGGTGGATGAACCCCTTGAATCTGCTTCAGGGCGTCCCTTTTCAGATCTCCTCCCCACAACAGATCCTCACCACGGATGCTTCCAGTATGGGCTGGGGAGCATATCTGGGTCCCTCCCAAACCCAGGGCACTTGGTCCCAGTTGGAAGCCTCCCTGCATGTCAGTGTCCTGGCGATGAGGGCGGTGCTCTGCGCCATGCAGGCCTTTCAGGAACTCCTTACTCCAGGTCAGCTGCTGGTGTAGTCAGACAATCTCGGTGTAGTGTACTACATCAAGAAGCAGTGGGGGGGGGACTCATTCCCCTTTGCAGGGAGGCCATGAGAGTGTGATACTGGGCATTAGATCATGGTCTGGCACTCTCAGAGGTCCACATGCCAGGAGTGTTAAATACTCCAGTAGACAGCCTCAGCTGGATTCAGTCCAGCATGCATGAAAGGGAGCTTCTCTCAGCTGTCGCAGAACACTTGTTTGACAGATGGGGTCATCCAGAGTGGGACCTTTTTGCATCCCCACTCAATGCAAAACTGCCCAGTTTTTGCTCGCTAGATCCAGGGCCCGGAATTTCCTGGCGAGACGTGTTGTCCCTCTCCTGGAGCGGGGTTCCTTTACACCTTCCCTCGATTTCTTCTCATTCATAGGGTGCTAATCAAGCTTCATATGGAGGGAGCCAGCATGATTCTGGTAGCTCCATTCTGGCCTCAGCAGATATGGTTCCCCTCCTTCAGCAGCTGGCAGAGGAACCTCCAGTCACTCTCCCCCTCTGCAGGAACCCGCTGACTGAGGATCAGGGGATCCTGGTCCATCTCAACCTCAGGTCTCTCCATCTGCATGCTTGGCTCCTGAGGACATAGCCATCACAAGATTTGGGGTCTCTAACAGAGTGGCGGGCATCCTATTGGTCGCCTGGAAGCCTTCCACTCGATCCACATATGCCATGAAGTGGAAGCGGTTTGCCATCTGGGCTGCCAAACATAGTCTGGACCCTTTCAACTGTCCAGTGAACCGCATCCTGGACTATCTGATTTCTCTGTCTGACTCAGGTCTCCGGTACTGCTCCCTCAAAGTGCACCTTTTAGGTATCTCTGCTTTTCATGAGCCCGTGGGTAACCACGTGATTGCTCAGCTGGATGTCCCCCATACCTTTTTAAGGGGTATCCTGCATCTGAACCCCCCAATCCGTTCTCCTGTCCAGGCTTGGGACTTGAGTTTTGTTTTGGAGAAGTTGACCCTGTCTCCTTTTGAGCCAATCACGACTTGCGATGTACGCTTTCTGTCTTGGAAAGCATTCCATTTAGTTGCCATTACTTCTGCTTGAAAAATTTCTGAGCTTCAGGCCCTCTGGTGCGAGGAGCCTTATTTGATTTTTCACAAAGACAGGGTAACTGTGCGCACAAATCCTAAGTTTCTCCCCAAGGTGATCTCAGAGTTTACACTCAACCAGTCTATCCACCTTCCTGTTTATTTTCCCAAACGTGCCAATCCACTGGAAACACTGCTCCATATGCTAGATGTGCGCAGAACTTTGAATTACAACTTGCTTTGGACCAAGGAATGTAGAAAGTTGAAGCAGTTGTTTGTTTCCTTTACCCCAGGCAGAGAGGACACTTCTGTTTCTAAACATTGTTTATCCAAATGGTTGGCAAATTGCACTGTGCTGTGCTACAAGTATGGCAAAGGATTGCTTGAAGCTAGACATTAGGGATAAATGTCTATTATGCAGGACGAATGATCCAGGGTAAGTGTACCACTAGGCACAAGGGATATGTGTCTAATGTACCTGACAGGTGATCGGAGGGCGGGGGTGCCACTAGACACCTTGGATGATGTGTCTGACATCCACAGGATGGGCGCTAAAGGGCCACTGCTTACCATGCAAATGACCCCATAATGCAAATGGCCTCTTAGTGCCTTGCTTGCTCAATGGGCTCATTTACATGGCGCAGCTGAATATAGAAAACATGATTCCAGCTCTATCCGGTCCCTGGACACAATTCCCTGTGGGCTGGATACAGCTCGGGTCCATGGCAGCACAGCGCACTTTGACTTTGCGCTGCACTGACAAGGGCCGATATTCAGTTGGATAGCACTAGTCTGCTATCTGATTGAATATAGCAGTCTTTGGGATGGGCATAGGCACAAATGCTGCACAAACCTTTGCACCATGCTTGTGCCTGTTTTTGAATATCTGGGCCCAGGTGTTATACACCCAAGCTTTGTAACATAATTATACTGTGTATCTAAAATAAATTTTCTATATCTTGTTTACTGTGTTTTTGTATATTTAATGCTGCGCTGTAGAACTGAACTGATTATAGTGCCACAGGATCTGTTTTTAAATTAATGTTAGGATAACATTTTTTAACTTTATTATTGTGTGCACTAGACACTTTGCACTTTAAGAAACTGGTTCCTGTGTTTCTTTAAATACTAGTGCAGTCACACTGGTGGATTAAATATTGATTATATGGACAAATAAACAATTCTCTTAATTTAGCACTGAGATTTTGGGACACAAGTATGAGCCGTGATCAAGCACCTGTAGTTCAAAAGCGTTTGACTTTATCTTTGACCTGTGACCACTGTATCTGTAACTGGACTTCAGTAAAGCATTTGATTTGGTTCTGCATGGTAGGCTAGGAAGTAAGCTGGAAGGCACAGGGCCGGGGGCGAAGATGTTGGGATGGGTAGTGAACTGGCTACTAGGGAGACAGCAGAGGGCAGTGGTGGAAGGGGAGCTGTCATCTCCCAGGGCAGTGACAAGCGGGGTGCCACAGGGCTCTGTACTGGGGCCGATGTTGTTTGGGATCTTCATAGCAGACATCTCAATAGGCATCAAGAGCAAGATCAGTCTGTTTGCAGACGACACCAAGATGGGAGCAGTATTGGATGACTTAGAAGGGTGGCAGGGTTGCAAGATGATCTGGCAAAGCTGGAGGCCTGGTCGGACACTTGGCAGCTGGGGTTCAATGCCAAGAAATGCAAGGTGCTACATTTTGGTACAAGAAACCCAAGGAGGAGTTACTAGCTAGGGGGGATTCAACTAGCCAAGGTAGAAGAGGAGAAGGATCTGGGGGTGATCATAACAGGAGCAATGAACAACTCAGCACAGTGTAGAAAGGCAGCTGCGAAGGCCAACAGGATACTGGGTTGTACTGCCAGAGGCATATGCTCCAGGAGGGAGGAGGTGATCCTTCCGCTATACAGGTCACTGATTAGACCACACCTGGAGTACTGCGTGCAGTTCTGGCAACCGTACCTGAGGAAGGAGATTAGGTTACTGGAGGGGTTGCAGCGCAGGGCAACAAAAATGATCCAGGGGCTAGGGAACTTACCCTACGAGATGAGGCTGAGGGAGTTGAACACGTACTCCTTGGAGGAGAGGAGGGATGGGGGGGACATGATTGAAACATTCAAGTACATGAAGGGAATAAATAAGATAGGAACGGAGGGGCTTTTCAAATTAAGGAGGGGGAGGGACACTTGAGGGCACGATCTGAGATTGGAAGGGGTTAAGGTTCAGGAGGGAAATGAGAAGACACTTTTTTATGGAGAGGCCGGTGTCTGGGTGGAACGCATTGCCAGAGGAAATGGTATCATGTAGAACAGTGGGCTGCTTCAAAAGGGGATGGGACAGGGTAAGGAGGAAGGTCACTGGAGGAGGGGAAGGAAGGGGCAGCTGCAGTATAAGGGTCGCTAGCTGCACAATCGAGCAGACTTGATGGACCATAAGGCCTTTATCTGCTGGCAGTTTTGTATGTACGTATATATTTTATAAGTACGCCTTTAAGCCTTGCTTGCATATGAATAAAAAATGTTATCAGTGAGCCAAGCTGTTGTTTGCTGAATTTTTGTGGGTTGAGTAGTGGAGTGAGGCCGGTCTGTACTCGCACACTCAGAATTGGCAGTTTCTGTGTCATTCCAGGTTGTCAATGGGTAAATAATTAGATATGAGTAAGAGGCACCATAACCAGTGGATTTACTGGCACAACTATAACTTTAAGAGCTGTTATCAGGCAGTTCAGAATGTTAGGACATGAGAGTTCTAAGTGTCTTTCCAGCTGTCAGTTTGTGCCAGTGTAAAAGGGATGACAAGTAGCTTTCTTCAGAGGCTCCTCAGAAGACTTGATATCATTAAAGGTTTATTTTTTTCTCCCTATTTCAGTAACTCTAGAAGGTAGGGACTGTTTGGTGTACAGGCAGGTTCTAAATGAAATTGTGCCTGCATAAAAAAATATTCAGTTGGCTAACCTGCTTTACTCATTTTTGGTTTCTCTCTGAAGGTCTGTATGTGTGCCACTCTGCCAAGGTTGTGTTTTATGGTGCTGTGGATCTGTTATTTAGGATTTGGGTGTATTTGGTCTGACTTTTGAAATTCTGCTTGGTGCCTACGGTATGTGTATTGCTGTTTAAAATTTGACAGTCTTTTTCCTTCTGCAATGAGCTGCGCTTCGGAGTTTTTCCCAAACTTGGTGAATTTGATAGGAAGTACTTGGTATCGTGTTTCCCTTATTGCAATGTATGAGACTTTTCAAAAAAATTAAAAATTAATTTTAATTCTCATCTTTTTGTGAGGTTTAAGCCTGGGCTGTTCAGTCTCCTGGCTGAGTGAATGTTGTTGCTTCAGTGCAGTCCTTTTTGTAAAGGGGTTTTGTCCTGCACTGTTCAGTCTCCTGAGTGACTGTTTTTACTTCATAAAAGTTCCTTTTCCCTCTCATCTAAGGAGTTTCTCTTCTTTGCTTCTCTGGGGAACTTTTTTTTTATAGTACATCTTTTAGTTTAAAATGTTTAACTTTTTTAAGTCCTTTGAGGTTGAGAGCCATTTCACGCTCTACCAATGGCCGTTTTTTGAGGTAATGAGCACATGACAGTTTTTCCTGTGTATAAGTCTCTCCATGCATCATTTTGTTTTTGTATTGTATATGCACAACACTAAATTTGTGTAATATCTTACCACAATTATGTTTGTATTGCACAACAAAGCCAATTTGGACGTAAAATCAATCTAGCAAGTGCAAAAAGCTAAGTATTTGCATTAATATTTTGTGCAACAACATTATTATAGCATTGTGACTTACTATTGATTATCAGTATACTGGGACATTGTTTGGCACCATGGCGTCCTGCAGCCTTTGTACTTTCGTGTAATGCAAAACCTTTTATAGGACTTAGGACCATTTCCATGTGGCTCAATCTGTCCTTTACGTATCAGTCAACCCAGGTCTAAGTTTTTGGCCTCTAACACCCAGAGATCTGCAGTGACGGGGGAGGGTGAATCTGGTGGATCGAATGGCAGTGGCAGCCGGCCTCTTTTAATATTCCAGTGATCTTTGTCACGCTGAAGAGCTTCGGGCTCTCAAAGTAATTCTATAGATACAGAAGTGAGTTCCTCGGGCCAAGAAGGCTCAACACAGGCATGTACAGATGTACTGTGGCATCTGAAAGATGCTGTTCCAAATCTGATTTCTCTTCAGATTACTCAGGGCTCTAGTTGTCTTCACAGCCTGCCTAGAGTACACTGGATGTAGAAGATTCTGCTCTGTCAGCACCTCTGCATGATTTTTGAAGATGTTTAAAAGGTGAAAGGAGGTTAATGGTTTGAGGACACTCTGGCTTCCTCAGTACCTTTTTATCCTTTTCTGCTTACTGTATATGTTCTCTCCTGATTTCTCAGGGCTCATGTACACTGGACATGGAAGCTGCCGTTCCCATAGCACTTCTAGGCGATGTTGATTGTTTTCATAGGTGATGGAAGGAGAGTGGGTCAAGGAGACTCTGGCTTTCTTGGTACCCCTATGAATTAATTCAAATTTTTACATCCTTTTTTAGTACACTATCTAAGACATGGAAGATGCTGAAGCTCTAGGAGATACAATCAGAAGAGCTTCTGCCAGTGAATCATCTACTTTCCCACCTCAGGTAATGCTCCAAAATGTTTAGAAAATGAAGGTCCATTGCATCTGTCCTTTCTATACTACCTCACCCCAAGTGACCTATTGTGCTGGTGGGCCGTTACCCCCCATCCCCAGTCCCCCACCCCTTGTGACCCGCTATGGAAATTCTGAGTACCCTTGCCCTGTCCCAACTGTGTTTAAACCCATTTAGGGTAGCTGTCTTGATCAGCAGTCTGTTACACAGTTCCACCACCCTCTTAGTAAAGTAGAACTTCCTCATATTTCTGCTGAGTCTACCCCTTAACAACCTCCAGTCATGCCCGTTAGTGACCGGTCTTCGCTATTCACCGTGTTTATACCCCTAAGAAACTTATATGTTTCAGTCATGTTCTCCTGCTCCCATCTCACCTCTGAGTACATATTTAGGTTTTCTAGCCGATCATCATAGGATCTGCTGGTCCTGGATCATCTTGCTGACCCTTTGCTGTATTCAAATCAAAATCAAAATCTTTATTTAGTCAGGCGAACATCATTGAGCGTAGCTCATTTACAAGATGGACCTGAGTGGTCATACAAATAAGAGTACAAGTATTCACTCTAGTTTGTTGAGTTCTTTCCTCAGGTGAAGACAAGGAGGGTTTAAGAGCATCCATGGGATGCTCTCCTCCCAGGGGGAGTGTCGAGCTTACACCACCCTTTGGTGGCTCCTAGTGGCCAGGTTCGGCATCACACCTTGCGGCGTGGGTGACCACACGTCACATGTATGATTGCCCAGGACACCGTGGCATGCACTCGAGTGGGCAGGGGGATGAAAGACATAAAAATGGCCACCTAGCCATCCGGATGATGGTGGTCTGCCCTCCCGTTGTCATGACAGCCCGGGATGCCCATAGTGCACTCTTGCCACTCCCCCAGAGGGAAAAGGAGAAAAAATGCCTTCAGGCATTCGATCTCCCCTCCCAGTCCTGACCACGGGAGGGGGCCCCTGCCCTGCCGAGGGATATGTTGGGTCAGCCGGGTGGGGTGGTGGTATGATGAGGGGCAGCAGACAGTGAACGGGAGGTGCGTGGCGGCAGGGTGGGGCCTGGTCACCAGAAGGAGTGGTCGGCTATGCTGGCAGGGGGAAAAATAGATAATACAAAAAAAAAAAAAAAAAAGAATCACCTCCCTTATTCTACTGTAAAAACTCCTCCCTATACCTCCCAGCAAAAAAAACTTCCTATACCCCCAGCATCCTGTATACCTTGCTATATGCCTTGTTGCATTGATTTATTTTCTTGAGGGAGTCACTAATGATGACCCCTAGATCCCTCTCCTCTGTTGAAGTGGCTATTTTAACCTATCCCATCCAGTATTTCATGCATGGATTCAGTCTCCCTAAGTGAATTACTTTGCACTTCTTGATAGTGATCTCAACTACCAGACCTTAGGCCATCTCTCTAGCTTTTCTGTGCTCTACTGGACCTCCCACACCCCTTCCTCAGGATCTACCTTGCTGCAAATCTTTGTGTCATCAGCAAAAAGACACAACTTTTCCTGGATACCTTCCCCATGTTGCTTGTGAATATATTTAATAGGACAGGTCCCAGGACCCATCCCCGCAGCACTCTGCCCATGACATCCTTGTCACCTTATTTAGCCCTGTTCACCACTACCCTATGTTGCTTCCTGCATGCCAACTTCCTATCCAACTCACTATATCCAGTCTACTCCCATGTCCTCCAACTTCTTCAGCAGTCTCCTATGTAGTACTGAATCAAAGGCCTTGCTGAAGATGAAGTAGGAACATAGACCATGATGGCAGAAAAAGACCAGAGGTCCATCCAGTCTGCCCAAATTCTTTATAATCCCTGGAACCTTTCCTGGAACCTGTTGATCTTCCAAGGATCCATCATCACCATTCAGCTATAAACTTACAAGGAAGGGAACCGCCGTCGAGATGGCACCGTCCATGAGGCAGACATATGACATGGTGCTCTTGGGTTGGGCAATAACCGACGCCGGCCCTTCCCTTTCAGTTCTGTTTTTCCCACCGTTGAGGCTGCATCTCCGTCAGGAGCATGTTTTCAAGATTGCACTACAAGTTCTCTGCCATCTTCGCTCAACGTTGTATTGATTTCGACACACTTCCTGTCAACTACGACAGTTTTTTTCTTATTTTCCTTTTAATACTATGGCGTTAGGTGCTGTGTTTGCTGTTTTTTGTTTGTTTTCAGCAGCCATGTCCAGTCTGGGGCCTAAGAGAACCAGTAAATAAAAGGCAGGGCTTGCCCCCATGCTTCGGTACCCCTGTGGGAAGTCCATGACCGTAACAGACTGCCAAGACCGCTGTTTAGCCTGCCTGGGCCCAAACAATGATATGGACTTGTTTGGCGCACGCTTCTTCATGGACCTCCGCATGCTTCAAATCTGTGTGTTATGGTTGGGACAGGACCCCCCATCCTTCAAAGGGTGGCGCCACACTCAGGATGCCAGGACCAGGTCTTTGGGCTCTTCCCCTGAGACCCTCCCCATACTGTACATACCAAGGGAGTGCAGGCCTCCTCTGTTACCAGTCTTGCTGAGGCAGGAGGCCTGCGCGAAAGGTCTGTAGGACAGCTGGCTTCCTTCGGGGAGTTGATTGAGCACCCCTCGCAGTCCTGGTGTCCCCTCGGGGCTTAGACAGCCCTGGGGGTGGTGTCACATTTATACACAGGGCCCGCACCGGCCACCTTGACTCCTGACACTGGTCTCGATGTAGGTGAGCGGGGCGGTGCAAACTATGCAGCTGGGTCCCCCCCTCCAATGCTGCTTGTGGTGCCAGGAGTGGGGGGGGTTTCTTGGGGTTGCCACTTTAGTGATCTCCTAGGTCACAGGATGATGATCGGGATGATCCTGATTGGCTTCCCAGCTCTGGTGAGCCCCAGGACTCCCCTAGACCCAGCCCAAGGCCTTGTGTTACTGTGGAGCCAGGGGATCCCCTTCTTGGTGCCAGCCGTGGTTATGCCTCCTCTGTGTCTCTCGGTGGTGCTTGCAGTGCTGAGGATGCTTCTGGTGTTGACCGCGACACCTATGGGTATGACAGGACCGGGGCTGGTTCTGGGTCGGGAGACTGCGCCATCTCTGGTGCTGGACCAGTTTTGGCTGCTCTGGGCGGTACCGATTCAGATCTCGGTGCCGAGGCTGGTGTCACGCTGGGTTATTTCAAAAAGGAAGATTCAGTGGCTACTAGAATGGAGTCCTGGGATCCAGACACAAGTTACATCAATAGGGAGCAAGAATGTCCTGCAACTCAGGAAGGTCCATACTCACTTCTAAGTTAAGTGAAAAGAATTATATTTATTGATTAGATGCAATAAGTAGATAGCAGTATAAAGATCACCAGTGTGCAAATTACCACCAACATTTCACGTTCTACAAATGCCAGGATGACCAGGCTTCTGGGCAGTCTCTCCTCCCTCTTGCCTTCCCCCTTTTTAAAGAAAAAAAAAAAGAAAAAGGGGGATGCTCACATCAGGGGACAATCTAAAGAGCAAACCCTTCGGGCCACTGCTCATCCTATCTAGATGTCATCCCCTACTAAATAGGGGGAAGGTGTCCTGGCCTTTGGGCTTCCTAATTTTCTGGTTGGCATCTCTGGTGCCACCATCCTCAAGCTATATTCTCTTTTCCAGCTTTGCTAGTCTGCATGACTACTATTAAAAAAATATGGGGGGTCCTTGCCTTTCTTCTTCAGGGGAGAGAGAGAGAGAGAGAAATGGAAGAATGGAGGGGTTGGGGGAGGGATCTTAATAGGTCGTTCTGTAACTTCCCTTATTGTCCCAACTGGGTAGAGTGTTGGCCACTGCTGGCCATTCTCCATTTATCCCTCCGGGGACAACATTAAGGAATACCTCTAGAGTGGCCACTCTCCTGCGTGGTCCTTCTTTACCTGTGGCCTGTTACCCTCACCCTTTTCTTCCTTTCTAGTCTCCTTGTCCTTCTCTTCAGGGACAGTGGGAGTGTCAGTAGGGGAACTGGTTATGCCCACTACGTCTCACCTTATAACTCAGGCTTCTAACTCTCAGTGTCCAGGAACTTTACTTGACTGCCTTATTTTTATTTTTAAACAACATGAAGTCTTGCTGTATTCTGACAATATGCAGTTAGACCGACCAGTTAAACTCATGCGAATGCATAGAATGTTGAGCTCGAGCTCGGTTTTCAAACCACTGTCCTCGGTATGTTCTAGTAACTGATCAGATTCTTTACTCCGCTCACCAGTGAAGATGCCTCAGAGATTCTTCCTCGTTGCCTTCGGTCACAGCGGAGTTTCGTTGGTTACTCGACAACCACTTTATTATTTTGGTTTTAAATGTTCTGAAACCGCTGTCTTTGGTATCGTGTATGTTCCTAGGTTGGGTAAGTGCTTGGTTTCCGACTGGTTCCGTGACCGTGAGCAGACCGAACTTCTTTTTCCCCTTTTCTGTGTAAATTTTCATTGTACTTGGGATCCAGTTCAAAGTCCTGACCAGAACTGAGGGATCTTATTTTGAGAGGGTTCCTTCAGCAGGTCATTACATATAGGACTAGCGCCACCTGGCGTCTAGTCCACACGGCAGACTTTTCTAGCAATACCTGACGGGGGACCACCCACCCGACATCACGTGACTGACGTCAGCATGACTGTATATTTATTTATTAAATTTTGGTGATCGGGTAGGCCCACTGAGCCCCCGAAGGTTCCTTTTTCAGGGGCAACCCGGGAAAACAATACAAGTTATAAGAATGAACAAGGACATATGTAACATTTGAGGCATTGTGAGTTACATCATGAGGTGGTTACAGTAAAGAAAAATATAGTGGACGGTCCCCACGCCCACCCTCCAGTTCCTTCCCGCTGTCGCCTCGTGTCAGTCAAATTGCAGACTTCCATTAGCGATCGTCGTGAAAGTTCTGTATGGATTTTTTCCATTGCTTTTTTCTCATAAATTCTGGAATTTTTTCACTTATGTCTTCACCTAAGAAGAAGTGCTCGTCCTGCGGCACACAAACACCACACAAGGATGGCCACGTTAAGTGCATGATCTGCCTGGGCCCAGACCATCCTGCCTGGAGTGCCAGCCTTTCAACCAGACCACCAGAAAAAGGAGGCAGCAGGCTTTGGAGGCCCACCTTTTCAAAGTCCGTCTTGCTTCACTGGAAAAGCAGATGGACCGGACCCGCGAGTCCTCTTCAGAAAAACCTTCTCCTTCCAAAAAAGAGCACCAAAAGGAGAAACTTTGGGAGCAGGAGCACTCTGCTGAGGCCCAGCCTGAGGCCTCTCGGCCCTCAATGAGCAAGGCTTCTTCTCAGCCGCCGCCTAAAGTGAAGACTTCTGACGGTGAGTCGGACAAAACTTCTGCGGGTAAGTTGACCACAAGCTTCTGCGATGGCCGCACCACTACTGCCGTTAATCTACCCCCGGCTCTTTCAGGGACTGCCTGGCCGCCAGTTAGTCGGCTCCCCAGGCCCTCAGGGACCCACCTGGCTGTAGCCAATAAGTCAGTCGGGGGCTCCTCCCCCGCCCGCCCGGCTCCGTCTGGTAAGACGCCCATCTCTGATGGCTGCTCAGGCGTGGTTCTTCTGTTGGGGCCTGACGGTGCCTCATCCAATGTCTGGAAGAGCCAGGGGAAGACTGTCCCTCTCCCCCCTTCTCCACCGCCGGTGCCTTCCCCTTCTCAGGTGGGTACTTCAGGCGAGGACAGTGCGGAGTCCCTCGACATACAAGACCATTCCTTGGTGTCTGTTCCGCACTTTCCTGACAGGGTCACCGGGAAGGAGGCTCCTCCTCAGCCATCCAGCCTTGTTATGGAGGCCCCTCCTCTTCCTTCAGGTGGGATCTCTCCAGATCCGGTGGCCATCCCAGTCCCGATCCCACTGTCAGATTCAGCTCGCGTTCACCCAACAATGATCTCAGAGTCTGGCCCAGTCATCTGCCCCTGCCTTCGGCTCCGGCACCAGACATGGTCCCTCTGTTGGACCCCCTTTGTCTGGTCCCGATGCTGGCTGCTCCAATGCCAGATCCTTTTCTGGTGTCAGACCGGGTGGTGCCAGTTCCGATGTTTGTACCCCAGACGATGGCTATCCCAACGCCAGATCCATCGCCGATCTACACGATGGAAGTCCTGATGTGGGTCCCCCCTCCGTCACACCCCCTGACATTGGGGATTTATTCTAGACCCTGGACTGTCCCTCATTACACCCCGGGGTATCATGGGGACCACTACCTGGCTGGTCCACCTCCTGATTGAAGCACTACAGGACAGTACTACCCTGGGTACAATCCTTACCAGGGCTGTCACTTTTCTGGTTACTAGGGGTATCACTACCCACCTCCCCCCGTAATCCTCCTTCCTCCTCCTTCTCCCCCTCAGCCTCAACCTCCTCCCCTGCCCCCCTCCACAAGCTCCGGCCACTAATTCGGTCTTGGTGGCAGGGGGCGCGCTCGGAGCTGGTGTCAGATCTGGAAAGCAGGCTCCCACCTCCACGCTCTCCTAGATCTCTGTCCCTGAGGAGTTCTTCTCCTCCATCCACAGTACACGTCTCGGGGACGGTTTGCAAAACTGTTGTTCTCCCGGACCTTGGAGACTGTCCGGATGAGGGGAATGACGATGATGATGATGAGAAGGATGGCGATGAGTCATCAGAGGAGCCCTCGGATGAACCCGAGGTTCCGAAGGGCAAGGTTTCCTGCAAGTCTCCCCGTAGGACCCTGCGTTTTCGGGCTTATTGAGGTCCATGCAAGACTTTTTTGACTGGGAGTCGGAGGAACAGGACCCTATGCAACAGAGACTCGCCGAACATCTGGACTTAGAGTCTCTGTCCCCGGTACCGATTCCTCCATGGATTGGACTTTACCAGGATCTCACCTCTACAGTCTGGCAGATGCCTCATTCCATCCCGGCTGTCCTCAAGAGGGCGGACAAGGTGTACGGTTCGGCTAAGGAGTCTCCATTTCTCAATGTGCATCCGAAGGCAGACTCCATCATTATTTCGGCTGCTCATGATCGCTTGTCTGCACCCAAGCACATGAGCACATCTCCAGATAAGGAGTAGAGGCAGATGGACCAGTTCTGTAGAAAGGTCTATTCTTTGGCCACATGTGTGCTCCTGTACCTAAACTATGTGGCCGATATGGTGTTGCACCAGAAAGCTACCTTGTCATGGCTGGACCCCTCAAGCCTCAAGGAGGAGCTCGCCAAGGATCTCCGCCTCTCATGTTTTTCCTGTAGGCATGCTCAGCGAGCTACATATGACTCCGTCGAATCTGTAGCCCATGCCTCGGCGACTGCTGTTGCATTAAGATGGCATGCCTGTCTTCGCATTTCTGGCCTCGCCAATGAGGTGCAGTCTGCAATTCATAACACCCCCTTCTGGGGCTCTGTGCTTTTTTTGGTGGTGATACCAAAGACATCATCACTGACCTCCGGGTTAGAGGCCTCGCCCTGAGGTCAGTGCGGTCCATGTACTGATCGGACACTCAATAGTAGCAGCAGCCCTTTCGGAAAAGGACCTGGAGGCAGATGAAGCAGGCCCCGGCTCAACGCCAGGGGAAACGCAAGGCCACAGGTTCCGCCACCTCTTGCCTTCAAGAACCAGAGATGCTCTGGAGGTCCTCCTCCTGACCACCCTGCCTTCTCATAGATACATACATACATAGATACATAGACAGTGTCGGCAGATAAGGGCCTATGGCCCACCCAGTCTGCCCATTTGAGTCTCCTGACTCCCTAGCCCAGCCATCTTCTCAGCCTCACGGCGAGGAGCCGGTAGGGGGGAGGTTCGTCTGCCATGCGCAGGAGTGACAGGCCATAACCTCCGATGCATGGGTCCTGCAGTTGGTGTCCACTGGACACACTATAGAGTTTCTGGAGATCCCACTAGACTCTCCACCAAAAAAGGTCTTCCTACTCCAGGGATCAGGCTCTTCTTGCTCGAGAAGAAATTCAAAGCCTCTTGCTCAGAGAAGCAATAGAGTGCATCCCCCTCCGGCAAAGGGGAAGGGGGTTTTACTCCAATTTTTTCCTGGTTGCAAAAAAGACGGGTGACTTTAGACCTATCCTCGACTTGAGCAGTCTCAACCTGTTTGTCGAGTACTAAAAGTTCCGGATGCTGACCCTCCAGAGCCTTCTCCCACTTCTTCTGGAGAATCTTTGGCTTTGCACTCTGGACATGCAGGATGCTTACCTGCACATTCTGATCTTCCCCAGCCACCGCTGATTCCTGCGGTTCCTATTCCAGGGGGAGCACTTCCAGTTTCGGGCCATCCCCTTTGGTCTGTCCTCAGCACCTCAGGTGTTTACCAAGTGCCTGGCAGTGGTGGCGGCCTTTCTGCGCCACCAGGGTATTGCAGTTTTCCCTTACGATTGGCTGATTCTGGCCCCTATCAGGGTTTCCTTACTGGAGGCTCTGTCCTTTACTCTGGACCTTTTATCAAACTGGGGATTACTGTCAGTATCCCCAGATCATCCCTGATCCCATCCCAGAGACTTCAATTCATTGGGGCAGTTTTTGATACGGTCTAGTGCAGAGCCTTCCTTCCTCCAGACAGGGTGGAGACCCTGGTCCGTCCGGTTTCTTTCGTGGCTTCATCCAGGACCATCCCGGCCCAGAAGGTCCTCCGCCTTCTTGACCTGATGGCAGCCTCCATCACTACTATTCCCCTGACGAGGCTCCACATAAGGGTTACTCAGTGGTCCTTGCAGGTACAGTGGGATCAACTCCTGGATGACCTGGACCATCTGGTCCTGGTGTCGTCAGCAGTTCAGAAACAGTTGCTGTGGTGGAGGAACCCCTGCAACCTTTCCTTGGGTCTTCCTTTCAGGAGCCTGGCCCCCTCTGCATCCCTGACTATGGATGCATCATGTATCAGATGGGGAGCACACCTAGGGGAGCACCAAGCACAAGGACTGTGGTCCAGCTTGGAAGCATCATTACACATCAATGTTTTGGAGATGAGAGCGGTCTTGTATGCCTTCCAGGCCTTCCAGACCCTCCTTTCCAAGAGATCACTGCTTGTCCAGACGGACAATATGTCAGTAGTCTGGTACCTCAACAAACAAGGAGGAACTCGCTCATACCCCCTTTGCAGGGAAGGCAATGCGTGTGTGGAACTGGGCAGTCCAGTACAATCTGGCCCTAGTGGCCGTGCATGTTCCAGGCGTTCAAAATGTCCTGGCAGTCTCGGCAGGTCTCAGACCCTAAGTCATGAATAGGAACTAAATCAGGAAGTGACAGAGTCTCTCTTCCTAAAGTGGGGGCATCTGGAACTTGACCTCTTCGCCTCCCACTCCAATGCAAAACTTCCCATGTTTTGCTCGCTCGTTCCAGGGCATGGTGCTTTCTGGCATGACACACCGTCTCTCTCTTGGACAGGAATTTTTTGTACACCTTACTTCCATTTCCCATTCTACAGGAGGTTTGTCCTAAAGTTTCAGGAAGAGAAGGCGCGGATGATTCTCATCGCCCCTCTCTGGCTGAGACAGATATGGTTCCCACTGCTGCAACAGTTAGCAAGAGAACCAGCAGTTCCTCTTCCAGTGACTCTGGACCTCTTAACCCATGATCAAGTTCGTCTTGTTCATCCAGGTCTCAGGACACTGCATCTTCATACGTGGCTCCTACAGACATAGCGGTTTCTCGCTTTGGGGTCTCCTCTCGAGTCGCTCAAGTCTTAATAGAGGCTCGAAAACCCTCTACTCGTTCTACTTATGCCATGAAGTGGAACATTTTTCCATTTGGGTAGCTTCCAAAGATTGGAACCCATTTTCTTGTTCTACCCTGCAAGTCATGGAATACCTCTTCTATCTTTCAGACTCGGGTCTGTCGTAATCTTCTTTGAAGGTCCACCTTTTGACAATTTTGGCGTACCACGAGCTGGTGGATGGTAAACCCGTGGCTCAGTTGGAAGTCTCGAGAACCTTTCTGAAAGGGATTCTCCATCTGAAACCCACCATCCGCAGCCCTACGCCCCCTTGGGATTTGAATTTCGTGTTGGAGAAGCTGACTCTCCCTCCCTTTGAACCAGCGATGAGCTGTGATTTACACTTCCTCTCCTGGAAGACGTTATTTTTGGTTGCTGTTACTTCAGCTGGAAGGATTTCGGCACTTCAGGCTCTAGTATGTAAAGAGCCTTATCTAATTTTCTACAAGGACCAGACGGTACTTAGGACAAATCCCTAAGTTTTTACCCAAGGTAGTGTCGGAAGTCACTCTGAACCAATCATTGGAGCTTCCAGTTTTCTTTCCATTCCCTGCGAACAGAGGTGAGGCACTCCTGCACACCATGGACGTTCATTGATTCCTTCAGTGTTACACACACCGAACAAAGGATATCCATAACAGTGATCAGCTTTTTGTTTCCTTTGCCCCCAGGTTGGCAGTCAAAGCTGTTTCTAAGCAGTGCCTTTCCAGTTGGTTAGGTAACTGTATTCGCTATTTTTAGCAAAAATACGACAAATCTCTGCCGGGTCCCATCAGAGATCACTCTACCAGGGGCATGGCTGCTTCCGCTGCCTTTTTGCGGAACATTTCCGTGGTTGATATCTGTGCTGCAGCAACTTGGGAGTTCTGTCCATACCCTTACCAAACACTTCAGTCTGGACATTGCTTCTAGGCGGAGGGCAGGTTTTGGTCTAGCTGTTTTGCAGAGCCTTCTGTCCTAGGCTGGGTCCATTCTAGTTCCCAGTTTTGTTGGAGTTTGTTTCTCTCCTTCTCCCTTGTTTCTCCAGCTCTCTCCTCTAAGGGACTGCTTGGGATTCAGTTCTATATGTTATGACCTACTGAAGGAACCCTCTCGATGTAAGTTAGTACAGTTAGGAACTTACCGTAACAGTAGATCTTCTAGAGAGGTTCCTTCAGTAGATCATATTTTTCCCCTCCCCCTTCCCTCTTTTATTTTATATACAGGAACTCCAAATCCTGTTTACGCCTGCTGTCAGGCCTCTTCCAGGCTCCGGCGTGAGAACTGGGCGGCGGTGTGGGGACCGTCCACTGTATATGGTCACGCTGATGTCAGTCACATGACATTGGGTGGGCAGTCCCCCATCAGGTATTGCTAGAAAAGTCTGCTGTGCAGCCCAGATGCTAGGTGGCGCTAGTCCTATATTTAATGACCTACTGAAGGAACCTCTCTCGAAGATCTACTGTTACGGTAAGTTCCTACGTAACTACTTTTTTTCAGTTCCTTTTGGCTGACGCTAAACCATTGGCCAGTTTGGGACTTTGTTCCCTATTACCTGGTCTAACTAAGCCTTCAGGGGTAAGTTTTTCTTAAACTTTAATTTTCTTTATCCGGGCCTAACTAAGCCAATTCGTATAAAGTAGATATTGGATTTTTGCTTAACTGGCCTAACTAAGCTACTGGGTTAAGCACCAAATTGCAGGGTTATGTCACAGAAACCCAAGAGAAAAATCGGTCCCACTGGGTTTCAGCATTGTACCGAGTGTGGGGAGCAGTTTGCAAAAGCTGATCCGCACTTGGTCTGTCTGTACTGTTTGGGTTTTGACCACTTACAAGCAGATTGTGATATTTGTAAAAATTTCCCTCAGTCTACTTTAGATAGATGCCTCAGTTTACTGAAGGAAAGGATGGAAAAGACTACTGAGGGCGGTTCCGGTTCAACCGAACCTTTGGATCCGACAACCAGTCCCTCAGGCCAAGGTGAACTGTCGACGGGTAAAAGACGTTCGGAGTCAGTTTCTGAACCCGCACCGTCGAAAAAAGCCAAACGCTCCGGTTCAGAACCGCGCAAACACTCGGTCTCTGTTCCAACCGTGGACAAAATAGCAAAAGCCATTCAGGCAGTGCAGTCTTTGCAATCTGGGTTTGGCAAACCGTCTCAGGTACCATCTGGGCAGCCAACGGTTCTGGATACCGGTTCAACTCCTACAGGACACATTGATCCTGAGGAGTATTATTTTTCTGAAGAATATGCTGAGGCAGAGGATGAAGGGGAACCCATTGACCCAGAGGTCTCCCCTAACCATCCCCAGTATGAATCCCATCCCAGGTCTTCTCTGAGGCCACCTCTCATTTTGCTTTTATGAGACAGGTTGCTGAGATTCTGTAGCTCTCTGTACAGGAAGCCAGGCAAGAGGATGATGAGGAAGAGGATTACAGGGAGATGATGGATCTTCCTGTATCCCAGGGACTTTCGATTCCCATTCTTAAGTCCCTTAAAATGCAGACTTTAAAGGTCCTCCAAACCCCTAGTTCTGTCCCTCCTGTGGATAAGAAAATGGACAGAAAATATATTCTGGCTGGCAATGGCACTGACTTTTTATCCAGCCATTGTAGCCATGTAGGGGTGGTACAAACTGCAGCCTGTGAGAAGGCTGGCATCCCCCTGGCATCTCATCCCCCTGCAAGGATTCCAGGAAAGTGGGATTCTCTTGCCAAGAAAATGTACCTGGCATCTTCTTTAGGTATTAGGCAAGCCTCTTATATGGCTTATGCCTCCAGGTACCAAAAGTCCCTTTGGGAAGCTGTGGAACGACTTGCCAAAAAGGCCCTTCCTGAGCTTTCTGCTGATCTCCAGGAGTTGGTCAACAAGGTGGTCCAAGCATTAAAGTCCCAGTTCCACATGGCTGTGGACTCAAATGATGCAGCTTCTAGGGCTCTGGCTTCTGCTGTATCCCTCAGGCGTTTCTCTTGGCTCAGGTGCACTACCCTATCCCAGGACACACAAAATAATGCCATGGACTTTCCCCCCTTGTCCAGAATTCTCTGTTTGGGGAACAGACTGAGGCATACATAAAGAAGATGAACTAGTACAGAGTGACATACAGGAGTGCTTCAGCAAAAGAGAAAGCTGCCACTCCTCAAAAGCAGCAGGCCAGGGGCAGGGGTAGACCCTACCCCAGGCCTTTCCATCAGGCTCAAGCTTTTCCTCTTACCAGCAACCCAGGGGTTCTTTAGAGGGAGGGCAGGAGGGGTGCTGGCAGGGCTGCTTCCACCCCCAGTCTGCCACCCCAGCTAAACAGACACCCTGAGAAGTCTGTCCGGGCTACCTCTTCTTCTCATGTAGGAGGCAGGCTGACCTACTATCTCCAGGCTTAGCAATTCATCACTTCAGACAAATGGGTCCTGGAGATAGTAGTCAGGGTCTTGCTCTTAGCTTCAAACTGCTCTCAAAACTGTCAGCAAGAGCTTTCAGACCTTCCAGCCCTACAGAAACAACCCTGTTGGAGGCAGAGGTCTCCACTCTTCTCCACTCAAAAGCAGTGGAGCCTGTGCCTTATCAGCACAGGGGCAAAGGGTTGTACTCAAGGTACTTCCTGGCACCAAAGAAAAATGGGGGAGTGGTGGCCCATTCTAGATCTCAGATTCTTAAACAGGCATCTTACAAAGCCAGAGTTCAGAATGACAACCCTGGCTACCATCCTACCTACTCTCAAGCAAGGGGACTGGCTGGCATCCCTGGACCTAAAGTATGCTTATTTCCATATCCCCATCTGACAGTCTCACAGAAAATATCTCAGGTTTTGACTGCCTTCAGGCCACTACCAGTTCAGAGCCATGCCCTTCGGGTGGACATCTGCACCAAGAGTGTTTACAAAATGTCTGGCAGTGGTAGTGGCATTTCTCAGAAGACAAGGAGTTTCAGTTTACCCCTATCTGGACAACTGTCTGCTTGTATGTCAATCCCCTCAGCAGGTCACAGAAGCACTAAAGCTCACTCAGGATACTCTTCAGTCTCTAGGGTTCCTTGAGAATCTAAAAAAGTCTGTCTTGACGCCAGTGCAAGTGCTGGACTTCATGGGGCAGAGTTGAATACCATTCAGGCAAGGGCCTTTTTGCCTTCTGCAAGGGCACAGGCTCTTATCGATTTGGCAGAATCTTTCCACCTTCAAGTCCCTCGACCAGCAAAGTACTTTCTACAGCTCCTAGGACACATGGCCTCCACCACAGCTGCTGTGGTCCTGGGGGCCAGGTTTCAAATGAGGGATATTCAGTTCCATCTGGGATCCTTTTGGTCTCAGAAAAGGGATCCTCTGTCCAAACTGATTCCAGTGTCTCCCACCCTTCTGTTAGCTCTTCAGTGGTGGCAGGAGATGGACAACTTCAGAGTGGGGGTTCCCTTTCTCCCTCAGGCACCCTCTCTGGTGCTGACAACAGATGTTTCTGTTCTGGGCTTTTGGGGGGGGGCTCACCTAGGGATCACACAGCCCACGGTACATGGTTTCCTCAGAAGTCTCTCCTGCACATCAATCTTCTGGAACTCAGGGCATTGCTCCTGGCTATTCAGGAGTTTGCCAGTCTTCTACAGAGCAAGGTGGTTCAAGTCATGACAGACAACACCACCACCATGTACTACATCAACAAGTGGGGGGAACAAGATCCTCACTGCCGTGCACAGAATCAATCAAGATTTGGAATCTGGCATATTCACTGAACATGTCACTGTCAGCAGTTCACTTGCCAGGGAAGGACAGTGCACTGGCAGATGCTCTCAGCAGGATCAGCCAGGGCCATTATGAATGGACCTTGAACAAGCAGGTCCTTCTCTCAGTATTCAGGAGGTGGGGGGTGCCAGAGATAGATCTCTTTGCAGCCCCAGACAATCACCAGTTACCACTGTATTGTTTCAGGCGTCCACTCCAGGGCCCAGTACCACTGGATGCTGTCCTTCTGGATTGGTCAAGCAGGTTCCTTTATGCTTTTCCCCCATTTCCCCGGATAATGGGGGAAATGGACAAACTGAGATCTCAGTCTGCCACCATGATTCTCATAGCCCCAGACTGGGCCAGACAGCCATGGTACTTGATGCTACTGTCAATGTCAATGACCAAGCCTGTTTCTCTCCCCAAGAGGTACAACCTGCTGACATCCTCTCAGGGGAGGATAATGTGTCCCAGTCTTCAGTCTCTTTGCCTCAGGGCTTGGCTCTTGAAGACTTAGAATATGCAGATTTACAATTGTCTCAATCTGTTTTGGATATTCTGAAGGGTTTCAGAAAACCTGCTACTAGGAAAACTTATTCCTCTAAGTGGAAAGGATTCTGTATTTGGTGCTCCCAGAAAGACCTGGACCCACAGCAGGCTGGGTTACCAGAACTTCTGGATTATCTGGTACACCTTCATTCTCTGCATTTACAGCCATCTACCCTGAAGGTACACCTCTCTATTGTCTCTGCTTATCTTTCAGCAGGGAAGGGCTCTTCTCTGGCTGCACACCCAGTTTTCAAAAAGTTTTTCAAAGGGTTGCTGCATTTTCACCCTCCACACAGGGAACCTACCCCTGCATGGGACTTGAACATATGCATAGGTCAGTTTATGCAACCTCTTTTTGAACCTATGTTTTCTTCAGAGCTCAAGTTTCTCATTTGGAAAACTGTATTTCTAGTGGCCATCACTTCTGCTAGAAGAATCAGTGAGCTTCAGGCCTTGTCAGTGGAGCCCAGCTATATTACACCCCACAGGAATAAGACTGTGCTCCAAACTAATAGGAGGTTTCTCACTAAGGTGGTTTCTGATTTCCATCTTAATCAATCCATTACTTTACCTGTATTTTTCTCAGAACATTCCAGTTCAGGTGAACGCAGGCTCCTCAGTCTGGATGTAAAAATAGCTATTAGCTATTACATGGACAGGACAAAGGAGGTAAGGAAGGATTGTTCCCAACTTTTTCTTATCTATGGTGAGGTTGGGAAAGGCAGACCAGCTGCAAAAAGGACTATAGCCAGATGGATTGTGGCCTGTATTCAGTTTTGCTATAGTAAGCTGGGTAAGGATCCACCAGCAGGCCTTAGAGCCCATTCTACTGGGGGGACTGCTGCCTCCTTGGCGGCTGCCAGGGAAATCCCCTTATTTGAGTTATGAAAGGCTGCAACCTGGAAATCTGTCCATAGATTCACTAAGTACTACAGCCTGGATATTCAGACTAGGAGTGATGGCAGGTTTGGCACAGCAGTACTGCAGAGCCTATTCCCCAAATAGGTTCTGTGCCCACCTCGATAGGGCACTGCTTTGTAGTCTGCATATTGTCAGAATACAGCAAGACTTCATGTTGTTTGAAGAAAAAATTACTTACCGTAGTAATGTTGTTTCTTTTAATGGAGTCTTGCTGTATTCTGACCTTCCACCCTACCTCCCCTTCAGAACCTGGGTAAGGGTGGTTCTTCTGCAGCACCTATAGGACTTGACCCAGTGGTGGGTACTGGTCTTCCTTGGGCATCTGTGACTTGTTTTCTACATGCCTTTTTGTCTTTTGATTATGTTGCTCCTGTTAGGGCTCCCTGTTTAGGCTTAGTTAGTTTTTTGCCTATATACTGTATATCTAGTTTCATTTCATAGAATCTGATCAGTTACTAGAATGTACCAAGGACAATGGTTTGAAAACCAAGCTCGAGCTCAATGTTCTATGCATTTGCATAGAGTTTAACTCTTTGTTCTCCAGGGCAGTTGAACCGGTCGGTCTAACTGCGCATTGTCAGAATACAGCAAGACTCCATTAGAAGAAACAGCATTACTATGGTAAGTAATTTTTTCTTAGGGGCCCTAGGTCTGACTTGCGACTGGGTGAAGATCTTCACCTTTTTAACAAAATAAAAAGAGCGAGAGGGCATGTGAAAGGAAAAGTAGATAATGGCACACTAGGGTCTTTCCAGCTGATTCTCCTGCCAGGACCATTTGTCTTGCCTCTTTCTCAGGAGTGCTTATTCCCTTACATTGCCTCCTAGCATAGTCCTCTTGGGACTAGCTCTTTTAATGCTTGATTTTCTGGCACATGCTTCCTAAGCCAGGAGGCATGCCATCTCTCCTACTAGGTCCCGAGAATTGACAGTCTGTATGTCTCTTCTCAGTTACCTCTTCTTCTCTGGCTGCCCAGTTCCTTGGTCATCCATACCCAACCTAAGTCCCTCTATCCAGAAAATATATATTTATATCCCTCTCTCTCTGGCTGGGTTGGGTTACTTTTATTGTGTTGGGTTACTTTTATTGTGTTGGGTTTATAGCCTACATCCTTTTTTCTATCCCTTGGCCTCCCTTGCTCCACCCTTTCCTGTCTTCCCACCCCTTTTTTTCCTGTTTCCTCTTGGCAGACAGAACTGAAAGGGGGGCTGGCATCGGTTACTGTCAAGCCTACGAATGCCACGTCATACGTCTGTCTCATGGGTGGTGCCATGCCGATGTTGGCTCCCCTCCTAAGTTTTAAAAGTGGTCACTCCAGCAGAGTCCTGTGCCTCTGGCTGGCACCCAACAGTTCTGAATGGTGAAGATATCCTGGAAGATCAAGAATTACGGTGAGTAAATAATTTTAATTTCTTCCATGGTACTAACCCTCCCCATCCTATCCCCATTTTCCTCCCTGATCTTGTTGCCCTGGGCAATCACTATTCCCTTCATTCTATCCAGTACCTGCTTGAATCCCCTGACTGTGTTTGCACCCACCACCTCAAATGACAGACTGTTCCAAGGTTCCACCACCCTTTCTGTAAAGAAGTGCTTCCTCACATCCCTCCTGAACCTCCTCCTGTTAATTTCCACTCATGACCACATGACTTTGAGTTGGTATTCAGGGTAAAACAATTCCCCATGTTTAAGGAACTTGAAGGTCTCTATCATATCTCCTCTCTCCCTTCTAGTTTCCAGTGAGTACATATTTAGTGTCTTGAGGTGCTCCTCATAGGCTCTGCCCTGCTGGTCCCGAATCATTTTTGTTACTCTGCACTACGCTGTTTCCAACTTATCCCTGTCCTTTCTGAGGTGAGGGCTTCAGAACTGGACACAGTATGCCAGGTGAGGCCTCACCAAGGATCTGTATAGGGAAAGTATTGCCTCTTTTTTCCTGCTATCAGTACCCCACCCGATACATTCCAGCATCTTTATAGCCTTGCTATATAGGCCTTGTTGCACTGGCTTGTTTAAGGAAGTTGCTGATGATAACCCCTAGATCCCGTTCCTCTTCTGTAGTGCTGAGTCTCACCCCATCCATCCAGTACTCTGTCTTGGGTTTCCTTTTTCCTAGGTGCATTAAATTGCACTTTTGGGTATTGAATTTTAACTGCCAAACCTTTGACCAGCCCTCTAGTTTTTGTAGGTCCCTCTGCATATCCCTTATTCCCTCATCACTATCCACCCTCCCACATAGTTTTGCGTCATCTGCAAAGAGACACAGCCTGCCCTGGATTCCCTCACTAATGTCACTAATGAACATATTGAAGAGAACCAGACCCAGGACAGATCCCCATGGAACCCCGTTCATAACCTCCCTTTCCTCTGATTTAACCCCGTTGACCACCACCCTCTGCTGCCTCCCTTCTAGTCAACTACCCACCCAGTTCATTATAGTTTTAGCCACACCCAGGTCTTCCATCTTTTTGAGCAATTTTTTGTGCAGTACCAAATCAAAAGCCTTGCTGAAGTCAAAGTACAGCAGATCTACAGTGTGGCCCTTGTCTACTTCCTTGGTCACCCAGTCAAAGAAGAAAATCAGGTTAGTCTCACAAGACCTTCCCACCATGAAACCATGTTGTTTACTATCCTGGAGCCTGTTGCTCTCTAGGTAGTTCACAAAGTCCTCTTTGATTAATAATTTCATCAGCTTCCCCACAGTGGAGGTCAGACTGACAGGCCTGTAGTTCCCTGGTTGCTCCCTATCCCTCCCACCCTTATGAAGTGATACAACATCTGTCATTCTCCAATCCCTTAGAACACCCCTGGACCTAAGTGAGCTGTTGAACAGCCCAGCCAGTGGTTCAGCCAGTTCTGCTGCTAATTCGCTAAGTATCCTTGGATGTAACCCATCTGGTCCTGGGCCTTATCTATCTTAAAGGATGCCAGCCCTTTCGGGACCCTCTCACTGAGTAAGTATTGGCTGCCTCATTGACGGCACTCCCTTAGCAGCTGCTTTGATGCCACTTTATGGCATGGACCCGCAGTCTTCCGTAGTGGATACTGAGCAAAAGTAGTCATTCAGGATGGCAGCCTTTTGCTCATCCTCCTCTTATCATCTTACCCCCCTCAACTAGCCATGTGATGCCCCCCTTTTTCCTTTTTTCACTGATGCATCTAAAAAACTGTTTTCCCCCACTGTTGACCCCCTCCATGATATGCAGCTCTGTGTCTACTTTCGTCTCCCTGACGGCCCTGTTTACCACCCTGTTTTTCTGTAGATAATCCTCCCATTCTTCTTTCCCCTGTTTTTCCTTGTATTTATAGAAGGCTGCTTTTTTTTGTCTGCCTCCAACTGGAAGATCTGGTTGGAGGCTGACAAACCAGCCCTGCGTGCTCACTATGGTGAGTACCAAGGGGCAATTTCCCATAGGAAGGCACAATTCCTGTCCAGAGAAATTGCTGCAGGGAGAAACAGACCTTCTCAGCTTTTTCGGACTGTGGATAGGCTTCTCCAGCCTGCCCGTCTACGCCGAGAAAGATTTTTTATCAACTTTATGTGAAGGGTTTGCTCTGTTTTTCTCTGATAGAGTGTTGTCTATCCAGTCGGGATTCCGCCAGGGAGGCTATTGCCTCACAGTGGCTAGACCGGGAGGAACAGAGGCACTCCGCCTGTCTGGGAGGAATTTAGACAGGGAGGTGTACCTTGAATGTCTCAATGATGCAGAAAAGGCTGCTAGGAAAGCCAAGGCACAGACAGAGGAGGGTTTAGCATGGTCTGTGAAAAAAGGGGACAAGACATTCTATAGGTACATCAGCGATAGAAGAAAAATTGGGGGGGTTGTGAGGCTCAAAGGGGAGGAGGGAGAGTGTAAGGAGGGGGATCTAGACAAGGCAGAAATACTGAACAAATACTTCTGTGCAGTATTCACTGAGGAGGGAGAGGGTCAAGGGCCACAGGTGGGGTGCAGAGGCAGTCGGGGGGGTGGGAGACGTGGACACCAGTCCATTCACAGTGGAGAGAGTTCTCAAGGAACTCACAAAGCTGAAGGTGGATAAAGCCAAGGGGCCAGATGACATACACCCGAGGATATTAAGGGAGCTGCGGAGGGGAACTAGCAGTACCTCTGGCCACCCTGTTCACAGAGTCACTCAACACAGGCATGGTTCCAGAGGACTGGAGGAGGGCGCATGTAGTCCCACTGCACAAAAGTGGCAGTAGGGTGGAAGGGAGGAACTACAGGCCAGTCATTCTCACCTCAGTGGTGGGGAAAATCATGGAGACACTGCTGAAAGAAAGGATAGTGGCACATGTGGAATCCACTGGTGCCCAGGATCGGAGGCAGCATGGATTTAGATCAGGAAGGTCTTGTCAAATGAATCTGATAGATTTTTTTGATTGGGTGACTAGGAAAGTGAATCAAGGAGGGGCCATAGACATCGCCTTCCTGTATTTCAACAAAGCCTTCAATACTGTCCTACACAGAAGGCTGGTTAACAAGATGAGTAGTGTGGGCATGAGGCATAAGGTGATACAGCGGGTTAGAAACTGGCTGACAAGACAGAAGGCAGAGGGTGGTGGTAAATGGGATCCAATCTGAGGAGAGAGGGGTGACCAGCGGAGTGCCACAAGGTTCAGTACTGGGACCAGTCCTGTTCAGTGCCTTCATTAGTGACATTGCAGAGGGGCTAGAAGGAAAAGTCTGCCTATTTGCAGATGGCACCAAGATCTGCAATAGGGTGGATGCTCCAGAAGGGGTGCAGATAATGAAGAGGGACCTGGAGAAGCCTTGAAAGATGGTCAGAGGTGTGGCAACTGAGGTTCAATATAAAAAAGTGCAAGATAATGCACCTGGATAGGGGGAACCTTGGGGAGACCTACAGGATTGGGGGGGGGTGCTGACCATCACCGAAGAGGAGAGGGACCTAGGGGTTATCATATCTGATGACCTGAAGATATCAAAGCAGTGTGCAAAGACTGCAGGGAGGGACAGTGGCATGCTGGAGTGCATAGGCAGAGGTATTACTAGTAGGAGGCAGGAAGTGGCGATGCCATTGTATAAAACACTAGTAAGGCCTCACCTGGAGTACTGTGTGCAGTACTGGAGACCACACACGTGTATTGACATAAACATGGTGGAGGCTGTCCAGAGAAGGGCGACAAAGATCATGCATGGTTTGCACCACAGAACATATGAGGAGAGACTACAAGACCTCAATATGTACTCACTGGAGGAGAGGAGAGAAAGGGGCGACATGATATAAACTTTTAAGTACCTCAAGGGCATAAACAAAGTGCAGTTGGGAGATCTTTTCCAATGTAGAAATATACCAGAACAAGGAGGCACAATATGAAATTGGAGGGGAGGGAGGGAGATTAAGAGGTAACATGAGGGTGGTTTTCTACACTAAGATGGTGGTGAATGCTTGGAATAGTCTGCCACAAGAGGTGGTAAGGGCAAGCACAGTGGAGGGGTTTAAACATGCCTGGGACAAGCACAGGGAAACCTTGTGTGGGAAGGGAGTGGTGGAAAGCCATTGACCACTTAGGGTGAGTGGATGCATACATGTATAGGGCCTGGGGACAGACTGGATGAGCCTAGCGGTCCTTATCTGCCAACAATTTCTGTGTTTCTATGTTTAGACCGGTGAAGGTGTCTGAAGTGACTGGGGTGATCTTACAGCTGAAGTGCACACACATTGTGAACTGGACCCAGCCCCACTGCATTTCTTAATGGGATGCGCCAAGGCTGTGGGCCCGTTGTCTGCCAGGATTGCTAGGTGCCTGATGGCAGAGGGGGTGTTCCTAGTGGCTTTGAAAGAAGCGCTGGTGAGACCCCTCCTTAAGAAACCTTCCCTCAGCCCAGACGTTCTGGCAAATTACCGTCCGATCTCCAACCTCCTATTTTTGAGCAAGGTTATTGAGAAACTTGTGGCACAACAACTCAAAGATCTTCTCGTGTCCTTTGACATCTACAAGCCCTTTCAGTTGGGTTTTCGGGCCAGACATAGCACGGAAACAGCTCTAGTTAGGGTGCATAATGATCTACTCAGGGTTACAGATAGAGGAGACAAATCAGTTCTTGTGCTCCTCGATCTCGCTTCAGCATTCGACACTGTGGACCACATCGTGCTTCTCGATCCACTCTGTGAGTTTTGTGGACTCACCAGTGCTGTCATCAGATGATTTAACTCCTGTCTCTCTGATAGCATGCAGCTGGTGGTGATGGGGAATTTCTCCTCCTCCCCAATGCTGCTGTCATGCGGAGTACCACAGGGCTCGATCTTGTCACCGATGCTGTTCGCAGTGTACATGCTGCCCCTGGGTGAGATCATTCAGCAACACAGCGTGGAGTTTCACTGCTATGCGGATGACACCCAGCTGTATTTGTCATTTGCACCTAGAACATCCAGTGCTGTCGATGTGCTTAACAGCCGTCTGGCTAAAATCAATAACTGGATGGCTTCCAGCTGGCTGAGACTAAACCCGGATAAGACAGAGGTGCTAGTGATTGAGCCAGATCGCAGGCATGATGGGTTGCCACATGGAGCTAGCACAGGTCTTTTCCTGGGGTCTGCTCCATTGGTGTCTTCCCCAAGGGTGCGTAATCTGGGTGTGATCCTTGATGGCAGGCTGACCTTTGAAGATCAGGTATCGTCTGTAGTTAAAAGTGTTTTTTACCACTTGCAAAACATCGCCAGGATCAAACTCCTCATTCCGCCCGAGGATCTGCTGACCCTGGTATACACCTTTGTCACCTCTAGGCTCGACTGCAACTCTTTATACTTTGGGGTCACAGGAGGGACCCTCCACAGACTGTAGCTGGTGCAGAACGTGGTGGCCCGGTTGCTGACAGGTCTTCTAGGTTCAGTCATGTAACCCCGGTTCTGCATGCTCTGCACTGGCTGCCTGTCAGGTGGAGGGTTCTTTTCAAGGTGGGCTTGCTCACCTATAAGGCCCCTATACAGACTGGGTCCTGGCTACTTGTCAGAGTTACTGACACCTGCAAACTCTGCTTGCTCCCTCCGCTCCTCTTCGAGGGGCCTCCTGGACGTTCCCAGGGTTTGGCTCAAGACATCGGGTGACCGTGCTTTCAGTGTCACTGGGCCAACCCTGTGAAACTTGCTTCCATCTGCAGTCTGGGAGGCCCCCTCGGTAAGAGTTTTCAAGCTGAGGTTGAAGGCCCACCTCTTTAGCCTAGCTGTTATGGATCGATTTTTCCAGCCCAATCCAGTCTAGTTATCTGAAGTCTATCTTAAAGCTTTAATTCTGAATCTTATTAATTCTGAATTTTATTTATCCTGACAACTTTATTGTGTTTTTTCTGTTGTTTTATCTTTGATGTATTTTGTTAGGCACCCAGAGTCCCAGGGAATGGGCTCCCTATAAATAAGATGTGCCTTGCCTTGCCTTTTTGGCAGTAACCACTTCCCTGACCCTAGTTGAGAACCCTAGTGGTCTCTTAAACCTGTTTTTTTCAGATACTATTCTTGTACTTGCCTTTGAAGCCTTGAGGATGGCTCTTTTTATTGACCCCATCTCTCCTCTACCCCCCTTATGTCCTCCATCCCCCGTGTCCTCCACTCCTACTAACTTATCCCTGACCAGTTCCCTCAACCTATCAGAGTCCACCCTTCTAAAGTCAAGGACTTCGGTTCTTGACCGTGGGTTGCCGGCACCAAGGGCCAATTCAAACCCCATGGGGTTGAGGTTACTGTTCCCTAACAACTCCCCTACTCCCACACCACCCACTGTCTCTGAGTTAGTGAGCACTACATCAAGGACTGCATTATGTCGGGTAGGTTCCGTAATAAGCTGCACCAGTAGACAGTCTTGGAATGCATTCAGTAATGTCTGACTTCTGTCACTTGGCCATCGGAACCTTCCAGTCAATGTCAAGCAGGTTCAGGTTACCCAGCACTACTGCTTCCCCTTTTGCTGCCCCTCTTTTAAGTTCCTCCTCGAGTTCTCTGCCCCTTTCCTCCCCTTGCCCTGGAGGCCCATAGATCAACCCTAAGTGCACTTTCCTGTGTGAGGCTGCCATGATTTGCACCCATATCGATGCAGCCTCCCCACTGCTACCCCAATACAGTACTTCCACCTTCTGCCACTTCAGTGACCTCCTTGACAAAAAGGTGAAGTCCTCCCCTACCAGTTCTTCTATCCCTCTTGAACAGTGAATACCCAGGGACCATCATCTCCCAGTAATTTTTATCTGTGGCCCATATTTCCATGATGGCCACCACATCTACTTCAGTGTCTGCCATCAGTGCCGAGTTTGTTGCCTTGGCTCCTGGCATTAAGGCATACCCTCCTCCATTTGACCCCTGCTCTAGCTCTGCTACTGTCCTTTTGCTTTTTCATCCCTCCTCATTCGTGCTTATGCTTTTTACTTTCCTCCTCACTGGTATTCCTTCCCTTGGTCCTGTAAACCCTACTGCATTCCCTGTACCCTCTTTGCAGTTGCTGTCCCCTGGATGTGGGGGAGTTCTGTCTAGGATCCCCTTCTGCTCACCATCCACTTTGGATCCCCTAGACCCGGACTCCACTGCAGTCAGTTTAAATGTCTGATGTAGATGTCAAACTTCTGCCCTAGTGCACTAGCCCCCTTTCTTGTCAAGTGAGGTCCATCACCCTTGAAGAATCTCCTGTCCCAGAAATCCCTACAATCCCAACAAAGTGGGGACTTCTGGTGACGTAATGGAGCGCTCAGGAGCTTAAGCTTAAACGCCCTGATCTCAACCGTAACTAAACTCCTCCTAAAACTGCATAATTTCAGTTAAAATGTCACTAAAATCAGGAGGAGAGCATACAGAGCAACATAGAGGCAGAAACCTGAGCAGAGGCAAACTTAAGACGGCAGATGGCTTGCGATTAGCAGAGGAATCTCCCAGCCGGTTGGTCTTGCCTCCCAGCTTGCATGTGACCGACTATGACATGGAGGGGGAAAACAAACATCTGTCAAGATCCCAGTTTGAAACACTATTAAAAAAAAAATCAGAGAGTCTCACAAGGAGAACAAACAGGAGTTTTGTACAGTACAGAACCAGCTTACGACTATGAAGACCTGAATCGGGCAGAAAGAAGACCGGGTGGCAGAGACTGAGGATACCATGGTCCAGCTCTCACAGATCATGCATTCCCTAGTGGTACAGACTGGAGAGTTTCAAGCTGAATGCTTAGACTTTGAGAGACGGTCTTAAAGAGACAACTTACGATTGTATGGCTTACCGGAGGGTATGGAGGTATCACCAGTGGCCCCCTTCATTGAAAACCGCCTTAAGGACGTCCTGGAGCTTCCCGCCACCTCGCTGCATATTGACAGAGCACACTGCTCTCTACAAGTCAAGCCAGCAGACCCAGCAGCTTGTCCACGATCAGTAGTTTTTAAAGTCAGCTCCTACAGTACCAAGGAAGACCTTTTGCAACGAGCTTGGGCCAAAAAGGATGTTACATATTTAACACACCGGCTGTTTCTTGACCACAACTCCCCTCAGGAAGTCCAGCAACAATGATTGAGATACCTCCCGATCATTCGTGCCCTTAAGGAAAAAGCTGTCAGATTCCACACACCATACCCAGCCAGGCTCCAGGTTTTTGGGGAGGAAGGAGTAAAGTTATATTCAACAGTGGAAGAAGCGCTTGCGGCTCTAAAAGAAAAACAAATTCATATGTCTGACCCTAGGAACCAAAATGAGGGGAAAAGGGGACAGCAATGGCAGTGCACAACAGGAAGGAAAAGACCCGGATCCAAAATACTGGAGCATGCGGAGGCCCTGAATCGGATTCAACAGCTCCTAACCAAGAAGAACGCTGCGGAGGGTAAACCAACCTGAAGAGATTTAGACCGGAGACCTCTCATGGCAGACTACTGAATTGTTTGTGACCCCCAATTCCTTCTACTCCCAGCTACCAGCTAAGTGTTCATTTCTCAAGTATTCACAGCATTTGAGAGACTTGACTTATAGCTGGACGGGGGCGGTGAGAATTTGCCTATGGCCCTGGTGTCTTGTAACTGTAAATACCGGCCACCACATACTCCGGAACTGGAGCCCTGCTACAATCTAAATATTTTGGGACTCAAGGGACATCCTAAATAATTGATACAGTATACTCCTTGAATTATAATGTTAATTACTTGGTTCCAAAAAGTTATGTTTGATCAGGAGTGCAGGCATGAGAGTATGATTGGGGTGGGGAGGATCAACTGAAATCTTATTTTTGGGATATCTTGTCTTACAGGGTATGATCTCCTGGGTTTATGCAGATGGCGCGTGCACTGCTCCTCTGGCCCAACTAAGAGCGGGGAAGTTGGGATTATCAACCTAAAAATTTGTAAGCCATTCACCTAACATTTTTTATTTACTCTGCCTAATAAACAACACAATAAATATTATAAGGTTGAGCATGGGGTGACTTGTGAAGCACTCCGTGACAAGCAGTGCCTATTGGTATGTCCTACTCAGAGCTTTATTCTAGCTAAGCTCTGGAGGAGGTCTTTCAGCAATGGAAGCACAAGCATGCCTCCTCGATCTTCTCCTGACAGAGAAGACACAGAGGCTAACTAGGGTTGTTAGCCTCCAGCCTTGGAAGCACAATTTATGTGTACTAGTTAATGTTCTTTCACTAGTTACTGTTTTTCCATTTTCCCTGTTGGCAATTTTTTCATTACATAGAAACATAGACTTTGACGGCAGATAAGGACCGCTTGGCCCATCTAGTCAGTTCATTTCCCTACCTACAGGATAGGCCGTAGATCCTAGTTAACCAACAGCCTATTTCTTTCTACCCCCCACAAGAATTGCCTTATGTCTGTCCCATGCATTCTTGAATTCTCCCACAGTTTTAGACCCCACAACCTCCTCAGGAAGGCTGTTCCATGCATCCACTACCCTCTCTGTGAAATAATACTTCCTCACATTGCCCCTGAACCGCCCTCCTTCTTTCTTTAAATTGTGTCCCCTTGTTCTTGCAAGTCTCTTTTTCTGAAAGATGCTACCCTCTTGGACTTTGTTGATTCCACTCAGGTACTTAAAAGTTTCTATCATGTCCCCCCTCTCCCTTCTTTCCTCAAGGGTATACATATTAAGCTCGTTTAGTCTCTCCTCATCGGCTTCTCTTGCAGACCCTGCACCATTTTAGTTGCCCTCCTCTGGACTACCTCTATCCTGTCTATGTCCTTGCGGAGATGGGGTCTCCAGAACTGGACACAGTACTCCAGATGGGGTCTCACCAACTGTCTGTACAGAGGGATAAGAACTTCCTGTTTTCTGCTGCTGATGCCTCTCCCTATACATCCCAGTATACCTCTAGCCCTCCCTACTGCCTTCTCACATTGCTTGCTAACCGTAAGGTCATCTGATATGATTACCCCCAGGTCCCTTTCCTTTTTTGTTGTTGTTACTACCTCCCACCCATTGTGTATTCTTTCCCTGGGTTCTTGTTTCCCAGGTGCATTATTTTGCACTTCTTTGCATTGAATCCCAGCTGCCATACTTCTGACCATTCCTCCAACCTTGCCAAGTCCCTTTTCATCCTTTCCACGCCTCCTTGTGTATCAACCCTGTTGCAGATCTTTGTGTCATCTGCAAAAAGGCATACTTTTCCTTCCAGTCCCTCTGCAACATCACTGATGAAGACATTAAAAAGGACTGGACCCAATACTGAACCCTGCGGTACCCCACTAGTAACCTCTCTTTCTTCAGAGTGGACTCCATTTACAATTACCTTCTGTGTCCTGTTGTGCAGCCAATGTTTTACCCAGGCTACCACCCTGGGACCCACTCCCAGGCTGGTTAATTTGACTATTAATCTTTTGTGTGGGACTGTGTCAAATGCCTTGCTAAAGTCTAGGTAGGCCATGTCCACAGCCTCCCTGGTCTACGCTTTGGTCACCCAGTCAAAGAAATCTATTAGATTCGTCTGACATGACCTTCCCGCTGTGAATCCATGCTGCCTTGGGTCCTGTGCTCCACTGACCTCTAGGTACTCAACTATTCTTTCCTTCAGAAGTGACTCCATCACTTGCCCTACCCCAGAGGTCAGACTGACAGGTCTGTAGTTTCCTGCCTCTGTCTTGGTCCCACTTTTGTGACGGGGAATCACATCCGCCTTCCTCCAGTCCTCAGGTACCACACCATCCTCCCATGATTTATTAAAAAGAGTAGCCAGTGGTTTCACTGGTTCCTCCATAATTCTTTTAAATTCTGGGGTGAATTCCATCAGGACCCATTGCTTTGTCCACCTTCAGTTTTAGGAGTTCTTGCAGAACCCTTTCTTCTGTGAAAGGACTGGGATCGACCCCCATCAAGAGTGCTTCTGTTAATTGGATTAGGCACTTCCCCTCCTCTTTGTGAATACTGAGCAGAAATATTCATTCAGTATCCTGCTTTTCACTGTCCCCTCTGCCCACCCACTGTTCATTCTGTTCAGCCTCACTATCCCTCCCTTTGTTTTTCTACGCTCGCTGATGTACCTATAAAAGGTTTTATCCCCCTTCTTAACTGAGTTGGCTATCTTTTCCTCAGTTTGGGCCTTTGCTATTCTGACTTCCCTCCCTGCTTCCTTCTGCCTTAACTGGTACAGCTCTCTATCCTGCTCCTTCTGTGTTTCCTTATACTTCCGGAATGCTATCTTTTTCTTCCTGACTTTCACAGCCACCTCTTTTGAGAACCATAGTGGCTTTTTCTTTCATTTTGATTTGTTTATTTGCTTCACACAAAGGCTTGTTGCCTCTGTGATGGCAGTTTTGATGATTCCCCATTGGTGCTCCACACCTCCTTCTAGCCTGTTTGCTAGTGGTTTTCTGAGGCACTCTCCCATCTTTCCAAAGTCAGCTCTCCTAAAGTCCAGTGCCCTCACTTTTGTATGGCTTGACTCTGTAGCTGAGTTTAACATGAACCACACTGTTTGATGGTCACTTGTCCCCAGATGGCAACCACTTCTAGATCTGAGATCCTCTCACTGCCCCCATTTGAGAGCACGAGGTCTAAGATTGCTCCCTCACAGTGGGTTCTGAAACTAGCTGTCTAATGCCTGCCACCTGTAGGGCATCAAGAATGGCCCTGCTCTTGGATGTGGCTGCAGCAAATAGTGCTCCAGTTAACATCTGGCATATTCAGGTCTCCCATCAATAGTATCTCCCCTTTCTCTGCCATTCTAAGAATGCCTTCTATCATATCCTTGTCCATTCCCTCCCCCTGACATGGGGGTCTGTACACAACCCCTGTGTGGATTGTGGTGCCCTTTCCAGTCTCCAAGGTGACCCACAGTGCCTCCTCGCCTCCCTGTTTACTCTTTTGTTCAGTTGCTTTTATCCCTTCCTTTACATAGAGAGCTACTCCTCCCCCTCTTCTCCCCTACCTGTCTCTCCTGTAGGTTATGTACCCTGGTATGTTAACATCCCAGTCATGGTTCTCTGTGTACCATGTTTCTGTGACTGCTACGATATCCAGGCATCCCTCTTCCATCAAGGCCACCAGCTCAGGGAGCTTGTTGCCCAGACTACGGGCATTGGCACTCATTACCCTCCATTTCCTGATGGCCTTACTCCCTTTTGCTCTATCCCTGTCCTTCTTGCCTTTGTCACTTTCTCCATTTACCCTGCCCTTCTCCCTATCGACACCTCTATGTTGGTGTTTGCCGCACTTACCGTGATTATTTGGGGGCTGGATTTCCTGCTCCTTTCCAGTGCCTCCCCTTGGCTGGTTTAAAAGCTTGCCAATGAAGCATTTAAACCTATCACCTAGGATCCTGGTTCCCTCCCGGACAGATGCAGCCCATCATGCCAGTATAGGCTTGCATCCTCCAGGTGGACCCCCAGTCCCCAATGAAGCCAAATCCTGAGCTCACACCAGTTTTTCAACCACTGATTGAATCCCATGGTGCGGAACACCCTAGCCTCTCCTATGCCATAGATGGGCAGCACCTCCGAGAAGGTTACCGTGTGTGCTTGACTAAGGCCCTCCCAATTCCACAAACTCTTCCTGCACTTCTCTAATCCCTTTCTTAGCCAGGTCATTTGTCTCTAGGTGGACAATGACATCCAGCTCCCTCCCTGTGCAGCTGCTCCGGCAATCCTGAGGATTCGCTCCCTGTCCCTCCAAGCCATGGCGCCAGGCAGGCACCTTACCTCCCTCTCCCCTTCCTCCCTCAGTTCTACCTTCCTAACAATGGAGTCCCCCACCAGTAGTTGTTTCCTTCCCCTGCAGGGTCCCCTGCTACCCTCCTGTGGGTCTCCTTTGTGGAGGTTCCCAGCATCCTCCTTGGTCTCCACTGTGGGTGCCTCCATAGAGGAACCACACTTTGCCAGAATGGCATAGGAATTGTGGAGAGGTACAGCTGGAGGATGCGCCTATTCCACCACTCTCACCCTCCCTGAGCCCACTGTGGTCCAACCGCTCTTTCTTGGCAACCTCTGAGGCAACGGCAGTGGCACTGGTGGTCCCTGGATGGAAGAGGAGGTCCCACAAATCCTGGTCAACTCAGCCTGGAGATGAGCAACCTCCTCCCTCAGCCCAGAGAGGTGCCTGCAGATGGGACAACACCGCATCCTCCAGAATGTCTCCTGGAAGACTGCTTCTCCACAGCCACTGCACTGCACCACTCCAGTCATGTCTTATTTCTGGCCCCTTAACTATTTTCAATCCTTACTCTTTCCTCTGTTTTTTTTTCTCTCTCTCTCTCCTTACTTTCTGCCTGTGTGCCCTTTAAGCTCCTGATTGTCCTGTTCTGAGACAGAATATCCTATATTTCTCAGTGGACCACTTACTTGCTCAGAGGCAGACCTCCAGCAGCTAGAGGGGGCCGGAGAGCTACTCCTGCCCTTCTAGGATGGTGGGTCTTTGGTGGTTCTGTGATCACTCATTTCCTGCTCCCAAACAGGAAGTTCCTGTTGTCAGTCAAATCCTGTGCCTATAAAAATAGAACTAGCTTGGGGTGGAGGGAAGGAGGGCAATATAGTCCCAGCAGAGAAGTCCAGTCACACAGCAGTCCTTTCTCCTGGTGTCTTCTGTCAAGATATTAGCAGAATCTTTCTAAGGCAGTCTTTAAATGTAGCTTCCTTCTAGCTAAGCCACTCCCCCTACTTACTAGATCTTTCTACCAGTAATTTAAACCTCACAGCAGTTAAGTCCTTTCAGTCACCTGATATTTACACCTATAACTGTTCAGATACCCATTCAGTTCAGTTAACCCAGACAGACACACACACACTTTTTTTTTTGTTTTGTATGTTAGTTTTTTTTACCCTAAATTAAAGGTCCAAGTACAAAAGTTCTTCTACTTTAGTCCCAGCAGAGAAGTCCAGTCACACAGCAGTCCTTTCTCCTGGTGTCTTCTGCCAAGATATTACAGAGATGTTGTGGGATAAAGGAATCAGTACATATGTACGTTACATTGAGTTATTATGGGCTTGTGGGAGGAGGATGTTTCTACTCCGGGGCCGGGGGGCCACTGTGGGAGATCTTCCTTGCATACATGATGGCGCAAACATATACACTATGCACTTACAATGTACATGGAATTACTAATCCAATAAAGCATAGTAAGCTGTTTCAATACCTAAAACGAGCAGGTGCAGAGATTTTGCTTTTGTGCAACCTATCACAGTCTGAGCACAAAAAGTTTGAGAAATGTGGATTCTCCCATGTGGTGGCCTCCTCTTACAGGGGAGGACATCGAAGAGGGACGGCAATACTAATTAGACAAGGCACACCCTTTGAACTGCAGGATAGGGTAGTTGACAAAGAAGGACATTTTGTTATGCTTAAGAGTACCTTAGGTGGCCAGAAGGTGACCTTGACCTCTACATACTTCCCACCAGCCACAGAAATTGCTGTTTGTAAGTCCTTTTTTATACAGCTGGCACTGCAGGCTCAGGGCCAAGTGATCTCTGGCAGAGACTTAAACCTCAGCATTTCAACAGAGGTGAGAATGCCGACTTCTCAGGGCAGTTCAACTAAAATTACTAGGGAAGTAGGGGAAATTACTTAAAGAACTGGGATATAAAGATGCCTGGAACTATTTAAATGGCTTGGCAAATAGGCACACCTTCTTTTCCCAGGCCTATGGCACTTATATTTGTTTAGACTTTTTTTGGTATCCTGAGAGCATATTTATTTGCTTTTGTTAACCAATATGGGGATGCTTCAGAAAATATGGTCTGGGGATTTTGTTCTCTCTAACCACTCCCCAATATTTCTTAGGATCCGAACAGACTCACCCAGAAAAAACATTTTCTGGAGATTAAATGTGTCTCTTCTTAGAGATGAAGAGATATGAGGGGATGTGCAGGAGAAAATAAAACAAGCCCTAATGGATAATAATACTAAGGATACCATTTCTGCTATTTTGTGGGATACTATGAAAGCTATCCTACAATGATAACTAATAGGGATCTCAGCTCATAAAAAGAAGCAGCGGGAGGCCCGAAGAAGCTCCCTAGAAGCCATAATTAGAGATTTAGAGGAACAGCAATACCAGTGGGTGAGGAGGGCTAGTAATCAGCAGTTAGCAAAACTTAAGAAAGAGCTCAACAACAACTTAGACTACTCCACTGAACAAAAATTAATTTATTTGCGACATAACTACTATGACGGAGGACCTAGGTACTTAAAAATACTAGCTGGGCAGCTAAGGGCACACAGGGCCAAAGCTACAATTCTTAAGATCAGGAATCCTCCGTCTAATGAACAGAAAACTACATTCTTGGGTATATCAGATGCCTTTTTAGCCTTATTACTCCCAGTTGTACTCCCCAGGACCCAGGGCTACAAAACAAGCTATCTCAGACTTCCTCTCCCCTTTATGCCTTCCTGCTCTTACAGATCATCAAAGGTCCATGTTAACAAAACTAATAACAAACTGTGAGATAGAGGAGGAGATTGGGTCCTTGAAGACAAGGACATGCCCAGGGTCTTACGGACTCCCGGGAGAATTCTATAAGACATTCTCCAAAACCATAGTGCCCTTATTGGAAAGGGTATTCTTTTACATAACCACTAAAGCAGGAACAACCCTCCCCTCTTGGAATGAAACTATAATTTCAGTTATACCCAAACCAGGCAAGGATCCCACCTTATGCCTATCCTACGGGCCTATTTCCATTTTAAATACTGATTATAAAATATTTTCTTCTATTTTAGCTAGACGTTTATTAAAGCTTACTTATCCCCATTATAGTTCTCCAGGATCAATGTGGGTTTATACCAGGAAGACAAGCTCAGGACAATATTAGGTACACTATCTACTTGATTGAACATATACAAAATCAGCAACAACCAACACTCTTATTAAGTTTAGATGCCGAAAAGGCGTTCAATATGGTATCCTGGGATTTTCTACAAGGGGTCCTTGCCTCTTTTGGTTTCCCAGCGCAAATCACAGATATAATATTCAAATTCTACAAGGCCCTAAGGGCTACATTAGATCCAATGGACATATCTCTGAAAGCTTCTCCCTTCATAGAGGCACATGGCAGGGATGCCCCCTATTTGCCCTGCTGTTTGCTCTCTATATAGAGCCCCTGGCACAGTATATAAGAGCATCCCCAGTTATAAAAGGTGTTCAGTTAGCAAACACGGAACACAAACTAGCACCGTTTGCAGATTATATTTTAGTTCATCTGTCTGACCCGGAAACCTGAATGCCAGAGTTATTTAAAAGAATTCAGGATTTTGCTGAACTATCAGGCTACTCCCTTAATGTGAATAAGTCTGAGACCCTCCTCTACAATTTTTTGTATCTTCCCCCGCTTTGAGAAATCAGTTTAATGTCAAGTGGGACCAGCAAGTTCTCAGATAGCTAGGGATAGTAATCCCTAGGAATTTATCCTAACTTTTTTCTCTTAACTACACCCCCCTGCTGACACAGCTAAAACAGGATATGAGGAGATGGAACATCCTCCCTATGTCTTGCTATTCTCGTACCCTCTCTTTAAAAAATGAATGCCCTACCTAGGCTTCTATACCTTTTCCAGTGTGTCCCCTGCTCAATAACACCAAAGGAAATTCTATCTTGGCAAAAAGGCTTTCTTGCTTTCCAGTGGAATGGTATGAAACCCTGGATTAGTCAGAACAGGCTCTTTCTACCGAAGGACTTGAGAGGGTGGCCCTGCCTTCCTTACATTATTATTGGATAGCATCCCAAACAAGATTACCATTACTGTGGGGAAGTAACACTTATAATGCGCACTGGAAACAAATCAACCTGGCAAGACCAGTGTCGGTTTTGTTGCAAGCCTCTTTATTTTCTCTCCCATCACTTAAGCAAACTAAACAACAGGTACCTAATGCCACAGCCTCGATTCTAGAGGGCTGGCAGAGGGGACTACGCAGTAGAGCAGTCCAGAAACATCTCTGGAAATACCAATGGTCTATAGACTCCCCTCAATTCTTTTCTAAATGATACAAACCCTGGTACATGAGACAGGTAGTTGGAGGCATGACAGCACCCTGGTGACTTCTTGGATGGAATGACATAATAAGCTTTGAAGAGGGTCAGAATAAATATGGCTGGACAGCAGGAGACAGACTGTGTTACTACCAGATGAAAGACTGTATCACTAAACATCTTAAGCAACAAGAGTCTAATTTAATGTTTCCAGACGACCCTACACCTTATATTCGAATATGGAATTCACCACAGGGGGAACAGGCCATTTGTAAAATATACAAATTTCTGATCCTTCTGCTCTCTCACCATGCTGAGTCAGTTAAAGTCAGTTGGGAGAGAGAGCTTAAACTAACCGTAAATAATCTGGATTGGCTGGGTGTCTGGAGAGGGGCATGGTCTACTTCCTTCTCTCTTATTTGGAGGGAGTTTATGTGGAAAGTGCATAGTAGATTCTTCCTGGTCCCCGCAGTGGTGGTACGCAGGGCTCTGGGAACCCCAGCGTGTTGCTGGAGGGGATGTGGAGAACTGACAGCCTCGCATAATCATATTTTTTATGACTGTCCTAAACTATACAGATTTTGGTCCCAAATCTCCCTGCGTATCTCCAATATGATAGCTACACCACATACATTGACAAGCAGACATTGTCTTTTGGGTATTCCACCGGGGGGGGATGAAGGGAAAAGACACCTTATATTTATGGTCTATCCTGCTGTGTGCTGCATACAAATCAATAACTAAGATATGGCTCCAAGGAGACCCTCCTGCGATACTGGATTGGAAAACTGTAATTTCCAGTATTCAGCATAGTGAGCAGTTATCTTTTGCTCTTCAGAGTAGAATGGAATCCTTTGTCTCTTGGTGGATGAAATGGGAACTCTATCAGAATATAGATCCAGTAATCATACCCTGGGAAAGTATGTGTGAGGGGTCCTATGAAAAATCCAGGCTAGAAATTTCTAGGGATAGCCTTTGGGAGTCAATCACTTAATCAACCAGGTATTTTCCTTCTCAGATAGATGGTACTGGTACAGTAATACCAGTATTCACTCATAAAGCCTATAAATGAAAAGCCTTGTGAAAGTTTTGTCTATGGTTTTATTTTAGAACTGTTGCTTACTTAAATATTCCATAATGATTCCTCTTTTAATTCGCCCAAAGTTTTATAGTTTGTTTCTTTGTTTAAGAAAAACAAATGTTACACAACATACTTTACATAATTTATACTATACCAGTGCAAAGTTGTACCCACCTATTGACTCTAAAATTATGGATTTTAAATGATGTGTTGAAGGTACACAGATGTCTATTAAATCCTTTATTCAGTAAAGCAAGTATAAAAAAAAAAATCCCAACAAAGTGGTACCCCACGTCCTGACACTACCGCTTAAGCCAACTGTTAAACTCCTCTGTTTCATTACCTGCCTCCCTTCCCCTCCCTGCCCCACACAGGAAGGACCTCGGAAAAGACCAGGGAGGCTGAGCGTGCCACTAATCTGTGCTCCTTTCTCTGGAAGTTCCACTTCACTGTCTCTACTGCCTAGTTAGCCAGATCATTGGCACCCAGGTGTACCAGCACCCCGAGCTCCCCCCCCCATCACCATCCTCCCTATTCTGTCTAAACCTCGGTTGGCTGACACTCCAGGCAGGCAGTGGACCAACCCTTCCCCTATCACCCTGTCTATCCCCCTGATCATTGAGTCCCCGACCACTAGGGCTTTTCTGTTAGTCTTGCTCCCCTTGGATGTCAACGTGATGTCCTGCCCTTTTCCCTTGACCGACCTGGAGTCCCCCCTGGTGGAGTCAGGAGCTCAAACCTCCTCCAGGGGTGCAGAGTGTTTCACCATCTGGATGGTACTGGGCCAGACAGCCTCCTTATGGCTGCCCCTCTCTGTCGAGCTCTGCCACCCTCCACCCCTCTGGACCAGTGAGTCTCTGCAGGGCGAGGGTATGGGGGTGAGCTCCTGCTGAGTGTGCAGCTGAGATACAGTATAAACCATTTGAAGTAGGGCTGATGCTTAAAAGCAAGGACAATCGCTTAAAGCGAAATAACTCAGTTACCCGATTTTCTAATAGGCTTTTCCATTACTTCAACGTCGGTTAGCTGGCACTGTCCTGATTGGAGAAGCTGCTTTAGAGGGATGACCAACGGCTCATTTGCAGCTGGTTTGCCAACTACTGTAACCTTTACATCACTTGGAAATTGGCTTAAAGCAGCTGCAAATCATTTAAAAATCAGTTAAAAGAAATTCTGATAGCTAATCCCTTTGTCTGTTACTGAATCATTTGTTGTTTCTTTTACTGACCTCAGTAGGTGAGAAGCTCATGATGTCCCTACCGCAGAATGAGCTCACTTTGACAGAACGTGCTCGAGTGATAGAGGCGTGTAGTAACACGACTGCCTCCTTGTCTTCTGTGGCAGCTGATTTTAAAATCTCGAAAAGTCAGGCTGGGTGAATTAGCAAAAACAGGGAAGCGATCCTGTCAGAGTGGAGAGCCAATTCTAACCCCAACCGGAAAAGAAAGAGGAAGGTTAAGGATATGGAAGATGAAGATGCCCTCCTTCTCTGGTTCTCTCAGGCAGTCAACAAAGGTGCAAGAGTCTCTGGCCCCATGCTTAAGGCTAAAGCTACTGAACTGACCCAATAAATGTCTCGTAGCACATTTGAAGCAACAGACAGCTGACTTTCTAGATGGAAGTTAAGACTTCAAATTGTTTTTAAATGGGAGCGTGGGGAGCAGCAGGACGCAGACAGCAATGTTGCCCAGAGCTGGGTCACTGATGTCCTTCCAGGAATCCTGTCAGGGTACTGACCAATAAATGTTTTTAATGCAGATGAAACTGGTCTGTTTTGCCAAGGGTACCCTGACCATGGTCATGCTTACAAGCAAACAGAGCTTATAGGTGGTAAAAAAGCAAAGGATAGGATCTCTGTCCTATGCTGTGCGAATCAAGACAGCACAGAAATGAAAAAGCTCCTGGTGATAGGTAAAAGCAAGCACCCTGCTGCTTCCCAAAAGATGTTAAACTGCTGCCTGTAACTTATACAGCATCTATTAATGCTTGGATGACAAGTGGAACTTTTGACAAATGGCTGCTAACATTGGATGCTGAGCTTAACAGGAGCAGAAGAAAGATTTTTCTCTTTGTGGACAACTACTCGGCTCACCCGCACGATATCCGACACAGATTGGAATTTAGAAAACGTGTTTTCTTCCACCCAACACCACTAGTATCCTCCAACCAGTGGATATTGGGGTAATAAAGAACCCAAAAGGCCACTACAGATCTTATGTGGCTAGCAAGATTTTACAATCTGTTGATGGAGGTGCGAGTGCTCATGCTGCTGAAATGGCATGAAAAGTAAATCTTCTCTATGCCATCTACATGCTTCACAGAGCATGGATGGCGGTGAAACCAAGCACAACTGAGAACTGGATTGGGAAAGCAGGATTTAATTTCGGTGCAGTGTCGGCCCCCATGGCAAGTGGTTTACCCACAAGCAATGCTGTGTCCAGGTTGGAAGATGTTGTGATCCCATCTGGGATGGACAGTGCGGAGTTTGCGGATTTCGTTAACATGGACTGCATGGAGCCGACTGTAGGTGAAGTAACCGACGAAGACCTCATAAGATCCATGCTTAAAGATGCAGGTGCCGACAAGAGCGAGGACACAACCGATAAACCCCAAAATGAGTCCATTTCAACTGTGGAGGCAGTATCCGGTATTCGTGCTGCTGTGCGCTTGTGTCAGCTATGGGGGCAGAATGACACCTGGCAGCAGCTTTTTGCCTGCAAGTGCTTTATGCAACAGCAAGCTGTGACTGAAAGATGGCAGTGGACAATAACTGATTTTTTTATGCTGTCTAGTGCTGCAACATCATCTTCAATGTCACAGCCGGCTTATGCCACAGTTCCTCCAGTCCCAACAACCGATCCTGAATCAGCTTATGCCATTGCTCCTCTGGTCCCAACAACAGATCCAACAACTGATCCTGAATCAGCATTCTCCTGCCTAAAAGAGAGTGCTACACTACTGTTTGATGAAGCCTCCGCCCCCGTAGTGGATACATACCTTTAAAGCACTAAGAAAATCATGAAATAAAAAAAAAGCACTTATGTGAAGCAGCACAAGAACACACTAAGCACACTGATCGTAGAAAATGAGCAGGAGATTATGCAAAATAGCAACTTCGCTTTACAAAGACGCCCGCTTAAATGGGACGACCCTCAATCCACCAACCTGTCCCGTTTAAGCAGCTTCTACTGCATCTCTATCTTTGCTGCTACTAGCTGAGCATGGAGCTCTGCTGTGGTCCTGCAGAAGAGGCAATGCCCCCTACTCCAGAGCACATCCCTGGAGTAGAGTACTCCACAGTCCCCACAACTGAGCACCTCATCCATGAACCATATCCTATAAGGAACTTTATTGGCGAAAGAGAACCTTACTTAATATCGCTTAGTTTAGATTATACTCTCCACCCAGATGGGGTGAATCTACTACCAACTAGCTATTACAGGCTTACCGTATAAGATACAGCAACATTATATGATTCAGGTATCACAGATAACGACCCTGATGTTGTCAGGTAATCAGGCTGTACCACAGATATAGATGTGAACATAAACAACTTTCAGAACTAAGAGAATAACAACTGATGGAATTAATTCCTCACCACTAGAAACAAAATATATGGAATACTTCCTATACATCCCTTACTGGCTTAACCTTACATAAATATAATATATAAAATATATAAATATGTATTTCAGTTGTATCATATCTTATTATCCAACATAAGGGTTATGTATTCCATATATACAGTGACCCTATGAAGGTTCTTTCTACAACAGAAAATTTTATCTGCCCCTTACCTTTCACTCTTCCCTTCTGCAGCCAAACCCCTGATACAAATGGCTGTACTTAAAAGTTTTACATACACCTTACCAATTACTTTACAACACTTCTAAACAGAACAAAAAGAAATCAACACTGCAGCATTAGTACATCACAGAACATATTACTAAACACAATAACATGTGAATTATACTAATTTGTGCTGGCCCAGTAGGGTGGAGGGCAGAGGTGCTCAGCATCTTACTCCTGCCACACCGGTGACCTGGGTTTAGAAACAAACACATGTCATTCAGGGAGCTGGCTGGGGGAGGGAAGACCGAGTGTCCCAAGGATGGTTCTCCTCCCTTGGGTCGGGGTGGGATGGGGGTTGTGTGACTCCTTGCTTGTCTGCCACTTAGAGATGTCCAGGTGATAGCACAGTCTGGGCACACAAGCAGACAAGGCAATCATGGGTGTTTGAGAACGTATCTGCAGAGGCAGAGCTCATTCATTGCACCACTGCACGTGTGCAGCTTAGGTTAAAAAAACACGGAAGAAAAACACCTCTGGCTGCAGAATGATGTCTGGGCCTTCACAGGCCCGCACTGGCGATCAGTCACCCTGCCATATGTCCTGCAAGTGGAGGACACCAGGTGAGAAGGTAAATCCTGAGGAAGTTGGGTGACGGGGCTGGGAGGACCGGACAGAAGGGGGCAGGCCAGAGGCAACGGGGATAAAATACTGATGAAAACAAAAGGAAAAAAAAATTATATTAATTTGCAATACAAATTACCTCCTCTAAAGTGCAAGTAGAGAATATATTGCCTGCCCTGTATCAATCATTTTGGTGGCCCAGGTGAAAAACAGTATCAAGGTGGTCTGACATGGCCTCCCTGACACAAACCTATGTTGCTTGGTGTCCTGCAATCCAGTGTTCTCTAAGTAGGCCACCAAGGTTTCCTTCACTTTGGTCTCCATTAGCTTACCTACTGTCGAGGTGAGGCTGACAGGCCTGAAGCTGCGGTTATCCTCCCTGCCCTCCTCTTGTGGAGTGGTGCTACATCAGTAGATCTCAGTTCTGCTGGCATCATGCTGGACTCCACTGAGTCATTAAATAGACTTGTTAAGGTTATTGTTAATTGTGCAGTCAGTTCCCAGAGTACCTGTGGGTGTAAGCCATCCAGGCCTCGTGTCTTGTCTACCTTGAAAGATCTTAAACCCTTTTTTCTCTGCAAGCTAGGATCTGTACTCCCATTTTCTGAACCCCTGCAAGGTGGCCTTGATACCAATCTGTGACAGAGGACCCTTGTCCTCCATTGTGAATACTGAGCAGAAGTAATTGTTTAGTATATTTACAGTGTGCTTGTCTTCTTTCACTGCCCGCTCCCGCTCAGCTGCCTAACTATCCCCCTTTTTCCTTTCTTACCTTATGTATCTAAAAAATGTTTTCCCCACTTTATACTCCAGCTTTGTGTCTGCCATTGCCATCCTGACCTCCACCCTTGCTCCTTTGAGTTTACCCTGATAATTCTACCAGGTTTCCTCCTTCTTGTTCCTCGTGTATTCTTTGAAGGCCCTTCTTTTTGTCTTCATAACCTCCCTCACTGTTTCGAGAATCAGATTGGCCTTTTTGGGCTTGTTCCTTTTAGTGACCTTCCTTGCACAAAATTTGGTTGCCTCCAGGAGTGGTCCCTTAATCCTGCCCCACTATTGTTCCACCCAGTTGATCTAGTCTGCCTCTGACAACCCTTTCCTGCATCTTCCAAAATCCATATGCCCGAGGTCCAGAACCACTCTCTTTGAGGGTGGTCCTTTGTCCCCCCCCCCAGTTCGAACCACACAGTGTTGTGGTCACTTATCCCCAATGGTTTCCTTACAGTCACCCCCCCCCCCATTTCCAAACTGGTGAGTACTAGGTCAAGTGTGGCATCCTGTCATGTGAGATGTTTGACCAACTGCACGAGCATGCAGTCCTACCATGTATCAAGCAGTGCTTGGCTCCTGGTTCTCTCTGCTGCGGGAAATCCCAATCTGTTCTTGACAAGTTCAGGTGCCCCACCAACACCAGATCCCCTTTTGTGGCTTCCCTTCTGATTTCTTCCCCAATATTCTATAATCTTCCTCTTTCTGCCTCAGTGGTCTGTAGACCATCCCTAATCTAACCCTCTTACCACCAGCTGTAGTCAGCTGCATCCAGATTGATTCCACTTCCCCCTCACCCTCCTTCTTTACAGCTCCATCCTCAGTTGTCTTGGTACCTACCCTAATGCATAGGGCTACCGCCTTACCTTGCTAACTCCTTTCCCTTACTTGCTTAATCCTGCTTATTGCCTTCCTAACACCTTGATACCTGGTAGGAGCCCCACTCCCTGCCTGATCCTTGGTGACTGGCTCATGGCTTCTTCTGATTGTTTCAGGTAACTGTGCCTCATTTAGGGATGAAAAATGGTTTGTGGTCACAATTGATGGCCCTTTCATATCACTGGCAAACCACTTCCCTCTCTCCTCCTTCCCTTCCTAATTCTTCCATTCCTTTTGACCAGTGGGCCTCTGTGGAAGGGGTGTGTGGGTAGCGGTTCAGGACCCCACTTCAGTTGTCTGCACAGCACAAGTAGTTCCCCTTTTGCTGCCTGCAACAGCAAGTGCAGCTTCTTTAACCTCCTGCACATGAGGTAGTCACCATTCCTGCTGTGCTTAGCCCAGGGTACAATTGCCCAACAGTCCCTAGAGCTATCTAACCCTCCTCTCTCCCAAGTCTCCATCCTTCCTACTAGCTGCACCTGCTTCTTCCACAGTACAGGCCTACTCCAGATAGAGTGTAGTGCTGGATGGTGATTAAACCCTGCTTACTTACTATTTTCTTCCTTATTACTAACCCCTCCTTTTCTGTATGCCTCTGCTTTGACTTAATCCAGATGGGGTGTAGTGTCTAATGGTGGTTTACTCTTCCCTATCTATCAGGGGTGTGCAAATCTTATTGCTCCCTGTCTGGGATAAGTACATTTCCTTGAAGGACAAGTGCAAAAAATAAAGCTGATTTCATAGCAAAGAATGAGGGGCATTTGCTAATTCAGCTACAGCTGTGGTTCGACAAGTCCTAAAAGTTCTGATTTGAACACCCCTGTTTTCTAGTTACCCCATGTCGGCCTACCCCAGATAGGGTTTAATGCCTAATGGTTGACTGTCCCTCCTCACTACTTACTTACCACTACTAGGACTACCTACTCTTCCTGTACCCTGTACAGGCCTACAGCAAATAGATACCTGGTACTCCTCCCTGCTCAGCCTGCTACCTGTCCCTTGCTTGGCCTGCCCCTTCCTCCGAGTCAGAGTTCCCTGTGGAACTGTGAATGTACCTGCGGACACCCCTCCAGATGCTGTCCTTTTGCTCTGTGTTCCTCATGCTCTGTGGGATTTTACACTCTGGGACTGCTTGGTTTGCATTACTGTTGCAGCAGTAGTCAGTTCCAGCAGTTCCAAACTAATCCACCAGACTTAGGTTTTCTGTCTTTTTATTTATTTATTTAAAAGTTTTACCAGGAAGGCATACTGAGCGGTGCATCGCTCGATTCCAGATGCATCCTGAGGTTGGGGGAGTGGAGAACAGAAGTACAGCATAATACACGATAAAGAAGAGATCACATTGTCGAGAGATACACTGTGTACAAAATACCACCTGTCTCTAGGCAGGGGAAATGATTAAAATACAAATGAATGACTTAGAGATTGCACTGAGGCTAAGTGCAGCAGCATAGAAGTTAGGTAGCAATATAATCATACATGCATTCATACAGATAATCATTGACTGGGAAAAAAAGGCATTAGGCCGCACTATGGGGGCTCAGTGCACGAGCAGGCAGTGACGAAATGCTGCTTGAGGAGAAGGTTGAGCTGCTGAGTGGTGGCGGAATGTCTAATTTCCACTGGGAGGGAGTTCCATACGTTAGGCATACTGTACTTGAAGGCATGCTGTCCTTTGGTGGAGGACATATGTGGCAGGGAGAGAAGCCGGGAGTCGGTGTTCCGGAGGGAATATGTAGTAGGAGGTTGGGCTATTAGAGCAGCTACAAGGTAAAGGGGGAGGGACTGGGTCCAGAATTTTGCTGTTATCCTAGCACAGTGCGCCATTCTCCAATCCTGTAGTGTGGGTAGATCTAAGGACCTGTTGAGGTCGCAGTGGTGGGTTGTGGGTGGGCAGTCCAGGGCAAAACAGCAGAAAAAATGGAAGAGAGGGTCAAGTCTGGCTAGTGAGGACTTGGGAACTGTGCTATATACTACGTCTCCATAATCAAAAATCGGGAGGATCATTTCTGAACAATTGCTCTGCGGGTTGGCAGGGGGATACATTCTGTGTTGCGATATAGGGCGCCAAGTTTGGGGTCAAGTTTTTTGGGGATCGTATCAATATGGACTGAGAAGTCAAGGTGCTGATCAAGCCAGACCCCGAGGTATATCTGAACGAGGCGCAGGCCTCCGGAAGGGTCCCATTGATGGTGTGAAATGTAGTGGTGGTGGGGAGTCAGGAGAGCCTTTTCCTCGAGCCGAAGGTGAGTGAAAAGTTTTCTTTGGATTGAGAAAAAGCTGGTTTGAGCTAAACCAGAGCTGGATTGCATTGCTTTTAAGCATTGTGATCCAATGGTTGATGAAAAATGGATGGATATTAATAAATGGAAGCATTTTCCAATACTCAGGTCTAAATGATATCCTTTTCAGGATACTGTAACGAAGACATGAGTGATTCCTCTGGAAACGGATGAGATCCCTCAGGATTTGATACTGGCAAAGCTTCTTCTTTCAGTTAATCTGGCTCCTTTCTTTTGGATATAATGTAGTTGAAAATGTAACTCTCAACAGAGAGTAAGTGGCAACTGTGATTAAGGTATTTGTCAGTGTCATCGAGGCACAGGTCAGGAAGCAAAATAAAAATCTTTCTTGTAATAAAACCTCTTGCAGTAGCAGCTTAGCCTTTTTTAAGTCCTTTTCAACTCCCACCTTAGCAAACAACCTGTCCTTGCAAAATGTTATGTTCTCATAAACATCATGCAGGATGTTTCTGAGACTCCTTTTGCAAAAAAGGCCTCAAGCATTTGCACTCAAGAAACCTCTAGTTTTCTACAATTAATATACATTTCAACAGTAACACTAAATATTTTCTAAACAAAAGAGATCCCAATATCAGCTACATTTCCATACATTGATTCTCATATATTTTTATATTAGCAGATATAGATATTCAAGGGAGGAAAAACAGACAACAAGCGAAAACTGAGAGACAGTGAGAGGCAAAGAACTCTGAGCCTGTCGGGTTGATCGAGCCCGAAATCTCACAGGAACATTTGATTGCGCAACCTGACAGAAGAGACAGAAAAGGAAAGATCCTTGCATGTAAACACTATCTCCATAACAAATGGGACAGGGACCTATTCCACCCTGTTACATATACCCCCTCCTTAAGAGGGAACCTGAAAGGGTATTAGTAGAGGTAATACCAAAAAACGAATATGGAAATACACATGGTGGGCATTTGACCCCAAGTTTGCACCAGCAGAACTAGATAACTGGTTCCTAAGACAGGCAAGTAAAGGATTTCAGGCACCATATCAACTTTTTCATGGATCCTCCCTGATGTCCTTCGAGATGATACAGTTAAAATTTGGTATAGCCCCACAAGATAGATTAAGATATTATCAGTTAAGGGACTACTGTATATAAATGATCAGCTGGGTAAAGGAAATGGGATGAGGGATCAGGACAGGGGGGGATCTACCATTCCAACAGATTTGGATTGCAACCAATGCTAAACACATGATCACTATGTTATATAGAAATTTTTTGAATGACCTTAGTACCTCCTCACAGTATATCAAGGAAAGATGGGAGAGGGACATGAACATCTCTATTACAGATCAACAATGGTCCCAGATGTGGAGGAGCACTTGGGGTACCATGTCCTCCCCCATTGTGGAAGGAATTTGGTTGGAAGGTGAGGACCCAGTTCTTTCTGGTTCCTGTACAGCTGGGTCATTCTATCCCGGGGATAGGCTCAGAGTGTTAGAGGCAATGTGGAGAGGGTAGTGCATCCCAGGCACATATCTTCTGGGCTTGCCCGAAGATTGTCTCATTCTGGGAGTGTGTCAAGCGACACATTTCTAGAATCTTTGAGGTCCAGACACCTCTGGGACCTGAACATATGGTTTTGGGTATTGTCCTACAAGAAATAAAAAGGGAGAGAGGCAAGGTATTTGTGGTTAATACTTGTAATTGCAGCTTTGAAATCTATCAGCAAGAGGTGGTGAGAGAGAGGCAGTCCAGATCTGAGGGAATGGGCCAGATTAATAGAAAATATAATGGATATGGAGAAAATCACCTTTTCTCTCAGGCAACTAAACCAGGAATACCAGAATAGATGGACAAGATGGCTTCTATATGAGGGAAAGGAAGAATGGCAGACCCAATAGAGAGATGAGATCGAAAATCATGACCCTAAAAGAAGGAACAGAAGTAATGAAACAAGCCTGGAGGGAGCAAGAGAGGACCAGTGGTTAGGGACGGAGGGAAAACTTGACCATATGGGGAAGGGGGGTTCCCATAAAAACCTGGTGTTTTTGTGAGACTGTGAGGATGATAGAGAGTTATGTTAAGTAATAACCTGGTAATTAGTTACTGTTAATGGTTACTAGTGGAAAAGAAAGATGTACCTAGATCTTTTAAGATTATAATACTGAGAGAGGACTGATGAGACATAATTTGTTTATGGATTTCTAGCTTGTCATCCTACCTAAATATGTATTAAATATATCAAATGTATGTATAATGAGATGTGCTTGGAAACTGTGAACTATAATAAAGCAAGTATAAAAAAAAGAGGGAACCTGTTTTATTAGACATGTTTCCAAAACTTTATATTCTCTAATTACGTCTGCTTCTTTCAGACATAAAGCACACGTGCATTCATTTTTTTCTTTTTAACAGTACAGTTCAAACTCATACATTTGTTTGTTTGTTTTTTCCAACCTTCAGAACCCTCAATTCCTGATCAATATCTTGACAGAAAATCAGCATTGCTATTCTCTGTACCAGATTCGTGAATCACTGTGAATTTAAATGGTTGAAGTGCCAGATACCACCTTGTGATTCTGAAAATTTTTTTTTTTTTGTTTTCAATTCTTTTTCCCTCCGATCATGGCCCCAAGGTCCTCTCTCAGGCAGCCTACCCTTATCCTGCCCGCCTGAGGATCCCTGAGCTAAGCCCCCCCCCCATGTCAGCACCCCCAGCTAACCCTATCTGTGGTGGGTTGCCCCTTCCTACCTGGGCGCACTTACAAGTCAGACTCTGACATCGGGACGAGGAGCGGATCCTGGAAATTGAAGGCTGCCCGAGGAGACCCCAGCGTAGGGCATGGGGGATAGGTGGCGTTGTCTGATCCTTGGCGTAGGGTGTTTTCCATGTTCTGGTTGCCCCCCGACGTGAGACGTGCAGTGCCACACAGCCTGCAATGTAGGTGCTTCCACCTACGTCTGGAGGCAGCCGTCTGACTTCGTCCCCTTACTGTAAGAGCCCGAGTACATAGCAGTGCCACCGGTCTCCACCAGGAGCCACTGCTGCACTGGGCTACTCCTGGATCCCACCCCTAGAGAGGAGAGCAGTCCAATGGACGCTCAATCCTCTCTCTTCCCTACTGACCCCTGGAGGTCTGGGCTCGTTCCCAAACCCGGGTCGCCAGCTCCACTGGGCCAGCATGATTCAGGAATGTTTATCTTTCATCTGGTTAAGCCAACAGAGAGGATTGTGATCAATTACAAGAACAAATTCCGTTCCTAATAAATAAAATTTAAGGGACTCCATGGACCACTTTGCTGCTAATCACTCCTTTTCGATAGTGGAGTACCTTTTCTCTCTGTCATGCAATTTCCTACTTATATACAGAATAGAATGTTCTTTCCTATCTATATTTTTTTTAATCACTACTTTGTTTCTCCTCGCTCTGTTCGGCCCCCATCTGACCGACTCCCCCAGCTCCATTCCCCAGAATTACCGGGGCTTACCTTACGCCCGGTCCGGGAGCAGTGCCTGCGGAGAGTCGGTCACCATCCTGCCACCGGCTGCCTTTTTCTGTTTTTCTCCCCTTATTTGTTCTGAGGACCCCAGGAGAAGGACGCATACTTGTGGAGGCACGCATGAGCCTTACAGCCCAAGTAACGGCCCTCCTCCACCCGTCCCATTGGCCTGTCGCCGGCACCCTCACTTGCGCAACCTCTCAGCCTCCACCAGGAGGTAGCTGTGAGCGAGGATGCTACCCCACCTCCCCGGAGAGGAGAGCTGCCTTCTGGCTACTCCATCCTGCTCCGCCCGCCCCACCCCGTGCCAACCTCCAATGAACCAGGCTCACTCCAGAACCCGGGTCGCCGACGTGCTGCGAGGTGAGATGTCCAGCGCCTCAGCCCTCTGCGCCACTGGCCCGGCTCCCATCTGTATTTTGACTTAGGACAGCACCTAGGCCTACCTCAGATGCATCTGTTTGTTACAGAAATAGTTTCTCAGAGTCTGGGCTTCTTAAAACAGGTGCTGAACAAGTTTGGAACAAATCTCCGATAATAACCAGCCAGCCTTAAAAATGACCTGACATGTTTCTTTGTTTTAGGTACAGGGCTGTTAGCAACAGCTTCCGTTTTAGAAACCTCTGGCTTAACTTCTCTATTTCCCAACAGATAGCCCAAATATCTGGTTCCCTGCATGCCCAATGCACATTTGGTAGGATTAATAGTCAGACCTGCATTTTTCATAGCTTGGATAACTGCTCGTAGGTGTTCCAGGTGGCTTTTCCAGTCTGGACTGTACACCATGACATCATCGAGGTATGCAGCACAATAACCAGTGTGAGGGGATACAATGACATCCATGTACCGCTGGAATGTAGCTGGTGCACCATGTAAACCAAAGGGCATGGCGGTGAACTGATAGAATCCTATAGAGGTGGCAAATGCAGTTTTATCTCTGGATTCTTTAGCTAAAGGTATTTGCCAGTAACCCTTGGTGAGATCGAGGGTACTGATATATTTTGCACTCCTCAGTCGGTCCACCAAATCATCTATTCTGGGCATAGGATAACTGTCAAATTCTGACACTTGATTAGGTTGCCTAAAATCAAGGCAGATTCTAACACCCCCATCGTTTTTGTTTACAATTGCCATGGGAGATGACTAAGCACTCCTCGACTCCTCTATGATACCCAGTTCTTTAATTTTTTTGTATTTCCTTAACCACATCAGCTCTTAACTGCTCTGGTAACCTGTATGACTTTTGCCTGATAGGACGAGAATTCTCTGTCACTGTTACATGCTCAACCCCTTTTGCTTGGCCTGGTATCATGGTAAATGTACTGTTAAATGTCTTTAGCACATTATGAATGTCTGCAGTTTGTTCTGAGGTTAAGGAAACATTCACCTTTACAGCATCAGCAGTTACAGTTTGTTTTAGTCTGTCATAAGCTACATCAATATCTTCCTTATCAGTTTCTGGTAAAACTAGCAGGACAGCTCTTGGCATTTTTTCAACCCATTTCTTGAAGAGGTTAGCATGGTATATCTTAGTAGGATTTTTTCTTTCAGGGGTCTCAATCTCATAGTTAACAGTGCCAGTACGTCCAAGAACTTTATAAGGCCCTTGCCACTTCATTAACAGCTTATTTTCTGTTGTGGGTAACAGTAACAAAACCTTTTCACCTGGCTCAAAAACTTTTTCATTTACCCCATGGTCATAATATACCTTCTGCTGGTTTTGAGCCTCTTCCTGATTACTATGGGTAATGTCAACATATTTTGCCAGCTTCTTTCTTAGGGCACACATATAAGAAGATATAGATTGTTTCTGAGTGGGATTATCTTCCCACGTTTCCTTTATCACATCCAGTGGCCCTCTTGACTGCCTACCATACAGCATTTCAGATGGTGAAAACCCTGTTGATGCCTGTGGCACTTCTTTGTAAGCAAAATGTAGGTAAGGCAAGTAATGGTCTCAATCTTTCCCTTCCTCTTTTACAAACCTTTTTAACATGCGTTTTAGGGTTTGGTTGAAACGCTCAACAAGACTCATCCGTCTGAGGGTGATGGGGAGGGTCTTATGGCAGTGATACCTAGCAGTCTGTACAGCTCCTTAGGCAGTGCAGCACCAAAATTACTACCCTGATCAGTAATAATTTCTTTAGGTATGCTCGCTCTGCTGAAAATGTTGGCAAGCTCTGCTGCCACTTTTGGGTCTGTAACTGTACATATTGGAACTGCTTCTGGGTATCGAGTAGTGTAGTCGCATACTACCAGGCTAAATCTATTACCCTTTTACTTTTGTCTAAAGCACCAACCACATCCATTGCAATTCTCTCAGAAGGCACATCTATTAAGAGTAGGGGCACCAGGGGCACCTTGTCTTTTCTAGTGACTGGGGCTACCTTCTGACACTCAGCACAAAAATTACAATAGGTAGCAACATCTTCATGAATTCCAGGCCAGTAAAATCTGTACAGCAGTCTGGCAAGGGTGCGATCCCTCCTTGACTGACCAGCCAAATGATTATCATGTGCTATCTGTAACAATACTGTTCTATACTTCTGTGGTATAACCAATTGTTCTGTCTGTTCCTGTGTCTGAGGTTTACCCCAAACTCTGTAAATGTCTCCCCTCCAAGGCTTTCTGAGACCCCATCTCACTTTTTGTTTTACAAAAAGGTGGCTGAAACCATCCAGCTCCCTATGGTTGAAGCTGTTGAGGAAGAAGAAGAGCCTGATTTTGTGGAAATGCTGGACATCCCCGAGTCCAAAATGTTGTCAGTTCCCCTCCATAAATCCTTGGGGAAACAGACACAAAAGATTTTACAGACACCAAATTCTTTACCTCCTGTGGATAAGAGAATGGACAGGAGGTATATGCTATCAGGCTCAGGTACGGAGTTGTTCAATCATTGCAGCCATGTTGGGATAGTGCAGGCTGCAGCCTGTGACAGGGCTAATATACCTTTCGCTTCACCCCCCCCAAGATAAAGACTCCAGGAAGGTGGATGCCATGGCCAAGAAACAATACTTGGCATCCTCCTTGGGACTCAGGCAGGCTAATTATATGGCCTACACAGCCAGATACCAGAAGTCTAGGTGGGATGCGGTTCTGGAACGGGCTAAACAGGCCTCCAAGCTGGCCTAAGAGCTGGAGGAGGTGACTGCTGATGGGATTGAGGTATCCAAAGTGCAATTCCATGCTGCTGTAGACTCTTAATGTGGCACTGAGAGTCATGGCTACATCTGTGTCTCTCAGGAGCACTAGCCTTTCCCAGGACACCCAGGCTAAGGCCACAGATTTCCCTGTGGTGGGTAACTCTCTGTTTGGGGAGCAGACAGAGGCTTACATGCAGAAGATGGATGAGTACAGGACCACCTACAGGAGTGCACAGGCCAAGGAACGGTAAGTCACTTCTCAAAAGCAGCAGTCTAAGGGCAGTGGCAGGCCCTTCCACATGCCTTTCTACCAAGCCCAGGCCTCCTCTCCCTTCCCACAGAGGCGGTTCTTTTGAGGGAGAGGCCAGGGGAGGATGAGCAGGGCTGCATCCTCATCCCAGTCCAAGGCTCCTGCCAAGCAGACACCCTGATGTGTCAGCCTGGGTCGACTCCCCAATTTCAGTAGGAGGCAGGCTGGCTTACTACTTCCAGGCCTGGAAGTTTGTTACCTCAGACAAGTGGGTCCTGGAGGTAGTAAGCCAGGGACTGGCCCTCAGTTTGAAGAAGTTTCCAAAAATGAGGGTCAAGTCTTTTCCACCTGCAAACATCTCCGAAACCATTGCCCTAGAGGCAGAGGTTTCATCTCTGCTGGCTCTCAGAGCCGTAGAGAGTTCCTACTCTACACAGGGGCAAGGGTCTTTATTCCAGATATTTTCTTACCCCAAAAAAGACAGGGGAGTGGTGACTCATTCTAGACTTAAGGTATTTGAACAAACCCATCTTAAAATCAAAGTTCAAAATGGTGACTCTGGGAGTAATTCTTCCCTTTCTGAGGCCAGGGGATTGGTTAGCATCCCTGGACCTCAAGAATGCCTATTTCCACATTCCTGTCAGGTGCTCCCACAGAAATTACCTCAGGTTCGAGCTGCCTTCAGGCTATTATCAGTTCAGAGCCATGCCTTTCGGCCTAACATTGGCTCCAAGAGTGTTTACAAAGTGCCTTTCAGTAGTAGTGGCCTTCCTCAGAAGGCAGGGGATCTCTCTATTCCCATACATGGACAACTGGCTCATTGTAGGACAGTCTTCTGACCAGGTCAGGTCATCTCTTCAAGTCACTCAAGATTTGCTCAGTTCTTTGCGATTCCTTTTCAATCTGCCAAAGTCGGTTCGAGAACCAGTACAACTCCTCACTTTCATAGGGATAGAGTTAGATACTGTTCAAGCAAAGACCGTTTCTGTACTGTGATGCTATCAGTTAAAACGCACAATATAGTATATTTTTGGAAGTGTTGGTGCTGTGTCTTTTTGTTCTTAATAAAAAAAATATGCCAGTCATTGTTGCTGGCAAAATGCATGCAATTTTCTAAGGTAATGCATACATATACCAACATTTTTGTTGGCAAATTGAAGTAATACATACAAAAAATTCTAAGATGATGCATTTTTGCAGCTGATACTTCAATAAAATCTGTATTTCAGTCACATAAATAAAAACAGTGGTTTCCTCACCACATACTAAGGAACATTTAATGTAGCTGCAGCAGTTGGCATGTGATGTTTAAGGGACAGCGTCTGTCAACCCCATTATGTATCAAATTATCACTACTTATAAAGCAAAAACACTATGATACGTCACATTCTGTGAAAACTGCTGATGCAGATTTTCTTTTATTTCTGATTCCTTTATTCTTTTTTTAAAGGGGACAGGACAATTGTGCTAGGTGGCAGCAGTTTGCAATGTATTTAATAAGAATATATATTATGTGTACAGTAGGTTCGGTCTGTCATCATTTTTTTCCTCACCATCCCCAGCTGATCACGAATCTGTAAATGAAAGAACTAAAACAACACCCACCTTTCACCCCATCACCCATTCCACTTTTCTTCCACCACCCTCATCTGTGCAGTAGCACCCATGCCACCCTTACACCCATGTTAAAACCAACCCACAACCCTCACCCATGTACTAGCATCCATTTTTCGTTTATGGCTAACATTTCTGTAATTGAAAAAATAATAAACAGCTACCAATTAGAACTCATTGTTTTGTCCTCTTTAAAATTGAAAAATAGACCGTCTCCTGTCCCAGCCCATGCTGATGCACCACAAAGTCACAGAAGGTAAATCCAAAATATATGTTTGCACTTTAACTATAAATAATATGATACAGAAAGGATTGATGACAGTGTCCCTTTTATAGCCAAATTTGGGCCTGTTCCCACTGATGTTAAAATTGCCCTGTATATAAAACTTGTTGACTTTAGTTTAGACCCTAGCTACAAAGCAGTTTGCCATGAAATGGTGAAAGTTTTGGAGTATATAGTCAAGGTAGTAGATCGAGAAAGGAGAGCGACAACCAAAGTCATCACAGTCTGTAAAGTTTCCTTTTGGTGCAGAGACTCCGTCCCACACAGTATTTACCAGCCACCACCATCTGAGTTGTCATCACCATCAACATCCACAACATCAATCACTTCAGGATCAGTTTGTATACTCTTGTAGGGATGCGAAAATCTTGACTTATTAACTTTAATAAAAGTTAACGTGTGTACATTTTCTGGCAGCAACCTATTTCTGGTGTCTGTCACAATATTGCCAGCTGTACTAAACATGCGTTCTGAAGAGACACTTGTTGCAGGACAACCAAGATATTTACAGGCTTCATCATACAGCTCTGTCCAAATTGACTTTTGATCTCCAGTATTCAAAAGGCATGCATCAATAGGAATAGGCAGTTCTTGCAGGTAACTGTCTACCATGTTGGACAGAGACCGCTCAGAAGAGGAATCAGCAGAAGCAGCTGGTATGGCAGCAATTTGGGAAAGGTTTTGCCACAAATTTAGCTTGCTACTAAGGGCTGAAGAAGTGGCAGTTATGGAACAACTACTGTTAATGTTTGGTGACTTTTCCAGTTCTGTATCCCTTTGTGAAGATGAACCTGCATGTTGTGGTGATGACAACCTGATGGTACTGTGCGTGTCTGTGTTTGACTCCTGTGAGTGCTGCAGCTCATCTAGCAACATACATTTGTACTGCTCTATATCATCTGTTTTTGGAAGATGTATAGCCTTGAACCTGGGATCTAAGAGAGTTGCAAGGATGTAGTGTCTTGATTTAGTCATTGCAACTAATTTGTCATTGGTTTTGAGCGCTCGCTCATTCTCTTCTGAGATTCCCACGATATGGCGACATGTTGTCTGGCGCTTCAGATCTGTCTTTTCTGTTTGTAGATTTAGAACACTAAGATGATGTGAAATGAGCATTATGAGTGGGATAACCTGACTCACAGATGCACCTTCAGAAGACATGTCCCTTGTAGCTGTCTCAAAGGAGCTAGGATACAGCACACTGTCTCCATTAATTTCCACTGCAGCACAGACAGCATAATGCCATCTCCAATAATGTAACTGGAGCAGTACTCATGTACAGCTTGCTTTTGCTCCAAGAGGCTGCAGCATATAAAGCGTTGAGTTCCAACGAGTGGAAACATTTGAATCAGCTTTGCTGGGGCAGCTTGTGTTTTGCAGTTCGGACAATGTCCGTATAGCCTTAGTTGAATGTGAAAAGTGAGTCACAATTTTTTGCAAACAGCAATCATACCATCCACTTGTGTTTCGTTGCTGAGAAATCCCGTGACAATTAAGTGTAAGCAATGTGCAAAGCAAGAAGCATGCAGAAATCCTCCATCCTGTACTGCTTTTAAGATGTTGGCTCCATTGTCACTTACTATGAAGCCACATTTTAGACCGTGAGAATAAACCCATTCGTCAAGGAGGTCATTTAGTTCCTGCAAGATGTTTGCAGCAGTATGACTTTGCCCAAACTTCTTTATATGCAGCAGCGCCATCTTTTGGGGTGTCTTTGTTTTGAAGAAGCACAAAAAGCGTGACCCAATGAGCGGTAGGGACATGTAATCTATGTTTTGAGTGCTGGTCCACATATCTGTTGTGACATGAATAAGCCCACCCTCTGCAGTTTTAAGTGCAAGCATCACTGTCGCTTTTAAAGCATGATAAATGTTTGGTATTTCAATATAGGAAAAGTACCTTCGATGAGGAACATTGTAACGAAGCTCTGCTAATGTCATGAGCTCCCTAAAATCCTCATGATCTACCAAAGAGTATGGGAGAAGGGCTCCGGTTAACAGTTCACCAATTTGGTGATTAAGATGAAGGGTCTTTGGATGATTTCTAGTAAAGGTATTCTTCCTTTCAAATGCCTGAGACAGTGTTAGCTGTTTACAACATGTCCCTGCCGGTTTATTATACACCGTGCTTGATGGGCAGATGGGCCAGAGATGGTGGACTAGGACTTATACATTCAGTGCCATCACTGGATGTGCAACTGGTACTAATGGTGCTGGCATTGGTGGTAACAGTGATCCTAGGGCTGGCAGTGGTTCTGCCGCATCAAGTTCAGACAATTCAGTATCCATTTCAGATTCCTGATCCTGACCCTTCTCACGTGCGGTCTGGAAGATGGAGGACATGGGTTTTGGTTTTGGATGATCAAGCAAAACCGAATGCTTTTTCAGATGGCGTTTAAGAGCTGTAGTGCCAAGGCATGACACAACTTTACCACGGCTTACACTCTGTTTACACAGGGAACAAATTGCTCTGCATGGATCAGTTTTACTGACTGAGAAATAATTCCACACCTCAGATGTGACAGATTTTGTTAGAGTGCTAGGAAGATAGCTAAAGACTGTTTGTGTCTTTTCACCTGTCCTAACAGAACCTGGGACATGCTCCTTGGTGCTAGAAGAGTGGACAGAAGACTCTGATGGATTTTCATTGCTGGCCAACACAGAAGTGGTGGATTCAATGGCTATGTCCTTTTCATTGCCAACAGTGCTGGATGTATTTGCAAGTGCACTACCTGATTCATTGTCAGCAGACTTGCTCATTTCACTTTGTTGAGGAAGTAATGATTTGTCACGAGACACAACAGTGTGGGACTGAGACAAAGAGCTACTGTCTGAGTCAGAGAGGACTCACTGTCACTTGCATTATTGCTGCTAGTCACAGGGATCTTAGCAGCATGAATGGCACACCTTATGGTGCCTCTCCTGTGACCCCAGCAGCTGTACAGGTTTTCTTAAAGGTCCCCTTTACCACACTTCACTGTTGCTCTTTTGCTGTTTGTTGAATTTTTATCACGTGAAACATTTTGGTTATTTCTGTTAGCACCAGGATTACCACTACCACTAACACCTGCTCCAACACCAGCACTAAATGCTTCATCTATGTTGGTGTCAGCCATAACAGACAGTAAGTACCAGTACTACCAGTCCAGTATACTGCAGTGAACACACCAACACCCAAACAATTCCTGTGTAACAAAGCAATGTGATCTGTAATCGCTGGCTACAACTCCAAAATTTTATTTTGGTTGTGTGACACTGTGATCGTGGACTGAAAGTAATTGAAGAATATGACAGTTTGCAACTAAAGGATCCCAGGTTCAAGGCTTACAGAATGATTGGGCTGCTGGGCATGAGGCATACATAGCAATCAAAGGTGCACAGCAGCAGGGTGATGGGCTGACCACCACAGGAGACGGAGTCACATCGCAACCAGGGAATGAGAATTATATTTCTACGTTTCTGTCATGTAAGGTTAATGCCACCACACAACTGGCCACTGGGCTTCTCTCTGTAACACACACACTGGGTAGGGTACAGTGCAGTCAAAGGGCACACAGCAGCAGGGTGATGGGCTGACCACAGGAGACAGAGTCACATACACAAACCAGGGAATGAGAATTATATTTCTATGTTTCTGTCATATAAGGTTAATGCCACCACACAACTGGCCACTGGGCTTCTCTCTGTAACACACACACTGGGTAGGGTACAGTGCAGTCAAAGGGCACACAGCAGCAGGGTGATGGGCTGACCACAGGAGCCAGTCACTCACAACCAGGGAATGAGAATTATATTTCTACGTTTCTGTCATGTAAGGTTAATGCCACCACACAACTGGCCACTGGGCTTCTCTCTGTAACACACACACTGGGTAGGGTACAGTGCAGTCAAAGGGCACACAGCAGCAGGGTGATGGGCTGACCACAGGAGACGGAGTCACATACGCAACCCAGGGAATGAGAATTATATTTCTACATTTCTGTCATGTAAGGTTAATGCCACCACACAACTGGCCACTGGGCTTCTCTCTGTAACACACACACTGGGTAGGGTACAGTGCAGTCAAAGGGCACACAGCAGCAGGGTGATGGGCTGACCACAGGAGACAGAGTCACATACGCAACCAGGGAATGAGAATTATATTTCTACGTTTCTGTCATGTAAGGTTAATGCCACCACACAACTGGCCACTGGGCTTCTCTCTGTAACACACACTGGGTAGGGTACAGTACAGTGCAGTCAAGGGGCACACACTGGGCTTCTCTCTGTGACACACACACTAGGGTTCAGAAAGATTTATTTGCCTTTTTTGGCCCCCCTACGTTTCTGTCATGTAAGGTTAATGCCACCACACAACTGGCCACTGGGCTTCTCTCTGTAACACACACTGGGTAGGGTACAGTACAGTGCAGTCAAGGGGCACACACTGGGCTTCTCTCTGTGACACACACACTAGGGTTCAGAAAGATTTATTTGCCTTTTTTTGCCCCCCTTGTATGCTTGTTGCTGGCAGCTGCTGAGTGTGCAGTGTGCTGCAGTTTCAAATAATCACATTTCACAAAGGTTCTTATAATCTTCAGTCTTCTTCTTATTTTTTTTTTAGTCTCTCTCCGAGTCCTCCTCCAGTCCTCCTGATATTGGTCTCAAATCAATCCCTCCCTATTCCCCAGTCCCTTCCCCCAATCTTGATTAATCCCTCCTTCTGTCCTGAACCGGCCCCTAGTCCCACTCCCAGTCTCCCCGATTTTTAGCTTTTTTTTCCAGCCTTTCTCTTGTTCTCGGTCTCACAGGAGAAGAAGTGGCCCGACTGGACAAGAGTAGCGACGGCGCTAACCGCTTTTGCTACAGTTTAGTGGGCTGCTGGTGCTGCCTGCTGCTGCTGCCTCTGTCTGCTCCAATGATCCTCACTCAAATGGCGCTCCTCCTCATGGCGCATTTCTTTAAATACCCCCACAGATCCCGCTGCTCGCGTAGCTTACTCAACCCCCACGTCGTCTCGCGTCTCGCGGTGATTCAAACCCTTTTGCGAACCGTTTAGTGTTCGAGTTCTAAGTTAGAACTCGAACACCAGGGTTCGAGGAGGGTTCGAATCTTTGCCAAACCTGTTCTGACAACCCTAGTGGAGGCCTGGAACAGACTACCAGAAGAGGTAGTGGGGCTGCCTCGGAAGAGGGATTCAAGAGGGCATATGGGGCTGAGTAGCAGGGGAGGGCAGACCGGCAGAAAGGGGAAGGAGAAGGGGGAGAAATAGGGTGGACTAGATGGGCCGGTGTGGTCCTTTTCGGCCGTCAAGCTTCTGTGATTCTATGATATAGCCTTTCCATTGACTGGCATATGGTCAGCTGGATGCTCAAGATGCTGCTCCAAGGTTGCACACATCTTCAATTTTCATATGATATAGTGGATTCTGTGTTTATGTGAGCATCATAATATCAGACTGGTGGGACGTGGGGTGTACAGCCTGATATGGAACTTGTTTTGATACACTGCATGGCAGTTTTGTGAAATGACAGTTGGAAAGCCACTTTGGAAATCGTATGTCCCAACATTCCCAGCTGCCTAGTAACAGCTCTTAAAGTGAATACCCTGGTCAGAGCGCATCTTGCACATGTGTAATTATTTACCCATCGACAATGTTGGAGCTATCTGAAAAAGAAATTACATTAAGTCTGATAGAATTTCTTCTGCCTTTCAGATCCAACAACTGTAAAACATCCACCCAACAGAACAAGATGCTGTTAATAATATGGCATTAACGGCTGGCCCAGTGGATGAGCAGTTGCTCTTCTGCTCCCCCCCCCCACGCTGGCGACTTGCTGGTGACTCAGGTTTGGGAATGGACAAGGGTCGCTCATTTTGCTGACAAGGAGAAGGAGCATCTAGCACCCAATGGCAGCTCTCCTTCCTGATGGAGGGGGCACACCAGCCCCTGCTGTAGGGACTGCCAACTGGCGGAGACTGGGCAGCAGTGCAGCAGGAGTGCATGCTGGATGCAAGGGGTGGGCTGGAGCATAACGTGCTGGCACATATGTCCCAGTGCTTCAGCCCAGGGGAGAAAATCTGGAAAAAGGTGTTTGGCTGCTACTAGCTACCCCCTGCAGGCTCTTGCTTGACCAACATGACTGGCCACCCACCCAAGGGGTTTTGTGTAAGTCGTGGATAACTGGTAAGTTCATGAGAAGGTTGGTGATGGGGCTGGGGAGATACCGTCAGGCAGACCCAGAAGGAGGGAACACGTAAGACGGAAAAAAAAAATAATATGGCATTAAGGTTGAAGCCCTTAAAGAGCACCTTGTCTGGTGCTCACCCCAGAACCGCAGTAGCACCCTTACTTGCCCCCAATGTCAGTGCTGTAAAATCATTAATTTTTGATTGTCTGTATTTCAGGAGGGAAGATACCATATTTAAGCTCCATGGAGCTGAGAGCTCAAGCCCTATTACCTCACGGTCCTGAGTTGCGCCTCCATGCTAATATGTTATAACCCCAGGAATCACTCATTATGATTAAACTTAATGCAGTCAGCCTCCTGTGTTGAACTGCCCGGAGAAATGGAATTTTATGCAAATTATGGAATTCTCAATTAGCTCATGCCACTTTCAAACTGCTGCCCTAGCAACTGTTGCACTCTGAGTGCTTCACATTCTTTACTCCGCCTGCCTAGTTAGGATGTCCCGGAGAGCTCTCCTTGAACCGTCTTCGGAATAAAGTGTATCTGTGGATAAGTACTAAATTTTAGTTTAATTTTCTATTGCTGTCTTAGAAACATTGTTTAGTATTTTTTTTTTTTTTTAGTGTTATAGTAGTTTTTTGTCTTTATTCGCGGTTCCCTCACAGTTCCTTGGAACCGAGGGTTCCGCATCTATTTGGGAGTTTTTTTACCTCAGTTTTGCTTTATTTTATACATTTAGCGATCAGTTCCTTGAACCGCTTTATTTTTGTTTAAATTTCTATATTTTTTCGGTTCCTTTTTCTTCAGGAACCGAATAGCGATCAGTTCCAGGAACCGTTAGCGGTAGTTATATTTAAAGAACCTCCGGTTCCAAGGTATTTTAAATAACGTTTTTTTGTGAAGTAATCTTTTTGTCTATCAATGTCAGAGGTCCATTTAGATAAACCTAAAAAATGTACAGGACCCACAGATTTTAAATGTTGTGAGTCTTGTGGGCAACTTATAGCAAAAGCAGACAGACATTCTTTGGGCTGGATATTCAAACTGCACTATTTTGTGGCGCAAGCCCTTGCACTGCACAAAATAGTTGCACAGGGGTGTCAGAGGCGATATTCAAAGGAGTTGCGCCCTTGAGCAACTCCTTTGAATATCACCCCCTGGCCACAGCCACTGTGCATGGCGCAGTGGAACTTGCGCCACCGCAAGTTGTCAGAGTGGAGCATTCAACTTGCGGTGGCGCAAGTACCATTGTGCCATACGCAAAATCCCCATATTCAGAAGGTGACCCTATTGCGCATGGCGCAAGCCTTTTGAATATCTGGGCCTCTGTGTATTTCTTGTTTAGGTACAAGTCGTATATTTGCCAATTGTGATATTTGTATGACCTTTTGCCCTAAAACATTAAAGAAAAGGGCTAAGGTTTTAGAAGAGATGGCTTCTGTTTCTGCTTCTAGTGTAGATAATTCTGCTTCTTCCTCTTCCCACAAAAAGGATGGAGGTAAAGCCAAGGATCCTGACAAGAGTTCAGATAAATCTGAACTAGGTAAAGCAAAAAGGGCTTTGGAAACAGGCTCGGAACCTGTTCCATTAAAGAAAAAGTGTAAAGAAAAACATGTTGCTGCGCCTCCGGCCAAGAAGGCTAAGGAGCTCCCAGCAGACAAACATATTATGCCCTCGGCTGAGGACATTACTAAGGCACTTCAAGTGCTACAAGCCCTACAGGGGGCAGTCCCAGTTCCTACATCGACTGCCCCGGTTCCTCCTACACCCCCAGCAAGGCAGGGAATGCTGGAAGTGTTTGGGGAGGAAGAGGAGGAGGAGGATGATGATTTTAGAGGGGAACCTATAGATGCAGAAGTTCCCCTGAGCAAGAATTCAGGTCCCCTCTTAGGGGCCCTGAGGAATACTCCTCCCACTATGCCTTTGTCAAGAGCATGGTGGAAACTCTGAATCTCCCTCTTCAGGAAACAGAAAAGGATATGGAGGAGGCAGATTTTCTGGACATGATGAGGTTAACCCCCACTAAACTTCTGCTTCTCCCCATGCATAAGTCTTTAAAAAAGGCTGCACTACAGATTTTTAAAACTCCAACCTCTGTCCCTGGTGTGGATAAGAAAGCTGACAAGAAATATCAGCTTGACAGAGCTACAGCTGATTTTCTTTTTACTCATCCTGATCCTGAGGGAGTAGTACAAGCTACTGCCTGTGACAAGGCCAGGATCCCCCTTGGCTACCCATCCACCAGACAAAGACTCGAGAAAAATGGATGCGATGGGGGGAGAAAGGGTATATGGCTACCTCTTTATTAGTTAGGCAGGCCAGAGGTTATTTTAGAGGAAGGGACAGGAAAGCCATGAGAAGAATGGCTCCTGCACCACAGGTTCAGGCACAACCCACACAGAACCCCTGATGGGCTAGTGCAGGTCGCATCCCTTGTTTCAGGACCACCAGTAGGTGGCAGACTGGCTCATTACCTTCACGCTTGGCATTCCATCACCACAGACAAGTGGGTGTTGGAGGTAGTGAGCCAGGGCCTGGCACTCAGTTTCAAATCACTTCCAAAGCTGAGAACAAGAACCTTTACTCCATCAACAACTGCACACAGGATTCTGTTGAAGGCAGAGGTAAAGCATCTACTGGCAATCAAAGCAGTAGAGGTAGTGCCTTTGATAAGCAGGAGCAAAGGTTTTTATTCCAGGTACTTCCTCATAAGGAAGAAAAATGTGGATTGGCGACCTATTTTGGATCTAAGACTTCTGAACAAGTACGTTTTGAAACCAAGATTCAAAATGGTCACTCTTGCAATAATCATTCCCTCATTGCAAAAGGGAGACTGTCTAGCCTCTCTAGATTTAAGGGATGCTTATTTCCACAGTCCCATCAGACCATCTCACAGAAAATTCTTGAAATTCAGGCTGGCGTCAGGCCATTATCAGTTTGCAGCTCTCCCTTTTGGGCTAACTTCGGCACCAAGAGTTTTTACAAAGTGCCTATCAGTGGTGGTAGAGTTTTTGAGGAAACAAGGGGTAACAGTCTTCCCTATCTGGACGACTGGTTAGTAGTAGGACAGTCCCTGCAGCATGCAGCACAGTCACTGGCACTAACAAAATCTACACTAGTGTCCCTGGGATTTCTGATCAACAAACAGAAATCTCAGCAGGTACCACTCCAAGTGCTGGAGTTTATTGGAGCAGAATTAAACACCAGACAAGGCAGAGCCTTCCTGCCACAAGACAGGGTGACAAGCATTCTGCAGATTGCAAAATCCTTTGTGTCCAGGAGACCCAAACCAGCCAGAGAATTTCTCAGGCTGCTGGGCCTCATGGCATCTGCCACTGCAGTGGTAATGGGCTCCAGGTTTCAAATGAGAGATATTCAATTCCATCTCAGACAGTACTGGTCTCAAAGGACAGATCCTATGTCCAACCTGATTCCAGTCACAAAATGCTTAGTCCAAGCTTTACAATGGTGGCTGGAATGAGCACAACCTCAGAGTGGGTGTACCTTTTATAAGGGAATACCCCTCAGTAATCCTCACAACAGATGCCTCATTTCTAGGTTGGGGGGCACACATTTTGGAGCACACAGCAAGTGGCACATGGTCCCCACAAGAGTCTCTGTTGCACACAAATCTCTTGGAGCTCAGGGCCGTTTACCTGGCTCTAAAAGCATTTGCTCCTTACCTGCAAAACAAGATGGTGCAAGTCAGAACAGACAACACCACAACCATGTATTACATCAACAAGCAAGGAGGTTCCAGGTCAGATCTGCTGTACACAGAAGCAATGAGACTGTGATCCCTGGTATACACCATGGGAGTATCCCTGTCAGCCATACACCTTCCAGGGAAGGACAATGTATTGGCAGACTCTCTCAGCAGGATAAGTCAAGACCACCATGAGTGGTGCGTGAATGCTCAGGTACTCAGTACAATTTTCAGGAAATGGGGCATTCCAGAGGTGGATCTCTTTGCCTCCACAGAAAACCACCACCAGCTTCCAATGTACTGTTGCAGGCCTCCTCTAAGGGGCACAGTTCCCCTGGATGCCATGGCTCTGGATTGGACAGGGAGGTTTATGTATGCATTTCCCCCCTTTCCTATGATATTCAGGACCCTACATAAATTGAGGTCCCAACCAGCAAAAATGATACTGGTGGCTCCGGATTGGGTGAGACAGCACTGGTACTCTCTTCTACTGTCTCTGTCAGTGATTCCCCCTATCCACCTGCCCAGGAGACACAACCTGTTAATCTCCTCGCAGGGCAGGATCCTGTACCCCAATCTCAAATCACTGAGACTCAAGGCATGGCTCTTGAAGACTTAGAATTTGCTAACTTTAACCTGTCAGAATAGGTGTTGAAAGTTCTTAGGGGTTCCAGGAAGCCGTCTACTAAGAAGACATATGCCTCTAAGTGGAAAAGATTTACTATATAGTGCACAGGTCAGGGTGTGACCCCTGTCAGGGCTAATTTGGCTATTCTTCTAGATTATTTTACGCATTTACATTCCTTAGGTCTGAAGCCTTCTACCCTCAAGGTCCACTTAGCTTCACTCTCTGCTTACCTGTCAGTTGGTAAGGAGAGGTCTATGGCCTCTCATCCCGTATTTAGAAAATATTTTAAAGGCCTTAATCATCTGCACCCCTCCCCTGAGGGAACCAGTTCCTGCCTGGAATCTAAATGTTTGCATTGCTAAACTCATGGACGCACCATTCGAACCCATGGCAACTGCAGATTTGAAGTATGTCACTTGGAAAACTGTTTTCCTGGTTGCCATTACTTCAGCCAGAAGGATCAGTGAATTACAAGCCCTGTGCTCAGATGTGGACTACATCTCATTCCACAGGGATAAGGTGGTCCTTAGGACTAATAGAAAATTTCTTCCCAAGGTGGTGTCTGATTTTCACTTGAGTCAGTATGTCACTCTATCTGTCTTCTTTACAGACAACTGCAGTTCTCCAGAAAGGAGACTTCATTCCCTTCATGTCAAAAAGGGCACTTAGCCACTACATTGACAGAACCAAGTCTTACAGGACACGTCAATCACAGCTCTTCCTCACATATGGTGAAGTTGGTAAGGGCAGAGCTGCAACAAAATGTACAATTGCTCGCTGGATAGTAGCATGTATACAGTTTTGTTATAGTAAGGTGGGTAAACAGGTTCCTCTGGGCCTGAAGGCACACTCCACCAGGGGCACATCTGCTTCTCTGGCAGCTTTAAGAGAAATTCCACTCCTGGATATCTGCAAAGCAGCTACATGGAAATCGGTACACACCTTCACAAAGCGTTATAGCCTGGACTTACAAGCCATAGGTGATGCTAGGTTTGGTACAGCAGTACTGCGGAGCCTGTTTCCTAAATAGGTTATCTGCCCAACCTCCAAAGGTACTGCTTGGTAGTCTGCATTAAGTTTAATCATAATGAGAGATTCCTGGGGTTAGAAGAAAAAATTGCTCACCATAGTAATCTTGTTTCTTCAAAGGGATCACACATTATGATTAAAAACCTTCCCTACCTCCCCTACTAGAACCTATAGAAGTTGCTTTGCATCCCTGCATTAGGGTGTTTTTTCTTTTTCTCATATATAGGCTGAGGTAGAGACTCACTTTGTTTAACCAGTTGGTGTCCAGGTGGTCTTAAAGTTACTTAGGTTTGTTGGTTAAGGATGTTTTGACCTGAAAGTGCAAAAATGTTATTTAATGTTGTTAATTTTAGCTAGTGGGTCTTTTACCCAGTTAGGCTCCGTAAGAATCTGATACACTCAGAGTGCAATAGTTGCTAGGGCAGCAGTTTGAAAGTGGCATGAGCCAATTGAGAATTCCATAATTTGCATAAAATTCAATTTCTCCGGGCAGTTCAACACAGCAGGCTGACTGCATTAAGTTTAATCATAATGAGTGATCCCTTTGAAGAAACAAGATTACTGTGGTGAGTATTTTTTTCTTTTGTGATGTATGAGTATGGTGAACGCAGGGGTGTGCTTTGTAAACTACTTATAGGGGTGCTTTTTAAACTTCTTTTTATTACTATATTTTCAAGAGCTGACTCGAAGAAATCAAGGCCATTGCGCAACTAACAAGGGCCTTGTTAGTTGAGCGGTAGGCTTTATTTGTTCAATTTGGCCCTGTAAAATAGTAAAAAAAAAAAAAAAATTTTTAAAAGCATTCCTGTAGCAAATGGCGTGCACCCCCACGCTGTATACAGTATACTCTCATATCACAAAATGTGCAAGCTGGGGAGGGGGACTGTGCGTAGGACATGGAAGCGGAAAGGATCAGGCCGGCAGCTCCATGGAGCCTAAATATGATCCCTTCCCTCCTGAAATACAGGCAATCAAAATTTAAAGATTTTACAGCAGTGGACTTGAGAGCAGGTAAGGATACTGCTGTGGTTCTCTGGGACAATTAAAAAAGACCAGGTAAGGTGCTCCTTAAGTCTTAATGCTGTTCACCGCATTTTACCACTGTTTCCATTTACTTAGTGCAGTGATAATGAAACTGTGAACTTACTGTAATTGGTACCAGTACTTATTCTGCTGTATAGTTATACCTCTCCATCTGCTGTCACTGAAATGTGGGACACTGACACTCAGAATATGGAAAAATGTGGGACACTGGCCCATAGACTGTAGGACACATCCTCAAACATGGAGATACAAACTCTGAGCACTGTGGAAACGAGTGCCTTTACTTGAGCAAGTTTAAATTTAGCAGTGAAGCGTGTTGTGGATTTCTGTTTTAAAGCCTGAGTTCACAGCACCTTCTCTGTGAAGGCAGAATTATTTCCATGTGGGACAAATATGGGGCAGAGTGATTCTCATGGGTAAAATGAGAGATGACCCCCTTGTTTTATGGGACAGTTGAGAGGTGTGTATAGTGTATTATAGCAGTTCTTGTGTGGACTATGCAGTGAAGTTGCTGCTGCTTTTGCATATCAAGTGACTTATTATTTAAAAATGTTACCCAGCAGAAACTACAGTCTGCCCCGAGATGCCTTTTTTCAGTCTCTGGAGCTGTATGTGTTCTTTTTTTGCTGCTTTTACACTAGTCAGCATTCAGGAGAATCTGCTGGTGTTGACAGCAGATTCACAGATGCTTATCTGATTTACTTAATGTGGTTCTTAAATAAAAAACACCAGTAAAAATAAAATAACAGTCATTAAGAAGCCTGGCTGATTCAGTGACTAAAACATGGGTATAGGGGTTTGAAGTAGATTTTAAATAGGGGGTCATCTGCAGGTTAATTGAAGATGCACAGTATGTTAAGTTAAATGCTTGTGGCTGGGCCATGTGGTGGAATTTGGGGTTTTGTAATTTAAATAAAACATGTGTTTCACGGTCATTAAAAGATGGTTTACATCTTGTCAAGAATCTTTCTTGCTTGTCCACAGTCTCAAACTCTTCAGCTATTTCCTTTCAGCCTGAACTAATTAGATTCACAGGAACCAGGCTTGTGTTTTGGAAGCTGCTTGTCCTATTGTTTCATGTGTGTGGTGGTTTTGCCAGGGGGAGCGATGTTCGTTTTCCATCCAGATGTGGCATTATTACAGCTGTGCTCTCCGTCACGATCTGTGGAGTGTATTACCCCCCAAGTTAGCCCAGGAGATCCTGGCAGAAGTGTTGAGTGAATCTCTGGCCGTTTTGACCTGCAGATATTCCCAGGCCCGACCTACTCTTAGAAGAACCCCACAGATAAGGTAAAAATTTATATTTATGTCTTAAAGAATGTACCATAAATGTTTACCTTAACTTGTTTTCCCCATTTTATGAGTTCATATAAGAGAAAGCCATTTTGTTTTCAAATGCCAAGATGGCCTTGTTTAGGTGGAATGTTTACTTTTCAGGAGGGTTTCTGTGGACTGTTACAGCAGCAGAATACATTCAAAATAGTCACAAGCTGATTGAAGCAAATATAACAAATATGAAGTAAAAGAGTAAAACATTGCTTTTACAGTGGTAGCCAATGACATGATGCAGAAAACGGGAAATACCTTTTTTATTTCAGTTAGGTTTCTGTGATATTTCCAGCTATATACTGCATCTTGGTTGCTGGCTACCACCACCACACACAGTCCCCAAATTTGTCATGGGCAGCTAAAATAACATTATGAACAAAGTGTGTGTGGAAGGTCAGAGCAAACTTTTTTTTGCCTATAGTATTTCCATTGTACTGTCTTGAATAGTTATCTATTTTTTAATTGTGTTGTTGTTGTTTTTTTCATTTATATCAGCACTTTCTAACAAAAATTATGGAAAAATAAAACAAATGTATAAAAAGACATACTGCATTTGTATTTCTCTAATAACAGAATATAGTCTTCTCTGGGACCTTGTCTGTGACAGTAAAAAGATAAAAACTGTTAAATGCATGGCCCTTGTGCTAGAAACACAATCTGTTCCATAAAGAGCAGCTCTCGACGAGCCCCCCACTGACACATATCCCGCAACTGACCTGGCCAGGAGTCATTTTCCATAGATGATTCCTTTGTGGGCTACCGTTTAAAAATGTTATTTTACTCGTAACTTTATTCAGCTGAAAACTGAATCCTACGGCCATGCCACCACAGCAGCACATGAAGCCCTGTTTTGTGATGTCAGTAAACGAAGGCTGCATGTGCGCGCCCCATTGACTGGAATGGGGGTGATTTTCCCAAAGCTTTATGTATCTTTATTGTTGGGATTTTAAGAAAGCAAAGCGACTGCTCGAGTAAGGGGAACCCTCTTAGTTGGGTGGGCACTTTGATTTCTTAAAATCCTGACATTAAAGATACATAAAGCCTTTGGGAAAATTGCCCCCATTCAAGTCAATGGGTCGCGTACATGCAGCCTTCATTTACTGACATCACAAACCGGGGCTGTATGTGCCGGCATGGAGGCATGGACGTAGGATGCAGAACTGGTCCCGTTTTTTTGTCGGCAGGTCAGGGAATAAAGTTACGAGTAAAATAACATTTTTAAATGGTAGCCCACAAAGGAATCATTTATGGAAAACGACTCCTGGCCAGGTCAGTTATGGATATGTCAGTGGGGGGGGGCTAATGAGAGCGTAGAAGCTGCTCTTTAAACCTGTATGTACAATATATCAAAGAAATGTCCTTGGATGCTACAAAATGTGTTTTGTTATTTTATTAGATTTGGAAACGTTTAACAGTACCGTATTTTTTGCCCATCTAGCTGTTGGTTACACTGTGGCTTCCCAAGAAATGTAAAATGTATTTTCACACGTGGGACAGGAGTTACAAAAATGTTCTATCCATTCATGAATGAAAATAAATTCTGTATTTCTAGTCCAGCTCCTGCATATTTGGCCTCACTCAGAATATGCAGTTTATCTATAGTACATACAGTAGAAACATAGGATTTGCTAGCAAAAAAGGCCACTTGGCCCATTGTGTCTGCCCAGTGTTATCTGCCTTACATGGAATGTAAGAGCCCTAGTGGCTCTTCCCACTCTCCCCCCCCCTCCCATTTTAATGCCATATATAAAGCCCATGTATTTGTTCCACCCATGTTTGAATCTTCCACTGTTTTAGCACAGACCACCTCGTTCAGCAGCCTGTTGCACCTTTTCCATAAAAAATACTTCCTGGCATCCCTTTTAAACTGGCACCCACCGGCTTCTTGCAGTTAACCCTGGTGTTTGTGTTCCCACTCAGTTTGGATAATTCCCCTCTAGCTACCTTGTTTATCTCATGGAGGTATGTTTATGTTTCAGTTATGTCACACAAGGTTTGACCTTAAAGGGGACAGGAAATTTGTGCTAATTGGCAGCAGTTAATAATGCTTATGTTGACAGAAATTAAATCCATACCTTCAAATGATCTAAATTTAACTGATGTTAAAAACAGTGTTTTCAATTATTTTCTCTTTATGGACAACATTCTGCTCAATTCTCTGTATGAAACCAGAAATCTGGAGTTTTTTCTCTGTCACAGTTTGTGTGCAGAATGCTAAGCATGAGCTATTGTCCTATCAGACCCATGCTTAGAGTTCTGTGCACAAACCATAACATAGTCAAAACTCCAGATCACTGGTTCCATGAAAAGAATTGTAACAGAATGCTGCCCATAAAAACAAAACCATGCAAAATACAGTTTTGCACATCGCTGTTTATTCAGCTACAGTTACATATGGCTCATTTAGAGGTATAAATATTATTTCTGAAAATAAGAACATTATAAACAACTGCCAATTCAAAATAATTTCCTGTTTCTTTAAATGGACGAAGCTAAAAGTGGGCATAGTGAAGGCAATAAACCTCTGCGTCAAGCAAGTGAGCAATAGCAAGAGCAAAAAGGAGACCACTGTAGTTCTTGAAAGGGGTAGCTGAAAAGGTAAAGGTTAAAAGGGTAGCAGTCAGAAGGTATAAGGAGACTCTGAGGGAGGAGGATAGGGAGATGTATCAGAGGAAAGCAAGGGAAGCAGGGAAAGCAGTTATGAGCGCAAGGGCGCAGACTGAAGAGAGAATAACCCATGCAGTAATGAAAGGGGCAAGACTTTTTTTTCATTTATTTTTATTTGAAAATTGGTAACTGGGAGAGGCACACTGAGGGTATGTAAGTGAAAAGAGGAAGACCAGGGGAGGGATTATAAGGTTAAAAAGGGAAGGTGGGCACTAGAGAGCCAAGCCTGCGACAGGACGTGCTTTTACACAGCTCCAGCACAGCTCAAGTTAAAGTCCTGTTTTAATATACTGTATCTAAACTAAAAGTTTCGTATTTTCACTGGTACCACTAGGAAGATCGTGCTTTCCTGACCACAGCGATACCAAATTGAACAATGGAACGACCAAAGGGAGCAATGGGTGGCCAGGGGCAGAAGCAGACCATGCCCACACACCAAGCCCTGAAAACTACGCCAGATGGCTCCACTAGCATAAGCGAGGCGGGAGAGGCCCTGCCTTGCGATGCACTCAATGGACCGAAAGATTGAGAAAATCCTGTACCACGCAGGGGCTCAGGATGTTAGAATCGGAGAAGCAGTGACAGCAGCAGAAGATCATTAACTTCGGACCCAAGCAGCTTTCAGCAAGATGACAGTGGAGACAGCCCACTTAAGAGCCTGTTTGGAAAATATGGAGACTGCCCAGCGGGTGGTGAACATTCGGATGGCTGGATTACCTGAGGGCTCGGAGGGGGACAACACTCTTTTTTTTGTTTGGTCCTGGCTGTCCACTACTTTGCCGGAGGTGTGTTCCTTTGACCCCCGCTCAATCCAGAAGGTCTATAGGGTCAATTTTCATCAAGCCCAGGGCTTTGGAGATACTCCATGCACTTTGATGATTGTCAGTGCAGGATACAATCATGGCTTGGTCCCAGGCACATTTCCCTATTCAGTATGAAGGGATGGATGTTGAACTGTTTCCTAACTGGTTGTATGCCACCAGAACCCCACACAAACTTTTTGATCCACTCTGTCAGCAGTTGCGGGGACTTGGGGTGGTGCACACCCTCCTCATGTCGACGAGACTCCACGTCACATATGGAAATAAAACTTTTCAATTCAGTGACCAGACGGAGGCCAAAAATACTTGGACCAGATTGTCCAGGAGTTTCGGAGCAGTGAGGCAGCAGAGGCAACATGGCAGGAGGAATCGGACAAAGTGGTTTTATGGGCTTCTCAATTTGACCTGGTTCATTGACACTAGAACCCCTTTTCCCTTCCAATAACTTTTTTTATAACTTTCTGATTGTAACCCCTAGATGGCGCTATCCCAGGGGCTACTACCCCTGCCTGATTTGCCACTAACAGGTTGAGGGGCCTGGATCCAATGGCGGGTGCCTCCACCCAGAGGTCAGGGTTTGCAATAGTTAAACTAACTTGGTCACAGCCCTCTGGGACACTGCAACCCCCTTTCTTCCCACTAGTGGCCCACACAATATATCAGAATTACCTTCACAGTATACACTTACCCCCAGGTCTGGTTCCGGCACTGGGACCTCCTGTGAAATGAGATACAGTGCAACAATCACAGTACAGTACTTTAACATGAACCAAATACCTCAGGCAGTATAACTTTGCTGAAACAAGCAGCTCTGATTTATTGGGGGATATAACAAGGACAGAAATCAGGTTAATTAGCTTATCACTCTAATAATCTACCTATGGCTCTGTGCACAGGCCTATCCCTATCAGTTACTGTCCCTGGGTACCCAAGCCTAGTGGCTAGTCCAAACCGTGGCAGCTGGTGGGGCCCTTTCACACAGAGAAAAGGAGGAATTAAACAGTCAGCAGTACAGTAATTCCATTTGGATTTAATGTGGCAATTCAACAGAGGCAACCCTGAATTAGTACTCCGACCTCCAAATAAGATAGGGTCCTTCAATGTCAGCAGGGCTCACTTGAGGTACACAAACCTCTTCACATCCATATAAAAGAAAGTACTATACCAGGCAGGCTGCATCTGTATCCCGATCGCAATTACTGCACAATACCGGAGAACACACAGCAGATTCAGTTCCTGACAGACCGAGTGCAATTTTCAGCAATTCTTCCAGTCTTCTACAGGGTGAGCCTGGTTTCTACTCTTCAGAGATCCTTTGATTCTTTTCACAGGACAGATTCAGTCCTAACAAGCTGTTACACAAGCTGCAGACCGAACTCTGGGCCTTACACCGTTTTTGACTAAAACTGCACACTGAAAAAGCACAGGGCTCCTTCCTTCTTCACTGCCAAAGCTCAACTGAAGCTCCAACCGACAAAACTGGGCACTTCCTTTGAGTTCCTCCCAGTTCTTGACTGGATTGGCTGTCACTCACAATAGACTGCTGCTGTTGGTCAAAAAGGCACTGAAGTCTAAACTACATCTCCCAAGTCACTGCCCATACAATCCTCTTGTGGCTGGCTCAGATTATGAGTCCAAGTTCTGATTCGTCAAGGCACCATTTTAGAGCTAGCTTACCCCACACTGATTGGTCCAGTTCAGCAGTTCAAAACTAGAATGGGGAACTAGCAGACACAGTTCTGACTGCAAAGAAAGCAGGTTAGACAAACTGTAATTTCATTATTACTCTAAATAATTTCTGGCAAACAGTTACATCTTTCAGATAGGTTCCTTTGCACTCCTAGTGACTGCAAAAATGAAGTGAATTGGCAGCAGCTCAAGTGGTACTCAGAGAAGCACACAGTCCCCCATACAAACTAATTATGTCTGCAAGCAGACAGCTCTTAAAGAGACAGTACCAGAGGCTCTAAAAACACTCACTGATAAATGGCTTAAATGCCAAACACCATTCAGGCTTGGAGCATTCAAGCAAGCTCCTGGAAGTCTTTTGGGAACCCCCATTTGCAGGGGGGTTACATGATTGGGCACAGTATGGATTCAAAATGGCCCCGACTGCATGGCGCCAAATAATGAGGCAGCCCTGGACTCTTTACCTGTCCAGAAGTTTAGTCTTTTGAATGATGCAGTCTCGAACTCGTTACTGTTACAATCTTTGGTCAGGGGAGTCCTACAGGGAAAACAAATAACTGTTTATATATATATATATATATATATAATCTATATAATTTTAGTCTTGGTTACTCTAAACTTATGTGCCTTAACAGTTATAATGAAGGGTGCCTTCCTAGTAGATGTTATTGTTACTTTTTAGTCTCAACATTTAGGTAATTGAGTTGTGTAGGGGGGGTGTTTTATAGCCCTTGTTTTTCTCCCTAGTTAAATGTGGTAACTGTGGAAATAATGATTTGTGTAAAGTCATGATGTACGTGCTGTTATTTTATGTATTCTTTTTTCTCAGGTATTCCACAGTCATGGCATGGCTGGCATCCTATGCTCATTTGGGCAGTTCCTTTTTGAAATGTAGGAACTATCTAGGTGGTACCCCACATGATGTAGCACTTTATAATGACTTGTATCAACCTGATGCTAACATGTTCTGAGCCACTTTTATTGTAGTGGTGCTAATATCTCTTATGTCATTAACTGTCTGACATACTGGCTTGTTCAGTGTATAATTTTAAAAATAAAGTTAAAAAAAAAGGGTGTATGTGTGCAGAGTGGGACCAGGAAAAGGCAGGCATCCAGAGCAAATAGTTTTGTTCAGTGTTCACAGAGGAAGGAGAAGGGAAGGGGCCACAAAAAAGTAACAGGAGCTCTGGAGGGAGGGATGTGGACACTAGTCCTTTTTCGGAGAAGAGAGGCCTGAAGGGACTCACTAATATGAAAGTGGACAAAGCAACGGGGCCACACGAGGTGCATCTAAGGGTACTGAGATAGAACAGGCAGGTACTGGCTGCACTACTTTTAACAGCTCACTAGAAACGGAGTGGTTCAGGAGGACTGGAGGTGGGTAGATGTAGTCCCTCTTCACAAAAGTGGTAGCAGGGAGGAGGCTGGCAGTTATAGGCCAGTCAGTCTAACATAAGTGGTGGGAAAATTAATGGAATTTCTGCTGTTGGAAAGGATTGTGGAATATCTTGAATCCAGTGGGTTACAAGGCCCTGGCAGCATGGATTCATGGGGAGGGGGGAGGGGGAGGGCACGTCAAACGAATGTGATAAAGTTCGTAGCCTGGGTGACCAAGGAATTAGATCAGGGTGGAGTGGTAGACATGGCCTACCTAGATTTCAGTAAGGTTTTCAACACTGTTCCACATAGTAGAGTAGTAAGCAAGCTGGATAGCTTAGGAGTGACTCCAAAGGTGGTAAACTAGGTAAGAAATTGGTTAGCGGATAGGCGACAGAGGGTGGCGGTAAATGTTGAGTTCATTCCAAGTAAGGGAGGGTGACCAACAATGTGCCCCAGGGATCAGTTTTGGGGCTGGTCCTCTTTAATGACTTTATAAGTGACATTGCAGAGGAGATGGAAGGGAAGGTCTGTCTCGTTATGGATGATACCAAAATTTGCAGTAAGGTGGACACTCTAGGGGTGTGTGTGGAAAAGATGAGCAGAGACCTGAGAAAACTCGAGGAGTGCTCAAGAGTATAGCAGCTGGGTTTCAATACGAAAAAGTGCAAAATAATGGCCTTAGGGCACAGAAACCCGGGATGGAGTACAAAATGGGGTGAGTGGTATTGATGACCACTAAACAGGAAAGAGACCTGAGGATAATCATATTTGATGGCCTAAAGGTGGCCAGGCAGTGTGACAAGGCAGTTGGGAGGGCTGTCACTAGCAGAAAGAGGAAGGTAGTGCCTCCAGTATAAATTGCTGGTAAGAACCCACCTACAGTACTGTGTCCAGTTCTGGAGACCACATCTCTGGAAGAACATAGACAGAGAGGAGGTGGTCCAGAGGAGGGCAACTAAAATGGTGCAGGGTCTGCATTAAAAGCCCTATGAGGAGAGACTAAAAGACCTCAATATGTACACCCTGGAACGGGGGAGGGGGGCTATGATAGAGACATCTAAATACCTCATGGGGTAAATAAGGTATGGGGGAGTATTTTTCAGAAAAAAAGGTGCGCAAGAACAAGGGGACATGCTCTAAAGCTGGAGGGGTGGACTGAGGAGAGATGTGAGAAAGTACTTTTTCACAGAAAGAGTGGTGGATTCCTGGAACAGCCTTCTAGTGAAGGTGGTGGGGGCCAAAACAGTGGTGGGGTTTCAAAATGCATGGTATAAGCATAAGAGAATCTTACTGGAAAGGAAGGGGGAGAGGGAGAAAGAGCTGGAGATCAAGTATGGTCTGCAGTGATACTGTAAGTAGGGAAAAATGGGCAGACTGGGTGGGCCAGAAGTTCCTTATCTGCTGTCAAATCTCTTTTTTCCTCCCATTGGGCCTGCTCACCTGCTCACACACCCAGCCCCCTCACCCACTGCCAGGATTTACTTGCATCTCTGAAAAACACCCAGGCTTGCCCCCCATGGTGGGCCATTGGGAGGGTGGGCTGTACCTCCAAAGACTTGATCAATACTCTCCAGAGAGGAGTGCCTTGGTCAGCAGTGGGGGCCTCCGGTGAGGGGTGGGCATCCTCCTGCAGTGATTGGCAATGTTTTTTCCAGTTTTTCTGGCCCCAGCACTCATGGGATGCTGAGAACCCCATGACATGCAGGCACGCAAACATGTGCATCACACATCATCTGCATCCCTCTACGTTCTGTGGCTTCACTTGCATTGCCACCTGTGGTCATTCAAGTGGCAGTAGCAGAATAGAGTCCATTGACACTCCCTCTCCAAGGTGGAAAGCGCCCTCTAGAACACTCATGGTACTTCCCCTGGCTGGCCTTCTGATGACTCAGGCTTGTTCACGAACCCTGGTCATCAGTGTCACGAGCGGTAGCTATACTGCTGAACTAGCTGGCTAGCCCATCTATTGTAAAATTCTGTTTCTATAACTTTTTTCTGCACTATCCAGCAGGACAAGTTGACTGTAAATTGCACTAGCCTGCAGATGGCTACAGTAGTTTACATTATAATTGCAAATTTTGCGCACTCATATGTAAAAAAAATGCATACCATAAAATGTTTCCTGATTGTTGCACATTTATCGTGCTCTTACATTGTTTCCACCCTAGCAAAAAAAATATGCCTTGCAGTCACACACAGTCTGCACTCTACCAATTGTTTTATTCCATGGCCCCATCTCTTCCTCATTTTGCACCCCCTTCTCCCTGAATCAGATGATCTTCTTCGAGGATATCTCTTCCATCAGGTCACACCTGTGGAACTTAGCCGCTAGGCATTGGGATCCCATGGAAGCTTTTTCTGTAGCAGTCTACCAGGGACCACCTATGCCAGCGTCATATGCCAGCGTCACAACCCTATATACAGTAAGCATGGGCAGCCCTGCTCCCTCTTCAGTTCTTTTCCCATCGACCTTTTTGCATTGGTCTCAGTCGACCGCCAAATCTTTTCTTACTTTTATTTTCATTTGTCTTCTCTAGTTTGCTTATTTGGTTTTCCCTCCGTTTCTTGTTTCAGCATTTCCCTAATCTCCGAAGGGGGTTGTTTTTTCCATGGCCCGCTGTGGTGCCATGGAGGTCAGTTTTGATGGCCTTCCTATACAGCAGGCTTCTTCCACCCAAACTTTTGTTCTGTTTATTTGCCAGACATCTGGCTTTGCCGCGGATGGGAGTTTGCAACTATGCATCTCTTGTTCTCTCCCAAGCGCACCAGCCGCTCCTTTCTGCTGTTTTTTAAGCCGGCACCACCGGATGGCCTGCCGCAGTCCTCGCTGTCCCCCAGAGTGGTCTGATGGTTCATGCTCTGCCTTATGATCACAGAAGATCTCTGGTTCAAGTCCAACCTCTGTGCACTCTTCAGGCAATGACATGAAAAATCAACAAATTAAATGCCTTTCTGGCAGGGCACTACGTCTCTGTCTGGGGGTGCCTTTGCCCTTTCCTCTACCCCCGTGCGATTCTCATGGACGGGGTCTGGCCACAGGGAGCACTTATGCCTCACGCTGCCCCTAACTGGCTTGTTGACAGAGGTCTTTGCCCCCACTGTCCTAGCATGTTTGGTCTGGCCACAGGGAGTTGTCTTATATCACACTACCCCTAACTGGCCCTTTGACGGTGGAGTTTGTCCCAAACCGTCATCATCTCTCCTCTCGTCATCACTGTCTTCATGGTTGGAGTCAGGCCCAAGGGAGCCCTAGTGTCTCACACTCCTTCTTCTTGGCTCTCTGGAGGCATTTGCCCCCGCCCCCACTGATGTCCTTGCAGGTGGGAATTGGGTTATAGGGCATTGTCTTGCTTGCACTCTTCCTCACTGGTCCTTCACCAGTGGTGTTTTTTCCCCACCATTGTCATTCTCCTCCCTTCATTCGGTGAGGATGGCGGGCTCCTCTCCCAAACAGGAGTGCTCAATACCTCCCCCGTTGCCGCTTAAGCCTGCCATCGGTTATTCTGCCAACAGCCTGCAGTGCTCTTGCTCTGATAGTGCTCACTGCCTCCTCCATTGGGCGCACCTTGGAGCTGGCCTTTAAAAATGCCCATTCCTGTATCCCATTGTCTCAGGTTCTTGTCCGGGTGTGGCCTCCCTAGGCTGGGTTCTGTCCCTCCCCACTGCATAGGTGCCCTCCTAGGGGTACTCCCTTAGGCCTTACTCGCCCAGGAAGTGTCTTCTCCCAGTCATCCCTGGTTGGTTCCCAGATGCTGGGCTGTCTTTCCTGTACCCTTTCTCATTGGGCTGTGAATCAGGAGGTTGTGGGGGGATCCTTTTTCAGAGCATCATCAAGGGATTGTTCCGGGCACATTTAGTCTTTGCCCCTGCCCCCTCGCCTGTGGCTAATGGGCTTCTGCCATGATTGGGGATTCTGCCTTCCCCTCCTCTGGAGCATTTCTGTCCCATGGGGGGTGGACTGACCCTTCTTTTCCTTGGATGGGTCCCTGTAGGAAGGAGCTCCTCTTGTTACCCAAGGCTGCAGAGGCTGTCCCTAGGCACCTTCTTGGGGACATTTATGCTATGACAGCTACCATAGCCTGGGCTGCTGTTCCTGGCATCTGCCTCCAGTGTCCTTCATGGTTGCCACTCGTGTCCCCTAGGTGGGCTTTCTCCTTTCAGTCTCGTCATACAGGATGTCATTAATAGCCTAAGCACATTTATCAGGTGGTTAGGTCGGTCTGCTCCCTTTTCCATACTCTGCCCAGGAGCGGCTCCAAGCCTTCCAGTTGTAATGTCTCTCTGTCAAGTACTGGCTCAGGATCTAGGCTAAGGTGCCAAGGCTTTGCCGGTTCCACTTGCCTTCCCTTACCTCCACCACTGGTGCCTTTTCTTCCAGCCCGCAGGTCATAGCTGGGTGTGATTCCTTGTTGGCCCCCCCCCCACTCCTTGCCATGGGTGGTGGTTAAGGGTCACTTTTCCATCCACCTAGACCAATGGCGGACCCTTATTACAGCCACTTGGGTCCTGCAGTCAGCGCAAGGCCAGGCTCTAGCACTGTTGGAGTAACCTCCAGGCTGTCCACCTGTTCCCTCCCATTCCCCTCCAGACCTCACCCCTGTGCTCTGGGGCTGGAGGGGTGCACCTTTGCTGCACACATGGGCTGTAGGGAAAGTGAAGGGTCAAGGGCTCTCCCCCTGTTTCTTCTTCATCCCCAAATGAAGAGGGGACTTGGCATGCAGGATGAATTTCTGTCAATCAAGGTTTGTTCCCCACGCAGGTGCTGCATAGGTCCTTGTTCCGGAGGGAGTGCTACCAATTCAGCATTTGGCTTTTTGGCTTCTTTGCACCACAGGTCTTCTCTAACTGCTTAGCTATGGTGACAGAGGCTCTCAGGCATTGGGGCCTGTAGGTCTCCCTCATCTGGATGACTGGTTAATGAGGACTTAGTCCAGGGTTCTTCTCCTGGTGGCTGTAGTATGTGTCACAGATGCACTCAGCAGGTCAGGCCCTCTGCTCCCACAGTGCCAACTTCCGAGCGCAATAGTGTGAACAGGTAACAGACAGTCTGTTTTTGGGTCCGAATCACCTTTAGTCTCAAGTTCTGGGGGGATTCAAACTGTGAACCTTATGCTAGCATACCCAATGTACAGGCTCAGATATGTACCCTCTTTGGGGATTGCGGTACAATCTTTCGCCAGGGGCACCAAGCCAGGCTTCCAAAATGAATCCTTAAAACTCTGTAAGAGACCTTAGGTATATTCATACCTTTTCCCAGTTTAGTAACACCATCGAGTCCTTCAAAACAGCTGTCAGGCTTAACCATGTATGCATCATATGCAAAAAGAACTTGGAAGATGCACCCAGGCAGTATCTTGAAAAAAAGATTCTTTACTAAAAAATGATAAAAATATGAAAAATGTAAACATAGAACAATATATTAAATAACTCACAATCAGAAAAAAGAACAAGGGAAGATTACAAAACAAAACTACCACGATACAGTTAGACTTTTGCTATATAAGGTATTACCTCTGGAAGTGCGTTTTAAAGTTAGATCAGAGAGCTGTGTCTCTCGAGAGCCCCAAGATGGTATATCAACATTTCAGACACAAGTATCAGTTTAAACTCTGTCTCTCTACATCCCTTCTGTGAGTCATCTAGCTCCTCCTTTTAGAATATAAAATTAGAAAAAATGATTTCCTATCAGGAGATATTTTAAATAATGTGACTTCAAAAGAAAAAAGACATTTCCTAAATTATGACAGTCTTTAATCAAGCCTTTCCTTTGAACTGGTGGCTGGTTCCTGATTTCCCAAGGAGATTAAAAGAGTTTTACGACATTTTAACACATTACTGTTATCAATAGGTTCCTCTAGGAAATCATAAAAGTTTATTAGGCTTATCTTCTGGCAGATGGCCAGATCCTTAATTAAGAACAGACAGGAAACTCTAGGTTTCCCCTTTGCTGGTCAATTTCACACATCCTCTGGTCAGTTTACATATTCTGTAGCTTCACTGAAACCGGGGACCCAAGTAGCACAGGCTGTCTTATGTGAGACAATCATACTATATTTTTATGTTACAAATATCATACAATAATCATAACCAGCTGGCCAAGCATCACAGTATGCACCAGGCAGTTGTTCTAGTCCTTGGAACTCAGGGATCGACAAATGTTAAATTTAGGTGGTAGTCCAGGACAACTGGCCTATCCAAAAATGGTAGTCCCACTGTCGTGAGTGGTAGTCCAATAGTCAGAAGACAGTATTTTAAGGAAAACTTGTAAAAAAGTATGTAGCAACAAAGTAATTGTTGTCTTCTGTATTATTAATAGTAGTATGTGATAGAAAATAGTATAAATGAAGATTTAAAAAAATATATTCTGTTAATACAGTTTAAGTTTGGTGATTTGAAGAATAGGTGCCATACTCTGAATGTCCTGTCCAGTTCCACAAATGCCAGAATGAAGCAGAGAATAATTAGCACAGCATAATTAGAAGAACTCAGATTCAGAACTGTCAACAACATCAAGTGATGATGGAGAAGCAGCAGTGCTAGCATGAGATACAGAAGCATCAGATTCAGTAGTACCAGTAGTAGCATGCCTATAAACATGTCGAGTGCCTGACCAGACAGCAGCCAGTGGTTTATTGCTGGATCTGGTGAAGTCACATAGATCTGGACCCTCTACTGCTATCTGAAGAAGTGACTGTAGTGTGTCATCTGCCAGACGTGTTCTTATTTTTGTCTTTATCAGGTTTTGAATGGAGAACACCGTTGCACTTTGCAGTTGACAAACTCATTGCCAGTAGTATTTCCACTAACTCTAGAATGTGAGCAATCTGGGGCATTTTCTTTCAGCAATCTTGTATACACCTGCAGATAGGGTTTGTGAACTGCAGATTTCAGCATGGCCTTAAATGCAGCATATTCTGATCTAATATTTTCCTGCTGCTCATCATTGAAAAAATTAAAGTATGCTAAACTGGCCACTCATTGGTCCCTAAGTCCGCAAGTTGTTCTCTTGATAAATCAAACTGTTTAAAATCCAAACATTTAAACCATTTCAGAGGCACCTCTGAGAAATTTTGAAATCTTACATCAATATAATCTATTGCTGCGTCAACTAAAGTCTGCAGTTGTGTATCAGTTCCAAAATTTATTTCAGGACAGTTGCCTTTGAATGTGAAGGGCACAGTCTTCTCAACTCCCTTCTGCAAAATGACATAGCCCATGCATCTGTTTTAAGGTTTGTAATGAGCTAGGAAAGCTGTCATGTATTTCCCTGGCTTTGATTTCAGTTCCATCAGCTGGAGAAGGCAGGTCTCAATGAGATTTGGTACTTCAAGAATTATTAAGTCATCTCTTTGAAACTGCAGTGAAAGATTTCTAAGTATGGGCAATAAATCTTGGAGGATATAAAGAGATTTGACAAAGTGAACAGACTGTACCTCTCTTAACAGCACCTTTGCTTTTGAACCATCAGCAGAAGATGCACTTTGTTGCAAGTGCTGAGCAACTGTAGGTAGATTCACCTGATTCACCTGAACTGCATGAACTGACCGTGATCAGCTGGCCAGCCATCTCACCTGTTTAATTGCACTGAAGTGTGCCAGATCACTATCTATTACTTGTGCAATTTCTTGTAGCTCACTCATCTTTTTTGGACTATAGTGGTAGAATTTAAATATACCCTTTAGAGTATTTTCAAGCTTTGATATGAAGGGGTTTGTTTTCATTACATCGAGAACTGCCAGCTCCAGCTTATGCTCCAACACAGTGCATGGCAATGGTGCGAGGACAGTGCTCCCGTAACTTTGTGATGGTTCCACTCCTTTCACCCATCATTACACTTGCACCATCAAAATTGGCAGAAATCAAAACAGGCCCCGGACTGCTCACATTTGATAGGTCAGTGAGAGGAAGACACAGTGAATCTAATGCAGTTCTTATTGCATTAAAAACACCTTCAGCATATGTGAATTCCAAAGGCACAGCCTGGATCAGATATGTACATACATCTTTTGTGTTAGGATCTACAAAACGCAGAAAGACATTTTCCCACTCAACTAGAGCCGAATCTGTGCTGCCATCAGCAAGAATTGTCACATATTTTGTGTTTTTAAGAGTCTGTATCTGGGTTTTGGACAGAACAGCAGATATAGCTCTGCAAAAATCCCTGGCTCGCTTATCATTTGTGTAGTTGGTACCACGCTTAATACCATTTTTCTCTTGCAATTCACATAGCCAATCCATGTCAGAAAAAGGATGCAGATTTTTTGTAATGGAGTACGCTGTGTTGAACAGACGTCTCACTTTCTCCTTTGTGGCCTCTTCCAACACTACAAAGGCTTGATAAAGTGGTGACTCAGTAATATCACACTGAACTGCACGCTGGCCCCTTTCCAGAATATGTTGGTTCTGGCACAGCACATGCGGATTAGATTTTTCATGTGCACGTAGTGACTCCATTCTAAAATTGTTAGAGCCTGTGGCAAACACATTCGTTTTTTTTGAAAAGGCTGGTATTGCTAAAGAGGGATACTTTTCGCAAACTGTGCAATACATCAGTCCGTTTTTTTCATCGTATCGCAGCCATTTATAATTGTTCAACCAGTGAGACAAACATTCTGGCCCTTTTTTCCTGATCATATTTTTTGTCTTTAGAGATTATGTCTCCTTGTTGTTGCTGATCCAGCAAAGCTCATTTCTTACCAGGACAGGAAGAGGAAACAGATGCTTCCGCTTCACGGTTTAATTCAACTGACTGATGAACATCAGCATCAGCTGCTGTTATATCCATTACCACAGCAGTGTCTCTTTTATCTTGAGAAGACTTTATTTGTGTTTGGCTACTAGGCCCAGTGGCTGCTGCTTCTGACCACATAGAAAAGAGTCTTTTGTTTTTTATTCTTTTGCATAGCCATATTTTCGTTTGTTGTGTTTATTAACTTTTTTAACTTGCTTACTCTGCAGCAAATAAAATATATTCTACAATATCTGTGTGTGAGAGTCCGTTCTTAACTGGGTGGAAAGAGTATGGGGGTAGTTAAGTGTACTAGACGTGCTTGGGTGCCTGGGTAAAAATAGAAATTGGAAACACTATAGTGTAGTCACACACTACTTCAGTACATTCACTGCTATACTTTCTTATATTTTATATTTTTCTGTGTACTGGTTCAATGTAAATAAACCACAACACAACACCCCACCACCACACTTGTTCCCTTTTGAGTTTCAATTTATGCCCCTCTGTCCCCCCTCCTGTGCCCCTCTCTCTCCTCCTCTCTCTCTCAGCTAAACACTGAAACAGTGTCTCACACAGATATAGTGCTGCAGCTAAATTAGAGTTTCTTTCTTTTTAGTATCTCAAACAGCTGCAACTGCAACACTTTTTCCTTTTTTTTTTAATATATTTTCCTTTTTGTACACCCACACAATCTGCTTTCTTCCAAAAAGCTGCCCAAGGCTCCTCTTATCTTTTCTTTGTTAAACTCTTCCTTTATTAGCTGTTTTTTATTATTCAGACTTGCTACTTATGGGCAGCAACACAACCCTCGTGTACCATAACCCCTTTCCTTTCTTTCTTACTTTTTTAACACTCCACACAGTCCCACTCCTTTCCCCCCAGCTGACATAAATGAGAGATGAGGTACCCTTCTTCAGCTTTATTACTCTAGGCTGGGCTTTTTTAATGCTTATGGCTTTTCTTTCCTCCTCTGATTTGTCTTTAGGGAGCACAACTCAACTGCCTGGCTTCTTAAAATTTAGTGCTTCACTTCTGCCAGACTGCCACACACTGACAGACACACTCCCCTTTTAATAATAATCTGTATTTGTCACTGTCAAAATGAATTATACTTTCAGCAGTAGCAACTGGCAGGGAGATTGTCTCTTCCCCTACCCCCCACCGCCTGGTCACACACAACACCAACACTCCCTATGCCTGTATGCCTTTGCCTTTGTATTTATTTTTAACAGGGAGCTAAACAGAGAGGCACTGGGCAAAGTGGGCACTAGGCAGCCAGCAGCAACAACACAGTAAACACCGCGACTGTGCTCACGATTCTTGGCACTTCTATTCCCCTCTCAACACACACACCACGTTGCTGCTGCAGCCACTCCTCGCTAACTGTCACCTGGCCTGCTCTCACATCCGATCACACACTACACTACTGAAGATTCCTTCCCCTCCCAGCTCGCAGCTCATTGAAATCAAAACTTTCCACAGTAGCAGCACGCACGTCCTTTCTCTTGCTCAGCTATAGAGAAAGTGAGCAAGCGTTGCTGCGATCGTCCCCCACGTCCCGCCAAGTCACCACTGCCACCAGTGGATGTGCCTACCATAGGGTGTTGCATATGATGATTCACTGCTTTGCATGCCAGTCCTGACTGGCTCCTCCCGATAGCAGATGAGTCGCTGCTCGCTCCTGCTATGCTCATGCCTTTGTCAGCATCACGTGAGTGACATTCCTGTGGGTCAGATGACCATGGAAAGTAGTCGACTCAAATGCAAAGAGGCACCCTGCTGGAAAAGGCTGGTACAGCAGGTTATTTTTGTTTAAAGGCATACTTGCCCGCGGACAAGCAGTGCTTGTCAAAATACTTGTCCTTAAATGAAAACTTGTAGCCCTGGACGTTGGGCTATAGGATTTGTCGACCCCTGTTGGAACTTAAGGTCAACCTGTCCAAGTCTGTCTTGTCCTCGAGCTGGTAGCTGCAGTACATAGAGGTGGTTCTGCATTCAGCCCAGGGCATGGCCTTCCTTCTACAGGTCAGGGCGGAATGCCTTATGGCTCAGGCCCAGTTGGTTGCACAAAGCTGTTACATTACAGTCAGGACATTCCTATGGCTGTTGGGTCTGCTGGCGGCAGCCATTACCTCTGCTCTCTTGGCCAGGCTGCAAGTGAGGATCCCCCAGTGGACTCTCAGGGTCCTGTGGGATCAACATTCCAACAGTCTAGAATGTTGGGATCTGGTTTCATCGCGGTACACAAAATGCTGTGGTGGTGGGTGGACCCCAGCAATCCCTTGTGAGGGTTCCCCTTCCTCATGCCTTCTCCCCAGCAAATTCTCCCCACAAACGCTTCGGGTCTGGGTTGGAGAGCGCACACCTGGGTCCCTTTCAGAACCGAGGACCTGGTTTCTGATGGAGGCTCCCCTCCACATAAACATTTTAGAAATGAGGGCAGTTCTGTATGCCTTCCAGTCCTTCCAGAACTATCTCTCCCTGGGTCCCCTGGTGGTGCAGTTGGACAATCTCAGCATGGTATATTACATCAACAAGCAAGGGGCACTCACTCCTACCCCCTGTATCATGAGGCAGTGAGAGTCTGGTACTGGACTGTAGAACATTGTACAGATCTGTCAACTGTCCATGCTCAAGGCGATCAAAAGGTATTGGCAGACAGGCTAAGCAGGTCACAGTCCAAGATGCACGACTGGGAGCTACTGACCTCGGTTGTAGAAGTCCTGTTCGACAGGCCTGATCACCCAGAGTTGGACCTTTTTGTGTCCCCACTCAGTGCTAAACTGCTGCATTTCTGCTTGCTAGATCCAGGGCGTGGAGTTTTCTGGCGAGACGTGTTGTTCCTCTCCTGGAAAGGGAGGTTCCTCAGTGCCTTCTTCCCTTCCCTCTGGTCCACAGAGTCGTCATCAAGCTCCAGATGGAAGGACCCCCCCTTTAATTTAGGTGGCGCCATTCTAGCTTCATCAGATTCTGGTTTCCATGACTGCTGCAATTAGCTGTGTAACCTCCGGTCCCTCTGCCAGGACCTGCTGACTCAAGAGTCAGGGAACCCTGGTTCATCCAGACCACAAGTCTCTTCATCTGCATGCATGACTCCTGAGGAACTAGCCATCGCTCGGTTTGGGGTGTCTCAGACAGTGGCTGACATCCAGGAGGCCACCAGGAATCCCTCCACCAGGGCCACATATTTGATGAAGTGGAAGCGCTTTACTGTTTGGGCCGTGTCCTATCACCTACCCTTTCACTTGCCCAGTGACTCAAGTTCTACAGTATCTCCTGTCCTTATCTGACACAGGACTCCAGTACTCCTCTGTCAAGGCACACCTGTCGGCCATTTCTGCCTTCTATAGTCCTATTGATGGTCATACTGTGGCCCAGCTGGATGTGGCCCATGTTTTTATGAGAAGCATTCTTCACTTGAAGCCTCCCATCCGTAATCCAGTCCTGGTTTGGGACCTGAATTTCATTCTAATAAAAAAAAAGAAACTAAACACAACTGATGCTGTTTCCTCTTGAGGAAGCTGCAAGTTGCGGGCTATGCTTTTGACTGTTGAAAGCGTTATGTCTAATCCCATGTATTTTTCTATATTCATAACTGTATGCAGTCTGCTTCCTAAGTAGAGCTGCCCAGAGAGAAATGGAACTATATGCAAATGACAGAACCTATCAATGCTCGAGACACATTCAAACTACTGCCCTTATCTATTGCAATGTTCCATCAACGCCTCAGATTTCTCACTCTGCCTGATAAGTCAGATGCCTGGAAAGCTTCCTCTCGACTTTTCATGCTGATTCCAGTTTAATTAAGTATATTTCAGCCAATATTTAAACTGCTGCTTTCAAGAGGAAGGACTGCTGTGTGACTAGACTTCTCTACTGGGACTAAAGAAGTAAAACTTTTGTACTTGGACCTTTAATTTAGGGTAAAAAAAAACAAACTAACAAGCAAAACAAAAAAAAAAGTGTGTGTTTGTCTGAGTTAACCGAACTGAATGGTTATCTGAACAGTTATCTAGGTGTAAATCTCAGGTGATTGAAAGGACTTGATAGCTGTGCAGTTTAAATTACTTGTAGAAAGATCTAGTAAGTAGGGGGAGTGGCTTAGCTAGAAGGAAGCTAAATTTAAAGACTGCCTTAGAAACATTCTGCTAGTAGTTTGGCAGAAGACACCAGGAGGAAGGACTGCTGTATGACTGGACTTCTCTACTGGGACTAAAGAAGTAGAACTCTTGTACTTGGACTTTTAATTTAGGGTAAAAAAACAAACAAACAAAACAAAAAGGAAAGTGTGTGTTTGTCTGAGTTAACTGAACTGAATGGTTATCTGAACAGTTATCTAGGTGTAAATCTCAGGTGATTGAAAGGACTTGATAGCTGTGCAGTTAAATTACTTGTAGAAAGATCTAGTAAGTAGGGGAGTGGCTTAGCTAGAAGGAAGCTAAATTTAAAGACTGCCTTAGAAACATTCTGCTAGTAGCTTGGCAGAAGACACCAGGAGGAAGGACTGCTGTGTGACTGGACTTCTCTACTGGGACTAAAGAAGTAGAACTCTTGTACTTGGACCTTTAATTTAGGGTAAAAAACAAACAAACTAACAAAACAAAAAAAAGTGTGTGTTTGTCTGAGTTAACTGAACTGAATGGTTATCTGAACAGTTATCTAGGTGTAAATCTCAGGTGATTGAAAGGACTTGATAGCTGTACAGTTAAAATTACTTGTAGAAAGATCTAGTAAGTAGGGGGAGTGGCTTAGCTAGAAGGAAGCTAAATTTAAAGACTGCCTTAGAAACATTCGCTAGTAGCTTGGCAGAAGACACCAGGAGGAAGGACTGCTGTGTGACTGGACTTCTCTACTGGGACTAAAGAAGTAGAACTCTTGTACTTGGACCTTTAATTTAGGGTAAAAAAAAACCAACTAACAAACAAAACAAAAAAAAGTGTGTGTTTGAATTAACTGAACTGAATGGTTATCTCAACAGTTATCTAGGTGTAAATCTCAGGTGATTGAAAGGACTTGATAGCTGTGCAGTTTAAATTACTTGTAGAAAGATCTAGTAAGTAGGGGGAGTGGCTTAACTAGAAGGAAGCTAAATTTAAAGACTGCCTTAGAAACATTCTGCTAGTAGTTTGGCAGAAGACACCAGGAGGAAGGACTGCTGTGTGACTGGACTTCTCTACTGGGACTAAAGAAGTAGAACTCTTGTACTTGGACTTTTAATTTACGGTAAAAAAACAAACAAACAAAACAAAAAGAAAAGTGTGTGTTTGTCTGAGTTAACTGAACTGAATGGTTATCTGAACACTTATCTAGGTGTAAATCTCAGGTGATTGAAAGGAGTTGATAGCTGTGCAGTTTAAATTACTTGTAGAAACATCTAGTAAGTAGGGGGAGTGGCTTAGTTAGAAGGAAGCTAAATTTAAAGACTGCCTTAGAAACATTCTGCTAGTAGCTTGGCAGAAGACTCCAGGAGGAAGGACTGCTGTGTGACTGGACTTCTCTACTGGGACTATATTGCCCTCCCTCCGTCCCCTCCACCCTCCCACCCAAAGCTAGTTCTACTTTTATAGGCGCAGGATTTGACTGACAACAGGAACTTCCTGTTTGGGAGCAGGAAGTGAGTGATCACAGAGCCACCAAAGACCCACCATCCTAGAAGGGCAAGAGTAGCTCACCAGCCCCCTCTAGCTGCTGGAGGTCTGCCTCTGAGCAAGTAAGGGGTCTGCTGAGAAATATAGGATATTCTTGTCTCAGAACAGGACAATCAGGAGTTTAAAGGGCACACAGGCAGAAAGTAAGTAGAGAGAGAAGAGAAAGAAAAAAAACAGAGGAAAGAGTAAGGATTCCAAACAGTTAAGGGGCCAGAAATAAGACATGATGGGAGTGGTGCAGTGCAGTGGCTGTGGAGCAGCAGTCTTCCGGGAGACGTTCTGGAGGATGTGGTATTGTCCCATCTGTAGGCACCTCTCTGGGATGAGGGAGGAGGTTGCTCATCTCCAGGCTGAGTTGGCCAGGATTTATGGGACCTCCTCTTCCATCCAGGGACCACCAGTGCCACTGCCATTGCCTCAGATGTTGCCAAGAAAGAGGAACGGTTGGACCACAGTGGGCTCAGGGAGGGCGAGGGTGGTGGAACAGAGGCGCATCCCTCCAGTTGTACCTCTCTGCAATTCCTATGCCATTCTGGCAAAGTGTGGTTCCTCTATGGAGGCACCCACAGTGGAGACCAAGGAGGATGCTGAGAACCTCCACAAAGGAGACCCACAGGAGGGTGGCATGGGACCCCACAGGGGAAGAACAACTCCTTGTGGGGGACTCCATTGTTAGGAAGGTAGAACTGGGGGTGGAAGGGGAGAGGGAGGTAAGGTGCCTGCCTGGCACCATGGCTTGGAGGGACAGGGAGCGAATCCTGATGATTGCCGGAGCAGCTGCACTGGGGAGGGAGCTGGATGTCATTGTCCACCTAGGGACAAATGACCTTGCTAAGTAAGGGATTAGAGAAGTGCAGGAAGAGTTTGTGGATTGGGGAGGGGCCTTGAACCAAGTAGCACACAAGTAACCTTCTCAGAGGTGCTGCCCATCTATGGCATAGGAGGGCTAGTGTTCCGCACCATGGGATTCAATCAGCGGTTGAAAAACTGGTGCGAGCTCGAGGATTGGCTTCATGGGGACTGGGTCCACCTGGGTGATGCAAGCCTATACTGGCATGATGGGCTGCATCTGTCAGGAGGGAACCAGGATCCTAGGTGATGAGGTTTAAATGCTTCATTGGCAAGCATTTATACTAGCTAAGGGGAGGCACTGGAAAGGAGCAGGGAAATCCTAGCCCCCCCCAAAAGTCATGGTAGTAAGTGCAGTAAACACCAACATAGAGGTGTCGATAGGGAGAAGGGCAGGGGTAAATGGGGAAAGTGACAAAGGCAAGAAGGACAGAGATGGGGCAAAAAGGAGTAAGGCCATCAGGAAATGGAGGGTAATGAGTGCCAATGCCCGTAGTCTGGGCAACAAGCTCCCTGAGCTGGTGGCCTTGATGGAAGAGGGATGCCTAGATATAGTAGCAGTCACAGAAACATGGTACACAGAGAACCATGACTGGAATGTTAACATACCAGGGTACATAACCTACAGGAGACATGCAGGGAGAAGAGGGGAGGAGTAGCTCTATGTAAAGGAAGGGATAAAAGCAACTGAACAAAAGAGTAAACGGAGGAGAGGAGGCACTGGGGTCACCTTGAGACTGAGAAGGGCACCACAATCCGCACAGGGGTTGTGTACAGATCCCTATGTCAGGGAGGAATGGACAAGGATATGATAGAAAGCATTCTTAGGATGGCAGAGAAAGGGAGATACTGTTGATGGGAGACCTGAATATGCCAGATGTTAACTGGAGCAGATTTGCTGCAGCCACATCCAGAAACAGGGCCATTCTCGATGCCCTACGGTGTGCAACCTCAGATAGCTAGTTTTGGAACCCACTCGTGAGGGAGCAATCTTAGACCTTGTACTCTCAAATGGGGGCAGTGAGAGGATCTCAGATCTAGAAGTGGGTTGCCATCTGGGAACAAGTGACCATAAACAGTGTGGTTCACGTTAAACTCAGCTACAGAGTCAAGCCATACAAAAGTGAGGGTACTGGACTTCAGGAGGGCTGACTTTGGCAAGATGGGAGAGTGCCTCAGGAAAGCACTAGGAAACAGGCTAGAAGGAGGGGTGGAGCAACAATGGGGAATCATCAAAACTGCCATCACAGAGGCAACAAGCCTTTGTGTGAAGCAAATATGCAAATCAAAATGAAGGAAAAAACACTATGGTTCTCAAAAGAGGTGGCTGGGAAAGTCAGGGAGAAAAAGATAGCATTCCAGAAGTATGAGGAAACACAGAAGGAGCAAGACAGAGAGCTGTACCAGTTAAGGCAGAAGAAAGCAGGGAGGGAAGTCAGAATAGCAAAGGCCCAAACTGAGGAAAAGATTGCCAGCTTGGTTAAGAAGGGGGATAAAACTTTTTATAGGTACATCAGAGAACATAGAAAGACAAAGGGAGGGATAGTGAGGCTAAATAGAATGATCGGTGGGTGGGCAGAGGGGGACAGTGAAAAAGCAGGGATACTGAACAAATATTTCAGCTCAGTATTCACAAAAGAGGAGGGGGAAGTGCCTAATCCAATTAACAGAAGCACTCTTGATCGGGGGGTCGATCAGTCCTTTCACAGAAGAAAGGGTTCTGCAAGAACTCCTAAAACTGAAGGTGGACAAAGCAATGGGGCCTGATGGAATTCACCCCAGAATTCTAAAAGAATTAAGGGGGGAACTAGTGAAACCACTGGCTACTCTTTTTAATAAATCATGGGAGGATGGTGTGGTACCAGAGGACTGGAGGAAGGCGGATGTGATTCCCCTTCACAAAAGTGGGACCAAGACAGAGGCAGGAAACTACAGACCTGTCAGTTTGACCTCTGTGGTAGGGAAAGTGATGGAGTCACTTCTGAAGGAAAGAATTGTTGAGTACCTAGAGGCCAGTGGGGCACAGGACCCAAGGCAGCATGGGTTCAGAGCGGGAAGGTCATGTCAGACGAATCTAATAGATTTCTTTGACTGGGTGACCAAAGTAGTAGACCAGGGAGGGGCTGTAGGCATTGGACACAGTCCCACACAAAAGATTAATAGTCAAATTAACCAGCCTGGGAGTGGGTCCCAGGGTGGTAGTCTGGTAAAACATTGGCTGGACAACAGGACACAGAAGGTAATTGTAAATGGAGTCCACTCTGAAGAAGAGGGGTTACTAGTGGGTACCGTAGGTTCAGTACTGGGTCCAGTCCTTTTAATGTCTTTATAAGTGACATTGCAGAGGGACTAGAAGGAAAAGTATGCCTCTTTGCAGATGACACAAAGATCTGCAACAGGGTTGATACACAGGAGGCGTGGAAAGGATGAGAAGGGACTTGGCAAGGTTGGAGGAATGGTCTGAAGTATGGCAGCTAGGATTCAATGCAAAGAAGTTTAAATAATGCACCTGGGAAACAAGAACCCAGGGAAGATTACACAATGGGGGAGGTAGTAACAACAACAAAAAGGAAGGGAACTGGGGTAATCATATCAGATGACCTTAAGGTTAGCAAGCAATGTGAGAAGGCAGTAGGGAGGGCTGGGGTATACTGGGATGCACAGGGAGGCATCACCAGCAGAAAACAGAAAGTTGTTATCCTCTGTACAGACAGTTAGTGAGACCCCATCTGAGTACTGCATCCAGTTTTGGAGACCCCATCTCCGCAAGGACATAGACAGGATAGAGGCAGTCCAGAGGAGGGCAACTAAAATGGTGCAGGGTCTGCAAGAGAAGCCATACGAGGAGAGACTAAAGGAGCTTAATATGTATACCCTTGAGGAAAGAAGGGAGAGGAGGGACATGATAGAAACTTTTAAGTACCTTAGTGGAATCAACAAAGTCCAAGAGGGTAGCATCTTTCAGAAAAAGAGACATGCTAGAACAAGGGGACACAATTTAAAGATGGGGGGCAGTTCAGGGCAATGTGAGGAAGTATTTTTTCACAGAGAGGGTAGTGGATGCATGGAACAGCCTTCCTGAGGAGGTTGTGGGGTCTAAATCTGTGGGAGAATTCAAGAATGCATTGGACAGACATAAGGCAATTCTTGTGGGGGGTAGGAAGAAATAGGCTGTTGGTTAACTAGGATATGTGGCCTATCCTGTAGGTCGGGGAAATGGGGCAAGTGGTCCTTATCTGCCGTCAAAGTCTATGTTTCTGTGTTGTTTGTTTAATTTAGTTCTATTACATTTTAAAATTTTATTTTTTCTCAATTCCTCACAGTTCGGTATAACTGCTGAGGAACCGGGGTTTTCTTAGTTCATTTTGGCGTATTTCGCCATAGTTTAGTGTTATTTTAGTCTAATTTCTGTAAATTTTGAATTTATCTGTATTTTGTGGATCCTTGCGGTCGGTTCTTTTGAACCAATACTTCGGTTCTGGTGAACCGCTGACTGGGATCGGTTTTGGAAAGTTATCGGTTCTTGCCCGGATCCTTAACCAGTTCCTGAACTGACAAAAAAAAAAAAAAAAAAAAGAAGAAGAACAAAAAGAAAAACGTTAGTTTGAATACTAATATATGGTTACTGTTTTTTTCTCCTGGAAATGGAATTACAAGAAAAATCAAAGAAAAGGACTGGTCCCCAAGGTTTTAAAAGTTGTATCAAGTGTGGGGAAGTGTTTGCAAAAGCTGACAAACACAATTTATGTTTAGTCTGCTTGGGATCTGAAAATTTTTCAGCAGACTGTACTATATATAAGTCCTTTCCTCAAAAAACAATTGAGAAAAGAATGGAAAGGCTAAAGAAAAAAGTGGACAGCTGTCCATCTGGCTCTAACCAGCCATCAAAACATGCTGATGAAACTGCCTTGCCTTCTGTAACCACCCCTGATAAGGATGCTTCTGGCAGTTTAAAAGGGGGAGTGGTCCAGCTGACTCTCCGGCCCCCTCCAAAAAGTCCAAGAAAACCAAACACTTAGAACCCCAGGCTCCTGCACCTCATGGGGTTTCTACAGTGTCTCACAGCCTGCCATCTGCAGAGGAGATAGCTCAGGTTATGAAAGTTTTACGGACTTTACAGGGTATCCTGCCTTTTCAACCTGCTCCCCCAAGGCCTCCTGCTCCAGCTCCTACCCCTGAAGTACAGGAGCCTGAATGTGAAGATTATGGTGAGATGGGTCCTGAACAGGATGAGCCCATAGAGCCTGAAATCTCACCTGAGCAGGAGTTCGGTTCTCCTCCTTGACCAGAGGATTTTTCATCTCACTTCTCTTTTGTGAGACAAATAGTAAATGCCTTGGATTTGGCTACCAATGAAGTTATTGATGATGATGAGGAGGTTGAATATTTAGAGTTGATGGGTTTAACACCCACAAAAAAGGTATTTTTGCCAATTAACAAGTTCTTTAAAAAAGACTTGTTAAAGATTTGACAGACTCCTAATTCTATTCCTCCTATAGATAAGTCTGATAAGAAATACCCATTGGACAAGGAAGGGGCAGCGTTCTTATACTCTCACCCTGACCATCAAGGTATAGTCCAGCAGGCAGCCTGTGAAAAGGTGAGGGTCCCTCTCTCTTCCCACCCTCCTGAGAAGGATTCCAGAAAAATAGACGGTATGTCCTTGGGTATGAGGCAGGCTAATTACAAGGCTTATGCAGCACAGTATCAGAAAACACTGTGGCAGTCAGTACTGGCTATGTCAGAGAAGGCTCCTTCGCCCCTCTCTGACGACCTGGCAGAGACAGCTAGATTTGGTCTGGAAGCTGATAAATACCAGTTCCAGATGGCAGCTGATGCCAGTGACAATGCTGCCAGGTGGATGGCTCTGTCAATGGCTCTGTAAAGACTGGCATGGCTTAGAGCCACTAATCTAGCCCAGGATACCCAGGCCAAGGCCATGGATTTTCCTGTGGAGAACAACTCCCTGTTTGGCAAACACACTGAGGATTATGTGAAAAAGGTGGATGAATACAAGGCCACCTACAAAAGTAACTCCTCCAGGGACAGGCCGACCCCTTCCTATAGGCCTTATGGAAGGGGAGGTAGGGGAAGGTCCTCTTATGGGAGGCCTTTTTACCAGGGCCAGGCTGCTTTCCAGCAGCAGTCCTACCCACAGTAGACTGGGTACTTCAGATCTAGAGGCAGAAGGGGCTCCCAATCTGCCCAAGCTCAGGCACCCCCAAAACAAAATACCTGACCAGTTGGTCAAGGTCACCTCCCCAGTACCAGTAGGGGGCAGGCTAACTTACTTCCTCCAGACTTGGGTTTCCGTCACCCCAGACAAGTGGGTTCTGGAAGTGGTAAGTCAGGGTTTGCCCCTATTCTTCAAATTCCTTCCTCCTTTAAAATTGAGAATTTTCAAACCAACTTCCCTCATGGAGGGAAAACTCTTACAAAACAAGGTGCGAAAATTGCTCCACATTAAAGCAGTGGAACCTGTGCCAGTGCATCTCAGGGGAAGGGGTTTCTATTCCCGTTACTTTCTGACCAAAAAGAAAAATGGGGAGTGGCGACCCATTCTGGATCTCAGATCCCTCAACAAATTTCTAGTGAGGCCAGAGTTCAAAATGGTCACTCTGTCGCCCATACTATCAGTTATCCAGCAAGGGGATTGGCTGGCATCCTTGTATTTAAAGGATGCCTATTTTCACATCCCAATAAGGCAGTCTCACAGAAAGTGTCTCAGGTTCAGACTCTTTTCAGGCCATTACCATTTCACTTCCCTTCCCTTCGGTCTGACCGCAGCACCCAGGGTATTTACAAAGTGCCTAGCTGTAGTGGTGGCACATCTAAAAAGGTCTGATATTCTAGTTTTCCCTTATCTGGATGATTGGTTGCTTGTGGGCAAATCTCCACAACAGGTCTCAGAGCATTTGGAATCAGCAGTACATCTTCTGCAATCCCTAGGATTCCTGATTACCCCTGTTCAAGTGTTGCAATTACATAGAAACACAGAATTTGACGGCAGATAAGGACCACTTGGCCCACCCAGTCTGCCCATTTCCCTACCTAATGGATAAGCTACAGATCCTAGTTAACCAACAGCCTACTTCTTCCTACCCCCACTCCCTAGTATTGCCTTATGACTGTCCCATGCATGCATGAATTCCACCACTGTTTTTGACTCCACAACCTCCTCCGGAAGGCCATTCCATGCATCCACAACTCTCTCTGTGAAAAAATACTTCCTTACATTACCTCTGGTAATTCATAGGAGCAGAGCTGGATACAATACAGGGAAGATCTTTCCTCCCTCAGGACAGGGTGAAAAGTATTTTTGACCTAGCTCTTCTTTCAAGCTAAATTAGCCTTGCCCAGCAAGACAGTATCTGCAGATTCAGGGTCACATAGCTGCAGCAACAGGTAACATCTCAGGGGCAAGATACAGAATGAGAGATCTGCAGTCTCACCTCAGATCTCACTGGTCACAGAAAAGAGGCAAGATGTCAAAACTGATCCCAGTAACAGAGGTTGTTATTCAAGCCTTACAGTGGGGGACAAATTCAGACAACTTAAGGCAAGGGGTCCCTTTCCAGAGGGAGAACCCTTCCTTTATTCTAACAACAGATGCTTCTCTGTTGGGATGGGGTGCCCATATGGGAGAACACACCATCCATGGGACTTGGTCCAAAGCAGTCTCTTCTTCATGTAAATCTCTTAGAGCTGCGAGCTGTACTTCTAGCTGTAAAGGCCTTTGCTCATCTGGTGCCGGGCGAGGTGGTACAAGTCAGGACAGACAATACCACAACAATGTACTATATAAACAAGCAAGGTGTGGCACAAGATCAGATCCTGTATGCACAGAGGCCATGAAATTGTGGGACCTGGCATACTCTCTAAAAACAGCCCTGCAAGCTGTTCATGTCTCAGGGAAGGACAATATTCTGGCAGATGCCCTCAGCAGAATCAGTCAGGGTCACCACAAGTGGTCCTTGGACAACAGGTAATAAATTCAGTTTTCAGAAGGTGGGGTACCCCAGAGGTGGACCTTTTTGCCTCTCAGGAGAACCACACGCTACCACTGTTTTGTTGCAGGCCTCAGTACAAATAGAAAATTCCTCCCCAAAGTGGTGTCAGATTTTCATTTGAACCAAGCCATTACACTACCAGTGTTTTTCACTGAGCATTCTACTTCAGGTGAGCGTAGACTCCACAGTCTTGACATAAAGAAGGCTCTGAGCTATTACATATCTCACACTAAAGATCACAGGGAGGATAAACAACAGTTCTAACCCCAGTAATACTCAGGTATTTATAACTTTTTGCAGTCATCCTTGCAAGTAGAACTGCCCAGTGAGAATTTGGAACATATGCAAATGATGGAATCTTTTGCATGAGCCACTTTTCAAATGCTGTCTTATACTAACTGCCTTTGTTCTAAACCCCTCAGATTTCTCTCTCTGCCTGTCAAGACTAGATGCTCAGAGATCCTCTCCTCATCATCTTTTGTTCTGACATGAGAAACCTTATAAAATATTATAAGTATGCTTTACATTTCATTTGATGCCTTTTATTTTTTGTTATTTTAGGTAAACCCATAGTTTTAGTGTTTAAATTGTAAGTTTTCTCGGTTTCTCCCGATTCGGTATAACTGGGGGTAAACCAAGGTTTATTTTATATATATCAGAGTTTTCTGACTAAAAAACTCCATTAGTTATGCTTAATTTTATTAAATTAGTTTGTTTTAAGAACCGCTAATACCGGTTCCTGGACCGATAGCCTCGGTCCATTTTATCTCAGTTCCCGGGTCCTGCAACAGTTCCAGAACCAACCGCAACTGCTAAATAAACTTAAATTAAAATATTTCTTTTTTAGTGGTTGCAACTGTTATTGGCTTTACTTTGAAAATGTTATAAAAAGAAACTGGTAATCCCGGTTTCAAACCTTGTATTCAGTATGGTGAAATTTTCTTAAGTTAAATATTCTCTTGTTTTGCCTATCTGGACATGAACATTTAAAAGCAGAGTGAAATCTGCATTACATATCCTGGAAAAACTACTGAAATGCCTGGATAAGGCTTAAAAAAAAAAAAAAAAAAAGATCACCACTTGAGGGTTCCTCCAGCGCTAACCAGCTGACACCCTAAGTTACTGTGAGTGACTCCACAACAAATACTGTAACTGCTACCCTGAGATGGGCATATAATTAGTTTTTAAGAAGCTTGTTGAACCGGCTGACTCCCTGGTTCCCTCAGTAAGACTTAAGAAAACTAAGCACACATAACCCCTGCTGACAGGCAGCATTTTGGGGACTTCTGTGCCTGCTGTAAAGCCTGCCAACTCCTTCAGAAATTGCAGGCTGGTTCTGATTGGGGAAGTATTTGCCAAGACAGGTAAGCACAGTTATGTATTGCTTACCGTGGCTATGATCACCTAAATGAATATTGTGAAATTTGTAAACTTTCCTGGGGGGATAAAGTGTGGATAAATGCCTGGAACGGCTAAAGAAAACACTTTCAGGCTTACAAGGGCTGTCTGTCTCTCAGCAGCAGACCTTTGCAAAGCAGTCTTCCTAATATTTAAAAGGAAGAATATGTAATTATTATGAAATGGAGGAGAACTTATTGAATCTGAGGTTTCCTCTAAACATGAGTTTGTCTCTCTCTCAGAACATTTATTTATTTATTTGCTTTTGTTAACCGGATAAGCACACAAGACAACCAAGTGCCTATTTTCAGGTGCGACCCGGGAGATTACAAGGTACATACATGAACATCAGGCAAATACAAGTGGAGGATTACATTACATAGAATTAGCACAACAGGGATTTTACAAGCATCAGATTTCATCAGGCAAATAGTAGTAAAGAGTTAATATAAAGTGACCAGAACACAGGGACATTGTAAGACAACGATACCAAAAACAGGTATTACAATACATTATTAAACATTGCAGTCAGTAGGAAGAAGTGCAGTGTGAATTCATCGTTCCAGGCAGCAAGTTGTAAGGCTAGCAGTTAGAATAAGGAGGAGTCACAGTTGGGATAAGTGGGCCCAATGCGAGAAAAGAAGTGCATAGTTATAGTGCTCACCCTGTTTTGCCGGTGGGCCTAAATGGTCCATTTTATATATGCTGTGAGAACAGGGGAGGTATGAGCACAGTTGTGCTCTGCCCAAGTTGGAATGTTTAGGTAGCATCTCAGTTAGTTGGGGCATCTCAGGCTGAGAGGGTTTGTCTAGTGCAGAGATAGGTGGCAACCATTTTGAGAAAACCCCAGAGGAAGGCTTTAGAGCTCTGGTGCGAGGGAGAGGAGCGAGTGCTAGTTGGAAGAGAGTTCCAAACCCTGGGCGCATACGTAGTGAAGGCTTGGTCACCCATTTGTGTGCGGGCTTTAGGTACCAGGAGGGCATGGGAGCCGCTGCTGGATCGCAGGTTGTAGGAGGGTGTAGCAAGAACAAGGGTTTCAGCAAGGTTTTGAGGGGTGGCAGTTCTGACAGTATTGTCAGTGAAGTTGCCCACGACATAAGAGCGGTGAGTTTCCGGTGGGAGCCACTCAAGCCGGGTGTAAAGCTCACAGCGGTGAATGAGGTGGGGGGCTGAGAGCGCAAAACAGCATATGTTGTTGTACGCTGAGTCCCACTTTACTAGATTAGTTTTTGCAGCGTGGGCAAAGGTGATTAGTCCGTAGCAAAGCATGGGTAGGAGGACTCCCCTGGCTAGAGCAAGATGGGCAGCTGGAGTTAGACAGCTTTTTGCTCTGTAAGCCTGACCCAGCTTGCAGTTTGAGGCCTTGCATGTATTTCATATGTGCAGGTTCATATCCAGCAGTGGGTCAAGGGTCACCCCCAGGTACTTGACCAAGCCTGCGACAGTCAGCAGTGACCCATCAGCCCCTGAGATCTGTAGTGAATCTGGGGTGGCTTTTAACATGGCTGCTGAGCCAAATAGCATGGCCTGCATCTTCTGTAGGTTAATAACAAGTTTATGTTCCTGCAACCAAGTTTGGATGTGGTCGAAGTCCGAGTTTAGTTTGGTGTTAATGGTGGCGATGTCCTGGGATTTAGCCATGATGACTAGGTCATCTGTGTACAGCACTGAGGACCCTAGAGCCGGAGCCAAGGGTAGCTCATTTATGAAGAGAGAGAACAGGAGAGGCCCCAGGACAGAGCCCTGGGGGACTCCGCAGTTAACCTGGGCAGGTTCAGACAGGGCCTTGTTGAATTTGGTGTACTGATGCCTGCCCTTGAGTTAATTACTGATCCATGCAAGAGCTGGGGAGGAGAAGCCAAGTGACAGGAGAGAGGAGCACAGTAATGTGTGGTCAACCCGATCAAAAGCTTTTGAGAGATCAACAAAGATGGCCCCGGTCAGTTCACCTCGGTCAGCAGCAGACCTGATCTCCGAGGTAACAACTGCTAGGGCCGTGGAGGTGCTATGCCCCTTTCTAAACCCATGCTGTGCAGGGGAGAGAAGGTTGTGGGTCTGTAGGTAGTGGGTGACCTGAGAGGCGACTACCTTTTCCAGGAGCTTGCTGATCGCTGAGGATCTGAGGATTATTCCTCATTCTTCACATTGGTGAGAAAGATTGGGCTGACGCCCACAAAAAGCTTCCCATTCCTGTGAATAAATTCTTCAGGGAAGATACTTTAAAGATTTTGCAAACTCCAAGCCCTGTTCCCCCTCTGGATAAGAGGATGTATAAGAAATTTCAGCTGGACAGGAAGGGAACTGAAATTTATTCTCCCACCCTGTCCACCAAGGAATGGTTAAAGTGACAGGCTGTGACAAGGCAAAGATACCCCTGGCATCCTATCCTCTTAACAAGGATCCTGGGAAAAATTGACAACATGGCTTAAAAAGATAGGTGCCTTGGCCATCAGGCAGGCACACATTTCAAGCCTATGTCAATGCCAAAGTCACTGTGGTAGTTGGCCCCTGCTACATCAGCCAAGGCCCAAACTCCCCTGTCAGATGATCTAGCTGAAACCGCTAAATTTGGTTTGAGAGCAGCCAGATAACAGTTCAAGTGGCTGCTGCCAGATGGATGGCAAGGAGGTTTGCCTGGGTGTGAGTCACAGACCTCACTCAGGATACCCAAACCAAGGTTACAGACTTTCCAGTCGAGAGTAATTCCTCTTTGGAGAAAGATAAAGGCTTACATGAAAAAGGTGGATATATACACCACAGCAAGACCCCTTTGTTTCTATCAGGCTGGGGCTGCGCCTCAGTATCAGCAGTACCCACAGCAGGGGTATTTCAGGCACCACACACAAGTGGTCCTGGATGTAGTGAGCCAGGGATTGTCTCTGAGCTCAAATTCCTTCCACTAACAACAGTGGAAAAAGGATCAGAAAGGTTGCAAAAGAGACCAAATAAGGGTGCTTCAGGCTCTGACCAGCCAACATCCTCCAAATCTACACGTGAAACTGCTGTCTGTTACTTACACACCCCTAAGAAGGGTGATTCAGGTTAAAAAAAAAGGGGGGGTGAGTGGCCTGGCTGTTTCTCCAGTCCCCTCCACGAAAACCAAAAAGACAAAGCATGTCAAACCCCAGGAAAAACCTAAAGGGGTTTCTGGCATCACTGTATTTAAATTATTTCCACACTCCCATAAGGGAGTCTCACAGAAAGTACATCCGGTTCAGACTCTCATCAGGTCACTCTCTGGGAGTGTACACAATGGTTGGAGCACCTTCAAAGATGAGGCGTCACAGTTTCCCCATATCTAGATGACTGGCTGGTGGTTGTAGAATCACTCCGGCAAGTGAGTCTGCAACTCACCTAGGGTCTCCTGGACTCTCTAGGGTCCTTTATAAATATAAAGAAAGTCTGACCTTCAGCCTGCTCCAGCACTCCGGTTCATAGAAGCAGAGATAAATACCCTTCAAGGCAGGGTCTACCTGTCCCTATGCAGGGCAAGAAGTATTCCGCTAATAGCAGGCTCATTCGGGCTGAATGAACCAAAAATCTCAAGACAGTTTTCTTCAGCTGCTGGCCACATGGCACCTGCCACTGGCACAGTCTTGGAATCCAGGTTACAGATCAGAGCCATTCAGTGTCACCTTATGGCTCAATGGTGTCAGAGACAGGACCCTCTTTTAAAACTAATTCTAGTAACAAGGACATTGTTACAGGCCTCCAATGGAGGAAGAGGGAACCACACAACTACTACAAAGGTGGTACAGGTCAGAACAGACAACAACACCACAATGTATTACATCCACAAGTAGGGAGGGACAAGGTTAAGCCCTCCCTGCTCAGGACTTACGAAAATATGGAGTCTAGCATGTTTCATATGTCCCTGCAGGATATTCATTTGCCAGGTAGGAACACTACCTTGACAGATACCTTGACTCCGATCAACCAGTCCCATCAGGAATGGGCCTTGAATAGTCAGGTGGTGCAAGTTATCTTCAGGAGGTGGGGCATACCAAGGGTAGACTTGTTCACATCCCTCCACAACCACCACCTGCCACAGTACTAAGACAGTCAGATCCGGGACCAATCCCCCTTGATTCTCCAGTTCTGAGTTGGCCAGGGAAGCACCTGTTCGCTTTCCTTCCTTCTCTCCTGGCATACAATGCATTTCTCAAGCACAGGTCCTAGCCAGCATCAGTGGTCTTGATAATGCCAGACTGGGCAAGGCAGACATGCTACTCTCTATGTCTGGTTCCAAACCAATACACCTTTTCTCAGAGGCACAACCTGCTAACCTCCAACCGGGAGGCTTCTGTGCCCAAACCTTGGGTCACTCAGGCCCAAGTCATGTCTCTTGAGGGCCTACTGTACAATATGCAGCCTTGCATCTTTTTCACAGTGTCTTGGACATTTTATATGGTTACAGGAAGCCCTCCATTAAGAAACTGTACGCTTCAGAAGTGACAAGGTATACTGTTGGGCCCAGATATTAAACTCATGAGCTGTGGCGCCAAGCCTGGGCGAAGCTTAACTTGGTTGCGCGGGGCGTTAACTGGGCGATATTCAACGGAGCTGCACCATGGCTCAGCATCGTTGAATATCGCTCCCTGGCCACCCGCAGTGCAAATGGCGCAGTGGACCACCAGGGAAAAAGGAATCTTTATTATTTTACTTAAGCCCGTGATCAGGCTGACAGTGGTCCACTGGACCACCAGGGGAAAAAGGAATCTTTATTATTTTACTTAAGCCCTCAATCGAGCTGACAGTGGTCCACTGGACAACCAGGGATATAGGATTCTATTTTTTCATACCAATGCCCTCAATCAGGCATGGGGGGGGGCACCACCATGGAGGTGCAGCCGGAGCTCAGGTGGCCATCCACAGGTGGCAGCTGCTGTGTTGCGCCCTGCTGTCGGCAGCTCGCCTGAGTGGCCGACCATTCTCCTTTTTTTTTGGATCAACTTTATGCGAGCAAGTAGGGGTTGCACATGCATGGCTCAGCACATCCTGGGCTGAATATCGGGATGTGCAGAGTATGCATGGGTACACCCCCCACCTGCACCTGCATACATTACTGATGCGCTCCGGCGCATCGGGATTTGTGCCAGGCGCAATTCCCGTTTGAATATTGTGCCGGGGCGCATCAGTGGGTTGTGTGTGGCACAACCCTTTTGAATATCTGGGCCTTGGTGTACAACCAGAAAATGGTTTCCAGCACATGCGAGATCAAGCAGTGCTTGACTAACTTACCTTTTTATATTCATTGGACTTGCAGTCCAGCATCCCCAAGGTCCACCTAGTTGCAGCATCTGCTTGCATATTAGTTGGACAAAATGTTCTAATGGCCTCAGAGCCTAGCTTTAAAATGCGCTTTTAGGGTCTGGCACATATCAGCACAGGCTGGTGTTCCAGCTGTGCTGGACTGTTTTACCTATTTGCTTTCACTGGACTAGGAGGCCAGTACCTTAAAGGTCCACCTGGTCTCAGCATCTATTTACTTCTCAGTTGGACACAATGTTTTTTCAAGCCTCAGACCCTATCTTCAAAGGGTTCTTTAAAGGCCTGGTCCATTTGCACCCCCTCACAGGGAACCAGTGCAAGCATGGGTCCTAGATGTGTACATAGTTAGGCTCATGGGTCCCCCTTTTTTGAGCCTATGTTTTCAACTTATTTGAAATATCTTAAAAAAAAAAAAAAAAGATTTTTTCCTTGTGGTAATGATTTCTGCCACAAGAATCAGTGAGCTCAAGTCTCTCTGCATTGAAGAGGACCACATTTCATTCCACAGAGACAAAATTATTCTGTGAACAAACAAGGAGTTTCTCCTTTAAATGACTTTTGATTCCCATTTGAATGAAACCAATGTACATAAATACATAGATACATACATGCATAGACAGTGTCGGCAGATAAGGGCCTACAGTCCTCCCAGTCTGCCCATCTTATCTATCTTTTTCACTGAACACTTCAGTTCTGGTGAAAAGAGTCTTTATGGTCTGGACATCAAAGGAGCTTTTAGTTGTTACTTGACAACCACTAAAGTCCATAGGCAGGACAGAAAACAGCTGTTCCTGACCTACTGTATGAGAATGTGGGAAAGGGTAACCCAGCTTCAGAAATATTAGTTTCTCACTGGACAGTACAGCATTTTCAGTTTTTGTTATTCTAAGGCTATAAAGGAGCCCACAACAGGGTTGAGGGTCCATTCCACAAGGGGCACACCTGCTACCATAGCAGCTGTCGGGGATGTTCCCCCTGGTGGACATCGGTAAAACAGCTACCTGGAAAACAGTACACACCTTTACAAAGCATTACAGTCTGGATATTCTCTCCGGTGTGATGTCAGGTTTGGCACAGCAGTCCTGCAAGGTCTGTTCACAAAATAAGGTTCTGTGCCCACCTCCAAAGGTACTGCTTAGAAGTCTGCATAAAGTTATGAATACCTGAGTATTTCTGGGGTTAGAAGAAACAATTACTTACCATAGTAATCCTGTTTCTTCCAAGTGATACTCAGGTATTCATAACTTTCCCACCCTGCCTCCCCTTCTGGGACCTTGGCCTCTGCACTCCTGAATACTGTGCTGTCAGGGGTATAAATGCTATTTCTGGCACACATATTGTGATTATGATCACTATTGTTGCCCCTTCCCCTTTTCAGGTGATTTGGACATTCAAGGTATCCTTTAATATGTTATGCCCTCCAGTTGGAGGCCCCTTTTTTTGGGTGTTGAGGAAGTGCCTCCATTATTATTATGATTAATAGTGCTGATATTATTATTACTATTATTATTATTATTGTAATTATCATTATTGCACTTAGTCCCCATGGGCCTGTCTTTCCAGGCTTCCAGGAAATCTGAGGGGTTTAGAACAAAGGCAGTTAGTATAAGGCAGCATTTGAAAAGTGGCTCATGCAAAAGATTCCATCATTTGCATTTGTTCCAAATTCTCTCTGGGCAGTTCTACTTGCTAGGATGACTGCATAAAGTTATGAATACCTGAGTATCACTTGGAAGAAACAAGATTACTATGGTAAGTATTTTTTTCTTATTCCTTACCTATGGGGATATGAAAAAAGGTACACCAGCTACCAATAGGTCAGTCTCTCACTGGATAGTCAGTTGTATACAGTTGTGTTATGAAAAAGCAGGCAAGCAGGTCCCATCAGGACTTAGGGCTCACTCAACTAGAGGAATAGCTGCTTCCACAGCAGCTTCAAGGGATGTCCCCCCACTGGACATCTGCAAAGCTGCCACGTGGAGGACAGTACATACTTTCACTAAACATTACAGCCTTGACACACAATTCAGAAGTGATGCCAGATTTGGAACAGCAGTCCTGCACAGCCTCTTTCCTAAGTTGGTTCTCTGCCCACCACCAAAGGTACTGCTTTGAAGTCTGCATACAGTTATGAATATAGAAGAATACATAGGGTTAGAAGAAAAAATTACTCACCTTAGTAATATTGTTTCTTCCAGTGTATTCTTCTATATTCATAACTCTCCCACCCTGCCTCCCCTACCAGAACCAGAACCTCAGCATGCCTACTGATTTTTTCTTGGATTTTAATATGCACGTACACACTACTGGAGTACATTTTTAACTTTGGTGGGATTTATCTTCTTATTCTTTGGTTACATGTGTTTCCAGGATGAAAGTTTTAATTATTTTAGTATTGTAAGTGACTAGCCATTAGGGCTTATATTTGGATTTTACAGTAGGAGTAGGTTCCTTTCTATTTAATAGGTAGTATTAGATAGATATGTAGTTCTTCTGCCTTGTAGGCTGTTATCGAAATCTGAGACGTTGATGGAACGTTGCAATAGATAAGGGCAGCAGTTTGAATATGTGTCTCGAGCAATGATAGGTTCTATCATTTGCATATAGTTCCATTTCTCTCCGGGCAGTTCTACTTAGGAGGCAGACTGCATATAGTTATGAATATAGAAGCATACACTAGAAGAAACAATATTACTAAGGTGAGTAATTTTTTCTTTTAGTTGCTATTACTTCTGCCTGAAGGTTTTCAGAGCCTCAGACACTTATGTGTGAGCAGCCTTATTTAATTTTCCACAAAGACAGGGTGTCTTTGCGTATCAACCCTAAGTTTCTTCCTAAGGTGGTGTTTGAATTTACATTAACCAATCCATCCGTCTCCCTGCTAGTTACACAGAGTATGCCAGTCCAAGGGAAGCACTGCTCCATACTTTAGATGCACGTAGAATTTTGCATCATTGTACACAGTGTATCAAGGACTGCAGGATGTTCTCAGAGTTGTTTGTCTCTTTCGCCCCCAAGATAGGGGGTATACCTGTTTCTAAACAGAGTTGATCCCAATGATCGGCCCACTGTATTACCTTTTGTTATATAGGAAGTATGGAAAGGAACTTCCCGGGGTTGTGCGTGGCCATTCCACCAGAGGCATGGCCACTTCCGTTGTCTGTTTCAGGAATGTGTTAGTAGTTACTATTTGTGCTGTTGCTATTTGGAGTACTGTCCACACTTTCACCAGGCACTACAGTCTGGACATTGCCTCTGGAAGGAGGGCAGGCTTTGGCCTAAGCGGTGCTTCTGGGCCTTCTTTCTTTGGCCTATGGCCTCCTGCCACCCAGACTGTCTGTTTTTTTGTCACTCTCTGTCTCTCTCTCTGTCTCTCTGTCTCTCTCTGTCTCTCTCTGTCTCTCTCTCTCTCTCTCTCTCAGAGCTGTTTGGGAATCATTCCAAAGGTGTGACCTGATGAAAGAAATATCCCCAAAGAAGAAAGAACAGTTACGTATGAACCATAACAGTAGATCTTTGAGGGAATCTCTTTCATCAAGGCATGCTGTCCTACTCTCCATCCACTTTTTCTTTCCGTTTCTTCTCTGCCTCTCTTGTTACTCCAGCCCTTGTTATCTAGCTGGGCTTCTCTTCTCTCTCCTTGGCCCCGTAGGGGAGTCATAGCTCATTCAGTCTCTGGAGGAAAAGAACTGAGGGGGGGTGGGGCCACACATGCTTATATAGGATTGTAATGTCGGTGTATGGTGTCAGCATGGACATCCCCAGGTAGACTGCAACAGAAAAAGCTTCTGTGGGATCCTAGCACCTGGCAGCTAAGTTCCATAAGTGTTACCTGATGAAAGAGATTCCCTCGAAGATCTATTATTACGAAAAGCTCTTACGTAACTGTTCTATCCCACAGCAGCAGATCTTTAATCAAGCAGTGTTGTCGAGGAACAGGTCAGGAAGCGTAGGAAGACCAGGAGCAGGTATAAAATTCGCAAGTGGCATTTTATTGTTTTCCAATAACGGTAAAATAAAAAATAAAATTTTTCTGTATAACTATTGTCAAATGTAGTACAAACACAGAAAACAAAGTCCTTCATCTAAGGATATCTCTAATTCCAAGTTTCAGTCTTGCTCTCCCCCCCCCTTCTCTCTCAAGCAAAAGTATTGCTGCTCTTTTTATACGTTTTTGCCTGGGAACTCGTTAAGGAGAAATCCTGTTTTTCAGAACATGTTCTTGACGGTTTTCTTCCTTGCAGGTGCAGCAAAACAGTACATGGTGTCCCAGAACTGACCTCCTGTTGACAGCTCTGCAAAAGGGCTAGTGTTTTTCCAGGTTAACCCCCTAAGTTCCAAATAGCTTTTTGCAATCATTTCAACAATATAACTATATATATATTTTCAAACCAAGGGATCCCAGTTTCACATAAAGATTCACACATATTTTAGAACTTCAGATACGCAAGGGGGAAGAAATTATAGAAACAGCAAGTTAAGGCAGAGAAAATGTGACTGTGCAGTCAGACAAGAGACAGAAACGAATAGGACAGAACAGATCCTTGCTTTTAACTCTTTCAGCATAACAAATGGGACAGGGCCTTATTCAACCCTGTCACATACATCCCTCTTTAAGAGGGAACCTGTTTAAATAAAAAAAGGTTTGCAAAACTTTCTATTAGTTATCTTCTAACATTAGCATATAACCTTTACAATTCAGTGCATATGCAGTATCTTTTTCCAAAATAACCAGTACAGGAAACAGTTAAGTTTAAACCCACACACATTTTTTCAACCTTCTGAATTCTCATTTCTAATACTTGGTATTGTTAGACAGATAGAAGGCATAAGATCATAAGTTTGTGTCTCCCACATTACTGTATGTGGGTGCATTACCTATGGATAGCCCAATATTCTATCCAACTTGGTTTTGAAGTTCCCAAATTTAGTAATGTCCACTAGACTTTGTGGTAGATTATTCCATGTTCTCAGTGCACTCAGTGAGAAAGAATTATCCCTCTGTTTGTTGTTAACCATAGGGATCTCAATGTGATTATTATGAGAACGTAAATTTAAAAAGCATTCCTTAAATTGAAAGTTGAAAGGGTTTTGACTAAATGGGGTATTTAATATCTTGTGCAACAGTAACAAATCCCCTCTTGCTCTTCTCTTGTTCCAGTGTCATCAGATTTAGTTCCGAGAGGCGTTGACTATATATGATGCATTCTTTAATCTAGGGATAAGCTTTGTGGTGCACCTTTGAACTCCCTCAGCAAGTTTGATGTCTTTAATCAAACAGGGTAACCAGATTGAGGAGCCATAATCAATGTGTGGATGCACGTAGTTTCTATACATGCATAGAATACAGTCATCATCCCTACTGATGAATCCTTTCCTAATTATGTTTATATATTTATTTGCCATCTGTGTCATTTTTCTGATCTGGCTTTGCATAGTAAATGTATTGTTGATTAAAACACCCAGGTCTCTTACCTGTGGAACTGATTCTAGAACTGTCCCTTTTAGTATATATGTATGTCTGGGATTATTCCTACCGAGATGTAAAACCGTACATTTTCTTGCATTAAACTCCATCTTATTCTTAATTCCCCAGCGTTCTATTACTTGCAGGTCCTGAACTAATGATTAGTGTTGAGCCTTGGTACTGACTACGGAACAGACTTTTGTATCACCCAAAAACTTTACAACAGGATTTTGTAATCCAGAATAGAATGTGTGTCACTAATAAAGTTGATAAACAGAGTGGGCCCCAGAAAAGACCCCTGAAAAAACTCCACTTGTTACTACTCCATTACTTGAAAGTCTGCCATTAATTCTGACTTGTTGGGTACGTTTATTCAACCACAGTTCTGCCCACCTAAGTATGTACTGTATCCCATGCTATCTAGTTTATCAATCAATTCTTCATAAAGTTCTTTATCAAATGCCTTTTTTAAGTCCAGATAAATGACATCTATTGGAGTTCCCTCATCCTGAGAAGCACTGACATTTTCATAAAAAGCTATCAGGTTAGCAGCGCAGGATGTTCACTGAGTGAAGCCATGTTGTGTAATATCTCTAAGGTTTTTGATGGAGGCTTCTTCCTCATATATACCCTTAATTACTTTTTCCATGATTTTCCCTGGAATTGAAGTTAGGCTTATGGGCCTATAGTTATCAGGCAATGCCCTACTCCCTTTTTTATGAACCGGCCCCACAACAGCCCTTTTCCAGTCTAATGACACAATACCTGATGTTAAGGATTTATTGAATAAGAGTTTAGATGGGATACACAATGAACGAGCTAGTTCCTTTATAAATCTAGGGTGGATATCATCAATTCCAGGGGCAGAATTAGAATTAATTGATTTTATAGCTGTCAATACTTCTGGGTCATTAAACCCTTTGTTGTTGATGTCTGAGCAGGTTCTTTTGGAAGTGTACACATTTGTATTGTTGTATACAGTGCAAAAATAATTATTGAATATATTTGCTACCTCAGTACTGTCACTAATTGTTTGTCCACTGATGACCAATTGGCCAATATGGGAACAGCATAAAGAATGTTAAAACAGACATGAAAGTCAATGAAAAAGACACATAGTGGTGGTACCGTCAGTCCTCTGTATCAGAATTCCTTTGCATATCCTGAGCAAGGAAGTCCTGTTTTATTTTTTCTAAATGCTTATTAGCCTCCATGGGTCTCCAAAAATGTATGTCTTCCCCAAATATGTAATCTATAACTTAGCTGACAGTTGAAGAGACTTTACAATACCCAACTCCCGGAGACCCTCATGGTCCGCATCAAACGTCTGTCGGTGTTCACAAGTAGAGTAGCTCAGGTTGGAAGAAAGATAAATTCTGGAGCCATCAGGTAGTGTGAGCTGTCCCATGTCCTTGGCTTTTTGTAGCAATGAGTCCTGTTTGTTTGCAGATCGAAGAATCATCAGGATTAGGTGGGGCAGCTCTGTGTTCACAGGCCGATATATAAGGGCAATCCAATCAGCACGATGGACCCTATGTCGAGTCCTTCATACATTGATTTTATTAGTTCATGCACAAAAGAAATGATATTATTGTGCTTCAGCTCCATCCCCTCTGGAATGCCCATCAGTCAGACATTAACTACTCTAACAGTGTTCTCCAGATGTCTGATGTATGGACACAGTTTATTTTCAATACTCCAGAAACTGCTGTAAAGGTTTTATTCATATTGTTGGAGACTGCCTTTACCTCTGAAACAGCAGTGTCCACGTAAGTCTCTAATGTGGTTACCCAGTTGTTAAAAACATCAACATGATCAGCCAGATCTTACTTTGAGTAGGAGCTCTTGCAGCAGGCTATAACCGTCAGGACTAACGCTGCAGGCATTAGGACCCACCGGAAAACTTCTCAGCCAACAGTACCCAGCAAGGACTGCCCCCCAACGTCTGCTCCACCCCGACGTCAACCCTGGTACAAAAGGGGGTGGACCCAGCTCCACCCCAGTTCTTTTTCCGCCACAACCCGTGCACATTGGAAAGTTCTTAGCTTGTCGGCTACTGGGTCACGATGGTCTGGAGTCGCCAGCCTTCCCCAGGAGGTCCATGAGGGTCACGAGGATGTTAAAGCTGATTGCCCTCCCCACCGGAGCACTCACGAAGATCTCCCCCCCCTCGGAGCAGCAAGCAAGCCAGGGTCGCGAGGGTTTGTAGTCGCCAGCCCTCCCCAGGAGGTCCACGAGGGTCGCGAGGTCGTTGAAGCTGATTGCCCTCCACACCGGAGCACTCACCAAGATCTCCCCCCCCCGGAGCAGCAAGCAAGCCAGGGTCATGAGGGTCTGGAGTCGCCAGCCCTCCCCAGGAGGACCACAAGGGTCGCGAGGGCGTTGAAGCTGATTGGCCTCCCCACTGGAGCACTCGCCAAGATCTCCCACCCCAGAGCAGCAAGGTACGAATCGCGCAGTGCCAGGCTGCAGGAATCGGTGTGTGGTTTTGGCGCCAAAAACAAACAAACTCTTGAACTACAGCCTTTAAATGTATTGTCTGGCTTTCCTGTCGGCATAGAAATTGAGATAGTTTTTTTTCTGCAGCTTTCCAGTTCATTTAGCCACAATTTCAACTGAAATCAACGTGTACCTTAAGGGGGTAACTTAATTACCGAATTATCTTTTACCCAGTCACCTCGCTGTAGCAAGGGAAGCCAAGCCTCAGCAGACACATAGTTCAGTAGGGAATTAAGCTGATTTTTGTAAAGGATTCTAAGAAGCTGATTTTTGTAAAGGATGTAAGCTAGGCACCTCCCTAGTTGTTCAGCCAAAATCTGTACTACCTTAAGGTTAGGCCTTCCTACAGTTGTAAAGATTTATCCATTTTGGACAGGGCTATTGTGCTAACAGTGACCTACCTGCTGTGCAAGCTCCGCCTCCCTGGCAGCATATAAGTTTAATCCTCTTTCTCCTCTCTCACAGCAAGCCAGGGTCGCGAGGGTCTGGAGTTGCCAGCCCTCCCCAGGAGGTCCACAGTCGCGGGGCATTGAAGCTGATTGCCCTCCCCACGGAGCACTCGCCAAGATCCCCAAGAGCAGCAAGGTAAAATCATGCGGCACCAGGCTGCAGGAATTGTCGGTGGTTTTGAGTTCGCTGGTGCTGTATGCCAGCTCCTACCACCACCCTTGGTTGGCTGTCTGCTTTATACACATTCTCACGTGACATACAGAACCAATCAGTCCATTCTCCCATAAGCAGATTCAAACAACATGAAGTCTTGCTATATTATGACAATTGCAGTGAGTCCCCATCTTCAAACTGCTCCAGAGGTGAAATAGTTAACTTTCCATGCAGGCTTGGAACTTAGAGCGCGAGCTCGGTTGAAAACTCTGTTGTTCTTCAAACGCAAACTGTCAGATTCTTTACTCCGCCTCACTGAATAGTCGCTCCGGAGATTTCTCCTTCTGCTCGGTTCATTTTGTCGGTTTAAAAGTATTATTTTGTCGGTTTTTCAACTGAAATTAAACCGCAACCGGTCGGTTCAAGCTCTGTCTGTGGTAATGTAAGTAATAGATAGGTTTTACATTTAGTTTTTCTGTGTGGAACTTGTAATTCATTATCGGTTCGGTTTGAACTGATCAGGTTGTCTTTAAATCTACTAGTCCTTTTTTAGAGTGTGGTTCCCGGTTCTTATCGGTTCTAAAAAAGACGGATTTCATTACGTTTTTCCACGACCCGTGACACGGTTGGGAACTGATAACGGTGTCTTGCTTGGCGGATTGCCATAAACGGGCAAGTTGGTTAGGCTGGCATTATGTCTGAGAAACCCAAAAGAAAAACCGGACCCACTGGGTTTCAACACTGTAGTGTTTGTGGGAAGCTTTGCTAAGGCTGACCCACACACCACATGTGTCTATTGTCTGGGGTTTGACCACCTCAATTCAGACTGCCAGATTTGTCAGAATTTCCTGCTGCCACCATAGATAAGAGAGTTGGTAGGCTCAGGGAAAGGAGGCAAAAAGTCCGCTGATCCGGATGGCCAGCCCGGTTGGTACCAACTGAACCGGAGGAGTGCTCTCTGACCATTCGATACTTCCTCAGGCAAGCGAAAAGCGGTTCTGAGGAGCGGTTCCAACAAAAGGACTAGAAAGTCAGCTAGCGTAGAGCCAAAGTTCTCTCCCCAACTGCTGAAGAAATAGCTAAAGCAATTCAAATTGTCCAGTCTCTTTCCCCGGTTCCGACCGGACCGACACCATCAGGGAGGCATTCGGTTCGGCCGGTTCCACCGGTTCAAGATTATGATTTTGAGGATTTTTATGAACCGGAGGAGGGGGAAGAGGAATATGAGGAGAGTGAATATGGTTTTGAAGATCTGGGTGTGCCCATTGAACCGGACATCTCTCCAGATAGACCCTTAGGGGTTTCTCCTCCAAGGCTTTCTAAGTCCCCTTCTCATTTCATGTTTTATAAAAAAGTTGCTGAAACTCTCCAGCTCCCTGTTGAGGAAGCTGTTGATGACCAAGAGGAGCTGGACTATGTAGAAATGATGGATATTCCAGAGTCTAGGAGACTGTCTATTCCTTTGCATAAATCTTTTCGAAACAGACAGTAAAAGTTTAAAACTCTCACACTATACCTCCTGTGGATAAAAGGATGGACAAGAGGTATACCTTATTAGGCTCCAACACTGATTTCCTCACTCAACAATGCAGCCATGTGGGGGTAGTGCAGGCTGCAGCCTGTGACAAGGCTAATATTCCCCTAGCTTCACACCCCCCTGAGAAGGACTCCAGGAAGATTGACGCTATGGCAAAGAAACAGTACATGGCAGCATCTTTGGGACTCAGACAGGCAAATTATATGGCTTATGCTGCTAGGTACCAGAAATCCAGATGGGATACTGTGCTGGCCCTAGCAAAACAAGTCCCTGACCAGCTTGCCAGGGAGCTGGAACAGGTGGCTATGGATGGTATTGAGGCATCAGGTGCAATTTCATGCTGCAGTGGACTCTAATGATGTTTCATCAAGAGTCATGGCTACATCTGTGGCACTTGAAGGATGGCTTGGCTCAGATGTACTACCCTGTCTCAGGATACCCAGTCTAAGGCCATGGATTTTCCTGTTGTGGGCAATTCTCTGTTTGGGGAGCAAACGAGAATTACATGAAAAATGGATGAATATAGGACCACTTATAGGAGTGCACAGGCAAGGAAAGGCAGGCCACTCCTCAAAGCGGCTTCATGAGGCAGGCCTTTTCATAGGCTTTTTACCAAACCCAAGCTTCCTCCTCCGCCATGCTCAGAGGGGTTCTTTAGAGGAGAGGCAGGCGAGGTACAAGCAGGCCTGCTTCCACCCCTCAGCCCAAAGCCCCTGCCAAGCAGGCACCCTGATGGGATTGCCAGGGCCGATTCTTCTCTATCTGTAGAAGCGGGCTGGCTTACTTTGTCCAGGACTGGAAGTCTTTAACATCAGACAAGTGGGTCCTGGAAGTAGTAAGCCAGGGACTGGTTCTCAGCTTCAAAAAATTTCCAAAGCTGAGAACCAGATCTTTTCCATCTGCAACTCCATCAGAGGCACTCGCCCTAGAGGCAGAGGTCTCTACCCTCCTGGCTCTCAGAGCCGTGGAAAGGGTTCCTCCCCTACACCAGGGCAAAGGTTTGTACTCCAGGTACTTCCTTACCCCAAAAAAGACAGGAGAATGGCGGCCCATCCTGGATCTCAGATACTTAAACAAGCACCTTTTAAAGCCAAAGTTCAAAATGGTGACTCTGGGAATTATCCTACCCTCTCTAAGGCCAGGGGACTGGCTAGCTTCCCTGGACCTCAAGGATGCCTACTTCCATATTCCCATCAAAGCTCCCCCAAAGTACCTCAGGTTGAGCTGCCCTCAGGCCACTACCAGTTCAGAGCAATGCCCTTGACCTCACTTCTGCTCAAGGGTATTCACCAAATGCCTGGCAGTAGCAGTTGCCTACCTAAAGTAAAAGATTGCCATCTTTCCTTACCTGGATGATTGGCTCATAGTAGGCCAGTCCCCAGACCAGGTCAATTTACATCTTCAGATAACGCAGCAACTGCTTACCTCTCTAGGTTTCCTTCTGAATCTCTCAAAGTCAGTTCTAGAACCTGTCCAGCTTCTTACCTTCATAGGCGCAGAACTGAACACACAGGAAGCCAGGGCCTTCCTCCCCCTGGACAGGGCAGAGACCCTAGTCTCCCTGGCCTCCTCATTCACCCTGCAGGTCTCCCAGCCAGCAAGGCATTTTCTGCAGCTCCTAGGACACATGGCTGCTTCCACAGCAGTTGTGCAGGGAGCAAGATTTCAGATGAGGGACATCCAGTTCCATTTGAGAGCTTTTTGGTCTCAAAGAATGGATCCTCTTACCAAGTTGATCCCAGTAACTCGAACCCTGATCCAAGCCCTACAGTGGTGGCAGGATCAGAGCAACCCTGAGACAAGGGGTTCCTTTTGTCACTCCAGTCTCACTCTCTAATCCTTACTACAGATGCATCCCTCTTGGGCTGGGAGCTCACATGGGCCCTCACCATCAAGGGTCTGTGGTCTCCCCAGGAATCTCTTCTCCACATCAACCTGTTGGAGCTCAGAGCAGTTTTTCTAGCACTTCAAGCTTTTTCCAAATCTGTTCAGAACAAGATTATACAGGTCAGAACAGACAACACCACTACAATGTGGTACATCAACAAGCAAGGGGGCACTCGGTCTACGGCCTTGTGCACCGAAGTGATGAAGTTGTGGTCTCTGGCTTACTCCATGAACACCTCCCTTATGGCAGTCCACCTCCCAGGCAAGGACAATGTCCTGGCAGATGCTCTCAGCAGGATTTCCCATGGCCATCACGAATGGTCACTGGATCCCCTGGTCTTGGGAGTAGTATTTGCCAGATGGGGCACCCCGCAGATAGATCTTTTTGCAGCCCCAGACAATCACCAACTTCCTCTTTTTTGCTGCAGGCCCCCAGTGTTGGGCTCACTCCCCCTGGATGCCTTAGCCCTCAGTTGGGAAGGGAAGTTCCTCTATGCCTTCCCTCCTTTCCTCTCCTGTTCAAAGTGCTAGTCAAAATCAGATCCCAATCCTGCAAAGTCATTCTGATAGCTCCAGATTGGGCCAGACAACCCTAGTATCCACTCCTACTGTCCTTAGTCCATCCTCCCTGTGCCTTCCCAGGAATCACAATCTGTTAACCTGTGCCCAGGGACGGGTTTGGTATCCGAATCTCAAATCTCTCAATCTCAAGGCTTGGTTCTTGAAGAGTTAGAGTTGCTGATTTACCTTTCCCAAGGTGTAATGGATATATTGAAGGCCTCAGGAAGCCTTCCACCAGGCTACCCACAATTCCAAATGGAAAAGGTTTTCCATATGGTGCTCGGAAAAACATATTTCCCAGACTCTGCTGATCTACCCACAGTCCTGGATTATATGGTCCATCTGAATTCTTTGGGGCTGAGACCAGCTACCCTGAAGGTGCATTTGGCAGCTGTGTCTGCTTTTATTTCAGCAGGTAAATCCTCTTCTCTTTCAGCTCATCCTGTATTTTCCAAGTTTTTTAAGGGATTGCTTCACACCAACCCTCCATTCAGGGATCCTGCCCCTGCCTGGGATCTTAATGTTTGCATTGCTCAGCTTATGCAACCCCCTTTCGAGCCCTTGTCTTCAGCTGAGCTCAAGTGCTTGACTTGGAAAACTGTGTTTTTGGTAGCCATCACCTCTGCCAGACGCATAAGTGAATTACAAGCGTTGTCAGTGGAGCAGGAGTTTATCTCCTTTCACAGAGATAAGGTGGTCCTCCGGACTAACAGAAAGTTCCTACCTAAGGTGGTTTCAGATTTCCACCTTAATCAATCTATTAGCTTCCAGTGTACTTCACTGACCACTCCTCCTCTGGTGAGAGGAGGCTGCACAGCCTAGATGTGAAGAGAGCCCTTAGTTACTACATAGAGCGTACCAAGGGTCATAGGTTTGACTCCCTCCAACTGTTCCTCACTTATGGCGAAGTTGGTAAAGGGAAGCCAGCCACTAAAAGATCCATTGCCAGGTGGATTGTCTCTTGTATCCAATTCTGCTACGAGAAGTTGGGTAGAGTTCCCCCTCAGGCCTGAGGGCTCACTCTACCAGAGGTACAGCTGCTTCTCTGGCTGCTGCCGAGCATTCTATTCTAGAAATATGTCAAGCAGCTACCTGGAAAACATTTCACACTTTTACCAGCACTACTCCCTGGACATCCAGGCTAGGAGTGATGCTCGGTTTAGCACAGCAGTGCTTCAGAGCCTATTCCTAAGTAGGTTTTGTCCCTCCTCCATGGAGGTACTGCTGTGTAGTCTGCAATTGTCATAATATAGCAAGACTTCATGTTGTTTGAAGAAAAATTACTCACCTTAGTAATGTTGTTTCTTCTAATGGGGTCTTGCTATATTATGACCTCCCTCCCTGCCTGCCTCTCAGAACCTCTGTTTTGGGATGTGGGTGAGCAGTACAGTGTTAGCACTTTTTGATGCCCACCTTGTTGTTTTCACCCTCCTTTTGGGTGAATTGGTGTTGTGTTTTGCATTTTTGGGTCTCCTGACTTGAGTCTTTGTTTGAGGCCAAAAAATGAGTGTTTATATTAGTAGCCAGTTGGCTAGTGTGGTTTACAGCTTCACACAGAGCCTTAGTGAGTTTTAGCTCGTAAAGATCTGACAGTTTGCGTTTGAAGAACAACAGACAGAGTTTTCGACCGAGCTCACGCTCTAAGTTCCATGCCTGCATGGAAAGTTAACTGTTTCACCTCCGGAGCAGTTCGAAGATGGGGACTCACTGCAATTGTCATAATATAGCAAGACTCCATTAGAAGAAACAACATTACTAAGGTGAGTAATTATTTTCTTATACGCTGTCACCAGTAGCAGTCACTACGCCCAGCCACAGATTGTGCTGCTGCAGGAACTAGGCAAAATGCTTCTATTTCTTCTCCCGCTTTTCTCCCTGTTGATTCCCCTTGTTTCTCTCCCCCGCAGCTACCCATCCAGTGCGTCATCTGGACCACCACCTCTATTACACCCTCCCATTTCCCCATCCCCCATTGACCACCCTCCCACACCAGCAGTCACATTTTTCCACCCATAACTGGGCGCTTAGTGCTGCCATCCTCCCCCCCTCCTCCTTCCCAGGGCTATCTGTGCTGTGTAACCTGGGAACTGCTACCGCATCGCCTCCCCAGGTAACCCTCTTCTGTCATAGGCCCGTACCCAGATGGCTCAAAACCTTGCACTATCTCACACTGCTTCTATTCTTGGCAGGGGATGTTGAAATCAACCCAGGTCCCACCCCCCTCCAATCCCTCCCCACCACTAACTCTCCCCAAGGGCCTCCGTCTACTGCACCTCAACATCTGCAGCATTCTGAATAAAATTCCTGAGCTACAACTCACTGACCTATCTCTTCGTCCAGACATCTTCATTATATCTGAGAAATGGCTAAAGCCACATCATGCAGATTCTGCTATAGCCATTCCTACTCGGTGATCAGGCAGGACCGCACGGGCAAGAAAAAAGGTGGGGGTGTTGCCATGTTTATCTCCTCCAGGCTGCACTTCACCCCGGTCCAAATCCCTACTCCCACCCCACTAATAGAATCCTTACTGGTCAAGCTCACTCTCCCATACTCCTCCCCAGTGTATGTCACAGGATCTTACTGTGCCCCTACTACCACCTTGCCAGGTGTCATAGACCACCTAGCCACCTTAAAGACTGCTGCAACAGCCGGTGTGCTACATATCCTCGGCGATTTCAATTTCAATTGGCTAGCCACTGACTGCTCTAAACTAAGGACCAAAATAAACACTCTTAACCTCTCCCAACTAATCGACCACCCCACCTGGCTGAACCACAAAATACTTAACCACTCCCTCCTTGACTGGGCCCTCACATCCCACCCACACAGGATTATTAAAGCCGGTCTCCTCCCCGACTCCCTAAGTAATCACCACATGGTTTACATGGTAAGGAAAGTGCACACACCCGCTAAACCCCCCCTCTAGGACGCTCTTCATGAGATCCTATAAATCCCTATGCCTACCTTCCCTCCTAAATGACCTGGCCCATGTTGATTGGTCCTTCATTCAGAAGGCACCCTCCATCGACTATGCTTTCAACACGTTTAAGAATAGGTTTCTTGCTGTATGGAACCTCCATGCCCGGTTAAAAAGCTCACGGTTAAAGGGCTCCCTTCTTCCGTGGGTCTCAGCCAACATCATTAACAGATGCCGCTCAAGGGACCTGGCCTGGAAAAAATACAAGCTATCTACCTCCCAAGAATCTCTACTGAGATGCCGCACCCTCCGCAACACCTGCACCAAATCTAAAAGACAGGCCAAAAAAAAACTACTTCTTGTCTGCCCTATACTCCAACCTAAACTACCCTACGAACTTCTGGAAGACTGTCAAATCCCTCCTCTCCCCAGCAGTCCAACCTCCAACCCCTACCCTTTCCATCCAAGGCAAGACCATAACTGACCCTGGAGAAGTTGCCTCTGCCTTCAATACCTTCTTCACCAGCAGCGTGGTATCTCTTCTACCAACCCTCCTGTACTCCCTACCCACACCAAGCTCAACACCAGAATCGCCGTACTCCACCACTGCCCTCTCTTTCTCCTTCCAACCAGTAACCCTGGCTGAAGTCCTTCAAGCCCTGTGTGCTCTAGACCCCAACAAAGGTAAATGCCCCTCAGGCCTGGACGCAAAATTACTACACCTATCCGCCCCTGCCATAGCTGCCCCTCTAACTGCCCTCCTCAACCTCTCCTTCTCCCTGGCTAAAATCCCAGCCGCATGGAAGCAGGTGGTTGTCATTCCCCTCCCAAAGGGTGGCGACCCCTCTGCACCGGAAAATTACTGCCCCATCTCCTTACTCCTAATACTGGCCAAACTTCAGGAACACTTTCCCTTGCCCAACTCTCCTACTTTCTTGACTCTACCTCCTCCTTCACCTCCTACCGATCAGGTTTTCACAAGTCCCACTCCACCATCACTGCCCTCTTAAGACTCACCGATGACATCATCTCTGGAATGGACAAGGGGCATATCACCTTGGCGATTTTCATAGATCTGGGCAAGGCTTTCGGTATCATTTCTCACCCGTGTTACTAGCCAAACTTAATGGTGCTGGCCTCTCCAGCCTTGCCACTAGCTGGTTTCAGGCCTACCTGTCAGGCAGGTACCAATCGGTGAAAATTGGCTCCCAAATATCTCCACCCCTCCTAGTCTCCATGGGGATCCCCCAAGGCTCAGTCCTGGGCCCATTACGTTTTTCTATATTTCTAAACGACATTCCACTGGCCTGTACACACTAGCCATACAAATGTACGCGGACGACACAGTACTGTATGCCTCCGGCCCCTCCAGTGGATCTGTGACCAATGTGTTACAGAAGGACTTCAATGCCATTAAGCAATGGTTCAGGTCCAACCAACTATTCCTTAATGCAAACAAAACCATCTCCCTAACTTTCAGTATGCAACCTTGGCTTTCCTGCCTCGCTACCTGCCCCACCTTCCATACCCTAGATGGTTCACCCCTGGAGTCTTGTACCTCATTCAGATACCTGGGTGTCTAGCTTGACCAACACCTAAATTTCTCCACACACATCGAATCATTACACAAAAAGCTACACCCGAAACTGGGTGCACTATACCGTACCAAAGGGTGCATGCCCTCACCGGAGGGAAATCATGCAAAAAATGATTCTCCCAATACTTGACTATGGCGATGTGGTCTATGGCTTTGCACCCTCATCCAACCTGGCCAGCCTAGACACACTTTTTCACTCCTTCTGTCGATTCATCCTGGACTGCCCCCCAGTGACCCATCACTGTGACTTATACAGCTCCCTAGCACTACACTCACTCACTCACGTCCTGTAGGCTGATCCACTGCTCCAGACTCATAGCAAAATTCTGGTCCCAGTCCCTCCCCCCCCAACTCAGCTCCACCCTGTTGGTCCTGCCTTCCCCGGCCTACTCACTGAAAAGCACTAACTCCAGGCTTCTCCAAGTACCATTCATGTATACCTCCAAGGGCCAATCAGCGTTCAAATATCACCTGCCGAAACTATGGAATGATCTACCTGCAAACATCAGGCTTACCACAAACCCAAGACTCCTAAACCCACTCCTACATGCACACTTCTCTGACACATGCACCTGCTTCCAGTCAGTCATGTATTTCTAAGCCTCATGCTCCTCTGACGCGTGGTACATGTAATGCCCCACTATGTCCTCTGCTACACCCTAAGTTCGTAAAGGGCCACCCAAGACTTGTGTCTAGCTTTTCTGTTGTTCCTATTGAGTGCCTTCTCTTGTTGCTGTGAGCTCCTCAATGTAAACCATTGTCTGTAATTATTATCTGTATCTATGTTATTATCTTCTAAACCTGTATTGTATTACCCACCTATGTATCTCCCCCAGGTCGCATCTGGAAACGAGTGGTTCCCCGATCAGCATGCCTGCCTGGTTACTCTCTTAAATAAATAAATAAATAAATAAACTTCATTTTTTCATCTTTTTCACTTCTACTTCGATGTTTTTTTCAGTACCGACACATGTCATCCCTGTCATTGGTCTCCTCTTCGGGACCCCATCGCAACAAGTGCAGTTGCGGCCATCAGATTCCATCCAAAGACGTCCACACTAAGTGTGTCTTTTGCCTGGGATCTAACCACAACACTGCGGCCTGTTCCACCTGTCAGGGCTTCACAAGTAGAACCAGGTTCCTTCTGGAGCAGAAGATGGACCTGCACACCTCTGAGCAGAAGGCCGAGCACAAGGAGAAATCCAGATGGTCCCGAGACAAGGACTGTAGTCGGTCCCGCCACCGGTCTAGGTCCCGGTCCCACTCTTGGTCCTCCCCTAAGAAGCCCTGCTGTTCCTCAGGCTCTGGAGAGCAGCACTCCTAGAAGGATTCTGCTCCTGCAAAAAAAGCACAGGCCAAAGCAGGTACATCTGGGGAGAAACCTGCTAGGCCCAAGGAGACACTGCTCAGAGTTACCTCTAAGACCTTGGAGGCACAAGCCGCGGCCCTGCCCACTAAGGGCAAGCCCCTGGAGTCTGAGGACACTCCAGCACCATCATCGGTCATGGTACCGACGCCGGTAAAAGGAGCAAAGGATCCCGGTGCTACCGGCTAAGGGACAGCATCTATATCTCTCAAGTCCTCCTCCCCTTGTGGCTCTCCAGGAGGCTCCCCCTCAGGGCCGGATATTTCATAGGTCCCTTTTCCGGGACAGCGACCTCGGTGTTTACCAAGGAGGAGCTCCAGGATCTTTTTTCCTTTTGGTGGGGCCAAATTCAAAAACAGAACCCCCCGAAGCCGGCCCCGTCACTGGTTCCAGACCCATTGGATAGACCTCAACCGGAGGGTGTTCCTTCACTGAAGAAGACCCCCGAGAGGCCGTTGCCTCACTTACCCTCCAGGGCCCATTCCCAATCTTGGTCCACAGACTGACACTGGCGCTCACCGAGGTCAGGTAGCCGACACCGGTTTAGGTCTCATACTAGGAGCCGTTCCGATGGGCGGGCCCGCTCCGGCGTCGGTCCCGGACTGGCGGCAGTCATCGCTCCGTCGTCAGTCTTATGACCGATGTTGGTCAGTGAGCCACCGACGTTCGAGTGGGGCTAGTCATAGGGGCAGGTCTGGCTACTCGTCACCTAGTAGTCGGTCGCCCTCCTCCTCTTCTTCTTCCTTCTCAGGGATATGGCGTTCCCCAGGAGAAAAGGACCAGCCACGCTCGCATCCTAATAATCCAACCTTTATGGATGTCATGAGGCACATCCAGGACTCCAATGAATGGGATACCAAGTACCTGAGGCAAAAGGAGCCCAAACGTCTCATGGTGCCTCCTTTAATGGACACCTTCCAGGATCTTACCAGGATTACCTGGAAGCGTCCAGCTTCAGTCCCAGCATTTCCCAAAAAGTCAAATAGACTGTACAAAGCCCCAAGTGATGAACCTTTCCTGGTTGAGCACCCTCAGGCAGACTCTTCTGTGATTACGGCTGCCCACGATAAGTCCAAGCAGCCGAAGCACTTTAGCTCACAGCCACCTGACCCAGAGTCTCACTATTTGGACCAGGTGGGCAAGAAAGTTTATTCTGCCTCCACCTGCTCCATTAGGTCCCTTAATTTCCTGACGCATATGGTTCAGTACCAGAATGCACTCTGGGAACGGGGATAAGAGCTTGTGAATGCCTTGCCCGACTCCGCACAAAAGACGGAGATTCTGGATGTCCTTAAGTTGGGCTTGGATGTAGGCACGTATGTTCTTCATGCCTCACATGACACTGCAGACACGGCGGCCAGAGCATCAGCGTCAGGGGTCTGTCTCTGGCACCATGCTTGTTTGAGAGTCTCAGGCTTTCACCAAGACCTGCAGTCCGGGATCCGGGACCTCCCATTCCAGGGTTCTGTCTTGTTTGGGCAGGAGACAGAGCCACTCATCTCTCATCTCCAGTAGTCGGGGAAATCCATCTGCTCTGTCCATCAGATGTACAGAGGAGACCAGGGGAAAGCAAGGAAGTGGCCCTTTCGGAAGCCCTCAGGTGCCCAAGCCCATGGCAGCCAACAGGGCCAGAGAGGTGGCTTTAAAAGGAGAGCCAGCAGCCTGAAGGCACTTCTTTTTGTGGCCCCAAGTCCTCCCAGGCCTCTCTGCCCACTCCCGGCTCTGCCCAATGACTCCCTCCTGACCCCCCCGCCGGAGAAGGAAGCTTCAGGGGAGGCGGTAGGGGGGCACTTCTCCCTTCATCTGAAGGGCTGGAGCACTATCACTGCGGACCAGTGGGTCCTCGATATCATAAAGAGGAGCCATACACTGGAGTTCAGCGAGATCCCCCCAGACACTCCACTAAGGTCCTCGAGATATCCTCCTTCTCACATTCCATTCATAGAAGGAGAGATTCAGGCCCTCTTGCGGAAAAGGGCGTTAGAGCCAGTCCCTCTGCAGCAGCAGGGGAAAGGATATTACTCCCATTTCTTCCTGGTTCCAAAAAAGACACAAAATCTTCATCCCATTCTGGACCTCAGCTCTTTAAACTATTATATAGCATACAGAAGGTTCCGGATGGTGACTCTTCCAGGACTGCTTCCTCTGCTGCATCAGGGAGACTGGCTCTGCTCCCTAGACATGCAAGATCCATTCATGCACATCGGGGTCTTTCCCCCTCACAGGAAATACCGGAGGTTTCACTTCTAGGGGAAGCATTATCAGTTTTGGGTTCTCCCGTTCGGCCTCTCCTCCACTCCTCGAGTCTTCACAAAATGCTTGGCAGTAGTGGCTGTGGCTCTAAGGCGCCAGGGGCATTATGTCTTCCCTTTCCTAGGCGATTGGCTGCTTGCGGCCCCGCTAAGGTCACGCCTTCGTCAAGCTCTCTGAGACACTTATACTCTATTCCGAGATCTGGGGATCACCCTGAATCTTCCCAAGTCTTCCCCAGATTCCAGCCAAAGGCTTGTTTTATATAGGAGCGGTCCTGGATTCGGTCCAGGGCATGGTTTTTGTACCCCCAGAGAGGGACGATCGCTTGCAGGAGATTGCCAGATCGGTCTTAGTAACCCCTCAGGTGCAGGCCAGGACCTTCCTCAGACTTCTGGGGCACATGGCGTCGGCCATTCCCGTCACTCTTCTGGCCCACCTCCACATGAGAATCCCACAATGGATGCTCAGGGTGCAGTGGGATCAATGCTCAGGTGACCTAGACCACATGGTCTGAGTCACAGAGTCAGTAAAGAGGACGCTTCTTTGGTGGTTGGACCCGATAACTTTGGAAAAAGGGGTCCCTTTCCATCCAGAGCCCCTGAATCAGACTCTTACAACGGATGCCTCGGATTTGGGTTGGGGGCGCACTGGGGGCCCACCAAACGCAGGGTACCTGGACTCCCATGGAGTGCGGACTCCACATCAGTGTGTTGGAGATGTGAGCGGTCCTCAATTCGCTACATGCCTTTCAAGAGGACCTCATTCCAGGCTCTCTTCTTGTTCAGATGGACAACATGGCAGTCATCGTCTTTTTTTTTTTTTTTACTTTCTATTTATCCCTCCTATCTCCTCTTGGTGCCCACTCCTTCCGCCTGCTCATTTCCACCACCCCATCTTTCTTGGGATCTGCCCCTAGAGTGCCTCCTTCTCTTACCTCCTGCACAGCGGGGTCTGTCCCTTCTCGGTGGTCTTTGATGGAACCGGAGCGGCTTTCATCTAGGGCTGTCGAGAGGTGTTTTTCCGTTTTTCTCCCCTTTAATCCCCTACCCTCTGAGACATCTGGTGCTTGGGACGTACATCCCGAGTGGTGGCATGCTGACGCACGCCTTACCTCTCATGCGCCGTCCAACATCTCCCCTCCCCAACTCCGCCAAACAGAGCCGCCTCCATCCCTTACTGCTGCCAGTGCTTCCACTGGCTTGAAGGGATGCGGAACGCTAGTGCATTCTTGGTCACCCACCCCTGAGGGAGGAGAGCATCCATTGGGACGCTCGATCCTCCCTGTCCCCTGCTGACCCCCGGCTATTCGAGTCCTGTCCCGAACCTGGGTCACCGGCATAGTGCAAAGTGTGGCGTCCAGCGCCTCAACCCTCAGCGCAACCGGGTCGGCAGTCGTCTTCATATCAACTAGCAAGGAGTGCTACTCTTACCCCCTGTGCAGGGAGGTGATGAGAGTGTGGTACTGGGCACTGGAGCGGTACAACTCTCTCTGTCCGCAGTGCACGTTCCAGGTGTCCTAACCAACTTGGCCGACAGCCTAAGCAGGTCTCAGTCCAAGGCACATGAGTGGGAGCTACTGCAATCAGTAGCGGACCAGCTGTTCGACACATGGAGTCATCTAGAGCCGGACTTCTTTGCATCACCACGCAATGCCAAACTGCCAGTTTTCTGCTCACGAGAGCCCGCACCTGCTGTTTTCTGGCCAGACGCGTTGTTCCTTTGCTGGACAGGGAGGTTTCTTTACGCCTTCCCTCCCTTTCCTCTCATCTAGAGAGTTCTCTTGAAGTTACAGGCCGAGGGGGCTCAGATGATTTTAATTGCTTCTCTGTGGCCTCGGCAGATTTGGTTCCCACTACTTCAGTGTTTGTCCACAGAACCTCCAATCCCGCTGCCAATATGCTCACAGTTCCTGTCCCAGGATCAGGGCTCGCTGGTCCATCCCGATCTCAGGTCTTTGCACTTTCATGCTTGTCTCCTTCGGATGTAGCAAAGTCCGGGTATGGGGTATCCCAAGAGGTGGTGGACATACTCGTATCAGCAAGGAAGCCGTCTACTCGCTCCACTTATGCTATGAAGTGGAAGTGTTTCTGCTTATGGGTGTCATCTCACCGTCTGGACCCCCTTACCTGTCTGATGAACTCAGCATTGCAGTATCTCCTCTCCTTATATCAGCAAGGCTTGAGCTACTCCTTTATAAAGGTGCACATGTGGGCCATTTCTGCTTATCACACCCTTTTGGGAGACAAAACCTTAGCCCAATTGGATGTGGCCCACACCTTTTTATGGGGAATTTTACAGTACACATGAGACCTCCCATTCGGGATCCTATCCTTCCCTGGGACCTCCTGTTTGTGTTGGAGAAGCTTACTCTCCCTCCGTTTTAACCTACAGCTGACTGCAAGCTGCATTACCTTTCTTGGAAGATTTGTTTTTCAGTTGCTGTTACTTCAGCTCGAAGAGTTTCCGAGCTTCAGGCTCTGATGTGTAAAGAGCCGTACTGTATTTAATTTTTCATAGGGAAAGGGTTTCCCTCAGAACAAATCCTAAGTTCCTTCCTAAAGTGGTCTTGGAGTTGACCCTCAACGAGTTGGTTGACCTTCCAGTTTATTTCTCTTCTCCCTCTAATAGAGGAGAAGCTCTCCTTCACACTCTGAACGTTCACAGGGTGCTGAGGTATTACCTTAAGCGCACGGCTACTCACCGTAAATCGGAGCAACTGTTTATGGCCTTTGCGCCACAACACTTGGGTAAACCGGTGTCCAAGCAGACTATCTCCAAGTGGCTTGTCCACTGCATTGTATTTTGCTATGAGAAGCACAATAAACCCCTTCCAGGACCGGTTAGGGGTCACTCCACCAGAGGGGTCTCTGCTTCCTTTGCTGCTCTGCAGAATATCTCCATTAGGGACATACTTGTGGCTGCTACCTGGAACTCTGTGCACACATTCGTAAAGCACTGTTGCTTGGACATAGCATCCAGACGCCATGCCGGCTTCGGCCTGGTAGTCCTTCAGGGACTGTTGTCTTAACTTGCTGTTTCCAGCCTTTATTATCTTCCACCTCCCAGGATTCAGCACCTTCTTGGCATGGGACTGCTTGGGATTCAGTCCTAATGGTTATATCCTGCTGCAAGAGCTCCCATTTGAAGTAAGATAGTACAGTTACGTAAGAACTTACCGTAACAATAGATCTTGAGGAGGGCTCTTGCAGCAGGCGCTGCTTTCCCGCCCTCCATCCCCAGGATAAGGTGCACAGATCATCATCTTCAGGCTTCGCCTCCTTCTCTTGTCAGGGCCCGTTCGCGGGTCTTGGCGGGGGAACTGGGGTGGAGCTGGGTCCGCCCCCTTTTGTGCCAGGGTTGACGGGGTGGAACCGATGGGGGGGTGGTCCCTGCTGGGTACTGCTGGCTGAGAAGTCTTCCGGTGGGTCCTAATTCCTGCAGCGTTAGTGCTAATGGTTATAGCCTGCTGCAAGAGCTCCTCTCGAAGATCTACTGTTATGGTAAGTTCTTATGTAACTGTACTATCTTTGATGGCATCAAAGATGACCTTTATAGATGGTTCAGCCTCCATGATGGTGTCTTGCTGGGAGCCGTCTTTAGACTCCCCCCCCCCCCATAGCTCCCTGCTTTTTGCTTTTCCCCTGCCTGGCACTGGGCTGATTATGAGGTCGCATAATTTTCAGTTTTCCCCAGACTTCGATATAGCGAGTACAACGTTTTACCAATCCCTCTGTGAAGTTTTACAGTGAGGTTTAAATGTTTTAATGTGATTTAAATGGAAAATAGAGCAGTTTGAAGCAGAGCTCTATTCAGAGGCATCTGCTCCTGTCAGCTGTTTGGCTTTGCCCCTGTGTCAAGGACATAGCTAATATTTCTTTGGAAAGGGTGTCCGACAATCTTGGGGAGCTTGAGGCATAGAAACTTTGCAGTATGTTTAATAATGCTGTATAAATCAGCTGGCCTACTGGCACAAATGATAGCACTACTGCTTGTGGCACCAGCTATCTGGGTTCAGGAATGAGCCTGGAGCTTCGGGAGGTTAGTGAGGGGAGAGGAGGATGAGCATGTGATGGATTGCTCTTCTCCTCCATGGTGGGCGGGGTGTGGCAGTTCGCAACAGTTCAACTCTTTGTGGTCGCTGACAGTAAGTGCACCTGTCACCATCTGCACAGGCAGGTCTGAGGCTCAGTGGGTGCACATTGGAGTATGCATGCCGTGCCTCAGATGCTATTGCATGCCTGAACCTCGGGGGAACTATCAAGGAAAAACACTTTGTCATGAAGCTCCATGATGCTATGGAACCCATAGGATGTATCCACACCGAAACGATGCAGCAATGTAAGTCTCGACTGAGATCCAAGGGTCATATAGGTCCTTCCCTTTGGAGGACCTCACTGTGAGGGACAAGTCACGGTTCTCCCAGACCGGACAGCTTGGGGGAGGTGCAGGGTGGTGGGCAGATTGAGGGAGTCCTGGGCAGATAGGGGGTGTATCCCCATCCTGGCTGGAGAGCCAGACGAGAGAATTGAAACAAAAACAAAAAATTGTATCAGGTACAAAAGTATTGATTTATAATAACTGGTGACCCCCAATATTAACCTGTTTTTGAGACTTGTAAAAAGTCATATCAACCTGCGAGTTAATATGGAAGTCATATCAACCTGCGAGTTGATATGGCAAAGTTATATCAACCTGCGAGTTGGCAAGGCTTTTGCTGTCTTGTGCCAGGTTGTGTGTACCACACTAAGGTACTTATCAACTCGGAAAATTAAACCATTCACAGTTTTTTTTTAAACTTTAAACAATGGAGAAGCAGTTGAGCCTTCACTGTGTCATCATAACAACCAGCATGCCATGGAGCCCATACAGAGGTTGAATCAGCAACACTTGAAGCACGTAATGCTAAGACTCTGAGCTTTGTTTATTTAGCACCAGTTATTATAAAAAATAACACATATGAAGGTATGTGATCTGCATTTTTTTTACACACCCTTGGTGTGTGACAATATAGAAACCTCTCGAGCTTCACTCTCGAGGTTTATATATTATCACATACCTTGGGTGTGTAAAAAAACTTCATATCACACACCTACATATGCATTATTCTCTATTTAAAACATTCTGCCACAACAAAAACAGCATGTCTTCTTTAAGGATATCACTTTCATCAGGTCACACCTTTTGAGCATATACCACATCAGCACTAGGACCACACGGAAATTTTGCAAGCCAGGGCCACCCACACTGATGTCATGCATTCGTATAAGGCATGGGCGGCCCCCTCTCTCTTCAGTTCTTTTTCTGCCATCGATTAAGCTCGATGGACCCACTATCAGAAATGAGAACGCTTTTATTATTTTTTTCCTCTAGTTGCAAAACAAATCACTATTTTAGTGAATTTCCGGTTTTCTTATGCCGCCAAAAGAAACAACAAAGCTTTTCGCTGTTGTGATTGTGGTGAGAAAATCTACAAAGATGATGTGCATGAAGTGTGCATTTGCTGCTTAGTCCTCCAACATAAAGTTAAGGCCTTTGAGGTCTGCCGGGGATTTAACTCTGGTACTGTACCAGGCAATACAGACAGGGAGCACTCAAGAAGTTTCTCCTCCAGAAGACCCTAGCTGCCATGGAGAAGCTGTAGCAGGCAAAAGCTGTGTCACCCGCCCCGTCAACAGAATCCTGGTTGACGTCAAAGGAGAAGACATCCTCAGGGAGCCACAAGCATAAGCACCAGGACAGGAAAAAGGCCTCCCCAGTAAGATCCCGGTCATTGATGCAGCCCTTGCGTATGTCGTCTTCCTCATCACCGTCCATCCTGGAGGCAGTGACTCCCCCCCTCCGACCATTGTCCAGACACCAAGGTTGGGGCATGGCGCAGGTACTGTTGGGTCTATCATAGATGGTAGATTTCCATCGTTGTCAGGTCTTTGCCCGTCGCTGACTATTCTGGTCATGACCCTTAACATGAGAGGTCATTCACACCTCCAGGTCAGCCCCTTCATCCATCAATAAGACACCAAGTTCTGGGCTTAGCTCAGGTGCTACTGGGCCTGTCAAGAACAGTACATCACTGTTGTTGTATCTTTGCCCCCATCGACATTTATGGTCGCAGCCCCAAACATGGGCATCGTAGACACTGACATTACAGCCCCCCAGGCTGTCGACCAGACAGCATGGTCGGGGCTTGGCTCAGGCTTTTCCAAGCCTATCACGGATGATATGTTGCTGTCTCTGCCTCACTTTTGCCCACTGTTGACACTGATGGTCACGACCCCTAACAAGGGAGTCATCGATGCCAGGACAGTATTGATGTCATTCTCTGAAATGATACAGCACGTCTTACCAGGTCTGGCATTGCAGCCTGTCGTTCAGTCGACGGGGCCCTCTACTGCCTTCACCCCATTGATGCCAACACTGAGTACTCTGCCTGATAGGCCTCCTCAGCCAAGGGCTACGTTGCCAGAGTGGTTCTCTAGGCTCGTCGTCAACAGAAACAACAATGAATGGGAACACATTCCTGACCTCGAGATGGAGGTGGATTTTGAAGAGGAAGGAGGGTTTACTGAGGGCAGCCAGTTTACACATGGAACCAGCTCAACTTTATTCTCCTGTAGTGAGGACTCGGTGGTACATACACCTAGGTCACCTCCAGAAGATCCTTCTTTCCAACCCATACTGCAGCAGATGCAGGCTGCCATGGGGTTTACCAGGGAGGAACAAGATTCCACTATAAAGGATCTTATGGAGTTCCCAGAGACTCCTTCACTAGTCATCCCTTCACTTTACCCAGCTCTGGAGGATGCCACCTGTGCAGCCTGGTATAGGCCTAATGCTATACCATCTGTTCCAAGGAAGACTCACAAGCCAATAGAAACCACTGTGGTTCTCAAAGGAGGTGGCAGGAAAGGTTAGGGAGAAAAAGAAAGCATTCAGGAAGTACAAGGGAATCGCAGAAGGAGCAGGACAGAGAATTGTATCAGTTAAAGCAAAAGGAAGCTGGGAAGGCAGTCAGAACAGCAAAGGCCCAAACCGAGGAAATGATAACCAACACAGTTAAGAAGGGGGATAAAACCTTTTATAGGTACATCAGGGAGTGAAGAAAGACCAAGGGAGGGATAGTGAGGCTTAATAAAGGGAAGGGGGGTGGGCAGAGGGCGACTGTGAAAAGGCAGAGATACTAAACAAATATTTTTGCTCAGTATTCACAAATGAAGAGGGGGAGGTACCAAAACCAAACAATAGAAACACTCTGGATACAGAAGTTGATACTAGCCCATTTACAGAAGAAGGAGTTCTGAAAGAACTCTTAAAACTGAAGATGGACAAAGCAATGGGGTCTGATGGGATTCATCCCAGAATTCTAAAAGAACTAAGGGTAGAACTAGTGACACCACTGACGACCCTCTTTAACAAATCATGGGAGGATGGGGGGGTGGTACCTGAGGACTGGAGGAGGGCAGCTGTGATTCCACTTCACAAAAGTGGGAGCAGGGCAGAAGCAGACAACTACAGACCAGTTAGTTTAACCTCAGTGATAGGGGAAAATGATGGAATCACTTCTGAAGGAAAAAGAATTGCCGAGTACCTAGAGGCCAGAGGGGCACAGGACCCAAGGCAGCATGGATTCACATCGGGAAGGTCATATCGGACAAATCTAATTGATTTCTTTGACTGGGTGACCAAAGTAGTAGATCAGGGAGGGGCTGTGGACATGGCCTACCTAGACTTTAGCAAGGCATTTGACACAGTCCCACACAAAAGATTAATATACAAGTTAGCCAGCCTGAGAGTGGGTCCCAAGCTGGTAGCCTGGGTAAAGAATTGGCTGGAGAACAGGACACAGAGGGTAGTAGTAAATGGAGTCCACTGTGAAGAAAGGGGGGGTTACTAGTGGGGTACCGCAGGGTTCAGTATTAGGACCGGTCCTCTTCAATGTCTTTATAAGCAACATTGTAGAGGGATTGGAAGGAAAAGTATGTCTCATTGCAGACGACACAAAGATCTGCAACAGAGTTTATACACAAGGTGGGGTGGAAAGGATGAGAAGGGACTTGGCAAGGTTGGAGGAATGGTCAAATGTATGGCAGCTTAGATTCAGTGCTAAGAAGTGCAAGGTAATGCACCTGGGAAACAAAAACCCAGGGGAAGAGTACACAGTGGGGGTGAGATACTAACAACAACAAAAATGGAAAGGGACCTAGGGGTAGTCATATCAGATGACCTAAAGGTGGGCAAGCAATGTGAGAGGGCAGTAAGGAGGGCTGGGGGGATACTGGGATGCATAAGGAGAGGCATCACCAGTAGAAAACAGGAAGTTGTTATCCCTCTGTACAGACAGCTGGTGAGACCCCATCTGGAGTACTGCGTGCAGTTCTGGAGACCCAATCTCCGCAAAGACATAAACAGGATGGAGGCAGTCCAGAAGAGGGCAACTAAAATGGTGCAGGATCTGCACTGGAAGACATATGAAGAGAGTATTAAGAAGCTTAATATGTATAGCCTCGAGGAGAGGGGGGACATAATAGAAACTTTCAAGTCCAAGAGGGTAGCATCTTTCAGAAAAAGAGGTGTGTAAGAACAAGGGGGCACAATTTGAAGATGGTTGGGTGGCTCAGAGGTAATGTAAGGAAGTATTTTTTCACAGAGAGGGTTGTGGATGCATGGAACAGCCTTCCTGAGGAGGTTGTGGAGTCAAAAACTGGTGGAATTGAAGCATGCATGGGACAGTCATGAGGCAATTCTAGGGGGTGGGGGTAGGAAGAAGTAGGCTGTTGGTTAACTAGGATCTGCAGATTATTCATTAGGTAGGGAAACTGGCAGACTGGGTGGGCCAAGCGGTCCTTATCTGCTGTCAAATTCTATGTTTCTATGTTTCCAAGCTGTACTGGACACCATCTAACTAGCCCTGTTATGCCCATCAGCCCGAGACTGAATCAGCAGTACTCATGGCTGCTCATCATAGATCTAGAGCACCCAGATACCCAAGTCTATCAATCAATCAAAATCTTTATTTATCCAGGCGGGTACCATTGAGCAAGGCTCATTTGCGAGGTGGACCTGGTCATGAATACATCAAAGTACAGTACAGAAGCAGGTATACAGAAAGCAATAATATACAAGGAAGGAAAAAGTATATACAGTGTATACAGTACAGTACAAGGTTGAAATAAATTAAAAAAAACAGCTTTATTTTACAGTTGAAGAAGTCAGCAGATGTTCAATCAACCATACGCATACAGGGGTTATAAGCAGAGATCTTTTGAGTGAGGCAGACGGCAACTACACATATAGGGGAAAGAGGCCGTGTATGGGGTGGCAGGTTAGAGAGGTAAAGAAGAGGAGGGATATGTTACCGACAACTGGGGAAAAATTGGTCTAAAACCACAGAAAGTGAAGATGGCTGTTGTGTACTTGTTTATTGTGATAATGACGGAGGAGGGGTAGATAATTGGGCCACTACTATGGATGGGGTGGGACTTTAGCCAGGCTGGAGCGGACAGGGAAGGGTGGGTGCAGCAGGGAGAGTTAATAGGGAAAGAGTGAGAGCCAGGGTTAGAAACATGGCGAGCGTCAGGATGGAAAGGGGGAGTTGCGGATTTAGTGGGCTAGTGGTGAGGAAAACATTTGCAAGGTGCTTTCATGTAGCGATCGTAGAGCGCCTTGAAGATATTCAGGCTAACAAGGTAGCTCAGTTTCAAGTTCCTTTGTAAACCATTCCACAATGTTGGTAAAGAGAAGCTTAGAACAGCTTTGCCGAAATGAGTGTTGACCCTTGGAACTTGGAGTGCAATTAGGGAATAGCTCCTTAGGGCGTAGGTGCCTAACACACTCCGGGGAATACAATCTGAGACATATGAGGGGAACTTGTTGGTCACTGCTCTGAAGGCCCATAGTGCGGTGTTTCTATTCCTTCTATACTGAAGGGAAGTCCAGCCTAACGATGAGTACAGGGAGCAGTGGTGTGGAAAGTGAAAGGCCAGTAATGAACCTGATAGCTCTGTGGTAGAGGGTGTCCAACTTAGCCAGTGCAGAGGCAGTGCAGTGGCTGTAGAACAAGTCTGTGTAATCTATTAAAGATAGGAAGGTAGCTTGAACCAGTTGAATCTTGGCCTCCTTTGTGAGCAGGTGGTTAATTCTGTAGAATAGTCCTAATCTTTGCCTTAGTTTCTTCTGTAGTTCTTCGAGATGGTCAGTGAAGGAAAGTTTATGATCCTCCCTCCTAACAAGGAATCCAGGAGGTTGGATATTCTGGACAGACGTACCTATGCCTCTTCCTGTTTGGGCCTGTGTATTGCAAATTATCAGGCCCATATGGTTAAATATCAGAATACCCTGTGAAAAAAGACACAGGCTACTGCACAGACATTGCCTGAGGGTACTGCCACACAAGACTTATTAATAGCTTTTATTGCTGTGGCTGATGTGGGCAAACAATGCATTTAACCTGTGATGCCTCGGATGCCTCAGCAGGGCTGTGGCTACGCGCTATCCTTTGCAAAAAAACAGTGTTAAATGCCCCTTTCAGAGGTCAGAAACTGTTTGGCCATGAGATGGAGGAAGCCATAAAAGACCTTCAATCCTCTGTAGTGCCACTGGGGCATGGTCACCCCCAGCACATCTCAGGCAGAGGTGAATGCAGAGTTCACTCTTGTTTACATACAGCCAGTGATGGCAGTTGGGCTGCACTCAGACAGGCAGTGGAAAGGATGCGGCATCTTAACCAGTTCTTAAACTTACCTCGAGTACACAGACCAGTGTAACTAAAGGTGGTGGAGCTAGGGCTGCTGTCCCCACCGGTTTAGCCTAACTTCTAGTTTATCCCTAAACCACACAGTTGCATAACACAGGGGCAGTGGTACGGGGTCACCTCTCACTCCATGTGAGATAGTGGAGGGAGGTCACTTTGGGCGAATGGGTGCTAATATTACATACTAACATACTAAAATGCCAGCAGAATAGGCCTAACGGTCTTTCGCGTCTGCTGGTTTGGTCAGCCCCCACTCTGGGAGCTGACCTTGCTGCCCCCATCGCCTTCTCTGGCTTCTCCCTTCCCAGTTCCGGATATTCTCGCTGCATTGGATTTTGCTTCCAGAACCCTTCCCCTGTACCTGTCCCACCCCCTCTTGAACCCCTCCACCGTCTCTGCCTCCACCAGCCCCCTAGGCAGCGCATTCCCTGGCTCCACCACCCTCTCAGTGAAGTAGCACCTCCTCCTTTCTCCCCTGAATCTTCCCTCCTCCAGCTTCCACCCATGCCCTCTAGTGGCCCCCTCCTCCTTTCTTCGAAGCACCCTGACTGTTCCTCCCCTATTTACCCCCCTCATGTATCTGAAGACCTCTATCATGTCCCCCAGTCCCTTCTCTCTTCCAATGTGTACATATTTAGCTCTTCGAGCCTCTCCTCATAGGTCCTGTCCCCCAAGCCCCAAATCATTTTGGTTGCCCTCCTCTGGACCCTCTCCAGGAGTTTAATGTCCCTCTTTAAGTGTGGCCTCCAAAATTGCATGCAGTACTCGAGGTGCGGCCTCACCAAGCAGTTAAACAGAGGGAGTATCACTTCCCTCCTTCTGGAGGTGATCCCCCTAGCGATGCATCCCAGCATCCTGTTGGCCTTGGCTGCTGCCCTCCTTTATTGCAAATAGTCATGCATGGGGGCTTTGGACAACCCCCAGTTCATCCATCATCTATTTCTGTCTAGTCCTGGGGCACAAGTCTCTGTTGCAAGAGAGGATACAAGGCCCTGAGTCAAAGACATACCATAGACCTTGTTCCTCCCAATCAGGAGAGCCTAGGGTTTTTACTGTACATACTTTCTTGGCTCTAAGAGGGCACGGCTCCTATGGGTCTGTTATAGACCTGAGTGCCCTCCATTTTTCCTTTCAATACAGGTAATTGTGCACAAGGTCTCGGCAGGGCCTACCTTCCCTGTTGCAAATAGAGGACTGACCAGGCCTTTTAGATGGGTGGGCTGTTTGCTTTCCTATCTATTTCTACCTATTTATAGTGTCAGTGGCTCAGCAGGTAGCACACTTGCCTCTGAGACCTGGAGATCAGAAGGCTATGGGTTCTATCCCCACACCAGGCACTTGGGTTAAATCCCAATACTAACACTGCAGTGCAGCATGAGGGTGGGGTGCTGCACTCCTGAGGTGCCGTCTTTTGGATGAGATGTTAAACCGAGGTTCCATCTGCCTGTTCAGGTAGATATTAAAGATTCCATGGCACTTCTCGATAAAAGTAGGGGAATTTCCTCGGTGGCCTGGCCAAATTTCCCCCATTCACTAAAAATACCACCAACAGCTTAATCTGGTTCAAGGTCAGTTGGCATTCATCTGTATCCCCCTCCCCCGGGTCGTGTCTGAAAATAGGCAGAATTTTCTAGTGCGCTTACCAGGTCAACAAAAACAAAATAAAAATAAAAAATAAATATCTTGATATCATCTCTACAGGGGAGAAATCTGAAAGTACATGTGGGATAGGAAGCATCTGCATTTCAGATCCTTGCCCTTTTGCTTGCCTTCTGTGAACCAGGTCTTCCTCTGGTGCCTGGCAGTGGTAACAGTGGACCTCAGCAGGTAGGGTCTGCCTAGTCTTTTGATACCTGCTAGCTTGGCTCCAACAAGCCTACTCCAGGGAACCACTTCTTCATAATACGTCCAAACCAGGCAGCTGGAAGCAGCCAACAGGCACTAGCCACCTCTCGGAATGGTTTTATTGATATCATAGAATGTTCAGTCAGTATGAAAAGAGAGAGCAGCAACTGCTAAGGAGAGAGGTATTCAGCGTAGTTACAAAGGCAACAAAATAAGATTATTAATTTAACAAAAAAGGTCCAAAACGTATCAAAATACACATCTAGAGGTGTAAAAAACTGCTTCCTATCACCTTTAAAGGGAGACAATCCAAGTAGCAATCATCAGGAACGGTCCACACAAAGAGCACTCAAAGGCAAAAATCACTGCAAACACTTTGTTTATTTGGGCACACCCTGACAAAGGCCTTCGCCTAAGCGCTGGGGTTTGGGACTGAGAACCCAAATAAACTACTAAGCATTTTGCAATGATTTTTGCCTATGAGTGCTCTTTGCGTGGACCTTTTCGATTATGGGGTAGCAACCCTTCATAGAGCACCGGCCTCCTGTCTGTTCGCAGCAGCTCACTTTGTGGACTTTGCCATCAAGAAAGGGCATACACAGGTGTGTTTTTTGTGCTGTAATTTGATGAGGAACGCTTTCTTTCCCTGCCTGCAGGATGCCTGGAAGGTGGTGTGTTTGTGCTAACAGAAGCCCAGCCCTTGCATAAACCAACCAACACATAGCTTGAGAAGGCCTAAGTGTCTTTAAGGTCAGTGAGTTTGTAATGAGGCAACTGAGGTTATTAATTTTTTAAAGTAATAACTTTTATAGAGGAAAAAAGAAATCTAAAGTAATATGCGGCCCACAAGTGATCGCCTCATGGTTCAGCCCTTACATGCAGCTACTGCCCCCAGCTCCAGCATCATAGACGGCTTTGGTTTGTCATGTTAGATCGATGATATTGGTCCAGTAAGCATCCTGCAGCCAGCAACCAACTGCAACTACACTCTGTGCATGGGTCTTCTATTGAAGTGCAACACATTGCTGGATAGAAGACTCTTGAAGTCAGTAGTACTAAGCTATTTGTTACTGTCTGATTCAGCTTACTTAAACTTGGTTTTGGTGCCACCCTCCCAATCTCTCACACTTATAGTTCTAATATTACAGTGGTAGCCTAACTAGTCAGCGGATCTTACTTCGAGACACAGCTCTTGCAGTAGGTTACACCATTAGGACTGAAGCCGGCAGGCATCAGGACCCCACGGAAAAATTCTAGCTAGCTATCTTCAGCGGGGATCGCCCCCGACATCGGTCCCGCCTCCGACATCAGGCGTAGTATAAAAGGGGGTGGTCCAGCCAGATTCCCCAGTTCTTTCCCGCCATCGACTTGCATGTCTCGACCCTTCGGTTCGGTTTCTAGCGCACGACGCGTGGTAAAGTGTTTTCCGACGGGAAATTTGTTCTCCGAGTTCAGTATTTTCTCTGATGTCCTCCCCGACCTCCGTCCTCCTCGAAGTGCACACCTGTGGAAGCAGATCCCATTCAAGGATCCGCGCCTGCTCTGTCCTGTGCCTAGGCCAGACCCGACACCGGTCCTGCTCCTTTTGCCAGGTTTTCAACAGCAGAACCGGATCCGTCGCAGAAGGCCCTACAGACGTTCTTGTTAGAGGAGCAACTCAAGACCATGGCTTCCAAGGGATTCTTCGAGAGAAGGCCTGCAAACATGCTGAGAAGCACAGAGAGAAGGCCCCTTCCAGGTCCCCGTCTAGGGCCTCTGACTCGCGCAGCTCTGGCTCCAGGTCCGACCGCTCTCCTTCCCGGGCCAGCTCTCAGCCTCCCCCTGCTCCGGTGAGAAAATCTTCTTCCTCTTCTCAGGCCAAGACTCCCAGGCCTTCCTTGTCCTCCAAGGCCCTGGCTAAGTCGGGGGATCGCCACCATCGCCACAACTCGGGTTCCCGCCATTCTGAACCCGACGTCAGGTCTGCTTCCTTGCCTCCTCCTCTTCACCGGAAAACCAAGGAGCTCACCTCACTTAAGAGGCCACAGGACCCGACGCCGGCCTCTTGCCACAGGTCCCCAGAGCCGTCGTCTGCCAGAAGACCATCGATGGCCAGGCCTACTCATCACCGGACGCTGGTAGGGGGACCGGCGCCCACTCCAATTGAGAAGAGGACCCGATGCCTCCGACCGGCGTCGGTCAGGAGACCATCACTGAGGAGGAGATGTCAGCCCGAGGACCAGGCAGGCGACCCGGTCCTGTTGAGACTCCCAGGGAACCCTCGCCTGGCCAGGCCCCCTGTGGGCTTACACGGGACCTGGCGACCGTCCACGGTGCCCAGGCCGTCGTCAGGCCTTTCTTTTTCAGAGATGAAGGAGCTTTTCATTTACTGGTGGGATACCATCAAAAAGGACATGGTCCCCACTCCACCTCCGCTTCCTCCTCCTCCTCTTCCTATACCGGTTGCTCCTCCGGTTCCTGTGCCCCCATCTCCATCTGGGTCTGCAGGCCGGTTACCTCCTTCCTGGGAGCCCAGGACCCCTCCAAGGGGGAGACTCGATAAAAGGAGACCTCCGTCTAGATCCTCTTCTAGGTCACCCAGTCCCAAGAGACCCAGAAGACGCCGACGTTCGCCTTCGACGGAGGACATGGGATCAGAGTTTTCTACATCCAGATCCCCATCTCCCCTCTCCATCCCTTCTCCGGACCCACGTGAGCTGCCAAGGTCTCCTCCGGATGACCCTTCATTCTCGGATATCATGAGACACATCCAGGAGAACATGGGATGGGTTGCCGGAAGAGCTAGACCCCAAAAGACTGCGCCTTGCAAAGTATCTTCGGCAGAAGGACCCCAAGCCTGTGGTGGTGCCACCCTTGGTAGACACTTTCGTGGACATCACCAAGGCAGCGTGGAAGTGTCCACATTTGCTCCCGGCGATGCCGAAGAAAGCTGACCGCTTGTACAAGGCTCCAGGAGAAGACCAGTACTTGACCCAGCATCCTCAGGCTGACTCTCTGGTCTTAACAGCCTATCATGACCAGTCCCAGAGACCACAACATCTGAGCACCCTGCCACCGGACCCAGAGTCCAAGCAGCTGGACTCCATGGGTAGGCGCACGTATGCTTCCGCTACCTGCGCCATCAGATCCCTGAATTATTTGACCCACATGGTGCAGTTCCAAAATGCCCTGTGGGAGCAGGGTCTGGATGCGGCTGAGAAATTGCTGGAAGGTGAGCAGAAGGAGGAGATGTTGCAGTTCCTCCGTATGGGTTCGGACGTGGGAACCCAGGTGCTACGAGCCGCGTACGACTCCGCGGACTCCTCGGCCCGAGCAGCAGCTTCAGGCGTATGCCTCTGGAGGCACTCCTGGCTCCATGTCTCCGGTTTCACCCTGGACGTCCAGAAAAACATCATGGACGCCCCATTCGAGGGAGAAGTTTTGTTTGGTAAACCCTCAGAGAAGATAATTACCAAACTCCAAGAGGCCGGGAAGGCGGTGAGGTCGGTTCAGGCCATGTACCGACCCAAGCTTAGTTCCTTTCGTAGGAACCAAAGCCGATTTCATGGACGGACACAGAGACAACAGTCCCGCCCCATTCCACAACAGAGGGGCTCCGGTTTTCGCAGAGCCCAGGGAAAACAACCCGCAGGTCGGAGCCAGCGCACTCCTAAGCCGGTCCAGCCAGCGGGACCCTCAGCCACCACAGCCTGACTCCTTCCCGGCCCCCGCCCCTCAGGATCAATGGGACGTCATGGTCGGGGGTCGCATTGCGAATTTCCTGCTGGGATGGCAGACTATAACCACTGACAGGTGGGTTCTACAGTTGGTCGGAAGTGGCCACTTTATAGAATTCGCGGAAAAGCCACGCTCGAGGCCGCCGTTGCTCTCCCGGTACCCGGGTCAGCACAAGTCATTGATCAGACAAGAAGTGCTCGCGCTCCTACAAAAGGGAGTGATAGAGTACATCCCAGAGAACCAGAGAGGACACGGTTACTATTCCCACTTCTTCCTGGTTCCAAAGAAGACAGGGGACCTCCATCCGATTCTGGACCTCAGCGACCTCAATTTGTCTGTCGCCTACAAAAGATTCCGCATGGTAACTCTTCCAGGTCTTATTCCCATGCTGAAGCAGGATGCTTTTTTAGCGTCTCTAGATATGCAGGACGCTTACCTGCACATCCCTATAGCTCAAGCGCACAAGAGGTTCCTGCGCTTCGAGTTTCTCGGCCATCATCTTCAGTTCCGAGCCCTTCCATTCAGGCTGTCATCGGCACCCAGGGTCTTTACCAAATGCATGGCAGTCGTGGCAGCGTCTCTAAGGAGACAAGGCCATTATGTGTTCCCGTACCTGGACGATTGGCTTCTCATGGCCACCTCCAGGGAGGCATTGGTACGAGCGATTCAGAGTACCCAGGACCTGTTTCGATCTCTGGGTATCCTAATCAACCACAAGAAGTCTCTCCTGGTACCGTCGTAGAAGCTGCAGTTTATAGGCACAGTACTGGACACTGTTCAGGGAAGAGCATTTCTTCCACGCATCAGATCCCTCATCAGAGCTTTCGTCGAACAAGACCGTCCCAGCCAGATTGGTCCTTCGCTTGCTCGGACACATGGCTGCGGCCATTCCTACTGTCCCTTTTGCAAGGCTCCACATGCGGGTAACTCAGTGGATGCTCAAGGTGCAATGGGACCTAAGGCAAGACCACATGCAGCATCCGGTCAGAATCACGAACACCGTGATTCGAGACTGGCAGTGGTGGCTAGACCCAGGGACACTCTCTACAGGCGTCCCATTTGTAGCGCCGTCCCCGGAGGTAATCCTCACCACAGACGCCTCAGGTCTAGGGTGGGAGCACACCTGGACGGGGTGAAGTCCCAGGGAACGTGGACCCCTCAGGAGGCCCACCTCCATATCAGTGTCCTAGAGATGAGGGGTCCTTATGCCCTGCAGGCATTTCAGTCAGAGATCCCGCCGAGTACTCTCCTGCTTCAGACAGACAACACGGCGGTGATGTATTACCTCAACAAACAAGGAGGCGCACACTCTTACCCCCTTTGCAGGGAGGCCATGAGGGTGTGGGATTGGGTAGTCCGACACGGTGCGAACCTGATCAAAGTACATGTTCCCAGGGTGGACAACTCAGTTGCAGATGGCCTGAGTCGCTCCCAGGCCAGAGTCCACTAGTGGGAACTTCTTCAGGAGGTAGCAGAGGATCTGTTTCTTCGATGGGGAACTCCAGAATTGGACTTGTTCGCTTCCCCATCCAACGCAAAACTGCCCAATTTTTGCTCGCTAGATCCAGGGCCTGGTGTTTTCTGGCGAGGCCGCGTTGTCCCTCTCCTGGGCAGACAGATTCCTCTCGCTTTCCTCCCTTCCGTTGATCCAGAGATTCTTCTGAAACTGCTCAGGGAGCATGCAACAATGATCCGGGTGGCCCCTTTCTGGCCCAGACAGATCTGGTTCCCTTTGCTAATACAGCTATCCAGGGAACCTCCGCTCCCGTTGCCATTCAGCTCCCATCTCTTGTCTCAGGAGGAGGGTTCACTGGTCCACCCGGACTTATGCTCACTGAACCTGCATGCATGGCTCCTAGAGACATAGCCATCTTGCGACATGGGGTCTCGCAAGAGGTTGCGGAAGTTCTTTCTGCAGCCAGAAAACCGGCAACGCATGCGACGTACGCCATGAAATGGCGCAGTTTTTGTCTATGGTCGCAAGCACGTGACCTTTCCCCTTTAGGTTGTCCGGTGAAAGCAGTGCTAGAGTATCTGCTCTCCCTTTTCCATTCGGGTCTCGCCTACTCCTCTATTAAGGTGCACCTCTGTGCCATTTCAGCTTATCACCTCCCGGTGGGACAGCGCACAGTGGCACAATTAGATGTCTGTTGAGAATTCTTGAGAGGGGTGTTACACCTTAGGCCGCCCATTAAGGACCCTGTGCCTCCATGGGATTTGCTCTTTGTCCTGGAGCAACTCATGCTCCCCCCCTTTGAACCTGCCTCAGATTGCGAGCTGCGTTTTCTGTCGTTGAAAACGTTGTTTTTGGTTGCTGTTACGTCAGCGAGAAGAGTTTCTGAGCTTCAGGCTCTCATGTGCAAGAGCCTTATTTAATTTTCCACTGGGACAGAGTATCCCTGAGGACGAATCCTAAATTCTTGCCTAGGTGGTTTCCACACTCACTCTCAATCAGGATATTGACCTGCGGTCTACTTCCGAATTATTCTAATAGAGAGGCGCTGCTTCACACCCTGGATGTTCCACGAGCTTGAGGTACTACCTGAACAGAACTAAGCAGCTTCATAATTCGGAGCAACTTTTCATTTCCTTTTCTGAAAGGATGATGGGCCAACCAGTATCCAAGCAGTCCCTGTCTCGCTGGCTTCTCCAGTGTATCTCATACTGTTATGATATCAAACAAAAGCCCCTCCCGGGATCAGTCCGGGGCCATTCCACTAGGGGTTTGGCCACCTCCTTTGCAGCACTTCGAAACGTCTCCACTTCTGCCATTTGTGCTGCAGCCACTTGGAGCTCTGTACATACCTTTATCAGGCATTATAGCCTGGACATCGCTTCACGGCGAAGAGCCGGCTTCGGCCTGGCTGTGCTACAGGGTCTCCTGTCCTAGATTCAGGACCTGGAACGTACTTTCTAGTTTTCCTCCTCCCAGAGTGTTTGCAGGCGCTACTGCTTGGGAATCAGTCCTAATGGTGTAACCTGCTGCAAGAGCAGTGTCTCGAAGTAAGATAGTACAGTTACGTAAGAACTTACCGTAACAGTAGATCTTCGAGAACAGCTCTTGCAGCAGGTACCTTCCCGCCCACCTTCCCCCTTGGAGGAGGCACAGCCTAAGCCTTTGCCAACAAGGATTTTACCCTTTTGTCTTCTGACGGTGGATCCTCGGTCTCCCATTTCATGTCAGCCTGCGGCCGGAGGTCTCCGGCGGAGAACTGGGGAATCTGGAGGACCACCTTACATACTCGCCTGGCCGTCGGGCCGGGACCAACGTTGGGGGCGGTCTCCGCTGAAGATAGCTAGCTAGAATTTTTCCGTGTGGTCCTGATGCCTGCCGGCTTCAGTCCTAATGGTGTAACCTGCTGCAAGAGCTGTTCTCGAAGATCTACTGTTACGGTAAGTTCTTACGTAACTGTACTTTCCTCTATACCCTCCTCCGATCTCCCCTCTGTCCTTTGCATTGTGACCCAGCAGTCTTCTGGTCCCCCATCCCCCATTCTTTATCTTTCCTTGGTAGAATCATACTTTTTTGCTGTTGTCCTGTGGCACCTACCCAACTGTCCCTTATCCCCCACCCACAGAGGACCCCCCGCAGTCACTGGATCGACCAGTGAAGACTAGTGACCAGCACAGTCCTCCTCTTACCACCTTGGCCAACCGTCGTCTGAACTGTCAGAGTGCACGTACTGTAGAAATTTTCTACAGTACATGCACTCTTTGACAACTCAAACGGTGACCAGCTGAAGTAGTGAGAGGAGGGCTGTGCTGGTCGCTAGTGTTTACCAGTTGATCCGGTGACTGGCATGGGGTATCCTCAGTGTTTGGTCACCAGGGAAACCATTCTACTTAGGGAGACATTTGGGGAATGGTGGGACCACTAGACTACCAGGTAACATGATAAATCTACAGAGGTGAAATTGGGGGGGGTCCACTAGACTACCAGGGTAACAATATAAAATCACAAGAATATACTGAGGGGAGTTGGGGGGATGGGGGACCACCACTAGATTACCAGGGTACCACAGTTTATAAGTAAGGGAGATGGGGGTGGGGTTTGGATCTTTAGACCACCAGGGTAGCATTACACTACAAATATATGCAGGGGGTGAGGTAGGGGACCACTAGACTACCAGGGTAACAATAACACTACAGAAATATATGGGGGTGGCGGTACCACTCGACTACCTGGGTACCAAATATACAGAGGTGAGTTTGGGGGGCTGGGGGACCACTAGAATACTAGGGTAACAGTAACAGTAAAGTTATATTATGGATGGGATATTGGGAAGGGGTGGGGATACTAGACTACCAGGGTAACATTAAAAAAATATAAGGAGGGGAGAGCAGGGAGGGGGTAGGTGGACCACTAAACTACCAGGATAACATTATGTTACAGTTACACAGGGGTGAGATGAGGTGATGGGGGACAACTAGACTACCAGGATAACATTACAAATATACGGAGGGGAGATAGGGTGATGGGGGAGTATAACTAGACTATCAGGGTAACATTAACAAAATATACAGAGAGAAGATGGGGAGGTTACCTTTAGACTACCAGGGTATTACAAATATATGGAGGGGAGTTGGTGGGCTGATGGGATCACTAGACTACCAGGAGTAACATTACAAATATACAATGAGGCTACCGGGGTAACATTAATAATACAGTATACGGGAGGGGGTACATTTAATTGGTATAAAGCTGTTTTTTTTTATTTAAAAACACATTGGTTTCAAATATGCTGAAAATGATCGCATTAATTGTATTATTGCAATGATGTTTTAAAAATTATCATGGTAAAACTTTTTTGGCATCGTGACACCCCTTGCCAAACAAACAGCCACACAACTGGAAATCAAAGTTAACCTGCGTAAAGAAAATGTCCTTGCGCTACACTGCACAGTCAGCCCCTCCTCCAAATCACTTACTAACCACTTTAGCTGCTCCCTTCCATCCTGATTCCTTCCATGCTGCCCCTTCTCTGCCATCCTGAAAAAGAACTAAGGGAAGACATGCTGAAACCACACTTCCTTTTACAGGAATCCGCTGCTCTATGGAAACCTGAAAGGACCAAAACTATGCAGCCTTTGAAATGGCTGTACACTATGGAAAAACACTAAGGGGAATGCTGTAGCAGGAACCACCACTGCAGTATTGAAACACTCAAACTTAAGCAAATACACTAAACAAGCTAGGCACAAAAAACAGTGCACTTTATCTTAAAGCAAAATAGACCATCTTGATGTAATATATAAAACATCATATCGGTAATTCCCAGATATTCATGAAATATCACCATCTCGGCATCCAACAAGCTCATAAAGGCCCTCAGCCTTCGGGCTCATGGCTTTAAGGCTTGTTAGAACCCTTGATGATGATATTTCCTCATATCTGCCAATGAACTATCACATATTCTGTCTTTATATATATTCTTTGCAAACAACTGCATTAATGTACCAGTTAGGGTTCAAGTTAACACCACAAAAGTAGGGAAATGTGGAGTTAGGGTTTCCAACCCTAGCTCCTCACCCTGACCCCTCAAATCAGCAAAAGGAAAAAACATTAGGATTTGGGGTCTCTGGAATCTTGGCGAATCAGTGGTGGGGTCTTCATTGGGGTTAACCATAATGCTTACCGCAACCCCTTAGATTGTAGTCTCCTGTCTGAAGCACAAGGTATAGCTTCTAGCCAATGCCTCATAGTGATGCACTCCTCAAAGGTAGAGAAGTATGTCTCTCCACATGTTGCCAACACAGTCTGTTGTAGCTATATGTCTCAAAGATCTAATGTTATGGTAGGTAACTATTCTTTTATCATAGTACAGTAGTTGTTTTCAGTTTATTGAATGAGTACATAAGACACAAATCCAATTATGCCATTGCAGAAAATGGATGTATTCTCCATTTGTTTCAGCTTTGTCTTTCCTTTAGCTTTTTTTTTCTATAATCTGTTTTGCCTCCATGGCCACGATGGGGTTAGACTTCCTTCTGCCAGCCTCCAACCCCCCCCCCCCACTGTTCTACATCTCCTTGGGCTTATCTGGCGGCATAGTCCCCATATTGATTTTTCCCTTTGGTGGGGTCAGGAGGGAGAGGGCCATCCCCCCTCTGATGCCTGCATCCAGAAGTTACCTCAGGTGTCCCCTGGTGATGTGGTGGTGGAGGTGTGGTGTGCAGGCATCATAAGCCCCTGCCGTGCCTTCCTTTTTTCCTACTGAGTTTTCTACCATCCCTCTCCCCACCACAATAATATGCCGGGATGGCGCATAAGTGTGGCAGTGTGCATGCATCCCAGGACTGCAGCTCCTTCCTCCACCCTGACTTCTGTCTGCCTCCCAGAGCTCCCATGAGCTACCACCAGGCCTCCATCGGATAGCAGCCGAGAGTCAAGATTGCCAGCCACCCCGATCCGGAAGAATAGAGCTGCCAGTCGGCCACTCAGTCCTCTCCCAGCCATTCTCCCCAACCAACCTCTGGCAACTGTGTTTGTTCCTGAACATGGGTCATTGGCATGGCAGGAGTTAAGGCACTCTGTGCATTAGCCCTCCACGCTACTGGGCTGGCTTTCCATCAGTTCGTTAATAGCAAGCATTCAGTTCACAAAATGCTGTTTAGTTTTTTTTTTTGATGACCCATTGATTACTTGTTGCAAATATTTAATGTTTCCTTTTTGTGTCTCCTGGTGTAGGGTAAGGTTTCCTACCCACCTTACCACTGACTTTGACAGGGACTGTTTGTGGCAGACACAGCCTTTTACTCACAATAGTTACTCAACTCATTCTGTGTTGGTGAGGTGGTTAGGGTTTCTCCTATCCTCTACATGAGTTGGTCAGTTTTGACCCTTGTCTTGTAAACCGACTGTTCATAGGCCCCTTTTTACAGCTGCGCGGCGATAGCTACGCAAAGTATTGTGAACAAGAGAAGAGGGAGTAGGGCAGGTAAGAACAGGAACTGACGTATTTTACATATTACTTCCAGAGTAGAGTTATATCACCTCATTGATATGTGTCAGATCCCTGCTCTTCTGTGTCTGTGTCCCCCCTCCCCTTGCTCCATCCAACTCTACTTTATTCATGACTCAGTGGTTGTGGCATTTTTTTTTTGTGCCATCTCCGCAGCTGGAAGAACGCTGATGAGTACACAGTACTTAACCCAGCAGGGGCAAATGACAGTGACTGAAGAATAATTCTGTCATCAACTAACATCTGTCTGACATAGCAGAAACAGTATTTTTTTGCCTTCATAGTTTGTACTGTACTGTGAGAATAGGCAAATGGCGGAGATAAAATGAAATGCGCAGTCAGTCATTACACTGATGACTACAGTTTACATAGATAAGCAGAGAGTGACAATGTAAACTGAAATCTGAGCTCTGGATTCCTCTGCTGCCTATCTAATCACCAAGGAACACTATCACTTACAATTAATGTTGGGCAGTTAGAACTGTGACTTGGGACTGTGATCCTTATCATCAAAGAACTGTACTAATCCATGACCATAATACAAGTAATTACACTGCTTCGCATCACAGAAACATAGACATTGATGGCAGAAAAAGACCACAGGGACATCTAGTCAGCTCGGAGTTCCCTGTCTGCCCTGGGACCTATTGCCTTTACAGGGTTGTATCCCTTCACGTCCACCCACCTGCTTCCCTCCTTCCTGCTACCAACCTGAGCAACCACCAGACACTTCACTTTGACCCAGTAAAACCATTTACGGTCTTGGCACCCACCACCTCCACTGGCAAACTGTTCTGTGGTTCCACCGCCCTTTCTGTAAAACAGAACTTACTCACATCCCTCTTAAACCTTCCCCTGCTAGTTTCCACTCATGACTGTGTGTTCTTGACTCTGTACTCCTGCTAAATAGCTCCCTGCAGTTCATTTTGCTTATTCTTTTTAGAAACTTGGAGTTCTCTATCATGCCCCCCAGCCTGGTTTCCAGTGAATACATTTTCGGTGCCTTCAGAGGATCTTTGTAAGGTCTGCCCCATTGGGGAATTATCTTGGTCACCTTGTGTTGTACTGTCTCCAGCCTGTCCCTGCCCTTCCTTAGGTGAGGACTCCAAAACTGAGTACAGTGTTCCAGATGTGGTCTCACCAGTGACCTATATAGAGGTAGTAGTACCTCCTTATTCCTGCTGTAAATACCTCTCGTGATACACCCCAGCATCGTGTTAGCCGTACTGTAGGTCTTCTTACATTGGCTCGATTGGTTAAGGCAGTCACTAATGATGACTCACAAGTCTCTTTCCTCTACGGTTCTCAGTTTAACCCTTCCCTTCTAGTACTCTGCCCTGGGCCTTTCTCTCCTAGCTGCATAACCTTGCATTTTTTCAGTTTACATCAGAATACATGAAAAAAGAACTCACGCTGGTATGTTGCAGGTGGGTAATACCTTTTATTGGACTTTTATCTCTTGAAAGCTAGTCTCAGAAACAATTTTGAGTTCAGTTAAGGTATCATCTGTAGGCTTAGCATATTTTTATTTATGTATTAGGCATGGACATAAATGGAGTGTGATAAATCTGTTTATCTGAGTAACTACACAGGTAAATGTAGACTCTTACATTTATGGACACAGTTTCTACGTCCTCCCCCTCCTGCTTTGCCCCCCCCTCCAATGGCCAGCTGGTCAGCACTACTTGCTGTAGCTTCATTTCTCAAGCAACACTTGTCCGGCACGCAGCACTATCACAAGCCGAAAAAGAATACCAAAAGCACAGTGGTTTAGTCCTCCTCATACACAAAACAATCCACTGAAGTCCTGGCAACACAGTCTGTAGCCAGTATGTCATTACAGTTTGCCATTTAGATGGCAGTTTGTTTACTTTCATTTCACTTTCCCTTCTGTCCTCCCCCAGACCACCCGCCTGCCTGCCTTCCAGCGAGCCTTCGCTCACTCAGATGAGCCCTTGCTTTTCCTCTCGGTGGCTTCTTCTCAGCTACAAACAGCTGGCAAACCATTTACTTTGTTTTATTTCTGCTACATTTTTGGCACGCTTGTCTCTCTCCTCACTGCCGCTCCTGCTTGCTCGGATGTTACTCACTCCACTCCAGCTTGCTGCTGATTCCACTCGCTCAAATAGTGCCTGCAATAAACACACAATTAAAAAAATTTAAAAATTAATTAATTAAAAAAAATTAATTTAAAATTAAAAAATTAAAAAAACTAGCTAAAAAACAAAACTGCGAGTTAAGGACATACAGGTAACACACCACAGCTGTTACAGTGTCCCTTGCTGATCATGACTGCCATCTTGCTCTGCAGAAAAACTGAACAGGGCAGCCATTAACTAATCTCAAAGAATGTTACTCCTTGGCCTGGTGGCACTGAAGGTTAAGGCGCTGGATGCCACACCTCGTGCCACGCTGGTGACCCGGGGTCGGGAACAGATTTAGGTTGCTTGGGGGCTGGCGGGAAGAGGAAGGATTGAGCATCCATAGACAGCTCTCCTTCCTCAGGGAGGGGGGACAGTGTAACTTGTTGTTTGCCTGACATCCAACAATGGCTGGGTGCCAGCCCATGCACGCCACCAGGAATTGGGAGGGACCTCACATCCAGGGCATAGGTTGTCTGTGTGGAAGCAGAGCTCATCCACCCTGCCCATTGCATGTTCGTGGGCCTGGGAAAAAAACAGAGGAAAAACTGCAGCTGGCAGGCTCCATAATGGCCCGGACACGTCTTCACCAGCCTCCCCAGCTTCTGGATTATGCTCCAGGGAAGGGGAGGAAGTCAGTGCTCCTCACCCCTGGACCTGCCACGGGGGGTGGTAATTCATGGGGGAACTACAGGGCAGGTCTGATTGGGGACTGTCAGCTCCACGGTGATGTCGTTACGGTGTGTACATAGTGATGACCTTAACAACCACTCTTCCACAAAGCACTGACATGACAAATCACCAAATAAACCCTCACAATTTCCTAAATTAATTTTACAAAACAATCTAATTGCAGTCAACCTACACACATGCTCTTCTCCTGTTGCATAAATGAAATATGCAGGGGGCGCAAGTGTGATACATAATTTATTTATACTTGTGGTGTTTGACCTCGGGCACCTCGCTTGTGGCTTACGCCACTCATGAGGTTACCCAAGGTCAGACACTGTTTGTATAGATAAATCATGTATCACACAGTTCCCCCTGCATATCCCTTATTTTTTTCACATCATAGACTGGACTAACATGGCTGCCACATTTCTCTATCAGACTAGACCAAATTAGATCCCCATTGTTATGCACATTATCTACTGCAGAAATCAGTGGAGGTGAGGCGAGGTGAAGAAAGAATACAAAAGTGAATGCAGTAGTTTTATTGAGAAAGTGCACTTCAGCACCTGCTTCTTAACAGAAGCAGAGCAAACCCCCATTTAACCATTTGCAAAACATCCTACTAATTCCTGTTATCTCATGAATCTTGATTTTACACTTAGGTACTGCAGCTTGCTTGGGATAACAGTGAGTAAGTGGCTCTGGTGGGATTAGAACCTGAACTTGCTAATTTCCAAGCCTGTGATGTAACCACTTGACCCCAGTAGTCATATTTTAAGTCTGCTTTTAGTGAAGCTTAAAACAGACAGTAGTGGAAATGGGAGGGAACCGGAGGAACTTGGTTCCAGGAGTGAAATGAAAAGTCTGATTCAGTTCCAGGAGTAAAATGAAGAAGGAATGCTTCTATGCAAAATACACACCTCTAAAGTAATACAACTGACTAAATAAAGCACAAACATGGAGCATATAATGAAGAAACATATCTCCAGATCCATAGAAACATAGAAACATAGACTTTGACGGCAGAAAAGGACCACTTGGCCCACCCAGTCTGCCCATTTCCCTACCTACTGGATAAGCTGCAGATTCTAGTTAACTAACAGCCTGCTTCCTGCAACCCCGCACTATAATTGCTTTGTGTCTGTCCCAAGCATGTTTGAATTCCCCCACTGTTTTAGACCCAACGACCTCCTCAGGAAGGCTGTTCCATGTATCCACCACTCTCTCCGTGAAAAAGAATTTCCTCACATTACCCCTGAGCCGCCCCTCTATCTTTAGCTGTGCCCCTTGTTCTTACATCTTTTCTGAAAGATGCTACCCTCCTGGACTTTGTTGATTCCCTTGAGGTACTTGAACGTTTCTATCATGTCCCCTGTCCCTTCTTTCATCAAGGGTATACATATTAAGCTCTCTCAGTCTCTCTTCATATGGTTTCTGATGTAGACCCTGCACCATTTTATTGCCCTCCTCTGGACTGCTTCCATCCTGTCTATGTCCTTGCGAGATGAGGTCTCCAAACTGCACACAGTACTCCAGATGGGGTCTCACCAACTGTCTGTATAGAGGAATAATCACTTCACTTTTTCTACTTGTGATGCCCCTTCCTATGCATCCCAGTATCCCCCTAGCTCTCCTTACTGACTTCTCACATTGCTTACCCACCTTTAGGTCATCTGATATGACTACTCCCAGGTCCCTTTCCATTTTGTTGTTGTTAGTACCTCCCTCTATTGTGTACTCTTCTCCTGGGTTTTTGTTTCCCAGGTGCATTACTTTGCACTTCTTTGCATTGAATCTAAGTTGCCATATGTCTGACCATTCCTCCAACCTTGCCAAGTCCCTTCTCATCTTTTCTACCCCTCTTGTGTATCAACTCTGTTACAGATCTTTGTGTCATCTGCAAAGAGGCATACCTTTCCCTCCAGACCCTCTGCAATGTCACTTATAAAGATGTTAAAGAGGATTGGACCTAGTACTGAGCCCTGAGGTACTCCACTAGTAACCCCCCTTTCTTCGGAATGTGTTCCATTCACTATTACCTTCTGTGTCCTGTTGTGCAGCCAGTTCGCTACCCAGGCTACCACCCTGGGACCCACTCCCAGGCTGGCTAACTTGATTATTAATCTTTTGTGCGGGACTGTGTCAAATGCCTTGCTAAAGTCTAGGTAGGCCATATCCACAGCCCCTCCCTGGTCTATTACTTTGGTCACCCAGTCAAAGAAATCAATTAGATTAGTCTGACATGACCTTTCTGCTAAATCCATGTTGCTTTGGGTCCCAGCCCCTCTGGCCTCTAGGTGCTCAACAATTCTTTCTTTCAGAAGTGATTCCATCATTTTCCCTACCACTGAGGTCAAACTTACAGGTCTGTAGTTTCCTGCTTCTGCCTTGCTCCCACTTTTGTAAAGGGAATCACATCTGCCCTCCTCCAGTCCTCAGGTACCACCCCATCCTGCCATGATTTGTTAAAAGTGTGGTCAGTGGTGTCACTAGGTCCCCTTAGTTCTTTTAGGATTCTGGGGTGAATCCGTCAGGCCCCATTGCTTTGTCCACCTTGAGTTTTAGGAGTTCTTTCAGGACTCTTTCTTCTGTGAATGGACTGGTATCAACCCCCTACCCAGAGTGCTTCTATTGTCTGGTTTAGGTAACTGCTCCTCATCTTCTTTTGTGAATACTGAGCAAAGTATTCATTCAGTATCTCTGCCTTTTCACTGTCTCCTCTGCCCACCTCCCTCTCCTTTATTAATCTTCACTATCCCTCCCTTAAACTTTCTATTGCTCCCTAATGTACCTATAAAGGTTTTATCCCCTTTTGACCGAGTTGGCTATTTTTTCCTCGGTTTGTGCCTTTGCCATTCTGACTGCCTTCCTACTTCTTTCTGCTTTAATTGATACAGTTCCCTGTCGTGCTCCTCTGTGATTCCTTATACTTTTTGAATGCAGCCTTTTCTCCTTAACCTTCCTGCCACCTCTTTTGAGAACCATAGTGGTTTTACTCCGCTTTGTTTTCTTTATTTGTTTTACACAAAGACTTGTTGCCTCTATGATGGCAGTTTTGATTTTTCTTCATTGTTCTTCCACCCTCCTATTTGGCCATTTGCTAGTGCATTCTTCAGGTGTTCACCCATTTGCCAAAGTCAGCCCTTCTAAAGTCCAGTATCCTTGTTTTGTATGGCTTATCTCCATGGTTGTGCTCATTGTGAAGCACACTGTGCAGTGGTCGCTTGTTCCCAGATGTCTACTGACTTCTAAATTTGTGATCCTCTCTCCATTTGAGAGTACCAGGTCTAGTATTGCTCCCTCCTAATGGGTTCCAGCACTAGCTGTCTAAGGTTCGCTTCTGCAGGGCATTGAGAATGACCCTGCTCTTGGATGTGGCTGCAGTACATGTCCTCCAGTTAACATCTGGCATATTCAGGTCCCCATCAACAGTATCTCCCTTTTCAGCCATTTTGAGAATGTCCTCTATCATTTTCTTGTCCATTTCTCCCTTGAGACGGGGTCTGTATACAACCCTGTGCGGATTGCTATGCCATTCCCCATCTCCAAGGTAACCCAGAGTGCCTCTTGTCCTCCCCTTTACTTTTAGTTCTATAGCTTTGATCCCTTCCTTATGTATAGAGCTACTCCACCTCCTCTTTGCCTTCCCTGTCCCTTCTGTAAATTGTGTACCCTGGTATGTTGACATCCCATTCATGGTTCTCGTGTACCATGTTTCTGTGACTGCCACAATATCCAATTGTTCATCTTCCATCAAAGCTACTAGCTCAGAAAGCTTGTTTCCCAGACTACGGGCATTAGTAGTCATTGCCCTCCATTTAATGTTGGCTTGATCCTTTTTCCCCATCCTGCTCTTATTGCTCTTATCTATTTTACCATTTACCCCATCCTGCCCTGTGTTGAGCTCTGTACCTCAGTGTTTACCCTACTACCTGCCCTGTTTTGTGGGGAGGCTTGACTTTTCCTGCCTTTTATCAGTACCTCCCCCCTTATCTAGTTTAAAAGCTTGCCAAGGAAGCATTTAAACCTGTCACCTAGGAGCTTGGTCCCTTTGTGGACAAATGCAGACCATCATGCCAGTATAGACCTTTATCTCTCCAGGTGGGCCCCCAGTCCCCAATGAAGCCAAAGCCTTGTGCTCTGCATCAGTTTTGCAACCATTCATTAAACTGCATGGTGTGCAGTACCCTAGCCTCATTCCTGCCATGGACTGGTAGCACCTCTGAGAAGGTTACTGTGCTTGCTACCCATCTGAGGCCCCTCCCCAACTCCACAAATTCATTCTGCACTGCACTGATCCCATGTTTAGCTAGGTCATTTGTCCCAAGGTGGACAATGATATCTAGTTCTCTCTCCTGTGATGCTGCTTCTACAATTGTGAGGATTCGCTTCTTGTCCCTCCAAGCCATGGCACCAGACAGGCAGCTTACTCTTCTCTCCTTCCCCAGTTCTACCCCCTAACAATTGAGTCCCCTATCAGCAGCTGTTTCCTTCCCTGTGGTGTCCCTTGCCACACTTTGTGGGTCTCCTTGTGGATGTCCTCAGCATTCTTCTGGGTCTCCACTGAGGGTGCCATCATAGAGGAACCTTGCTCTGCCAGAATGGCATCTGATTTGTGTGAGAGGTACAACTGGGGGCCTGCCTCTGGTCCACCAGCCGCACCCTCCCAGAACCCACTGTGGTCCCACTGCTCTTCATACTCCGGAAACCTCTGACTCAGTGGTTGTGGCAGTGGTGCTCTTTGGGAGGGGAGGCCTCCTTAGTCCTTGCTAGTTCAGCCTGGAGGTGGGCAACCTCCTCTCTCAGAGCTGACAGATCCCTGCCAGATATGTTCAGTACTAGCTCACAGGTGATGGGTTCCCTCAGTGAACTCAGCGGACAAAACAATGGGGCCAGATGGAATTCACCCCAGAATTCTAAAAGAATTAAGCAGAGAACTAGTGACACCACTGACTACCCTTTATAACAAATTATGGGAGGATGGTGTGGTACCTAAGGACTGGAAGAAGGCTGATGTGATTCCCCTTCACAAAAGTGGGAGCAAGACAGAGGCAGGAAACTACAGACCTGTCAGTTTGACCTCTGTGGTAGGGAAAGTGATGGAATCACTTGAAGGAAAGAATTGTTAAGTACCTAGAGGCCAGTGGGGCACAGGACCCAAGGCAGCATGGGTTCACAGCGGAAGGTCATGTCAGACAAATCTAATAGATTTCTTTGACTGGGTGACCAAAGTAGTAGACCAGGGAGGGGCTGTGGACATGGACTACCTAGACTTTAGCAAGGCATTTGACACAGTCCCACACAAAAGATTAATAGTCAAATGAACCAGCCTTGGAGTGGGTCCCAGGGTGGTAGCCTGGGTAAAACATTGGCTGAACAACAGGACACAGAAGGTAACTGTAAATGGAGTCCACTCTGAAGAAAGAGGGGTTACTAGTGGGGTACCGCAGGGTTCAGTACTGGGTCCAGTCCTTTTTAATCTCTTTATAAGTGACATTGCAGAGGGACTGGAAGGAAAAGTATGCCTCTTTGCAGATGACACAAAGATCTGCAACAGGGTTGATACACAAGGAGGCGTGGAAAGGATGAGAAGGGACTTGGCAAGGTTGGAGGAATGGTCATAAGTATGGCAGCTTGGATTCAATGCAAAGAAGTGCAAGTAATGCACCTGGGAAACAAAAACCCAGGGAAGATTGCACAATGGGGGAGGTAGTAACAACAACAAAATGGAAAGGGACCTGGGGGTAATCATATCAGATGACCTTAAGGTTGACAAGCAATGTGAGAAGGCAGTAGGGAGGGCTGGGGGATACTGGGATATATAGGAGAGGCATCACCAGCAGAAAACAGGAAGTTGTTATCCCACTGTACAGACAGTTGGTGAGACCCCATCTGGAGTACTGCGTCCAGTCCTGGAGACCCCATCTCAGCAAGGACATAGACAGGATGGAGGCAGTTCAGAGGACGGCAACTAAAATGGTGCAAGGTCTGCAAGAGAAGCCTTACGAGGAGAGGCTAAAGGAGCTTAATATGTATACCCTTGAGGAAAGGAGGGAGAGGGGGGACATGATAGAAACGTTTAAGTACCTCAGTGGAATCAACAAAGTCCAAGAGGGTAGCATCTTTTAGAAAAAGAGATGTGCAAGAACAAGGGGACACAATTTGAAGATAGAGGGGGGACGGCTCAGGGGCAATGTGAGGAAGTATTTTTTCACAGAGAGGGTGGTGGATGCATGGAACAGCCTTCCTGAGGAGGTTGTGGGGTCTAAAACTGTGGGAGAATTCAAGAATGCATGGGACAGACATAAGGCAATTTTTGTGGGGGGTAGGAAGAAATAGGCTGTTGGCTAAATAGGATCTGCAGCTTATCCTCTAGGTAGGGAAATGGGCAGACTAGGTGGGCCAAGCGGTCCTTATCTGCCATCAAAGTCTATGTTTCTATGTTGTTAGCATTCCACTAGGCATGGCCAAAACTAGAAAAGGTGAACTTTGCTGTTTTAAACTCCCTGAGGGAAAATGTTAGGGTTGGAAACTACACCTTGAGAAGCCTCTCTTACATCTCACTATTCATCTCTAAAGTGAGAACCAGATATGGCAAATCTGCAAAAAGTCATGCTCTTCCTTTCATTTATTTATTTATTTGCTTTTGTTAACCATGTAAGCACACTAGACAGCCAAGTGCCTATTTTCAGGTGCGACCCGGGAGGATTACAGTTGTACATACAAGTGCATCAGGCAGTCAGGGTGCATACAAAGCATCAGAACATAGGTTACATCAAGAGGTACATTATGATCATCAGGCAGACAGGGTTCATACAAGAGCAGCAGAAACAGTGATTAGAACGAGAGATAGAATAGCAACTTAGTATAGGCATGGGGAGTATAACAAAGGTACATAACAACAGATATTAAGCTAGCTAGGTATATACAAGAGCATCAGGCTCATAGATTACGTCAAGAGGTTGATAACTGTGTGGTACCAGCATGGCCAAAAAATGCCTATAGGTAACGTCGACAATACCCTCAGGAGTACACAGGCATTGAGAGGCAAGTTACACAGGATGGGCAACAGATTGTTGGGGGGGGGACTTACAGGATGTAGGCACTCTATTCAGGGGCAGGTAGGACAGGGAAGAGCACCATATTCAAATGGTGGGACAGATGGCAACGAGCTTGCCAGGTGAATGAAGTGCTAGCAGAGGCCGGGCTCACCACGCCCAGACAGGACCAGTTTAGTGGCTCAAGCACAAAGGCAGGCAGAGGCTGATTTTAGGAAGCCCCATAGAGAGGCTTTGAAACAGGGGTAGGAGGTAGTGGAGCGAGTGCTAGCAGGAAGGGAGTTCCACAGCTTAGGCGCATAGGCAGCGAAGGCCAGGTCGCCCATTTGGGTGTGGGTTTTAGGAACCAGGAGGACCTGAGAGTCGCTGGATCTTAGATGGTAGGTGGGGTTTGCAGCTTTGAGGAATGAGGCGAGTGTAGGAGGAATGGCATTTCTGACAATTTTATCAGTGATAAAGGTGTGGTGGCACTCCGGGGGAAGCCACTCCAGCTGGGAGTATAGCTCACATTGTTGTGTGAGGCAAGGAGCAGCGAGGGCAAAACGGCATACATTGTTGTACGCTGTGTCCCATTTGGAGAGACTGGATTTAGGAACGTGGGCAAAGGATACCAAGCCATAATGGAGTGTGGGTAGGAGGATCCCCCTAGCAATAACCAAGGCATTTGATACAGTTCACCATGGCCTACTTATCAAACAACTACTATCCCTAGGGCTCTCGCAGGGTCCTGGTGACCGGTTAAAAAATTACCTTGCTCAGCGCTCTCAATCTCTAAAAGTAGCTGGAGTTCTCTCAGACTCAAAACCGGTTCGCTCAGGAGTTCCCCAGGGATCCATCCTGGGCCCCCTCCTTTTCAGCCTTTCCTAAACTCCTCCCCAAATCCTGCCCTGAACAAATAATCCTCTATGCCGACGATGCCGTGATTCTGCCACTCATAATGATCCGAACCTCTATGCCTCAACCTTCAGCATGCTTCTTCCAAAGTTGTGATGTGGTTCCTGAACATAAGCTGGTTCTAAAACCACAAAAAACTAAATCCATGCTCTTCTCTAACCCTCAAAAACAAGAAACGGCAAGTCCCACTCACCATTAATACATACCTAGGAAATACCCTTGAACAAGTGCCAATTTTCAAATATCTTGGAATCAACTTTGATCAAGGCCTAACCTTTGCAACTCACATTGATTGTACAGCAAAACTATTAATCAGCGAATTGGGATTCTGTATCGGAACCGACAGCTTCTTACCCATTCTGCACTGAGGATTGCCATCCAATCCTCTATCATCTCAGTTGTTGATTATGGCTTAGTTATATATGGATCTGCCACTACTACAGCACTTAGTCGCATTACAACATCCCTAAATAAGGCCTGTCGGTTGCTCACTGGTGCACACCGACACCCACACATGTGAACTCTATGCTGACTCAGGTTGGTTGCAACTCTCAAACCGGATAAAGTACCTTACCTGCCTGATAGCGGAAAATATCCACTCTGGGCCTCACTCCACCCTGTATCCAAGACCTGTTATGCCCGAGCGCTAGCATTCGTTTTACCAGAAGATCAGAACACCAGCCTCTACAAGTCCCCCGATGCCGGACTTCTCAGGGACAAAGATCATTTGCCTATCGTGCCCCCAGCTGGCTAAATGCCCTCAGCACTCATATTACTGCCTCCACCTCTCTAGGTATTTTCAAATCAAGGCTTTTCTCTCACCTTGCCACCTCCAGCTCCTGTGACTGCCCTAATTAAACCTCCTATTTTCTCACTACCCACCCTGTCCCGTTATTTGACAAAGACATGTTTGGGAAACCTTTTCTCCTGCTATTGTCTGCTCCCCATACCTTTCACTTACCTCTCTGCTCTGGACTTTTTCCTATTTGTTTCTCCTAATCTGGCATGACCTCTTTCTTGTAATAATAATGTGATTATTGATATCTCATGTCCTTTTGCACAAATGATTTGATATGTATTTGTATATGTTTTCTTGCTCTTGACACAACACAAATTGTTGTGTTATCTATGTAACCTTTTGTACTGTACCTAATTGACGTGGAACCTTTGTAAAAGAGCCTCTGGCTCAAAGGTAGTAATTCCTAGAACAATAAACTAAACTAAACTAAGCAATGGCGAGACATGCGGCCGGGGTGAGACAACCTATAGCTCTGTAGGCCAGGCCCAACTTGAAGTTTGTGGCCTTACAGGCATTACAAATGTGGAGTGTGAGGTCCAGTTGCAGGTCAAGGGTGACCCCCGAGTACTTGACCACATCCGCAACATTCAGGAGGGAACCATCAGCTCCTGAGATAGTTAGAGAAGCTTGGCATGCTTTTATCTTGGCCGAGGAGTCAAAGAGCATAGCCTGGGTCTTTTTAAGGTTAATGGTTAGTCTGTGGTCTTCAAGCCAGGTTTGAATGTGGTTAAAGTCAGAGTTTAACTGGGAGTTAATGTCCTTGATGTCACGCGAGCTGACCAGGATGACAGGGTCATCTGCATACAGGGTGGAGTGCCCATGGGCAGAGACCGAGGGCAGCTCATTTATGAATAGGGAAAACAGAATGGGTCCAAGGATGGAGCCCTGTGGTACCCCTCAGGTCACCTGGGAAGGTTTGGAGAGGGCTTTGTTAAAGTTAATGTATTGCTGCCTCCCAGAGAGGTAGTTGGTGAACCAGGCAGGAGGAGGGGAGAAACCCATAGACCAAAGAGTGGAGTGCAGGAGAACCTGGTCAAAGGCTTTTGAGAGATTGACGAAGATGGCTCCAGTCAGTTTACCTTGGTTGGTAGCAGACCTGATCTCGGAGGTGACCACTGCAAGGGCTGTAGAGGTGCTGTGCCCTTTTCTGAAGCTGTGTTGCGCTTGGGAGAGTAGCTCATAACTCTGAAGGTAGTGAGTGAGCTGGGAGGCAGCTGCTTTCTCAAGTAGCTTGCTGATCACTGACAGGATCGCAATAGGGCAGTAAATATTGGGATTCTTTGGGTTGCCTTGTTTGAGTACAGGGACGACCCTGGCCACCTTCCATACATCCGGGATGGTTCCTGTGATTAAGGAAGTGTTGAATATGTGAGAGATAGGCCAGGCTAAGGGGGATGCCCCAAGGCAGAGCAGTTTTGGCTCAAGGCTGTCGTGCCCAGCTCTATTGTGAGGGAAGAGACTAGCAAGGAGCCTCTGGGTCTCCGAGGTGGAGACAGCCTTTAGGTAGAAGGAAAGTCGGCTAGGGATCCCACCATGGCAGGGACCCAGGGTCACGGGGCCGGGGGTTGAGGGGGAGGGAGCAGCTGGGACCGAGAACTGGTAGTTAAAAGCGTTGGCAGTAGTGAGGGGGTTATTGCAACTGACCCCAGCAATCAGCAAGTTGGAGGCTGGGCTCTGGCTGACCCTCTGACTGAGTTTTTAATGTTTTGCCAGAAGGTCCTAGGGTTACTGGCTGAGGATAGCAGGGTGGATTGGCATAATTCGCTCTTAGCAGAGTGGATGGCTCTCTTGCAGGAGCTCCTCAACTGTCTATATTCGAGGAAGTCGGTACTGGAGTGGGAGGATTTGAATCTTGCCCAGCATTTGTCCCTTTGCTTCATGAGGGAGAATCGGCCACCATGGAGCCACTTGGTTACCGTACCCCTCACCCTCCTTTTCGTTAGGGGTGCGTGTTTGTTTTGCAGGGGAGTGAAGACAGTGAGGAAGTTGTCGAGGGCCTCCGTGGGATCACTCGTGGCAGTGACCCAGGACTAGTTGGTTTGCTGAAGGTCAGCAAGGTGGTCGTCAATGCTAAAATTTGAGTAGTCCCGCATCTGGATCACCTTGCTAGGGATTTTGGGAGGTGAGACACCCCATGTGCAATAGGTGGGGGAGTGATCTGAGATGGCATCAGGGAGGACACCTGAGGAGGCTATTCTAGCAGGCCTGTTACTCAGTACCCAGTCAATGAGAGTTCCTTTTCCCCTGCATGGGGAAGGCCTCGTGGGTTCGGTGATGAGTTGGCTGAGGGCGAGGCCCGACAGCAGAGGCTCATACTGCTTGGCGTCACCCCCAACCAGTTTAAATTGGAGCCCACTTTGTCATTGAGACAGTCGAGTAGCGAGGAAAGCCCAAGAGTTCCTCCCTTTGGAGTGTTATAGGCACATACCACATGGATCTTTTTAGTATTGCCTAGTAGGAGGAGGGTGTGCAAGAACTCACAGGCAGGGGGTGTGCCTAATGACAGACACATTTAAATGCCCCTTATAGTAGAGGAGCACTCCACCCCCATGCTTATTTCCTTCTCTGTCCAGCCTAATAAGGTGGTACCCAGGGAGGGCACACACAGAGTTTGGGATGTGCGGCTTCAGCCAGGTTTCCGTGATCCCCAAAATGTCATGGTTGTAGTGATTTGGAACACAATACAGAAAACCTTAATGTTGTCAATCCCTGTGAAAGTGAGCCTCTTCAAATCCATTTACCAACGTTTTTTTTTCAGAAACCTGTACTTGCTTCCGTTAATGGCACTCTTACCGCACCTGTCCTACTCTCTATTCTAAGCTTCTCTCCCCTATTTGTTTTCCATGCCCTGCCCCTTTTCACATTGTAACTTTACCCTGACCTGTTCCCTAAACTATGTAATGCCCTCCCCAAATGTATCACTCTTCCTCCTTCCTCTTTATACTCCTCCTTTTCCTTACTCTTTCCTGCTGCATAGGTTCCTGTCGCAGCTAATGTACACAGGTTTTTGCACCATAATATGTATGCTACTTTCATCTAAGATATGTGCAGTTTCTTCTTGTTTACGCTAGCATTACTGCATGGTATGAACACTAATTTGTTGTAACACTGTATATATCCTTGCCCTGTACCTGTCGTGTATTTACTTTCTTTTTTTTTTAATTACTGTGTTGTTGGACTCCCAGTGGTTGTCACATTGCATATACTGTTGCCTGTACTTATATATGTGAATGCCCAGGCTCATCTTGTAAATGAGTTCTTCTCAGTGATGCTCACCTGGTTAAATAAAGATTGATTGATTGATTGATCAGCAGGGTGCCGACCTCAGCAGAGATGTAATGCAGTGCTATAGGCTGTGTAGGAATATATATCATTATACAGTGGGGTCTCCAAATACTGCTTTGTGATTGGTTAAATTACTTCTTTAAGCTTGAGTAAATTCATGCATAACCCATGCATAAAGAACCAGTCAACCCTATCAGAAAAGCAGAAGTAAAACAAATCAGTACTTGCACTAAACGTTTTAAATGTAAACAATTTTGCCACCATATTGCTTTCAGCTAACGTGCTGCACATAATAAAAAAAATGCAAAATATCCAGTTTAAAACCATTTTCATTTTTATTTTCAAGTATTTGTACACAGCATACCTCACACTTCCCATGTTAGTGTCAGATAAAACCCAGTACAACCACTTTCACTCACTCCTTCTATAAGCCCGAACTCCCCTTGCTGAAGCTGCTCACACTCGCTTCTCCTCCACAGTATCTACAATGCGATTTCCCAGCTGCTCTTAAAAACATCTCTCTCTCTACTTTCTGAACTTGGAAGTTGGAGGTCAACAGTGCAGTTGCCTATCACTTTCCCTTGGCAACAGTCACTGTTGCCATCACGGGAGCCCCACTTCTAAAAAGAGCTCAGTCTTTGTTTCTGTCTCTCTCTGACTGTTTGATATGGAGGTCAGCAGCGTGATCGCAGACCCCTTTCTCTCTCTAGTGGCTGCTGATGCCACTGTAGAGTTGCTCACACCATGCTGTCTCTGCAAACTGCACGCACCCCCTGTTTCACATGTTAAAAAAGAAACAAAAAATAACCTAAAAATGATGGTTAAAAAAAAAAAAATCACGGGGGGAGGGGCAAATGACTTCTTATACCATAATCTACCCAGCAACAAAGAACTATTTTGTGTAGGGAGGAAGGTTATCCTAACAAAAATCAGTAAAAAAATTAAAAACTATAAATTGAATATTATAACTTTTTTAAATTCTTTACTTGCTACTATCGTATAACCACAATAAACCATTCCAGGGTGTGGGTTTTGCTAGAGTTATGCTAGAATTTATCCAGGGGGCGAAGTGTTCAAAAGAAAAGTGGTGGTATTCTGCATAAGGTCGCTTATAACATGGGGTATGATAAAACAGGAAACCCTTTGGTGAATGAGCATCACCTGACCGTTGATTAGTGCGTAATATATGCACAGTTGGTGTGAGGGGGCAAGATACAGGATCACTGGGCAGTACGGAACTAAATATCTACTTGATGAAATTGAAGTGGAAGGCAGCCATTTGTAAAGGCAGTGGTGTGAGAGGTACTGAATGAGAAGTTGCAGTTGTTGGCATATGCTCTGTACCGAAATCCAGTGCTGTTGTTTCCCCTCCCATCCCATTCCACAGCTGTTGTTGCTGCCATGCCCCTTAGTGTCTCTTGTTTCCCCCCTTTTTACAGCATTTCAATGTGCTGTGTGTCTGAGTAAGCCACAGGTGCTGCAGCGAATGTGGCATACTTGTGTCCCGATGTGAAAGTTGAGGAAATGTCCCATCTGTCTGTCTCTAGGTCTGTACAATAATTGGAAAGCACATTTGCAGTGCACAGTGAATGAGCGAGAGTGACAGAGACACACAGCGGGACAAGGTAGAGGTTGTTGCAGTTCTCTGTTGAGGCATACCGTTCCCTCCTACAGCATTTGCGGTCTCCCCCCTCCCATTCCCGGTGGAGGCTCTTGTTTGTGCAATCCCACAGCAGTACAGCGTGGTGCGGGACAGAGAGACAGAGCAGCTTACTACGGTTATCTCGCTGTCTGTAGTTTAACCATGTGTGGCGGGGAGAGAGAGACAAGCGCTTCAGGGAGAGACAGTGAGAGTCAGAGTTGGGACAGTAGAGACCGGGACAGAAGGACACTGAGATCAGCACTGTCTGCAGCCAGGTTTCTGTGTAGTGACCCTCTGTGCCCTCCTTGAGTGTTGTGTCAGGCAGCCCTTGACAGTGTTACTGTGGAGAGAGAGCGGCAGAGCAGGAGCTGCTGTGGTGAGTGACTGTCATATTTTCTGACCGCATCCTAGATGTCTTGGCCACCCCCCACACTGAGCAAGCCTGTGTTTACGTGAAGTACCTTTTCAAATAAGCAGCTGTTGTTCTGTGTGTGTTGGCTCTGTGCTGGTGGTGAGGTTTGCCTTTCTAGTGGAAAAAGAGAGAGAGACACAGACAGGGATAGCGAGGTCCGGACCGGTAGACCTGAATGTCAGCAGTGTCCTGTGTGTCTGTGTCTCTCTCTCTTCAGTTTGCAGCATTTCTGTGTGTGTGCAATCTGTGTTCTTTCCCTCCACAGAGCGACCAGGGAATCTGGAGTGGTATTCAGTGGAATGGAGCCCCGAGATGAGGTGGAGAGACATTGTGAGCCGTCTGTGTGTGTTGCAGCTTCCCACTGCATGTGTCTTCGTGTGGGGGGGGGGTGGGCACACATTACAGGGGTTTGCCAGTGCTAAAGTATTTTATGCACAAGAAATATCAGAAATCATGTCATTACCGGATTTCTGACATTTGTGTATGCATAAAACCACTGACATATGGAGTATTTGACACCCTATTTGAGTATGAACACCCTTTTCAACTCCTTCTGTCATTTTGCTCTTGCAGGTCTACCACGTACACACCACTGTGACCTCTACACTGTTGTCTCCTTCCTCCATCTTGGGGCAAGGCACCTTGCCCACAGTGCCTCATTAGTTGCGAACTTGTATTGTTCTGTCCTTCCTATCTCCAATTTGTACTTTGTATGATATTCTTTTTTTAACTTTATGTATATTGGTTTTTACATGCAAATTGTATCTCCTTCTCTCCTCTCTCCCAGGACGCATCTAGAAATGAGCTATTGCAGCTTAGTATGCCTTTCCTGGTGAAACTTTTCAAATAAATAAATATTTGTTTGGGACTATTTTTCCAGGTGGCAGCATACAGTTCATTTTTTGATATTTAAACAGGGAGAAAACCCTTTATATTGTTTTCTCCTTGTTTTGAACAGACCCCATGTTATAAGGGAATGGGACAGGGTCAGGGACAGGGTTACTGGAGGGGGAGGAGAGGGAGGGGCAGCTGCAGTATAAGGACTGCTAACTACACAATCAGGCAGACTTGATAGACCATAAGGCCTTTATCTGCTGGCAATTTCGTATGTTCATAAGCGCAATAACCCACTCCAGGGAATGGGGTTATTGGGGATTAATCAACACCCCGAGTGCTGTGACAATGCACCTGGGGTGTTCATTAATCCCTACTAACCCCATACCCTGTCATGGGTTATTGCTTACATATTAAATGTATGGTTTGATTTTAAAACGTGGCGGTACACCGTACTCCCACGTTCCCCCACTTCAGCCTCTATCCACTTCTGGTGTGGTTTAAGTCACTGCACCAGATGTGGGTAAATCCCAGAATAACCCACACCCTGTCATGGATTATTGCTTAATTGCATTTATTTGTTTGTTTATAATTTTTGACCAGGAAAGGCACACTAAGCTATGATAGCTTACTTCCAGGTGTATCCTGGGGGGTAGGTTGCGTGAAACTGTTTTCTTTGATGGGAGAGTGCTGGCCATGACACATAGGAAACCCCTGCTGTATGGCTTTCTTGCTGCTGACAAGATGGCTGACCCTGGTGGCGGAGGAGGAGGAGGATGAGGACATGCTACTTCAGAGCAAGCTGATATGTAAATCCCTATGGAATATTTTGATGCTGTTGATGGGTGCAAACCCAAAGAATTGTAGTGTGAAATCTGCTAGCCTGAAAATTGCTACTGAGGAAGAAATTGAATGAACTGCCTTACCTAAATGTGGTAACCTGACTGAGCCAACAGAGCAGGTGGATGCATCACAGGAAGATACAGACACTAACAGTGCTGAGAAAACCTTGCTGGCCAGAATAAATGAGAGGAAAGCTTTGCTTTTGCAACTGTTGGCTGAGAAGGAAGCAGCACTTGCAGACGTGGGTGTCTGCGTGGAGCGAAAAATCACAGGAAAGAGCACAGCTGATTCTGACACAGTCCACAGCGTACTGTCGTTTCCAAGCCTGACAATGTGAGAAAAGGCCAGGGGATGAAGTGTTCATGAAGCAGGAAAGTACCTGGAGCTCAGGAGGAGCTGTTCTCCTACAACGCCTCTGCCCCATTCAGTGTGGTCAGTTGAGTGATCTCTTTTAGCTGCAGGCTGGCAGAAGACAAAAGATGGACATTAGTATACTGGTGAGCCACTGAGAGTGGTGGACATAATCTCTTTGGTGAGAAAGAAACCCTTAGTGTTCATAGCACTTACCTTCTGGCAAAACTGTCTTAAAAGCAAAACTCAGGCCTGAAGGTGAAAGCTGTGTGGTAGTGCATGCTGCAACAGTTCACAGAACCTGTCTTAATACAAAGCCGGCTCAATGACTACCACAGTTTACTCTGATTTAATGACACAGGCTGAACTGCAGGCTGAAAAGTCTTACACTATCCTGAGTAAACAACGTGGTGCAGCTTACGCTCAAAGCGGTCAGGAGCCCCAGCCCATGCAGTCACTTAACTCAAGGCCTGTAGAACAACAGACAGTTTCTCACACTAATCTTGTGTCCGACAATGTTTCTCAGGAAAAAGAGTGTTCCGTCTCCCAGGAAATCAAGCTATATAATCTATTCAGTCTAAGATAGTTACTGAACAACTGCCCAATTCTGACCCTTTACACAAGTTGCATATGTGGAATGGAAAAATGGGGCCTGTCCCTCCTGCTTATGTGGCTTGCCCCCCAAAACCCTCTGAGTCTAAAATATTACAGAGAGATGAGATCTCGTAAGCACTCAGACAGGCTTTGCTAAACAAACTGAGGGAAATGCTTCTATTATTAACTCAAAAAGTGGCTTAGAGAAAAGGGGAGTCCATGCCTCAGGTCTTCAGGACACTGCTTATCCAATGATGAAGTGGTACTGTTCCAGCATCCAAGGAGGGTGGCACCATTTCCCCAAAGACATACTGTACTCAGGGGGGATAATAACTGGGTCGTGAGAGTGCATGTGGTGTGGAGAGAGTTCCCCTGACAATATATGACTTTTTTCCTGCTACTGTGAAACCTGCCCAACAGAGAAACACAGTCCAATCTGTCAAATGTCGGGTGTTTGGAGTAGCCCCAGACAGGAAATATATAACCAGAACTCTCTGAAAGGAATCAATGCAGTTTTTGGCATTGGAATTACAGTCTGTGCATTTATTCATGTTGCTAATGAGGAAACCTACAATGTAAGCTTTAAGACTGTGAAGTCCTTAGACAGGATCCGGGCACAGTGCATCATTAAAAGATACTCCACACGCTAGCCCGGTTGGGCAGAGGGTTGAGGCACTGGTGCCTTACTTCGACCCATGCCAGTGACCCAGATTCGGGAATGGACTTGGGCTCTGGGGTTGGCAGGGGGAGGAGAGGATTGAGCTCTGGACGATTGCTCTCCTCCTTTCTTGGGTGGCAGGGACGTTGCTCGGCGGCGGTCCCCAGTGGAGACTGGAAGCACTGCACGAGCCTGCACTTGCAGGGGAACACTGAAACCGGAAAACAGTTCTGGTGTTCACCGGATGACTGCTTTTGCTCCCTGACACCACTGGAACCTCCAGGAAGTCATCTTCACCTCAGCAGCACCCCTGGGGCCTAATAGCTAGTGCACTGGGACCCCTTCCCCAGTGCCTTCCCCCTCGGAAGAGAGGGACCTGCCCTACGAAGGGATACGCCAGGATACCCTGGGGGTTGGGTGCAGTTTGAGGCTGTGGGGGCTTGAGAAGAGGATGGCCGGTGGGTCAGGGGACTTGGAAGCCTGAAGGAGTGGGGAACACCACAGCACAGGGAGCAAAAAATAAATAATGCAAAAAAAAAAAGATACTCCACTTTGGGCTTCATTTGCTGCCATACTTCTGACTAAGCCAGCTGTTAAAGTGATCATGATCCTCTTTAGAAATGAAGGAGTTAATGTCTCAGACATTACCTACTGGCTTACTCAGAGGTGTGAAATGCTTGATATGCCATCCCTTATTTTGGATGGAGAGAAGATTTGGACGGGGGGGGGGGGGAGTTTTGTGAGAAGCTGAAATATGGTGGTACAGGTCTGGTGCATCTCCCTAATAGTTTCTACTTAGGAAGGGATGGGAGATCTGTTTTTACTCAGGGAACAAGGAGTGGTCACACCAGGCTGGGGGTGCATAGTTGAATTGATGACAGCAAGTAGTAGAAAACTGGCACTTACCCCTCCATCTTGACGAGTCACCTATGTAGCCGCCACACACCACACCATCTTGGCTTCCTCATCCAAAGAATTTGAAGCAGATCATATGGCTGATTCGTGTATGGGAGTTGCCGAGAATGATTATGACAACAAGCCAGGTTTTTAAACTTATGTATTCTGTACTTTCTGTATTGTTTGTTCAGTTTTGCTGTGATATTTTAACTGCACTTTATGTCATGTACATTGATGCTGTGACCACTTTTGTATTGTCAGGCTAGTCCACTAGTCCCTGCCTTTTAAATGTAAATATGTGATGCACTTAATTGATAGCACCTGTTCTACTGAGCGCTATAAAATCTGTGAAGTAGAAGGGGGTGGCACCTTTAATAAAGCATAGAGGTAACTATGTGAAATGTTAGGTTTGCTTGACATGACCTGCCAGCATGTCCTTTGAACTTTTTGTCCAAATAAAAGCTACCTATTTGCACATTAGCCTAGCTCAAGAAAATTTTTTAAATGAAACCAAGATTGCATGGTGTGTGGTGGCTACATAGAGGACTCGTTAAGACAGGGATGAGTGCCAGTTTCCTTGTATTTGCTGGATTTGTTTTTACCAGGGACCAGCCCCAAGCCTGTTTTAAGTGTAGGTCCGTAGCACATTACAGCTCTGCTTGTGATCAGCAAAGATGCGGATTGCGTTTATCCTACGGGCATATGAGTTTGATCAGGATCACCCGATAAGCCAAGGCCCAGCAAGCAAGACCACCTAGGAGAATGGCAGATCAACCTACCTGGCGCTCGACAAAACTGACCCCTACTCCTGCTAATGATGCCCCTAGTGTTCTAGGCACAAGAGGAATGGAATGAGCTGGTGCATCCCACTGAGAGTGCACTTTTGAAGGAAGAATCTGCTGAAGAGGCAGCAGAGTGTGACATCCCACATACTGTGGTTGTACATGCCTTTTCACCAGTAGTGAGTGCACAGGCAGAAGTGTCACCCAAGACCCCTAAAAGTATCCCTGAAGACATGCAGTCCGAAATGCCATCCCACCCCCTTCTTTGCTCACTAAAGTCCCGCATCCCTCTCATTCTGGAGACACTGACATGCATCTGGTAACATGTAAAACGAGGGGTCATTTCCGCAAACCAGAAATGGCAAAGCCTGCTGTTATTCCTGTCACTAATAGGTTCTCCACGCTAAGAAACAGAATTATGTGGGGGGACACGGAGGAGGAAGATGATGATTCTGAGGTCTTCTTGATAGCATCACAAAAAGATCTCTCCTCAGATCAGAAAGATTCACAGGCATAAGTCTCTTCTTCCAGAAAATAGAGTAACAGGACCAGGACTCATTTCTTGAGGATAAGAGGAAACTCGCTATGAAGGGATATATATTTTTTTCTTTTCTCCTGCTTAATATGCTCATTTTCTGTGACTTCTTTGAATGTTAATAGTATGAAGTTACAGAAAAATTGCTTGATGACCATTTCTCTACTTCAGCAGCAATTTGGGGATATTGTCCCGGTAAAAGATTCAAGGCTGAAATCTAAATTTATCATTTCAAGGGCTACAGAACTCTGACTAAAGGGCAATCTTACTAGTTTCTGGGGGACTATGAGGGAGTTGAGGAGGGTTGGACGAAGGCTGGAGAGGCGTTGGCGGAAGTCTGGTCTGGATGATGACAAACTTAGTTTGATGGACCATTATACGGCCTATCAATCCGCAATCTCTCATAAGAAGGCAGAATTTCTGTCCAGAGAGATAGCAGCTGCACAGAATAGACCAGCTCAGCTCTTTCGGACTGTGGACAGACTCTGCAATCCAGTCTGTCTTCAGCCCAGAAGAGCCTTTTCTCCAGAATGGCGTGAGGAGTTTGCTCTCTTCTTTGCAGATAAGGTTGCCAAAATCAGATCAGAAGTCCGTTCTTCCTTCTCCAATGGGAGCGGTGATGGTCGGCAGGGGATGCATGGTCTGACTTCAGCCTCCCCACAATCGATGATATTGTGATGGTCATCCGAGCGTTGCGACCAACCAACTGTGATTTGGACCCTGGCCCCACACGCCTTTTAGTGGATTGTGTGGATAAAATTGGCCTAGTCCTGGCTTTGATAGTCTGAAAGTCTTTGGAGAGGGGGATCTTTCCAGATCCCCTTAAAGAGGCTATAGTTAAGCCTCTTCTAAAGAAGCCCTCCTTAGACCCAGATTGTCTAGCAAATTACAGACCAGTCTCTAGCTTACCCTTTGTGGGTAAAGTTATTGAGAAGGTGGTCGCAGTGCAATTGGAGGATCATCTGACCAACAACAATATCTACGATTCTCTCCAGTCCGGATTTAGGAAAAGGCATAGTACCGAGACAGCACTTGTTCGAGTACTAAATGACCTCCTAATAGCGAGAGATCGTAGGACCCGTTCTATCTTGGTACTTCTCGATCTCTCTGCAGCATTTGACACTGTTGACCATGGTGTGCTGTTAGGGCATCTGCGGTCCATCTGTGGATTATCTGGTATGGTCCTCAGGTGGTTTAGATCTTACCTCGAGGGTAGGACTCAGAAGGTGGTGTCGGGAATTTTTTCCTCGGCATCAGTCTCCCTATCCTGCGGGGTACCGCAGGGTTCTATTCTAGCGCCTATGTTGTTTGCGGTGTATATGCTGCCGTTGGGAGTGATTATAAGACAATACAGTCTGGGTTTTCATTGCTATGCTGATGATACCCAGCTGTATATGTCTAATGTGTCCGGCCAGGATGCTGCCTTGTCGGTATTTAATAACTGCCTTGCAGAAATCCAAGACTGGATGAATGGGAGTTGGTTGAGGTTAAACCCGGAGAAAACTGAGGTGTTGGTCGTGGACAAGGGTCGCTGTGAGGCGGGTTTGCCGGATGGATCGCCCTCAGGCCTATGGCTTAGGGCCGTTCCGCTGACGACCTCAGATCAGGTGCAGAATCTTGGCGTAATAATTGACGACCACTTGTCGCTTAAATCTCAGGTGTCAGCAGTGGTCAAAACTTCCTTTTTCCATCTGAGGAATATCGCCAGGGTGAAGCACCTGGTTCCTCCAGAGGATCTTCCAACATTGATCCACGCTTTCGTTACCTCCCGCCTTGACTATTGCAGCTCCCTGTACCTAGGGCTATCGGGGGTTGAACTTCGCCGTCTGCAGCTAGTGTAGAATGCGGCGGCCAGGTTATTGACTGGTTCTTCTAGATCCAGCCATATAATGCCTGTGCTCTGTGGACTGCACTGGCTGCCAGTGTTTTGGCGAATCACCTTCAAGGTCGGTTTGCTGACCTATAAAGCCCTACACGACCAGGGACCTACTTACTTGAAAGAGCTACTTTGCCCTTACTGTCCCTCCCGCCCCCTCCAATCCACTGATAAGGGATTGCTAGAGATTCCCAGGGTTCGTTTGAAAACTTCAGGGGCTAGATCATTTAGTTTTATGGCCTCGACCCTGTGGAATTCTCTACCTCGTCAGGTGCGAAATAGTCCGACTGTCCTAAGCTTTAAAGGAGCTTTGAAGACCCACCTTTTTAGTATAGCTTTTAATGATTTATAATAGTTTTAAACCTTGTTTATTTATTGTTTTATGAAATTGTACAGGCGCTTTGGTTTGAGAAAAGCACCTTTTAAAAATAAAGCTTTGATTGATTGATTGACAAACTGTGAAGGGGCTGGGTATCCCACCAAAGGGCACTGATTGGCACATCACAGAGTTTGTGGATATACACCTGGGAAGGGCTTTAATGATTGATGTGGAGTGGGGAGATCTTAGATTACAGGTCTTTAGTGTATATGCACCACAGACCAAAGCACTGTGCATTGACCTTTTTAATGAGCTCCACTCTTTTTATTTACTGCAAAAACTGTCATTCGGGTGGGGGGGGTACAACAAAGCTCATGGGGTTTATAAAGGCATCCCACACCGAGGATGTGTGTAAAATTCCAGTTTTATATACCCACCCATCCTTTTTTTCATATAATTGCTGGGGAGCATTTTTTTTGCCACAGCAATGATATAAACTAAAATACAGATACGCTGCTGTTTAGCTGTGTTCCGGTCAGGATGAAGCACAGTCTGTGGCCGAACAGCTGCTGAAATCTTTCCTTTCCTTTTTTTTAAGGTTTAAACAAGGATTACAGCTTTGATCAAAGATTCAAAACCCCAGTGATGAGAGGTGTTTTTTTTTTTTTTAGATTTACTTACCGCCGAGTTCGAATGACAGTGAAGTGTCGAGCGGTGAGGAAGGGAAGAGTGGTGGCTGGTGCATGCGTGGAGCTAGGGATACCCAGCGTGCGTTTGCCATTATAACTAGCTGGTTATAATGGCAAATTATAACCAAGTTTCCCTATGGGGGAAAAAAACACTCCCTGGAATTATATACTTATAGAATCATCTCCTGTAATGGTACTGGAAGCACGAACTGAGGTCATGGAAGCATTGGGTCATCTGGCGCTTAGTTGTGTTTTTTGTATATCAGCCTTCTCTCATAAATGGAAAGGTATTTGGCGCGTAAACTCCTCCTTGCTAACCAGGGCCTGGGTGCAAAAGAAATGAGTGTAGTTTCTGACAGTTAAACTATTTTTAAATAAATTACAGGTGGCTGAGGAGCCAAAAAGAAGCTTGCAAACTCTGCTTATCTTGGAAGTAACTTCATAAGTGTTTGAATACTGCATTTCGGTTGTCCCTTGGGGGTAGCTGGATTGACTACTAGGATTTTGGGACAGAAACTATTTTTAAATAAGTTACTGGTGCGTAGGAGTTTGTGATAGTTAAACTATTTTTAAATAAGTTACTGTGGTTAAGGAGTTGTCATAGCAAAACCTGCAGTGTGAATTGAAACACAGACAGCCTTAGGGGCAGGACATTGTTTTCAGACCAAAAAGTGTTGTATTGGAACAGGAAGGGCTGCATCATAACCATTGTCAATAAATTGCCCTGGGTGGAGATATCCAGACTAGATCAGATTACTGTAAGTTACTGGAGGCTGCAATTTTTAAAGACACAAAGCACATTTTCTTGACCTGGAAGGACACTACTACTTTATTCAGCTGTGAGCTGTGTGAGAAATTCTATATTGCACTTGATATCTGCAACAAATGTGCACTTTTGCTTAATTCTGTGGGAGGTGAAACTAACTACCCTTGGTAATTGCTTTTTTATTCACATATTTATTTAGTGTTTAACCAAGAAGGGGGCTTGCAAACTCTGTTTATCTTGTTAGTAACTTCAGAAGGATTTAAATACTGCATTTGGGTAGATCCTTAGAGGTAGCTAGATTGTCTACTAGGATTTTCTGACAGTTAAACTATTTTTAAATAAAGTACAGGTGGCTGAGGAGTCAAAAAAGAAGCTTGCAAACTCTGCTTATCTTGGAAGTAACTTCATAAGTGTTTGAATACTGCATTTCGGTTGTCCCTTGGGGGTAGCTGGATTGACTACTAGGATTTTGGGACAGAAACTATTTTTAAATAAGTTACTGGTGCGTAGGAGTTTGTGATAGTTAAACTATTTTTAAATAAGTTACTGTGGTTAAGGAGTTGTCATAGCAAAACCTGCAGTGTGAATTGAAACACAGACAGCCTTAGGGGCAGGACATTGTTTTCAGACCAAAAAGTGTTGTATTGGAACAGGAAGGGCTGCATCATAACCATTGTCAACAAATTGCCCTGGGTGGAGATATCCAGACTAGATCAGATTACTGTAAGTTACTGGAGGCTGCAATTTTTAAAGACACAAAGCACATTTTCTTGACCTGGAAGGACACTACTACTTTATTCAGCTGTGAGCTGTGTGAGAAATTCTCTATTGCACTTGATATCTGCAACAAACGTGCACGTTTGCTTAATTCTGTGGGAGGTGAAACTAACTACCCTTGGTAATTGCTTTTTATTCACATATTTATTTAGTGTTTAACCAAGAAGGGGCTTGCAAACTCTGTTTATCTTGTTAGTAACTTCAGAAGGATTTAAATACTGCATTTGGGTAGATCCTTAGAGGTAGCTAGATTGTCTACTAGGATTTTCTGACAGTTAAACTATTTTTAAATAAATTACAGGTGGCTGAGGAGTTGAAAAAGAAGCTTGCAAACTCTACTTATCTTGGAAGTAACTTCATAAGTGTTTGAATACTGCATTTGGTTGTCCCTTGGGGTAGCTGGATTGACTACTAGGATTTTGGGACAGAAACTATTTTTAAATAAGTTACTGGTGCGTAGGAGTTTGTGATAGTTAAACTATTTTTAAATAAGTTACTGTGGTTAAGGAGTTGTCATAGCAAAACCTGCAGTGTGAATTGAAACACAGACAGCCTTAGGGGCAGGACATTGTTTTCAGACCAAAAAGTGTTGTATTGGAACAGGAAGGGCTGCATCATAACCATTATCAATAAATTGCCCTGGGTGGAGATATCCAGACTAGATCAGATTACTATAAATTACTGGAGGCTGCAATTTTTAAAGACACAACGCACATTTTCTTGACCTGGAAGGACACTACTTCTTTATTCAGCTGTGAGCTGTGTGAGAAATTCTGTATTGCACTTGATATCTGCAACAAACGTGCATTTTTGCTTAATTCTGTGGGAGGTGAAACTAACTACCCTTGGTAATTGCTTTTTATTCACATATTTATTTAGTGTTTAACCACTCTGTTTATCTTGTTAGTAACTTCAGAAGGATTTAAATACTGCATTTGGGTAGATCCTTGGAGGTAGCTAGATTGTCTGCTAGGATTTTCTGACAGTTAAACTATTTTTAAATAAATTACAGGTGGCTGAGGAGTTGAAAAAGAAGCTTGCAAACTCTACTTATCTTGGAAGTAACTTCATAAGTGTTTGAATGCTGCATTTTGGTTGTCCCTTGGGGGTAGCTGGATTGACTACTAGGATTTTGGGACAGAAACTATTTTTAAATAAGTTACTGGTGCGTAGGAGTTTGTGATAGTTAAACTATTTTTAAATAAGTTACTGTGGTTGAGGAGTTGTCATAGAAAAACCTGCAGTGTGAAACAGGAAAAGACAGTCTTTCAAGCAACAGAGGGAGGTGGATCTAGGTTTACGTTTGTTTGTTACAATTCTTAACATTTTCAGTGCAGGAAGAGTTTAAAGCACAGTTGACTTATTTTGGGGCTGACAGCTTTCAGAGCACAAACCACCAGGCCTGTTTTGGGGTGGGGGAGGTTTACCTGTGTCTGACTTGGATGTGTGGCTTTTTCTCTGTTTGATTAGCAGGGTATTTTCTCTGTCAAATTGTTGTGTAGGGCATCTTGCTGACAGGAAGGCACTCATCTCAGCAGTGGGTCAGAGCTTTTAGCTGATTGTTTTGTGAGGGCACAGTTTAGGCCCAACCCCTTCCCACTCCTCACCCCACCCACCCCTGGCAATAGTTCTTTATACCTGGGGTTCTGACATCATTTCCTCAAGAGTGCAAGGTGCATATCACTGTCATATCCTTTCTAGCACACTGCACTGACAATATAAGCATACACATTGTATAATATATATATATATATTTCTATTACAAACCAATCACACACACACACACAAAATGTGGGGAGTAGTGCAATGTAATGGCTGTGGGGCAGCAGTCTTCCGGGAGTCTTCCTGGAGGCTGAGATGCTGCCCTATTTGCAGACAACTCTCTGCCCTGAGGGAGGAAGTTGCCCGTCTTTAGGCCACACTGGACAGTAGTAAGGGGACCTTCCCCCAGGCCACACTGAATGGTAGGTAGGGAACCTCCCCCATCCAGGGAGCACCAGAGCCACCACCACTACCTCAGAGGTTGTGAAGAAAGCACAGCAGTTGGACCACAGTGGGCTCAGGAAGGGTGAGGATGGTGGAACAGAGGCACACCCAGTCAGTTGTTCCACACCACAATCCATACAGCATTCTGGGGGAGCATAGCTCCCCTATGGATGCACCCACAGAGGAGACTAAGGAGGCTGAGGACAACTGCCACAAGGGAGGCCCACAGAAAGGAGGCAGAGGACACCACAAGGAAAGGAAGCAGCTCCTAGTGGGGGACTCAATTATTAGGGGGATAGAACTGGGGGGAGTAGGGAAAACTGAAGTAAGGTGCCTGCCTGGTGCCATGGCTTGGAGAGACAGGAAGCGATCCTTAGGATCACGAACAGCTGCACGGAGTTCTGAGCTGGATGTCATTGTCCACCTAGGGACAAATGACTTGGCTAATCATGAGATTAGAGCAGTGCAGAAGGACTTTGTAGAATTGGGGAGGGGCCTAAGACAAGTAGTACACACAATATCCTTCTCTGAGGTGCTGCCTGTCAATGGCATGAGTGAGGCGAGGGTACTTTGCACCATGCAATTTAATGAATGGTTGAAAAAATGGTGTGGTGCACAGGGGTTTGGCTTCATTGGGGACTGGGGTTCCACCTGGAGGGACACCAGCCTATACTGGCAGGATGGTCTGCATCTGTCCAGGAAGGGAACAAGTTTTTTGAGCAATCGGTTTAAATACTTCATTAACAAGCTTTTAAACTAGTCAAGGGGGGAGGCACTGATAAGCAGCAGGAAAATCCCAGCCTCTCCCTGCAAAACAGGGTACTAAATGAGAAAAAGACCGAGGTAGACAGGTCAGTGGGGGATGCTGCAAAAGAAGATAAAGCCATCAAAAAATGGAGAGCAATGAGTACCAATGCCTGTAGTCTGAGTAACAAGATTCCTGAATTAGTGGCCTTGATGGAGGAGGAACATCTGGATATCGTGGCAGTCACAGAAACATGGTACACACAAAACCATGACTGGGACATAAACATACCAGGATACACTATCTATAGGAGGGACAGGGAGGGTAAAAGAGGAGGAGGAGTAGCTCTCTACATAAGGGAAGGAATCAAAGTAACAGAACAAAAGGGAAAACAGGGAGGAGGAGAAGAAGCACTGTGGGTAAATTTGGAGACGGGCAATGGCACCACAATCCGCACAGGGGTTGTATACAGACCCCCTTCTCAGGGGGAAGAAAAGGGACAAGGAAATGATAGAAAGAATACTTAGAATGGCAGAAAAAGGGGAGATATTGCTGATGGGTGATCTGAATATACCAGATGTTAACTGAAGTGCAGTTGCAGCAGTCACTTCAAAGAGTGGGGTTATTCTAGATGCCCTACAAGGGGCATGCCTTAGACAACTAGTATTGGAGCCCACTTGAGAGGGAGCAATCTTAGATCTGGTTCTCTCAAATGGAGATGAAGAGAGGATCACAGATGTAGAAGTGGGTAGCCATCTGGAACTAGCGACCATCGAACAGTATGGTTCACAATAAACACAGCAATAGAGTCAAATCATACAAAGGCAAAAGTACTGGACTTTAGGAGGCTGACTTGCCAAAATGGGTGCGTGCCTAAGGAATGCACTAGCAAATGGGCAGGAAGGAGGTGGAAGAACAATGAGAATAATAAAACTGCCATCACAGAGGTAATGTTTTGTGAAGCAAATTAACAAAACGAACGATGTAAGAAACCACTATGGTTCTCAAAGGAAGTGGCAGTGAAGGTTCAAGAGAGAAAGAAAGCATTCAGGAAGTACAAGGAATCACAGAAGGAGCAGGACAGAGAACTGTATCAGTTAAAGCAAAAGGAAGCTGGGAAGGCAGTCAGAACAGCAAAGGCCCAAACCGAGGAAAAGATAGCCAACTCAGTTAAGAAGGGGGATAAAACCTTTTATAGGTACATCAGGGAGCGAAGGAAGACCAAGGGAGGGCTAGTGAGGCTTAATAAAGAGGAGGGAGGGTGGGCAGAGGGTCACTGTGAAAAGGCAGAGATACTAAACAAATATTTTTGCTCAGTATTTACAAAGGAAGTGGGGGAGGTACCTAAAACAAACAGTAGAAACACTCTGGATACAGAAGTTGATACCTGCCCATTTACAGAAGAAAGGGTTGTGAAAGAACTCTTAAAACTGAAGGTGGACAAAGCAATGGGGCCTGATGGGATTCATCCCAGAATTCTAAAGAACTAAGGGTAGAACTAGTGACACCACTGACTACCCTCTTTAACAAATCATGGAGGATGGGGTGGTACCTGAGGACTGAGAAGGGCAGATGTGATTCCCTTCACAAAAGTAGGAGCAAGGCAGAAGCAGAAAACTACAGACCTGTTAGTTTAACCTCAGTGGTAGGGAAAATGATGGAATCACTTCTGAAGGAAAGAATTGTTGAGTATCTAGAGGCCAGAGGGCTCAGGACCCAAGGCAGGATGGATTCACAGTGGAAGGTCATGCCAGACAATCTGATAGATTTATTTGACTGGGTGACCAAAGTAGTAGATCAGGGAGGGGCTGTGGACATGGCCTACCTAGACTTTAGCAAGGCATTTGACACAGTCCCACACAAAAGATTAATATACAAGTTAGCCAGCCTGGGAGTGGGTCCCAAGATGACAGCCTGGGTAAAGAATTGGCTGGAGAATAGGACACAGAGAGTAATAGTAAATGGAGTCCACTCTGAAGAAAGGGGAGTTACTAGTGGGGTTCAGTATCAGAACCGGTCCTCTTCAATGTCTTTATAAGCGACATTGCAGAGGGACTGGAAGGAAAAGTATGTCTCTTTGCAGATGACACAAAGATCTGCTACAGAGTTGATGCACAAGGTGGGGTGGAAAGGATGAGAAGGGACTTGGCAAGGTTAGAGGAATGGTCAAATGTATGGCAGCTTAGATTCAATGCTAAGAAGTGCAAGGTAATGCACCTGGGAAACAAAAACCCAGGGGAAGAGTACACAGTGGGGGTGAGATACTAACAACAACAAAAATGGAAAGGGACCTGGGGGTAGTCATATCAGATGACCTAAAGGTGGGCAAGCAATGTGAGAGGGCAGCAAGGAGGGCTGGGGATACTGGGATGCATAGGGAGAGGCATCACCAGTAGAAAACAGGAAGTTATTATCCCTCTGTACAGACAGTTGGTGAGACCCCATCTGGAGTACTGCATGCAGTTCTGGAGACCCAGTCTCTGCAAGGACATAGACAGGATGGAGGCGGTCCAGAGGGGGGCAACTAAAATGGTGCAGGGTCTGCACCGGAAAACATATGAACAGAGACTTAAGGAGCTGAATATGTATAGCCTCGAGGAAAGGAGGGAGAGGAGGGACATGATAGAAACTTTCAAGTATCTCAAGGGAATCAACAAAGTCCAAGAGGGTAGCATCTTTCAAAAAAAGAGGTGTGCAAGGACAAGGGGGCACAATTTGAAGATAGAAGGGGCGGCTCAGAGGTAATTTAAGGAAGTATTTTTTCACAGAGAGGGTTGTGGATGCATGGAACGGCCTTCCGGAGGAGGTTGTGGAGTCAAAAACAGTGGTGGAATTAAAGCATGCATGGGACAATCATAAGGCAATTCTAGGGGGTGGGGGTAGGAAGAAGTAGGCTGCTGGTTAACTAGGATCTGCAGCTTATCCATTAGGTAGGGAAATGGGCAGACTGGGTGGGCCAAGCGGTCCTTATCTGCCATCAAAATCTATGTTTCTATGTTTCTATGTTTATTGCAGGCCAGGCTTTCCATGCAGTGTGCTTATGATTCTTTGGTGGAGTGGTGAAAGACACCAAGAAGGATTTTAAGAATTTCTTTTCTTGGATGTCTTCACATCATTTCGCTTTGGTTTACAAAAAGTATGTAGGTTTGCATGTTCAACTGTGCAGGCTGTTAGACTTAGCAAGTAGAAAACAGGGGAATTACACATTACAAATTCAGGAAGTTAAGAAGGCAGAGAACCATACAGTATGATAGTGTGCCTTCCCTGCAAAAGGAATTACAGTATGGGACCCTGGGCACTCAGTAGTCTTTTGATGCTTTTAAAGAGTGTCAGAAGCGTGTAGAGTCTTGTGTTTTTACAAACATGGCTACATCAGAAGGGACTCAGAAATCCCAAATTTCTAACCTGCTAGATGTCACAGAGTGTTTTATCTTTGACCTTTATTCATAAGTTTCCATTCCAATGGCACCAGTGTTTTTCAGAAAATATAAATTCCAGCATTGGAAGCTTCTGTAATAAAATCTTTAATTAAATCCTGATCTTCAATAATATCACTTTCCTTAGGCCACACCTTTGGAACTGTACCTGCTTCAGTGCTAGGAGCACATGGAAATTTGCTAGCCGGGGGCTGCCCATAGCAATATCACACGTCAACATCTGCGTAAGCATAGGTAGCCCCATCTCGCCTCAGTTCTGTTCCCGCCCTCAACTGTACTCATCGCACCTGCAATGAAAACGAATATGCCTAGTCATTGTCGCTTGTTATTTTCATAGATAGTAATCACTAGTAAATTAGTGATGTTGTCAGCTCTGTATGCTGCCAGACCCATTAGCATTGTTCTGGTACTGCAAGTGTAGTGAAAAATAACCAAGGACTACACCCGCAAATTGTGTGTCTGCTGTTTAGGCCTCTCTCATAGTGTCAGGACTTGTGAAATTTGCCAGGGCTTCAATCAGGCAACAAGGTGACACAAATAAAAAGGCACTCAATAAGTTCTTGTTAGAAAAAAACTTTGGCGTCCATGCAGAAGCCAAGGGTCAGAAAGATGCGTCACCAGCCCCATTGACTGAGTCGTGGTTATTGAAGTCAAAAGGCTACAAAATAGAAAGGTCATCATCAGGACATATGCACAAATATAAGGATAAGGATAGATCAGCTTCCCCAGTGAGATCCAGGTCGCTGTTGCAGCCTGTAGGTAGTCAGTCTGCATCGTCAACATCTGCCACGATGGCGATCACATCCGCCTCCCCACTGTCAACCAGACACCAAGTTCAGGGCTTGGCTTAGGCACTACTGTACCTGCTATGGATGGTACATTGCCATTGTCGATGGGGCAGGCCCATCGTTGATTCCAGTAGTCACAGCCCCTGGCCAGGGTGTCATTGATGTGCATGCAGTGCTGGCATCATTTTCAGATATGACACTGTGCATACTGCCAGGCTTGAATTTACAGCCTGCACTGCCATTGCTGCATTACAGGCACCCTCAGCTTCCTTGGCTGGTACACAGCAAATAACCTCCTGAGCAGCGACCGGCATCATTGCCAGTGAGGTCTGCTATTCCCATCACTGACAGGGATGCCGACGAGGAAGAGGAATATAAACCTGATCTCATAATTGAGAAGGATTATGAAGAGGAGGAAGGATATGCAGAGGAGCATTTTGGGATTCTGTAGTGGACACACCCAGATCTCCTCCTGAAGACCCCACTTTTCAGATAATGATGCAGCAAATGCAGACTGCTTTGGGGTTTGCTGTGGAAGAAGAGGTTTCTTCCAAAAATAATCTGATGTAGTTTCTGGAGGTTTCCTGCACTTCTTACATTATTGTCCCTCAGATGTATCCTATCTTGGAGGATGCCACCTTTGCTGCCTGGTATGAGCCAGATACCATACCAGCTGTACCCAGAAAGGCTGGCAAACAGTACCCTGCCCTGCTGCCAAGCCTTACTGTGCCAACCAGCCAGAAAACAGATTCTGTGGTCATAATGACTGCCCATGATAGATCCAGGGCAGCAAGGCATATGATCACCTTGACACCTGATAAGGAATCCAGGAGGTATGATGTGATTGGTGGACAAGTGAAGATACGCCTCTGCCTCCTTAGGCCTGCATATTGCTAACTATCAGGCTTACATGATTAAGTACCAAAATAGCCTTTGGAAGGCTGCCAAAGCTACAGTTAAGGCCCTCCCAGAAGGCACAGTCAAGAATGAATTGCTTAAAAATCTGAATGCAGGTACTGAGGTAGGCAAACACCTGCTACGCTTAATATATGCTGTCTCAGATGCATCTGCCGGGGCAGCTGCCTCTGGTATTTGCATGAGAAGGTATTCTGGACTAAGGATGGCTGGTTCTGCAGCAGCTATGCAACAAACAGTGCCGATCGCTCCCTTTAGAGGCACCAAATTGTTTGGATGTCATGTAGAAGAGGCATCAAGGGGCCTTCAGGTCTCCAGAATGACTTTAAGGCCAGTTAAATCCTTATACCCCACACCTGGTAGAGGTAGCAGACGAGGATCCCTTCAGCAGTCAGCAGCCAGTGGTGGCTGTCTAGCCTACCATCAGCAAGGACGTGGTAAGGGTGATGGGGTCCTGCCAACTCCCCCTCCCATGGAGCCCATTCCAAAGCCTCTAAAGCTGGTGGAGTCGCACACACCAGCTCAGCATGACTTGGATCAGATGCCCCCCACCCCTCTTCAGCTATAGGAGAGTGGTAGTAGGGGGTCGATTCTCCCTGCATTTAGCACAGTGGAGAGAGATTACTACAGATGAATGGGTCCTGGAGATAATGGCAAAGGGACATGCTCCGGAGTTGCTGGAAACCCCTCCAGAGCATCCTCCGTCTCTTTCAACTCATCTACTGGGTCATGGGTGTCTGTTGAAAGAAGAAATACAAGCTTTGCTAAACAAATGGGCTATAGAACATGTTCCTTTATACCAGAAAGACAAAGGTTTCTACTCCAGATACTTCCTAGTCCCAAATGGAGAAGTGATCATAGACCTCTGCTAGACCTGCAAGACCTAAAAATCTACAACGAATACAAGAAGTTTTGTATGGGCCCAGTGGTGCTGTGGGTTGAGGCGCTGGATGCCACACCTCATGCCATGCCGGTGACCCGAGTTCGAAGGATGAGCTCGGGTGCCGGGGGATGATGGGGAGAGGATTGAGCACCCATGGTCTGTTTCTCCTTCCCTGGGGGGAGGGGGGATCAACAGCACACCAGTGGCTCCCGGTGGAGATCGGGAACACTGCAGTGCATGAACTGCACACTACACACAGCGTGACTGACACTGGCTGGGTTGCCATGCGCCATGCGTCAGGTGTGCCCACGTAAGGGGGGGTGGTAACCACCAGAACAGGGAAAACATTGGCTCCATGGGGCAGGCGACGGCACCTGTCCCCCATACCCTCTGCCGGGTTTGCCGCACCTGGCCTTCCAGTTCCTCCAACTGGGACCTCACCTGCGACCAGAGACTGACTTAGAAGAGCGCCCAAGAGGAGGGGCGACGAACCTCAAATGGGTTAAACAGGGGGTGCTGGTCGCAGGGAGGGGGGAAAGTAGAGGCACAGGTCGAGGGAGACTCAGGTGGGCAGGATACAGGTAGGATGCCTGAGAGAGGCTCCATGGAGCCGAGACTGGAGGAAATAAAAAAAAAAAAAAAAATTAGGAAAAACAACGGTAAATACTGCCGGCGACAGAGCTGATGAGCATTGAACTTTACTGCGCGGCGCTGACACAAGCTAACGGTGCAAAAGAACTGGAAGGCGGGCGTGGGGGACCGCCCTTTTATACTGACGCTGCATAACGTCGGTCACCTGATGGGGGGATGGTCCCCTGCCAGAGACTGCTAGCTAGAAATTTTTCCGATGGGTCCTGACGCCGGCCAGCATCAGTCCTATATGTAATTACCTACTGCAGGAGCCTCTCTCGAAGATCTACTGTTACGGTAAATTCTTACGTAACTGTACTTTCTGTATGGTCTCCCTGAAAAATCTGATTCACCTATTGCAAACAGGAGACTGGATCTGCTTCCTGGACATGAAGGATGCATACCTTCCTATCGAGATAAGGCAGCATCAGAGAAAATATTTGAGATTTGTCGTGGAAGGGGAGAACTTTCAGTTCAGAGTATTGCCCTTTGGCTTGTCTTCTGTGCCTCAGGTCTTTAACAGATACATGGAGGTGGTGGTGGAGGTGGTGGCAGCAGCCCTTTGCAGTGAAGGTCTGTACATTTTCCATACCTGGATGACTGGCTGTTGAAGGCCAGATTCAGGAGCCAACTTGAACACACTCTGTCCTAAACAAGGCAACTGTTCGAAGCCCTGGGGGTGACAGTCAATATGCCAAAGTCAGTACTGACCCCTTGCCAGAGGCTGCAGTACATAGGTGCAGTCCTGGATGCAGAACAGAGCAGAGCATTTCTACACTTGGACAGGGTAGAAGTCCCATGACTTAAGCGCAACTCGGATACAGCAGTCATTACGTTCCAGCCAGAGCTTTTCTATGTTTCCTGGGACTCATGGCAGCAGCCATTGTGACTGTGCCACTGGTTTGCCTGCATATGTGGATACCACAGTGGACACTTAGAGTGCAGTGGGACCAGCTGAAGGACCACATGAATCAGAAAGTGCTTGTCACGTCCCATTTACACAAAACGCTGATATGGGGGATGGACCCCAGCAACCTCTTGAGGGGTGTTCCATTCATAATACCAAATCTAGCTCAGATTCTCACCTCAGATGCATCAGGATCCAGGTGGGGGGGCACACCTGGGCCCTTACCAGACCCAAGGTTCATGGACCCAGCTGGAAGCTAGATTACACATAAATGTCCTGCAGATGAGAGCTGTCTTATATTGTCTCCAGGCTGTACAGGAGCATCTGACTCTGGGTTATCTGCTAGTACACACAGACAATGTCAGTGTAGTGCATTACATAAACAAACAAGGGGATACTCATTCCTATCCCCTGTGTCAGGAAGCAATGAGAGTGTGGTACAGGGTGCTGGAACGCGGCCTGGAGTTCTAACCCCAGGAATCCACTAATATTCTTGCTCTTGCAGTGCTCCCTTAAGTCAGCACTGCCCCAGAGAGAATAGAATGCTATGCTAATCATGGAATGTTTAGCTGGTGCATCTATTTTCAAACTGCCCAGTGTCAACTGCCTACATTCTACCTCAGATTTCTTCTCTCTGCTGTAATGATCAGATGCCCTGGAGATCTCTTTCAATCAAGACAGATTCCTGTAGTGCATAGAGCAAAAAAACTTAAGTATTTTTGTTTTATTTTTCATTACTGCCTAGTGTCATTGTTCTTTAGTGTTTTATAACTCATTAGTTTTAAATTTAACCTTGTTTATCGGTTCCTCGCAGTTCCTTTGACCCGAGGGGCAACAGACATTTTTTATTTAATCGGAACCTTTTTAGAGGGTTCCAGTTACTTTATTCTTTAATTTTCTTTCATTTTAACCACTTTTGAACCACGGTTTATCGGTTTTCTTCAGCGGTTTCTCGGTTCCGGATCCAATAAGAACCAATAGTTTTTTTCACTTTATCGGTTCCTGAACCGACATTATTCTATTGAAACTGACCGCAAATATTTCAGTTTAGTCTATTTTTTTGTCGGTTACTGGTTCCTGTTTTTTATAATATCAGACAAGCCTAAAAAGAAAACAGGACCCCACCCTGGGTTCAAGAATTGCTTGAAGTGTGCAGAGGTGTTTGCCAAGGCAGACAAGCATGATCTTTGCTTGGTCTGCCTTGGGCAACAACACTTCAATGAAGACTGTGATATTTGTAAGCCTTTCCCTGTTAAGACAGTGGAAAAACACAGGGAGAGGCTTAAAAGAAAACTAGAGGAGGGGTCCATGGGGTCTAACCAGTCCACCCCCTCTAAGACTGTGGCAGTACCTTCCAGAGCCTCTAAATCCACCCCTGATATGGGTGAGGGCTCTGGCAAGAGAGGCAGTCAACCAGCTGACTCCCCGGTGCCTGCCTAAAAATTAAAGAAAACCAAACACACTGACACCCCGGCTGAAATGCCTCAAGGGTTCCTTCAGGTGCCTATTAATGCTCCTTCTCCTGCTGAGTTGACACAGGCTTTCACCTTACTCCAGGTGCTGCAGGGTTTATTACCCCCTCAGCAGCCTGTGATTGCTACTGCTGAAAAAGCAACTGTTGTTACTCCTTTTTTGCCTGTTGCTACAGTGGCATATGAGGAGGATGACCAAGATGAAGAGGGAATTGAACCTGAGGTGTCACCAGAACAGGATTTTGGCTCCCCTCCCAGACCCTCAGAGGATTTCTCTTACCATTTTTCTTTTGTTAAGAAAATGGTAGAGACCCTGGATCTGCAAACAGCTGAAAGAGATCCAGGATGAAGATGAGGCACAATACATGGAGCTTATGGGGCTGACACCCTCAAAGAGGCTCCTTTTGCCTATTTACAGATTCTTTAAGAAGGATGTTTTAGAACTCCAAAAGGCTCCCAATACAGTCACACACACACACAGAAAAAAAGTGTGACAAGAAGTATCAGTTAGAAAGATCTGGTGCTGAGTTTCTTTTTAGTCACCCAGACCACCAGGGTATTGTACAGCAGACTGCCTGTGAGAAAGCCAGAAGAACTCCCTTATCCTCTCACCCCGCTGAGAAAGATTCGAGAAAGGTGAACAGCATAGCAAAAAAGGGGTACCTTTCGGCATCCCTGGCAATTCGGCAAACCAGCTACCAGGCCTATGCAGCCTTTTATCAAAAAGCTCTCTGGCAGTCAGTAGTGGACAATGCTGAGTCTAACCCTCTTTAATAGTGTCAGAGCTGCTAGACACAGCAAAATTGGGCTTGGAGGTTTCCAAATACCAATTTCAGATTTCAGCTGACACCAGTGATACAGCTGCAAGGTGGATGGCTGGTACCATTGCTCTAAGAAGATTTGCCTGGCTGAGGGCTACCAACCTCACCCAGGACACCCAAACTAAGGCAATGGACTTTCCTGTCGAAGCCCACTCACTTTTTGTTGGCCAGACTGAGGCATATATGAAAAAAGTAGAGAAATATAAAGCTACTTTTAGGAGCAACTCAACCAGAAATAGGCCCTCTAGTTCAACGTTGTCTTATACTAGGGGAGGCAGGGGCAGGTCCTCTTTTAGGAGGCCTTTCTTTCAGGTACAGGCTGTTTCCCAGCAGCAGTATCAACCACAGCAGACTGGATTTTACAGAGCTAGATGTAGAAGGGGTTCTCGGAGAGGATCCCAATCTGCTCAGCCTCAGCAGAAAGCAAAACAGAACCCCTGATGTTTCCCTTCAGGCTGCCTCTCCACATCCTGTAGGGGCATACTCAACCACTATCTCTAGGAATGGTTAAAAATAACCACAGACAAGTGGGTCCTGGAAATAGTGTGTCAGGGTCTCTTCCTTTGCTTCAAGCCCCTTCCTCCTCCAAGGTTAAAACATTTTGCACCAGCTCCCTTCTCAGAAAGAAAACTACTGGAGCAGGAGGTACTGGCCCTACTGCTGGTAAAAGCAGTGGAGTCTGTCTCCCACAACCAAAGAGGGCAAGGGTTCTATTCCAGATATTTCCTAACAACAAAAAAGAATGGAGAGTGACGGCCTATACTAGACCTCAGACTGCTAAACCGGTACCTGGTAAAGCGCAGGTTCAAAATGGTCACAATGGCCATGATTTTGTCAACTCTTCAAAAAGGGGACTGGCTAGCCTCCTTGGATCTAAAGCATGCATATTTCCATATTCCCATAAGGGAGTCATACAGAAAGTATCTCAGATTCAGACTCCCCTCAGGCCACTACCAGTTATCAGCACTTCTCTTTGGCTTTATCTCTGCACCAAGAGTCTTTACCAAGTGCATAGCAGTAGTAGTGGCACACCTCAGAAGACTGGGTGTCACAATTTTTCCTTATCTGGATGATTGGCTAATCTTAGGGAAATCCCACCAACAGGTGTCAGACCACCTTCAGGTAACCCAGGATATGCTGCTCTCCCTGGGATTCCTTCTCAGTACCAAAAAGTCAGTCCTGACCCCTGTGCAAGTTCTGCAGTTCATAGGTGCAGAACTAAATACAGTAGTGGGAAGAGCTTTTCTCCCTCAGAAAAGGGCAGAAAGCATTTAGCTTCTGGCAGGCTCATTTACCCTGGGCAGGCCAAAGTCAGCAAAACAGTTTCTTCAACTGTTAGGGCACATGGCTGCAGCAACAAGCACAGTCATAAGTACCAGGTTTCAGATGAGAGATATTCAGTTCCACCTCAGAGCACACTTGTGTCAAAGGCAGGATCCCCTCTCAAAGCCAGTACCAGTCACACAAATGTTACTACAGGCCCTCCAATGGTGGAGGGAACCAGAAAATTTAAGGAAAGGGGTTCCATTCCTGCAGGAGCCTCCCTCTGGTTCTCACAACCAATGCTTCTCTGCTTGGTTGGGGTGCTCACTTAGGGGATCACACCATCCATGGTACTTGGGAGAGTGCAGACTCACTCCTGCACATATCCTGCTGGAGTTAAAAGCTGTTTATCTGGCCCTTCAGGGTTTCTCTCATCTCATACAGGCAAAGGTGGTGCAAGTCAGAACAGACAATACCACAACAATGTATTACATCAACAAACAAGGTGGGACAAGATTCACTTCTCTGTATACAGAGGCAATGAAGATATGGAGCCTCGCTTACTCTCTAAATGCCTCTCTACAGTCAATTCATCTGCCAGGCAAGGACAACACCTTGGCAGATGCCTTGAGCAGGATGAACCAGTCCCATCACGAATGGGCACTGAACAAGCAAGTGGTGAATGCTCTATTCAGGAGGTGGGGGACCCCAGAAATAGACCTTTTTGCTTCCCACCAAAATCACAACTTGCCTCTTTCTTGCTGCAGGGCCCCAGTGAAGGGGACAGTTCCAATGGATGCCCTGATTCTGGATTGGACAGTCAGGTACCTCTATGCCTTTCCTCCTTTTCCTCTGATACTCTGGGTGCTCATCAAGCTCAGGTCACAACCAGCTTCAATGATTCAAACAACATGAAGGCTTGCTGTATTCTGACATCATGCAGTTAGCCCCAGCACTTGAACTGCTCCGGAGAGGAAATAGTTAACTCTGTGCCAGAGCACAGAACGTTGAGATCAAGCTCGGTTCAAACCTCTGTCTGCTGCACCTTCAAGTGTAACCATTAGATTCTTTACTCCGCTTAACTGAACAGTCACTCCAGAGAAATCTCTTTCGCTTGTCGGTTCGGTCTCAGTAAAACATCGGTTTTAAACCATGAATTTTATTGTTTTTATCGGTTCAGATCCCTGTCTGCGGTACAGTAAGTGTTGTAGGTAGTGGACATTAGTTTTATTTTATCTGTGTGGAAATTGTAAACGTTTTGCAATCGGTCCGTCTGGAACTGATTGTCTTTTCTTTCTTTATTCTGTAAAGTCTTTGGTTATTTGTATTAGTGTGAGGTACCGGTCCTTATCGGTTTCAAAAAAACATATTTTTTGACGTTTTTTTCCACAGCCCGTAACACGGTTGGTGACCGATAAGGAGGTCTTGCCTGGCTTTAAAGCTGCTAAAGGTAAGTGGATAGGATGGCTATATCTGAGAAACCCAAGAGAAAAACCGGGCCCACTGGGTTTCAGCACTGTAGTGAGTGTGGGGATGCCTTTGCTAATGCAGATCCTCACACCACCTGTGTGTATTGTCTGGGGTTTGACCACCTCGATTCAGACTGCCAAATATGCAAGAATTTCCCGAAGGCCACCCTGGACAAGAGATTGGGTAGGCTTAGGGAAGAGGAGGCCAGGAAGTCTGCTGATCCGGATGGTCAGCCCAGTTCGGTTCTGACCGAACCTGAGGGAGTGCCCACTGACCTAGGCGATACTTCCTTGGGCAAAAGGAGAGCCGACCCTGAGGGGTCGGTTCTGTCTAAAAGGAAAAAGAAATCAGCTGGTTTGGATCCAGAACCGTCACGTCCAACCGCCGAAGAAATTGCCAGGGTGATTAGAATAGTAGAATCACTCCGTTTGGTTCCGGACAATCCGGGGCCTCCGGGTAGGCGCTTGGTTCAGTCGGTTCCTCTGGTGCCGGAATATTTTCTGGGTGATCACTATGAACTGGATTTGGAGGGGGAAGAAGGGTTTGATGATGATGGTGATGATGATAATGATGGTGTGGAAGGCCTGGATGAGCCCACTGAACCAGACAGCTCCCCAGACAGGCCCTCCAATGTTTCCCCTCCCAGGCTTTCTGAGTCCCCTTCCCACTATTTGTTTTATAAAAAAGTGGCTGCGACCCTCCAGCTCCTTCTGGTTGAAGCTGCTGAGAAACAAGAAGAGCCTGACTATGTAGAGATGATGGACATCCCAGAGTCCAAAAGGCTGTCTATTCCCCTTCATAATTCTTTTGGGAAACAGACAAAAAATCCTTCAGACAACAAATTAATTAGCTCCTGTGGACAAGAGAATGGACAGGAGGGATATACTGTCAGGCTCAGGTACAGAGTACTTGTTCCAACAATGCAGCCATGTTGGGGTCGTGCAGGCTGCAACCTGTGACAAGGCTAATATACCTTTGGCTTCACACCCCACAGTTAAAGACTCTAGGAAGGTGGATGCTATGACCAAGAAACAGTATTTGGCATCCTCCTTGGGACTCAGGCAGGCAAACTATATGGCCTACACAGCCAGATACCAGACGTCCGGGTGGGATACTGTTCTGGAGCTGGCTAAACAGGCTTCCCCCAGCTAGCCAAAGAGCTGGAGGAGGTGGCTGCTGATGGGATTGAGGCATCCAAAGTCCAGTTTCATGCTGCTGTGGACTCTAATGATGTTTCATCACGAGTCATGGCTACATTTGTGTCTCTTAGGAGATTTGCTTGGCTCAGATGTACTAGCCTCTCACAGGACACCCAGGCTAAGGCCATGGATTTCCCTGTGGTGGGCAATTCTTTGGGGAGCAGACAGAGAATTACATGAAAAAGCTGGATGAGTACAGGACCACTTACAGGAGTGCACAGGCCAAGGAAAGGCAGGCAACTCCTTAGAAGCAGCAATCTAGGGGCAGGGGCAGGCCTTTTCACAGACCTTTCTACCAGACACAGGCCTCCTCTCCTTTTCCTCAGAGGGGGTTCTTCAGAGGAAGAGGTAGAAGGGGGATGAGCAGGGCTGCATCCTCTTCTCAGTCCAAGGCTCTTGCCAAGCAGACACCCTGATGTGTCAGCCCAGGTCAACTCCCCCTTGCCAGTAGGAGGCAGGCTGGCTTACTGCTTCCAGGCCTGGAAGTCTGTTACCTCAGACAAGTGGGTCCTGGAGGTAGTAAGCTCAGGGACTGGCTCTCAGCTTGAAAAAATTTCCAAAGCTGAGGGCCAGGTCTTTTCCACCTGCAAACATCTCCGAAACCATTGCCCTAGAGGCAGAGGTTTCCTCTCTGCTGGCTCTCAGAGCCATAAAGAGAGTTCCTACTAAACACAGGAGAAAAGGTCTATACTCCAGATACTTTCTTACCCCGAAAAAGACAGGGGAGTGGCAGCCCATCCTAGATCTAAGATACTTAAACAAGCACTTAATCAAGCCAAAATTGAAAATGGTGACTCTGGGAATAATTCTTCCCTCTCTGAGGCCAGGGGATTGGTTAGCCTCCCTGGACCTCAAGGATGCCTATTTTCACATTCCCATCAGGCACTCCCACAGAAAGTACCTCAGGTTTGAACTGCCTTCAGGCTATTATCAGTTCAGAGCAATGCCCTTCAGACTAACATCAACACCAAGGGTGTTCACAAAATGCCTAGCAGTAGTAGTGGCCTTTCTAAGGAGACAAAACATTTCCATATTTCTGTAGTTGAACGACTGGCTCATTGTGAGGCAGTCTCCAGACCCAAGTCAAGTCAGACCTGCAAGTGACCCAAGAATTGCTCACTTCACTGGGATTCCTCTTCAGTCTTCCAAAGTCAGTTCTCGAACCAGTGCAACTCCTGACCTTCATAGGGGTAGAGTTGGACACTGTCGAAGCAAAGGCTTTTCTTCCTCTGGCAAGGGTAAAGTCCCTTACAGATCTGGCTTCTTCTTTTCTCCTCCCGGTGTCTCGACCAGCAAGGCATTTTCTTCAGCTTCTGGGCCACATGGCAGCTTCCACTGCAGTGGTACAAGGGGCCAGATTTCAGATGAGGAACATCCAGTTTCACTTCAGGGCTTTTTGGTCTCAGAAAAAAGATCCTCTAACCAAACTGATTCCAGTGACTCAGACTCTGATCCAGGCTCTCCAGTGGTGGTTGGATCAGGACAACCTCAGATAAGGAGTCCCATTCCTCACACAGGCTCATTCTGTGGTGCTAACCACAGATGCTTCTCTCCTGGGGTGTGGAGCTCACTTGGGAGTTCTCACAGCACAGGGGAGTGTGGTCCCCTCAGGAGTCTCTACTTCATATCAATCTTCTGGAACTCAGGGCAGTGTACCTGGTTCTACAAGCTTTCTCGGACTCAGTACAGAACAAGGTGGTCCAGGTCAAGACAGATAACACCACCACCATGTGGTACATCAACAAGCAGGGAGGCACTCGGTTTACGGCCCTGTGCATGGAAGCCATGAAATTATGGTCCCTTGCTTATTCTCTACAGACATCTCTAGTAGCAGTTCACCTTCCAGGGAAGGACAATGTGCTAGCAGATGCTCTGAGCAGGATATCTCAGGGCCATCATGAATGGTCCCTGGATCCTCTAGTGTTAAAAGTGATTTTTCAAGATGGGGCACTCCAGAGATAGATCTCTTTGCAGCCCCAGACAATCACCAACTTCCTCTCTTCTGTTGCAGACCCCAGTCTTGGGCTCAGTTGCCCTGTATGCTCTACTTCTGAATTGGGAGGGGATATTTCTGTATGCCTTTCCTCCCTTTCCTCTGTTGTTCAAAGTTCTGGTCAAGATAAGGTCACAGTCTTGCAGAGTGATCCCGATTGCTCCAGACTGGGCCAGACAGCCTTGGTATTCTCTGTTGCTGTCCCTAGCAGTCCATCTTCCCCTATCTCTTCCCAAGAATCACAATCTGTTAACCTTCTTTCAGGGGAGGATTTGGTACCCCAACCTTGGGTCTCTCAACCTCAAGGCATGGCTCTTGAAGAGTTAGAATATGCAAGCCTGCATCTGTCTCAGGGGGTTCTGGATATTCTCAAAGCCTCTCGAAAACCTGACACCAGAAAAACTTATAATTCCAAATGGAAAAGATTCAGCATTTGGTGTTCCAATAAGCAGATATCTCCAGACACTGCTGATGTGGCTACAGTTCTGGATTATATGGTTCATCTTAATGGTTTAGGCCTCAGACCAGCTACATTGAAAGTACACTTGGCAGCTGTTTTTGCATTTCTGTCAGTGGGGAAGGCTTCCTCACTGGCATCTCATCCTGTTTTCTGTAAATTCTTTAAAGGATTGCTCCATACCAATCCTCCTTTTAAGGATCCTACTCCTGCTTGGGATCTTAATGTTCGCATTGTTCAGCTTATGCAACCCCCTTTTGAGCCTTTGGCCTCAGCAGAACTTAAGTACTTGACTTGGAAAGCTGTGCTCCTGGTAGCTATTACCTCTGCCAGGTGTATCAGTGAATTACAAGCTCTGTCAGTGGAGCCTGATTGTATCTCATTTCATAGAGATAAGGTGGTCCTCAGAACTAACAGGAGGTTCTTACCCAGAATGGTTTCAGATCTTCATCTGAACCAGTCCATGTCTCTTCCTGTCTTCTTCACTGATCATTTTTCTTCATGGGAGAGAAGGTTACACAGCTTGGACGTTAAGAGGGCACTTAGCTACTTAACATAGAAACATAGACTTTGATGGTAGATAAGAACCACTTGGCCCACCCAGTCTACCCATTTCCCCTACCTACTGGATAAGCTGCAGATTCTAGTTAACCAACAGCCTACTTCCTGCCACCCCCCACTACAATTGCCTTGTGTCTGTCCAATGCATGTTTGAATTCACCCACTGTTTTAGCCCCAACAACCTCCCCAGGAAGGCAGTTCCACGCATCCACCACTGTCTCCATGAAAAAAGATTTCTTCACATTACTCCTGCGCCGTCCCTCCTCTATCTTTAAATTGTGTCCTCTTGTTCTTACACATCTCTTTTTCTGAAAGATGCTAGCCTCCTGGACTTTGTTGATTCCCTTGAGGTACTTGAACGTTTCTATCATGTCCCCCCTGTCCCTCCTTTCATCAAGGGTATACATATTAAGGTCTCTCAGTCTCTCTTCATATGATTTGTGATGCAGACCCTGCACCATTTTAGTTGCCCTCCTCTGGACTGCTTCCATCCTGTCTGTGTCCTTGCGTAGATGAGGTCTCCAAAACTGCACACAGTACTCCAGATGGGGTCTCACCAGCTGTCTGTACAGAGGGATAACCACTTCCTTTTTCTTCTTGTGATGCCCCTTCCTATGCATCCCAGTATCCCCCGGCTCTCCTTACTGACTTCTCACATTGTTACCCACCTTTAGATCATGTGATATGACTAACCCCACATTCAGTGCACTAAGGCACTTAGGTTTGACTGTCCTCAGTTGTTTCTCACTTATGGTGAGGTGAGAAAGGGCAAACCTGCTGCTAAGGGGACTATTGTCAGGTGGATTGTCTCTTGTATACAATTCTGCTATGAGAAGCTAGGCAAAATACCCCCTTCAGGCCTGAGGGCTCATTCGACTAGAGGTACAACTGCTTCTCTGGCTGCTGCCAGAGATATACCATTATTAGAAATGTGCAAAGCAGCCACCTGGAAAACAGTCCATACATTCACCAAGCATTACTCCCTGGATATCCAGGCTAGGAGTGATGCTAGGTTTGGTACAGCAGTACTGCAGATCCTATTCCCAAAATAGGTTCGTCCCTCCTCCATGGAGGTACTGCTTGGTAGTCTGCCTAATGTCAGAATATAACAAGACTTCATGTTGGTTGAAGAAAAAAATTACTCACCTTGGTAATTGTGTTTCTTCTAATGCAGTCTTGCTGTATTCTTACCTCCCTCCCTGCCTGCCCTCTCACAACCTGTTTTTTGGGAAGTGGGCTGGCAGGTACAGTGCTGCATCTCAGGGGTGCACTTAACACTCCCCTCTGTGTACAGAGGGGGAGTGGGTTATGTTTATATTTTTTTTATAATGATGTTGTTCACTACCTAGTTTTTGTTTTGGAATTCTCAACCTGAGTCTTTTGGGCACCCAAAACATTTGGTTGCCTTTTGGCTAGTGTATTTACAATTTCCACCTAGCAGGTGTAGTTAGTTAGTATTAGCTTGTAAGAATCTGACAGTTACACTTGAAAGTGCAGCAGACAGAGGTTTGAACCAAGCTCGAGCTCAACGTTCTATGCTCTGGCATAGAGTTAACTCTTTCCTCTCTGGAGCAGTTCAAGTGCTGGGGCTAACTGCATAAGGTCAGAATACAGCAAGACTCCATTAGAAGAAACACAACTGATAAGGTGAGTAATTTTTTCTTCTGGTAGCCCCGGATTGGGCAAGACAGCCTTGGTACTCCCTGCTGCTCTCAATGTCTGTGAGCAAACTGATTCACCTCCCTCAGAGGTACAATCTATTGACTTTCTTTCAGGGAAGGATAGTGTACCCCAATCTCAGGTCTCTCAAGACCTGGCTCTTGAGGACTTACAGTATGCTGATTGACAATTCTGTGAAGCAGTTTTAGAAGTCCTTAAGGGTTACTGGAAGCCTTTCACCAAGAAAACCTGTGTATCAAAATGGAAAAGATTTTCCATTTGGTGCAGTGTCATGGGTAGAGTCCCAGCCCAGGCTGGGATCCCAACCCTTCTTGAATATTTGTCTCACCTACACTCCCTGGGGTTGCAGCACTCAACTCTGAAGGTGCATCTGGCTTCAGTTTCAGCATATCTTTCAGCTAGAAAGTATACCTCCCTGGCATCAAACCCTATATTCAAAAGATTCTTTAAAGGGCTCTCTCATTTATTTCCCCTTCACAGGGAACCAGTGCCAGCAGGGGACCTTAATTTTTGCATTCCCCAGCTTATGCTCCCACCCTTTGAGCCTATGGCATCTGCAGAGCTTAAATTTCTTACCTGGAAGGTAGTTTTTCTGGTTGCAATCACTTCTGCCAGAAGGATAAGCAAGCTACAGGCCCTCTTTGTGGAGAATGACTGTGTTTCTTTCTACAGGGACAAGGTAGTGTTGATAACTAATAGGAAGTTCCTCCCCAAGGTGGTTTCTGACTTCCATTTGAACCAGTCTATAACATTGCCAGTTTTCTTTACAGAACACTCTAGCTCAGGTGAGTGTAGATTGTACAGCTTGGATATAAAAAGAGCACTGCGTTATTACATGACTCATACCAAAGATCATAGGCAGGACAGACAACAACTGTTCCTCACCTATGGGGAAGTAGATGAAGATACTCCTGCTTCAGAGAGGACTATCTCTCGATGGATAGTCCAGTGTATTCAGTTTTACTACTCAAAGGCAGGTAAGGTTCCTCCCTCTGGTCTTAGGGCCCACTCTACAAGAGGCACAGCTGCCTGTATTGCAGCTGTCTGAGAGGTACCTCTAATGGAAATATGTAAAGCAGCTACCTGGAGGTCAGTTCACACCTTCACTAAGTATTATAGTCTGGACACCCAGTCCAGGAGTGATGCCACATTTGGACCAGCAGTCTTGTAGAGTCTTTTTCCTAAATAGAGTCTAGCCCACCTCTTTGAGGTACTGCTGCATAGTCTGCAAGAGTAATATTATTAGTGGATTCCTGGGGTTAGAAGAAAAAATTGCTCACCTGTAATAATCTTGTTTCTTCCAAAGGGATCCACTAATATTATTACTCCCCGCCCTTGCCTCTCCTTTCAGAATCAGTAACAAGACAAATCCTCTCCACAGCTGATGAGATGTATAGTTGGAGTGGCAAGCCACCTGCTGGCACCTTCTAGTAATGTCTTAACTTGTAGGTTCTTTTCTAAAGGCATATCTGACTTCAGAAAAAATTGGGGGACATTTGTTTATACTAGCCCTTTGGTTAATGTTGTTATTTGCCCAGTTGGGCATTATTTTTCTATAATTATTTAAATAGTGATTCACATGTTGTTATGGCCTCATTGCAGGCTTCTAAGAAATCTGAGGTAGAATGTAGGCAGTTGACACTAGGCAGTTTGAAAATAGATGCACGAGCTAAACATTCCATGATTAGCATAGCTTTCTATTCTGTCTGGGGCAGTGCTGACTTAAGGAATCACTGCAAGAGCAGTAATATTAGTGGATCCCTTTGGAAGAAACAAGATTACCACAGGTGAGTAATTTTTTCTTATCAGCCGTCCATCTCCAAGGGGTCCAAAACGTCTTGGCAGATAAGCTAAGCAGGTCACAGTCCAAGATGCATGAATGGGAACTGCTGACCTCAGTGGTAGATGACCTCTTTACAAGGTGGGGTTGTCCAGAGTTGGACCTTTAATGTCTCATCCGAAAGAGGCACCTTAGTGGTGCAGCATCCCCATCATACTTCAGTGCGGTGTCAGTTATGGGTATTATTCCAAGTGCTTGGTGTGGGACTAGAACCCATGACCATCTAATCTAATGGCTCCAGAGGCAAGCATACTACGTCCTGAGTCAGCTACTTGTCCCCCCCCCCATTTCAAGTAGTTCCTGGGGGGGTGCTGAATCCATGCCCCATAAACTTTTTTTCTCATTACAATACAACAAGTAAATTAGAACCAAGTATCAGGTGAATTCATCAGCAGCTGATGCCATATTGGCTCTCACTAGATCATGTTTTGTCTGGTGTTGCTTTCTTCCTTCTTGCTGGTTTGTCTCCAGTCCCAACAACCACTTTCTTTGCCACTTTCCCCATTCCTTGTGACTTGACCTCCATAACAGGGCCTTTCTGTCATCATCCTCATCCGGACCATCTGTGGTGGTCTGGGCAGTCGATGGTGCAGTGTCTAGGAGTGCCAGTAGTCATTTTTTATGTGCTGGGGGTGTTTCTGGATTTCCTGTTCCTCCCTCTCTTACCCTGGACACAGAAACACAGGCACGAGCATACAAAGCATGCCACACCAGTCCATTAAATCCTTTCACTATTGGAGATAGTGTTGCACCTCCATCTGTGGTTACCAGATGACACAACTGCAGCTGGCCTAGGGACCCTGCCTCTCAGGAGCAGCAGAGCATCCTGTAGGACACTTAATCCTCCTCCCCTTGGCCAGCCCTCTAATGCTTCTTGCTAGAGATGTGAACCCAGGATATCTGTGTCACAGGCAGGCAGCAGTACCTCAGCTGAGCTGGTGGGCCAGCTAGTTTTAACCTTCTTAAGCCCTTTTTCTGTTATTAAGACCTTGCTCAGCTGGACGTGCAGCTGACAGGGCTGTTTCTTTGACAGGCTAGAAATGGGGGGCAGTCATCCTCCAAGGCCTCCCCAGGTCCCCCCTCCCCCCCGGATGTCAAGGACCGTACTTCAGCAACACAGCCTGTCTCTGTCATTGAGAGTGTCAAGCACATGTTTAAATCCAGGCCCCCTTTGTGACAGCACAGTGCAGGACCGCCATGTCTTCTGGCCAGCCAATTCTGTTTTATTGGCATATAAAAAACTTAAGTTCCGATTGTTTTCCCACAGGTTTTATAAGACTTCAGAAATGTAGCACTGACTTGAGGATATGTCCTGTGGTTATTCCAGCAATAACATAAACACAATTTTGCATTACAGTTAAAAGAAATATTGTAAAAATACATAGTTTAGACCTGAACAGCACATGTGTCTGGTTCTACAACAACAAAGTTGCAGAAACAGTTTCAAAAGGTCTTACAATTTTTTCCCCATCTCTCAAAATACTGCACCACTTAGACTTCAGCAGTGAATTCCAGTCGGCTACCTGCTCTTTAGAAAAACTACTGTAAAAGCCCACCTCAGAGATTAAACTATTTCTGACAACAGATCACTGAGAGAAGTAGCATATAGTGTTTACCACTTGAGCTGCTGGTTTGTGCTTGTGTAGGTAACTTTGATGTGTTTATGCAATACCAAGAAATAGGTAAAGGCGTAAATGAAGTTAATATCAAGTTGTTAACGCTACTGGTGTCAGTGGCTCAGTAGATAGCACACTCGCCTCTAGGACTGGAAGATCGTTGGGTCTTGGGTTCCAGGTCACACCAGGCATTTAGAGTAAAACCTATATCTGACACAGTAATGCAGTATGGTGGGGCGGGTGCTGCACTGTTGAGGTGCTATCCTTCAGATAAGACATTAGCATAAGGTTTCTTCTGCCCATCTCTGGTCACTCTCCAGGTAGAAATTAAAGATCCTATGACACTTATTAAAATTGAGTAGGGGAGTGTCATGGCCAACACTCCCCCTGTTACTAAAACAGGTCCATGTAACACACACACACACACACACACACACGATGCACCTAGAAGCAAGCTGTCACCGCTGTGTGTGCCTTTCAAGGTCAAAAATTACAAATAAATAAAACATATAATTAACAGTGCTATTTTAGTAATAGGAACATTTGTAATATTGGAGAAATGTTGCCAGTAGTACAAGGGATGCTACCGCCTCAGTTTACAGAGCATTTATGAGGCATCAGTTGGTGTATTGGCATCAGTTCTGGGCACCTTATGTAAGAAAAGACACAGAGTTGAAAGGATTCAAAGAAAAGCTACTAGGATGGGAGGGATGGAGAGCAAGACATATGATGATGGACTAGAGAGTTTAAGTATCTTCAGTTTGGAGAGGGAGGAGAGTGAGAGGATGGACCAAATAATGTACAGGTTATTACAGGATCCCGAGCTGCAACTATTCTTAGAATTGGAATTAAAAAAGGTGTGTGTGTGTGTTTGGGGGGGAGGGCTTATAACAAGAGTGCATGGCCTGCTGATTCAGGAAAGACAGGGTGCCGCATAAAATACTTTTACACACAGAGGGTGGTGTGTGTGTGGAAAGTATTACCTGTGATCATCACAAGGAGTTTAAGGCTGGCCTTGACATGTACATGAAGGATATTTCTAAACAGGTATTGCTACTTCACTACTAAGAACTCAGGGGCAATGCCAAATTTCAACTGATATTTTAGTGTTCTTGTGTAACACACAGACACAGACCAGAGGCATAGCCAGGAATTTTAAACTTGTACTCAGCAGTTGATGGAACTGTTGCACCCCCTCTCTGTA